>OZ014523.1:472204252-473533002 GCA_963966055.1 Lathyrus aphaca
GTGAAAGTTATGGCTGGTCAAAGTTCAGTTGACTTTTACTGAGGAAACCCTAATTTAGAAACTCCTGATTCTTGATGATCTGAAATCTCCTTGATGAATCATGATCAACCCTTGATCAAATGATGAATTTTACTTCATATACTTGATGTTGGCAAAAAATCATGAAGTTTGACTTTGGTTTGACCACAGTTGACCTCAGTTTGACTTTTTAACTGCTTTGACTGATTTTGACTTATCTGATCATCTGACTGAGCAAACTTTTGAGAAAAGTCTTGAAACTTGTCATGGGGGTTCTTACACACATATAAGATGTTATGAAGCTCACTTGAAGTCTTGGAAGTCCATTTAGCCTGATTAAAGTCAAAACCCTAGTTTTGGATGCACTGCTTAGGAGGTGCATTGTCTGAGGGAATTGTCAACTCTTCTGACCAATTGTGAACTTTGTGAACCTTGTGAACCTCATGGGAGGTCTTGTGAACCTTGTGAACCTCATAAAGTGACTTGTAGACTTCATGAACCTCATGAAAGGTCTTGTAAGCATTGTGAATCTTGTGAACCTTGTGAACCTTCTTAGCACACAAAGTCTTGTGTTGTGAGGGCAAATTTTGGGGTGCAACAGCTGCCCCTGTTCAATTTTCTGAAACCTGAGGGGTTAGATTGGTATATTTGCCAGTCGTGACCTGGAAGGTTGAAGGGGATTGAACACAAAAGCCCAAAAATTTGCACTCACCGGTGCGTAAACTGATATTGATGGTTGGTTGTATATGCTTGAGTGGGCTTAAAGATGCCACTTGGAGAAAAGTTCTTCAGATACATTCTTGGAGGATAAAGCAGTCCAAAATATGAAGGTATAATAATAGCTTTCAGGAGGATAGTCCTGAGGTAATAATAAGCTTTCAGGAGGATAAAGCAGTCCTGAGATATTGATAATATGCTTTCAGGAGGATGAAGCAATCCTGAGGTAATGATATGATTTCAGGAGGATAAAGCAATCCTGAGGTAATGATACGCTTTCAGGAGGATAAAGCAATCCTGAGGTACAAGAAGCTGTCAGGAGGATAAAGCAGTCCTGAGGTAATAATAATCTTTCAGGAGGATGAAGCAATCCTGAGGTAGTGATGAGCTATCAGGAGGATGAAGCAATCCTGAGGTACTAGAAGTTTTCAGGAGGATAAAGCAGTCCTGATGGATGATATGCTTTCAGGAGGATGAAGCAATCCTGAGGGACAAGAAGCTGTCAGGAGGATAAAGCAGTCCTGAGGTAATAATAATCTTTCAGGAGGGTGAAGCAATCCTGAGGTAGTGATGAGCTATCAGGAGGATGAAGCAATCCTGAGGTACAAGAAGCTGTCAGGAGGATAAAGCAGTCCTGATAATCACAAGTCTGTTTGCTGGAGAATTAACCTGAAAACAAGGTAGCATTTTGTATAACAATATTAGTTTAGGCATTATGTATGCATGTATGATATGATGCACTTATGTAATGTATTATGCATTCATGGATATGTATAATATGGTATGATGTAAATGATGTATGTATGATATGATACTGCCTGAAGCGTCTGGATATCTTCGTACAACAACTGCTGGCCTGGGAAAATAAATCCCGATTCGTTGTTGAAGAATGTGAGGAACTCATTCCCGTCTTGTTTGATAATATATTATACATAACCTTCCGTCTGCTGGGGATAGCAAGGTATATATGACCTCCCGTAGGATGTGGATAGCAAGGTATATAACCTCCCGACTGCTGGGGATAGCAAGGTATATATGACCTCCTGTAGGCTGTGGATAGCAAGGTATATAACCTCCCGACTGCTGGGGATAGTAAGGTATACATAACCTTCGTCTTCGTTTGATGGTAGGATAGATATAACATCCCGTCTTCGTTCGTCGTACCTTTATTGGAAAGTAAATTCCCGAATATCCGTATGAGGATAAAAGAGATGGATATAAATTCCAGGGGAGATGTGACTTTATGAAGATGGATTTGTCCTACTGAGGGTTTTGTAACTGTCTTGTAAAGATGAACCGGTGAAGCTTCGTTGAAATCCTTCCCTCGTTCGTCCTTAGTAAATACTATTACTGCATTTTCATGCATTTCTGGTAAACATCAATCATATTAAGCATACATGCATTTCTGGTAAACATCAATCATATTCAAAAGCATACATACATTCAAACACAACCAATGGACGTTTCGCTTATGTAAATAGGGTAAAAGTAAATCTGGATTCAAAAATGGAATTTTATTTATATCAAAAAGTGACCCGTACATGGGTAAGTTTGTACAAGGAGACATAAACCCTAGTAAGAGGATTTTGTCATAAAATTTTGTAAAACAAAGAGAATCAGCTATGTGGGAAATAATCCTATTGAGTTTCAATTCTACTATTGCCATTATCTTCAAGTATCTCATCTTCTACTGTTGAGACGGAAACGATTGGATTGAACTTTATCTGTTTGAGCTTGAGTATGTATCACAACTGGTTGCAGTTTCATGGGTGATCTAAACGAGACATAGTCATACACTTTAATCCCTAACTTTTGCCTGGATTGCCCTTTCGGGTTTTCAATCCACCGGGATACCCTTTTTTGCCCAAGCCGCCTTTTCAGGTTTTCGACTTGCCGGGTGTACATCTTTTTCATATATATCCCTAATTTTTGCCCAAACCCTTTTGGTTTGCCGGGATGCCCTTATTTTTGCCTAGGCCTGTCAACCTAGCGGGTCTCTTTTCATGCGTAGTATTTTTTAACTATGTCTGCGTTTACAGGCTGCGGGAAGTCTTCACCATCCATTGTAGTGAGTATCATGGCACCTCCTGAGAACACTGTCTTGACCACAAATGGTCCTTCATATGTAGGAGTCCACTTTCCCCTAGGATCACCCTGTGGTAATATGATACGCTTGATTACCAAATCACCAGCCTGATATACCTAGGGGTGTGCATGGTTCTTAAACCAATCCGAATTGAACCAAATATATGGTTCGGTTTGGATCTAAAAATTATTTTGTAAAACTGGTTTTATTTTTTCAAAACCAGTTTATATTTGGATTGATTCGGTTCAAAACAGGTTTCTATTGAAAGCTTTGATTTTTATTTGATTCAGTTTTAAGAACTTTTTTTTAAAATCAATTGCATCAATTTTTTATTTTAATCATTTTTTTAGTCGGCTTTGAAATTTTTATGCATACTATATCATTTATAAGATTTTTTTTAATAATGTTGTCTATGTGAATATTTTCTATTAAGTAAGTTTCATGTTGTATTTATATAGTTTAAATTTGAATTATGGTGTTATAAAATTTTAATTTCAACATACTGATTCATATTTATAATGAAATTCAATTTCCATTACTGTGTTGTCTTTCAAACATGTTTGCAGGAATATGTAAGCATAAAAAGAAATTCTAATATATATAACTCTCTTTTGAATTACTAAAAAAAAATTCAGAAAATTATTGTTGATGTTACTACTAGATTATGGATTTTGTTGTTACATGTAGAATAATATTTACTGCAGTATATGTAATGTTGGGATCCAAAAAAAATAAGCACTGATTCAATTTGAATGGTGTTGGTTTTGTTGGAAATTTAGTGATGGTTTTGATTTGGTTGAAAATTTAGAGACAAGTATTTTATCATTTGAGTTAATTGGATCATGAATAGGAACTGGATTTCAATAAATGGGTATCCAATGTTATTGGTTTTTCTTAAATGGACTGGGTTAGGTAATAACATAAATGGTTTGGGTTTTTTAATTTTGGAAACCAGATTTATGGTTATGGATTAGACAAACTGGTTTAAATGCACACCCCTAGATATACCTTTGGCTTAACCTTCTTGTTAAAAGCTTTGATCATATGTTTCTGGTACATCTGGCCATGACAAACTGCTGCTAACCTCTTCTCATCAATCAAGTTTATCTGGTCAAGTCGAGTCTGAATCCACTCATCTTCATCCAAGCCTGCATCCTTCATAATTCTTAAGGAGGGAATCTGAACTTCAATGGGTAGAACTGCTTCCATACCATAGACTAAAGAGAATGGGGTTGCCCCTGTTGAAGTACGTATTGTGGTACGATAACCATGAAGAGCAAACGGTAACATCTCATGCCAATCCTTGTAAGTAATAGTCATCTTCTGTACAATCTTCTTAATGTTCTTATTAGCAGCTTCCACTGCCCCATTCATCTTCGGACGATACGGAGAAGAATTGTGATGCTTAATCTTGAACTGCATGCTGAGATCAGTAATCATGGTGTTGTTCAGATTAGAGCCATTGTCAGTGATAATCCTTTCAGGGATGCCATACCTACATATGAGATTATTCTTAATGAATCGAGCCACAACATTCTTGGTAACAGATGCAAATGAAGCTGCTTCTACCCACTTTGTGAAGTAATCAATAGCAACCAGGATGAAACGATGTCCATTAGAAGCAGTAGGCTTGATCTCACCAATCATATCAATGCCCCACATGGCAAAAGGCCAAGGAGCAGTCAACACATTCAATGGTGATGGAGGTATATGTACTTTATCAGCATAAATTTGACACTTGTGGCATGTTCTGGAGTGTTGGTAGCAATCAGCTTCCATGGTAGACCAATAGTAACCTGCTCTCAAAATCTTCTTCGCCATGGTATGACCACTAGAATGAGTGCCAAAGATCCCATCATGCATATCTTCCATAATCCCAGCTGCTTCCTTCTTATCCACACAGCGAAGCAAAGTTGAATCATGATTGCGCTTGTATAAAATCCCATTACTCAAAAAGAACTTAGCAGAAAACCTTCTCAGAAACTTCCTATCTTTGACAGATGCCCCTTAAGGGAATTCCTGAGCTTCAAGATATCTTTTTAATTCATAGAACCAAGGCTTCTCTTCTGCCCCTTCTGTGTCAATCTCATTGCAGTATGCAGGCTTCTCAAATCTATCAATAGTAATCTTGGGAGCTTCATCATCCCAGCTGATCTCAAACATGGATGCCATGGTGGCTAGTGCATCTGCCAACTGATTCTCTCTTCGTGGAATATGTCCAAAGGTAACTTCTTTGAAATGTGGGATCAAAGACAACACATACTCTCTGTAAGGAATGAGGTTATCATGCTTGGTATCCCAATCTCCTTTAATCTGACTTATTACCAAGGCTGAATCTCCGTACACATCAAGGAACTGAATCTTCATATCAATAGCAGCTTTAATACCCAGGATACATGCCTCATACTCAGCCATATTATTGGTACAATAGAAACAAAGTCTGGCAGTAATCGGGGTATGACAACCTTCAGGGGAACTAATCACTACACCAACACCATTACCAAGTGCATTAGAGGCACCATCAAAAACCATAGTCCATCGGGGTCCTTGTTCAGGTCCGTCATATTGTCCAGGTTCTTTGGTAATAATCATAATGTCTTCATCAGGGAACTCAAAACTCATTGACTGATAATCATCCACTGCTTGATGAGCCAAATGATCAGCCACAACACTTCCTTTAATGGCCTTCTGAGTAGTATACTGTATGTCATATTCTGTCAAGATCATTTGCCATCTTGCAATTCTTCCGGAGAGGGCAGGTTTCTCAAATATATACTTGATTGGATCCATCTTCGAAATCAACAAGGTAGTATGAGTCAACATATACTGTCTTAGTCGGCGAGCAGCCCATGCCAAAGCGCAGCAAGTTTTCTCGAGCAGTGAGTATCTTGTTTCACAGTCGGTAAACTTTTTGCTAAGGTAGTATATTTCCTGCTCTTTTCGACCAGACTCGTCATGTTGCCCCAATACACACCCCATTGAGTTGTCTAGCACTGTTAAGTACATAATCAAGGGTCTTCCATCAACTAGTGGCATCAAAATTGGAGGTTCCAGCAGATATCTCTTGATTTCATCAAAGGCAGTTTGGCACTCATCATTCCATTCCATCACCTGGTCTTTCTTCAGTAACTTGAATATTGGCTCACAGATGGCAGTTAATTGGGAAATAAATCTTGCAATGTAGTTCAATCGTCCCAAGAAACCTCTAACCTCCTTCTCAGTACGGGGAGCTGGCATCTCTCGTATAGCTTTCACTTTTGCAGGATCCACTTCAATACCTTTTCCACTGACTATAAAACCCAGGAGCTTACCAGATCTAACTCCAAAAGTACACTTGTTTGGGTTCAACCTCAACTTGTATTTTTTCAACCTTTCAAACAATTTATGCAAATGATCAAGATGTTGCTCTTCATTCTGAGACCTGGCTATCATATCATCCACATATACCTCTATCTCATGATGTATCATATCATGAAACAAAGCCACCATAGCACGCTGATATGTTGCCCCTGCATTCTTCAAACCAAATGGCATCACCTTATAACAAAAAGTGCCCCACTGTGTAACGAATGTTGTCTTCTCCATATCTTCAGGAGCCATCTTGATTTGATTGTAACCAGAGAAACCATCCATAAAAGAGAATACCTTGTGCTGAGCAGTGTTGTCTACCAGAACATCAATATGAGGAAGTGGAAAGTCATCTTTGGGGCTGGCCTTGTTCAAATCCCTGTAGTCTACACACATACGTACCTTACCATCTTTCTTAGGAACTGGTACCACATTTGCAACCCACTGAGGATAAGAAGTCACTGCTAAGAACCCTGCATTGAACTGTTTCATTACCTCTGCTTTGATCTTTTCTGACATCTCAGGACGCATACGACGAACCTTCTGCTTCTTTGGACGACAATCTTCTTTTACTGGTAAACGGTGAACCACAATGTCTGTATCCAACCCTGGCATATCTTCATAAGACCAAGCAAATATCTCCATATAGTCACGTAACATCTGAATCAATCTGCTCTTGACATTATCCTCTAAATCAGCCCATATCTTGACCTCTTTCCTGTTTTCTTCAGTTCCCAGATTCACAACTTCGACTGGCTCTTCATGTGGCTGTATGGCTTTCTCTTCTTGTTGTAACAACCTAGCAAGCTCTACAGGTACTTCACAATCGTCCCCATTTTCGTCTTCAGTTTGATAGATCGGATTCTCGAAATTATAATTGGCAATAGTAGAACTGTTATCAACAGGATCCAGAGTGGATGAGGATCTGCATTTTAGTGATGTGGGTGTGTGTAAGAACACATAGCTGATAAAACAAAAATAAAAGAAAAGAAAGACAAGGAACACAATATTTACGAAAACGAAACGTCCACTGATTTTTATTGAATGAAGTATGCAAATGAAATGACATCCCGTAACAAGCACACCATTGTGCCCCGGGTAAGGCACAAGGCTTAAGAGTTCAATTGTTCAAGAAATTACAAACTTAAAAGCAACAACACAGTAATAGTATTTACTCCTGACTAAAGGAGATAGGAATAACATCTTCAGCTTTCCAATTATTGAGTCCAGCACCCACAGTAGGAAAAATCCAAGCATCCAGATTGTAGTCTTCATCATAGTCTCCCACAACATTGATTTGATCTTTCATAACCCCTTAATTGGTGATACGAACAGCACGAGCACGACGAACAGCCTTCTGGGACTCTGCAGTGAAATCCAAACCAAATTTGTCAGACTTGTATGGGATATCAGGAAGCTGACCCCAAATAGTACAACCACCTTCATCCACCACAGCTCTAGCATCGTTGAGGGAGGCCATTGCCATTGTTGGAGGTACTCTGGTGACCACAGGAACTTTCTTGACAACCGGAGGAGCTACATAATCATTAACAATCCAAGGAACCACTTCAAATGTCTGACACGGAGTTTCAACATATTCACCTTCCATTTCCAGATACTTGAAGGTATTCACATGGCTGACAAAGTATTCTTCTTCTTCATAGACAGTAACAACTTTTCCTTCCACCGGATATCTCAGCTTCTGATGTAATGTAGAGGTTACAGCACCTGCCCCATGGATCCAGGGACGCCCAAGCAAACAAGAATACGAAGGACGAATATCCATCACATAAAATGTAGCATTAAAAACCTGAGAACCAACTTTGATTGGGAGGTCAATTTCTCCATGCACTACTCTTCTAGAACCATCAAAAGCCTTCACCACTATACTACTGGGCTTCAGCACAGCATCTTCAGGACTCAGCTTGTTTAGGACTTCTTTGGGCAACACATTCAGAGAGGAACAATTGTCTATCAATACATGTGACAGGGTAGTGCCCCTGCATTCAATCGAGATATGCAGAGCCCTGTTATGATCCCTTTTGGCAGGGGTCAAATCAGCATCAGAAAATCCTAACCCATTGTCATAGGTCATGTGGGCAACACAATTCTCAAACTGATCCACAGAAATCGCATTGGGCACATGAGCAGTCTTCAGAAACTTGATCAAAGCTTTTGCATGAGCTTCAGAACATAACAACAAGGACAACATAGAAATCTTGGAGGGAGTATGCCCCAACTGATCAACAATGTCATAATCACTCTTGCGAATGATTTTCAATACTTCTTCCATCTGCTTAGAGAGATCATCAGCAGCTGGCCCATCAGTAAATACAGGTTCAATAACAGGACCTTTGCCCCGAGCATCAGTGGTGGAAGTAGCAGCAGGAGTAACTGCATTCTTGGAAGTAACTGGAGGAGAGAAGACTCTTCCACTTCGTGTGATCTTACTAGATCCAGCAATATTGTCAACATCAATAGGCACATCAGCTAAGGGCTCCTGCTTAATACCATGGATATAAACATCAGACCCATAATGCCAAGGCACATCTTTATCAGACGTATACGGAATAGGACCAGGAGTAGTAATGACCATAGGAGCCACTCTGGCTTCAGCAACAACTTTCACAGGACCTTCAGCAGTAATCTTGATTGGACCCTGATGGGTGATTTTAATAGGTCCCTTTGAAGTGATCCTTACTGGTACTTTATCAACCATGTCAACCTCTTCAGCCTTCTTACCTTTAGTAATATGCTCCACCATACTCTCCACAGAAGATGGTCTCCTTTCAAACACTATGGTGTAATTATTCATGAGACGCTGAATTCCGTCCTTCAACCTCCAACAACAATCTGGATTATACTCACAATAAACACAATCTTCACGACAACCCGGAAAGAACCCAGCTTGTACTAACTTCTTCTTGATAACAGACAATGATGTGGTCAACTCTGCAACTGAATGGATATGTAAATCTTCGTCAATGGCATTGACAGTCTTCTCGTGATTTGGCATTGGAGCAGTAATCACATTTGGAGTACCCGGAGGATCAAACTCAATCTCTCCAGCCTCAATCATATCTTGAATTTTGTTCTTCAAGACCCAGCAGTTATTATTATCATGTCCCTGACAGTTTGAATGATATGCACATCGTGCATTGGGATTGTACCTGGGAGAGGTAACATTAGGATTCTGAGGAGCCTCTTTCAGAGTAATAAGTTAAGCCTTCAACAAGTGTTGCAATGCCTGAGCCATTGACATGTTGATCTTTGTGAACTGTCTTCTAGCCCTCTGTTGGTTGCCCTGTGGCTGCTCTGTTGTTGCAGGTGTTGGATTTGAAATATGAACTGCACTAACAGACTGATGCCTTCTATTACGATCAGGTTGACCGTAAACAGCATTGGATTCTTTCTTCCCAGTGGGATACTTCTTTGCAGTACCTGATGAAGAAGTACCCACTTGGATCTTGCCACTCTTTATACCATTTTCCACGCGCTCTCCTGTCATTATCAACTCAGTGAAGCCAGATGATGAGCTTCCAATGAGATGACTGTAAAAAGGACCATTCAGCGTACACATGAACATATCAACCAATTCCCTGTCAGTTAAAAGGGGTTGAACTCTTCCAGCTAAATCTCTCCACTTCTGAGCATACTCCTTGAAACTTTCTTTGGCACCCATAGACATGCTTTGCAGCTGCATGCGAGTGGGAGCTAAGTCAGCATTGTATTGATACTGCTTATAGAAAGCTTCAGCAAGATCATTCCAATCCATGATGTTGACACTCTCCAATTGATAATACCACTCCAATTGAGCTCCAGATAAGCTCTCTTGGAAGAAATGGATCCACAATTTCTTATCAGCAGTGTGAGGTTGAATTCTTCTGACATAAGACCTCAGATGCAGTTTGGGACAAGAGACCCCATCATAAACAACAAAGGTAGGAACCTTGAAACCAATGGGTATGACTACCCCAGATATCAAACTCAAATCTTCAAAATCCAGCCCAAAAGACTTCTGCAACTCCATAGCATCCATTCTATCCACCAGCATCTTGAATTTGTCTTCATTAGGCTCATGGTAGTAATTAGCCTTAGAATCAGAGTCCCCCATAGTGTTGTGGAGACTGCCTCCCTCTTTTTCAAATTCTTCAGATTCATAGTCTTCAACTGGTTCTTTGGTCTTGGCAAGACCTTTGAACCTTCTTCCCATGTTGATTAGGCCACCTGACCTTCTAGTCTTCTTAGTCTTCTTGGCCAGCAGCGTTTTCAATTCATCCTGCCCCTTGGTCAGGTTCAGGATCAACTCTTGGAACTGTGCATTTTGTGTCTGGAGATCCTTAACTGTTTGTTCAAGAGCCATTGCTGAAATAAACAGCGAGAAGATGAGAAACCTGTGCACAATTATAAACCTGTGCACAATTATAAACCTGTGATGCAATGAAATGATATGTGAATGCATATGCAATGTTTTCAAGGACCGCAGGATTTAAATTTGCTTAGACAAACAAGAAGGTAAACTTTTATTAGTAATAAATTTGTTTTGCCTCTTGGGCTTACAAAAAATGAAATGAAATAAGTACAAAAGATGGGGTTTTAAGTCTCCCATGGACGTTTCCTCTTTGTGTTGAGGTATGAGTTGAGATTCCGTTCCTCATGAAGTTGCTTGGTTAGTTCCAGGATTCTTGCTTGGCTTGTTTTGTAATGAGCCTCGAAAGTATCCCTTTGCTCCTTCAGTTGGATCCAGGATCTCTGCAAGTCTTCCATGTCAGTAGGCATGTCTGGGTGAAGGATGGTATAAGCAGTGTCTCCTTCAGCAACAGGTTCCATGGTAACTGGCAGGATAGCAGGATATGGCATCATGAGAGTCTGAGCACGAGATCGCACCCATCTGAGATAAGCCTCCATAGGAATAGTGTACTTAGGCTCCAAAGTCTTGCTGTCAACCTTGTTTACTTTTCCCCAAGCTCGTATGAATCTCTGACGGTAACCTTGAAGATCGTTGTCGTAGTCAAACACAATACCCTGGATTAACATGTCATGTGGACCATCACTACGAGCGTAACCAAACTGTCGTAAAGCTAGAGAGGGGTTGTAGGTGATGCCTCCTCTTATACCTATAAGTGGCACATTAGGAAACTCCCCACAATGGTCAATAATAGTGACATTCTCCATAGATCTGGAGCACCAATGAATATCTGAGTGAGAAAGTGACATGATCCTCTTGGACCATCTGAACCCTTGCTCATTCTTCATTACTGAGCAAGGAAGGTGAGAAATAAACCACCTAGAAAGCAAAGGTATGCAGCACATCAAAGTTCCTCTTGCCCTTGTAGTACGGGTATGAAGAGAATGCAGGATGTCTCCAAGCAATGTTGGCACTGGATTGTGACTCAGGAATATATTAATGGCATAAACGTCTATGAACTGATCTGGATTGGGGAATAATACTAAGCCATATATCAACAAGGCTAAGATCTCCTCAAAAGCATCATAGCTCATGGCCTTCAAGAACACTTGAGCTTTATCCATTAGCACCTTAGCAAGAATACCTTTAACTCCGCTTCTCGTTTCTAGAACAATGTCAGACTTCTTCAGATGTAGAGCTGCAGCAATAACCTCTGGTTTAAGCTCCTTCTCCAAGCCTGTGAAGGGTCTTTGATCAAGAACAGGTATACCCAGAAGTTTAGAGAACTCTTCCATTGTAGGAACCAACTGATAGTCGGGGAATGTAAAGCAATGGTGCTTAGGATCAAAGAACTGGAATAGAACACTCATCATGTCTTCATTGAACCCTGAAGTGACTAGATCCAATAGGTGACCATGTCTCTTGTTGAACTGGGAGTGATCAGACACTTGAGAAACCAACTCTTTAAGCTTAGGAGGTATCCCTACAAAGTTGATCCTGATAGTGTTTCTACGAGCAGAAGCCATGACCTGCAACAAAGAACAAAGATAAATCCTTTGGTCCTTGAAATGGTTAGTGAAAATGCTATGCTTATGATGCATGATGATGTCATGATGTTATGTTCAATCACAAACATGTGGCACACACAAACAAGTCACACAATAGCCCTAGGTTTAAAGGCTTGCATGAGGTTCAAAGGTAAGTACCCTCCCCTGAAGTTAGATGGTTCATCCTGTCCTACAAAAGTAACCAGGTTCTAAGGGATCTCAAAATCATTGATCCTTCACAAGGGTGGTTGTTCAGAAGGCAACTTACTTACCAACCAAAACCCTCCAAGTTTAAGATCTCAATGAGCGTAGTATCGAGTGTCAACCAACCTCAGTCTGCACCAAAGCCGGTTACCTCACTACTTTCTAAAGGCCAAGATGGGATAACTAGGGTTCTAAAAGTTAGTTAGTGCATTGACAACATATGGCAGCCTCATATTATCCTCAACTTGACTTAAGGAACATAAGCACCAACCAAGAAGTCACACTAACTATGGCCACCAGATCAACCATATCGATATACGTCGTACAGTTTCCTTGGTCTATTGCCATTTACCTATGGTACACTAGATCCGGGTTAGGACCTTTCACACATAAGAGCACCCCAACAAGATAATATAAAGCAAACAAGGCAAACAATTTAAAGTGATCTAATTCCTAAGGGTACCCCTCTTAAATTTAATTCCCCAGCAGAGTCGCCAGTTCTGTAACACGGTGGGAGAACTGACTTTAGTTATGTTGCGGATAGCAAGAGTCGCCACCGACTTTTATTTTATCCAAAGGAAGGGCATAAAAGAACAGGAAAGACCTTTTAAAAGATTTTTGGGTCCGGGGGGTAGGTTATGTAAAGGGAAGGTGTTAGCACCCTTTACATCCATGGTTATCCATGGGCTCTTAGTTACTTAGCTCACTTTGAATTGTTTTTGAAAATGTGAAGTGTGTGAATTTTCATAAGAGTTTGATAATGATCCATGTACGGATGCGTAAGAAACTTGTGTTTGAAAATTGTTTGAAATTGTGAGGTGTTTGAGAAATTTTTGAGTAATGAGCAAGTAACTATGAGGAACCTACCCTAAAGTTTAAGTCTTTCTATTCTTTATCCTTTAAATGGTAAGACTATCCCTATTATTAAGGAATAGGTAGTCATTACCTTGGATGTAAGGGACAAGTGAGGGTCATCTGTTAATATAGGCAACTGTGGGGTGTATTAAGCATTTTTGGAGGGACTGTCATCATTATTCGAAAGGGACAAGATCATTACGAAGGCAACTGTTTAAGGGACTTGATCTTTTATTATTAAGGGACTAAATGACTTTTCTTTTAAGGGACTTTTGCTTTATACACCCCACTTGACCTTTTGATTAGGCAACAATGAGAGGTAACCCTAGAAAGTGAGATGGCGATCAAAGATCGACTTACGTGTGTGAGTGTTTAATTTAATATATTTATTTTTGAATTAAGTGATCTAAATTCGATTTTAAATACACATACATGTTACACTCCCTATTTTTTACTAACCATGACATAAAAATAAATAATTTAAATATTACAGAAAATTACACCCAGGAGCAATTACAATAATAGTGATATAAGCAATTTAAATAAATAGCAAAATAAAGTAATAAGCAAAAATAAATAAGCAATTATAATTGGGGTTAGTAGAAATAATAATAACGATTAAAAATAAATAGGGTTAGTAATAATCATATAATAATAATAATAATAAAAATAAACAAAAGTATTATAATAAACAAAATTTGTAAATGTTAATAAGAAAATATGAACAATTATTATAGAATTTTAAAGTATATGCATATTATAAAATTATATTAATCATGAACATATTATAATTATAAAATTAAATTAACAACTTTTAACTATAAAATTAAACCAAAAATAAACAATTTATGTCATATTTACATATTTAAGAATTTTAATTTTTATGTACAAAACATTTAAATTATAAGCAATTTACATATTTAATTAGAAATTGGATTAGAAATTTTGATTACACCATAAATATAATATATATACAAATAATAATATTAAAGAATTAGGGTTGTGAAAATAATTAGGATTTAATTTATATACAAATATATTAGGATTTTGGAAATTAACATGATTAATTAGGGTTTTTAAAAAATATATTTTTAGGGTTTATAAAATAAATTAGGTTTTATGTACAAAAATTATAAATATTAATTCAAATAAATTATATATATAATAACAATATACACATATAAAAAAAAAGAAACTAGTTTTTTTTTAGAAAAATATTTTAAGATTAATATTAGGATTTTAGAATTAATAATTTTAATTAAATTAATACTAATAACAATCAAAACAAATAGAAAGAAAAAGTAAAAAAAAAAACTTACCTGGCTGGGGTTTGAACCCAGGACATTCTGATTGCAAGTACCCAGGCCAACAACACACACCACCAGGCCAGCATGCGCAGGCAGTACAAGGATGGATTGATTTGGTTTTATGCACTAAACCTGAAAAAATCACAAAAAAGAAGAAAAACCAAAAGGCCTGGGGGGAATCGAACCCAGGACCTTGCAAGCAATACATAAACACATTACCATCCCAGCTAGGTGAGCGCATCTGATAATATAGTGACTATGATGCATAATATATGAAGATTCATAATTGTCCTGAAAAAATAAGAAAAATTGTACAAAGCCAGGATTCGAACCCAGGCTTGCAGGCAGTGTACATGCGCATCTTACCATCAGGCCAAACAACCAACGCTGATAACATATCCACAATATAAAATAAAATATTATAACAAATTTTAAACAGAGAAATTGGCGCCACTGGTCTTCATCTTCAACCTTGGTTCCTGCGAATTTTGTTACAAATTTTTCTACCATATTTCCTGCGAAATTACAATGGCAGCAAAACCTACGAAATCCAATGATCAACAAAACCATAAAATTTCATAAAATTAAACCTATAAATATGATCCAGATATTCATTCGAATCATTCTATGGTTTTAGAATCCATTTATATTCCACAAATTAGGAAACCCTAAACCTTGGCCAAAACCCTAAGAATGGTGTTTCACGATTCAGTCACTAAACCATCAATTCGATTGCCCAGAGCTCATCCTTGCACTTGTCTAAACACAAACCAACAGTCAAACTTGATTAATATTACAAGAAAATGCAAGAAAAAGAAAAAATCGAAAGTGAACAAAAACAGTTCGGATTTCTCAATATATCATGCTATGATGCAATGTAATGGTTGGTTTTGATTCAAGGAGGTCCAAGGATCATTGCTATGTCTTTAGATTACCTTCAAATGTCCTGAATAATGGAAACCGAATTTGAGTTTTTGGAGAGATTTTGGACAATGCAAACTTACTCTTGGGGAGGCTGGAATTCGTGCTTGTCATTAGGGTTGCATTATGTACTTATAGAACAATGTATTAGGTCAGAAAAATTGATCATTTGTGTGGAAGATTTGATCTAAAAAGATTCAAAAATATTAGGCCTTAAAAATCAAATATCCTTGTATGAACACTTGCTATTTTAGGCCAATCCTCATGATTTTCTTTCCACTTCAATTCCAATCACATTTATGATTTTCTAGAAGCTCAATCATTTTTTAATCTTTGATTTTTATATTTTATTTTAATTTAAAATGATTTTTAATGAATTAAATCAAAATAAATAAAAATAAAATGATAAAAAATCTGATTTTTGTTGACTTGGGTCGTGCATGAAGTTATAGTATGGATTGGGTCATCATTTGGCAAGCCCATTTGGAAGAAATTGGTTTTAGACCTCCATTTTCTTCATAAACCAACCAAAAATTTCCCAACTTTGCAAGGGCACATATCCTTCAATTTTAATGCTATGAGGGTGTTCTTGGACATTTTGAAAAGCTTGAAGAGTACTCTAACCAACCCCACTGGTTTCATGTCCATATCATTTACCAATATCAAGTTATGCCCTTTTGAAGTTGTTGACTTTTTGTTGACCTTCAAAAGGACCTATAATGTCTTAGCTCATACCTTCCAAATGAAGAATTTTTGGGCTTGGCTTGTGAGACACAAAGTTGTAGAGAATTCAATTTCCTTCAAAATGAGATTTGAGTGGAGACTTGGTGATGAAGTATGTGAAAGTTATGGCTGGTCAAAGTTCAGTTGACTTTTACTGAGGAAACCCTAATTTAGAAACTCCTGATTCTTGATGATCTGAAATCTCCTTGATGAATCATGATAAACCCTTGATCAAATGATGAATTTTACTTCATATACTTGATGTTGGCAAAAAATCATGAAGTTTGACTTTGGTTTGACCACAGTTGACCTCAGTTTGACTTTTTAACTGCTTTGACTGATTTTGACTTATCTGATCATCTGACTGAGCAAACTTTTGAGAAAAGTCTTGAAACTTGTCATGGGGGTTCTTACACACATATAAGATGTTATGAAGCTCACTTGAAGTCTTGGAAGTCCATTTAGCCTGATTAAAGTCAAAACCCTAGTTTTGAATGCACTGCTTAGGAGGTGCATTGTCTGAGGGAATTGTCAACTCTTCTGACCAATTGTGAACTTTGTGAACCTTGTGAACCATCATAAGATGTCTTGTGAACCTTGTGAACCTCATGAGAGGTCTTGTGAACCTTGTGAACCTCATGGTAGGTCTTGTGAACCTCATAAAGTGACTTGTAGACTTCATGAACCTCATGAAAGGTTTTGTAAGCATTGTGAATCTTGTGAACCTTGTGAACCTCATAAAGTGACTTGTAGACTTCATGAACCTCATGAAAGGTCTTGTAAGTATTGTGAATCTTGTGAACCTTGTGAACCTTCTTAGCACACAAAGTCTTGTATTGTGAGGGCAAATTTTGGGGTGCAACACCATCCCACCAAAGAAACCAGTCCAGTATATGATGCATGGAAAGTAAATGCAGAAAGCAGTAAATAAAGTTGTACAGTAAAGCAGTAAATAAAGCAATAAAGCTAAACTAAAGCACATAGCAGCAAACAGATAAACACCCAAAGAAACAGAAACATACAAGCGCTAGGATTGACTCTCATAGGGGAAACCAGAGATTCTAGGTTCGGTCCCCACCAGAGTCTCCAGTTGTCGTTCTCGGGATTTTTATTCTAGTGCAAACGCGAAAGTGGCGTGGAAAAGAAACAGATTCGCCAGCCAGGAATTTTTATTCCGGATGAATGGGAAAGGTAATGTTGTACAAACTGAAGGAAAGCAAAGAACAAGGTCTTACGAACCAAAGAGACCGGGTTCGGGAGTCGGTTACGAACTAGGAAGGTATTAGCATCACAGATCATCCGTCGTACCCGACGGGATTCATGCTTACTTGAACTGTTTCAAAGGGTAAGAATGGACTACTGTTGAACTGAAATTGTTATTGGAACTGGAAAAGATAACGAAAAGGTACGGGAAAAATGTAGGGAAAATAAAGAGAGTGCTCGAATGGGCCCTACCCCACTGCCTACGTATCTCATGGGAAATGAAAATCACAGTCAACGTAGTTCCTTTAACTAGGGAAGATATTTGTTTATGTTTTTAAGCTTGAACTGCTTATGCATATGCTCAGGTGTTGCAGGCTCGCCTTGAACGAATGTGTTTACCGTCTTGCAAAGAGACATGTCGAAGCGAGTTCTTTTGTTAAGAATGAAGGAGATAAGAAGAGAACTTTCGAAAGAAAAACGCTTATCGTTGGTTTTGTAGATTTTAGAAGCTTTTTATCGAATTTTGCATGAGAAAGTGTATTCGAGTCACTTTCCATGGAGTATGTACTTCTTACATCACTCCAAGATGGAATGAGGAAGAAGCACATCCAAGTAAGGAGAAGACCCCCAAGACTTGGTTCCAAAGATTAGGGTTTAAGTATACAAGCACATTGTACTTATTAAGTGTTTTTGTATCTTGAAATGAAGAAGTGCTTTTTAGGTTTTTCCTTATGAGAATGGCTCAAGTTTAGGCTTGTACATCATGTTAGATAAGTTCACATTACCCCAAAATGGGATAGATTCAAATGCCCCTAAGTCTATGACACAAGAAGTCATTTCAACCTTTATTAAGTCTTTTTTAGTTGTTTTGAGATGAGAAAGAGAATACTCAAGTTGAGAAAGTAAAAACACTAAGGGAAACTAAGACTCACCATATGTTATTGTTCAATGGAGATCATATGGTTAGTGAGGTATTCTAATCCTAAAGAGAGAAGAAAAACAAGTTCTAACTCACTTCAAGGATTGAAGATGAGATTATAACTCAAAGGGATGAAGAGAAAGTGAAATGCCAAAGAAGCATAAAATACTTATCGCAATCACATAAGGGAAAGCTTAAAAAGAGGAAGGAATGAGGTAGAATGTAGGCGCACACCCACATTCTATACTTACCATTAACCACTGAAAAGGTTAGTAAAATCAATGATTTATGAAATCAAAAATGATATTAAAAAAAAGACACTTAAGCCACCAAACATATCCTAAAATGATTAGGATCAAACTAGACTCAACCTAAAGCTAAGGGTACCTAAAGGTTAGACAAAACCCACAAGTCAGCAGCTACGACAACGCTTCAACACACAATAAACTATCAATGCAAATGACATACACACATCCTATTACAACTACCTAACAACATGACAACAGGTGTAAAAAGTGTTGAAGTGAAGTGGAACTATTAGTGAAGTTAGGAGTCGTGAATTGCCATAAACTGCTCTTAATTAGACTTGTTTAGGAATTAGTTCTTCCATAAATTATTTTATCTTAAGTTGATGAGAAATTGATAATTATAAGGACTATGCATGTTGTTATTGTTGTTGCATCAGTCACTGTTATGACTTGGCTATTATTTGAATGAATTGTTGTTGAAAATGGAATTGTTTTTATGCATGATGCAGGTGTAACCTTGGTTAGAAAGCTACTAGGTCATGTTAATAGGTTAGTGTTAAATTGATATGGAGTTGTTATGCTTCATTAGTTTGAAAGTGTTAATTGAAACTTATTTTTAGTTATGCTTCATTAGTTGTTATGCTTCATTAGTTTGAAAGTGTTAATTGAAAGTGTTGAATTAATATGGAGTTGTTATGCTTCATTAGTTAGAAAAATGTTAATATATGAATTGGTTGGAATTAAAAATGGAATTGAAAATGAAACTAGTATTAGAGTTCTTGACTATACGCAACATAACAAATGTCAAGAATAAAAAGAATATTCGACGGAGCCTTTATGTTCCATAACACCTTAACTGCACAACTATCTCTCTGTGAAATACGAAGGAAATCACTCTTCTTTCTCAACATACAATATGTTGAATGAACAGAAAACAGCGAAGACATATCATGCAACCATTCAATGACATCGTCCTCATCCTTTGTCACATGATTAACCTCCTTCAAATCCTGCAGAAAGGATACAAAATCAGCAAACTCGATGTTGGAATCCTGCTCATGAGCGAGAGTGGTCGAATTCCAAGAATCATTGACCCAAAAGCTCGCGTCTACTACACTATAGTTTCGAAAAGCAATCTATACGAACACCTCCAAAAAAAAAACACCTTAAACTACTTGTTACTTGCCCAAAAGTTATACCAAAAAGACGTAGCCTTTCCGTTACCATTTATACACCAAATACTCTCCGCGAAAGAATGAAGTATTTTGGATAGTCATAACTATTTATATAATAACAATTATGTATTTTTGATAGCCATATCTATTTATATAATATCTATTTGTACTAGTATTAAAATTTTAAAACATGAATGTGGACCGGTCAAGTGGTAAAACGTGATTTTTAAACCTTTGCTGTAATATTGATTTTTTGTTAAATACAAAAATTATGACTTCAAATAATTATTTATATTTTAATTTTTTTAATAAATGTGAAATATTGATTTTTGTTTATAAAACTTCACTAGAGGGAGTACTATGTGAATTTTGCTAATAGCCTTTGTAAAATAAAAATATACTTTAAAATTATCATTATTATTATTATTATTATTATTATTATTATTATTATTATTATTATTATTATTATTATTATTATTATTATTATTATTATTATTATTGAAAAAACTAAAAATTAATTCTTAATTTATTTGTGGTCCCAATACTTTGGTAGAAAAGAGAAAAATGTGTTGATAAAAAAAAAAAAAAGAGGCTTTCAAAGTCAACATCAAATTCAAAAAATTTATTGGTATCTTCCTAAACTGTGTGCTAGATTAACGTAACGCTAACAATTCATGTGAGGTTGGTGATGTATCACTTAGACTTCTTTTACCCTTTTCTGACCATTTTTGGCTTTTCTAATAACATGACTTGTGTGAAATTTTCCATTACAAGTAAAAGAAAAAACTCACATAATCTATTGCATTCACATTCTCAAGCAATCCCTCGTGATTAAAGCTCTTTTCATAAGTTGTACTCATCAACCTAACAAACTAAATCAAACAAATTTAATTGATTTGAACACTTCACTTTAGTTGACAGTAACTCACTATCAAAATAAACTCAGGTATTGGCACGTTAATGAAAGCTTGACGGTTAAGAATTTTGATTTGCTTCAATTGAATTTTGTTTTGTTCAATTTTTATTAATTATTTGAATGTTTTAGTGTGGTAATATTATGGCACATATATAATAACAAAGTATATTTAATATGATAATTAATCATATTACTTTATGAAAATAATAATTAATCATATAATAATTTTTAATAAAATATATTAAAAGTTTGTGTACTATCCATTTGCTCTCAACAAGACACTAATAAATATAAATACATATTTTTAAATTTTTATCATTAATAATTAAAACTCTCGTTTTTTATGTACAAATAAAAACTGAATATAGCTGAATTATATTTAAAATAAAAATATTTATAAATCAAATACTTTTAAAAGATATTATTATTATTATCGGTATATAATTTTTAATATTTATACCATTGAATATTTTGCATTTGATTATTTATGTTGTTTATGAATAAAATATTAAGAAATGTGGTGGGTCTAACTCAATCCTATAAAATCGACTTGTAAGATGAGATTTATCTTCACTTATAAGCACATTTTCATATCATATATTGTTCGATTTGAGTCTCTTAACGCACTCCCTCACACTCAGGATTTAGCGCACCCCCTCACACTCAGGATTTGACATTTGTAGCGTGAAAATAAATGATGCATGATCTGATATAGCAAAAACATAATAGCGTTTGACTTTTGATATCATGTTAAGAAATGTGGTTGAACATAACTCAACCCTACAAAATCGTCTTGTATGGTGATGTTTTTTCACTTATAAGTACATGTTCAAGTCATATATTGTCCGATGTGGGACTATTAACATAAATGTCTCTCAACGAAATTTACAGATAATTATTTTTATTTAACACGAGTGTTGTAATATTTTAAGGATAAAAAGATCAATTATATTTAAAATATCTCCTCTCCATTATGAATCAAATTAATATTTTATTAAAATTACATTCTCTTCTCCCACATTTTACCTTTACGATGGTTATTCTAATTGAAATTTAGGTATTTTTTTAATGATTTGATTTATTTATGAAATTTATGATTTTAATGTGATAAGTTGGAGTATGAATCACAATATTTTATCTAGTATTGGAGTTAGAACATAATTGAAACAAATTAAACTTAAGAAAGATATTGATGGGAAAAAATAGAAATGAAGTGTCACACTTTTTCTATGAATTATAAAAAATGATGATAAGTTTTAATAAAGAACACATGAGAAATTTGGTTTATAGATAAATAAAGCTCTCAAACACACTTTATCTATAAACCAAGTTTCTCGTGGTAATTTTTATTAAGATTTATCATTTTCTTCTAGTTCATAGAAAATGTAAAATCTATCTTTTTTTCCATTAATTTCTCTCTTAAGTTTAATTTGTTTCAATTATGTTTTAACTTTAGTACTAGATAAAATCTTGTGTTCATACTCCATCTTATCACATTAAAATCACATAATGTGCTTGTTTAGCAAAGTTAAACTTTATTTTCTATTTATAATTAGCTCCACATTTATAGATACAGGGTACCTTGTTTAAGTGAAGTTAGAAATGGGTAAGCCCTAATTAGTTAATTAATAAGATAATTTGGATGACACATTGGTTCTTGTGAAATGATGCAATATTATTCTTATTTAGTTAAATTCCATTTTACCCTTTATCCATCCAATTCAAATAATTTATTAGTTAACTGAAATTTCAATAGGTTAATTAGGTCGGATGTTACAACAAAGCTCTCAAAATCACACAAGAAAAATTCAACTTGATTTTCTATTCATGATTAGCTTCATATTTATAGGTATAAGGTAACTTGTTGATTTTACAATAATAACTCATAGAATACTACAAATTCATCTCAATATTCTATCGATAATGGCTTGGAGATGAATGATTACATATTAAAAGGTGATTGAGGGAGTGGATGTCCATTGCTTTGATGAATAATAATTTATAGCCATTATATATATATATATATATATATATATATATATATATATATATATATATATATATATATATATATATATATATATATATATATTCCTCCTTTAATTATATATATATATATATATATATATATATATATATATATATATATATATATATATATATATATATATATATATATATATATATATATATATTCCTCCTTTAATGCTTTGGTCTTTCCTTTCTTCAACTCATTATTTGAATAGAAGTAGAAATACATGAAATTTTAAAGTCTTTTTGAAGCCTTTGAAGCCTTAAAACGGTTAAAACCAAAAAAAAAAAAATTAAAGTGTTTTGGATCAAAGTTGAACAAGTTATAGACCCTTGCACATATTATTATAACATGATTGATTAAAATATTAATACGAGGCAACATGCTCACAAGTCATGTCATCTTCATGAGTTTAGATCAAAATTATAAGTATTGGCCTGTTTCTTCTCAATTGCTCCCTTGTTTTCATTATCTTAGCCATTAATTGTATTAAAGACGCATTGACTTTCTTACCGGATGCCATTGTCATTGGACGAACCTCCTAGGATTTGGATAACTTCATTTATTTTTGGTGCTCCATTCCATCATCATTTTCTCCCTCTTAAAGATAATTTGACCTCGAATTTGATTCATTATCACTTACATCAAAAGGAGATAATAATAAATAAAAAAAAAGCAATGTTGAAAGTGACACTTAGACAATACTCACCAAGAACTTCTATCTTATAGGCATTGTCATTTATATTAGCACATTTGAACTGAACCTTCTCCTGATGGGTGTAATTTGGACTTTCTTTGTAAGGAAAATATTGCCTTCCTTATATGAATCCAAATCCAATCTCTGAATGGAAACACCACTTTCTTCATGTCCTTATTTACATACTTAGCATAACTTTTATTTTTCTTATCAATTTGTATGTTCCTTAAAAAGTCATCCTTAGCTTTCACAGCTTATAACACTTTGTCATTACATGTCTTCGATCAAAGAAACGAATCAAAACAAGTTAAAGATGAGCAAAAATGAAGAATAAAGACAAAAGAAAGATGTAAAAATGACTAAGTATGAATAAGTAAGGACTTAGTGAAAAATTAGATGGAAAAAGAAGCATAAAACATGCAGCTACTGGAATAATCACGTGCAGTATCGCGCGGGTGATAGAAAAGTAAAGTCAGCATCGCACGATGCAATTTATTAGTGTGTGATAGGTCCTTTTGTGTATATTCTGACGCATTCTGAACTGATTTGACTGGTATAAAAGGGAGTTTTTGACATCTTTTTTAGGGTTCTACGATTTGAGATTGAAAGTGACGGTAAAGAGCACCAAGAGGGTGATTTGAGAGTATTGGTTTTTACTGTTGTTTTACAAACTTCAAATCGGGCATCTTCCTAACAAAATTAGAAGAAAATGAGCTTATATGTTTACTCTAAAATAACGTAGACATATTCTCATGGATCCCCTCAAATATGCTAAGAATAGACACTAACGTCATTTATTATCGACTTGCCCTCAACGTCACCATCAAGTCAGACATATAGAAAAAGCGAAAGATTGGAGAAGCGATAAAAATGACAATTGATGAAAAAGTGAATAAACTAAAGATGTGAGGTCTATAAGAGAGATCAATTTCCCCACTTGAGTAGTTAACTTGGTAATGGTCAAGAAATACTCAAGCAAATGGAAAATATGTTTGAATTTTACTAACCATGATCTGACGTGGCCCAAAGACCCTTACCTCTAGCCCAACATAGACAAGTTAATCAATGGATCATCAAGGTACACAATACTTAGCTTTATGTACATTTACTTAGGTTATACTTAGACAAAATGAGTATGTTTATTGTAACTTTAAAAAATATATATTTTTCCTTTGGCTTAAATAGTCTTTTAGTCCCTGTAAATTGGCGAGTTTTTGGTTTTAGTCTCTGAATCTTTTTTTTTTCGGTCCAGGTCCCCACATGTTCAATTCCTTTTGGCATTAGTCCATGTTGTTAGTATTTTGTTTTAAAAAAGCTTACCTGGAAGACGGTGATGACTTGGAAATTGTTTTTTCATTTCCTATTTATTTAACTTTGCCACACGTGGATTTAAATGACTTTTCATTTCTTGTAAGTCCCTTATTTTATTATAAGTCCTTATAAATTAGGGTTTGTCTCTTCATTTTCATCTTTGTCTTTCGTATTCATGGGTAGATAAGGGAAGGTGAAGGAACACCAGTCTCATCACAACTGCGCACACGATGAAAAAGCATATCAAAGACACCATGGCTGCTCATTTCAAATCTCAGAGGCGAATCAAAGACCAACTTGCCACATCTTTGTTCACGAAGAAACAGCATCCCAAAGACAACATGGTTGCTCATTTCAAATCTCACAACACGAAGGACTACACCAGGCCACGATAAGAGTCAGTTATTCATGGTATTGTTTAACAAGTATGATCTATCTGCATTGAGACTTTGAATATCATCAATGAATCTGGTTAACACTTAGCATTCAACTTGTTATTTTAAAATTTCATGCACATTGTTTGTAGTTAGAAATATTGACTACTCCCTCTATCTCACAATAGGTGTCCTCTTTCCTATTTTTATTTGTCTCAAATTATTTGTCTATTTAGATTATCAATGTGATATTTATTATTTTTTTCCACTAACCTACCCTTATTTATTGTATTTTAATTCATATAACTAATCCACTATCTATTATTAATATAGTTATTTTAGTATATGATATTGTTTTTATTAATGAAATTAACGCTATTAATCATTATCTTAAAAAGTGTGAAAATCTCAAAGAGGACACCTATTGTGAGACGGAGGGAGTAATATATTTTGTTATAATGTTGTCACATTACTAAGGATGCGAAATATTTTAAACGCATGCAGAGTGGAAGGGAAACCATGTATCAACAAGAGTCATTTCGCCAGAAAAAGTAAAGGAGGGCCCAGTTTTGTTGAGGTTAAGAAAAAGAAGGAGTATATTACCATTTCCTCTGATAGTAAAAGGTGACAATTCGAAAATGTAGAATGACATTGTCTTATTATAGTACTACATAATAATTGTCAGCTATAGTAATATTGTTTATGGTTTTTCTAAATGCATGGAATTTACTCCTATTTGCCAAGAAGAGTACAAAGAAAACTGGGTCAGGTTTGTGAAAGATGCAAAGTCGTTGGGTTCAAATGTCTTGGTAAGATGTTTTTTCATTAGTTTGTTGATATATAAGCAACGGGTATAGTCGTTGGTTGATTGGTTTGATTGCCTTTGTAATGCGTAGTAAATACCGCACAATGTGATAAGGAGTTGCCTCCACAAACTTCAAGACTCCATCAGTATATATGATATGGATCAAAGATGTACCTACTACTGCGAACTGAAAAATAGGGAAGGTCAAATGGAGAAGTATCTGCTCTGAGGGTGGTATGATTTTTGTAAAGACAGAAACCTCAAGGAAGGAGACGTTTTGGAGTTTTGCATAAGATATCCTCCTGCGAGTGAGATTTTAGTGGTCGTGAAACGAGGACCTGTGAGACGTCTATGGTGGTAGAAAGTGATTTTGTGTTTTTTTAACTCATTAGGTTGTTCTAGTGTTTTATCATGGTTGAACAATGTGTTTTTTTGTTGACTTTAAGTAGTAGCAGTTCAAAGAGGAAAAACAATATATTAGTTTGTTAAGTAAAGGTTGGACTGATGTAGCCACCTTATATTTTGGTTATCCAAACGAAGTACTGTGTTTGCATTTATGTAATTGATATTGATTGAAAACTTTATCGTGTTTGCCTAAGAAAACTGCTACATAAATGTTGTACCCCAAAATTTGCCCTCACATATTTGAGACAAATTGATTCAAAAGGTCTTCTCACACTTGTTGTATCCCAAATTTTGAGCTGCTTCCTATGCTTTCTAGTGCCTCTTTATTTTGAATAAATAAAATAACACAATTGTTAGAAAGATAGGTATAAGGGATATAAATGTGAGAGGTTGTAAGTTCAAATCCCACATTCCTCTCTTTTTATTTTTTTTCCTTTACTAATAACTTTTTTTATTTTTATTTAAAAAAATCACAAAAATAGCATTTTTTATTATTTAATTTTTTATTTTTGTATTTGCATTTAATGCATTTTTTAAAAAATATGATTTTTTCATTAAAATCATTATTTTATGGAAAAAATCACAAAAATAAAATCAAATAAAATCTGTTTTTCATCATCATCATTATTAGATTATTATTTTAAATATATTTTTTATTTAAATTCATCGAGCCATGAATCCATCCAGATTCATTGGCTTGGGCTTTAAGAAATGGGGAAAATCAAGTCAGATTAAATCTTTCTTAATTTAGACAATCACATTCAATTTCTGACCTAATCCTTTATCTATAAATAGACCCTATTTTTCTCATATTTTCCTCCCCTACAATTCACGAAATCCTTGCCTCCACAAACCCTAAAATATTTTCAAATTTCATTCAAAAAATAGCTTGATCTAAAATAACTATGATGTTTCTTTTGCTTTTTTACTTATTCCATGGAGAACTAAATTGTTGGTTAATTTGCGGTAATCAGTTTCCGTCGACACTTTGAGGGCTGCAATAGTGATAAGAATTTCATCCTGTCAGGTAAGTTTGGAAGCGCTACTGTTTCGATTTACTCCGAATTTTTTCCAGAATTTCAGGAAAAAAAGTCGAATAATAGTACTCTTTTAGAAAGGAAGATTTACTCCGAATTGTTTCGATTTACGTCCCGTCGGGGAGGAGACAAAAGAAAGGAAGATCTATCACGTGAACTACGGGAGCACAAGGGTCCCATCGAGAGGTTCCACGACTATACACCTATAATAGCGACCAGGGAAAAGATTTTGTCTGAGTGCGTGAATTCTGAATTCCGCCAAGAAGGAGTCAGATTCCCGAAACAACTACCAAACAAACCAAATACTGACAAAACGAAGTATTGTCACTTCCATAAATCCCACAGGCATAATACCGAGGATTGCATTCACTTAAAGGACGCCATTGAGATACTCATCCGGGACGGTTATCTCAAATAGTTTACTAAAAGCAAAGATGCTCCTCGGCAGGAAGTACAGGAAGCCCGAAAGGCTGAGGATGTCCAGGCCCCACCGATCGTGGAAACAAACCTTCAGGTCGCCCTTAGCATAACGCGACCAGAAGATTTCTATGTTCCTAAGCCATACACCGGCCTTGCGTACTTCGCCACATACAGCCCGTGAGAATCCTTCCCGTCAGCAATGGTCATCTCCATAGGGGGCCCCAATAAGGTCATGGTAAGATTTGTGAAGTGACGATTCGATGAACTGATTAGCACCAGTTCTAACCAGAACTTAACCCTCGACCCTCATCGAGAATGATCCACTCATATTTCTTTTTACAAAGAAGACCTCCTCGGAGGGGTGCCAAATGCTAGCATTCCCTTGTTAGTTCGCGCACAGATGGCAAATTCCGATGTCCGTAGGATCCTGGTCGATCAAGGAAGTTTCGTTGACATAATGTACTCCTAATTGTTCGCGACCCTTCAGTTGAACGAGACACACTTGACGTCATATGTAGGCTCAGATCTTCAAGGGTTCAACGGGACAGTTTCCAGGCCTTGGGGTTATGTCAACTTGATCGTCACATTCGGTGCTGGAGATACCGCGAGGTCCGTCAAGGTGAAATTACTTGTGATATATTGCTCGTCCCTATACCAGTGCATCTTAGGATAACCCACTTTGGCTGAGCTCTTTGCGGTACCTTCCACGGTGCACCTGAAAATGAAGTACTACACATCGTCAAGACAGGTAGCCACCCTCCACGGGGACATACAGGTTACTCGCAGGTGTTATGAGGCCGCATCCAAAGGCCTCCACGACATCGCCGCCTAGCCTAAGCCAGTCAAAGTCGTCCTCCCCCACACTTCCGAAGAGGCAAAGGCACTGCCCCACATGGATTTGATAGATCTCGACAGCAGATTCACCGATGAAGAAGAGCAAAAGCAGTTGGTCGCGAAGCTTTCTTCATCTACTCGACCCATCTCCGACGGAGATTTCGAGCTAGCCGCATTGGGAGAGGATCCGTCGAAGGGAGGGAAGATTTGAGCATACCTCCCCGACCTGGAGAGGAAGCATCTCAAAGCCTACCTCAGGGAAAATGATGATTTGTTCGCATGGAGCCCTACAGAGATGTCGGACTTGGATCCAGAAACGACATGCCAACATTTTTACATAGATCCCTCAATCTGAGCAGTTGCGCAACAAAGGAGGAAGCAGTCCCAGGAAAAGCTAGAAGCAGCCGAGCAGGTTGTAAAAGACCTCCTAGAGGCGTATTTTGTAACAGAGGCCAGGTACACCACCTGGCTCTCGAACATTGTAATAGTTAAAAAGAGAAATGGAAAATTGTGCATGTTCGTTGACTTCACCGGTATTAATCGGGCTTTCCCGAAAGACGCTTACCATTTGCCTAACATTGATAAACTAGTTGATAACTCTGCAGGTTTTAAATTGTTGTCGTTCCTCGACGCCTACTCCAGGTACAATAAAATACCCATGGCCGTTACTGACAAAAAGTACACCGCTTTCATGACTGAATCAGACAACTATTACTACAACGTAATTCTTTTCGGCCTGAAAAATATGGACGCTACTTATCAATTAATGATGAACAAAGTTTTCAAGCAGAGATCGGGAACGTGGTAGAGGTTTATATGGACAACATGATCATTAAATCCCACGAGGAAACCGATCATGCCCTCCACTTAAAGAAAATCTTCGACCAGGCACGCAAGTGCAAAATGTGATTCAACCCTGAAAAGTGCACATTTGGAGTACGGGAGGGTAAATTCCTCGGTTTTACCTAATCGAAAGAGGAATAGAGGCTAACCCCGACAAATGTCGAGTATTTGCCGAAACGCCCACGCCAACTTTTAAAAAATCCATCCAATCACTAAACAGGGTGCACGCATCGTTATCACAATTTGTAGCAAAATCCGCCCAACACGTGTTCCCCTTCTTCAAGCTCCTCCGCAAGGAGGCTGCCTTCGAATGGAGGGAGGAGTGCAAGCAAGCCCTAACACACCTCAAAAAGGATCTGTCAGAACTTCCAGTCCTCTCGCGACCAGAGTCATGGAAAATCTTGTTCCTCTAACTTGTCGTTGCTAACGAAACCATAAGTGCCACTCTCGTACGAGAAATGGCTGAGGGGTGAAAACCAATCTATTTCATGAGAAAATACCTACAAGGGCCCGAACTTAGATATCAACAAATTGAAAAGGTTTCTCTGACACTCCTCCATGCAGCAATGAGACTTAGACATTATTTCCTCGCGCACTCAATCGTGGTACGTACCGACCAGCCCATCAGACAACTCCTTGGTCGACCTGATATGGTCGGGCGAATGCTCAAGTGGTCACTATAACTATCAAAATTCGATATTCGATATGAGGGCATGACAGATGTTAAAGCACAGGCCCTCTCTAATTTTGTACCCAAAATGACCGCCCCAGAAGGCCAGACCTGCGTGTCCAAAAGATGGACCATCTTTGTGGATGGTGCTTCGAGCTCAATGGGAAGCGGTGCAGGAATTATCTTAGAGAATGAAGAGGGAATCCAGATTGAAGTATCCCTCACCTTATCATTCCCCACATCCAACAACCAGGCAGAATACGAGGCATTCTTCGCAAGCCTAAGGCTCGCTAACGACATGGGGGCGGAAGAGATGATTATCTGCACAGACTCCCAGCTCGTAGCCATGCCGGTTAAAGGCGAATACCAGGTCAAAAATGACAATTTTTCAGAATACTTAGCCTTGGTCAAGGAAAGGATTGTGAAATTCACGTCTTTGGAAGTTAAACACATACCCCGCGAGAACAACATACGAGCAGACTTGCTCTCAAAGCTCGCTAGCACAAAGAGAAAAAGAGGTAATAAGTTTATCATACAAGAGATACTTCCTCGCCCCAGTATCAAAAAATTAAGCCCGACAGTAGACGTAAACTTCGTTGGCGACGCCAGCTGCTGGATGACCCCGGTATACAAATACCTAACCAATGACGAACTTCTCGAGAATCCGAAGGAAACCAGTGTTGTCAAACAATGGGCTTGTTCGTACGTCTTGGTCAAAGGAAAACTATACCGGCGAGGATTATCCATTCCCCTCTTCAATTGCGTTGAGGAAGAGTTAATTCCCCACATCCTGCGCAAGACCCATGAAGGCATCAACGTCCAGCATTTAGGTAGAAGGTCCCTCGCGAGGAAAGCCTTTCGGGTAGGATATTACTGGACCACTATGCAAAACAACGCCAAGGAGCACGTAAAAAAATGCGATAAATGCCAAAGGCATAGAGACATGCACCTCGCACCACCTAACAAGCTCAAAACGATGTCATCCCCGTGGTCATTCGCATTGTGGGGCATGGACATCCTCATACCTTTCGTCATCGGTTCAAACCAAAATAAATACTTTGATCGTTGGAGTGGACTACTTCACGAAGTGGATCGAAGCTGAACCTCTAGCAAAAATCACAACCCTCAACATATTGCATTTCTTCAAATGTAAAATTCTCGCCTGCTTCGGAATACCCCAGGCCATTGTCACCGAAAATGGCACCCAAATCACGGATACAAACTTTCAAGAGTTCGTCGCCAACGTCAGAATTAAACAGCACTTTGCATCTATCAAACACCCGCAAACTAATGGGCAAGCTAAAGCCGCGAACAGGGTCATCCTCCGAGGACTCAAACGAAGGTTAGACGAGATCAAGAGACAATGGGTCGAGGAACTCCATATCGTCCTGTGGGCAACCAGACTACCCTCATTAGACCATTGGGGAAACCTTTTTTCCACTAGCATATGGGACCGAAGCCGTCATTCCCATAGAGATGAATATCCCATCCAAGAGAACAGAAGCCCCAATGGAGAAAGACACTAATTCAGAGACATTACACGAAGAGCTCGATCTGGTCGAAGAAGTCAGATCAGGGGCATCCCTACGCGAGGCATCTCTTAAGCAAAAGATTACCATAAGGCACGATTCCAAAGTCATAAAATGAGCGTTCGCGATCGGCAGCCTCATCCTCAGGAGAAACCACAAGGACTCCAGAGAAGGAAAGCTAGTTGCGAACTAGGAGGGTCCTTATCGAATCCGAGCAAAAACGGATAACGGGGCCTACTACTTAGAAAATCTAAATGGGGAAGAACTTGCTCGTCCTAGGAACACCGAGAAACTCAAACAATACTACAGTTAAGGCATCAGCCGACATCAGTATCGGCCTAACATGCGTACGTAGGTACAAGTACCGCATTACCGAAATTACATTTTAATGAGATCCTCCTCGTTCTCAAGGAAGATCATCATCCCACGATTGGATCCTCAAACGAGTTCGTCGTCGGCTTTGTACCATGACCATGCAGAACACCTAGCTCGCGATGGGATGTTCACGCCGCGAGGCACGGATCGTTAACATGTTTTGAGTGTCGTTCCCCGACCAATCATACAATGGCATTCTGCCTGGTTCCCCAAATCGACAAACACATAAATCGAGCACCATCCTCCCAAATTTATAAACATATCTTAAACCATATGTGGGCACATAAAATGAACATTGTTATCTCTAAACATTTCAAACACTTAGTGAAAATATAAAACAAGGTATGTCCTCCGACGGACATACGAGCACAACAACAAAATAGGCAAGCGACCACCAAGGTCGTAAAAAGTGCAGCATTAAAAGGTGCGGCCACGAGGACCGACTTAATCTCATTTTACATAAAAGGGGGAACATATTCCCTCATCACTTATAAAAGGCCATGGCATGCAGGCCGACCAACAAAATACAAGAGCGAATCAACAAAAAACTTCAAGGGTCAACATTGGAATTAGGCTGGACGTCAACAGGGGCGTTGTGGTCCTCTTCCATCTCGATATCATCTTGCTCTGGCTGCTTGAGGTAGTCGGGAATAAGGATCACACCATCCTCGGCTTTGTACAAAAAGTTGGTGCCCTCCTCATTAAATGTCAACTCGGGGTTGACTATTTTCAGCTGGTCCAGCGCGTTTTTGAACGTTGCGTTGGCCATCTCCTCGAGATCAGCATACCCTTCCTCGATTTTTGCGACCAGCTCATCCGGAGATTTCAGAAACTTCACCTCCTCAGGTTCGTCCGCAGTTGGAGTCAATTCATCCTTGAGATGAGCAATCTCCTCCGCAGCAGACTTCTTGTTGGCAGTCACTGTCTCCTCCAGCACCTTTATCCTCTTTGAGGCCTCCTTTAGAGACTTTCCAGAATTTTTGGCCACGTCTTCGAAGGCCGACATTTTGCTCTTCAGCTGATGGATCTCCTGCTCTTGAGTGGTCGTCCCCTCAACGAACATCGAAACCATTGTAAGAACCCACGCCACTGAGCTCGCATCCTAAGCCAACCAAGAGCATCTATCCGGCCGACTCATTCCCTCCAACTGAAGCATCTCCACCCTATGGACTTGGAGGGAGTGCTCCTCGAAGAAGTTGGGCTTCAGGAAACACGTAGGGAGCTCGTAGGGGGCTTTGGGGAGGCATGCACCAGGTTCACCACTTCTTCAGCTCTGGACCTCTTCCCCGTTCTGGAAGTCCCCCCAGGAGAACCATGGGAGGCGGGTGAAGCAGTACCCAAGCTCGTAACTAACTTATTGTTGAGGCGAGTTTGCTTCAATTTCTTTGGTGCTCGTCGCTTGCTCGAGTTTGCCATTAACTTATCTTGTACGTTCACCATCGAATCTGGAAAAAACAAACGCAAAAATAGTCAGAGCATAAATCATAGACGAGCATAAAATGAAGTACGAGCAAACAAATACTAAGACTACCAGACTACCAAGATACTGGGAGACATCCTCGTTTGTCTCGCAAGCTAGAAGCTTAGACACCTCTAGAAACCTGGGGGTCACCTTGGCGCCCCCGTCCTTGTCTAAAACCGTGTGACCATGTTTGTCGACGTGAACAGTCATCGTGATCCTCAAAACATAACCCATCAAAGCCTCATAGTTGGCCTGGTCGTTTCCACTCTAGATAGAGGCTATCTTGAGGAATTCATCGGTCCCGCGCAAGAAGTGATCGCGTGACCAAGAAAAATGAAACTTCAACAACAAGCGAGAGACCTTCTTCCCATCCTTGTCCAGCAAAACATTTCCCTGATCATTCGTATCCACTCCTCAAAACTTGTAGGAGTTCAAAGCATGCTCGGAGATCGGTTCGACCAAGTAGAAATGATCCTTGAAATCCCTGATCGATTTAGAGTACGCTTTAAAAATTTTCTTTTTTTATTTCAAAGAGACCCAACCGAACTTATCGTTAACCACATGGCGTTGGAGGTGGAAAATGTGAAAAAAAACAGAGGGAGCATTGCCCCTATCTTCAGATATTCGCACGTCAGTTGGCGGATAATCTCCTCAGGTGCTACGGCTGTTGGCGGGGGTTGACGGCTGAGCTCGAGCACTTGTTCGAAACGGGCAGGAAGAGCAAATAACGAAAAATGTAAGACTGAAGCCCAGTGATGTATTTATAGATTCCTCTGGCACGTGTACGAGCACGTGAAGCCTACGAATCTAGAGACGACACACTCATTACCTAGGGACGGCCATAGGATAGCCATCATTACGCATTAAATGCGCACGCTTCCATATACGCAGACATGACACAACGTTTCCACCAAACGATTGGTATCCTCGTTCAAACGACCACGTTATAACAACCAATGTCACAAATGGTCAACTGCGTTAAACCATGAATGACGAAGTATCTCAAACTTCAGAGTTATCTTGCGCACAGTCAATCATCCTTAAGTCATCGCTTCTATGACCATAAGCAACGACTTGGGGGGATCCTGTTCTGGACTAGACCAACGACTAGGTATGGCTCAATCTTTTCTTTCCCATGAAACGACCCAATGGCCCAAATGTCAAGGGGACTCATCATATTCATGTTCCCCCTGGATTGGCCGCGACTCATCGACCACGTCTGGTCGTAGTCGTTTCGCCTTCCTCGTCTTTGACCTCTGCTCGACAAAGACATAGATCACCCAGATTCGGCCTAGATAGTTCCTGCTCGGATGGTATTGTGCCTGACGCACCATTATCACAATTAGGATGCTCGTCCGGCGGTTAGTTTCTGGCAGTTACCTATTTGCGGGGGATCTGCGATCCAGGCCCAAAAATAGGAACCGTTAGCCACGCGCTGGGGGCTCTCTATATAAATCCTCTCACTTGAGGGGTGAGGTATCGAATATTCATTCTCTGAACACTTTTACTTGTAGTTTCTATCTCTTGTGTCCGTTCTGACTTTGGCATCGGAGTACCTTACAGGTACCCCGTTCTCCTCAATATCCGAGCAGACTTTGAAGTCCACGTCAACGGCCATTGGAGATTTTGATCTCAGGTACGATCAATAAATATACATTATTGAATTTTGAAATATAGTCAAATTACATAATTTTTAAAAAAATTTATTTTTTGAAAATTTATTCAAAATAATTTTAAATTTAATTGATTTTTTAAAAAAATTTAATATAAAATAGTATAAGGATAAATACCTAAAATAATTTTTCATTAATAACTATTTTAACTATTTTATATTTGAATTTTAAAAGAAAAATACTTTTATAAATATTTTTAAACAAAAATATGTAATATTATAAAAACCATTTAAAAATATTTGAAACAAACTGACCCATTATTTTACAATTTCCCCTGGCTCTACCATATACTGTAATTACATAAAATTCATTACTAGACTTGAAAATAAAAGGTTATGTTCCCTTCCCTGTCATTTTACAAATCATCTTTGTTGTTGAGCTTAGTTCAAGAACTTTTTGAACCATTCAACAGAATCTTTTGGGTATCTTTTTAAATTGTCCTTGTAGTCAATGAAATACAAACCAAATCTAGAAGTATATCCAGCTTGCCACTCCCAATTATCCAGAAGTGACCACACAAAATAGCCTTTTACATTGCATCCATCTTCCCTGCAAACAACAACATAAAATATCCATTAGGTAAATTAACCAGGTTTTTAAAAACGGTCGCGATCACATGTTTTTGCGATTTCAGTCGATACAGATGTCGTGATACTTATTACAATCATCAATTTGGATGTGGAAAAAGAACCTCTTTTAATTAGGTATACAATATACATACTTGATAGAAGCTAGTAAGTTGCTTAAATAGTCATTGTGGTATTTAATCCTCTTGTCATCATTCAAAGCATCCTTGATTGAGATTGATGGATCATTAGGATCATCCATACCTATGACAAGTGAGAAAAGTATGAAAGGTAGCCGACAAATGAATTCAATGTTCAATATGTGGTGCAAATGAAAGTGATGGTTAACTAAAAAGAGAAGAAAATTTATGTCTTCCATTTCAACAAATTAACCAAGTCAGAATTGACCTTAACAAGAGGCAAATAATAAAACTCAAATTTGTCAATTTTAAAGATTACCATTTTCAGTTATAATGACCAGAGGATTCTCATACTTCTGTTTGATGTAATTCATTATGCTTCTCATCCCTTGTGGTACTATATACAACCATAGAGAATTTGCCTACAAATCACAGTTTAAATTTTAGTCATAATTCATAAAATACAATGCACTCGTATGAGTACAAATTAAGCAAACAAACAATTCTACATTCTAATATAACACACCTTTTCTCCAATAATTTCACTACCATTGAAAGCTGAAAGAGCCAAAAACACAAATTAAATAATCATTTTGGGGCAATTTCATTAAACAAACTATAAATAAGCAAGAAAATTAAAGAGAATGTTTAACAAGTTCGCTTTTTTTTTTAAGAGTATGATATTTTAACTTACGAACGGTAAGAACACTGGCGTCTGAAATGTAGTCGTGAAGTGCAACCTCGAGTAAATTAGAAGCATTGTGCATTGCATAAAATGTAGTGTAATGGTTGATACCAACAAAATCTAATGAACCCTTAACAAGACTAGCTTGAGATGTAGAAAATTTTGGTAGCCTTGTCCCTACTCTACTTTTCATTGAATTTGGATAATCACCAAAAATCAACGGGTCAAGAAACCTGTGAAAGAAGGTACATAACAATTTTAGTTATCAATATAGTTATAATTATAGCATATATATATATATATATGCTTGTCAAGTCCGCAAATCCTATCTCAGCTGAGAAAAACCGAAATTGCTAGGCTAGACGTCTTACCAGAGTTCGAACCCTGGTAGTCACAGTTATGTGTGTGAATTTTCTAGTAGTTATTACTACTTCGTCTTAAGATAACAACAAAAAATGCTTGTGACCTATAGTTTCAAGAGTCAACAAAAGCAGCATTACCAGCCAATGGTAAAATCTATGGCTCTTTGAGTTGCTTCAATGTCTTCTTTAGAATTTGTTGCTGACTCAAACCAAATTGCATCCATAGATATACCTACAGATCCACCTTGAATTTTCTGTGGAAGAACAACACTATTTTAATTCTCCAAAATTTATATTCTTTTGGAGGCCTTGTATACGTTAATCACGGTTCAATCATGACAAAATAATTAGAGATCTTATTTAAGCACGATAAAAAAATTAGGACCATGTAGGATGTAACTGTGACAAATTTTAGGCCATGTGCGGTAGTCTGTCTTACACGTCTTTAAAGACGACCCTACTTTTATGACATTACCTGATATTTTTTCCTATAAATATCTGCTACCGTTGCATGAGAAAGAAGGACATTATGAGCCACAATATAAGGTTCAGTAGCAGAATTTCCAGTTCTACAGAGCTTGTGAAGGAGAATTGAGCATCTTCCAGGTGGATGTTGTCCAATGTCATACCCCATCATAGCAAATGTATGAGGCTCATTGAATGTGATCCAGTGTTTCACTCTGTCTCCGAATTTCTGAAAACATGTCTCAGCATATGCTGCAAAGTCTTTTCTGTTGCAAAATAATACTAAAGATTTACTATTTTGTAATACTAATAAACATTATCAAGGTAGTAATTAATATGTTAAAAATAAATTTTCTTACATGATCAAAGGGCTAAGCCATCCTGTGTACTTGGCTTCCAAAGCTTGGGGTAGGTCCCAGTGATAGAGAGTCACATATGGTTCAATTCCTACAGATTTTTCATAAGCATGTATGCATCTCAATAATGAAACTAATTGAAGTTTTTTTTGAGATCCTGTATAGGTTAGGTTACTTACGAAAAACAAATGAGGTCTTATTTTGTCACGATTTTGAGACTCTCTATTTGACTACAATTTAACTGTGTCAAATTTTGGGTTTGTGCGACAATAGTTTGTCTTGCACGCCCTCAAAGACGGCGTTGTAAAAAGTCACACTATCTATATTGCCTAAGTTTACCTTTGGCGAGTAAAGCATCAATGAGTTTATTGTAGTGATCAACTCCGGCTTGATTGAGCAACCCAGATCCATCTGACATATTATAATAATATAATCCACAGTCACAATGCGAATAATAATCATGGTTTTCATAGTTGATTGATGACAGATAATAGATAATACATTAGAAACTTGTTTGTTAAGAAATTTTACCGGGAAAAATGCGAGTCCAAGATATCGAAAACCTATAAGCATCCATTCCCATGTCCTTCATGAGTTCTGTGTCTCCCTAGTAGTTATAGTAGATTTTAATTAGAAAACTTGTAAAAAAAACAAGTGAAGTGTTACTATTTATTTAGCCATGAAGTAAAGTTATGATTACTTGATATCGATGATACTGATCCACTGCAACATCAGCATTGGTGTTACCTAGTATTTTTCCTGCCACAAAACATTTCAATCACAGCACAACAAGGAGCATACATAACTAATATCTAGTATGTTTGAAGGTAACTTACCAGGAGAATGTGAAAAAGTATCCCAAATAGATGGCCCTCTTCCATCTTCTTTCACTGCACCTTCATACTACAATCAAATCCATTTCAACCACAGGTAAAAACAGAAGAAAAAAAAATGTAAAAAATTTCAAAAACGCTAGAAGGAGGGGTTGAACCTCCGACCTTGTGGTTAACAGCCACACGCTCTAACCAACTGAGCTATTCCAGCTTCGTTGGTTATAACGCTCTAACATCAATATTTATATACAGTCAAACAAACCTGAAACGCTGAAGAAGCAGTTCCGAAAACAAAACCCTTTGGAAAGCTATGTCTGTTGAACTCAGAGAAACACATTTGAGTGTTAATAATCACGAACAATGTTATTGTAACAAAACATGTTCTAAACGCCATGGTTACACAAAGTATAGTCTTCACTATTTGTTTGGATATATATTTAGTTAAAATCTTTGGCTCTGTTGTTTGGCCGACCCATATTCCATTTGACAAAATTGCTTCTTGGTTGTGATAAACTTTTTCGGTACACAAATCAATCTTACCAAGAAATTCCATTGTTTGCATCAATGAAACACAGTAAACCTATATATATATATACCACCGTCTTATTTTACGGTTCTCTTTCAATTATATATATACAATTTTAAATTAAGAAAAATACTAATTATGTTAATTTTAATAATTAAATAAATTTTATTTGTTAAATTATTAATTATTTATTAGAATAGTTAGTAAAATAATATACAAATAAAAAATTATTAAAAAATTATAAATTTCATATTAATAATATTTATTTTCATTGACCCCAAAAAAATTTATAATATCATTAATATATCTATTTTATACAAATCTATCAAAATAATGTTCGGTTAGGAAATTAAAAATGTTTGGTTAAATTACGAAGTAAAATTTTGATGTGGGGGAGTGGATCTCTGGTATGACAACGTGGGAGTGGATTTGTAAAGTTAGTCTTGAAACGCCTAAGTCACTTAAAAGAATGAGGAGTAAAATGAGTTATGGATTAAAGAGAATACATTAAACCTCTAGTAGGATGTCTTATATATGAATAATAGTTATGGACATTCCCTACCATTTCAGTGTGGAATGCGGGAGATTGTTTGATGACATCTGACATTGGGCATGGATCTAGTGTGGAGCTCAAGAGCAGAGTTACGTTATATCTTCGGTGCTTTAGTGGAGTGGCCAAGATTGATGATCGAGCTTCGAATTTTTGGGTCAGTAGTCGACCATGAACAGTAGCCTCCAAGATTTATCGTGATACGGCAATGGGAGGTCCTTAAGAAAATTGGGTTGGGTTTATCGTGTCAAGTTAATTGCTTGGACAAGTGAACAAGATTTAAGATCCGACATGAATGACCTTGGGAACTGACGCATTAAATGTTTGTCTCATCATTGAAATGCCTTATAGGATTGCTTTTACATGTGGCCTTAATTCCTTAAACTAAGGTGTGGTGTTTACCTTAACATTCATAGTCATTTTGTGATTCACGACAAGAGTTATATTTTTCATGAAAGTTAGAAAGACGGGTTCCGAAGGATCGCCAACGTCTCATCATGCCTATTAATGTTTCTCAGCACCATTGGGTGGAGGCAAAGTTAGTAGGAACAATTTCCTTCTTTATAAACACTTAGAATATAGAGGATGCTTACAAAGATGTGGGAGTGTCCTCTGATTGGTATGTTTCCCCTGTCGAACCCGACAAAAGGATATGTAAATTCTTTGAGGAATGTTCCATACCTTTCTATGAATTTCAGTTTTTCATACTGAAATTCAAGTTTCCCTTTAACAACTTCGAGGAGGGGTGTTGAACCACTTGAGGATTCCACCCTTTCAACTACACTCAGTGGTTTGGGTATTTGTCAATGTGTTCCAATAATGATGTGAGTATCGAGGGAAGGTTCTAACCTTGAAATTATTCTTCAATCTCTTTAATGTGACGCACATTTCGGCCAGCAGAGACTGGGGACAAGGTTTGATTTCACTTTGCAAATCGTTAGATTTTTTACATCTACCTTGTGAGTTTGAAAAACTTCAAGGGCCATTACTTTTTGGTGACCCCCCCCCCCCCCCCCTCATCCTTTCAAAAATCAATAGGCTCATTCTTCATTTTGCATCCTTTTAAAAGATGGTCCTTACCTTTCTGGCCCCCTTTGTTTGGAGTCAGTGAAATGTAAAGACAATATTCAAAAATGTTGGGTTTGGCACCATTTCCTCCGTGCTCCGAAAACATATGCCTACACCTCTGACTTTTACCCCGGAGGAAGATTCATTGAAAGATGATTTAGTCACCTTCTAGGAAAGTTTAGGTTATGAGGAGGGAGATAACACTTCAGACATACCGCCCTTACAACATAAAATGTAAAGTATTAATACATGCTTAATTGTAGAAGAATTCAGTGCCCTCGAATGAAAATATATTTTTGGTAAAAAGAGGAAACTATCTTTATGATTTCCTTTATTACTCACAAAACATCTTTATTGATTGTCTTATTTATTTCGTTTTGCAAATAACATAGGTGTGCTTGGGAATATCTGCAAAAGGAAGAAAACCTACCTAGCCAAGGATGCTTCTTTGTATCTATCCCTAACTCATACTACAACCCCGATTAAAACAAATAGATGCACCCCCAAGAAAGAATGATACTTTTCTTGTCGGGAAGACACACACGACCCAATTTATACGAGAGAATACGACAGAGCTAAGGTGTCCATCATTTAAAAGTTAAAGTAAGAAGTCTTATGATCAGTCCACATCGTGTACAATAAATTTCAATATGTGGAGGGTAGCCTTTCCTAAAGACTCAAGCCACCAGGGCCTGTCTCTGAACGGGTAACACTAGGTAGTGACACATATGCTCTTATCTCCTTCAAACCCCCAAATATCTTCATATCATAAAGGCCCCACTCTGCCAAGGGTGTGCAGTCTTGCATCCTCTAAGGGGATTATGCTTACATTTAGAACCTTAGTGATATGGATAAGTTCAAGTTAAATGTTGAAAGGACCTTCAACTTGTATCGGGGTGCTTCTTTGTTGTCCTTGGCGAATGCTAAACATGGTGATATGGTATTTTCTATACCCTTCTAATAAGATGGAGCTTTTGAAAGGCCAGTATGACCTTGCTCTTCATGAACTGAACTAGCTTCAAGGAAAACTTATGGGTCTAAAAAAGTACATGGAGACCCGTGGAGAATGAAGTAGGATTAACTGTCAAGGTATCTCTATGTTTCAAATTTCCTATAACCAACAATCAAGTCAAGTATGAAACAATTATCATCATACTTACTTTGGTCGTCGTTATGGGAGCAGAAAAACATCAAGCTAAGGACAAATTCCCAGCTCGAGGTGTCGTGGACTAAAGGAGATGAACAAACTAAGAAACCATTACTAGAACAATAGGCTTTCCTAACAAGAGAGAAACTAGAAAAAAATCGAAATCTCCGGGATATGGCATATCCAAGAGATCAGAACATTAGGGAAAATTTCATGTCTAAGTTGGTCAATACAAGATTATTCGGTGTGAACCATTCCTTGATTCAAGAAACTCTAAGAAATATCAACAAAGAGATTCCATGAGTTGTGACGATGGCAATAAACGATAACGCTCGACCATCTTAGGTAGCATCCATCGTGGTGTACATATAATATGGAACACTTCCTTCTGACCCAGATAATTTTGCCCTTGTGAAGAGAATAAACATCTCTTACTCCTTGTTGAAGGGACATTATATATGAGAGGATTGCTAATCCCCTTGTTGAAATGTATAAAAAAAGGATGAGGCCGTTTATACCATAGTTGAGGTACATTAAGGGATTACAGGGAAACACATAGGCGCATGAGCATTGGCTTAATAAGTTCTCAAATTTAGGTATTGTCGCTCCCCGGATTTCCATCCTGGTACAAACGCGAAAGTGGCGCGGAAAAAGAATAGAGTCGCCAGCCAGGCATTTTTATCCCGAAGAAAGGGAATGGTAATGCTGCACAAACCAGAATAAAAGAAAAGGAAGGACACGTGTCCTACGAACCAAAGAGACTGAGTTCGGGAGTCGGTTACGACCTGGGAAGGTATTAGCACCCAGATCGTCCGCCGTACCCGACGGGATCCACGCTTGCAAAGAATACTGTTTCAAAGGGTGAAGATATGAAAACTGCTGCAAAGAAAATGAACTGAACTGGATAAAAGAAAAGAAAAGGGAACTGAAAAAGAAATGAAAAGGAAAAAATGTAGGGAAAATAAAGATTGTGCTCGAACGGGCCCTACCCCGCTGCCTACGTACCTCATCAGGATAATGAGGATCAGAGACATCGTAGTTCCCCTAACTAGGGGTAACAAGGAAATTGCTTGTGAATTAAGGCTTGAACTGCCTATGCCATTGCTCAGGTGTTGCAGACTCGGACGACGAGTGCGTAACAGTCTTGCAAAGTGACAAGTAGGAGCAAGTTCGCGTAAGGAGTGAATAAGATGAGAAAAGAATTCCCGAAGGAAAGACGTTTATTGTTTGTTTGTATGTTTTATGAAGCTTTTAGGAGTGTGTCACAAGGAAGTGAACTCAAGCTCTTTTCCATGGAATGTGCAATTGTCACTACATTCCAAGATGGAATAATAGAACAAGCACACTCAAGTAAGGAGAAGATCCCCAAAACTTGAACCCAAAGATTAGGGCCTAAGCTCACTAACTTGTTAAGTTATTAAGTGTTTTTGGATATTTACAGATGAAGAAGTGTTTTTTATGCTTTTCTTTATGAAGAAGATACCTTGATCAGACTTGTGCATCACAAAGTAAACTTGTACTATCCCAAGATGGGAAGACTACAAGCATACCTCATGGGATAAGGCTATGGATCAAGACATCACTTCAAACTTATTAAAGTGTTTTTTTAAGAGTTATGAGATGAGAAGAGAAGAAGAACCAAAAGGATCTCAAAGGCAAAATGCTAAAGGGGGACTAAATAATCCTAAGTGTTAACATGCATGGATGTTCTAAGGGTTAGTGAGGTTTCTATCCTAATGAAGAAGGAAAGAAGAAGAGAAGAAGAAGAAGATAGAAGAAGGGATGAGCAAGGCCTAAGCCCAACAAGCAAATGGTTAGCTCAATAAAGAAATAAGAAGAGAAGATGAGAATTGGAGATGTGGAACTCAATTCCCACACCTCACACTTACCATAGCCCTTGCAAGGTAAGTATCAAGCATACAAATGAAACAAAATGAGCAAGATAACATGCTAACATCACACAATAAGAAGTGAAATGGTATGAATAAATGCACAATGCAAATGCAACTCAAAGGAATGAGAGAAGAAGCTTACAAGCAAAAGATGCAACATGAACACATATGAAAACAAATGCACATTTAAGGAGAATGCAAAGCAACAATGCATAAACATGGACTCAAAGCTCACAACTAGAACCAAAACAAGATGAAGAAGGGTTTAAAAAGCCAACAAGATGAAGGGAGAGGTCACACAATACCAAACAAATACAAAATGGGAGTGAAAGAAGCAATGAGATGAAGTAAAAGCACTTAAGGAAACAAATGACTTAAAGAAGAAGAAAACACAAAAAATCCTAAGACTCAGACCCTAAACTAGGACCAGGAAGGTACCCACACACCAAAGGAACCCCAAATGAGAAGAAGAAGTTGGCACAAGTGCCCTTCTAAGCTTACAAGAGACTTAATGAACCAAAAGAAGCAAAATGGGACAAGGTTCAAAGCAAAATTTACATCAAATCAACCAAGCATCTAAAAATTCCACAACTCAAGTCAAATGATCTTAAAACATAATGTAACAATGAGCCAAAAGGATTTGAAAAGATTCGGAAGCAAACTAGGTCAAATGGAGGCAAGAACACAAGCTAGGGTTACAAACTTTCATCCCAAGTCACAGGACCAAAACTCAAGAAATAAGTTTCTAAAAATCAAGAGAAAAATCACATGATAAGTACAATGTCTTAAGAATCCAGAGCAAAAAGAATGGGATCAAAATTCAAAGTATTGAAGTGTATGGAAATTTGACAAGGCAGTGAGGTCAAAATGGACTTAAAAAGAAGCTAAGTGAAATAATGATTTAATTTGGACACGTGGACATGGAAAAAAAATAAAATAAAATATGAGAAAATAAAAGAGACATTAAATAAGGCTCATGATTTTTTTGGGATTTTTTAGATGAAGGGAAGTATTTTATAAAAATAGAAATTGAAACTGAAATAAAGAAATAAAAAGTAAAAAAAAAGAAATAAAAGAAAATGGTGAGGAGGTGTGATTAGTAAGGCTTGTATGTTGAAATGATTTGGGTTGAGAACTTGGGGGTGCGAATATCACATGACTAAGCCCAATTCTGCGCATGAATATAATATATTATGGTGAATTTTCAGTGAAAAAAATGAGGAAAATACCACAGCCTATGGATGAATCTAACACGTGAGCTTGGGGACCTCATTAAATGAGGTGGAAGAAGGATGAATTGTGACTGGATGGACCATGGGAGTTATGATGAGCTGCGCCACATTTTGAATTAAATGAAATAAGAAAAGCGTGAGAGAGAGGCTGGGAGTTTAGGGCTAGGTGGCGTGATCCAGACGCTTGGATGAGCAGATCCAAGGGTGGCTGGGTCATCTTCCCCAACGCAAACCCTAACTGATCAGAACATAAATTTCGGTGACCGGAGCTAGGGCTCCGGCACCGGAAACATCAAACCATGAACAAAACAACATTGAAATGTATCAAACTCTCCAGATTGACTAATTCAACCTCACTGATTTCAAAAATGAGCTCAAAAACACCTAAAACCTAATGAATCATTCGGATCGAAGGGAAACAACATTGACCTTAAAAAACTGAATTCAAGATAACTCATGCTATGGTGCATCAAATTCAAATCTAAAAGTTGCAGAATCATCAGTGAACATCAAGGATTGCAAAACACATGTTCAATTTCATTTTTAGATCATGAGATTTTGAGCCATACCTGAAGTGTAGATCCTGATTCAGTGAGGTAGAAAACCAAATAATACGTGCAAATCACTCCACTTACTCCCTAGATGCAAAATAAATGCATCTAAGGTCTTGAAACAAGCTGGATCTGAGGTTTCTTTCACACTTGCCTTGAAATGGCAAGCTTGCCAAACTTGAGAGATAGCTTCAATGAGTGGTTGCTTAAGGATCCTGAGCTTGCCTAGATCACAGATCCACAATTGGTTTTGAGTTTGCTTGATTGTGTGAAGAGATATGGAAGAATGCAAAGTTGCATGAAGTTTGAGAATGAGAGAATGAGAGAGAGATCAGGCAAGCTGAAACCCTAGCAACTTATATATGATCTCATAAACCCTTGCTGAAAGAATGAAGAGATTGGCACGAGTGAATCATGTGATTTTTGTGAATTTGCATAATATGCACTTTGTGAAATAAGCATGCCATGCTCATGATCCCTTGGGCCTCTCAGTACATGTGCAATGCATTCCCCACCCTTGATTGAAATGTAACAAATCCTGGCCTTTAGATCCAAGCACTCACACTTATTTCATGATTTTTGCAAAATATCCTCTTTGTAAGCAACTTTCTTATTGTGCACGAAAATGTGATTTACTTTGGAGCAAATTGGTCACAATGTGATGTATTTTAAGTTTGAAACAAGTTTGAACCCATACCAAGTCTCACAATTAAGCTTTGGAGCATTTTGCATTTGGTGGCATGCATGAAATTTGGAATTTGCCCTATAAACATGATATTTTCGAAGAGGCTATAGGAAAATCCACAAATACTATGAAAATGTACTTGTACTTTTTGAAAATGGGAGCCCTTAATCTTCAACTTTCATGTTTGACTTTGGTCCATTTGAAGAATTTTTGATCATGTTAAGGCCATTTGAAAATTAGGGCAAAAGTTGCCAAATTTGGAAATTCCATAAAACCAACTTTGTACCATTTTTGCAAAACCCTTCAAATCTCCATGATTCTTGAACTTTGATCATTCCAAACCTCTTATAACATTTTAAGGACCTCTCTTGGCCAAAAAATTTGGGTTAGACCCCTTGAAATCAAGCAGTTGACTTTTTAAGGGCACAGTTGACTTTTTACTTCATCTGCAAGCAACTGAGGCATTGTCTGACTTCCACATGGAATTTTCTTATGAAAATTGACACCTAGGATCCTATTGACATATATAAGACTTTTCCCAAATGAAATGGCCAAAGTTGTGAGATCTTGGTGCTTGAATCACAAACCCTAATTTGGGTGCCTTGTATAGGAGCTTTGCCTTGTCCTGAGATCTCTGATGATCATGCAATCTTCTGAGCTTTTGCCAATGGACTTGAACTTGTAAATGGAGTGTAGACTCACCATAAGACTTGTACAAACTCATTGGGACCCTTGTCATGGCTTGAAATGCTTCAAGGACCTCCACAGATGACCATATGCTTGATGTTAGGACATGAAGAATGTTATGCCTCATCTTTCTATGCTAAGATGCTGAGAAAATGATATGTTCATGATGAATATGATGTGATATGATACTTAAAATAAAGAGGGCAAATTTGGGGTGTTACAGCTGCCCCTATTCAAACAACTGTTGATCTGAAAAGGATGGTAGCACGGACTATCGACCGTTCAAGATAAACTGTGGTTGAATACCAAGAAGACCAGAAATTTGCACTCTGACGAAGAATGCCAACATTGGGAAATAAACCCAACCAAATGACGCTCTGGGGGTATGAAGGAGAGGAAAAGCAGACGAGCTTCTTCCAAGTTGAAACTGATATCTGGAATAAGAATGCTAAGACGGACGAGTCTTCAAACAATCCTGTGACGCCAGGAGCTGGACATACGAGTCCTCAAATACTGCAAGAACAAATGACTTGAGACAGACGAGTCTCCTTCGGATATACCTGTTACGCCAGGACCGGTAATGCACTTAGGTCTGTGGGATAGACATGCAATCAAGGTAGACGAACCTTCTTCATATATTATCCGTGGATATATGGTACAAGACAGACGAGTCTTCTTCGAGCGAACCTGTTACGCCAGGTGCAACAATAATAATTGGTGTCTGAGACAGACGAGTCTCCTTCGGATTTACCTGTTACGCCAGGACCGGTAACCATTTTGACATTAATTCCCACTGTCAGGATTTGAAACCTCTTCAATACAGACGAGTATTGGATGATCATCAAGATAACACAGACGAGTGCCAAAAATCAATAATACAAACGAGTATCAGACGATGATCTGAGAAACACAGACGAGCGCTTCAAGCAATGATACAAATGAGTAATAGCCACTGGTATAGACGAATACCAGAAATTCAAACACAGACGAGCATTTGAATTAGCAATAGAAGATGTCGTGGTCGGCTTAAAAATTAAGAGTCGCCATCACATTTTTAGGTAAAAAATAGTGATAAACCTAAATCCCTAGGGTAGAGACCGTCGGTTCGATAGTCGGTTAAATGAGAGGAAGGTGTTAGGCACCCCTCACTTCTATTGTATCCAATAGGATCCTTTTTAGGTTCTAGGGTATATTTTGTTTGTTTTTAAAAAAGTCAAAAATAAAAAAAGAAATCCAAAACCCTAATTTATCCCTTATTTTACTCGCTAGGGTCTTACAACCATATGCCTACGTACCCTCAATTTGAGGGATCAGAGCATCGTAGTTCCATTCTCTATATCCCTAAACCCTAATCTTAATCCCTTTACTACCCCTAAGATAAAACTCCTTTTATTATTATTATTATTTTAAAATAATATATTACTTTTATAAAACCCCAATTAGTACCACTTAATTATTCTTGAAACTCCTTTTAAAAAAATTCAATCCCAATAATAATAAATTAATTCCATTTAAAAAATAAATTTAGTCCTTTTAAATATTTTGTAATATCCCTTATCCCAAAGTAAAAATTCCCTTAAGTATTCATAATATAATATAAAAAATTGATCCCAAAATGAAACAATTTAATTTCATTGTCTCTTCTAAAAGTAGGTTATAATACTAATTTTTCCCAAATAAATAAATCCCCATTTTAAAACCCCAAGATTCAAACCCAATATCCAAATTATAAACCCTTATAATAAGATCATATTTTAAATTATAAAAACAAATTAAATACCTTAAAAAAAATTCAACTTTATTAAACATTCCTAAAATAAAAATTAAAGCTTCAATTTGTTATAATAACTCAAAATATAAATTTACCCAAAATTATATAAATAAAAATATATTAAACCCAAAGTTATATAAACCTCGTTTTATTATAATACTCTTAAAATATAAATTAAACCCCAAAATTATTATTTATAGAGTTATAATAAACCCAAAAATCCAAATTTATTAATTATAAGAATAAAACACCAATTATAAATAAAAATACAATGATTAATTATAAAATATAATTGAAACCAAATTATAAAATAAATCTCATATTGATTAATTATGAAATATAATTAATTTTTATGAACCAAAATTATAAATTAAAACCCATATTCCTAAAATAAACCCCAAAGTTATGAAACTATTAGAATCAATTAAATAAAGAAAACAAAGTCTCACATTAACCCTCAAGTATTTTAAGACCCCAAATTAAATCATTATCAAATTTATTAAATAAATTAAAATGAACAAAATCCTAAACAAAAATTCTTAGTTTTTCCATAAAGTTCCAATTATTCATTATTTTTTTGTGTGTTTTGTATTATTATGAAAGAAAATATAATAATAAGCTAATTAATTATAAATTAATTTATTAAACCCCTTATTCATAATTATATTAATTAATTAATTCCTATTAAACGTAATTATCCCAATTGAATACTTAATCCTAATTATACTAATTAATCCCTAAAACTATACTAATTAAGTTATAATAAAAAGTATGATTTATTTGCACACATGAACCAAGAGCCAATTCCTGAAACTCAACTTTTAGATCAATTAGGAATAAAGCACAACACAAATGGGAAATAAAAATGAAAGATAAACCAAAACTACAGTAAGTTGCGATTCTAAAATCATAAAACTTGACTTTTCAAACACACATTATCAACCAATCAAGCACAAACCCCTGACATTTGAATAAATAAATAATAAAGACAAATAACATAATAATAGAAAGGAGAAAAAACCAGATCCACATGTTCTCTCTCTCTTCCAAAACTTCTCTTTGTTCTCTTCACTTCCTTCAAGAAAAATTTCCTTTCCTCCATGTCCATTATCCCTGCAATCCATCACAAATGAAACATCATAAATTAATTTGCAAAGAATATTTTATTCCCAAGATTCTTTGTATTCTACAAGGGTAATGATAATGATATCACAATTTAATATTTTCTTACAATACCAAAGTTTCTAAAATGCACAACTATTTATGTCATTAGAATTTATAGAATCTTATAATCATTACACTATCTTTTATTTATTTCTCATAACGCGTATTTCACGTTTCCAAAAACAAAATCTCTGCCTTCTAAGAGTTTGATACATCATTTTTACGTTTTTCCAAAAGGTCTCTGTATTCCAATACTTATGAAATAAAAGTTAAACACAATCTGAACATTTCAATTTTTTAAGTAGATAAGTAATGTATTTTATGTTTAAAAAAAATACGATTTTTTTCAATAAATAAATTATTAATTTTATTAAACACCTATTTCTCCAAAAATGTCACTAAGTAATCAATAAAGTCAATTTATTTTATTAAACGCTAGGTTTTGATTTTTTAATTTATTTAAGGGAAATATTCAACTAATTTAGATTTTTACATTTCCAATTCAATAAAGCCGTAATAAAATTGTTTTTATTTTTTTATTAAATAATAATAATAATAATAATAATAATAATAATAATAGTAATAATAATAATAAAATATATAATTTGTTAATAATAAAATATATTAGTAGTTTTGATTTCTTTATCATATAGAATTTTTAATTGTTATATAATTTCTAATGTCTTAAATAATATTAATAAATTTTTTATAAATACTACTGAGATCTCTATAGCTTGAGATTCAATAATTGTCATTAAATTATTAATTAAGAACATTTTTTTATCTTTCTAAGATGAAATTAGAATTCAAGAAATCAAATTTAGTGTCTTCTATTTGATTTATTGATTTAATTAAATTTTTATTTATGTTGATTCTCTGCATAAATTGAAAATAAGAAAGAAAAAGAAATATATGAAACAATCACGAAAAAGACTACAAATATCTATTTTTTTTAAGAAACATGAAAAAATTATGATTGATAAATATATAAATTTCTTATGAAAAAACAAATTTTTGTCATTATGATGTCACATACTTAAATTATATTTATTATAATTATCATCTCATCATAATTTTATTTATATCATTATAGAAAATTGTTTATAAAATCTAATCAATAATGATCAAATTATCATTTTGATTTAATGCCAATAAAGAATATTTTATTCACAAGATTCTTTGTATTCTACAAGGGTAATGATAATGATATCACGATTTAATATTTTCTTACAATACCAAAGCTTCTAAAATGCAAAACTATTTATGTCATTAGAATTTATAGAATCTTATAATCATTACACTATCTTTTATTTATTTCTTTACCAACTATCTCACGTTTCCAAAAACAAAATCTCTACCTTCTAAGAGTTTGATACATCTTTTTTACGTTTTTCCAAAAGGTCTCTCTATTCCAATACTTATGAAATAAAAGTTAAACACAATCTGAACATTTCAATTTTTTAAGTAGATAATTAATGTATTTTATGTTTAAAAAAAATACGATTTTTTTCAATAAATAAATTATTAATTTTATTAAACGCCTATTTCTCAAAAAATGTCACTAAGTAATCAATAAAGTCAATTTATTTTATTAAACGCTAGGTTTTGATTTTTTAATTTATTTAAGGGAAATATTCAACTAATTTAGATTTTTACATTTCCAATTCAATAAAGTCGTAATAAAATTGTTTTTATTTTTTTTATTAAATAATAATAATAATAATAATAATAATAATAATAATAATAATAATAGTAATAATAATAAAATATATAATTTGTTAATAATAAAATATATTAGTAGTTTTGATTTCTTTATCATATAGAATTTTTAATTGTTATATAATTTCTAATGTCTTAAATAATATTAATAAATTTTTTATAAATACTACTGAGATCTTTATAGCTTGAGATTCAATAATTGTCATTAAATTATTAATTAAGAACATTTTTTTATCTTTCTAAGACGAAATAAGAATTCAAGAAATCAAATTTAGTGTCTTCTATTTGATTTATTGATTTAATTAAATTTTTATTTATGTTGATTCTCTGCATAAATTAAAAATAAGAAAGAAAAAGAAATATATGAAACAATCACGAAAAAGGCTACAAATATCTATTTTTTTTTAAAAACATGAAAAAATTATGATTGATAAATATATAAATTTCTTATGAAAAAACAAATATTTGTCATTATGGATGTCACATACTTAAATTATATTTATTATAATTATCATCTCATCATAATTTTATTTATATCATTATAGAAAATTGTTTATAAAATCTAATCAATAATGATCAAATTATCATTTTGATTTAATACTAATAAAGAATATTTTATTCACAAGATTCTTTGTATTCTACAAGGGTAATGATAATGATATCACAATTTAATATTTTCTTACAATACCAAAGCTTCTAAAATGCAAAACTATTTATGTCATTAGAATTTATAGAATCTTATAATCATTACACTATCTTTTATTTATTTCTTTACCAACTATCTCACGTTTCCAAAAACAAAATCTCTGCCTTCTAAGAGTTTGATACATCATTTTTACGTTTTTCCAAAAGGTCTCTGTATTCCAATACTTATGAAATAAAAGTTAAACACAATCTGAACATTTCAATTTTTTAAGTAGATAATTAATGTATTTTATGTTTAAAAAAAATACGATTTTTTTCAATAAATAAATTATTAATTTTATTAAACACCTATTTCTCCAAAAATGTCACTAAGTAATCAATAAAGTCAATTTATTTTATTAAACGCTAGGTTTTGATTTTTTAATTTATTTAAGGGAAATATTCAACTAATTTAGATTTTTACATTTCCAATTCAATAAAGTCGTAATAAAATTGTTTTTATTTTTTTTATTAAATAATAATAATAATAATAATAATAATAATAATAATAGTAATAATAATAATAAAATATATAATTTGTTAATAATAAAATATATTAGTAGTTTTGTATTTAATTTATAGTAACTTTTATTGTAGGTTTGTAAAAATTGTAAATATGATATAATAAGAACGCTCAATTTAAATAATAATTAATGTGTTTGTATTTAATTTATAATAACTTTTATGGTTATTTATGATTATTATAACACTTTTTTAAAATATATTTTTTTTGTATAATATATCTAATCATTATTTAAATTAATTTATTATTTTATATATACATTTTTTAAATAATTAATAAATTCACCTATGATTATCATAACACTTTATTTTAATGAAAAATAAAATTTTATTTCTATCATTATAATTAATAAAAAAATAAAATTTTATTAAAGGTTTATCTAATTTTTATCTACACTAATAAATGTTAATATTAATTTTAAATTTGTTTTATTTTATAATTTTATTTGTTAATTTGATTCTAAATAAATAATTTAAAAAATGCAATGACTTTATATGTTATAAGTATTTATATTAGTAACAGAAAATTTGATGGGATTTGTCATATATTTTAAGATACCATTGAGTGTAGATATTCATTTAAAACTGAAATTTGACGGAAAGCTGTCATATATTGTAGGTTTGTAAAAATGGTAAATATGATATAATAAGAATGATTTAAAAGTTATATTTGATGGGAAACTTTTATAGATTTTAGGTTTGAAAAAATTAACTAATATTTAAAAGATAATGTTATTTGAATTGGAAACATGATTTTATTCATGGTTGTAATTTTATATTTACTCATCTGAATTCAACTGAGTTTTATTAATGTTAATTACTGAAATTACAAACATGATCCATACATGATCCACGGGTAGACGTGAACGTATCTACTACATATCAGCTGTAGACTGACCATTTTAATGTTAATATATTAAATGTATAAGATACCAGTTGTAGACTGGTCAATTGAATTTTATTTTTCATACATTGAATGATATTTTTTATTTGGTTACTCTGGTCAGTTGTTAATATATTTGAATACCATAGGTAAGAAGTCTGGTCTGGTCCGTTATTAATATATTTGAATTGTATTTGTAATTATCCATATTAATATTGTTGGATTTATTAATCTATTTAATTGGTTACTCTGCACAAAATTTAAACCCTGAAAAGTGGCAGAATTGACAAGTGATGTGTGAATAGAGACAGGACCCGTGCGAACGCACGGGTATCATACTAGTAAATAATAAAGACAAATAACATAATAATAGAAAGGAGAAAAAACCAGATCCACATGTTCTCTCTCTCTTCCAAAACTTCTCTTTGTTCTCTTCACTTCCTTCAAGAAAAATTTCCTTTCCTCCATGTCCATTATCCCTGCAATCCATCACAAATGAAACATCATAAATTAATTTGCAAAAAAAATAAAGAAGTGATATAAGATAGTGTGCAATCAGTGGTGGCGTGGTCGTAATCGACGTCAGATGGAATGGTAGATCGCGCCGGAGTCGCGTCGGCGGAAGGAAGGACAAATTTGCTAGTGGTGTGTGGTGTTCTCTCAGTTTTTTCCCGCTCCTCTCCTCAAATGAAATTATTTCCAATTTATAGAGTTTTTTAGATTTTGGTGAATTAAATTAGATTGATTTGAAAATTAGTGAATTTTCAATTTGATTAATTATTTTTCCAAATCTGATTTTGAGTAATGAGTTTGATTCGTGATTTTGAATTTTCGGAGATTTGACTTTTACTTTTGATGTTGATGAAGGTGATTGTAGTGATATCGTAATCATATGTTTCTCTTTTTTTTATGTTTCTTTTAATAATAATATGAAAATCAATTATTGTAAAATCAATCCCCTTAATCAAAATCATTCCCTTAATCAATAACCGTGTTTTTACCTTTTCAAAGATGTTTTAATTAAAATTTGATTTTTATAATTTTGGGAATAAATCAATAGGATTTATTTTTTAGTTTAATGTTAGGATTGATATGTTTATTTTTAATTTGGACCTTGACTGAGATTAGTCAAACTATGGAAATAGTTGATTTTTTTCTTATGATGATTATGATTGAATGAGGAATGAAGAATAAATTGTGCGTATATTTGGGAGAGGTTTTTTCGGAATCCTTTTTAATATTCTAAATATTCACATCCTAATCTAATACAATATTTTAATCCTAAGTTAATTGTAATCTTTCTTAAAACAATAACCTTATTATATTTAATAAATATAATATATAATCCCAATCATAATCTAATAATAAGAAAAATACTAATTAAAAGTAAATTCTCATTCGTTAAATTTTATAATAAGAATTTTAATCCTCTAATTAAAACACTTCTAAATTAGATTAAATTAATATTAATTCTGAATTCAATTCCTATTAAATCTAAAATAAAACTGTTTTAAAAGTAATGATTTTATTCTGGAGTTAAAATCTAATGAACTAACCTAATAATAAAAGTAGTAGCTATCGTAGAATATTAGAAATTGATTCACATTTATAATGAGAATTAGGTTAGGAGTTTGGATCTGACCCAAAAAAAATTATAATAATATAAGATTTGATAATTATATTTAAAAAAATTCCTATTTTTATTTAATAAAACCCAAAATAATAATAAAAACTAAATAAATAATAATATTGGTAAAAATATTATTAATAAACCCCACTTAATATTTACTATTAATATAATAATAATTAATATTAATCCTCTTAACTCAAATTAAATATATTATATAAAAAAACCTCACCCCTAAAATATATTATAACCCAAACTAACAATGATAATAATAATTTTTTTAAAACTCATTATAATATTAAATAATATCATTAGTAACATTAAATACAATCCCCTTTTAAAGTAATAAAAACCCTGTGTAATAATAATAATATTAGTAAAAATATTATTATTAGTAAAAACCAATATACCCCCTTAAAACCCAAAAGGTTAATATCTATTATAAAAAAGAAATCCCCACTAATAATAAGAAAAAACCTATATTAATTAATAATGTTACTAGTTTAAATAATATATACCTCTTTTTTAAAATTAAATAACCCCATTATTATATAAAATAAATTTAAGATTTATAAACATAAAGTAATAAAAATGTATGCCCCATTTATATTAAAAAAAATTAATCTCATATAAATGATTAGTAATTATATATAAAAAAAATAATTTGGTACCCCTTGAATTAACCCTCTAAAATAAATAATTATTAGATTTTAAATAAAATCAATAAAAATTCAAAAATCAGTCTAAAAGGTCAAAATAGTCCATCTTTGACTTTTTAGACAGACAAAAAATTCTGGGTCAAAATTCAGGGTACGACAGAAGAATATAAGGATAATCAGCAAATTCCCACATACAAATGTAGGCATAACACAGACGAGCGTTGGGGATGATATAGACGAGTATCCAAACAAAACATACGAGCTTCAAAAGGTGATCAACACAGACGAGTGTTGGGGATGATACAGACGAGTATCCACAAATATCAGACATACCAAACACAGACGAGTGTTGAAAGTTGCAGACGAACAACAGTATAGGAGACATCACAACACAGACGAGCGTTGAGGATTGCAGACGAGCAACAGTTGAAATTACATATCAAACACAGACAAGTGCAGCAAAGGATCCAATACCAAACACAGACGAATGTTGAAAGTTGCAGACGAGCAGCAATAAAGCAATAATATATCACTGCTAGAGAAAACTCTGTTTAGGGATAACACAGACGAGTGTTGAAAAACGCAGACGAGCGGTAGACAAATACCTGATTGGCCACAAGAGTTACAACTCTGCAGGGGAAGACAAGTCAAGAGGTCTGGATACCTAACTCTGACTGAGGTGATGAATACCTGACTATATCATCAAATTACCCAAAAGTATGGCAACTTCGCTGGGGAATATTTCACTAACGGAAGTGAAGATCAAATATGAACTCTGTGGGGACAGGATCATCTCCAGCCTTGGTTGGAAAGATGCATCAACAATACTCTAGCTGGGGAGAGCATCTGCTGATTCAAAGCTCTGGCTGGGAAAGACTCTTGCTGAGGATATAATTCTGATAATTCCAACTCTGGTGATGTCAGGCTTTCAGATACCTGTTGGGCATACTCCACTGGGGAAGAATAAACTGCTTGGGCTGCTGCCTAGGCTTAGCTGGAGAAAATCTCTACTGGAGATGTCAGGCTTTCAGATACCTGCTGGGGGAAGAAATCTCTGCTTGTGGAGATACTCTACTGGGGAAGAATAAATTGCTTGGGAGAATGTGACGCCATCCTGCAACCGGCAACAACAGAAAACACAAGTGTGCCCCGGGGATTTGCATGGTATGATATGTTCATCCATCGTCACCCGACACTCAAAGAGGGATTACAGTTCCCCTGCATGTCATTTTTCTTTTTTTAAAATTATCATCATGTTTTAATGCAAAGCTATTTTTGCCAAAAATTCAGGACATTTTGCAAACAAAAATAAACACAACACAACTTTTTGACTGAATATTCTTTTTATTGAATGGCCTCTGAATAGGCAAAGATTTACATCAGGAAGCAACTACCTGGAAAGAGGTAGCCACCATAAAATTAAGAAAAGAAACTATCCTAATGGCAATGTACACGGCATCCCAAGGAGTTCCATTTCTGCTATGACCAGCATGTCTTCTAGACTCTCCATTCCGTTTTGGCTTTCTGAGAGGATGAGGGGACTGTTTCCTATCCTTCTGATATTGTCAAGTTGCACAAAATGATGACATGGTTCAGATTACTCGGATCGCAGTTGTTCGCTTATTCCCTTGTTTTGCGTGGATGGCCCTTTCGGGTTTTCAATCCACCGGGATACCCTTTTTTGCCTGAGCTGTCCAATGTGGCTTTTCAACTCAGCGGGTGTACATTTTTTCATTTATTTCCCTAACGTTTGCCCGAGCTTTTTATTCTGTTTTTAGCTCGCCGGGATGCCCTTTTTTTGCCTGGACTATAATTCTGTTTTTGTGTCCAGCGGGTCTCTTTATGCGAAGTATTTTTTAACTGCGTCCGAGTTAACAGGGGATTAGAAGTCATCTCCATCCATAGTGGTGAATATCAGTGCTCTTCCTGAGAAGACTTTCTTCACTATGAATGGTCCTTCATAGTTTGGGGTCCACTTGCCCCTATGATCTGAACCAGGAGGAACGATCCTCTTCAACACAAGCTCTCCCACTTGATACTCCCGAGTACGTACTCGTTGGTTGAATGCATGCTTCATTCTCCTCTGATAAAGCTGACCATGACAGATAGCCGCTAATCTCTTTTCCTCAATTAGACATAGCTGATTGTAACGAGCATGCGCCCATTCAGCCTCATCAAGCTTTACGTCCATCATCACACGCAATGAAGGAATCTCTACTTCAACAGGAAGGACTGCTTCCATACCATATACCAGAGAGAAGGGAGTTGCCCCTGTTGACGTCCTGACTGACGTTCGGTACCCATGCAACGCAAATGGTAACATCTCATGCCAATCTTTGTAGGTGACAACCATTATTTGCACAATCTTCTTGATATTCTTGTTTGCTGCCTCTACCGCACCATTCATCTTTGGTCGGTAAGGAGAAGAATTGTGATGCTGAATTTTGAAGTCCCGACACAAGTCTGCCATCATCTTGTTGTTGAGATTAGAACCATTGTCAATAATGATCCTTTCGGGCACTCCATATCTGCATATGATATCTCTTTTCAGGAATCTTGCCACCACTTGATGAGTGACGTTGGCATAAGATGCTGCTTCTACCCATTTGGTGAAGTAATCAATCGCGACCAAGATGAAGCGATGACCATTTGAAGCAGTTGACTCTATCTTTCCGATCATGTCAATGCCCCACATAGAAAAGGGCCAAGGAGATGACATGACGTTGAGCGGGCTAGGAGGAACATGCACTTTGTCTGCATAAATTTGACACTTGTGGCACTTACGAGCGAATGAATAACAATCTGCATCCATTGTCATCCAATAATACCTTGATCTCAGCAATTTCTTTGCCATAGCATGCCCTCCTGCATAGGTACCGAAAGATCCCTCGTGGACTTCCTGCATTAACAGGCTTGCTTCGTGTCTATCCACGCATCTGAGCAAGACCATGTCGAAGTTTCTCTTGTACAAAACCCCGTCTGTGTTCAAGAAGAAGCTAACAGCAAGTCGCCTCAAGGTCTTCTTGTCATTGGAAGATGCCCCAGTTGGGTATTCTTGCTTTTCCAAGAATAACTTGATATCAAAATACCAAGGTTTCTCGTTAGACACGGCGTCTACAGAGAAGGCATGAGCTGGAGCGTCAAGCCTGGATATGTCAATTCTGGGCACATAATTCCAACACAAGACTTTGATTGACGAAGAGAGAGTGGCCAATGCGTCGGCAAACTGATTTTCATCACGTGGTATGTGTTGAAGTTTAACTGTCGTGAAGAACGTCAATAGCTTTCTAGCACAATCCCTGTATGGAATTAGATGCTCTTGATGCGTATACCACTTGCCGGTAACTTGGTTAATGACGAGGGCTGAATCTCCGAATATATCGAGGTTCTTAATCCGAAGATTAATTGCCTCCTCTATTCCCATTATACATGCCTCGTATTCCGCTTCATTGTTGGTGCAGCCAAAAGTAATTCTGGCAGCGAAGGGTAAGTGAACACCTTCAGGAGTAATAAGAACAGCACCAAATCCACGACCATTGATATTGACTGCCCCATCAAACATCAACTTCCATTTGGATTCAGGGTCTGGCCCCTCCTCCGGAAGTGGTTCCTCATAATCATTTACTTTGAGGTACATGATGTCCTCATCAGGGAAATCAAACTTCATTGGCTGATAATCATCTTCAAGAGGTTGTTGTGCAAGGTAATCCGACAATACACTCCCCTTGATGGCTTTCTGAGAAGTATATTGGATATCATATTCAGTTAAAATCATCTGCCACCTAGCAACCCTTCCGGTCAACGCTGGTTTCTCAAAGATGTACTTGACAGGATCCATTTTGGAAATTAGCAGTGTGGTATGAGTCAACATGTACTGCCTCAGTCGGCGAGCAGCCCATACCAAAGCGCAGCAAGTTTTCTCGAGCAGTGAGTATCGGGATTCACAGTCGGTAAACTTTTTGCTAAGGTAATAAATAGCGTACTCTTTTCGACCAGACTCGTCATGTTGGCCTAGAACACACCCCATTGACCCTTCTAGCACGGTCAAGTACATGATTAAAGGTCTTCCTTCCACTGGAGGCATTAGAATTGGAGGCTCCTGCAAATATTCTTTTATTTTGTCGAAAGCTCTTTGGCAGTCATCATTCCACCTGCGTTTGCTCTTTTCTTAGCAATTTGAATATTGGCTCGCACGTGGCAGTTAGATGAGATATGAACCGAGAAATGTAGTTCAACCTCCCTAAAAACCCATGCACTTCTTTTTCTGTCCTCGGTGCAGGCATATCTTGAATAGCTTTTACTTTGGCAGGATCTACCTCAATTCCTCTCTGACTAACAATGAAACCCATCAGTTTCCCGGAATGCACTCCGAAAGTGCACTTGTTTGGATTCAACCTCAGTTTGTACTTGATCAGTCTATCAAATAGCTTCTTCAGGTTGACCAGATGCTCTTCTTCGTCTCGGGACTTTGCAATCATATCGTCCATATAACACTCAATCTCCTTGTGTATCATGTCATGGAACAATGTGACTATCGCCCGTTGATAAGTTGCCCCGGCGTTCTTCAAACCAAAGGGCATGACTTTGTAGCAAAATGTACCCCACGGGGTAATGAACGTTGTCTTCTCCATGTCTTCCGGCGCCATCTTAATCTGGTTATATCCGGAGAAGCCATCCATGAAGGAAAATACCGGGAATTGAGCAGTATTGTCTACCAACACATCAATGTGTGGCAACGGAAAGTCATCTTTTGGGCTCGCTCTATTCAAATCCCGATAGTCAACGCACATCCGGACCTTGCCGTCCTTCTTTGGTACAGGTACAATGTTAGCTACCCAAGGTGGGTAACTAGTCACAGCAAGGAACCCGGCATCCCATTGCTTCTGAACCTCCTCTTTAATCTTCATCGCCATGTCAGGACGAGTTCTTCTCAATTTCTGTTTCACAGGAGGACAGTCTTCTCTCAGAGGCAACTTATGCACCACGATGTCGGTATCCAACCCTGGCATATCTTGATATGACCAAGCAAAGATATCCACATACTCTTTCAGTATACTGATCAGCTCTTTCTTGACGTCGGCCTGCAGACTGGCCTCAATCTTGATCTCTTTCTTCACATCTTCACTGCCAATGTTGATGATCTCAATTTCTTCTTGATGAGGCTGAATAACCCGTTCCTCTTGTTTCAACAATCTGACCAATTCTTCAGGGAGTTCACAGTCTTCCTCAACCCCTTCATCAGCTTGGTAGACTGGATTGTCAAAGTCATGCGTAGTCATAGCAGGAACGTTATCAAGGGAATCCGGATGATCAACACTGCACAAATGATGTGCTCATTTAGAATCTGCTTATTTTGAAAAAGAGACGCTAACACAAAGACAAAAAAGAAAACACATTGCCATTTTTATATTTTTTTGTGAAAAAGTTAAAAACAAAGAAAGAGAACGCAATTTGTCTGAAAATGTCCTTTTATTTCATAGCAAAATAAGATGCAATACAAAACATGGTGGCCCAATACAATGGATCCTAGCATCTTGGGCAAAATGCTGGATTTGATAATGCAGTATGCTAATAAAAGGAAACAAAATAATTACTCTGAGTGCCATGTGACTTGTATGATGTCTTGAGCAGACCAGTTTGTTAGCTCCTCGTCGGGTGCACACGGGTGGATCCAGTTGTCCCAGTCATCATCACTGTCCCCATCTTGGCTTGTTGTACAAATCTGGTTACGGTCGAGCAACCCAACACTTGTAAACGTAATGGCTTTACCACTTGGAGTAGATCCACCAGGTTGATATCCTAAGCCAAACTTATCATCTTTCTTTTCTAGCTCCAACAACTTGCCCCATCCTTGGGCACTTTCGGACTGAACAACCTCTTTTGCTTCTCTATAAGAATGGATGGATGTACCCTCTTTCTCGCTGCTCTTCTCCACAGGAGTCAAGATGCTGACGTTGACTGCTTCGAAAGCTTGGCATAAAGTTTCATGGATCTCTCCATCCATCTCTACATACTTGAATGTTGACAAATGGCTTACGAAGATGTCCTCCTCTCCACAAACTGTAATGACCTGGCCGTCAACCACATATTTGAGCTTCTGATGCAGGGTTGAAGTAACAGCTCCAGCAGCATGTATCCACGGGCGTCCCAACAGGCAGCTGTACGCAGGCTGGATGTCCATGACGTAGAAAACACTTTTGAAAACTTGAGAGCCTATCTTGACGGGCAACTCAACTTCTCAAAAAACTTATCTTCTCGAACCATCAAAAGCTTTGACAATCAGATCACTTGGTCTCAGGACAATCCCATCAAGATTGAGCTTCATTAATGCCTTCTTCGGAAGCACATTAAGGGAAGAGCCTGTGTCTACAAGAACATGTGACAACACAACACCCTTGCACTCCATAGTGATATGTAGTGCTTTGTTGTGGTTTCGACCCTCTGACGTGAGGTCTCTGTCTGTAAAGCCCAGGCCATGGCTAGCATTAACACTGCCTACAACAGCTTCAAGTTGGTTGATAGTGATTTCCCGAGGAACATAGGCCATCTGCAGAACTTTTAATAAGGCCTCTCTGTGTGCAGGAGAACACATCAGCAGTGATAAGATGGAAATCTTGGAAGGTGTCTGGTTCAGTTGATCGACCACCTTATAGTCACTCTTTTTGATAATACGCATGAATTCCTCGACCTCTTTTTCAAATGTACCCTGCCCAGCAACAGGAGTAGTTGATTCATCATTCACAGCTTGTTTTCCTTTGGCCTTGGATGAAGCTTCAGCCTCAGGATCCCCTCTCAGCACAGGGGGAGCAAATAAACGACCACTTCTGGTGAAGCCTCCAACTCCTCCGACATTCTCTACAGTCGGGTCCACAGCAACAAACTTGCTCTCAATCTTCTGTCCAGCCACATAAACATCTGAGCCATAATGCCATGGAATGGCTTTATCATCTGTGTACGGAACAGGCCCAGGCACGGTAATAGTCATGAGACTAATCTCGGGAGCATAGATGGTAACAGGCTCTCTTCTGACAGGCATGTCAGCTTCATCATAGAAAATGGTAATTGTTGACACATCATCAGCTTCTTCATTACCCACTTTGTTGAACTGCAAGGATCCATCATCAATCAAACCCTGCAAACCCATCTTCAGCTTCTCACAGCCATTCTCAGCATTTGAACATTTTTCACAGTCAAAACAACAACCAGGAAACACTTGACCATTCAGCAGTCTCTCTTTTACTACCCTCAAAGGAGTCTTCACTTCTTCAATACTCAACACAAGACTCAACTTGTCACCACCCTCAACAGCATTGATTCTCGCCCCTCCATGATTCGGGATTGGGTTCGAAGTAACATTCGGTGGTGGTGCAAAGTTGATTGCTTTAGTCTATAAGATCTTGAACCTTGTGATGGAGTGCCCTGCACTTCTCAGTCAAGTGCCCGGGTGCTCCAGAGTGGAAAGCGCATCGTGCATTGACATCATAACCAACTGGAAGCTCTCCAGGAGGTGGTGGTGCCAAAGTTCTCAGTTGAATCAGGTTCAAATCTAGCAGTCTGGGCAGCAAAGCAGCATAAGTCATAGGGATGGCCTCAATCACCCTATTAGCCGGGCGAGCTTGCCTTGGCTGATACGGTCTCTGCTGATAGTTGTTACGGGGAGGTTGTTGTTGTTGATGTTGTTGTTGTGGAGGAGGTTGCATCTGTTGCATAGGAGCAGAAGGAATTGTGACTGCTGCCACATGTTCATATAGTCTTCTATAACCACGACCCCGACCTCGGCCAAATACAACATTTGTCTCACCCTCTCTTCTTCTAGGAGGTCCACTGAAAGCTTTCTTCGCTCCATTTGAGCTACTAGCACTAGGATCTTGGATCTTCCCCATCTTCAGCAAGGTCTCAACCCTCTCCCCAGCAATAACAATATCATTGAATTTGGTGGCAGAACTGGACGCCAATCTTTCAAGAAACACACCCTGCAAAGTCCCCATAAACATGTCAGTCATTTCGTTCTCTAGCAACGGTGGTTGCACTCTGGCAGCGAGCTGGCGCCACCTCTGAGCATATTCTTTGAAACCCTCTTTAGCAGTCTGAGCCATGTGCTGCAATTCCGTGCGGTTTGGAGCCATGTCCAAATTATATTGATATTGTCTCACAAAAGCTTCTGCTAGGTCTTTCCAGCTCTTGATATTGACTCTGCTAAGCTTCATATACCATTCCAGAGAAGCTCCAACCAAGCTGTCTTGAAAATAGTACATCCAGAGTTTTTCATCATCCGTGTGAGCAGCAATTCTCCCAACGAAAGATTGAAGATGGGTCTTCGGGCATGCAGTGCCATTGTATTTCTCAAAAGTTGGAACTTTGAACTTGTATGGGATCCTGACCCCAGGAACCAAGCCCAAGTCTGTTATGTCAAATCCCAAAGAGCTCTGGAATTGAATAGCTTTGATTTGCTCATCCATTTCCTCAAACCTCTTGTTCATCTCAGCTCCCTGACCCTCAGCTTCGTCAAGCAGAGTGAACTGTTCGTCCTGATTATCCATTTGCACATTATTCAACCCATAATTGATTATTGTCACCCCTGGTTGTGTTACAGGAGCTTCAACCTGACGTGCGCCCGCACCGTTACGATTATCAGCAGCAGCAGTGTTGTTCCTGGGTTGACTATTTTCTATCATCTCCCGCAGGCGCTCTTGGTTCTGACCCATGTCTGCCATCAGAGTCATAAAGTTATCCATTCTCAGTCTCAAATCTTCTAAGTCAGCTTGCATCTGGTCCATGACTTGCTCTCTGTTAATCTTTGTTGGATACCTGTGTGCGACTGGTTGTTCCCGAACTTTCCGGGGAGCTATAGTGCCTGAAACACAAAACACGTTAGCAACAGAGACACTGCGTGCAAAACAAACAAACAGGTTATATGCAATGCAATGTAACTGTTCATGTTCCCAATTTTAAGCATTTGCATGCCCCAGTTCTGGCATCTATTCTCAGACAGTCACTTTGAAGATTATCTTTCAAACTTTCTCTTTGACAAGTGTTCAGTCATTAGCAGTAATCAGACAAACGAGTCTTGCACATTCAAAATAATAACTTGCACATTAATACTGTATATGGACAAACCACTACCGGCTAAAAGTCAGAATACAACCAAAAATATTCCCCGAAGGATTACAAGCCAGTACATGAATAAAATACAAAAGAAATAAAAGCAAGACTCCTACAACAGGTTTGTAGGTAGTCTGGAAAATAAACTAAGCTAAGGACCCAGGCTCTGCCACCTCTGCTCTTCTCTTCTTGACACCCGCTCTCAGCTTGAGCTTTTCAATCTCTTTCCTTGCTTCCTCCAGGGCTAACTGGCTTTGCGCTAGCTGTTGGGTCTTTTCCCTCCGGATGGTGTGGACTTACTCCACCTCTTCCTTCTTGAAGGCCATCTGAACTTCAAAGAACTCTTCTTTCTCTTTGAACTTCTTCTGCTCTTCCTCCCTTTGGCCTTGCAACCAAACAATGGATTGACGAGCATCCTTGAGAGTCTTTAAAGTCTTTTTGCGTTCAGCTTCTCTTTTAGCTTCCATTAGACCCAATCTATGGAAGTGGGCTTCTCTACCAGCAAAGTCCTTCTCTTTGGCTTCCAGAGAGGCTTAGAGCTTCTGCAGCTTATCTTCAGCTTCATTCTTGGCCCTGCTGGCTTGATGGTACAGGTTTACCATCTCAGTATTCTCCACTCTAACTTCATGCAGCTGAGCTTCTAGCTTTTTGTACTCTTCAAGAGAGACAATACTACTCTGACTAGACACTTCTCTGGGATAAAGTGGAGCCTCAACTGAGAAAGGCATGAGAAATGCTTCTACATGTCTTTGCAACCATGCAGCAAATGGTGGATACGTCTTGGGATCAACTCTGCCGAAGTCTTTCTTACCCTTCCTTATCCTGTGAGCCCAGGCTTGGACTGCTTGTTGAACTAACTCCTTGTTTCCTTCAACAGGAAAGTACAAAGATTCAGCAAACTCTTCCATCTGAGGAGGATCTTTCAAAGGGTAGCCAAACTGTTTTCTGACTAATGATGGATGATAACTGATGACACCCTTCCTTCCCAGTAAAGGTACTCCAGCAAATCTTCCGCAACTGACCAGCAACTCCTTACCTAGCAGATCTTTGTCATATCCCCAGGCAATATCTTCAACAGTCAACCCCATCAGTCTTTTGGACCATCTCCACTCATCCCTCATCTCCTTGAAGGCACCTGATTTAGGCAACTGTCTGGCAAACCACTCAGCAAACAAAGGAGCACAGCAGACCACTGGACCACCCCTACCCTTCTCATTCCTGTAGTGCACACTGTAGTAGAAGTCACCCAAAAGAGTAGGCACATGATTGCCTTTTGCAAAGATAGAAATCACTTCTAAGCTGACAAATTCTTTCTCTCCAGGGAACAAGCTGGACCCATACACCATCAATGCAAGCAAAGCACCAAAGTCATTCCACTTAGTCTCTGTAGCATATCTCTCTGCCTCTGGGATGAGCACACTCCAAGGGAGTCCTTTGCCTTCACTCTCTTTCAGAGCCCTCCTGACTGTAGCAGCTGGCAACCTACAAACCTTGGCTATGTCTTATCTCTAAGCACAACCTCAGACCCATAGAATGGCAATGTCTTTCTGACTGGAACATTCAGCATGCTGGAGATCTCTTCCAATGTAGGAGCTAAGATGTAACCTGGAAAAACAAAGCAACGCAACAAGGGATCATAAAACTGTAACAAGGTAAGCAAACTGTCTTTCTGGTCTGCAGTGGGCTTGTCCACAAACTTCAGTATCTGGCCATATCTTTTCTTGAAATTGCCCAAGACTTGATCATTCATTAGACCTGCTAACTTCTGAACACTTCTAACCTCAGGCTGAAGAAAAGTATAATGAACATTCCTTTTCCTTGGAACTCTTCTGACTTCTGCCATGGAGATAAGATTACCAGAACTGGGAGCAGATTAAGAACAATGACCTGAAAAATGGGAAACATAAACAATTAATGCAAAGATGATGCAAATGCAATGCAATGCAGGCATATGATCAACTGGGACCATCTGAACTGGATCATTGACAAGGGCCCCTCTGATCACTGACAAACCAAAAGTCCTCTGACTCACAACTCTCTGATAATCACAAATCTCTGATAGAAGATCTCAGAACCACAATACCAAGAATACCAGAACAAGAAAACCAGAACTCCAGAACCATAGAACCATAGGACCAAATATCCTAATCATAGGACCACAGATCATAACAAGGACCACTGAATAAATGAGTGTATGCTGAGGCCATGGGTTCCTGCACACCTGTAAACCCCTTCCAATATCACTGGTAAAAGGCTCTAGGTCAGACATCACAGACTCTCAAAGCCGAATAGCAATAATACTGTCACCATCTCCGAGAAATGGCTCATGACCAAATCAGGGAATCGGTTTGGTATTATATACTACGCAGGGAGGCCTCAGCTGAGTCCAGGACACAAGGTCATCCTATGTGATCCCCAGGTGGGCCCTCGGATGCGAATGGGTTTGCCACAAAATGTGGGCTGCCACTGTCATCACTAGAGAGGGATGTTTCCACAAGGTTCTCAATGATCGGTCCCCAGCTGCACATAACTGTCAAGGTTATGTAATGAGAGAGGAAGATCCCCAAATCAAGACATTTCCAAGACAATCGCAACCTGGGTGTGGGACTCACTACTACCCCCATGACAAGATCTCATGAGGCCAAAGTGGAACCACTCTAAGTCCTAAGGTGCTCTCGAGCCGTGGTAATGAGCTCATCTCTCAAGAACAAGTAACACTCATCCCACCAAACAGAAAACCAGTCCAGACAGTCCAGTATATATAAATATGATGCGGAAAATAAATACTGAAAACTGTAAATTAAGCCGTAAATAAAACAGTAAACAATAACATACAACAAGCCACAGCAAACAAACATCACCCAAAGAAACAACAACAAACAAGCGCTAGGAGAGACTCACAGGGGAACCAGAGATCACTGGTGTGCAGTCCCCAGCAGAGTCGCCAGCTGTCGCTCCCCGGATTTCCATCCTGGTACAAATGCGAAAGTGGCGCGGAAAAAGAATAGAGTCGCCAGCCAGACATTTTTATCCCGAAGAAAGGGAATGGTAATGCTGCACAAACCAGAAGAAAAGAAAAGGAAAGACACGGGTCCTACGAACCAAAGAGACTGAGTTCGGGAGTCGGTTACGACCTGGGAAGGTATTAGCACCCAGATCGTCCGTCGTACCCGACGGGATCCACGCTTGCAAAGAATACTGTTTCAAAGGGTGAGGATATGAAAACTGCTGCAAAGAAAATGAACTGAACTGGATAAAAGAAAAGAAAAGGTAACTGAAAAAGAAATGAAAAGGAAAAAATGTAGGGAAAATAAAGATTGTGCTCGAACGGGCCCTACCCCGTTGCCTACGTACCTCATCTGGATAATGAGGATCAGAGACGCCGTAGTTCCCCTAACTAGGGGTAACAAGGAAATTGCTTGTGAATTAAGGCTTGAACTGCCTATGCCATTGCTCAGGTGTTGCAGACTCGGACGACGAGTGCGTAACCGTCTTGCAAAGTGACAAGTAGGAGCAAGTTCGCGTAAGGAGTGAATGAGATGAGAAAAGAATTCCCGAAGGAAAAACGCTTATTGTTTGTTTGTATTTTTTATGAAGCTTTTAGGAGTGTGTCACAAGGAAGTGAACTCAAGCTCTTTTCCATGGAATGTGCACTTGTCACTACATTCCAAGATGGAATAATAGAACAAGCACACTCAAGTAAGGAGAAGATCCCCAAAACTTGAACCCAAAGATTAGGGCCTAAGCTCACTAACTTGTTAAGTTATTAAGTGTTTTTGGTTATTTACAGATGAAGAAGTGTTTTTTATGCTTTTCTTTATGAAGAAGATACCTTGATCAGACTTGTGCATCACAAAGTAAACTTGTACTATCCCAAGATGGGAAGACTACAAGCATACCTCATGGGATAAGGCTATAGATCAAGACATCACTTCAAACGTATTAAAGTGTTTTTTTAAGAGTTATGAGATGAGAATAGAAGAAGAACCAAAAGGATCTCAAAGGCAAAATGCTAAAGGGGGACTAAATAATCCTAAGTGTTAACATGCATGGATGTCCTAATGGTTAATGAGGTTTCTATCCTAATGAAGAAGGAAAGAAGAAGAGAAGAAGAATATAGAAGAAGGGATGAGCAAGGCCTAAGCCCAACAAGAAAATGGTTAGCTCAATAAAGAAATAAGAAGAGAAGATGAGAATTGGAGATGTGGAACTCAATTCCCACACCTCACACTTACCATAGCCCCTGCAAGGTTAGTATCAAGCATACAAATGAAACACAATGAGCAAGATAACATGCTAACATCACACAATCAGAAGTGAAATGGTATGAATAAATGCATAATGCAAATGCAACTTAAAGGAATGAGAGAAGAAGCTTACAAGCAAAAGATGCAACATGAACACATATGAAAACAAATGCACATTTAAGGAGAATGCAAAGCAACAATGCATAAACATGGACTCAAAGCTCACAACCAGAACCAAAACAAGATGAATAAGGGTTTAAAAAGCCAACAAGATAAAGGTAGAGGTCATACAATACCAAACAAATACAAAATGGGAGTGAAAGAAGCAATGAGATGAAGTGAAAGCACTTAAGGAAACAAATGACTTAAAGAAGAAGCAAACACAAAAATTCCTAAGACTCAGACCCTAAACTAGGACCAGGAAGGTACCCACACCCCAAAGGAACCCCAAATGAGAAGAAGAAGTTGGCACAATTGCCCTTCTAAGCTTACAAGAGACTTAATGAACCAAAAGAAGCAAAATGGGACAAGGTTCAAAGAAAAATTCACATCAAATCAACCAAGCATCTAAAAATTCCACAACTCAAGTCAAATAATCTTCAAACATAATGTAACATTGAGCCAAAAGGATTTGAAAAGATTCAGAAGCAAACTAGGTTAAATGGAGGCAAGAACACAAGCTAGGGTTACAAACTTCCATCCCAAGTCACAGGACCAAGACTCAAGAAATAAGTTTCTAAAAATCAAGAGAAAACTCACATGAGAAGTACAATGTCTTAAGAATCCAGAGCAAAAAGAATGGGATTAAAATTCAAAGTATTGAAGTGTATGGAAATTTGACAAGGCAGTGAGGTCAAAATGGACTTAAAAAGAAGCTAAGTGAAATAATGATTTAATTTGGACACGTGGACATGGAGAAAAAATAAAATAAAAATATGAGAAAATAAAAGAGACATTAAATAAGGCTCATTATTTTTTTGGGATTTTTTAGATGAAGGGAAGTATTTTATAAAAATAGAAATTGAAACTGAAATAAAGAAATAAAAAGTAAAAAAAAAAAAAAAAGAAATAAAAGAAAATGGTGAGAAGGTGTGATTAGTAAGGCTTGTATGTTGAAATTATTTGGGCTGAGAACTTGGGGGGTGCGAATATCACATGACTAAGCCCAATTCTACGCATGAATATAATATCTTATGGTGAATTTTCAGTGAAAAAATGAGGAAAATACCACAGCCTATGGATGAATCTAACGCGTGAGCTTGGGGACCTCATTAAATGAGGTGGCAGAAGGCTGGATTGTGACTGGATGGACCATGGGAGTTATGATGAGCTGCGCCACATTTTGAATTAAATGAAATAAGAAAAACGTGAGAGCGAGGTTGAGATTTAGGGCTAGGTGGCGTGATCCAGACGCTTGGATGAGCAGATCCAAGGGTGGCTGGGTCATCTTCCCCAACGCAAACCCTAACTTATCAGAACATAAATTCCGGTGACCGGAGCTAGGGCTCCGGCACCAGAAACATCAAACCATGAGCAAAACAACATTGAAATGTATCAAACTCTCCAGATTGACTAATTCAACCTCACTGATTTCAAAAATGAGCTCAAAAACACCTAAAACCTAATGAATCATCTGGATCAAAGGGAAACAACATTGACCTTAAAAAACTGAATTCAAGATAACTCATGCTATGGTGCATCAAATTCAAATCTAAAAGTTGCAGAATCATCAGTGAACATCAATGATTGCAAAACACATGTTCAATTTCATTTTTAGATCATGAGATTTTGAGCCATACCTGAAGTGTAGATCCTGATTCAGTGAGGTAGAAAACCAAATAATGCGTGCAAATCACTCCACTTACTCCCTAGATGCAAAATAAATGCATCTAAGGTCTTGAAACAAGCTGGATCTGAGGTTTCTTTCACACTTGCCTTGAAATGGCAAGCTTGCCAAACTTGAGAGATAGCTTCAATGAGTGGTTGCTTAAGGATCTTGGGCTTGCCTAGATCACAGATCCACAATTGGTTTTGAGTTTTCTTGCTTGTGTGAAGAGATATGGAAGAAAATGAAAAGTTGCATGAAGTTTGAGAATGAGAGAATGAGAGAGAGATCAGGCAAGCTGAAACCCTAGCAGCTTATATATGATCTCATAAACCCTTGCTGAAAGAATGAAGAGATTGGCACGAGTGAATCATGTGATTTTTGTGAATTTGCACTTTGTGAAATAAGCATGTCATGCTCATGCTCCCTTGGGCCTCTCAGCACATGTGCAATGCATTCCCCACCCTTGATTGAAATGTAACAAATCCTGGCCTTTAGATCCAAGCCCTCACACTTATTTCATGATTTTTGCAAAATATCCTCTTTGTAAGCAACTTTCTTATTGTGCACGAAAATGTGATTTTATTTGGAGCAAATTGGTCACAATGTGATGTATTTTAAGTTTGAAACAAGTTTGAACCCATACCAAGTCTCACAATTAAGCTTTGGAGCATTTTGCATTTGGTGGCATGCATGAAATTTGGAATTTGCCCTAGAAACATGATATTTTCGAAGAGGCTATAGGAAAATCCACAAATCCTATGAAAATGTACTTGTACTTTTTGAAAATTGGAGCCCTTAATCTTCAACTTTCATGTTTGACTTTGGTCCATTTGAAGAATTTTTGATCATGTTAAGGCCATTTGAAAATTAGGGCAAAAGTTGCCCAATTTGGAAATTCCATAAAACCAACTTTGTACCATTTTTGCAAAACCCTTAAAATCTCCATGATTATTGAACTTTGATCATTCCAAACCTCTTATAACATTGTAAGGACCTCTCTTGGCCAAAAAATTTGGGTTAGACCACTTGAAATCAAGCAGTTGACTTTTTAAGGGCACAGTTGACTTTTTACTTCATCTGCAAGCAACTGAGGCATTGTCTGACTTCCACATGGAATTTTCTCATGAAAATTGACACCTAGGATCCTCTTGACATATATAAGACTTTTCCCAGATGAAATGGCCAAAGTTGTGAGATCTTGGTGCTTGAATCACAAACCCTAATTTGGGTGCCTTGTATAGGAGCTTTGCCTTGTCCTGAGATCTCTGATGATCATGCAATCTTCTGAGCTTTTGCCAATGGACTTGAACTTGTAAATGGAGTGTAGACTCACCATAAGACTTGTAAAAACTCATTAGGACCCTTGTCATGGCTTGAAATGCTTCAAGGACCTCCACAGATGACCATATGCTTGATGCTAGGACATGAAGAATGTTATGCCTCATCTTTCTATGCTAAGATGCTGAGAAAATGATATGTTCATGATGAATATGATGTGATATGATGCTTAAAATGAAGAGGGAAAATTTGGGGTGTTACAAGTATTACTGGTAACCATGGACCAAGATGCTAAAAAGGTTGTGAAAAGTGTGGCATATGACATCACTACAAATACGTCCACAATGCTCCCTCATTTGAGCTATAGGTTTTAACATTACATTAGCCTTTTTTTTGCAATGGGGAATAGATGTCCTTGCTCCCTTTGCGCCAACACAACTCAAGTTCATGATCATAGCTATGAATTACTTCACCAAATAGATTGAAGCAGAAGCATTGGAAAAGATTACTGCAATCAAAATATTGAATTTTTTAAAGAGGAACATCCTAACTTGATACGAAATCTCTTAGGCCACCATGACGGACAATAGGATGTAATTCACATATAGAAATTTCAAGAATCTCTTGGAATACATGAAAGTGAAACAACATTTCACATCGAAACGCCCATAGACCAACTGGCATGCCGAAGCAACGAATTGGGTAGTTCTAAAAGGGTTAAAGCGAAGACTTGCATCATCAAAACGAAATTAGGTGCATGAACTCCCACATCTCATCTAGGCATACAATACCATACCCCAATTCAACTATTGGGAAGAATTTTATTCAGATAACCTATAGGATCAAAGCCTTCATCTCGGTTGAGATAAGTGAACTAAGTTGACACACCCTCTCAGGGCACACAAATTAATAAAATCAGATTTTCAGTCACGTCTTGTCTCGTATATTTTATTTGCAAAATGTTCGATGTCCTTAAGATACTGATTGCATAAATACAGATGCTTCCCTTCTAAAAAATACGTGCTTACAGGAAATATATTTGCTCCCGGGAGTGTCTAAACTCCTATGACGGAATCCAGTAAGTGATACCTCGGGAAACTTGTACGTTTCTTTATCTATACAGGATTGCAGGTGCTCAAGACGCAACATGGGGTATGAAAGCTTCTCCCTAGTAGGCTGCCCAAATCATTATTTCCTCAGCACGCTTTCCGAACAACACCATAGATGCCTTCTCCCCATCAGAGTTTCCAGGCATCACTTCTCCAACATTTCCTTCAGGGCAGTACCGGAAGGTGCCCATATCCCCAGCTGAGTTGTCAAGTATCATCCTCAGCAGGGTCCCCACAAGAAGTCTTTAGGAGGATCTTCCAGTGATCTTTCTCCTTCCCCAGCCAAGTGCTAGACTGGGAATCAGCCCCGCAGAGTTTCAACTTATATTCAGAAGAGCGACGACAGAGCAACGAAAGCTTCTACAGATCCCCAGCTGGGTCCCTCATTACCAAGATAGGTCTATCAATGACCTACTTCCCCATGCAGAGTCATATATGTTAGATCTACCAATGATCTCATCCCCAGCTGGGATGTCCACTTCAAGCAGATCAGCCAGAGATCTTCACAACACCGGGATCCGAATCCCGAATTGGTATCTTCTGCATAATCATAGCATTCACATCATATTTTCCCCACAGTGCGTAGCATTCCGTCTAATACGGAGCATTACGGCAAAAATCAAACATATTGCATAATCGTAAGCCATGTGTCGAACTAAATGCTTGTAAATTCTGACAGTCCACCAACAATATACGGAATGTTTCCCCACCAGAGATCCAAAGCATTTCCCTTACACATACAGATACATACTCCTTTTGGCACCCGTCCGTGTCATCATTCCCCAGTAAATTGCCCGAGCAAACAGATACTTCTCGACACTAATCTGTGTCATACCCCAGCAGAAAGCCAAAGCGTCCCCTTTTGCACTCACAACACATGCTTACATATATCTATACACTTCTTTCTAACACCCGTCCGTGTTACCTCCCCAGCATAGTTACCTGAATACTTGTCTATAATACACTTTTTCTGACACCCGTCCGTGTCATTTTATCTCCACAGATCTTCAGAATATCTCTTACATTTACATAACTTATACACTTCCCTTTATGATACTCGTCTGTATCATACTCTCCCCAGCAAGTTGAACACTCATCGGTGTCTCACCCATTACTTTTTCACTTATACAGGTACTCGTCCGTATCCTGTATACGCCGCTTAAATCCCCTCAGAATCAACACTTGTCAGTGTTCTTTGTTAACCAGTTGGTACTCGTCCGTATCATCATCTCTGAACATGCGCCAAGCGTTTGTTTCTACTGATACTCGTCCGTATCATAGTCTTAAGGATGCTTGTCCGCATCTTTAATCTATACACCGTGTCAAACACTTATACTTTCTTGAATTTAGACACTCGTCTGCGTCTACTATTCCCCAGAAAATCCTGATGGATTATTTCCTTCCTATCTGACATTCGTCCTATGTCATGATATTTTCGGCAGCCGTACCCTGCCAGGTGATCGTCCTTCACCTTTTTGATGATCGTCCTTCATCACACCCAGTGGAGTCTCTATTCATTAGAACCCCTTCTTATCCGACATTCGTCCTATGTCGTGATATTTTCAGCAGCCGTCCCCTGCTAGGTGATCGTCCTTCACCTCTTGATGATCGTCCTTCATCATTTTATACGATGGCCGTCCCCATCGTTGATCTTGTTATCTGACATTCGTCCTATGTCATGATAAACCCCGAGAGCAGCCGTCCCCTGCTAGGTGATCGTCCTTCACCTCTTGATGATCTTCCTTCATCTTGCTTATCCGATGGCCGTCCCCATCGTCGACCTTTTCTACCCGACATTCGTCCTATGTCGTGATACTTTTGGCAACCGTACCTTGCCAGGTGATCGTCCTTCACCTTAGATGACCGTCCCTCATCTTACCCCCAACAGAGCAGCCGTCCCCTGCTAGGTGATCGTCCTTCACCTTTAATGACCGTACCTCATCATCCGTTTCATTTATTTCCTTCACCTCTGATGACCGTCCCCATCATTTACCTATAATCCCCAGAGAGTCTTATAGCTTTGCTTGATGGCCATCCCCATCATAATCTCTTATATCCCCAGCTTGTCGGTCGTCCCCGTCATTGCTTTATTTCCCGCATCTTCCTCAGCATGTCGGTCGTCCCCATCATTGCTCCATCCCCAGCAGTCGTCCTCTGCTCGACGGTCGTCCTCCGTCACTCGCACTTTATAAGTATACTTTATTTTCTTTTACAATCTATATCCCTTTTCTTCTTCATTCTGTGAGTGCAAATTTTGGACTGTCTTTGGTATTCAACCACAAGTTATCTTGTTTGCCTGTTAAGCCGATGCTTACATCCTACACAGCTAACTCATGCTTGAATAGGGGCAGCTGTAAACACCCCAAATTTTCCCTCACCCATTCACACCATGGCTTGTGATCTTTTCATTTGCATAAATTCAATCATAGCATCTCATACCACATTTTTGTTTCACTGCATTGATTCTAAGTCATCTGCATTTAGGGTTTGTGATCTGAGCCATCCCTAAGCCATTTGAGCCACTCCAAAGGTCATAAATCACTTCAAAGGGGTCCATGTGTGTTCAAACATCATATTATATCCTCTCAAGGTCAAAGAAGTCAAATAATCACAAGAATTGAGAAAGGCATGGAAGCAGAGCCAGGTTTAACTGCACAGATGACCTAGAATTAGGGTTTTGGTTTCAAAGGCCATAACTCCAAATTTTTTGGTCATTCTTGTTTATATTGGTCTCTATATTTTATGAGGATCATGCATATCAATTTTCATGAAGAAATTCAATGGGGAAGGCATCTGATCTAGAGGTGACTTCTTGAACAAGTCAGTGCAAAATCAGGGCATCTGAGGCCCCCAGTGACCCAACCAAAGGGTGTTCTCCATCATTTTGAATATGTATGGTCTTTATTTGATCATAGAAGATGTTATAAGTTCACAAAATTGAAGAATTTCAAGCCATTTGCAAAGTTGCCATTTTGGGAAAGTGACTTGTAATGTAAACTTGCTATTTTGGGAAAGTTTTTCAACCTTCTCTTTTTGATTCAAAAATGCTTCAAATGAGAAAACTTTGGTCATGAAAGTTGTAGAATGGATCACTCCCTTTTCAAAAAGTACAAGAACTCATTCTAATTCATTATGGATCAAAAGTTATGTCTTGTCAAAGTTGGACAAAATCACATAATTTCAAGTTTTACACCAAAGAGGCAAAGTTGCAAAACCTCTTGCCAAGGCAAAATGTGACTTCAATGTGACTTCTAACCTTTGTACAAACATGAACCATGACCTAAAAATCAGAATGCACCAAAGAACCTCCCATTTTCATGACTTATGCTTCAAGTAATCACAAAAGGGCCAAAAGATCACAAAATTGCAAAATCTCACAAAAACCCTAATCCACTTGCTGCATTGCCTCAAGTTCATTTCCATGGTTCTCCTTGATTCAAGCTGCAGCCAAGCCATGCCTTGTACCTTGACTAAAATGGCCCATACCTCTCTTACACAAAAAGTTGACTTTATGCAAAAAGACCCATGCCAATCAAGCTAGGCCAGCAACAACTCTCTGACCTATCCCAACTTGATACATGTACCAAAAGAGACTCAACACATAACACAACACAGCCTGAAACATCCCATAAGCCATAGTTCCCAAAACTGACCTCTCATGCATTTTGCTTCGAATCTCAAAACACAGCCTTCAAACATCAAAACAAACTTCACCAAATCACTCACCATGATCCTCTGATCATTCCCCAACCATTATTTTGGCCTGAAACCACCCCAAGCAAAAACACGATTCTCATCCCTCACTGAACAGAACTTCATCAATCTCCCAAACTAGTCACAATAAACTCCATACAAGCTTTGCAAACTCCTCAGGAAGTTCATTGGAGCCATTTTGAAGCAAGGAAGCAGCCAAAAAGCTCCTGGATTGAAAGCTCCATCTCAGGTAGCCATGTGAAAACATTTTTCCAGAACTCTTGTTTTAAGTTTCTAAATGATTAAGCTTGCTTCCCTGGTCTCACTGAACTTTAAATTTTCGAAAATGGTTGAGAAATGAGTGTGTATGGCTTGTCTGAAATTTCTGCCATTTTTGTACCTTGCTTCGAATCTTGTTAATGGTTAGGGATAAATTGTTTTTGAGGTCAGGGATGAGTTTAGGGAGGTGAGAGGAAGTGATCTGGAGCTTTAGAGCTCCAGAAATGACCTAGAGAGTGAGATTGAAAGTTTCGGGGGAGGATGTCACCGGAGAAGACGACCGGAGCTCTTCTCCGGTGACCTGAATGTCATTAGGGCATTAATCACGTTTAGGGTTCAGTTTGAATTTGGACCGTGGATTTGGTTGACTAGCATTGACTCCCGCGTGTTTGGATGGACCAGATCTCTCATTAAAACCCTAATCTTAATTAATTAGATTAATTAATTAAGTTTAATTTAATTCAGTCAGTTCAAATGAGGGCCGTCCAGATGCGCGCGGGTCAATTCCCTCCTTTTCTCTTTGAATCTCAGCCAGTGGATTTGCATACTTCTCATAAATTCAATTTTTATTTCATTTAATTTGCTTTATCTTTTACGAATTTTTAAAAATAGTAAAATACATTAAAAAATTCTGAATTTTTTTATCAAATCTTTTATTAATTTTCAGAACCAAAAAATATTTTTATTTTTATTTTTTGCATTAAAAATTATTTTTAAATCATTTAAATGTTTATTTTTAATTAATTGATGAAAATTAATTAATTAAAAATACATCTAGGTATTTAAAAATCACAAAAAAAATTCACTTTGCATTTCAAAACATTTAGAAACATTGTCAAACTCTCAACCCAAATTTCTTTTTTGTTCTTGATGCATTTTGACAATTTTTGTTGGAATTAAATTCATTTTAAGGCAATATTTTGGTTCAAACTTTGAAAAATCCATTCTGCCTAACCATTGAGAGTTTGATGATGGTTCTTCTTGCATTGCATCCTTCATGGCATGTAGTTTATAGGATAAAATTTGTTTGAACTGATCTTCCATTTTCAATTTGTTTTGCATTTTCCATGATGAGGTACCTTGAAACCCTAATTGACTTAAAAAAAATCATAACTTTCACTAGGTTAAGAGTTAGGTCCCCTCCTTTGGGCAGTGAACTTGTGTAGGTTTAGGGTATCTTTGATTGCATTTTCAATTTTTTTATCATGTCCTTTGCTTCTGATTTTGATTTTTGCTTTCTGTGTTGATCATAAACCCTAATTTGTGCTTTCATTTGCATCCATCTCTCATTTGCTTGTATCCAATGACTTGCCATGAAATTTTGTGCATCCACATGATTCATAATGCATCTTAGGATATATTAGAATCATGTTTGTTCATTGCATCTTTCATTTGCCATGTTATCTGTTCATTGCATTTCATAAACATTCATGAATCCTTATGGTTCAAAGCATGCTTCATTTGCATCTTCATGCTTGTATGATCATCCACAGCTCTTGACATGTGTTTGCATCATCCCTTGGCATCATCAACATCATGTTTATGCCTGGTTTTGGTTTACATCTTTGCATCTTTTGCATTTTCATTTCATTTCATTTTCTTTGCTAACTTTTCAGGTGGTAAGTTGTTTTGAGAAGTGAATTTGCCTTCACTTCTCACAATCTCTCTTCATCCCTCTTATGCATCATTGCTGCATTTTGTCTTTGTATTGGAGTGAGCTTGCTCATTCATGCTCTCTCCCACTTTCTTTCTTCAGGCAACTTGTCTTCTTAAGTGAAGCAAGTTGTCTTGTTTCTCTCTGCTTCTTCCTCCCTTCATCTGCTTCTCTCCTTGGTGGCTCCTTGAAGTTTCTTCCTCTCTTAAGCCCCATAAACCCTAGGATCTCCAAGTATGATAACAATTAGGGCTTGATTAGTTCCCCATTTAGTTTTGCCTTTGTGTCATCTTTGAGTCTTCTCTTCTCACCTCATAATCAAGGACTAAACCCTAAAGGTTTTAAGGCTTTGTGATTAAGCTTATGCCTGCATCCTTCTATTAGGATGGAGTGTATAACTTTAATCCTAAGTGTTAAACCCTTAATGTGTTTAAATCCTTTAATCAATCCACTTAATAATCATCAAGACATCAAGCTTGTAACTTGGGCCTTGCATTAGGGTTCTAATTCTTCCTTAATTGGTTAAGAAGGACTAACCCCAGTGTTAATGGACAAGTCCCCCTCAAGTTGTCTTACAAACCCTAAAATCCACTTCTTAATCTTATTATTAGCTAAAATCCATTTAATAAAGGCTTTGTTTTGTCATGAGGTTAATCCCTAATCATGGATTAAGTTGAGGAGCTTTCCTCAGCTTAAATGTTCTCATCTATTATCCTTCTATTAGGATGGTGTAATGGGTCCATTGAATCCCTGATTATGGCTTAAACTCATTACTTAACACTAAACAAAACAACAAAAACATCTAAATAATTGCAAGTAGGTTAATGATCTTAATCCTACATCATGGTGATTAAGTGTGAGGTGTTTACTTCATACTTAAGGTATTCTCATTACCCCTAATCAGAGGGAGGATGTGATGAGTTTACTAACCCATTGGTTTAGGCTTAAGCTCATTTTCCTATGACAAATTCCAAAAGCAATAAAAGACTGAAAACACAAAAACAAACAATAATCGTCTCCTCCGGGATTCTTTTCTCATCATCTTCACTCACAAACGAGAATTTGCTTCTTCCTTCTAATGCAAGACAGTTTGCACCTGAGCCAGACAGGTCATACACTTGAGCATAGACAAGCAAGCAGTTCATCAAGTCAATTTATCTTTCAGTCTCTTTGAGTCGAACTACGGTGTTTTGACTTCCTCATTGCACGAGAGGATACGTAGGCATAACTTAACAGTTATCGAACAAAAGTCTCTGTATATTCCCCCTTCTTCAGTATTATTCTTTTAGCCTCATAGTCTTGAGATTCACACTCTTTCCTTACACTAACACTCCTTCATTTTACACTTCACTTCTTTTACACTGACACTTGCATTCTTTCCAGCTTTGATACACAAATTGCACTGGCACTACCCCTTTAAAACACAAATCTTTTAAGCGTGGATCCCGTCGAGTACGGCGGACAATCTGGGTGCTAATACCTTCCCAGGTTGTAACCAACCCCCTTTCTCAGTCTCTCTGGTTCGCAACCGTCTTATCCGTATCTTTCTAGGTCTATGCCGCATTACCTTTCCTTCGGGATAAAAATGCCTAGCTGAAGACTCTATTCATTCCTTTTCTTTTCGCCGACCGTTCGCGTCTGTACCCTATTTGACTTAGCCTCATTTAGTGGGAGCGACACCTAGGATACATCGAATCCAAACCAAATCTAGATTTGGGAGTAGACAAGATGACTTGACCTTTGGGCATGCACAGTCTTTGCTGACGTTGAAGCTTACACTTGTTCTAAACAAAGGGATGAGTAAGAACCAACAAAATTGTAGGTGAATAAAGCAATGAAGCAAAAATCCAGGCGTAGTTTATCCATAGAGGTCTGCATCTCTATTAGAGCTTCTTGATTGCCATAACTGAATGAACATGTGACACCACCACTATAAAATGACAACTAGGTCAACAAAAATCTTAAAAATGTACGACCAAGGAATGTTTTACTAGGCCCCAAATGGATCTCAGTTGTATTTGATGTAAGTATTTTAGTACATATCGTGCTTGTGATATGTCACCCAAAAATTGTATGTAGATGATTTGTAAATAATGTGATCATTTGATATAACCCTAGAGTTAGGTGTATATATAACCCTCTTTCATCTAGCAAGACATGTTTGTCTTGAGATGACTTAAGAATTAAAATGTTTAACAAAAACTATTAATTTTAGGACATTCAAGTACTATTATGGATTTCAACGGGGTAGGAAATATGCGGAGGATGTTTCCCCGTTCCCCGCCCCAAACAAAATTTTCATCCCCATTCCCAATCCCCGCAACGGGACAATATTTTTTCCCATCCCCACGGAGAATTGGAGATCCACGAAGATCGAGTCTTAAAAAAAATCTATATTTTTCGATCAAAACCATGACACTAGTATTTTGTTATTATTATTATTATTTAAAAAAACATATATTTTTCATCTTTATATTTTTTTTAAATAAAAACACATATTGCATCAATAACAAAAAAAAATAATACAAAGCACCTTCAATTACAATAACATAACCATTAGTTTATTAATTGAATGAAAACAAGTGCTGATTAAAGTATAGTGAAGTTGAAAAATGATTACCATAAACACAATGAACAAATGAGAATGGTTGTTATGATGATAATAAGAACAGTGGAGATGAAGAATGGAGAAGACAAAATAAATTAAGAGAAGAATAAGAGGAAGAGACGGTGTGTACATGAGTATATTTTTTATAGTTGGGTACTTGAGTAATGAAACAATATATTGTATAATAAAATAAAAAAATAAAATTATTCACTAATGACACTTCATTTCCTATTATATTAATTATTTTTTATATAAAAAATATGCAAAATTATATAATTATATATTATATAATATATTATATATAAAAGTTAAATAATATGCTCCGGATCGAGGAATCTGCAGGGTGGAGGATATTTCTCCGATCCCCACTTCGAAATGTTATCGGGGGAAACTTTTCCTCCATCCCCGTCCCCACGAAGAAAAAATCTCCGATTTCGGAGCTTTGATCAGATAATCCCCACAGAGATCCCCGTGAATATATGTAAATTAACACCTAGATATTATAATGATAGGGTTTTACATTTTTAAATATGTAAATTAACACCTAGGTATTATAATGATAGGGTTTTACATTTTTAAAGATTGAAATAGTTGTTTTCTCAATTATAATCTATAGTTTAGAAAATCTATAAGAAAAATATTATATCACTAGACATTGTTTATCTTAATTTTTTTACTCAATTATTGATTTTAACTAAACTTCATTAGCTATTAATTATCCTCAATTCATTAGTAGCACTTGATTAGAATTAGAAAAAACAAAAATTGGTCTCACATTGATATGTAAGTTCAATATGCAATTTGGGGTAACAAAACATTTTACTTCCCTTTTATGGTATATGTAGCAGTCACACGGCACAGCGAAATAGAACAGAACAAATACGATACGCATTAACGCAACACAAGAACAAACCAACCAACCAGTCCAAAATGGAGCACGAGGAAGACGAAGAGCCACCTCTTGCTGTTCAGATTCAACGAGATGATGATCAATCCATTTCTCAACAATCTTCTGTTGGTGTTACTCTCATCACCGGCTACCTTGGTTCCGGCAAATCCACGGTAATTTCCATCAACATCAACACCCCTTTTCTAATTTCTAATTGGGTACTTCAAAGTTGTGTCCTTTTTCATTTTCTTTTTCGTTTTTCCTGTTGGGTCATGTACCTGTTGCTTATTAGTGCTAGTTTTTGAAGTGACAGTGTTTCAATAGTTTTGTGATTGTAAAATTGTGAATTTGGTTATCTTGATTTTCAGCTAGTGAATCATATATTGAACTCTCAACATGGGAAGAGGATTGCTGTCATATTGAATGAGTTTGGGGAGGAAATTGGAGTGGAAAGAGCATTGATAAATGAAGGGGAAGAAGGTGCAGTTGTTGAAGAATGGGTTGAGCTTGCTAATGGGTGTGTATGTTGCACGGTTAAGCATAGTTTGGTTCAAGCCCTTGAACAGCTTGTGCAGAGAAAAGAAAGGTAAAACTAGCTAACTAGTCAATTTTTTGGGCATGGATAATTGAAGCACTCTCAAACCAACACTTATTTGAGCTTAATTATTGGTATAAACATGTCTGATATTACTTGAAAGAGTTTATGAAAACAATTTATGACATATCGACAAGTTGTATTTTTTTTCAGCTTATATCCATTAGCTTTCTAGGATAGCTAATGAAAACATCTTATAGTTTATATGAAAACAGTTATATCTTATTTTATCTTGTTATAGAAATGGCTTATGCATAAGCACTTATATCATAAGTCGTTTATCCGAAAGTAGCCTTAATTGCATAGTGTTGTGGTTCACTTTCATCAAAACCCCTTTTAATTCTGTCGTGGATTGATATAGTGTTTAGAAAAGTGGGTTATATTTATTCACAATTACGCATTTTTTTATGTACTTTTTTGTCTGTAGGCTAGACCATATATTGCTGGAAACCACTGGTTTGGCTAATCCAGCACCTTTGGCATCTATTCTTTGGTTGGATGAGCAGTTAGAATCTGACGTGAAGCTTGATTCTATCGTCACTGTAAGTATCTTTAGTGGATGAAATTCATTATGTTTTCTAATTTTCGGGCCATGAATTTTACTAAAATTTCCATGTCTTGTATTGGAATTTCTTGTCGGGAATATTTTTGCTTAACAAAACATTTACTTATTGTTGTTATATTTCTTGTCAAACAAATGAAACTGTTTTGTGCATCTTTGGTTTGGAGGTGAATTGAGCTGAATCACAGTATGCCACCTTTATATTAGCAAAAGATACGATTTGGAGCTTCCATAAAACCACGACACTACTGCAATTTTGCCAAACTCTCCGTCAATCCAAACATCACTTAATTTCTATTACCAGCAAAATTGTCATTCTTCCCTGTCCAAGAGTTCTTGGTGACATTTTATAGTACTTGTCTTGGTTTTCAAACTAATACATTTATCATGTTGAGTTTGTGATAGTAGCTTAGTAGTTAGTACTTAGTATATCCTCTTATATGTTGATAGAAGCTGTTACTTCCTTATTACATGAAATGTGTGGCTTGTGGTTTCTGAATTATGACATCTTTTCTAATTGTGGTTCTGCCCAAGTAGGTTGTAGATGCCAAAAATGTTCGCTTCCAGCTCAAGGAGCACCGTGGCTCATCTTCATTTCCGGAAGCATATTTTCAGATAGCATTTGCGGTAATTGTTTATTATATTAACTACATTTCAGTTATTGTCTTATTAAAGGAACACTAAGTAGCCTCATCTTTCTATGCTGGTAATTTAGGTCAAGTACTAGTTTAATGCAACTTGTAAAGCTACCATAATACTCTAACAATACTTCACAGTGAGATTCTCACATAGTACAAATGTGTATAGAAGTGCTAATAGTTTTGCTGCTTGTTTCAGGATATTGTAATTCTTAACAAGGTTGATTTGGTATCTGCAGAAGGCTCTGGAGCTCTGGAGGAACTCGAGGAGGAAATCCATAACATTAACTCACTCGTAGAGATAATTCACTCTGTCCGGTGTCAAGTTGACTCATCTAAGATATTGAACCGCCACGCTTACGATACTGTAATAAATTACACATATATTTGCTCTTCATCAGTAGTCTTTTCTTCCATGATGACAATAATTTACCTTTGCTGCCTCTCTTTTCAGCATGCCGCACATTTAGAGGCATTGTTAGAAGAAAGTCGTTCTTTGTCCTCTGATAAGCTTCATGATAGTGGCGTGAGAACCATATGCATTTGTGAGACAGGCACAATTGATCTTGATAAGGTAGATTTTCAAATTCCATTCATAATGTTACCGTAGATCAATTATATAATGTTTAAACCATGGCAGACTCGTATATGGCTAGAAGAAATTCTTTGGGAGAAGAAATACGATATGGATGTATACCGTTGCAAAGGAGTCTTAAGTATTCAAAACTCTGATCAAATGCATACTTTGCAGGTAAATTATACTTCACGGCATTACAATTTTCCTTAAATAAGAATTTTTCAACTTTACCGTATAAGATTTGGGTTTTAAATCATTTATCGGTGAAAACCTTGCAGGCAGTGAGGGAACTATATGAGATTGTTCCTGCTCGCAAATGGAAGAAGGAAGAAAACAGGATGAATAAGATAGTCTTTATAGGTAACTAGATGAGCTTTCTCGAAATCGAACTACTTGCACTAGACATCGGTGGTAGTTTTTTCTTGTGTAAGCATGAATTTGAATATTCTTCATCTTGTTAATATGTTTATTTTTGAATTGACAGGTCATAATCTGAAAGAAGATGTTCTAATTAGTTCCTTGAGAGCTCTTGCAACCTGTTAGGCTGTTTATTTGTATGGGGAAAGATGAATAGCATAAGTGTTTCAGTTTGGAAAAGTGACTTGTTTTTCTTTGGTTTCAAAACATAGTTTGAAATTTAGGCTACTCGCCCTGATCCAAACAGGATTTGGCTGAAGTTGTAATTTTAGCACAGTTCATAATGGATATGGCTCATGCTGTCTAATACAATTGTTTTTTAAATGAAACAAAAAATCATAGTTTGAAACTTGAGAATGTAATGTTATGTATCAAATTATATGAGCTGGTTAAACAATCAGACTTGATTGGCAAATTTCCGATCATAATCCTCTCAATCAGTCATAAATGTGTTACCTCTAGTATCTCAATCAAATATTGTCTCCTAGTATTCTTTGTTGGCATTATCAACTTGACTCATCAGCTACTTCAGTCTAATCCTATTCTATTGGATGAGTTATCCGAGCTCTATTGGGTCTAGGATGCAAACCGCACACTCCAAAAGACCGGTCTAAAAAATCAGACATGTATGCAACCCTTCAAGTATCAGCAATGTCGGGCCGAATTGCTTTCTTGAGACCTGTATCGACCTTAAAGAACAAATTGTGGTTAATTCACACCGTGACGACCGCAATCCGCATCGCAACACCTGTATCGACCGAAATCACGAAAGTCTTTACGGAACCACGACCTTTATTTAAAACCTTGTTGGGTTCAGCACCAAATTTATTATACCATCTTTCAAATCAGATATCACAGCTTCAATGAGGAACATGAAAATAATAAAAGTTGTTTATGGATGAATAATGCAATATTGTTAATTAGAAAAGCTACAGCAACTCAAGGAAGATGAGATAAAACTAAAAAAGGAAAATTTTATTCAATATTTTTCTGAGTTATTTATAGCAAGCCTAAACTAATTACATGAAGATCCTATGCCAGGTGTGCAGACTATATAGCAATAGCATTATATATTACAAATCACAATTTACATCAATCTACAAAATACATAAATGGCCTGTTTATCATACATTAGTATCTTCAACTACTGGAAATCTATTCCTCCTCCTATCTCTAGTTGCCATCTTCTGTCCAAATCTCTCAAGTATATCTGCCAAATCAACCAACCCTACTTCCCGCAACTTTTTCGCTACATCCTCAAACATTACCGCACCTTCCTCGTTTGAAAAATAATGCAGAAATTTGTTATAATCAAACCTCGGCACCTCCATTCCTCTATCCATCACCCTCTCCACATACTTAGTAGCTTCTTTCGAATGACCAACTTTCACCAAACCACCAACAAAAATAGTATCGAAATTTACAAGAGGATCGGTTCCTTTCCTCCCTCTCCTCCCCAAATGACCCTGCAACAACATTATATAGGTATGCATATTCGGTTCGCAACCTCTCTTTATCATCTCCCTAAACACTTGAGTTGCTTCACTTGCTCTTCTCAACTTCAAAAGCCCTTTTATCAATCCATGATAAACACTTATATCAACAACATCAATCTTCTCTACAACTTGATAAGCCTCTCTAACTCTATGTTTTGCTAGAAGCCCATAAACAACATATCCCAATGTCAAACTATCTACCCGAATACCTCTCTCGCACATTTCATCAAACACTTCATGAGCACGATTCATCATCCCCTTTTTACACAACCACTTAATCACAAGCCTATAAGTTGAAACACCAAGTTCATCCATTCTCTTCAACCTCATTGTCTCAAAAAGCTTCAAAGCCTCGCCGAATTGATTAACCTTGAAAAAAGTCTCCATGAATTTCTCAACAGCATCAACATCAGGAACAAAACCTTCATCCACCATCAAATTCCATATCTTAGAAGCTTCAATCAAATCACCCTTTTCACAAAACCCACTAATCAAATGCTTATAACTAACCCCATCAGGTTTAATCCAATCCTTCATCTTGAAAACAACAAACTTTGCTTCGTCAACAAGCTTAACCCTACACATTTTATCAACCACTTTATTCAATCTCTCAACACTATAACCATACCCATTAGAATTCATCAAGTGGAAAAACTCTACACACTTTTTCAACTCTCTAGCACCACCAAGAGTCTTCAAAGCAATCACAAATGTCCTATCGTTGGCCAAACGACGAATCGCCGTTTCGTTAACAAGGCTCCAGAAGAGATCAATGTTGCGAGACTTTGAAACAACATCGAGCATTTTGTTGAAGGAAACAGAGGAATGAGTGAAAGTTGGGTTTTTTGCTTGCGTGAAAAGGAAGAAGCGGTAAACGGGTCGCCATGAATAAGGGAAATTGTTGCAGACTTGGAGGAAGAATTCGTGGGTGAGATGGAAGTTGGAAGAGGTGAGTTTTGAGTGGAGACGTGACTCGGGCGAGTTTTGTTGTTGGTAGAGAATGGTGCAGACTCGGAGGAGATCGTCATGGTTTACCGGGGAAATGGGGTTTGAGAGGTGGCGGCGGAGTGGTTGAACGGTGAGGTTGTTTGTGAATATAAGAGCGGTTGTTCGTCGGAGAAGCATTTTAAGTTATGTAATGAAAACAAAAATTCAGAACTGAAGTGAGGTTTAGGTTTTGAATCTTCTTATAACAACGTCAACAACTCAAAGGAGAGTTTAATTGCATTTTATTACTTAAAAAAAAAAAAAAAAAAAACTAAGAATTGGAAGTGGTTATAAATTGTTGACATCATAAACCCAATAGCATTAAATTGAGCTGGTAAAAGTGTAAAACTTAAATTAGTAGGATTCGGAGAGATTGATATAAAGCTAAGGAAATGTGGCTGCATAATATTCGTATGGAGATTTTTGATGAGTTCTTTAACTCTAATATGGAGGAGCGGATTAAATTAAATATTACTTTCAACAAGGATAAAAAGTGAAAGAATTTTTGGGCTATGGTTTGTCATTCTAATTGGTATTGGCGGAATAAAGAGGAATATATAGATAATTGTGTTAGGCTTTCTAATACTAGTAGGCATGTGTTTGATAGGATGTCGGAGTATGAAGAAGCCGTGAAATTCAGCTACAATACTACAGGTATCACTAAACACTACAATAAAAATCACATTTAACAGCGCACCTTAGACAACGCTTATGTGAAAAAGCGCTGCTATAAGTTAAAAAAATTTAAAACATGGAAACTGTTCACAAAATATCTTAAAAAGCGCTGTCTAAAGTGCCCTTTAGACAACACTTTCTCAAAGCGTTTTTAAAGGTATATCTTAGACAGCGCTTTTGATAAAGCGCTGTCTAAGGTCTTAAAATTAAAAATAAATAAAAATCAAAAGCGCTGTCTAAGGTCAACCTTAGACAGCGCTTTTAAAAAGCGCTTTTAGATGTCACCCTTAAACAACGCTTTCTCAAAAGCGTTGTCTAAGGTCTAATTAAAATAAAATATTAGACTCAGTTTCTATTTTTGTTCTTTCTGTTCTTTCATTTTTCCTCCAGCGAAACGCGATAAACCTAAACGGCAGAACCTCCATAAACCTTGAATCGATCATTGAAGAAGAGTTTGAAGAATCTTTCGCCGCGAACGGACATTTGGAAGTTGACTGAGTTTTTGGTTTCTGGTGTTCTTCCCTTTTGCGGTATGTTCTTCGTTTCTAGCTTTTTTTACTGGTGTTTGAAATTTTTTTTATTTTTGTTGACTGAGTTTAGTGTTTGAAGTTGTTTTGATTCATTCTAGCTTACATTGTTAGAACCCTTTGTTGTAGTTGACATTGTTGTCATTGTTGCATTGCTTCCAATTTATGTTCTTTAAATTACTTGCATTGCTTCCAATTTATGTTCTTTAAATTACTTGTACTAACGCACAATCTGTATGTTTTTCTTAGAGGTGTTTCAACATCGAAGACGATAGAAGAGATTTTTGTATGAAATTGGCCGGAAAGCTACTAAGAGGGTTTATAACATTTTTATTAATCAAGTATCTTAGAGATGCAGATGATAATCATGTTGATGTGGAGCTTCCAAAGAAATATGAAAGTTTGATTTCACAAGAAGAATGGGAAGCTTTAAAATCAAACGAAAGGACCTAGCATTTAAAAGAATAAGTGACACAAATCGGGAAAGAGCATCAAGTCTCGTGTATCCATACCGAAAAGGACGTGTCATATATGAACGCTTAGAACAATCTATGGTAAGTATCTATAAATTGCAATAATATATTTGTTCATCATATATGAGTTTTATTTGATCATATTGTATGACTTAATGTGTAGTTGCAGAAGGAGAAAAGTTCTGAAAGATCTCTTCCTGCACATGTTTTGTGGAAGGAAGCCCGTGTGGACAAATCTGGAGTTACTAAAGAAGATGTTCTACAGGTGTATAAGAAATGTGTAAGTATAACATTATTTCTTTAATTAAATAAAAACTTTATTAACAAATATTTGACAAGTATTCGATATTCATCCGATTTTCAGGAGGCGCTATCTCAGTCAGCTTTATCTCCAGATGATACTATGAGCATACTTAGTCGGGCATTAGATGTCCGTGAGTATTCGGGTCGGTGAGGGGTAAGGGATTTGGGGTCACTCTGACCTCCTTAAGTATTAAAAAAGGAAATGATCCTAGTAATTAAGAGCTTAATGCAAAATTGGAAGCAATGCAAGCTGAGCTTGATGCATTAAGGAAAGAAAAGAGGCTAGCGCTTCAACATGTTTTAAAGATGCTTCAGACAAAGATAGTACCAACTGTAACTTTCAACCGACCATTCCAGAGGTAATTATATATATTTGTCTTAAATTGAACTATTAGCTTAAATTATGTAATTGACATATATACACGTTATTAACAATTTCATTTTATTATTGGTTTTAGGGCATTTCCCATTGTCAGCTATATTTATCCTCACCATATTATCGGATGGGTGGCAAGGGAAAAGTGCATAACAATAGCGGAGAATTACTTCATACTAGAGAGCTCCCTACTGGATGTTTGAAAGTCTCGGTTGATATTGCAGTTGAGCCGAATGCATTATTACCATATCCTGACGATGTTTCGGATGCAACAATGGTGGAACAAGCATTAGGTTTGTTTGTTGCATGGCCGACAAGCCTCATTAGCGTAGGATATGAGGTATGCCTAAAACCATTATGAACCTTTGTTAACCTTAATGTGTAGATTCAATGTTTTTACGCGCATTTTACGTACATTTTTTACTTGGTTATGTTAATTAGACTCCAACAAGATCCAAATCAAAAGATAAGGCTATTCCGCAGCATACCGAGTTCGTTGTTTCAAAAAAAACAGGTACATGACAATTATATGACATATATGCATGGAAGATGTTAAATTCTTAATTTTATACTTCATCTAACTATTTATATGATATGTAGCTTCATGATAAGGAGGTTAGCAACGTCTTCACACAACAAAAAAAGGTTGGTGCTAAGAAGACCGCGGCTAGGAAAAAACCTACCTCTAAGTATATGTCGTGCCTTCAGATGTTTCTAGAGATGTCAGATATTCCGATCGGAGGTGTTCGTTTTATGCATATGGAGGAAGATATTTTTGGCTTTGAATACGAACAATTAATTGGTAATGAAGAATTTATGCAAGTTTTGGGTCGTGAAGAAATAGGCGTCAATGTTGTCAATACATACGTGAGGTAAATCCGGTTTACTTTGTTATATTAATTGAACAACTTATTTACTTTATGTTTCAAATGAATAGTCTAATGTTAATGATGTTTTTATTTAAGGTTTTTGTATGACAAAGTGATGTGACCAAATGGATTGGACGAAAGATTTGGATTCTTAGCACCCGCGTCCGTCAACTTAGCTTTAATCTTAAGTAGACCAGATGACGTGATGGTGTACGTTCTCAACCTCTTCATAGCCAACAAAGATGCGGAGAAGTTGTTCTTTATACCGTTTAATATCAGGTTAGATTTTCATTCTAAATTCATCTATTATAGTTATTTTGTATTTTAACGCCGTGTAGAAAATTTACATCTAACATTTATTTAATCATACAGTGGACATTGGTTGTTGAAATTGTTTATTATCTTGTCTCGTTAGGAAATTGTTTATTATCTTGACTCGTCAGAGAAATTGTTTATTATCTTGACTCGTTAGGAAATGATTGGACAACATACCCGGATATGAAGAACACGATTGACACGTAAGTGAGATTGTTCTAAATATTCTTGTGTGTATTTATTAATTTATGTGAATTGTTCTAATTATTCATTTATATTTTATTAGCATCATACAAGCTTTTCGAGCCCAAAGAGATATCCAAACATCAAAGAGGAGAGCCAACAACATTACATGGATAAAAGTGGCGGTATATTATTAATTATCACATTTTTTATTATATTAGTGATGATACTTGATAAAACTTAGGATTTATCCATATTTTCTTTTCATCTGTAGTGTCCTCAGCAACGTAATCAAATAGATTGCAGATATTTCATGTTGAGGTTTATGAGAGATACTTTTTCTTTGGGCCGATTAGAGATTCCCACCGATGTATGTATTTCTAACTTATGAGTTATTCTAATATTTAAACATATCTCTCATATAATTAAATAGTTGAAATTAAATCAAACTATGTTATATTATTATGTAGTACTTTGATGAATTCAAGTGTGCATATTATTCAAAAGATCAAGTGGAAGAAATCAAAGAGAAATGGTGTCAATACATTATAGAGCTCAGTATTTTATCAGGTATAATATTGTACTCTTACTTTAATTGATGAGAATTTAAATATGTGTAACGTTGTAACTATAATATTGTATTCTTTTATTAATTGAATTACAATCTTTGTGTTGTTTCAGGACCTATGTAGATTTGAAGCAATGCTTTGGTTGGATAAGTAATATGTAATTATAATATGTACATTTGTAGAAAAATGTAATGATTTGTAATTATAATTTTGGTGCATAAATTGGTATATATATATATATATATATATATATATATATATATATATATATATATATATATATATATATATATATATATATATATATATATATATATATATATATATATATATATATATATATATATATTGGTACATTTAATAGACCAAATTGGTTTGAATTGATATATATATATTGGTTTGAATTGCCAATTTTGGATATATAATTTTGGTGCATAAATTGGTACATTTAAATAGGCCAAATTGGATTGATTTGAATCTCCAAATTGTGATATTTGTCTGGAAAAAAATTGGATGAAAAACAGGTCAAAATTATGGTTGAAAAACCTGGTAAAAAAGTGGTTTAAAAAAATTTATGCTAAAATTTTTGTATACCTTAGACAGCGCTTTACACAAAAAGAGTTGTCTAAGGTGGGACTTAGAAAGCGTTTTTACCAAAAGTGTTGTCTAGAGGGGACTTAGAAAGCGTTTTACCAAAAGCGTTGTCTAAGGTATACCTAAAAAAATTTAAAAAGGTGGGGCTTAGACAACGCTTTCACCAAAAGCGTTGTCTAAGGTATTCCTAACAAAGATATAAAGCGTTGTCTAATGGTACCATAGACAACACTTTTTATTAAATATACCATCCTTTAGACAACGTTTTTAAGATTTAAAAGAGCGATATCTAAACCTTTAGCAGTGGAGGTTTAGATAGCGCTTTAAAGCGCTGTCTAAGGGCAAAAAAAGTGTTGTCTAAGGTCTTATTTGGCATAGTGAAAGAGATTAAATATGTCAAGTGAGAACCTCCCAAATTAGGTGCGGTGAAACTTAATGTGGATCGTGCATGGAAGATACTTTTGCTGGTTGTGGAGGTCTGGTTAGAGACGAGAATGGATGTTAGCTGGGGGATTTTTCCAAAATATATGGATTTGTAGCAGCTATATGGCTGAACTTTGTGGTATCCTTGAAGGCTTGATGTTTACGTTAGATTTAGGTTTCAAAAGAGTTGAAGTTAATACTGATTCAGCTGAAATTGTTATGGAGTTAAGGAATCAGAGGTCTGATAGGAGAGAGGGGTTAGAAATGCTTAGGAAGATTGATAGTCTTCTTAATCGTTTTTAAGATGCCTTTATTTCTCATTTGTACAGAGAGGCTAGTAGGTGTGCGGATTCTTTGGCTAAAGCTAGTTGTGGAATGAATTCTGGTTTGGTGTGTTATTACTCTGCACCAAATTTTATTGAGCATTTGATCTTGGATGATAAGTTAGGGGTTTTCACCTCTATGGAGGTGTTCTTGTAGTTTATTTTTTCTCTTGGGCCTTTGGCCCTCATCCTTACCAAAAAAAATAGTAGGATTAGTGAAACACATACACACATATAGCCGCATTGCCCTATTATAAATAACATTATGTTGATACTCCCTCCAATAATAAGGTCTCGTTTTTTTTTTCTATTTTTATTTGTCGTAATTTGTCCATTTAAAATATTAATGTAATATTTATTATTTCTTTTTACTAATTTATACTTATTTATTATATTTTAAATCATGTTATTATTCTATTATCTATTATTAATAAGATTATTTTAGTAAATGACATTCGTTTTATCATTGAAATCAACACAATTAATCATCATCTTAAAAAACGTGAAAAAACTCAAAGAAGACATCTATTGTGAGACAAAGGAGTATTTAGTTAACAAATTTTATATAAAAATAAACCATATAAAAAACACCTATATGAAAAATATGTGTCTCTCAATTGGTTGAAATTAGGTCGTCATATGATCATGTTATATAAAAAAGGCGCGTCTATAGCATAATAGCTTACCTTTATCATTTTTGCGCTCTCCTGAGTCCCAAATATGATTTCAGGGTGATATAACATTTTAGTTATACTTGTTTGTTTGAGAACCCTACCAGCGAGCCTTGAAAAGCTTTCAGACCATCAAAGTCCAACTGAAGTCTTTTGAAAGCATCTCAGTAGAGGATGTTTCATAACTTCCCTGATCAACCACCTTACGGATATGACCATGTATCATTATCATGCGGATGGAAGCTTGATGTGTCCCTCTTCAAGAAGATGATATCGGACTTTATAGCTTCAATATTTCCTAAATCAGGGCTAGAGAGTGAGCTTTATACAATTAGAACTTAGTGTGCGTACCTTCTGCGGGCGGATCTTGTCTCCCCGCCTTCAGCGGACCCTTTTTCTATGTTGTTAAATGTGTGACACACATGCTTATATTCAACCCATTGATTAGTTCCTTGACCTTTTTGGGTCTAGATCTTCCAAAGGCATCTCACCCTTGAAAACTAGATCCACTTGGGTTTGAATAGAGCCACCTCTAATGAATTACTTCCTTGGTTCTTTAACCTTCTTAGATCTTTGGTTTCCCAAGGAATCTCGCCCTTGAGACCTAGATTGTAACACCCCATTTTTAATTATCTTATTCATCATATTATTTTTTTGTTTGACCTTGTGAATGGTGTGTGGGGTCCTTAGAAGGACGAGTTGACTAGAAGTATCGGTAGTGATTAAGGCATGAGTGGTAATAGTAGTATGACTATTATTATTATTATTCCTATTATTAAATTTTACTATTTTTATTAATATTAATATTATACTACTATTATTAATATCACTATTATTATTATTTTTAATAATTAAAAAGTTAAAGTTTAATAATAATGGGTTAGTGGGAGAGAATTTGGATAATTAAACCCATAAGTCCGATTAGGGAGAATTAGTCAGAACAAAAGTGAAATTCTGGGATCAGGTACGTGATGTCGAATGAGATGTTTAAACACTTGAAGACTTAAACAAAACTTGAAGTGCAGGTAAATTAAACAATACAGGAAATTGTTAACCCAGTTCAGTGTATCTCCACACTTACATCTGGGGGCTACCAAGCCAAGAAGGAAATCCAATATAAGTAATATTAATTCTGGACTTAAACCACTCAGTTTAATCCCTCACTTAATATCTACCCAAGGCAATTTCTACCTAAGACACAACTTAGATATGAGTACCAACTCACCCCCCCTCAATCACACAGTGATATATTACAATGTTTAATAAAATTGAAGTCACACTTCAAACACAACAGCTTGATCTTACTTCACAGTTTCAATCAAGACACAATACACTTTTGCTTAAAAGCTCATAAAGTGATACACATATAAAACCTGCTATTAAAACACAGACACCCTATTTAGTCTTCTTAATTTCGTACTCTATTCTGAGAGTTTCTGTTGCTTAAATAGATGCTTGGATTTTGGGCTTTCTGTAGGTTATCCAATCCTGATACGCATGTTGTCATCACCTTGAATTAGGGTTTGTTACTTCCTTGATTCTAGGTGAGTCGGTTCTTCTATTTATACTGAAATCATATAACCAATCTCCCTACAGATGCGCCTTCTACTGTTTTATCCATTCACAATTAATTCCAGATAAATTCCCTGAATTTACTCAGTTCTGTTAAGCATTATTTAATTCTGGTAGCAGGTTTGAGATGTCACAACATCTGGTGTGACATCCTGAAATCTGAACTTAATTCATTAACTTGTACAATGTCACAACATCTGGTGTGACATCCTGAATTAAGTTCATCAACTTATACTCTGTTTGATAATGTCACAACATCTGGTGTGACATCCTGAACTAAGCTCAACACTTCTTGTTGGTCAAAAATTCTGCCAATTCTAAACATCTACAAACTCCCCCTTTGGCTAATTTTTGGCTAACACAATCTTCTGGTTTTATCAGAGTGCAGCAGAGTTTCATTTATCAGAGTGCAGCAGAGTTCTTTTCTAGTTTAATCATATGAGAGTTTTCTCCCCCTCAAATATTTATTCTGACTTGTTCAACAGACTTTAAAAAAAAAACTTAGTTCAGAAGCAAATATTAAACAGACAAACATCTTGTTCATTAATCATATAAACTGCAGCAGACATTGTTGTTGTTCTGTTCTCTTCTCCCCCTTGTTAGACATAAATTGGGGCCAAATTACAAATGCAGACAAAAATACAAAATCAAAATTACAATGCTGATACAGTACAATTTCCTCACACATTTTCACTCAGAGTCTTCATATTCAGTATCTTCCTCTTCTTCAAATTCATCATCAGAGTTAGCATCAGACTTAGCAGCTTTCTGAGCATCCTCTTCCAGCTCCAGTCTTTGGATGATTTCCTCCAGCTTCTTCTTCCTGGCATCCAATTCTTTGCAAGTGTTCTTCAGTTCTGCAATTAAGGCAGCTTTGGATATAGGAAACTTTGCTTTTGAAGGTCCAGCAGATGTCCCAGTGGGAGCTTCAACATCAGCAGCATGATGGCTTAAGAACAACTTGTAGTGGAAGGCCAGAGGACTTTCTCTTTTGCAGATTGAATCCTTCTCAGTGAGGATACCTGGATACTGGCTGAGGATGATTCCACATAGCAGAGATGGAAAGGCAATAGGCAGCTTTGTTGCAGATGTCCCAGCATGCTTCAGTGTTTGATCAAATATGTAAGCCCCAAAGTCCAGATTTGTTTGGGTGCCCACAACATAAATGAATCTTCCCAAACCAGTTGCTATTGAAGAGGTATGATTAGTAGGGACCCAGTTTACAGTACCAATCCTATGCAGCATTGCATACTTCCTTGTTAGCAAGCTAACATAAAGTTTGCCCTTGACTGGCCAAGTTTTGACCTGATTGGCAGTGATGACCTTGCAAATTTGGTTGTCTGTCTTCCCCAACTCATTAGGTCTATCAGATTCTCTCCCTAGGTAATGATTGATAACCCTAGGAGAGAATTCCACACATCTCCCTCTTACATAGACTTTTCTGAATTCATCTGACTTACCATCAGCACAGTCCTTTTGTAGGTTGACAATGAACTCCTTAACTAGCAGCTCATAGCAGGGTGAAAAATTTGAAACTGTTTTGAATAAACCAGCAGATGAAATTAGGTCTATTACCTCAGTGCACTCAAGTGCATTGCTGCCCAGCTCTCTTTCAAGTGCCACCCTTCTTTGGTATACATATTTCCATCTGCTCACACTTGACACATGATGGAATGACACATTGTCCAGAGGAGCTTCTGGAACAGCAGAGGTAGACCTTGAAGGTGCTGGTTTCTTCTTTGGTTGGGATGTTGGGACATCCTCTTCAACATCTGAATCTGGTGGAGTGACAGCTTTCCTCTTTTGTGTATTCACCTTGCTCCATTGTTTAGTTGGTCCAAATACCACTTTGGCCTTGTCTTTCTTTGGAGTAGGTGTCGCTCCCACCAAAATGAGGCTAAGTCAAATGGGGTACAGACGCGAACGGTCGGCGGAAAGGAGGTGTGAGAACACACAGGAGTGAACTCACAAGAAAAGAAAAGAGTCGCCAGCTAGGCATTTTTATCCTGGAGGAAAGGCAATGCTGCATAGACCTAGAAAGATATGGATAAGACGGTCGCGAACCAGAGAGACTGAGAAAGGGGGTTGGTTACAACCTGGGAAGGTATTAGCACCCAGATTGTCCGTCGTACTCGACGGGATCCACGCTTAAAAGATTTGTGTTTTAAAGGGGTAGTGTCAGTGTAAAAGGAATGTGAAGTGTATAAATGATGTGAAGTATGAAAGTGTCAGTGTAAGAACAAGAATGAAATGCTCAAGATCATGAGGCTAAAGAATGATACAGGAAGGAGGGGGAATATACAGAGACTTTTGTTCGATAACCGTTAAGTTATGCCTACGTATCCTCTCGTGCAATGAGGAAGTCAGAACACCGTAGTTCGACCCAAATAGACTGAAAGATGAGTTGACTTGTGAACTGCTTACTTGTCTATGCTCAAGTGTATGACCTGTCTGGCTCAGGTGCAAACTGTCTTGCATTAGATGGAAGAAGCGAGTTCTCGTTTGTGAGTGAATGAGATGAGAAAAGAATCCCGGAGGAGACGATTATTGTTTGTTTTTTGATGATTTCAGTCTTTTATTGCTTTTGAAAGTTTGTCATAAGTTAATAAGCTTAAGCCTAAACCAATGGGTTAGTAAACTCATCACATCTTCCCTCTGATTAGGGGTAATGAGAATACCTTAAGTATGAAGTCAGCATCTCACACTTAATCACCTTTGATGTAGGATTAAGATCATTAACCTACTTGTGATTATTTAGATGTTTTTGTTGTTTTTGTTTAGTGTTAGGTAATGAGATTAAGCCATAATCAGGGATTAAACAGACTCATTACACCATCCCAATAGAAGGATAATATATGAGAATGTTTAAGCTGAGGAAGACTCCTCAACTTAATCCATGATTAGGGATTAACCTCATGACAAAACAAAGCCTTTATTAGATGGATTTTAGTTAATGATATGATGAAGAAGTGATTTTTAGGGTTTGTAAGACAACTTGAGGGGGACTTGTCCATTAACACTAGGGTTAGTCCTTCTTAACCAATTAAGGAAGAATTAGAACCCTAATGCAAGGCCCAAGTTACAAGCTTGATGTCTTGATGGTTATTAAGCTAATTGATTAAAGGATTTAAACACATTAAGGGTTTAACACTTAGGATTAAAGTTATACACTCCATCCTAATAGAAGGATGCAGGCATAAGCTTAATCACAAAGCCTTAAAGCCTTTAGGGTTTAGTCCCTGATTATGAGATGAGAATAGAAGACTCAAAGAGACACAAAGGTAAAAGCTAAGTGGGGGACTAATCAACCCTAATTGTTATCATGCTTGGAATTCCTAGGGTTTGTGAGGTTTAAGAGAAAGATCCTCAAAGAACCACCAAGGAGGGAAGCAGATGAAAGGAGCAAAGAGAAGCAAAACAACTTGCTTCACTTAAGAAGACAAGTTGCTTGAAGAATGAAGGTGAGATGAACAAGAATGATCAAGCTCAATCCAAACACATACAAAATGCAGTAATGATGCATAAGAGAGATGAAAAGAGACTATGAGAAGTGAAGGCAAATCCACTTCTCAAACAACTTACCACCTGAAATGTTAGCACAGAAATGAAATGCAATGCAAATGAGATGAGATGTGATGATGCAAACAAAAACCAGAAGCATGAGTATGATGTTAGTGATGCTAAGAGATGATGCAAACATGAGGCAAGGCATGAGAATGATCATACAAGCATAAAGATGCAAGTGAAGCATGTTATGAACCATGGATGTACATGAAAAGTTATGGAATGAAAATGACATACAACATGGCAAATGAAAGATGCAATGATCAAACATGATTCTAATATGTCCTAAGATGTATTATGAATCAAATGAATGCACAAAATGTCATGGCAAGTCATGGTATGCAAGCAAATGAAAGATGGATGCAAAGGAAAGCATGAATTAGGGTTTATGATCAATGCACAAAACAAAATTCAAAACCAGAAGCAAACATCATGATAAAAATTTGAAAATGCAATCAAAGGAACCCTAAACCTATGCAAACTCACTGCCCAAAGGAGAGGATCCAACTCTTAACCTAGTGAAAGTTATGAATTTCCTAAATTGGCTAGGGTTTTAAGGTACCTCATCAAGGAAAATGCAAAACAAATTGAAAATGCAAGATCAATTCATGCCAATTTAATCCTATAAACTACATGATGTGCAAGATGAAATGCAAAAAGAATCATTATCCAACTCTCAATGGTTAGGCAGAAATGAATTTTTGAAGTTTGGATCAAAATAATGCCTTGAAATGAAATTAAATCCATTGAAAATTGTCAAAAGGCATCAAGAACAAAAAATAAATTTGGTTTGAAAGTTGGACAATGTTTCTAAATGATTTTAAATGTCTCATTAATTTTTTTTGTGATTTTTAAATACTTAAAAGTATTTTTAATTAATTAATTCTCATTAATCAATTAAAAATAAACTTTTAAATGATTTAAAAATATTTTTCAATGCAAAAAATAAAAATAAAAATATTTTTGGTTTCTGAAAATTAATAAAAGGCTTGATAAAAATTTTCAGAATTTTTTGATGATTTTTACTATTTTTAATAAAATGTACAAAAGAAATGAAATTAAATGAAAATAAAATTGAATTTAAACTAAAAATGAGAAAGTATGCAAATCCAAGGGCCAACATTCAAACTTGACACGCGGGAATTGACTGGCGCGCGCATCTGGACGGCCAGAATTCAAATTCACGTAATTAAGACTAAACCCTAATTAACTAACCCTAATCACTTTCAGATGACCGGAACAGTGTTCCGGTCATCTTCTTCGGCGGGTCTCTCACTCAATCTCTCTCAAAACGCCATAAAAACTCACCAAACTCTCCAGAATCAATCCTCAACTCATTCTAAACAAGATTCAGCCAGCAAAAATCATTTATTTCACATGAACAACAAGATTCGAAGCAAAACGGAAAATTACTCAGAAATTTCAGAAGTTCATGAAATGCTTAATACTTGACTATTTTCAAAACTAAACACATCAGCATCATCAGTGAAGCATGTAGAATCATTCTATAACATAAAATGAGAGTTCTGGAAAAATAAATGCCATGGCTACCTGAGCTTGAGCTTTCGAAATAGGGACTTTCTGGCCAGTTCTTTGCTTCAAATCCACTCCAGTGAACCTCCTAAGAAGCTTGCAATGTTTGGTTGGAGTTTAAATGGCCTCTGGGGAGAGTTTGCAGAATCTCAGTTCATGAAATGTGAAAATCGTGTGTTTGATTGTGGAGGTTTCAGGGCAAAATGAGGGCAGGGAAATGATCAGTGAGGTTTATGGAGTTGATTGGTGAAAAAAGTTTGAAGGTTTGAAGGCTGAATCAAGAGATTCGAAGGCTTTTGCAAATGAGAGGATTTTTGAGTATGCTGTCTTCTTGGAGTTTCAGGCTTGTGTGTCCCATGAAAATGAAGCCTTGGGGTGTGTTTGTAAAGTCTGGATTGGGCAGAGAGTGGTTGTGTCACTGTGGGATTGGTATGGCTTCAAGTTGCAAAAAGTCAAGCAAGTTGTACTTGGAGGTATGGGCAAGTGGCAGGCTAAGATAGGAGCATGGTTGAGTTCAGCAAGGATCAAGGAATGCTTTTGGATCAGATTTTGTGAACTGAGGCAAGTGGATGAGAAGTTTTGATCCCTTTTGCAAATTGTCACAACTTTGGCCCCTTTTGTAATTCTTGAAGTTTAGGGCATGGAACTTAAGAAATTCTTGGGCCAATCTGAAGTTTGAGTCATGTATGATGTTTGTGTAAAGGTTAGACATCAATTAGAAGTCACAAATTGCCTTGGTACAAGAATTTGCAAGTTTCCCTCTTTGGTGCATAACTTGAAATTATGTGATTTTTCCCAACTTTGACAAGCCATAACTTTTGATCCAAAATGAATTAGGTCATGTTCTTGTACTTTTTGAAAAGGGAATGATCCATTCTACAACTTTCATGACCAAAGTTTTCTCATTTGAAGCATTTTTGAATCAAAAAGCAAGGGTTGAATAAGTTTCCCAAAATGGCAATTTTCATTATAAGTCAACTTTCCCAAAAAGTCAACTTTGCAAATGGCTTGAAATTCTTCAAATTTGTGAGCTTCTAACATCTTCTATGATCAAATAAAGATCATACATAATCAAAATGATGATGAACACTCTTTGGTTGGGTCATTGAGGGCCTCAGATACCCTGATTTTGCACTGACTTGCTCAAAAAGTCAACTCTTGATCAGATGACTTCCCCATTGAATTTCTTCATGAAAATTGATATGCATGATCCCTATACCATATAGAGACCAATAGAAACAAGAATGACCAAAAAAATTGGAGTTATGGCCTCTGAAACCAAAACCCTAATTTTAGGTCATCTGTGCAGTTAAACCTGGCTCTGCTTCCATGCCATTCCCAGTTCTTGTGATTTCTTGACATTCTTGACTTTGAGAGGATATAATATGATGTTTGAACATACATGGACCCCTTTGAAATGATTGATGACCTTTGGAGTGGCTCAAGAAGCCCTTGGATTGCTCAGATCACAAACCCTAGATGCAGATGACTTAGAATCAATGCAAATGAATCAAAAATGCAACATGAGATGCTATGATTGAACTTATGCATATGAAAAGACCACAAGCCATGGTGTGAATGGGTGAGGGAAAATTTGGGGTGTTTACAGCTGCCCTTATTCAAGCATGAGTTAGCTGTGCAGAATGTAAGCAACGGCTTAACAGGCAAACAAGATAACTTGTGGTTGAATACCAAAGACAGTCCAAAATTTGCACTCACAGAATGAAGAAGAAAAGGGATATAGGTTTGTAAAAAGAAAATAAAGTATATTGTAAAGTGCGGGCGACGGAGGACGACCATCGAGCAGAGGACGACTGCTGGGGAAAGAGCAATGGCGGGGACGACCGTCATGCTGGGGAAAATGAGGGAAATAAAGCAATGACGGGGACGGCCGACAAGCTGGGGATAAAAGGGATTATGATGGGGACGACCATCAGGTGAAGCTATAAGATTCTCTGGGGATTATAGGTAAAAATAAATGATGAGGTACGGTCATCAGGTTCATAGAGTAATGCAAACAACGATGGGGACGACCATCGGTTTAAACTGATGAAGGACGATCATCAGGAAAGAGAAAAGGGACCACGACGGGGACGGCCATCGGGTTAAAGAATAAATGAAATAATGATGAGGGACGGTCATCAAAGGTGAAGGACGATCACCTAGCAGGGGACGGCTGCTCTGTTGGGGATAAGATGAGGGACTGTCATCTAAGGTGAAGGACGATCACCTGGCAGGGTACGGCTGCCGAAAGTATCGCGACATAGGACGAATGTCGGATAAAAGGTCAACGATGGGGACGGCCATCGGACGAGCATGATGAAGGACGATCATCAAGAGGTGAAGGATGATCACCTAGCAGGGGACGGCTGCTCTCAGGGCTTATCATGACATAGGACGAATGTCAGATAACAAGATCAACGATTGGGACGGCCATCGGATTAAACTGATGAAGGACGATCATCAAAAGGTGAAGGACGATCACCTGGCAGGGTACGGCTGCCGAAAATATCGCGACATAGGACGAATGCCGGATAAAAGGGCCGACAATGGGGACGGCCATCGGATGAGCATGATGAAGGACGATCATCAAGAGGTGAAGGACGATCACCTAGCAGGGGACGGCTGCTCTCAGGGTTTATCATGACATTGGACGAATGTCAGATAGGAAAGAAGTTTTGCTTTGCTGGCGATCTACTGGGGAATTGTAAACACGGACGAGTGTTTACATCCAAGAAATAAAAGGTATATGTGTTTTGACGTTGTGTATAGATTAAAGATGTGGACGAGCATCCTTAAGACTACGATATGGACGAGTATCGGGTAGAAACAAACACTGACACGTGTTCAGAGATGATGATACGGACGAGTATCAACGGGTTAACAAGGAACACGGACGAGTGTTGATTCTGAGGGGACTCTCCTGGGGAATAGTAGACACAGACGGGTGTCTAAATCCAAGAAGACATAGGTGTTTGACACGTGTATGGATTAAAGATGCGGACGAGCATCCCTAAGACTATGATGCGGACGAGTATCAGGTAGAAAACAAACGCTTGACGCATGCTCTGAGATGATGATACGGACGAGTATCAACTGGTTAACAAAGAACACGGACGAGTGTCGGATCTGAGGGGATTTGAGTGGTATATACAAGATGCAGACGAGTATCTGTATGAGTGACATAAGTATGAGTGGTGTACAAGAGAGTGTTTAACTTGCCGAGGAGGGTGACACGGACGAGTGTCAAAAGGGAAAGTGTAATATAAACAAGTATATGCTTTACAAAGTGTTTAGGCAACTGTGCTGGGGAAAGCAACACGGACGGGTGTCAGGGAATTTGTAGACATATGTATCTGTGAGTATAAAGAGGACGTTTTGGCTTCCTGCTGGGGATATGACACGGACGGGTGCCAGGAAGTATCTGTAATATATAAGTGTCTATTTGCTCGGGCAACTTTGCTGGGGAATGAATGACACAGACGAGTGCCAAAAGGAGGGTGTATCTGTGTTTACGAGTGTAAGGCCGATGTTTTAGCTCTCCACTGGGGATATGACACGGACGGGTGTCAGGACGTATCCGTATATTTTAGGGAAGTGTCTGGGCTCTCTACCGGGGAATATGGGGAGCATTCTGTCAGTATTCACAACTGTTTGATTCAGATCATGGCTTATGATTATGCAATATGTTTGATTTTTGCCGTAATGCTCTGTATTAGACGGAATGCTACGCTTTGTGGGAAATTTGATGCGAATGTTATGATTATGCAAAGATACCGATCCGGGATCCGGGTCCTGTTGCTACGAAGATCTCTGGTTGATCTGCTTGAAGTGAACATCCCAGCTGGGGATGAAGTTACTGGCAGATCTGACATATGGGACTCTGCTTGGTGATATAGGTTACTGATAAACCTATCCTTGATGATGAGGGACCCAGCTGGGGTTTGTAGAAGCTTTCTTCACTCTGTTGTGAGTTCTTCAGGCATTACTCTTCTGGATGGAGGCTGAAGTTCTGTGGGGAGGTGGTTCCATGGCTTTTGTACTTGGCTGAGGAGGAAGTAAATGGCAACTCGGCTGGGGAAGAAGTAAGGGATGGCAACTCAGCTGGGGAGAAAGCGCCTACGGTGCTAAGACTGAGTGGATAATGATTTGCCAGCCGGCTGGGATGAAGCTTTCAGGTCCCATGCTGTGCTTTGAATACCTACAATCCTGAAAAGACAGAGAAATGTACAAGTAATCCCGAGGTATCCCTTACCGGATTCCATCATAGGAGTTTAAGCACCCCCGGGAGTAAGTATATTTCCTGCAAGCACGTGTTTTAAGAGAAGCATCTGTATTTATGCAATCAGTATCTTAAGGACATCGGACATTTTGCAAATGAAGATAAAGTGTACGAGACGAAATGTGACTGAAAAATCTGATTTTATTAATTCATGTGCCCTGAATTGGCAAGATACAGTCAAAGAAACAAATCCCCTAGGATGAGGAGATTGTTACATATTGAGAAACAAAAGGTGTTGGCAATGTTGATGACGCTTCAAGGAGCTCCCCTTTGCTATGACTCGTATGACATTTGACGTTCTTCTCGTCTCGCTTTCTGAGGAAGGCTGATTCTGACAGAAGCTTGATCCTTTCGAAGTTTACCAAGTTGTGAGTGATACAGATGAATTCAGAATGCAGTTGTTCGCTTATTCCCTTATTTTGCATGGACCGCCCTTTCGGGTTTTCAATCCATCGGGATACCCATTTTTGCCTGAGCTGTCCAATGCGGCTTTTCAACTCAGCGGGTGTACATTTTTTGTTAATTTTCCCTTATTTTTTGCCCGAGTCTTTTATTCTGTTTTTGACTCGCCGGGATGCCCTATTTTTGCCTGGACTTACATTCTGTTTTTATGTCCAGCGGGTCATTTTATGCGAAGTATTTTTTAACTGCATCTGAATTCACAGGGGATAGGAAGTCTTCACCATCCATGGTACTGAGCATCAGTGCTCCACCGGAGAAAACTTTCTTTACTACGAATGGTCCTTCATAGTTCGGAGTCCACTTGCCCCTGTGGTCTGTATGAGGAGGGAGGAGTCTTTTCAGCACAAGATCTCCTACTTGGTATTCTCGGAGCCTGACTTTCTGATCGAAGGCTTTCTTCATCCTTTTCTGATACAGCTGCCCATGACAGATTGCAGCTAATCTCTTTTCTTCAATCAGGCTCAGTTGTTCGTATCGGGATCGGACCCATTCTGCTTCGTTCAGCTTAACATCCATTAATACCCGTAGGGAGGGTAATTCAACTTCAATAGGTAGGACTGCCTCCATACCATACACAAGCTGATACGGCGTTGCCCCAGTGGATGTTCTGATTGACGTACGGTACCCATGCAAGGCAAATGGTAGCATTTCATGCCAGTCTTTGTATGTGACTACCATCTTCTGCACAATCTTCTTGATATTCTTGTTAGCTGCCTCTACAGCGCCGTTCATCTTTGGCCTGTAAGGAGAAGAATTGTGGTGCTGGATCTTGAAGTCCCGACATAGTTCTGCCATCATTTTGTTGTTTAAGTTAGAACCATTATCAGTAATGATTCGCTTGGGCACTCCATACCGACAGATGATGTCTTTCTTCAGGAATCGGGCTACCACCTGCCTTGTAACATTTGCATAGGAAGCTGCTTCAACCCACTTGGTAAAATAGTCAATGGCAACCAGGATGAATCTGTGGCCATTTGAAGCAGTCGGTTCAATCTTGCCAATCATATTAATGCCCCACATGGCAAAGGGCCAGGGTGAAGACATCACATTCAAAGGATTGGGAGGCACATGCACCTTATCCGCATAAATCTGGCATTTATGGCATTTTCTGGCATAAGCACAACAGTCGGCATCCATTGTGATCCAATAATAGCCTGATCTTAGCAACTTCTTTGCCATTGCATGCCCTCCGGCATGGGTACCAAAGGATCCTTCGTGCACCTCGTGCATTAACAAGTCTGCTTCTGCTCTATCGACGCATCTGAGGAGTACCATATCAAAGTTTCTCTTGTATAGGGAACCATCAGTATTCAGGAAGAAACTACCAGCTAGCCTTCTTAATGTCTTCTTATCATTGGAAGATGCCCCAGGTGGGTATGTTTGATCCTCCAAGAAGCACTTAATGTCGTGGAACCAAGGCTTATCATCTTTAATAACATCTGCTGAGAACACATATGCTGGTCTGTCAAGTCTGAACACTGAAATCCGAGGCACAAAGTTGGCAGCTTGAACTTTGATCATGGATGAAATGGTGGCAAGAGCATCTGCAAATTGATTCTCGTCCCGAGGGATATACTCAAGCTTGACCGTTGTAAAGAAAGTCAATAACCTCCTTGTATAATCCCTGTAAGGTATCAGATGATCCTGGTGGGTGTACCATTTGCCGCTGGTTTGATTGATTACCAAAACTAAATCTCCGAATACCGTTAAAGTCTTGATCCTGAGGTCAATGGCTTCCTCAAGACCCATAATGCAAGCTTCGTATTCAGCTTCGTTGTTAGTGCAGTTAAAGGTGAGTCTTGCCGAGAACGGCATGTGAACTCCTTTGGGTGTAATGAGTACTGCACCAACACCACGACCATTCATGTTAACAGCCCCATCAAACATCATAGTCCATTCTTCTTCCGGGTCAGGCCCTTCAGTGTGAACAGGCTCTTCATGATCTTTTGCTTTTATGAACATGATGTCTTCATCGGGGAAGTCAAATCTCATAGGCTGGTAATCATCAATGGTTTGCTCAGCAAGATAATCAGACAATACACTGCCCTTGATGGCTTTTTGAGATGTGTATTGAATATCATATTCTGTGAGGATCATTTGCCATCTTGCAACCCATCCGGTAAGAGCTGGCTTCTCAAAAATGTACTTAACGGGGTCCATCTTGGAGATCAATAAAGTAGTGTGGGTCAACATATACTGTCTCAGTCGGCAAGCAGCCCACGCTAAAGCACATCAAGTTTTCTCGAGCAGTGAATAACGTTGTTCACAGTCGGTAAACGTTTTGCTCAGGTAGTATATTGCATACTCTTTTCGGCCAGACTCGTCATGTTGGCCCAGCACACACCCCATTGACTCTTCTAATACTGTCAAGTACATTATCAGAGGTCTTCCTTCAACTGGAGGCATAAGGATTGGAGGCTCTTGTAAGTACTCCTTGATCTTGTCAAAAGCCCTCTGGCAGTCTTCGTTCCACCTGACCGTTTGTTCTTTTCTCAACAGCTTGAACAGAGGTTCACAAGTTGTTGTAAGGTGAGATATGAACCTTGAGATATAGTTCAATCTACCTAGGAACCCCCGAACTTCTTTCTCAGTTTTTGGTGCAGGCATTTCTTGAATGGATTTGACTTTATCAGGGTCAACTTCAATCCCTTTCTCGCTCACAATAAAGCCCAGCAGCTTACCGGATCGCACCCCGAATGTGCACTTGTTGGGGTTCAACTTCAGTTGGTACTTCCTCAGACGCTTGAATAGCTTCAACAGATTTACCAGGTGGTCTTCTTCTGTGAGGGACTTGGCAATCATGTCATCCACATAACATTCAATTTCCTTGTGGATCATATCGTGGAATAATGTTACCATAGCCCGTTGATAGGTTGCACCAGCATTCTTCAGTCCGAATGGCATCACCTTATAACAGAACGTGCCCCAGGGTGTGATGAAAGTTGTCTTCTCCATGTCTTCAGGTGACATCTTGATCTGATTGTATCCTGAAAATACGTCCATGAAGGAGAACACCGAGAACTGAGCCGTATTGTCCACCAATACATCAATGTGAGGTAAAGGGAAATCATCTTTCAGACTGGATCTGTTCAAGTCCCGGTAGTCTACACACATCCTTACCTTACCGTCTTTCTTAGGCACAGGTACAATATTAGCAACCCACGGCGGATAGCTAGTCACAGCAAGGAACCCGGCGTCCCACTGTTTTTGTACCTCTTCCTTTATCTTCATTGCCATGTCTGGGCGAGTACGGCGTAGCTTCTGTTTAACCGGTGGGAAATCTTCTCTTAAAGGCAGCTTGTGCGTAACAATACCGGTGTCCAACCCTGGCATATCCTGATAAGACCAAGCAAACACATCCACATACTCATGAAGCAGGTCAATCAGTTGTTCCTTTACTGAGTCTTGTAAGCAGGCCCCGATCTTAACCTCTTTCACATCTTCATCCGTACCAAGATTAATCGTTTCGACCTCCTCCTGATGAGGAATGATAATCTTCTCCTCTTGCCTTAACAACCTGGCTAGCTCTTCAGGAAGCTCATAATCTTCTTCAACCCCTTCATCAGCTTGATTGATTGGATTGTCAAAGTCATACGAAGCCATAGTTGTGCTGTTGTCGGTGCAGTCTGAAAGGCACTCTTTGCAAGGGTTTAGATTGTTCATTTTAGTGATTGATTTTAATCTTGTTTAGAAAAGTGAAATAAAGTTGTCATTTTGAAAACATTGCCATTTTATTTTTGTACAAAAAGAAAAATGAAAAAACAGTGAGCGGAAAAGAAAAAGACTCATTTGCAAAAGATGTTCGATATTCATTGATTGATCTGTTTGCACAAAAATTACAGATGGCCCGATTACAAAATGAGTCTTGTCATCTTGGGCAGGACGCAAGACTTGATGCATGCTTAAAATATACAGGAAATAATAATTACTCTGCAGGAGTAACCCTTATAATTTCCTGGGAAGACCAGTTTGATATACGGCTCCCCGGGATCCTTGGACGTATCCAGCTCTCCAAGTTGCATTCATCTTCCGACTCATCTTCCAAGTTGTTCACTGCATCTGGGGTGAGCATCCCCCCGCTGACAAAATTGGGCTTCTTAGCAGCCTCTGATTGATCTTGTTGAGTTGGTTTGTAACCCAACCCAAATCTGTCCTCCTTCTTCTCCACAGGTAGCAGCTTGCCCCAGCCTTGGGCAGTCCCCTCTTCAACAACCTTCCTGCCTGCTGATAAGACGTCATGGAGGTTCCCAGTACAGCAGATGCTTCATTTATGTTCAGGGCCTCAAATCCCTGGCTCATGGTTTCGTGGATCTCTCCATCCATCTCAATGTATTTGTATGTAGCCAGATGGCTAACAAAGATATCTTCTTCACCACAGATGGTGATGATCTGGCCTTCCCACTCGAATTTCAGCTTCTGGTGAAGGGTAGACGTAACTGCGCCAGCGGTATGGATCCAAGGTCTACCCAACAAACAGTTGTAGGCCGACTGAATGTCCATCACATAGAAGGTAATTTTGAAGGTCTGCGGGCCAATCATCACAGGAAGATCAATCTCCCCTAGCACTGATCTTTTTGAGCCATCAAATGCTCTTACCACTAAATTACTCGGACGCAATGCCAAGCCATCATACTCCAGCTTCACCAAGGCTTTCTTTGGTAGAACATTGAGTGAAGACCTAGTGTCCACCAGTACATGGGATAGAACAGCACCCTTGCATTCTAGAGTGATATGTAAAGCCTTGTTGTGGTTACGTCCCTCAGCTGTTAAATCAACATTGGTAAAACCCAATCCATGGCTGGTATTGACATTTGCTACCACGGTTTCCAGCTGATTAACAGTGATCTCCTCTGGCACGTATGCTGCGTGGAAAACTTTCAGTAATGCATTCCGGTGAGCTTCAGAACACATTAGCAGGGATAATATGGAGATCTTGGAGGGAGTTTGGTGAAGCTGATCCACCACCTTGTAATCACTTCTCTTTATAATCCTCATAAACTCGTCTACATCTTGTTCAAAAGATGTCTTCTGAGTTTCCTTGATAGCTGGCTCTTCAACCACCACACTCTTTCCTTTTGCTTTGGCAGCAACTTCTGCTTCAGCATTAGGTCTTTGAGTTTGTGAGGCAAAAAGGCGCCCGCTTCGAGTGAAGCCTCCGCCTCCCCCAACATTATCAATCTGTGGAGAAGAGGTTGAAGAATCCAAAGTGATTTTCTCCCCATTGCAGTAGAGGTCAGAGCCATAATGCCAAGGAATGGCATTACTGCTTTCATATGGAACGGGTCCAGGCACCGTGATGGTAACTGGACTGACTGCTGCAGAGGAGGGTACTGAAATGGTGTACGGATCGTAGTAGATGGTGACTGGTGACCTGGCAGGAGGTACCACTGTTTGTTGTTGAAAGTTGTTGTTTGGAGGAACATATGCTAGATCATAGTAAATGGTGACTGCTGAAATATCTTCATTAATTTGTGTTGGTGTTGTAGAAGATTCTGCTGAATAAAGGGGTGCTGATGTTGTAGAAGAAATGGTTGTTGACATCTGATTTGTTGAAGTGATGGACGGAGCCATTGTTGATGATATTGATGAATTGGTTGGAATGATTGTTGTTGCAGTTGTAGAAGAGTCAGGAATTGTTGTTAAGGGGATTGCTGGATTTGTAGGAGCCGTTGTTGTGATCTGAAGTATACCACTTTTGATAAGACCATATATGCCGCTTCTCAAGTTATCACACCCGTTGACCGAAATGTTGCAATAACCACAACCGAGCTCACACCCGGGGAACATCTGGCATTCTAGGAGCTGAGCTTTAATTTCTACCAGAGGTGTCAGAATCTGCCCAACACTGGTGATTAAGAAAGATGGCTTATCTTCCTCAATAGCATTAATTCTTGGTCCTCCATGATTGGGCATGGGATTCTTGTTGACATTAGGCGGGGGTGCAAAGTTGAGGGCTTTGGAATCCTCTAGATCCTGTACTTTCATTTGTAAAGCCCTGCATTTCTCAGTACTGTGGCCAGGTGCATTGGAGTGAAAAGCACACCGGGCGTTGACATCATAATTTCTTGGAAGACTGGCAGGATCTGGAGGTGCCAATGTCCTTAGCTCAACCAGGTTGAGTTTCAGGAGTTGTGGCAATAAAGCGGCATAAGGCATAGGGATTGGATCAATCACCCTATTTGCCAATGATGGTCTTTGTTGAAAGGGTCTTTGCTGCTTATTGCTGTTGTTGTTGTTGTTGTAGTTTCTCTGTGGCGGATACTGAACTTGCTGCTGATAGTGGGGTTGTTGTTGTGGTTGATATGCTGGTTACTGAGGAATTGGAGCTGGAATAGTGACAGCTGCCACTGACCTTTGAACATACTGAGGTCTGCCCCTGCTGGCATGAATAGCATTAGTCTCACCGGTTCTTCTTGGTCCTACAAAAGACTTCCTATGATTGTTTGACGAACTTGCACCATTATCAGTAATTTTGCCCATCTTCAATAGGCTTTCAATTCTTTCTCCAGCTATGACTACGTCAGCGAAGCTGGTGGAAGAAAAGGCAGCTAGCCTGTCAATATATGTCCCTTGCAGGGTATCATAAACATGTCGGCCATTTCTCTTTCCGACATGGGTGGCTGGACAGCAGCAGTAAGCTGTCTCCACCTCTGGGCATATTCCCTGAAGCTTTCTCTGGAGGATTGAGACATTCCCATCAGAAGGGTTCTGTTAGGAGCCATGTCCAGGTTGTATTGGTACTGCCTGATGAAAGCCTCAGCTAGGTCCTTCCAGCATCTGATTGTAGCTCTGGTCAAATGAGAGTACCACTCCCTTGAGGCCCCAGTCAAACTATCTTCAAAATAAAACATCCATAGTTTTTCATCCATGGTGTATGCCTTCAGTCTTCCCAGAAAAGACTGCAAGTGAGTTCGTGGACAGGAAGTCCCGTTGTACTTCTCGAAGCACGGGGGTTTAAACTTGTGAGGGATTCTTACCCCATCCACTAACCCCATGTCCATGACATCAAAACCCAAGGAGTTTTGAGACTCCAGAGATCTCAATTTCTCAGCAATTTCATCAAGCCTTCTATCATAGGCTTCATCCCCAGCTCCCATTACAGTGAATTGATCCTCTTGGGGGTCTTCCTGTAAGACTCTGCCTGCAGTGGCATTCCCTTGCACATTAGTAGGGATGTTGATCTCTGGGTGAAGATGAGGCCCATATACTGGTGGGTTAACATGAGACTGAACCCTCTCATTGTTACTTGTTCCTCCAGTCCCCAGATGGGGTTCTTCCGGGGTCTGCCTTTCTACCAATGCCCTCAATCTTTCTTGGCTTTGAGCTAAGCCATTCATTACTTCCATGAACTGGGTCATTTGGTTTCTCATCTCCAGCCTTTCGTTAACCATCTGGGTCCTGACCTCTGTCAGCTCTTGCTGTACTTGATCCATCTGGATACCAGGAAGGTTGTTGCGAGTAGGATATCTGTGTGGACGGTTGAGAGGGAACACCCGACGGCGAGCAATAATTCCTGAATCACAACAGAGTTAGTAACAAACAAAACAAAAACCTACAAAACAAAAGTTAGTATGCAATGCAGTATGCTTATTTGTATCCAAGGTATCCGGCTTGGCACTTGGTTTTGACCTTTCCAGACCCCGAGGAAGATGCTTTGATGTTGCTTGAGAAAAAGAGAACAAACTAACAGATATATTACAAATGGTGAATCATACATAGTTTATTTTTACAACTCATGCCCCTGTGGGGTCAAAATATAACACAAAAGGAAAAGTACATGAAATGGAAACAACAACAAGCAAATAAGTCAAACATCTAAGCCAAATTCATCCTCCTTAACTTCCTTCAAAAGTGCTTCAGTTACAGGACCAGCCGGATGCTTTGTAATGCTTCTGATGAGAAGGTTCCTGGTGGTAATAGCAGTGGTCAGCTTCTTGTGTCTGTCCTGGTCCTTTGACCTCTTCACACCAGCCCTAAGCTTCAATTCTGAGATTTCCTTCTGGGCTGCTAGCAGAGCCTCCTGTTGCTTCTTTTCATTTGCCTCCAACTGCTCAATTCTGTCTTGAGTTCTCCTATCTTCTTGAGTGCGAGCTTCAGTAATTCTGACCCACCTAGCTTGACTTTCTTTCAGATAGAGATCAGTCTTAGCCCTCTGAAACTGGGCCTCTTTACAGGCATTCTTCAAAATTTGCTCTCCTGCTCTTGATTTCTTGATGTAGTCCTCTGACTTCTCAATCCTGGCTAGGTGCTCCACCTTTAGCTTTTCCAACCTCTCAATGTCTAGACGACCATCACTCCTCTCCCAGAGGGTCTTCTGCAGAGCTTGAGTCAGATTCTCATTCCTCTCTTTCAATTTCTCAAATTCCTCTAGGCTGACAGTAGCTGGAGGGGGTGTTGTGATGGTCCAGGTGCATCCTCAACGGTGAAAGGCATCCCAGAAATCTGAGCCCTAGCGTGAGACCATTCATAATACTGTGCTGAAGCCACATTGTTGCATTTCCCAAGAATGGCCATTCCTTTGGTCTGGATGTTGTCCCAAGCCCAGGATGCTTGTCTGACAACAGCTAGATTAGGTTTTATCTCACAATACAGGGTTTCAGCCAAGTCCTGCACCTTAGGAGGGTGAACCAGAGCATAGCCCAACTGTCTTTTGAATAGCAAAGGGTTGTAGTTGATGCAACCCTTCACCCCTATCAGAGGTACATTGGGGAACTGCCCACAACTAGTAATTATGTCCCTGCCTTTGGTGCTCTGGGTGCACCATCTGATGTCATCTGAGGTCAAAGCAGTAAGTCTTCTAGCCCAGTTCTTCTGTTGGTGAGGGTTCAGGAAGGCATCAGTTTTGGGTAAGTGTTTGAGCAGCCAAGTATGAAATAGAGGAGCACAGCATCTCACCAATCTCCCTCTCTGCTTCTCATTCCTTTGGTGAATAGAATAGTAGAAATCTCCCAGCAAGGTGGGTACTGGGTTCCTCAAAAGGAAGAGATGAATAGCATTCTTGCTAATAAACTTGGGCTCATCTGCAAAAAGTATAACCCCATATATACTGAGGGCTAACAATGCACAAACTGCCTTCCATTCTCCCAAGGAGGCCTTCAGGATAGCCTGAGAAGTTAGAAAGTCCAAGTGTAGGCCAGGGATTCCAGCCTTTGTAGTCATGTTCTGCTCAATTAGAATAGGTTCCAAATATAGTGCCTTTGCCACTTCTTCATTGCTAGGAAAAGCCATTTCTGGGTTGAAGGGGATACCACCCCTGACAGGTACTCCAATCAGTGATGAAAACTCCTCCAACAGAGGTCCCAACTGAAAATCCTGAAAAGTGAAACATCTCAAAGGAGGATCATAGAACTGCAGGCAAGTGTGAATCAAACTCCTCTGGGAAGGGTCCAAGTCCATAACCATATCAAGGATGCTTCCATAATGTTCTCTGAATAGTGGGATATGGTCTGGAGTGATAAGTGCCTGGACCTTCCTGATGCCAGCCAGCACAGGCTCAAAGAAATGATATGAAATGTTGCTCTTCTTGGGTGCCATGATTGCTGATGAGGAGCTGAGAACAGATGCTGATGATGAAGACTGATACTGGTGATGAGCCACTGACAGGCTGAGACTGGTGATAACAGTAGCTGAAGCAGGAAACTGATAAAGATGGTTGAAGCAGATAGCTGATGAACAGGGGTCTAATCAGATAAAGGGGTCAAAACCAAGCCAAAATATAATGTGGATACCCTGAAAAACAAATAAGCAAATGTTAAATGATGCAATGATGATGTATGCAAATGATATGCAAGGGTTTGTGATCGAGCTGGATCTGATTAACTGTCTTGATATAAGTCCATGTATGTCTTAAGAAGTCCAGATGGAGGTTCAAAAGTCCAGTAACCAGGGTGGGGGACTCAAATAAAGAGTCACATGTCCTGGGTTAAATTACAAGAACTGTCCAAAGTGAAGCATTCTTAAACACAATAAGAAACAGGGTATGATGTGGCCAATGGTTCCTGCAAACCTGTAAACAGCCCAACCCCCCTCACAGGTGATGTTCTAAAACAAGGATCCTCAGACTTGGATTAGTTATGAGAAGTGTAAACACTTCTAACCCGGAGGTACAGTGTTTACAATAACCATAAAAGATACTCCTCTGATTCACCTCAGTTTCTGAAGGTCATAGTAAAGGTCATCCAGACTTAGCAGGCTTCCCAGATACCCCTAGCACTACAGGAGATCTGTAGCACAGAGTTCTCAAGAAGAAACCCATATCTGAACCGTGTTTCATATTCCCGCACCAGACCGAAATGGAATGGGAAAGAACATGAACCACTCTAGCCTAGGTGTCACTCAGGTCCCAGGTATAGGACCTTAAACTCTCAGTAGAACTCCACCCACCAAGACAAAAACCAGATCCAGCCAGATACAGTATGACAGTATGATATATAAAGTTGTAAAGAAAGAAATAAATAACTGTACATAAAGCAGTAAATAAAGCAAATATACAAACACACTTAGCACATAACACCCCAATAAACACAAATCAAACAAGCGCTAGGAGGAACCCACAAAAAGAACCAGAAGCCCTGGTTACAGTATAAGTTTCCCCAGCAGAGTCGCCAAGTTGTTGCTCCCACCAAAATGAGGCTAAGTCAAATAGGGTACAGACGCGAACGGTCGGCGGAAAGGAGGTGTGAGAACACACAGGAGTGAACTCACAAGAAAAGAAAAGAGTCGCCAGCTAGGCATTTTTATCCCGGAGGAAAGGCAATGCTGCATAGACCTAGAAAGATATGGATAAGACGGTCGCGAACCAGAGAGACTGAGAAAGGGGGTTGGTTACAACCTGGGAAGGTATTAGCACCCAGATTGTCCGTCGTACTCGACGGGATCCACGCTTAAAAGATTTGTGTTTTAAAGGGGTAGTTTTAGTGTAAAAGGAATGTGAAGTGTATAAATGATGTGAAGTATGAAAGTGTCAGTGTAAGAACAAGAATGAAATGCTCAAGATCATGAGGCTAAAGAATGATACAGGAAGGAGGGGGAATATACAGAGACTTTTGTTCGATAACCGTTAAGTTATGCCTACGTATCCTCTCGTGCAATGAGGAAGTCAGAACACCGTAGTTCGACCCAAAGAGACTGAAAGATGAGTTGACTTGTGAACTGCTTACTTGTCTATGCTCAAGTGTATGACCTGTCTGGCTCAGGTGCAAACTGTCTTGCATTAGATGGAAGAAGCGAGTTCTCGTTTGTGAGTGAATGAGATGAGAAAAGAATCCCGGAGGAGACGATTATTGTTTGTTTTTTGATGATTTCAGTCTTTTATTGCTTTTGAAAGTTTTTCATAAGTTAATGAGCTTAAGCCTAAACCAATGGGTTAGTAAACTCATCACATCTTCCCTCTGATTAGGGGTAATGAGAATACCTTAAGTATGAAGTCAGCATCTCACACTTAATCACCTTTGATGTAGGATTAAGATCATTAACCTACTTGTGATTATTTAGATGTTTTTGTTGTTTTTGTTTAGTGTTAGGTAATGAGATTAAGCCATAATCAGGGATTAAACAGACTCATTACACCATCCCAATAGAAGGATAATAGATGAGAATGTTTAAGCTGAGGAAGACTCCTCAACTTAATCCATGATTAGGGATTAACCTCATGACAAAACAAAGCCTTTATTAGATGGATTTTAGTTAATGATATGATGAAGAAGTGATTTTTAGGGTTTGTAAGACAACTTGAGGGGGACTTGTCCATTAACACTAGGGTTAGTCCTTCTTAACCAATTAAGGAAGAATTAGAACCCTAATGCAAGGCCCAAGTTACAAGCTTGATGTCTTGATGGTTATTAAGCGAATTGATTAAAGGATTTAAACACATTAAGGGTTTAACACTTAGGATTAAAGTTATACACTCCATCCTAATAGAAGGATGCATGCATAAGCTTAATCGCAAAGCCTTAAAGCCTTTAGGGTTTAGTCCCTGATTATGAGATGAGAATAGAAGACTCAAAGAGACACAAAGGTAAAAGCTAAGTGGGGGACTAATCAACCCTAATTGTTATCATGCTTGGAAGTCCTAGGGTTTGTGAGGTTTAAGAGAAAGATCCTCAAAGAACCACCAAGGAGGGAAGCAGATGAAAGGAGCAAAGAGAAGCAAAACAACTTGCTTCACTTAAGAAGACAAGTTGCTTGAAGAAAGAAGGTGAGATGAACAAGAATGAGCAATCTCAATCCAAACACATACAAAATGCAGTAATGATGCATAAGAGAGATGAAAAGAGACTATGAGAAGTGAAGGCAAATCCACTTCTCAAACAACTTACCACCTGAAATGTTAGCACAGAAATGAAATGCAATGCAAATGAGATGAGATGTGATGATGCAAACAAAAACCAGAAGCATGAGTATGATGTTAGTGATGCTAAGAGATGATGCAAACATGAGGCAAGGCATGAGAATGATCATACAAGCATAAAGATGCAAGTGAAGCATGTTATGAACCATGGATGTACATGAAAAGTTATGGAATGCAAATGACATACAACATGGCAAATTAAAGATGCAATGATCAAACATGATTCTAATATGTCCTAAGATGTATTATGAATCAAATGAATGCACAAAATGTCATGGCAAGTCATGGTATGCAAGCAAATGAAAGATGGATGCAAAGGAAAGCATGAATTAGGGTTTATGATCAATGCACAAAACAAAATTCAAAACCAGAAGCAAACATCATGATAAAAATTTGAAAATGCAATCAAAGGAACCCTAAACCTATGCAAACTCACTGCCCAAAGGAGAGGATCCAACTCTTAACCTAGTGAAAGTTATGAATTTCCTAAATTGGCTAGGGTTTTAAGGTACCTCATCAAGGAAAATGCAAAACAAATTGAAAATGCAAGATCAATTCATGCCAATTTAATCTTATAAACTACATGATGTGCAAGATGCAATGCAAAAAGAATCATTGTCCAACTCTCAATGGTTAGGCAGAAATGAATTTTTGAAGTTTGAATCAAAATAATGCCTTGAAATGAAATTAAATCCATTGAAAATTGTCAAAAGGCATCAAGAACAAAAAATAAATTTGGTTTGAAAGTTGGACAATGTTTCTAAATGATTTTAAATGTCTCATGAATTGTTTTGTGATTTTTAAATACTTAAAAGTATTTTTAATTAATTAATTCTCATTAATCAATTAAAAATAAACTTTTAAATGATTTAAAAATATTTTTCAATGTAAAAAATAAAAATAAAAATATTTTTGGTTTCTGAAAATTAATAAAAGGCTTGATAAAAATTTTCAGAATTTTTTGATGATTTTTACTATTTTTAATAAAATGTACAAAAGAAATGAAATTAAATGAAAATAAAATTGAATTTAAACTGAAAATGAGAAAGTATGCAAATCCAAGGGCCAACATTCAAACTTGACATGCGGGAATTGACTGGCGCGCGCATCTGGACGGCCAGAATTCAAATTCACGTAATTAAGACTAAACCCTAATTAACTAACCCTAATCACTTTCAGATGACCGGAACAGTGTTCCGGTCATCTTCTCCGGCGGGTCTCTCACTCAATCTCTCTCAAAACGCCATAAAAACTCACCAAACTCTCCAGAATCAATCCTCAACTCATTCTAAACAAGATTCAGCCAGCAAAAATCATTTATTTCACATGAACAACAAGATTCGAAGCAAAACGGAAAATTACTCAGAAATTTCAGAAGTTCATGAAATGCTTAATACTTGACTATTTTCAAAACTAAACACATCAACATCATCAGTGAAGCATGTAGAATCATTCTATAACATAAAATGAGAGTTCTGGAAAAATAAATGCCATGGCTACCTGAGCTTGAGCTTTCGAAATAGGGACTTTCTGGCCAGTTCTTTGCTTCAAATCAACTCCAGTGAACCTCCTAAGAAGCTTGCAATGCTTGGTTGGAGTTTAAATGGCCTCTGGGGAGAGTTTGCAGAATCTCAGTTCATGAAATGTGAAAATCGTGTTTTTGATTGTGGAGGTTTCAGGGCAAAATGAGGGCAGGGAAATGATCAGTGAGGTTTATGGAGTTGATTGGTGAAAAAAGTTTGAAGGTTTGAAGGCTGAATCAAGAGATTCAAAGGCTTTTGCAAATGAGAGGATTTTTGAGTATGCTGTCTTCTTGGAGTTTCAGGCTTGTGTGTCCCATGAAAATGAAGCCTTGGGGTGTGTTTGTAAAGTCTGGATTGGGCAGAGAGTGGTTGTGTCACTGTGGGATTGGTATGGCTTCAAGTTGCAAAAAGTCAAGCAAGTTGTACTTGGAGGTATGGGCAAGTGGCAGGCTAAGATAGGAGCATGGTTGAGTTTAGCAAGGATCAAGGAATGCTTTTGGATCAGATTTTGTGAACTGAGGCAAGTGGATGAGAAGTTTTGATCCCTTTTGCAAATTGTCACAACTTTGGCCCCTTTTGTAATTCTTGAAGTTTAGGGCATGGAACTTAAGAAATTCTTGGGCCAATCTGAAGTTTGAGTCATGTATGATGTTTGTGTAAAGGTTAGACATCAATTAGAAGTCACAAATTGCCTTGGTACAAGAATTTGCAAGTTTCCCTCTTTGGTGCATAACTTGAAATTATGTGATTTTTCCCAACTTTGACAAGCCATAACTTTTGATCCAAAATGAATTAGGTCATGTTCTTGTACTTTTTGAAAAGGGAATGATCCATTCTACAACTTTCATGACCAAAGTTTTCTCATTTGAAGCATTTTTGAATCAAAAAGCAAGGGTTGAAAAAGTTTCCCAAAATGGCAATTTTCATTATAAGTCAACTTTCCCAAAAAGTCAACTTTGCAAATGGCTTGAAATTCTTCAAATTTGTGAGCTTATAACATCTTCTATGATCAAATAAAGATCATACATAATCAAAATGATGATGAACACTCTTTGGTTGGGTCATTGAGGGCCTCAGATACCCTGATTTTGCACTGACTTGCTCAAAAAGTCAACTCTTGATCAGATGACTTCCCCATTGAATTTCTTCATGAAAATTGATATGCATGATCCCTATACCATATAGAGACCAATAGAAACAAGAATGACCAAAAAAATTGGAGTTATGGCCTCTGAAACCAAAACCCTAATTTTAGGTCATCTGTGCAGTTAAACCTGGCTCTGCTTCCATGCCATTCCCAGTTCTTGTGATTTCTTTACATTCTTGACTTTGAGAGGATATAATATGATGTTTGAACATACATGGACCCATTTGAAATGATTGATGACCTTTGGAGTGGCTCAAGAAGCCCTTGGATTGCTCAGATCACAAACCCTAGATGCAAATGACTTAGAATCAATGCAAATGAATAAAAAATGCAACATGAGATGCTATGATTGAACTTATGCATATGAAAAGACCACAAGCCATGGTGTGAATGGGTGAGGGCAAATTTGGGGTGTTTACAGTAGGCTGCTTCTTTTCAGGAGTTGCATGTCCTGAAGTCTTCTTCCCCTTCCTAGCCCTAAGCCTTTTGGCTATGCTAGGGTCCACAGATGCAATGATCTTTGTGTTAGAGTCATCATCTATGGCTTTAACAGGAGGAGGTTGGGAAGTTTCCTCTTCAGCAGGAGGATCAACAGAAGCTTGATCATCAGTGGCTTCATCATCATCATCATCAGTTGAGGCCTTGTGCTGGTCCTCAGATGTTTCAACATCTATTAGGACATCCTGTTGAGCAGGAGTGTCCTCTTCAGCCTTGTTGCTCTGTTCTTCTTGTGGAGCTGACATGGTGTTCAGGGGAACAAATATACCACTCACAACTCTTTGTTCAGATAGAATCCTGTTCACAATATTCTTAATAGAAGCATCCACATATTCAAAGGCTTTGAGGTTGGTGTTTGAGGATGAAGGAGCCCCTTTGACTTTGTTGAATACAGGTTCCTTTGCTCTTCTCACATTTGGAGTTCTAGGCTTTTGAGCAAGAGGAACACTTCCTCTGATTTCGTCTATGGGAGTTGTATCCATAGGTACCACAGAGATTGGGGTTGCATGCACCACATCTTCTTGGTTGAGATTCTCTTCCATGATGTTAGGGTTTTGATGTTGAGACATTTTCGAATGTGGTGGAAAAAGAGGTTAGGTTTGATTGATTTTGATGAGCTCAGAAAATCAACTATAGCATGCAATTTGTTTTGAGAAGATGATGAGAAGATGAATAGCTGAGAGCAAGCTGGAGCTTTTATAAGAGCCGTTACTAGGAGAATTTTAAGGAGTGGAATACACAGAGTTCTTGACCAGACTGGTGTTGCCATATGGTGATCATGCCACACGATGTCATAGGACATGTTGGCACTTCTCCATAACTGCTATATTTCACATAAGCAGATTCCCAATTTACCCCTTAGGTTTTCAAATTGGGTAGCATCCAAAGCTTTAGTAAATATATCAGCCAATTGCAGATCTGTGGCTACATGTTCTAATAAGATCACCTTCTCTTCCACAAGATCTCTGATGAAATGATGCCTGATATCAATGTGCTTGGTCCTGCTGTGTTGGATAGGATTCTTTGATATGTTAATAGCACTTAAATTGTCACAGTACAATGTCATGACATCTTGTGGGACATTGTATTCTGTGAGCATTTGCTTCATCCAAACCAACTGTGAACAACTGCTACCAGCTGCAATATATTCAGCTTCAGCAGTGGATAAGGATACACAATTTTGTTTCTTACTGAACCAAGAAATCAAATTGTTTCCTAAAAAGAAGCATCCTCCTGATGTGCTCTTTCTATCATCAGCACTTCCATCCCAATCAGCATCACAAAAGCCAGTGAGAATTGGTTCACATCCATGAGAGTACATTATGCCATAGTCACAAGTACCATTGACATATTTCAGAATTCTCTTAACCTGGTTTAGATGGCTAACTTTTGGATCAGCTTGATATCTTGCACATACACCTACTGCAAAGGATATATCTGGTCTGCTAGCAGTCAAATATAATAGGCTTCCAATCATGCTTCTGTATAAGCTTTGGTCCACCTTCTCACCCTTGTAATCCTTTGTCAGCTTTAAATGAGTGGGGGCAGGTGTTCTTTTATGACTTGCATTGTCCATCCTAAACTTCTTGACAGTGTTCTTTGCATACTTGCTTTGGGATATGAACATGTGGTCTTCCATCTGCTTGATTTGCAGTCCAAGAAAGTAGGTTAGTTCTCCTACTAGGCTCATCTCAAATTCAGATTCCATTTGAGTGACAAAATGTTTAACCATCCTGTCTGACATCCCACCAAAGACTATGTCATCTACATATATTTGAGCAATCATGACATTTCCTTCTTCATCCTTCACAAACAAGGTTTTGTCTATTCCACCTTTCCTATATCCTTGTTTTGTGAGAAAAGTAGTCAGCCTTTCATACCATGCTCTTGGAGCTTGCTTCAGACCATAAAGAGCCTTCCTTAGTTTGTATACATGATCTGGACAGCTTGGATCAACAAATCCCTTAGGCTGCTCCACATATACCTCTTCATTAAGATATCCATTTAGAAAGGCACTTTTCACATCCATTTGAAATAGCTTGAACTTCAGGATACAAGCAATTCCTAAAAGTAGTCTGATTGATTCAAGCCTTGCTACTGGTGCAAAGGTTTCATCAAAGTCTACTCCCTCAATTTGTGTGTATCCTTGAGCTACAAGTCTAGCCTTGTTCTTTGTAACAACTCCCTGCTCATTTGACTTGTTCTTATACACCCATTTAATGCCAATCACATTTATGTCATCAAGTCTAGGAACAAGATCCCACACTTCATTCCTTGTGAACTGACCTAATTCTTCTTGCATAGCACAAATCCAGTACTCATCATTAAGAGCTTCCTTGATGTTTTTAGGTTCTATTTTTGAAACAAAACAAGAACCTGAAATCACCTCTCTTGATCTAGTGCTTACACCACTGTTGGGATCACCAATTATCAAATCTTTGGGATGATCCTTCTGGATTCTGATGGAGGGAGGTTTGCTGGATTGTTCTGTCCTTGCCTCAGTTTGAGTGAAGTCAGGATGATCACTCTTTATTTCAGCTTCAGTCTGACTGTCAGCAGATGTTCCAACATCATCTGCAACATCTGCAGGGGCATCATCAATTATCACATTTATGGACTCCATTATAACCTTGGTTCTGGAGTTAAATACTCTATAGGCTCTGCTATTTATGGAGTATCCAAGGAAAATCCCTTCATCACTTTTAGGATCCATCTTTCTTCTTTGCTCCCTATCAGCCAGAATGTAACAATTACTTCCAAACACATGGAAGTACTTAACTGTAGGTTTTCTGCCCTTCCAGACTTCATAGATGGTGGACAAGGTTCCTTTCCTTAGAGTGACTCTATTATGAATGTAACAAGTTGTGTTCATAGCTTCAGCCCAGAAGTACAATGGTAACTTTTTAGCATGAATCATAGTTCTTGCTGATTCTTGGATAGTTCTGTTCTTCATCTCAACAATCCCATTCTGTTGAGGGGTGATAGGAGAAGAATACTCATGATTGATTCCCTCTGAAGAACAAAAATCTGAGAATTTTTTATTCTCAAATTCCTTTACATGGTCACTCCTTATTCTGACTACACAACTTGCTTTTTCTCTTTGTATTCTTTGGCACAAATCTTTGAATACATCAAACACATCAGACTTTTCTTTGATAAAATTTATCCATGTATACCTTGAAAAGTCATCAACAACTACATAGGCATACCTTTTTCCTCCAAGGCTCTCAACCTGCATTGGTCCCATAAGATCCATATGCAATAATTCCAAAACTTTGGAAGTTGTCAGATGTTGGAGCTTTGGATGGGACATCTTGGTTTGCTTGCCTATTTGACATTCACTACATACCTTGCCTTCATCAATCTTCAGTTTTGGAATACCTCTTATAGCCTCCATAGATATGATTTTCTTTATACCTCTGAGATGAAGATGACCCAGTCTTTGGTGCCATAACTTAACTTCTTCTTCTTTGGCTAAGGAGCAAGTTGAAGTGAGACTGAAATCTTGAGGTTCCCACATATAACAGTTGTCTTTAGATCTGGCTCCTCTCATGACAACCTTCTGTTCTTTATCAGACACTATGCATTGAGTTTTGGTAAAGTTTACACTGTAACCTTGATCACATAATTGACTTATGCTGATCAAGTTAGCTGTCAGTCCATTTACCAGCAGCACATCATCTAGTCTTGGTACATCTGGGCAGTCCAAGGTCCCAACTCCCTTGATTTCTCCTTTAGCTCCATCTCCAAAGGTTACATATCTGGATGAATGTGACTTTAAGTTTACTAGCAGATTCTTCAATCCAATCATGTGCCTTGAGCATCCACTGTCAAAGTACCAGTCTTCTTTAGCTGATACTCTGAGAGATGTATGAGCTATATATGCAACACCTTTCTTTGACCATTTTTGCTTGTTGTGAGGTTTCCTTTGATGCCTCTGCCCTGTGTTGTGTTCATCTTTAGAACTCCAAGGTTGTTTGTTGAACTTTTTCTTGGGCATGTAGCTTTGATCAGCATGAAGACTAACTTTAGGTACCCATACTTTCTTGATGACTTCTGTCTTCTGCTTAGGGAATCGCTTATATCTTTGATTTTGATGTCCATGCAGCACTTTCTTGATGACCTCTATCTTCTGCTTAGGGGGTTGGTGATGCTTCTGATTTAGATATCCATGCAACTTGTAGCAATAAGGTTTGATGTGACCAAACCTTCCACAATGATGACATCTCCATCTTTGATACTTCTTTTTCATCATGTTCTTTTCATGATGTTGGGACATCTGTTGAGACATCTTGTTTGACTTTATGTTCTTTTCATGATGTTGGGACATCTGTTGGGACATCTTGTTTGACTTTATGGGATTTGAAGTAGTTTTGCTGGTGCTAGCCTCAACCTTTTGAGCTTTGTTAAATCCCAGTCTAGTTCTATCCCCTGAATGCTTATTGTTGTTGAGAATGACATCCAGTGTGTTTGAGCTACTGTTCAGCATTCTAACAAATTTGGACATATGCTCCAACTTGGAGTTGAGAAGGCTTACTTCACTTTTCAAAGTGTCAATGATCTCTAGATTACTTGTTTTTTCAGCCTTTAATGCCTCAATCTGCTTCTTCTGCTTTATATTCTCCATGCATACTTCAGTGCTCCTTTTAACCAGCATCTTGTATGATTCTTCAAGCTCTTCAAAAGTCAGCTCCTCATCACTGGATCCACTTTCAGATTCACATACTCCAGCTAGAGCAGTGATGTGCTTTGCTGATTCTTCTTCTGAATCACATCCTGAGTCTTCATCAGACCAGGTCACAGAGAGACCTTTCTTCTGCTTCTTTAGATAGGTAGGGCATTCATTTCTGATGTGTCCATATCCTTCACATCCATGACATTTAATCCCTTTTTCTTGATTGGTCTTTTCATCATAATTTGACCTTCTATTAGCATCATAAGGTCTTTTATTCTCAGAAGAGTTTGAGTTTCTTCCACTTGGTCTGGACCTACCATCCATTCTTCTGAGAATCTTGTTGAATTGTCTTCCAAGCATAGCAATTGTTTCTGATAAATTTTCTTCAGGGTCTGCTTCATTATTTTCTTCTTCTTTATCAGTATTTGACACCAAGGCTATGCTTTTGTTCTTCTTTACAATTGTGTCATTCATTCCCATCTCAAATGTTTGAAGGGAACCAATGAGCTCTTCAACCTTCATTGTGCATATGTCTTGAGCTTCTTCTATTGTTGTAACCTTCATGTCAAATCTTTTTGGCAAAGATCTGAGAATCTTTCTTACCAGCTTTTCATCACTCATCTTTTCTCCCAAAGCACCAGAAGTATTAGCTATTTCCAAGATGTTCATGTAAAACTCATGAATTGTCTCATCCTCCTTCATTCTCAAGTTTTCAAACTTGGTGGTGAGAAGTTGAAGTCTTGACATCTTCACCTTTGATGTTCCTTCATGAGTTGTTTTGAGAGTGTCCTAAACATCTTTGGCCAGCTCACAGTGATGCACAAGTCTGAATATGTTCCTATCAATGCCATTGAATAAGGCATTTAAGGCCTTGGAATTTCCAAGTGCTGAATCTTCTTCCTCCTTGCTCCATTCTTCTTCAGGCTTCAACACTTTTACTCCATCCTTGTTGTCTTGGACAGGTTGCTCCCATCCTTTGTTGACTGCTTTCCAAGCCCTACTGTCAAGTGATCTTAAGAATGCTACCATTCTTGGCTTCTAGTAGTCATAGTTGGATCCATCCAATATAGGTGGTCTATTTACATATCCTACATCCCTGTCCATGTTCCCAAAATTTGCAGTCCCTAGATCTCACCCAGTTAAACAGGTAGGGTGCCTGCTCTGATGCCAATTGAAATTCTGGGATCAGGTACGTGATGTCGAATGAGATGTTTAAACACTTGAAGACTTAAACAAAACTTAAAGTGCAGGTAAATTAAACAACACAGGAAATTGTTAACCCAGTTCAGTGTATGTCCACACTTACATCTGGGGGCTACCAAGCCAGGAAGGAAATCCAATATAAGTAATATTAATTCTGGACTTAAACCACTCAGTTTAATCCCTCACTTAATATCTACCCAAGGCAATTTCTACCTAAGACACAACTTAGATATGAGTACCAACTCACTCCCCCTCAATCACACAGTGATATATTACAATGTTTAATAAAATTGAAGTCACACTTCAAACACAACATCTTGATCTTACTTCACAGTTTCAATCAAGACACAATACACTTTTGCTTAAAAGCTCATAAAGTGATACACATATAAAACCTGCTATTAAAACACAAACACCCTATTTAGTCTTCTTAATTTCGTACTCTATTCTGAGAGTTTCTGTTGCTTAAATAGATGCTTGGATTTTGGGCTTTCTGTAGGTTATCCAATCCTGATACGCATGTTGTCATCACCTTGAATTAGGGTTTGTTACTTCCTTGATTCTAGGTGAGTCGGTTCTTCTGTTTATACTGAAATCATATAACCAATCTCCCTACAGATGCGCCTTCTACTGTTTTATCCATTCACAATTAATTCCAGATAAATTCCCTGAATTTACTCAGTTCTGTTAAGCATTATTTAATTCTGGTAGCAGGTTTGAGATGTCACAACATCTGGTGTGACATCCTGAAATCTGAACTTAATTCATTAACTTGTACAATGTCACAACATCTGGTGTGACATCCTGAATTAAGTTCATCAACTTATACTCTGTTTGATAATGTCACAACATCTGGTGTGACATCCTGAACTAAGTTCAACACTTCTTGTTGGTCAAAAATTCTGCCAATTCTAAACATCTACAAAAAGTTTTCACGTAAGAGCAAACTAAAATAGGGAAGAACAAGGGAGAGCTAAGGCATTCCCAAGGGAAGATTTTCGCAGGATTTTTCATCAGAATTTCGAGGTAAGGGGAAGAATAAGTTTAATATTAGTGGTAATATCATGAAAGGGTAGCGGGGGGTTCCTTCCCCTCTTAGGAATTCCATGTCATAGATAGATCGAGTTTTTTCTGATTGTTATTTATGTGTGATTGCCATGAAATCATTGGTATGATGTTGTATGAATCTGAAATTCGTGTTGTTATGTCCTGATTTGTGGATATTATATTGTTGTTGTTGTTGCTATATGAATATTGGTGTGCAAATATGTTTTTGGTGCAGGTGTAGGATGACGAATTTTGATCTAAGGCCCATAACTTGATTAGTAATGACAGGTACAAGAGTAAGATGAAAGATAGGTCCTAAAATTTTATGTATAAACATGTTTAGGACTGATTTTGAATGGAAAAATGAGAATCCCGTAGCAGAATGGGACTAGTGTGGAAAATTGAAATTTTACACAGCTTCCGCCCATACACATAACAAGGAGGTTGTTACACGTAAGGGAGCAAGGCATTATGCGTATGGGAAGCTAATACGGATAATGGAAGGTCAAAAGGAGGATTTGATATGACCCTTTGGTGAAATACGTAAGGTACGCGTAGAAGAGATTGGTATTATGCGTATTAGGTAGGGATTACGCATAATAGAACTGGGGATTTTGGGCAATACGCGTATGGCCTTGGGCAATACACGTATGCACAACCTGAGTGCGCAGTTTTGTCGTTTCAGTGATTTTCATCCCGATTTTGCATCCGTAGCAGTTTCTTTTCGTCTGAGAGGTTTGGATAGATGCCAGGACTTGTTGAGTGTACAATTAGTAAAGAAAATAATCAATTTAGTAATTTTAGTGGGTTAATTTAGTAATTAGTTAATTTGTGAACCAGTGCCTTATGAGGCGAGAGGAATTGTTGGGTTGGACTGTTTGTGTGTCTGTGAATTGTATAGGTATAGCAGTGGTAATTATTTGGTGAATTACGGTAAGTATGTGGCTTACATGTGATCAGGAGGATTGTGTGATGTGCATAATTGTTAATTATACTTGCGCATATTGTGTTGTTTGTGCATTGGCATAACATTTCATGTGAGACTGCTAGGTGGAAATCTATGATAGATGCCTAGTAGGTCCAAACTCAACTAGGGATTCGTGGTAATTCGTTTCTCGGTGGAGTGTATGCAAATTATCTGGATTCTTCAGGAATCAGGTTCGATTGAATGAAACGTAATTTGGTACCACATGCATTGTGTCAAGTCATGGAGTCACATTGCATTATGATGTATATGTTGTGATTATGTAATGATTATATAGGTGTGTGAGTACTACTCCTTAGAATATGTTATACACCGTTATTTATTGAATATAGTTCTCACCCTTTTCTTGTTTGTTATGTCTGTGCTTCCTTGGAAGTATAGATAATCCAGGTACTTAAGTTGTACATGGAGCGTGTGTTGCGTGATCGAGTATTAGGAGTCGCTCTGATACGTAACATGGGATTTATTTCATTTGTTATTTTTAGTTAATTTTGTTATGTATCGATTGATTTATAACTTTTAAGGACCACGATTTTATGTGGGGTTTCTAGTTATTTTGGAAAGTGTGCTGCAATGTTTAATAATAATGATTTTTTTCGTTGTTTCTATTCATTTATGAGAAAAGAATAAATGAAGTAATTAAGACTTCATAGTTTGTTTTGGAATTATGTGACATCCTACTTTTAAGGAAAAATTATGATATTTTCATATTATATACATATTTTTGTAAATGGGAAAGTGGGGTGTTACATAGATCCTTTTGGTGTTTAGGTGGAGTCACCTTTGATGAATTTCTTCAAATGACCTTATTGGAAGAGGCATTCAATCTCCTTCTTGAGTTGGTATCAATCTTTTGTGTGGTATTCCTTGCTCTTGTGAAACTTACACCATATATTAGGTTCAGGCCCCATGATGTCAGACATGGGTTCTGGCGGAAGAGGAATATCATGTGTATGAGAGGATCTCACGACATATCTTCTCACCATAAAATTTCAAGGGCGTGAATTTCTCTTTAGGCCTCCCGCTCAATTTAAAGGATATGTTGTCTCTAATAGGCGAGGTATAATGGTTTTTATGTAAAATCAAGTTTACAATGAAGATGTTTTGATGAAGACAATCAAGATTGTGAAAACTTGATCAAATGTTAAAGCTTAGAGAAACTACTCAAATGACTACGTTAAAGATGATCAAGTAAAATGGTAAATATGGTATCTCATGGGATAAGCAATCGATCGACATGTGTTTAAATTTCAATTTTTTTAACATATTTAAAGGTGCAATCGATTGATCATCTCTTACAATCGATTTGCACCATGAATTTTCAGAAAAAATACTTTTATGGAAAACATATTTTCATGGCACCTTCATTGTATTTTTTCAAAACTATTTCACACCTTATCAAAATTAATCAAAAGCGATGTCTTGATTCAAAACGGTGTGAATGGCCATATAAATAGAGAAGTATTTTATCCCATCAAATTCACCTCTTTCAAAAAAAATTATTCCTAAGTATTTCATTGTATCTCACTGCATCACATTTTCAATCATCAAGTACTTGTGCATTATTTTCATAAATCAAATAACATAAAAGTTCTTTAGAACTTAAAGATATATTGTGATATACCATAATTCTTGAAAAGGGAGAAATTATAAAAAGTTAGGATTTATTATATCCTACTGCTTTAAACTTACATTTATCAAAACTCATATACTTGTACCAATACATTGTAGTCCAGGATTGTTGGAAACAAGAGAGTTGGAAAAAGAAAAAATTATTTTCTTTTTCTGTGTTGTAAAATCACAAGGTAGTTGGCCTTGTTGATTTAGTTAGAAATTCTTGTGTATAACCTAGGTATAGGCTTGTAAAAAGTTCTATCAATAGTAAAATATCTTATAGTGGTAAGGGGACTAAATGTATTCTCGGATTGTAAAGGGAACTAGTATAAATATCATGTGTTCTTTATTCTTCCGCACTTTACTGCTTTCATAACGTAACATCAAACTAGTAAAATAAAGATACACTCCTCTAAAAACTAGAAAATTTACCTAATTCATCCTCTCTTATGTGCACTATATTCTTATAATTGGTATCAGAGCAGATTAATGTAACTCATTCCTAAAAGATCCAGAATGGCTCCCACAAATCTAGTTTTTAGAGATTGTGGTAGCAATAACAAGCCTTCATTGTTTTAAGGTGAACACTTTGATTTTTGGAAGATTTGCATAAAGTCTCATCTAGAAGCACAATGAGAAGAAATTTAGGATTATGTTCAAAATGGTTCTTTTATTCCTACAAGTGTTGTCAACGGTGTTAGGATGACAAATGTAAAAAGTTAATGGGATGAAGATGATAAGAAAAACGTCTTTTACAACAATAAAGCAATCAACTTACTTCAAGGTGCACTTAGCATGGATGAATTATTTTGTATCTCTCAATACATTATGGTAAAAAAATATGGGATACATTGGTGGAAACTCATGAAGGAGTCGCTGAAGTTAAAAGATCAAGATTAAATACTTTGAGTCAGGAGTATGAGTTATTTAGAATGTAACCCAAAGAATCAAGCCTTACATTGCAGAAGAGATTTGTACATTTTCCCCACAACTTGATTGCTCTCTGTTCTGGCCAGGCCCAACTTCCAGAGTTGGGCCAGACAAATTAGCGGCCCAACACGCTCTTCGTCGAGCATCACGCTCAGGAGGATGGTTTGTGTCGACCAAGGTTTGACCGACCAGAATAAAGTCCCCTAAACGGCTAGTTCTGATCGTTACCTATTCATACGGGTTCCACGATTCACGCCCAACGGTTTGAACCAATAACCATCCACCAAGGACAATATATAAACCTTCTCATACGACAGGGTCAGGTATTCAATTCTCTCACCTTAATTCTTGTAGTTGCACGCTCTTTGCTCAGTCTCTTACTTTAGCATCGGAGTGCCTTGCAGGTACACCCCCTCCTCTCCTTATCAACCGTCCTTCAACAACGCTCGACGCCAGCCATATCGGATCCTGATCTCCAGGTACGATCAGGTGGCGCCGTCTGTGGGAATCACTGATTTACCCGTTGTTCTCCCTCAAGATATTTAAGAACTAAAGTCTTTTACCAAGATCCATGGCTGCTCGAGATAACAATCCAGATAATCGGTCGAACAAAGGTGTGCTCCTCACGCAACGTGAGAGCAACGCTAATAATCCTCCGTACGAAGAAACCGTGCAGGACCGCCTAGATGGGAAGACAACTTCACCTTCCCCCGATCGCGACCAGCCTCTAGAAATTCGCCCAGAGGTCCTCCTTCCTCCAACACCTTCAAGATCTGACTTTACTGCGCTGGCTGAGATTCTCAATCAGACGAATTTGTTGCTCCTCGCCCATGGTGAGAAGATTTCCCGTCTCGAGGACAATAACCGTCGACCGTCCCAATCCCCGCGAGACATCGAGGAAGACGTAGTCCTTCCCCTCCTAAAAGGAAGAGGAAAGGACACAATGATGAATCCACTAGTAACTAACGGTCCTGCTCATCTCCTCATCGGGTGTCCCCTCCAAGAAGGCGATCTCGGTCACCAAGAAAGTCAAGAAAGAGCAGATCAAGATCCGCGTCACCCCGGCAAACCAAGAAGCACGCGTCTAGGTCTCCTTCATTCAATTCCAGTGATGATGAGGACACTAGGGGCCCCCTCTCGTCGAAAATCATGGCTACTAAACTCCCACGGGGCTTAGAGAAACCTCCACCCTTAGGCTCGTAGGATGGGACCACCGATCCTGACGAGCATATCAAGAATATTGATGCTTTGCTCGACTATCGAGGGGTGCAATGGGCAATCAAATGCCGCCTCTTTCCTACAACTCTGAGGAAAGGTGCGATGACGTGGTACAAAATCCTCAAAGAAGAGTCCATCACTTCCTGGAAACAGCTCGGACGCACGTTTTCCAGGAACTTCACCGTCTCTAGACACCACCCGAAGACAGAAGCATCGCTCGAAGCAATCATCCAGGGGAAAGACAAACCTCTGCGAACCTATATCGAGAGGTTCAATAAAGAAGCGGTCCAGGTATCCACAACGGACGACATGAAGAAATACTTGCTGGTGCAGGGTCTGCGCCTGTCAACCGATTTCCACCGTGCGGTTGGCATCAAGACCCCAGCCACCCTTGGCGCTTTCTTGTTAAAAGCCCAAGCTTACATACAATAGGAGGAAAAGCAGGCTACTAGCTCCGTCCGAGATTCCCGGAGTCGTGAGGATGCAAAACCCTCCAAGGTCGATGAACCTTCGACATATCGTCGGGGAGGAGACAAAAGAAAGGAAGATCGCTCCCGCGAGCCGCGGGAGCACAGAGGACCCGTCGATCGGTTTCATGAATATACCCTTCTCCTGGTCTCTAGAGAGAAGATCATGTCTGAATGTGCCAACTCGGAGTTCAGGCAAGTGGGGGTACGCTTCCCGAAGCAGCTTCCTAGTAAACCTGGCACGGAAAAGACGAAGTACTGTAGATTCCACAAGAGTCACGGTCATAATACCGAAGACTGCATCCATCTCAAAGATGCAATCGAGATACTTATTAAAGACGGACACCTCAAGCAATTTACTAAATCAAGAGACGTCCCTCGCCAAGAGGCGTATGAGGCTCAAAAGATCGAAGAGGTTGTACCCGTACCATCAAATGTGAACATGCAAGTTGCTCTGAGCATCTACCGCCCGGAGGACTTCTTCCTGCCCGAACACACAGAGAGCCCAGGGTATTTTTCCTCCCACAGCCCGTGGGAGACCTTTCCCTCTACAATGGTAATCTCGGGGGGAGGATTTAACAAAATCACGATCGGATCCGTGAAGAGGAAATTTGACCAATTGATCGCGAAAGGCCCTACTCAGAACGCGACCCTGGACCCCCCAAGAGAGGGCTCGGTACCCCTTGCCTTTTACCGAGAGGAACTCTGGGAGGAGCACCGAATTCCAGCATGCCATTACTCATCCGTGCGCGGATGGAAAATTTCGATGTCAGAAGAATCCTAGTGGACCAGGGTAGCTCATGCGACATCATGTACTCCCAATTATTTTCAACACTCCAATTGAATGAAACACACTTGACTTCGTACGTCGGATCAGACTTACAGGGCTTCAACAGAGCAGTTTCCCGACCGTGGGGTTACGTCGACCTCATCGTCACCTTCGGGGCGTCCGAGACTGCCAGATCTGTTCGCGTCCAATTCCTGGTCGTGGATTGTCCTTCGTTGTACCAATGCATTTTGGGACGACCAACATTGGCCGAGCTGATTGTTGTCCCATCCACTGTTCACCTAAAGATGAAGTATTATACTACTTCGGGTAAGGTCGCTACACTTCACGGTGACGTCGAAGCTGCTCGTCGATACTTTGAAGCAGCGTCCAGAGGTCTCAGCTCGATATCTTACCAGCCAAACCCTTCTGCCCCGACGCCTTCAGATACTCTGTAAACATCTAAGGCTTTTCCCCAGGTCGACTCAATCAATCTGGATTGCAGGTTTTCAAATGAAGACGAGGGCGTTCGAAGGCTGACCAATCCACTGTCCCGGCCAATTTCTGACGGAGAGTTCGAGCTAATTCCTTTGGGGGATGATCCAGCTCGGTGCGTTAAGATCGGAACCCATATGCGCGACTTGGCGAAACGAAAATTGGAGACATGCCTCAAGGGAAACGCCGATCTGTTTGCTTGGAGCACCGTAGAAATACCAGGGCTCGACCCCGAGACGGCCTGTCATCACCTCTCCATCGATCCAACACACAAAGCGGTCGCCCAGCGTAGGAGGAAGCAGTCGACCGAGAAAACCAAAGCGGTTGAGTCAGCTGTTTAAGACCTCCTAGAGGCAAATTTTGTAACTGAGGCAAGGTATACAACCTGGCTCTCAAATGTTGTACTTGTTAAAAAATCTAATGATAAATGGAGAATGTGTGTTGACTATACCGATCTTAACCGGGCTTGCCCGAAAGACGCATATCTTTTGCCCAACATTGACAAATTGGTCGACAATTCGGCCGATTTCAAACTATTATCCTTTATGGACGCCTACTCAGGGTATAATCAAATCCATATGGCCGTGTACAACAAAACATACACGGCCTTCATGGCCGAATCGGGAAACTATTATTATAACGTTATGCCCTTTGGTTTAAAAAAAGCAGGCGCGACCTATCATCGTATGATGAACAAGGTATTTCGAACAGAAATCGGGGACATGATTGAAGTATACATGGACGACATGATCGTCAAATCTCAGCAAGAGACGGATCACGCTTCCCACTTACGAAAAGTGTTCGATCAAGCCCGAAAATGCAAAATGAGTTTCAATCCTGAGAAGTGTACGTTTGGGGTCCGAGATGGGAAGTTCCTCGGATTCTATTTAACCGAACGAGGTATTGAAGCCAACCCTGACAAATGTTCGACATTCATGGAACTTCCTACCCCAGATTCTAAGAAGTCCATACAATCGTTAAACGGGGTTCTCGCTTCCCTCGCCCGGTTTGTGGCAAAATCCGCTCAGCACGCCCTCCCGTTTTACAAACTCCTCCGCAAAGAGGCTGCCTTTGAATGGACAGAGGAGTGCGAGAAGGACTTGTCCCACTTGAAAAAAGCATTGTCTGAGCCCCCAGTCCTGTCCAGACCCAACGAAGGGGATACGCTTTACCTCTATCTCGCTGTAGCAAACGAGGCCGTAAGTGCAGCCCTCGTCCGCGACCTACCTGAGGGGCAGAAACCTATTTACTTTACAAGCAAGGCGCTCCACGGCCCTGAGCTTCGGTACCTCCAGGTAGAAAAGGTGGCCTTGGCCCTCCTTTTTGCAGCCAGAAAACTACGACATTATTTTTTAGCCCACACTATTATCGTAAGAACAGACCAACCCATAAGGTAATTACTCGGAAGGCCAGACATGGTCGGGCGAATGTTAAAATGGTCGTTGGAATTGTCCGAGTTCGATATCAGATTTGAAAGAAGACAAACTCTCAAGGCTCAAGCACTGGCCGACTTTGTGGCAGAACTCACTTTTACCGAGCAAGAGCTGAAATCTCCTTCCAAATGGACCATATTCGTGGGCGGAGCATCCGGCCCGACGGGTAGTGGAGCTGGGATTATTCTGGAAAACGAGGAAGGAAACATCATTGAAGTATCTTTAACTTTGTCCTTCGCCACATCCAACAACCAGGCGGAGTATGAGGCCTTCCTGGCCAGTCTGTGACTCGCGACCGACCCGGAGGCAAAAGAAATCGTAATATGCACGGTTTCCCAATTGGTCGCCAACCAAGTTCGAGGAGATTTCCAGGACAAAAACGAAAATATGGCTGGATATTTGGCCCTTGTCAGGGACAAGCTAAAATGATTCACGAACATAGAGGTCAGACACGTCCCATTAGAAAATAATACCCGAGCTGATATCCTTTCCAAGTTGGCAAGCACTAAAAGAAAGGGAAACAACAAGTCCGTCATACAAGAAGTGCTCCCCCGACCAAGCATCAGACAGTCTTCAACCCACCTTGACGTTAATCTCGTGGGCGACGCCAACTGCTGGATGACCCCAATGTTTAACTACTTGACCAAGGATGAATTACCAGCAGACTCGAAAGCAGCCAGTACCGTACGTTGAAGGTCGTGCTCTTACACTTTAGTCGGTGGACGTATGTATCGCCGAGGCTTCTCCATGCCACTCCTCAGGTGCGTAGAGGAAGAGAACACTCCAAATGTACTAAGGGAAGTCCATGAAGGAATCAACACACAACACCCGGGAGAACGATCGTTAGCCCGAAAGATCCTCTGGGCAGGATATTATTGGCCGACACTCCAGAATGACGCGAAGGAGCACATAAAGATATGCGACAAATGCCAACGACACGGGGACGTGCACGTAGCTCCCCCTACCGAGCTAAAATCGCTATCTTCCCCATGGCCCTTCGCATGGTGGGGGATGGACATTTTAGGGCCATTCATCATCGGATCCGACCAAAATAAGTACCTCATTATGGGCGTCGATTATTTCACCAAATGGATAGAGGCAGAGGCCTTAGCTAAGATTATTGCACTCAACATACTACGCTTCTTTAAGAGAAGCATCCTCGCTCGGTTCGGAGTGTCGCTCGCCATTGTAACAGATAATGGAACCCAATTCACCGATAGACATTTCCAGGAATTTGTTGCTTCGGTAGGAACAAAATAGCGTTTCGCTTCGGTTGAGCATCCCCAAACCAACGGACAAGCGGAAGCCGCAAATAGGGTAATCCTGAGAGGTCTAAAGCGAAGACTGGACGAACACAAGAAACACTAGGTCGAGGAGCTACACAGCATGCTTTGGGCATACAGGACCACTCCCCACTCAACGACTGGTGAATCTCCATTCCGGTTGGCATATGGGACCGAAGCAGTAATTCCTATAGAAATGCACGTCCGGTCTAGACGAACAGAATCCCCAATGGACCAGGACACCAACTCCGAAGCTCTAAGAGAAGAGCTTGATCTGGTCGAAGAAATCCGATCAGAAGCTGCTCTCCGAGAGGCCACTCTTAAACAAAAAATAGCAGCTCGACATGACTCTAAAGTCAAAAGACGAGCATTCGAGGTGGGCAGTCTTGTTCTAAGAAGGAATCACAGAGATTCCCGTGAACGAAAATTGACGCCAAATTGGGAGGGCCCATATCGTGTCCGGGCAAAGACCGAAAATGGGGTATACTACTTAGAAAATCTTCACGGGGAAGAACTCGCTCGGCCGTGGAATGCCGAGAAGCTCAAACAATATTATAGTTAATAACAAAGTCACCATACTCGGCTACCAAACAAGGAGCAACAGGTCTGACTAAACCTGCGTGCCCAGGTACAAGCACAGTAGCCCAAATAATATGATTATTAGGATCTTCTTCGGGAAGAAGAGGATGACTGTTGCACGGGCGGATACTCAACCGAGTCCGACATCGCCTATGTACCACGACCAGGCAGAACCCCAGATCACGATGGGACATTCAAGCCTCGGAGCCTGGGCCATTATCTTGACCCGGGCACCGAACAAGAGCCCGCCTCCAGCATCTGGTCGGTCCCACAAACCGACAGATTACAAACACATATCCCGTATTTTCCCAATTACATCTGACCCTCGTGAAAATCACACGAGCATCAAACACTTAACATTTATGAAAACATAAAATAAAATGGAGTCCTTCAACAAACATACAGACACGAATACATGTAAATAAAAACATTATAAGGTAACGAACAACCACCAAAGTCGGACTATTTATAAAAAAAGTTGCGACCCAGAAGGACCGACTTGTTCAAGGTTACATTCAAAGGGGACCACGTCCCCGAGCAAACAAAAACATATTAAAATTACAAGTTACGGAACGCAGGCCAGACTAGTTTCCCTCCCCCTCTGGGGAATCAGGTTGGCCTTCACTCTGGGGCAGCTGCGTCTCAGGTTGTTCAGGCTGAGCAATACCCCCGGGCTGAGAGTCTTCCACGACCAAGTCCGCAGGGACCACTATCTGACTGTTTTCAACTTTGTAAAGATAGCTAATGTGGCCGGTATCTAGAGCCATTTTAGGATGAAGGGTTTGTATCTGACCTACAGCATTTTGGAAACTGAGCTCAGTCGACGAGTTCAGATCTTCCATATCCTGGTCAATCCGAGCAAGAAACTGGGCCTTGGTCACCAAATCCTTGGTATCAGCCTCTTCATCATCCTTCGGGCAAAAGGCGTCCTTCATCTTTTTTTTTCTGGTCCAGGGCCCTCCTTTTGTCGACCTCCAGCTTGGCAATAATGCTCCCCCGCTCAGTCAACTCCTTAGCAGAAGCAGCAACTTCCTCAGAACCCTTGGCCAACTTTTCCTCAGCAGCGGCCAGGAGCTCTTTCAACTTTGCCACCTCCCTCTCCAGCCCGGGATTTCCTTCGGCCATCAGCCAGGCCATGGACAACACCCGCATGACCGCACTCGCATCTTGTGCTAAAGACAAACGCCGAGCTGGGCGGTCCATCCCCTCGACAAACAAGGAATCCGCCCGATCGACCTCTATGCTTGCCCCTTCAAAGAAATTCCGCTTCACAAAGCAGGGCAGCAACACATACTTCGGTTTGGAAGGGGCGTTGACCGTCAAATCCACGGTCGCTGCAGATTTGTGCCTCTTCATGTGCGAGCCAGTGGACGCACTAGGAGACCCTTAGACTAGGGGGGCCGAACCCGAGCCGCTCGTTTCAGTCAGCTTGGTTTGAACAACCCTCGACATCTTTTTTTGGTTTTGGTGCAGTCGTTCCTGGATCTTATCTAGAGGATTCGCCATAGAGCCTGCAAAGAAAAGAGACCAAATTAGTCACGAGCGTCAAGATTATCAAAACAAAATAACAAACAGGAATAAAAGCAAATACCAAAGAACTCGGACACTTCTTGCCCGGTGTTACACGTAAGGAGGTTTGTGACGTGTATCAAAGGACGCTCCACAACCTCTCCCCCTTCCTGATCCAACATTATCTTACCCTCCCTGTCCAGCAGAGGGGTCGGAGTAAAAGAAGCCACCAGCTTCCAAAACTCCTCGAAGCTAGCTGCATCATCCTCATTCAGGAAATCCCCTACTTGGACAAACTCACTAACTGGGCGCCCATAATGTGAGTAACTCCATGAGAAGGGAAACATCCAGAGCCTCCTAGGAATCGTCCGCCCTTGTTCGTCCAGTCTGGGCTCGTCATTTTCATCATTATCTACCCCCATAAAACTCAGCGCCCTCACGGCTCCCTCGCTCGCCGGCTTTACCAGAAAATAGTCGGTCTTGAAAGCCCGAATAGATTCCGAGTGAGCCTTGAATATCTTGGTCCGCTGCTTGAAGGAGATGAAACCCTTTTGGTCGGTTCCCCGTCCTACCTGGCGCTGCAGCGAGAACAGTCAGAAGAACAGAGGGAGCGTGGCCCCTATGCCCAAGTGAGCGCACGTCACCTCAAATGCTTTCAGGAATGCATAATAGTTGGGGTGTGTCGCTCCCGGGATTTTCATCCTAGTACAAACGCGAAAGTGGCGCATAAAAGGTAGAGTCACCAGCCAGGCATTTTTATCTCGAAGGAACGGGAAAGGTAATGCTGCACAAACCTGAGGAAGAAGGAAAGGACAAGGTCCTGCAAACCAAAGATCTGGGTTCAGGAGTCGGTTACGACCTAGGAAGGTATTAGCACCCCAAATCGTACGCCGTACCCGACGGGATCCACGCTTGCTTGTTGCTTTAAAGGGTGCGAAAATAAGAATGCTGCTAAATAAAAGAATTGCTACTGGCATGGAACTGTAAATGGGAATGATAAAGGGAACTGAAAGAAAGAATGGGGAAAATGTAGGGAAAATAAAGAATGTGCTCGAACGGGCCCTACCCTGCTGCCTACGTACCTCATCGGGATAATGAGGATCAGAGTCGACGTAGTTCGCCTAACTAAGGCAGGAACTATTTTGTGTTTTTTAGGATGACGTTGCCATAGCTCTAGCTCAGGTGTTACCGGCTCTGACTCGAGGGTGTTTACCGTATCGCTGCTTGAACTGTCGAGACAAGTCGCATTCGTCCGCAAAGATTAGGAGATGAGAAGAGAAGACGCGATGTCTTTGTTTGTTGTCTTTTAAGAGAAGTGTTTTGGAGTTTGTTATTTGTGAAGATAGTCTCATGATTAGACTTGTACATCATGCTAGACAAGCCCATACTATTCCAAGATGGAATGAATATGAGTGCCCCATGGAATAAGGCTATGCGCAAGAGACTATTTCAATCTTTTATTAAGTGTCTTTTAGATTTTGTTTGAAGATAAGAGAAGAAGACTCAAATCGGAAAAAGGACAAAACTAAGGGGGACTAAGACCAACCCTAAGTTATTTATTATGCACAAAAGGGAGATCCTAATGGTTAGTGAGGTTTTCTAATCCTAGAGGGAAAAGAAATAGAATGCAACTTACTTCCTAGAGAAGTTAAGTTGATTCTACAAAAGAGGGGGAAATCCTACCAAGCACAAGTATGGAAAGTAAAGGAAATTAAATGCAAATTAAATGCATAAAGGAAGTAACATAATAAATTGAAGGAAACTTACCTCAATCTTCCCCTCTACAAAACAAAGATTAGTGTTGTATTTTATTAAAATAATAAGGCAAACACACAACAATTAAATCCTAATGACTCTATCTTAATTCTAGAGAGCTAAAAGAATGCTAAAACAAAAACCCAGCACCTATTACAGCCCCTAAAGTACAAACAGCTATGAAAATAATGCATAACACAAATCAGCTTTTTACAGCCAGCATGCAACATGAAAAGGTAGGTGTAAAAAGTTACAAACAGCATGCAAACATAACAAACAACATGTATTTTACAGCACCTATATGCAAAAACAGCTATGAAATGCAAAATTCAGATTTGGTTATTTTCATTTTTATGCACAAAGTGAATGATAAACAACACATTAATGTCACTTAACATGAATCTACATGCATCACAAAATGAACTCAAACATGTGAATTTATTTACATCATTTATTTGATTAAAAATGACAATGATCAATCAAGAACAAACATATTTTTTCATGTTGCACAAATGAGCATTTTATCATGAGATTAAACAAGTATCACTACAAGCATCAATTGTTACACATGCATGGCATAAAAATCAGAATTGAACTCATGTTAAGATATGATCAATTAAGCACAAGAAAATTGCATGAACATGTGAAGCATTTAATCAGTTTTGGCAAAAAAATCAAGATGGTATTTAATCACTTTATCAATCAAGCAAGCAATGAAAATAATCATGAAGCATGTGTTGAATTTAAGCAAGCAATTAACATGTGAAACAAATGATTAAAGTGTAGCAAAACAACATCAAGAATCAATTATATCACATTTGCACATTTAACACAAAACATGGAAAAGTGAACGGAATCATGTCGAAACGACTCGAAACAAATGAATTGGCTACTGGAAATAGACTCAAAAATTCCCTAAAATCAATACCTAAACATACATGAACCTTAGAAGCACTAGGAAGCAAGATTGAGCAATAAAATAAGCTAAAAATCCAAAAATGAACAGCGTTAACCGGTTAACCAAATTGGTTAACCCGTTAACGGACAGAAAAATACAGCATTTTGGCCAAAAACGCATGCGTTAATCGGTTAACGCTGAACAGAAAGTGAAAAATGATTTTGAAATAAGTGCTTTTGGCCACAATCTTCCTTCTAAACAACCCTAACCCCCACCTAATCATGCTAACACGAATTTCTACTCAATTAGGGCTTATTAACACATGCTAGAATCTATAACAAGCTACAATCCTAACTTCTAATCCATCAAAAACCACAAATCGCAAGCAAAACTTTAACGAACACGTAATCAAACATAAGCAATACGAAAAGCACTTAAAGAATTCCGAAATGGCGAGATGAAGAGAATAACTTAAAGGAGAAGTGATTTAGATCACCAACCTACGAAGTGGAGAAGTGCTTCGGTAATTGTTGCAAGAATCGGAGCTTGATCGAAGAGAAAACCAAGAAAACCGCGAAACCGCAAAATAAATGCGTTCTTGATGCTTGAACCTTCGTGCACTTCCGATAAGCCAAAATCCTCACAAAAATCACTAGCTTCTTCTTCTACAATCCACAATCAATGGAGGTTGAAGGCTTAAGCTTTAAGATCTTCAAGTTTCAATGTGAAACTTGAAGAGCTTATTCAAAAAAAGCTTAGGTGAAAATGGAAATGGAGGAAAAGTGAGAGAGAAAAAGTGATTGTGAAAGAGTGAAAAGTTGGAAAATTGTGGGACCCCTTGCATTGAAGTGATTAATGAATATTTAGAGGCTAGGATTGGAGCTAGGTTTGGGAATGGAGTTAGGTTTGGGGCCCAAAAATTAGGCTTGGGATCCAAAATTATGGTTTGGTAGTTAGTTAGGGTTAGGGTTGGAAAAGGGAATATTCCTTGGAATATTCCTTGGAACACTCTAGAAGATGGTAGAACATGGTAGAAACATCCAAGGGAAATGTAGTGGAGTTGAAGTGGAAAAATAAGAGGGAAAGAATGAAAGGGAATGTGGAAAGAAAGTGGAAGGAAAAAGGAAAGAAAAGGGAGAGAAAGGTGAATTTTTCCCTTTTTGGTTGGTTAGTTTGGAAATGGTTTGCATTATTTTTGGGATATTATTTTTCTCTTGAACTCCAATGTTTGGCAAGCCTCGATCGACCATACACCTCATGCAAAGGATGACGAATGATTTATTTTTTTTTCTTTTTCAAATGCGATGCGATGATATGCGGAACGATGCGGGAATGAAACGTAAACTACTCGAGGTTAATAATAAATAAGAGGGAAAATTTTGGGGTGTTACAGCTGCCCCTATTCAATCACTGTACACTTGAATGGATGATAGCAGTCGCTCTCAGACGTTTGAAGTATGCAGGGATTGAATACTATAAACAACCCAAAAATTTGCACTCGGTGGAAGAGAAAAGGGAAATAAACCCAACCATCTGAACTCTGCTTGAGGAGAACTCGGATGTGTAGAGTAGTAATCTGATGAATGCTTTAGAATAACGATGGGAGATTGCGCCACGCTACGGGTGGACTTTTCGATGGGCTATTAATGACGTGCCACACAACGGGTGGTCTTCTGAATGCTTTGCCACACTACGGGGATCACTGCTCGCTACGGGAGACTTTTATTTCGGCCACACTACGGGGACGCTCTTCTTGCTACAGGAGACTTTTGATACCTTGTCTCCCTGAGAATGGACGATCGCTCACTCTGCGGGGATACTCTGCCACACTGTGGGGCTTTGGAATTCTTACCACACTACGGGGCACATTGCTCAGCTACGGGAGACTTTGAAAATTTTCCACACTACGGGGGCACATTGCTCAGCTACGGGAGACTTTCAGAAATTTTGCCACACTACGGGACACATTGCTCAGCTACGGGAGACTTCTTCTCACTACGGGAGACTTTGGCTCACTACGGGAGACTTCTGCTCACTACGGGAGACTTCCATGTTTTGCCACACTACGGGGGCTGCTGCTCGCTACGGGAGACTTTGGCTCACTACAAGAGACCTCCATGAAAATTTGCCACACTACGGGGGCATATTGCTCAGCTACGGGAGACTTTTGCTCACTACGGGAGACTTTTGCTCACTACGAGAGAATTTCAGAAAATTCGCCACACTACGGGGGCACATTGCGTAGCTACGGGAGACTTTCAGAAAATTTGCCACACTACGGGGGCACCTTACTCAACTACGGAAGACTTTGGGTCACTACAGGAGACTTCAGAAAATTCGCCACACTACGGGGGCACATTGCTCAGCTACGGGAGAATTTTTGCTCACTACGGGAGACTTCAATTTTTTGCCACACTACAGGGGCTGCTGCTCGCTACGGGAGACTTTGGGAATTTGCCACACTACGGGGGCACACTGCTCAGCTACGGGAGAAGTTTTGCTCACTACGGGAGACTTCAATTTTTTTGCCACACTACGGGGGCTGCTGCTCGCTACGGGAGACTTTGGGAATTTTCCACACTACGGGGGCACACTGCTCAGCTATGGGAGATTTAAGAATTCGCCACCCGGAGGATGGACTTTGGCCAATCTACGGTTGGACTTTGGATAAATTGTCACGCTGTAGGTGGACTTTAAGAATTTGCCACCCAGAGGATGGACTTTGGCTAATCTGCGGTTGGACTTTGGAATTTGCCACCCAGAGGATGGACTTTGGCCAATCTGCGGTTGGACTTTGAATAAATTGCCACACAGAGGATGGACTTTGGCCAATCTGCGGTTGGACTTTGAATAAATTGCCACACTGCGGGTGGACTTTGGATTTCAACCTTGGATTTAATACACACATGCTGAATTGTATGACATGATGCCCCATGGCACTGGGGGATAAGTAACAAATCTTTGCTGACTCTGTGGGGGATACATATGGTTGCCGATATTTCTGTTGGAGAAGAGTGTGACTAGTCTGCCTCGACTTATCACCTTTGCCAAAAATAGATTGGACTTTAGATTTGAAGACCCTGCTAGGGGATGCCTCAACTGCTGGGGATTGAATCTCACCTATGGATTTTGCTTGGGAATCGACAACTTTTCGACTTAGCTGGGGGAAGAACTGTCAAGGCTCTGCTGAGGAGAACTCTCTTGTCTAACTGAATTTTCCAAACCTCTGTGGGGAAGGGAACTGTTCAGCTAACTGACGGGAATTTCTGGATTCTTGTAAGAAGTGCTTCACTACGGGAAGACGACTCTTGCTAGGGATGATCCTTATTGCTCTGATGGGGAAGAGAAGGATTTGGTTTGAGATCTGCTGGGAAATAAGATCAAGGAAACCTGCTGAAGAAAAGTTTGACGACTTTATTGGGGATAACTTCCATGCGTCTGTTGGGGATAACGAAACTGAACCGCATCCTACTGAGGAGGAAAAATTTCAAGTAGTCTCGTGCTAGGGATCATTCGCTTTGATTCGGGCTTTACCTTAAAAGGATTTTACAACAGACTTGGTGTCTTTAAACTCTTCAGGAGTATAATTGCCCTGGTATTCTGAACTTCCGATTATTTGTCTTCGGGAAAGAATGAATCGTCGTGTGATTGGGGTGGCTTACCCCAGTATGAGTCTTTGAAGAGATTGCTCTAGGAGAGATCTGAATCTTGAGGTAATTGCCCCAGTTTGGCTGACTCTTGAGGATATTGCTTGACATAATTGCCCCAGATTGGTTGGCTCTTACCATGACTGGTTAGGAAAGTCGTTACTCAATGGAGCTTTCTCGGAAAAGTGCACCTCGACGTGACTGTCATTCAGAAGTTTTAGACTTCTCAACTTGGCAAGCTTAAGCTTCTGGACTGAATTTTTGCATGTGAGCTTTTTATGATGCCAAACAAATGTATGCAAGCAGAAAAATGTTTATTCTGAGAATGGAAATTCTAATGCAACACACATGTTAATCTTGAAGATTTGAAAAGGTGTCACAAACCTTTGTGAACAAATCACTGGTTAAGATGCGACATTATTTTTGAATCAAAGTATGTACATGCAATACCGACAATTATCTTTTAGCACAACTCATAGGAGTCAGGAACGCGGCCTCGTGGTAGTATGCTCTCAAATTAACCCTGTTTCAGTTAGGACTTTTGAGGGTTGTATCATGGCTTGGTTCACGGTTATAGAAACAAAGGATATAGGCTCGAAGTTGATTTGTGCCCACCCACTCTTCATGATGTTCTCCATTCCTATGTTCAGCTAATCTTCACAAGCATTCACCTTTCACAAGGGTTTCGTATCGGTCGAGGAACCATTGTTGCTATCGGTTTAGGTACCAATCAAGTTGTTATTTGGAGTCAGTCACCCCTTGGTCTTTCGTGTCTGTGCCACGCGACTTTGTTCTTGCTTAAGGACCTTTCTTGTGTCATCCTTTTCGTCTTTCGCTTTTGAGTTATTTTGCTTATCCCTAACTTTTGCCTGGACTGATTCTTGTGAATCTTTGATTGTGAAGTCCAGCGGGATGCCCTAATTTTTGTCTTAGTCGCTTGTTTTCAAGTTTCGACTTAGCGGGCTTTTCATTTCTTTCCTTTTTTAAACAAATCGTGTGACACTGTTTGTCTTGATTGCTTTGCGAGGGTTGCGACTGCCTCATTCTTTGGTCGATGAAGGATAACCATTGTGGTCTTCAATCTTTGGACCTCTTGATTTGGATAACCATTGTGGTTTCGGGTCTCTGGACGTTTTGATTAGCATAGTAGGATGTAATGGATCCTCAAATACACTCCTTTATGAAAGACTGAACGCTTGGTCCGATTAGCTGACAATCTACCCTGCCCCTGAGTTACATGTGAGGGTTTTTTATGTGAAAAGAAACTCCTACTTCAAGGCTCAAAGGGGTTAGCAAGGGTCTATATTCCTTATATCTCTAGTGTTTAGGGATTTGAAACAAAGCATGTACATTGTCAACAGGGTCTTATTTAGGAGCACACAATTAGAGATTCATGCGTTTTTGTTTCGTCATTCTCCTTCATAGAGTTTAAGCACGACAATTGGTATTGTGATGTACACATGCAAAATTTATAAGTGAATGCAAATGAATTACTTCAAGAAAAACATGTGAGTTTTATTATTGCTAACATTCAAAAGCAAACATATTTCATACATGTAGACAAATGTTTAGCATATAAAAAAAACTACAAATGGAAATGCAGTAAAGAAACTGAATATTGTCGTAGTTTAGGAGGCTTGACTCCGTCTGGACCTGTCAGTCTTGGACACTTTCAGTGATCAATAGCTCTTTCACAGACTTATAATCTTCAAATTGCAGCCGTATACCTAACCATAGCAGTCATACTTCTTCTTCTAGCTATTCTGACTCTGACGCGAGACATCTGAAGGAAAGAGTGAAGCTGGGGAGTAAAGTTGCCCCATAAGGTTGCTCGGAAAGACCTGACGATCTTCTGCCTACGTATCTCCATTGACCAATGACCAATGAAGAATCAGAGCGACGTAGTTCCCCTCAATAGGGATGAAAAAAGCTTTGAAGAGACACAAACAAACAGTTGCCATTGCTGAGAGTATCTGGATACTGATGGCTTTATTTGCTTCTTGAAGACTCCAGCTTAACGTGGACCATCTGGTAAAACAAGCTTGACACTGGCTCCGTTGTGATTGGGAATTGGATTCTGGAGTACATTTGGGTGAGGCGCAAAATTGATCGCCTTGGAGTCAATTAGGTCTTGTACCTTGTTCTGAAAAGCCCAACATTTCTCAATATTGTGCCCCTGGGCACCCGAATGGAATTCGCATATGGCATTTGCATCGAAGTTCTGAGGTAGGTTATCAGGAGAAGGAGCTCTCATGGTACGAAGCTCGACCATGTTCAACTTTAGCAGCTCTGGAAGCAAAACAACATATGGGCATGGGATGGGATCAAGTCTGCGGTTTCTCGCTCTTGTCCTTTCCTGATTTGGTCTCTGCGCCTGATATTGCTGACCTTGAGGTTGTGGTTGAACCTGTGGCGTAATAGTCACTGCAGCTGTTTGGTAGTAACCTTGTGAACGACCTTTGTCTCGGCCCCTATACACAGCATTGGTCTCGCCTTCTCTTCGTCTTTGGCCATTTCCAAAAGGTTTCTTCACACCAGAAGAACTAGAACTGCTTGCATCCTGAATCTTTCCTAATTTCAGAAAGTTTTCTATCCTTTCTCCAACGATGAGAATATCAGAAAAACCAATGGACGGGCAGGAGGCCAGACGATCCAAGTAAACACCTTGCAAGGTGCCCATAAACATATCGGCCATTTCCTGATCCAGAAATGGAGGTTGAACCTGTGCGGCCAGCTTACGCCACCTCTGAGCATACTGCTTAAAACTTTCCTTGGGTCCTTGAGACAAATTTTGCAACTGAGTGCGGTTTGGAGCCATATCAATATTGTATTGATACTGCTTGAGAAAATATTCAGCTAAATCTTTCCAGCATCGGATAGAGACCCGACTCAGTTTCATGTACCAGCTCAATGAAGCTCCAGATAGACTATCTTGGAATAAATGCATCCAAAGTTTCTCGTCATCAGTGTGAGTCGAGATTCTTCCAAAGTATGCATGAATGTGAGTTTTAGGGCACGTGTTGCCGTTGTACTTGTCAATGATGGCACCTTGAACTTAGGAGGGATTCTGACTCCTGGTACTAACCCAAGACTGGTTATATCGATGCCCAGGGAATTCTGACATTCCATGGCCTTAATCTTCTCCGCCAGCTCTTCATACCTTCGATTGTTGACCTCATTCATATTACCCATATCAGCATCCAGTAGAGTGAACTGGTCCTCTTGTGTGTCTTCATTACGGGCCGCAGTCCCATTTAGATTTGGCCCTCCATTACATGCAGCGTTAGGATCCACATTCTCAGTCGGTGTTCCAGCATTAGCATTCCCACGGGGTTGCTCAACCATCAACCTGAGACGCTCTTGATTCTGAGCAATGTCGGTCATCATGTCCATGAACTGATCCATCCTCTGTCGGAGCTCATTGAGATCAGTCTGCATTCGTTCAGCCATTCTCACTCAGTTTCTTTTTGTTGGATACCGATGAACGTGTTGACCAGCTATATTGCCTGAAGTTGAATAAGCTAGGAAGTCCGAATGACCTGTAAAAATGCAAAATATGCAAATCATGCAGTAAATGCGTATGGTATATTCATGAGGATACGACATGCGACCCTGCAAATGAGTAAGCATGTGTTAGTGATGCAAGCATGCAGAGGATGTTATGCAATGCACTGGCATGTGATCAACGGTCTGGCGATCACTGGTCTGACGTTGGTGTTGAGAAGACAATCATGTGCTGGTGAAGAGTCGTAGTAACAGTACCACCGAAATCCCGAATTTCAAAACCAAAAGACCATGTAGAACCTGATCATAATACTGAACAATGCTGGCAAAGAGGGTATGTTGGAAGCTTCAGGGTTCCTGCAAACCTGTAAACCCCTCCCATCTCACGGGTATTCTACTCCGAGTCAACATCACGGACTCTCAAAGCCGGATAGCAATAATACGTTCACCATTTCCAAGAAATGGCTCATGACCAAATCAGAGAATCGATTTGGCATTAGGCACTAACTAGGGAGGTCTCATCTGATTACGGGAAAAACAAGCATCCCTCGTAAGTCCCCAGCTTCAAGCATTGAATCGAGAAACAATAGTACATTCATCCCGAAGGGTATAATACTATCGTCATACGAACAGTTTGCCTTGACTGGGTTCCTATGAGAGAACCAGGCCATCCTATGCGAGTTCCCAGTGGGCCCTCGGATGCGAGTGGGTTTTCCAACAAATGTGGTCTGCCACTGTCATCTCTGGAGAGGGTTGTTTCCACTAAGGTTCTCAATGATCGGTCTCCAGCTGCACATTACCATCAAGGTCGTATCCCGAAGTGGGGAAGAACCTCCACACAAGATAGTTCCAAGACGGTCGCAACCTGGGTGTGGAACACATCGCCACTCATCATGTAACCATGCGAGTACAACACGTCCACACTAATCCTATAGTGCACTCAAGCCAGGTATTTGGATTATCTCACAGTAACTCCCAGCCCACAGAAAATATGAAAACCAGCACAGCAAGATAGTTATAATGATGCATGATAAATACTGAAAGCAGTAAATAAATGCCGTAAAGTAAAACTGTAAATGAAAATAGTAAACCTAAACTAAAGCACACAACAGCAAACAGATAAACACCGAAAAAACAAAAACAGACAAGCGCTAGGATTGACTCTACAAGGGAAACCAGAGATTCTCTGTATTCCCCAGCAGAGTCGCCAGCTGTCGCTCCCGGGATTTTCATCCTAGTACAAATGCGAAAGTGGCACGGAAAAGGTAGAGTTTCCAGCCAGGCATTTTTATCCCGAAGGAACGGGAAAGGTAATGCTGCACAAACCTGAGGAAGAAGGAAAGGACAAGGTCCTGCGAACCAAAGATCTGGGTTCGGGAGTCGGTTACGACCTGGGAAGGTATTAGCACCCCAAATCGTCCGTCGTACCCGACGGGATCCATGCTTGCTTGTTGCTTCAAAGGGTGAGAAAATAAGAATGCTGCTGAATAAAAGAACTGCTACTGGCATGGAACTAGAATGGGAATGAGAAAGGGAACTGAAAGAAAGAATGGGGAAAATGTAGGGAAAATAAAGAATGTGCTCGAACGGGCCCTACCCCGCTGCCTACGTACCTCATCGGGATAATGAGGATCAGAGTCGACGTAGTTCGCCTAACTAAGGCGGGAACTATTTTGTGTTTTTTAGGATGACGTTGCCATAGCTCTAGCTCAGGTGTTACCGGCTCTGACTCGAGGGTGTTTACCGTATCGTTGCTTGAAATGTCGAGACAAGTCGCATTCGTCCGCAAAGATTAGGAGATGAGAAGAGAAGACGCGATGTCTTTGTTTGTTGTCTTTTATGAGAAGTGTTTTGGAGTTTTTTATTTGTGAAGATAGTCTCAAGATTAGACTTGTACATCATGCTAGACAAGCCCATACTATTCCAAGATGGAATGAATATGAGTGCCCCGTGGAATAAGGCTATGCGCAAGAGACTATTTCAATCTTTTATTAAGTGTCTTTAAATTTTGTTTGAAAATGAGAGAAGAAGACTCAAATCGGAAAAAGGACAAAACTAAGGGGGACTAAGACCAATCCTAAGTTATTTATTATGCACAAAAGGGAGATCCTAATGGTTAGTGAGGTTTTCTAATCCTAGAGGGAAAAGAAATAGAATGCAACTTACTTCCTAGAAAAGTTAAGTTGATTCTACAAAAGAGGGGAAAATCCTACCAAGCACAAGTATGGAAAGTAAAGGAAATTAAATGCAAATTAAATGCACAAAGGAAGTAACAGAATAAATTGAAGGAAACTTACCTCAATCTTCCCCTCTACAAAACAAAGATTAGTGTTGTATTTTATTAAAATAATAAGGCAAACACACAACAATTAAATCCTAATTACTCTATCTTAATTCTAGAGAACTAAAAGAATGCTAAAACAAAAATCCAGCACCTATTACAGCCCCTAAAGTACAAACAACTATGAAAATAATGCATAACACAAATCAGCTTTTTACAGCCAGCATGCAACATGAAAAGGTAGGTGTAAAAAGTTACAAACAACATGCAAACATAACAAACATTATGTATTTTACAGCACCTATATGCAAAAACAGCTATGAAATGCAAAATCCAGATTTGGTTATTTTCATTTTTGTGCACAAAGTGAATGATAAACAACACATTAATGTCACTTAACATGAATCTACATGCATCACAAAATGAACTCAAACATGTGAATTTATTTACATCATTTATTTGATTAAAAATGACAATGATCAATCAAGAACAAACATACTTTTCATGTTGCACAAATGAGCATTTTATCATGAGATTGAATAAGTATCACTACAGCATCAATTGTTACACATGCATGGCATAAAAATCAGAATTGAACTCATATTAAGATATGATCAATTAAGCACAAGAAACTTGCATGAACATGTGAAGCATTTAATCACTTTTGGCAAAAAAATCAAGATGGTATTTAATCACTTTATCAATCAAACAAGCAATGACAATAATCATGAAGCATATGTTGAATTTAAGCAAGCAATTAACATGTGAAACAAATGATTAAAGTGTAGCAAAAAAACATCAAGAATCAATTATATCACATTTGCACATTTAACACAAAACATGGAAAAGTGAACGGAATCATGTCGAAACGACTCGAAACAAATGAATTGGCTACTGGAAATAGACTCAAAAATTCCCTAAAATCAATACCTAAACATACATGAACCTTAGAAGCACTAGGAAGCAAGATTGAGCAAGAAAATAAGCTAAAAATCCAAAAATGAACAGCGTTAACCGGTTAACCAAATTGGTTAACCCGTTAACGGACAGAAAAATACAGCATTTTGGCCAAAAACGCATGCGTTAACCGGTTAACCAAATGCGTTAACCGGTTAACGCTGAACAGAAAGTGAAAAATGCTTTTGAAATAAGTGCTTTTGGCCACAATCTTCCTTCTAAACAACCCTAACCCCCACCTAATCATGCTAACATGAATTTCTACTCAATTAGGGCTTATTAACACATGCTAGAATCTATAACAAGCTACAATCCTAACTTCTAATCCATCAAAAACCACAAATCGCAAGCAAAACTTTAACGAACACGTAATCAAACATAAGTAATACAAAAAGCACTTAAAGAATGCCGAAATGGCGAGATGAAGAGAACAACTTAAAGGAGAAGCGATTTAGATCACCAACCTACGAAGTGGAGAAGTGTTTCGGTAATTGTTGCAAGAATCAGAGCTTGATCGAAGAGAAAACCAAGAAACCCGTGAAACCGCAAAATAAATGCGTTCTTGATGCTTGAACCTTCGTGCACTTCCGATAAGCCAAAATCCTCACAAAAATCACTAGCTTCTTCTTCTACAATCCACAATCAATGTAGGTTGAATGCTTAAGCTTTAAGATCTTCAAGTTTCAATGTGAAACTTGAAGAGCTTATTCAAAAAAAGCTTTGGTGAAAATGGAAATGGAGGAAAAGTGAGAGAGAAAAAGTGATTGTGAAAGAGTGAAAAGTTGGAAAATTGTGGGACCCCTTGCATTGAAGTGATTAATGAATATATAGAGGCTAAGCTTGGAGCTAGGTTTGGGGCCCAAAAATTAGGCTTGGGATCCAAAATTATGGTTTGGTAGTTAGTTAGGGTTAGGGTTGGAAAAGGGAATATTCCTTGGAACACTCTAGAAGATGGTAGAACATGGTAGAAACATCCAAGGTAAATGGAGTGGAATTGAAGTGGAAAAATAAGAGGGAAAGAATGAAAGGGAATGTGGAAAGAAAGTGGAAGGAAAAAGGAAAGAAAAGGGAGAGAAAGGTGAATTTTTCCCTTTTTGGTTGGTTAGTTTGGAAATGGTTTGGATTATTTTTGGGATATTATTTTTCTCTTGAACTCCAATGTTTGGCAAGCCTCGATCGACCACACACCTCATGCAAAGGATGAAGAATGATTTATTTATTTATTTTTTCAAATGCGATGCGATGATATGCGGAACGATGCGGGAATGAAACGTAAACTGCTCGAGGTTAATAATAAATAAGAGGGCAAATTTTGGGATGTTACAGGGTGCAGCTGAGATGGTGCTACACCCAGATGACCGAGCACGGCACAAACTAGATCACTGAAAGGCAATGTCACCCCCAGAGTCGAGGTCGCGTACTCATACATTGAGAACTTTCGGCCGCCATAATCTGAGAATATCTGATCATCATCCCCCGGGCAAGTGACGATCCAATCCTCAGGATCAATGCCAATAGGCAAAGGCTCCGCACGAGGTCTTGAAAAGGACGACACCTTGTCAAGCAGCTCCTCCAATACCCATTCCTCGAGCGCGATTACTTTATCCTCACCCTGAGGAGTACCAGCTGCTTCTCCAGAGTCAGGGGCCGCATCCTCCGCCATGGTCGCGTCAGATTCATCTGACGAGCTTCCAGAGTCAGAAGGAACTGATGCTTAAGAGCCAGAATCTTCTGAGGACACCTCCTCCGAGGAAATCTCGTACGGGTCGATAAGCGCAATTTCACCTGAAAAGTAGAGGAAAGGCGTTAGTGAATTCGATTAGAATATCAATTCCATCCTTCTACCGCTCGACAAGTGAAAGGGCGCGTGCCAACCCAGGAACAAGATCCCAGGCCAAAGCCCTCGGTTAACCATCGCTCAAGGCGATGGCCAGCATACGACGACATCAATGGGATGTTCAAGTTCTAGCTTCTTATCAGGTCCCAGATCAAGGTCGACCGGGACCATCGTCGACCACAAATTAGGGTTTGCAGTCGACGAGCAACGAGAACAGAAGGCCTATAATCTACTTATTCTAGTCTAAACTACCGGAAAATCTATCCTAAACCGCATGCATTGCTAAGATATCAAACCTATGGCTAAGAAATAAGCGAAAAGGGCCATACCTTGAGCTTGAGAGGCCTTTGAAGAAGAATTTGACTTGAAAATGCGGTGGTCGATATGTAGATACGGTGATCAACGGCTGAGAACTGTCGTCTGAGATTCGAGCGATGTGGCAGAGAGGGAGACAAAGCGAAAAAGCATACAGAATACTCTGGGTTCCTATTTATAGGGGAAGGAGCACGTGTGGAGACGCGTGATCCCTATCCCTGGGCAATGATTACCTACACTCTAGCCCCTAGGTTAGCCGTCAAAACATTGAATAGGCGCGAATTCCCAAACACGCCAACTGTTTGTTTCATCTCTCTCCTTCGTCGAACGACCGAATAATTGCCCGCTTGTCGTGCATCATCAAACGATCATTTTCTGGTCAACGCGCAAAAGTCACCAGATATAATGTGTGCACCTTGGACAGAATACCTTCATTAAGTCGCCGCCCCTCCCCAGGAGCAACGACTTGGGGGGATCCTGTTCCGACCAGGCCCAACTTCCAGAGTTAGGCAAGACAAATTATCGGCCCAACACGCTCTTTGTCGAGCATCACGCTCGGGAGGATGGTCAGTGTCGACCAAGGTTTGACCGACCGGAATAAAGTCCCATAAACGGCTAGTTTTGACCGTTACCTATTCATACGGGTTCCACGATCCACGCCCAACGGTTTGAACCAATAACCATCCACCAAGGACAGTATATAAACCCTCTCATACGAGAGGGTCAGGTATTCAATTCTCTCACCTTAATTATCGTACTTGCACGCTTTTTGCTCAGTCTCTTACTTTAGCATCGGAGTGCCTTGCAGGTACACCCTCCTTCTCTCCTTATCAACCGTCCTTCAACAATGCTCGACGCCAACCATATCGGATCCTGATCTCCATGTACGATCACTCTCAGTAAGACTTTTAATAACGATGAACTTAATCTTAAAGTGCTTAGGTCTTTAACTAGGGAATGGAAACCAAAGGTGACAATAATATTTGAAAAGAAGAGTATATCTACTATGACATCCGCATCTTTATTAGGAAAACTTCAAGATCATGAGATTGAACTTGGGAGACTAGAAAAGCATGAGATTCAAGAGAAGAAATCCAAAGGAATTGCTTTGAAAGTTGACTCAAGGGAATAACTAGAATAAGATGCTTCAGATGAAGATGAAAATTTCATGATCCTTGTGAAAAGGCTTGGTAAGCTCTTTGGTAATAATGATAAATCTTTGAAATTTGAAAAAATAAATAAAATTTTCAGGAAAAAAAGCATCTACATATACACAAAAAGAAAAAGAAATAAACTTTGGTAAGTTTTTACGAAATTTCTCTTTGGAACCCATATTTGCTTTTGCTTGTACATCTTGGTGTTTTAGGGATTAAGGGATGATGGACAGAAGTTTACTATAAGTCCTTTTATAGACGTGTTACTTACATTGTTCTTAGTCTATGTTATTTTTAATGTTGATTATTTCAAATCAAGATTTTAATAACTTTTGGAAATGTCATCTAATAGTCTAACCTATTTAAGATTCTTTAACAACTTTGAATTTATGTTTGATTTGTTTTATTGTTACTTCTTGTGTCAATTTCACTTCCTTTATGTTTATTAGAAAATCAAAGGAGGAATATTTAAGTGACTCTTGCACAAACTATATTTAGATAAATATTGGTCAAAATATTTTCATTAAAATCTTGCTAGAGGATTACAAAATATTTCTTAAGAAAGTACATGATATTAGAACAGATCTATATCCTAATCATCTCTCTCTTTCTCTCTCTTTAATAGATCAGAAGCTACCATAATTGACACATGGTTCATCTTCATCAATAACCTCCTCTTCTGCCACTGGGACTGCAAGCTAGTAAAACATCTCGTTGAGCCTCATTCTTCGTGACCTCTTCATAATCCTTCTTCTTGCCCTCATCACAACTGCTAAATATTCTATCTCTGCAGGTTGTTTAGTAATTGTTGATGTTGCCTCTTTTGAAGTAGGTTTTATAAAAGGCACATGCCCAGTTTTAGAAGACTCATAAATAACTTATTTCTAAAGGTTGTGGGTACTCTGCCTTGTAGAGATCTCAGATACTTTTGTTATGATAGAGGTCTTAGGACTCTCAGGTGAGGACTCCATGACTCGTGTAGTTATTGATGAAAATGAACTAGGTTCTTATTGCACTTATAGGGTTTTATGATCGTCCTAAATAAAAGATCTTTTACTTGATACTTGAAACTATTATAACCAATAAGTATTGTGCATAGTTCTTAATGACTCTTATTATGTGTTTCTCTTTCCAATTCTTGGAAACGGATCTCGTAATGATGATATGAGATGCATTGATTAGTGAAAGTTATTTTCTTTTTTTTTTTAATGTTTTTCTTTCATTTCTTTTCTTTTTGATGTGACAAAAGAGGGAGAAATAATGGTAAGTATTTAAGTGGAAACTAAACTCATTAAGTACCTGTTCAGCTGTACATATTGGTCATTTATATTTATGTTATTTAATTTTATCTTTTATGGTTATTTTTCTCAGGGCGACACATTTTAACTTTCTTATACATAGAACTAAGGAGAGGTTTACAAGCATTAGCCTATCAGACTTAGATGGAGCTTGCAAACCTCATTCTGTTATTGCCAAAGGAAGTTAAAATATTATATTTGGTTTTTCTTTAAAATGGAACTTAGAGGGAGCTTGCAAACCTCGACCTTAGAACTTTGACTCAGCGAGATCTTACAAACCTCGAACCCTGGTGTTATTAAGAAGAATGAATTACCTTTTCTTAAGAAATAGTATTTGGTGTTAGAGTCAGTAGAACTAAGCTTTGGACTATTATACTTTGAGGGAGCTTACAAACCTCATACCCTGATGTTTCTGAGAAAATTATAAATGCCCAACATTTTCATTTAAATACTTATGTTAGTCATCATAAGAAAAGGGGAGATTGTTAGAACAAGATTTGTTCATGGCATATTCTCTTTTGGTTTTGATGATAACGAAAGTATTGAAAGAACAATGGTTTGTTTGATGTGTGCTTTATATATGAAGGTTCTAGTTCATGTACATAAATAATCAGAATCTGATATACTTGGACACACTTGGGAATTGCTGCATTTTTAGCTTCTGGTGGAAAAATCTGAAGAACATTTACCAGTGTGGCTTGGCGTAGACTCTCGTGCTGAAGGTCCCAATATTTAAACGATTCACTACACTTGGTAATTGTATATAAACATCTGGTACCACTCAGAGTTGGTGATAAAGGTGGAAGTTATTCATACTGCAGAAAACAAATTGTATTGTCTTATCAGTTTGTCATGCAGAGACTACAAGATTGCAAGACTCGAGAAAAACTGGCATGTTTTATAGATACCTACTTCTAATGGCTTTATCAATACAGAACCTCTTGAAGACTCAAAGGTTAAATGTGTTACACATTGGGTTCATAATCTTCAGTGTATATATCTTCAATTTCTCTTGTACTTTGGAGTAAAGACAAAGACACTTGATCAAGTTACCTCTTCAACGACTAGTTTTATGCAAAGGCTATAAATATGGTTGAAAGTTCAAAATGAAATTTTAACAAGGATTCTTCAAAAGAAGGAGTAGGAAGATCAAGAAATTATCAAATCTATTGTAATATGCAATTTTTTGTTTGTAGGTTGTAATTGTAAAAGCCTTAAAATTTCTTACCATTGAATATCTTAGAAATCTTAAGTGTTTTAGGTATTTGTTATGGTAATTTCTTATACCTCTGATATTTGTATCATGTACACCTTGTTCTTTATTCTGCTAGGCCTGTTAAGTAGTTTAGATTAAAGTCTCTTGCTATATGCTTGAACAGAAGTCTTATCTCATTGGGATTCAAGCAACAAGACTCGAGTGAAGATGCTTGAGCTATGTAAATCTCTTGTTGTGTGCTTGAGTTGTAAAAGTCTTAATTAACAAGGTTGATTAAGAAGAAGTATTTACCCAATATGCTCAAGCCACGTAAGTGTCATTGCTCAAGTGATTGAGCTGTAAAAGTCTTATTCAGCTAGGATGATTAAACAAATGGAAGGTCTCTGTCTTATGGGCGTGAGCAGGATGTATCGAGTGCGACTTGAGCAAGGAAGTCTCAATCTGGATGACCATTAGAGCAGGTGGATCGGTCAAAAAATGTGAGCAAGAAGGTCTCAATATGGATGACCATTGGAGAAGGTGACTCGGTCAGAGGATGTGAGCAAGAAAGTCTCAACCAGAGTGACCTTTGGAGCAGTGGGATCAGTCAAAGGGTGTAATACCCCGTACTTAATTAAATGCTCTGGATAATATTAATTGGGATTAATAGGGTTCCGGTGTGCTCTGAGAGTTTCAATTTAAAATAATTGGAGCAACTGACAAACTTAAATTAATTAATTAATATTACCTGACTCAGAGGTTTTATTAAATATTCGACTCAGAGACATTTTGGATACTCCTAATTCGGACCAGTTAGAGTTACTAACTGATAAATATTATTATTTCTTTTGTTATAAGAGAGAGAGAGAGAGAGAGAGAGAGAGAGAGAGAGAGAGAGAGAGAGAGAGAGAGAGAGAGAGAGAGAGAGAGAGAGAGAAAGAAGAAAGTTAGGGAGAAGAAGAAAAAGGAAAGAAAAAGAAAGAGAAGAGGAAATGGAAAAGAGGAACTCATGGAAGCTCAAGAATCATCATTCTTCTTCATCATCTTCACCAAACTCCTCGCCGTTGTAGAGGTGGGTTCATAGTTAGAGACTTTTGCTTTTAGTTTGGATTGAATTTTTGAGTTTATGAGTTTTAGGGTTTTTATGGAGAAATCTTAAAATCGGAAGTTTAAACGGTTAGAATTTGATATAAATGCTTGAGAATACTGACATTTAGTATATGAACCTTAGTTGGGACCATTTAGAAGTTTGGTGATGGTTTGATATGATTTTTGGTGTTGTTGTCATGGAATTTACGTGTTTTTCTACATTTTGGTTTCGGTTAATCGGTTAACCATATGCGTTAATCGGTTAACGCGTCTGAAGTTTGCGCAGTGGCCTCTGTTTTGGTTTGGTTAACCCGTTAACCACATGCGTTAACCGGTTAATGTAACGCCCCAATTTTATAAAGTATTTTTATAAAATAAATATCAAGGGTATGATGGTGTATTTGGAATAATAAGTGGATGAGGTATTTTATTTAAATAATGATAATATAATGAGGTTGTATTATTATTATAATATTATTATTTAATAAATAAAATAAAATATAAGTTGGAGGTCTGAGGGGCAAGGTTGTAATTTGATTTTGTTATGAAAAAGGGAGAACACGATACATTTTCTCATTATCGTATTTTGACGAAGGAAAGAGGGCTCTGGAGAAAAAGGGAAAGGAGAAGGGAAATCAAGGATCGTAAAGCTTCAAGATCAAGGCTTTGCAAGGAATTTGTTAAATTCGAGGTAAGGGGGAGAAAGGGTTCTTTATTGGTGATCTAACATGAAAGGGTAATTGGGAGTTCCTTACTCCATTAGGGATTATCTAATGTTGTGGATTATTATGAAATTGTGATATGATGTATATATATATGTTATGATGATTGATTATGGTTGTGTGAAATTATTATTGAATTATATGCTTGATTGTTGTAATTGGAAGGGTGGTGATTTGAGTTATATGATAAGTTGGGTATGGAAGTGGTTATAGAGAATGATGTTGATGATGATGTAAATGGAGAATTGGAAACAAACCTAGGATCTTTCTTAATTTGATTAGTAATATTAGGTTGTGAAGATCATAAGGAATTAGAAGTATAAAATTAATTTAAGAACAACATTTGGATTGTTTTGAGTGATAAAAGTGAGAGATAAGTGTTAGAATTCGAACTGGTATGAAATTGGGAGAGAAAAGTGAGTTTTAGAAAAAGCTAAATTTTGGGTGCAGGTGGCCTGACACGGGCAGTGTTGCGTGACACGGGCGGCCGTGTTAGCCCCCTGTATTTTGCAAAATCTTGATTTTTGAAGGGCATGTTCAGGCCACCTGACACGGGCCGTGTCATGGGACACGGGGGGCCGTGTCAGGCCTCTGTTTTGAGGAATTTTCCGTATTTTAAGTTGGTTTAATCCCGAGTTCTTGTTCGATACTTGTACCATTAGTCTAGGGCATTGATGATGACATCCATGTTTAACTATAGGACCCGACGACCGATAATAAGAATGTGCGCGTTATATGATTATTGTGGATAGTATTACTTTATTAATATGTCAATTAGAAGGTGTTGATGATGGAAATGTTTATTACAAGTCTTGCACAATGATATAAAGGAATAATGATAAACGAGGGGGATCGTGATGATTGGTAACATAGTTGATTATATGTCTTGCTTAGACCCCATGATGTAAGTGTTGGTAGCGGTGAGGATCGGAAGGATCGTGTTGTATTAGAATATATGTATAGGAAATAATTGAGAGTGGAATTAATGAGGAGTTCATAGAATATGACATGTGGTAATCTGTGCATAGGAATACATGTACTTATGTTGATTTATATGACTCTTGATGATGAACCATATGAATTGTATTGATAATATGTGTGAATATTGTCTAATTATTTATGTGACCCATGTGATGGGATGTGTGGTAATTGATGAAGATCGTGAGGATCGTATTGGCATGATTGTATTCATGTGTGTTCGTGATATGGTATGTGTGTAATCGAGTTTTGCATACGCATACATATTGATGGAATAATCATGTCGTGGATGTGATTATTCGGGATTCGTTGAGAATCGTGGTTGCAGGGATGATCGTGTCTTGTTGGAGACGTTAACAATGCATTCGGGGTTCTATTTGATGAACCGTTATTGTGAGTCGGTACCGCATTTGCATTGTGTCATTGTGTCACTTTGCATTGATTGATTTAATGATGTATGATATGTGTTGATGAACTATTTGAGATATTGATTAATTGTATGATGTATGATGTGTATTTGATTAATAAAGGTGAGATTACCCCGTAATATGTTATTTGCACTGTTAATATATTGAATTGTTTTCTCACCCCTTTGTTGTTTGGTTGCGTTTGTGCTTCTTCGGAAGTACAGATGATTCAGGTACTTGAGTATGCTCAGAGTACAAGTTGTTTGGTCGAGTCCTAGGAGTCACTCTGATACGTAACACGGGAAATAGGGATATTTTTTGTTTATTTATTCTTGTTAGTAATAGTTACGTATCATATTTTGTTGAAACTTACAAATTAAGTGAATTGATGAATTTTGTGGATATTTAGTGAATTGCCGATTGTTGAATAAAAAGATATTTCCGTTGTTTTTAATAAATAATTATACTTTTGGTTGATTTTGAAAATGTAGCCACTCACTTGTTATTTAAACTCTGATTTATCTGAAAACTTGTGTTATTTTAGAAAATGGGAAAAGTGGGTGTTACAGTTAACACTGTAAGTATGGGAGAAAATGTTTTAATTCCAAACTTTGAAAATTCACAACTATTTACTCGGTTATCTGAATCAAGTGTTCCTTATACCGTTTGAAATCTAAAATTATGTACTTTCACATGATGCTGAAAAATATTATTTTTACCCGACTTTTACCGACTTTTCTAATTAATCGGGATTATGTTAGTTAGGGAAATGTGGAAGTATGCTTAATCATGAGGGTTGATTGAGAGTAGAGACATGAGATTATTGTGAGAATTGTTTAATGGTGGTAATTGAACTAAAGTGTTAGAATTATATAATTGAAACTATATAATTTAAAAGTATCAAGAATATTGAAAGAGTGAGGAAACTTTACCTAAAACCATTTGAATGGCCTAGTATTGTGACTAGGATTTGAGAGATGGTATAACTTGTGAGGTAAGTAAGATTACCCTAGGTTGATACAATTGATTTAGAGACATGACAATGCTTAGGCGTCGATACTTGATCAATGTCTTCGGGCTAGGTAGTTGTAGGAAGTTGGAAGTTACTTCCTTGCGTTATAATCCTAATTTAATTATATCTGGCTCGTGTCGAGGTCCCACGAGGCGGGACGGCCGGGGAGATATAATTAATCTGTGGATTTGAATCCTTTAATGGATGACTGTGACTCGTACTCATCCTGGCGTGGCTGGGCGGGGAAAGTATCCATTAGGATAAGTAACGAGTGACCCGTGCTCGTCCTTGTGTGGTTGGGCGGGGAAAGTTACTTTGAGGCGAGGTATTGTGACCTGTGCTCGTCCTTGTGTGGCTGAGCAGGGAAAGTACCTTAGATGGATAATGAGTGACCCGTGCTCGTCCTTGTGCGGCTGGGCGGGGAAAGTTATCCATTGTAAGATATTGAGTTACTCGTGCTCGCCCTTGGGTGGCTGGGCGAGGAAAGTTATCTACACGTTGAGGATTGAGTGACCCGCGCTCGTCTGCTACGGTTATGGCTGGGCGGGGAAAGATGCCTCTAAGCACCTTGTGTGTGCTCTGTTGTTACATCGTTGTCTCTAGTTGCTATGTGAACTCGAAGTCTAGGTTTGTCCCCCGACTTGAGTATTGATATAATTGAACCCTTAGAACCGAGAGATCTCTAAGATAGAGAACCCACTGAGATGTTGTTATCTCACCCCACTATTGTTGTTACTTTTCAGGTTTCATTTGCAGGTTTGATTTACAAATTGAGCTATGCTCGGGATGTTTCAAGTGAAGCATAGATTTAGCCTTACGCTGTGTATTTTTGTATCTTTGTACAATATGAATATTGTATTGATCTTAGTGTTTTATTTTAGTATGATTTCCATGTCTTGTACCATTGTTGTATAGAATTTTAGAATTGGTCAAGAATGTGAATTATACTAGTAGGCATTTATGATGGTGTCAGTACCAAAATAACACTTGTATGATATTATTCTAGATATATATTATATGAGCGTTAAAGTTGGTATCAGAGCAGGTCGTATCCTCGACCTAGCCTTGAAACATCATAAGTAAATCTTTCCTGCCTCCTAAGTGTGTCTTGCCGGCGTGGTTCTTAATATCATATTATGTAGTATTGGGCCTGATCAACCTAATGCTATGTATGTGATGGGTAGGATCATGATTGTGCAACCATGAGGACTTTGAGGTGTTGTCGTAACTTGTGTTGTGAGAGTAGGCTCAAGCCATGAGTTTTTAGCAGAGGGAGCTTTGGTCAGCTCAGTTGGAGTCTTCTAAAGAGTTGTACTTCCTGTAACATAGAGTTGTAGAGAAGTGAGTTGTTCGAGAAATCCTTTGGAATGGATAGAATTTGAAGGATGCAGATATCTACAAAATGAGTGGTCAGTGTATTAAGGAATACGTAAAGTCGCTGGTAGACCAGTAGTGATCACTGGTATGGACAAGAGTGACGAGAAGTTTCATTCCACGAAAAGAGAAAGTGATTTATGGAACGTGTGACGTAAGTTCGGGAATGAGTTAATTGTTAGTGCTTCAATTCTAAGGTTGCAGTGGCATCCTAGAAGAACGATATTACTTCAAGGAGTGTATTCGGATAATGCTTGGGGACGGATAGGAGTCACAAGTTAAGAACATTTCTTTACTTATGGGAACCTAAAGTTATGGTGAAGTGTGGAGAGAAACATAAGGATGTGATTACGCGTTTCAAGTGAGACAAGTATACCCCGAACGAAGAGTAGGAGTTTGGAGTTGTATATTCGGTTATGACTGAAGAGACAAAGTTTAGAGTAATACATCAGGTTGTGATATTTAGTAAGGGATCTATTCGGTAAGTGTTGAAATTACCCAAGGGATAGTATAAGGTATAGTGTCAGAGAAGGAATAGGCTTTATTTAGTAACTTGGGCGTATTTGGTATGGACTATGTGAAGTTGTGATATATGATAGAGTAAGCACATTGGATTCGGGAGAATTCTAGTAAGATGGATTATGTTTGAGTATGAGAGTATTGTCGTAGAGCGTAAGGTGAACAAAGTATAGAAACAATAATAAGAGTGCATTATGAGAAAGTGATAACAGAGAATGCTCTTGGAAGAAGGTACTAAGGAGTTGTTAGGTTGTTATTGAAACTTAAGCTATGGAAGTGTAAGCAATAAAGATTCGCCCATTAGGACTCTAGAGGTACGATTACTTTTGTGTGGAATCGTCGGTTGGTATGTGTTGCACCCCAAAATTTGCCCTCCCCAAGACAGGACATTGTGTACCAAGAGGTTCAAAAGGTTCACAAGACATCTCATGAGGTTCACAAGGTTCACAATTGGTCAAAATGTTTGACAATTCCCTCAAACAATGCATCCTCCTAAGTAGTGCATCTTAAACTAGGGTTTTGGCTTTCATCAGGCTAAATGGACTTCCAAGACTTCAAGTGAGCTTCATAGCATCCTATATTTGTTCAAGAATTCCCATGTCAAGTTTCAAGACTTTCCCAAAAGATTTGCTCAGTCAGATGATCAGATAGGTTAAAATCAGTCAAGGCAGTCAAAAAGTCAAACTGAGGTCAACTGTGGTCAAACCAAAGTCAAACTTCATGATTTTTTGCCAACATCAAGTTTATGAAGTAAAATTCATCATTTTATCAGGGGTTGATCATGATTCATCAAGGAGATTTCATATCATCAAGAATCAGGAGTTTCTAAATTAGGGTTTTCACAGGAAAAGTCAACTGAACTTTGACCAGCCATAACTTTCACATGTTTCATCAAGAATTTTTCATCCAAAGCTCATTTTGAAGGAAATTGAATTCTCTACAACTATGTGTCTCACAAGCCAAGCCCAAAAATGCTTCATTTGGAAGGTATGAGCTAAGACATTATAGGTCCTTTTAAAAGTCAACAAAAGTCAACAACTTCCAAAGAGCATAATTTGAGAATGGTTACAGATATGGACATGAGACCAAAGAGGTTGGTTAGAGGACTCTCTAATATTTCTAAAATGTCCAAGAACACCTTCATAGCCTTAAAATTGAGGGAGGTAGGCCTTTGCAAAGTTGGGAAAATTTTGGGGAAGTTTATGAAGCAAATGAGGCCTTAAAACCAATTTTTGCTAAATGGGCCTACCAAATTGCCATCCAATCTTCATAATATCATCAAGCACGACCCAACCCATGCCTTTTCTGATTTTTTATATTTTATTTAGTATTTATTTGAATTTATTCATTAAAATACAAATTAAATCAAAATCAAATATGAAAATCAAATATTTGGATGAGATTATGATTCTAGAAAGTCATAAACATCAATTATAGATGATTGATCTGATCCAAATTCGTGCTAGCTTGATTTGGAAAGGTTAGATGTGATCTTTTTAAATATTTGAAATAAGGAAACTTCATGATCAAGCAATCAATACAAAGCCCATAAATCCATAACATTTTGACCTATTTTACATCCTTATATATACATGAGTATACTGCAAGCAGAATAGGACGGATTCACAGCCTCCAAGCATAAGATCAAACTTCAAACTTTTCAAGAAAAAACTCCAATTCGGATTGCAACCTAGAGGCGTTTTCAAAGCTTTCTGAAGGTGGCATTAGCTTGCTTGAGCATCACTGAACACAATTCAATCATCATAAGCATCTAAAACATCATATAATCGTCCAACCGAATCATGCTTTGTTCTTGAATATGAATTTTTCAATTTCATATATTTGTTTGTTTTAAATGATAGTTGATGATTGCTTGATGTTTGTGATAGTTCTAGGAACATTTCTGGACTCTCAATTTGAAGAATCGTGACCTTAATCTCCAAACGCCATTATTAGGGTTCTTGCTCCATGATTGGGGTTTTCTAATTTAACAAATATAAATATATTCTAAATGTATAAACGAACTGGCCTTGTTGTGGGGAGTACAATGGTACCCTCAATTTAGTGAAATTTTACAGGTTTGATGTTCTTGACATAAGGCTAGGAAATCCTACGAAACCAGGTTCGCAGAAAAAATCGCAGGAAACATTGAAAGAGAATTCGCAGGAAATTTGGGGAAGAAGATGAAGTTTGGCGCTGAAAATCAAATTCAAATATTTGTTTTAAAATATATTGTTTTGTTGTTGATTTAATTTCAAACGCACGCAGTTAGCTCAGTTGGTTTGTGTATTGGCCTGTGAACGAATGGTCCTGGGTTCGAATCCCCCCAGGCCATTTTGTTTTGCTTCTATTTTTTTGAAATTTTGCAGGTTAATGAGAAAACGAATGGGTGTCCATACTTTATCACCTGCGTATGCCTGGCCTGGTGGTAGCCTTGTTGGTCCAAGGAAGTAATGACCTAGGGCGTGGGTTTGATCCCTGCCCCAGGTAAGTTCTTTTTTTACTTCATTTTTGTTTTATTATTATTTATCTATTTATTTTATAATTAATCCAAAATTATATTTTCATAAGAAAATTATTTTTAAATAATAATATATAAATATATACAACTTCATATTTTTTTTAAAAATCATAATTTATTTATTTTTAATTTAAATTGTTTATATTTATTTTTTATAATTTGTTTATATTATTGTTGTATATATTTTTTATAATTTAATTAAGTTTAGATTAAATAATCAAAATCCTAATCCTGATTTTCTTAATTGTAAAATTAACCCTAATTTCAAATCCTAATTTCTAACCCTAATTTTTGTTTAATTTTAAATATTAAACTTAATTAATTTTTCTAATATATAATTAAATAATTAATCATGTTTTGTAATAGTTATTATATTGTTTATTATTATTATCCTCATTATCTTATTTTCTTTTAAAAATTCTTTAAAATTACTTATTTAACTTAAAAATATCCTCTTAAATTTTATATTCTTTATATTTGTTCTAACCTCTTTTTCTTATGATTATTATTGTTGCTAACCCTTTTAATTGTTATTTATTTATTATATATCTATTATTTAATTATTTATATTATAATGTAATTGCGAAAGCCTTGTAATAGTCGTAGGTTTATTATCGTTGTTATTTTATTGTTTATAAATATTTTTGCCATGGTTAGTAACTATAGGGAGTGATAACATGTTTGTGATTTAAAAATTAATTTAGAATGACTTACTTAATAAGATAAATATATGAATATGAACACTCACACACGTAAGTCGATCTTTGATCGCCATCTCACACTTTCTAAGGTTACTCCTTATGTTGCCTAATTATAAGGTCAAGTAAGGTGTCTTAAAGCAAAGTCCCTTCATTAATATCATCAAGTCCCTTTAATTTCATAAGATCAAGTCCCTTCGACGTTGCCTACGGTAAATGATCTTGTCCATTCGAATAAAAGATGATAAGACCCTACGAGTTGCTAAAGACACCTTACAGTTGCCTATACTCAGATGTCCCTTCACATGTCCCTTATTACATCCAAGGTAATGACTACCTATTCCTTAATAATAGCGATAGTCTTACCATTGAAAGAATATATAAGAACAGTAAAGACTTAATATAGGGTAGGTTCCTCTTAATTACTTGCTCACCTTTTCAAAATACTTCATTACACTTCACATTTCAAACAAATTTTCAAAAACAAAGTCTTTATATACATCCATACGAGGATCATTATAAAGTACTTAGAAATTTTTTAATCACACACTACACCTTTCTCAAAACAATTTAAAGTGAGCCAAGTAACTAAGAGCCCATGGATAACCATGGATATAAAGGGTGCTAATACCTTCCCTTTGTATAACCTACCCCCCGAACTCAAAATATTTTTAAGGTCTTTCCTGTTCTTTTATGTCCTTTCCTTTTGGATAAAATAAAAGTCGGTGGCGACTCTTGCTATCCGCAACATTTATAGAAAGTCAGTTATCCCACCGTGTTACAATATGGTTGTAACTGTTGGATGTGAATGGAGTGAGTTTGGGAGGTTTAGGTAACAATGAAGACCAGAAGTTGCTTCCGCGTTGAGTAATTGGATTGTCCCCTGGGTAGTACCCGGTTACAAAATTGTGTTTCTAAATCTCTTTATGCTACTGGAAGGTAAGATTTGCACGGAGTAATCGGTTACCCTCCTGGTAGTGACATGTTATCATTGTTATGTTTTGAAAATTGGATTTTTTTGCTAAGATGCATACATTTTGACTAGAGTTCCCGATTGAAGCATTCTTGGTACCGATAGGAAGTTGTGGAGATTTTCCATGCAATGATTGGTAAAGGGTAAGGAAACCCAGGTTAATGTGTGAGTAGAGATATTGAAGGTTCTTCAGAGGAGTATGTTACCTCAGTTTTCAAGCTCAAGGGAAAGCTATTGTATTTGTGAAGGATCAAAATATATTTGGAATTTAGCATGGATTAAGAATGTTGTTGTTTTAATTCTCGCCAAGGAACTAAAGAGAGAGGACAATGTTGTGTACTAGGAAATGAAATATCCATTGTTTGTTTACCCGATATGGATTGTGTATTGGATTTGTTTATGGAAAAACCAAGTGTTAGCTTGCAACTAAAATCCTTTTGATGTCGTCTATCGTCGTTTTCCTACTAGCATCGTTGTACGAGTAGAACCAAACTATTTCATTGAATATTGTGTTGTGACCGTAACTGAATGGTAGTTCTACTTCGTCGTTTGTCGAAGAGCGTAATCTGCATGTTGTGCCCTGTTATGTTTTACCTTGAGTTGTGGATGGTGAACGATTGTTGCACATGTTAAGAAACCACGAGTGAGAAGCATCTTGAAAGTTAGTATGGACTAGATTGGTAATTTTGAGTTGGATTGTTCGTCAATAAAAGGGAACAAGTTTAGTTGTGTTTGATCGTTTAGCCTCAAATAGGTAATCGATTGATACATCACTTTTGTGGAGGACTTTAGAGAATCGTACTTTCTGAACTGTAAGTTTGTTTTGGTTTTTGTTCGAAGTATCAGAGGATAAAGTATTGAATTTCCTTTTGAGCATGATTGGTAAACAGTAAATGATCTGAATTTTTGGTGTGTTGTCATTGTTACTGCTAAGGACCTAAATTGAGAAGTTATAAGAGATTCGTGAAGTGTTGGTCTTTCTGGAAATGTTTTGGGAATTAAATTGTTGTGTGGATAAGAGATGAACAATTGATCAATTTTAGTATCGTCAGAATTCTTAACATCAAGTTATAGAACCCGTAAGAGTAATGTTGGTTGTGTGCAGTTGAACCTTATTCAGAGATAAGAATTTTTTAGGTTACCCTTCCAGGTAAGAGTGAGAAATGAATGTCCTGAAGTTAAGTATGTAAATTAGATCGTATAAGGAACAAGACCCTTGAAAGAAGTGAATTCAAACGATGAGTTTTTCGTGATCCTAAAGGATGAATAAGTGGAGTATTGTATGCGAAAGGCAAGTGTTATGGAAAGTCGCAAGTGTACTAAGGATGATTGGAATTTGGTATTGGTGACTCACTGATTATTGTAAGTTTTGTGGCGTTACTACGGGATTGTTGATGGAGACCTCGTGCCAACATAAATCTCGAGTGGATGGAAATGTTGTAAAGAAATTGATATGGAGCATTGTAATCATGGTCATATTGGTTAGGCTTAATTGGATAAATTGTTTCGAGTTTAGAATGGAATTAGAATTATATCGGTTATGATTGCACCTGTACGACCCCAACATCTTTTTTATTGGAGAACTTTTGTCCGATGTCATTATTGTGTAGTCGACAAGTGAATTGCTCTATCGTTGCATGTCTGCAAGTTTTATCCTGCTGATTGGAGAGAGCTCCAATGGATAGGTGAGTTCTCTGCAGACTACCAACTACTTGGTATTGCTTGAGAAGTCGTGGTATCTCCACTGTTAGGCTTAGGAAGCATAGTGGAGGGAGACAAATAAAAGGGTTCTGCCAGATTATGAGTATTCGAAGGGATTTATTTATAAGTGTCCGATGTAAATGTTTACAATTTTGATATAAGATCAAGTGGAATTGGTAATGAAGTCGTTTAACAACTTTTGAAATGGCTTTAGTGATTGAAGGATTGTAATAAGAGTTTCGTTGGAAAATTGTATGTGGTTAAGATTTCACCAAGATACCTTGTGGAAATTTGTCGAGTGTTGAATGTTCCAAAATCAAGATGGAGTGTTATGTTTTGTGTTATGACTCAATGAAGGGAATTAGCATGGTATGTTTCTCCGAGGTAGCAATGAGACTAAGTGTTTCGGTATGAAGCAACAGATGAATTGCGGGAATAGTAAATTGGAAGTTAATCCAATATTGGAAACGAGCGTATGAGTAAGGACGCGAGGTTTGATTTGTTATGAGACGAGGACTTTGAGCCGAGGAGTCAAATTGGATTTTGAGTATGTCAGGATATATAAGAGAATTGAGGATAAGTGTGGATCTAAGACAGTTTCGTAAACTCTCGTTGTAGATGAGTAAAGGAAATTCAAGGACGCAATTCAATTCAAGGAGGGGAGGATGTAATACCTCATACTTAATTAAATGCTCTGGATAATATTAATTAAGGTTAATAGGTTTCCGATGTGCTCTGAGAGTTTCAATTTAAAATAATTGGAGCAACCGACGAACTTAAATTAATTAATTAGTATTACCTGACTCATAGGTTTTATTAAATATTCGACTCAGAGACATTTTGGATATTCCTAATTCAGACCAGTTAGAGTTACTAACTGATAAATATTATTGTTGCTTTTGTTATAAGAGAGAGAGAGAGAGAGAGAGAGAGAGAGAGAGAGAGAGAGAGAGAGAGAGAGAGAGAGAGAGAGAGAGAGAGAGAGAGAAAGAGAGAGAGAGAGAGAGAGAGAAAGAAGAAAGTTAGGGAGAAGAAGAAAAAGGAAATAAAAAGGAAGAGAAGAGGAAATGGAAAAGAGGAACTCATGGAAGCTCAAGAATCATCATCTTCAATAAACTCCTCGTCGTTGTAGAGGTGGGTTCATAGTTAGAGACTTTTGCTTTTAGTTTGGATTGAATTTTTGAGTTTATGAGTTTTAGGGTTTTGATGGAGAAATCTTAAAATCGGAAGTTTAAACGGTTAGAATTTAATATAAATGCTTGAGAATACTGACATTTAGTATAGGAACCTTAGTTGGGACAATTTAGAAGTTCGGTGATGGTTTGATATGATTTTGGGTGTTGTTGTCATGGGATTTACGTGTTTTTTTGCATTCTAGTTTCGGTTAACCGGTTAACCATATGCGTTAACCGGTTAACGCGTCTGAAGTTTTCACAGTGGCCTCTGTTTTGGTTTGGCTAACCGGTTAACCAAATGCGTTAACCGGTTAACACTGTAAGTATGGGAGAAAATGTTTAAATTCCAAACTTTGAAAATTCACAACTATTTACTCGGTTATCTGAATCAAGTGTTCCTTATACCCTTTGAAAGCTAAAATTACGTACTTTCACATGATGCCAAAAAATATTATTTTTACCCGACTTTTACCGGACTTTTCTAATTAACCGGGATTATGTTAGTTAGGGAAATGTGGAAGTATGCTTAATCATGAGGGTTGATTGAGAGTAGAGGCATGAGATTATTGTGAGAATTGTTTAATGGTGGTAATTGAACTAAAGTGTTAGAATTATATAATTGAAACTATATAATTTAAAAGTATCAAGAATATTGAAAGAGTGAGGAAACTTTACCTAAAACCATTTGAATGGCCTAGTATTGTGACTAGGATTTGAGAGATGGTATAACTTGTGAGGTAAGTAAGATTACCCTAGGTTGATACAATTGATTTAGAGACATGACAATTCTTAGGCGTCGATACTCGATCAGTGTCTTTGGGATAGGTAGTTGTAGGAAGTTACTTCCTTGCGTTATAATCCTAATTTAATTATATATGGCTCGTGTAGAGGTCCCACGAGGCGGGACGGTTGGGGAGATATAATTAATTCGTGGATCCGAACCCTTAATGGATGACCGTGACCCGTGCATGTCCTGGTGTGGCTGGGCAGGGAAATTATCCATTAGGATAAGTAACGAGTGACCCATGCTCGTCCTTGTGTGGTTGGGTGGGGAAAGTTACTTTGTGGTGAGGTACCGTGTGTAACACCCCAAATTTTCCCTCTTCTGTTTAGCATTATCATTATATCATAATCATCATAAGCATGTCATATCCTTAGCATTTTGCACAGAAAAATGAAGCATAACACTCACATGTTCTAGCATAAGGCATATGATCAACCATCCGGGAAATTTGAAGCACTGCAAGTCAAAATCAAGAGCATAGTGACCTGGCAAGAATCTCACAGGATCATTTTGCACAAGCTTTGTATCATCTTCAAGACCCTAAAAAAGGATGAGGATCAAAATCAGATCAGAACGGTTGGCGTCGGGTTATTCTTGAGGTTTCCCACCCAAAGGAGGGAAATTCAAATTTTCCTTGCGTTAACCGGTTAACGCATTTGGTTAACCGGTTAACGGCTGCGAAATTTGAATTTCAGCAGCAAGTTCAGCATGTGTGTTTTGGCTCCATTTTCCAATTTTCTGATTTTTATTCATTTGGATTAATTGGGAATTATGGGGAAGGATCTAGAGCATTTGTCCAAGCCTAATTCCAATGCTAAATCCTAATCACTTTCTAAGCCAATGTCAAGCCATATTTTTGGATCCCAAACCAAAATTTTGGGCCCCAAACCTAAACCATATTTATTCCATTTCCCTCCAAACCAAGGGACTCTCCCTCACAATTTTCACTTCTAATTTTTCTGAATTTTGAGCTCTCTCACCATTCTCTCATTTTTCCTCCCCATTTTCCAAATCACTCAAAGTTCCTCTTTGAAGATCACATAACTTTGCATTAAAGTGTGTAGATCTTGGAACTAGACCTCCATCCATAGCTTCTTTGCATCTTTTTGTTGGTTTATTACTTGGTTCAGATCTGGTTTGGGATCTAGAAGTGCTTTTGGATCCAAAATTCTGCATCAAGATCTTGTTCTTGCATTTATTTTGCACGGAGTGTGAAGTTTAGTACCGGATCTTCCAAGTTTTCCGCGATATCTCTCATTTCCAGCTCAAACAACATTTACCAAAGCATATCTCAACTTTGTAGGTTGGTTAATTTCAGATCTAGCTCTGTTTTTAACTTATTTGCATGCTTGTGCTTTAGATCCACCATGTGCTTGTGTATTTGCTTGTGTTGCTTGAATTGATTGATTGATTGGTAGTTGGATCTATGTTAATGTTCATTGAGCTTAATGATATGGATTAATGTGAATTGATCTAATTTTTCCATGTGTAATTGATTGCTGGTCTGGTGTGAGATTATTTGAATAAGCTAGTTTGAGTTGTTGTTTTTGCAGGATTTGCTGCTGTTTTGACAGTGTTAACCGGTTAACGCATTTGGTTAACCGGTTAACGCACCTGTTTTATGCGTATTTTGTGCAGGTTTGAACTGGTTAACTGGTTAACGCATTTGGTTAACTGGTTAACACTGAAGCAGAATGACTTTTTGAGGTTGTTTTGAGCTTGTTTGATTCCCTTGCTTGTTTTAATTGCCATGGATCATTGTATGATTATTGAACATGCTGTTTTAGGGTGATTTGCTTGCTGGTTGATGTATGCTTTCATGTTTTCGACGCGTAAGTCGTATATTTGCAATGCTTGGCATGTTGTTTGATCCTTGTTTGCTAGAACCTTTGAACATGCTAGTTCCATGATTGTGTTGATCAATTTGCTGGATTTTTGCTAACATTGCAGGGGATTATGGTATGAGAAGTGTGGATGTTTATCCATATTTCAAATCTTCATCTTTCCTCTTTTGCTTTGCTTTTGCTTTGTGAGTTTTGATGTGATTTGTTCCATCATGTGGTTCTCTTTCCCCTTTCTAGCTTTCTTCTCCTTTCTTTTTGCTTCTTTTTTGATCATCCTTTCTCTTAGGATATTTGAAGCCTCACTAACCTTAGGAATCCTTTGCATGCTAACATTAGGATTCGTTAGTCCCCCTCATTAGATTTTTTTACCTTTAAGATCTTTGGTTCTCTTCTCTTCTCATCTCAAAACAAAACCTAAAAGACACTTAATAAAGATTGAAGTGGTCTCCTGTGCAATAGCCTTATTCCATGAAACACTTGTAGTTTTCCCATCTTGGGATAGTACAAGCTTATTCATCATGATGTACAAGTCTGGTCATGAGACCATCTTCATCAAGGAAATCATAAAACACACTTCTTCATAAAAATTACAAAAACACTTAATAAATTCAATGAGTTAGTGAGCTTAGGCCCTAATCTCTGGGATCAAGTTTTAGGGATCTTCTTCTTACTTGAGTGTGCTTGTTCTATTATTCCATCTTGGAATGTAGTAGCAAGTACACATTCCATGGAAAATAGCTTGAGTTCACTTCCTTGTGACACACTCATAAAAAGCTTCTAAAAAACACAAACAAACAATAATCTTCTCTCCTTCGGGAATTCTTTTCTCACCTCCTTCGCTCCGTCCGCGAACTTGCTCCTACTTGTCATTTTGCAAGATGGTAACGCACTCGTCGTCCGAGCCTGCAACACCTGAGCATTGACATAGGCAGTTCAAGCCTTAAGACACAAGCAATCCTTTCCACCCCTAGTTTAGGGAACTACGGCGACTCTGATCCTCATTGTCCAGATGAGGTACGTAGGCAGCGGGGTAGGGCCCGTTCGAGCACTCTTTTATTTTCCCTACATTTTCCCCCTTTCTATTCTTTCTTATCCAGTTTCAGTTTCAATTTTGCAGCAGCTTTCATTTCTTCACCCTTTGAAACAAATTTCTTTGCAAGCGTGGACCCCGTCGGGTACGGCGGACGATCTGGGGTGCTAATACCTTCCCAGGTCGTAACCAACTCCCGAACTCAGTCTCTTTGGTTCGCAGGACCCGTGTCCTTCCTTTTCTTTTCTTCTGGTTTGTGCAACATTACCATTCCCGTTCCTTCGGGATAAAAATGCATGGCTGGCGACTCTACCTCTTTCCGCGCCACTTTCGCGTTTGTACCAGGATGGAAATCCGGGGAGCGACAGCTGGCGACTCTGCTGGGGAATTCCTAACCAGAGTATCTCTGGTTCCCTTGAGAGTCTCTCCTAGCACTTGCATGTTTCTGTTTCTTTGGGTGTTGATTGTTTGTTGTTGTGTGTATATTTTATTGTTGTTTATTTACAGTTTATTTACAGCTTTATTTACAGTTTTCAGTATTTGCTTTCATGCATCATATGTTATACTGGACTGTCTGGACTGAATTTTTTTTGTTTGGTGGGACTTGGATGATATTGTTACTATGAGATGAGCTCATTACCAAGGCTCGAGTGCACCTTAGGACTTAGAGTGGTTCCACTTTGGCCTCATGAGATCTTGTCATGGGGGTAGTAGTGAGTTCCACGCCCAGATTTGCGACCGTCTTGGAAATGTCTTGATTTGGGGATCTTCCTCTCTCATTTCATAACCTTGATAGTTATGTGCAGCTAGGGACCGATCATTGGGAACCTTGTGGAAACATCCCTCTCTAGTGGTGACAGTGGCAGACCACATTGTGTGGCAAACCCATTCGCACCCGAGGGTCCACCTGGGACTCACATATGATGACCTTGTTTTCCCGGACTCAGCTGAGGCCTCCCTGAGTAGTACATAATGCCAAACCGATTCCCTGATTTGGTCATGAGCCATTTTTCCGGAAATGGTGAACGTATTATTGCTATTCGGCTTTGAGAGTCCGTGATGTTTGACCCGGAGCACACCCGTGAGATTGGGAGGGGTTTACAGGTTTGCAGGAACCCTTGACCTCTACATACCCTCATTATCAGTGTGGTTTTTGCTATGATTTGGTCCTTATGGTTCTGGATTTCTTGATCTTTTGGTTTCTGTCAGATGGTTATGGCTCAGAGAATCTTGGTTTTCAGTTACTTGGGGGTCCTAATATCCAGTATCCAGATGGTCTCAGATTGATCATATGCCTGCATTGCATTTGCATCGCATCATACTTGCATTAACTATTCGTGTTTCCATTTTCAGGTTTTGTTTACAGTTTAGCACCCAGTTCTGGTAATTGTAAGCTTTCCAGATGGCAGAAGTTAAGAAACTTACAAGAAAGAAGAATGTCCATTATACTTTTCTCCAACCAGAAGTCAAAAGTGTTCAGAGATTAGCAGGGCTGATGAATGATCAAGTTTTAGGGAACTTCAGAAAAAGGTATGGTCAGATTTTTAAGTACATGGATAAACCTACTGCAGACCAGAAGGATAGCTTGCACACTTTGCTTCAGTTATATGATCCTTTGTTGCGGTGTTTTGTATTTCCAGATTATATCTTGGCTCCTACCTTGGAGGAGATTTCTAGCATTTTGGGTATTCCTGTCAGAGATACTTTGCCTTACTATGGGTCAGAGGTAGTTCTCAAGGAAGAAAACATATCCAAAGTCTGTCATGTACCAGTTGCTAAGGTCAAGAAAGCTTTGAAAGACATCGAGGGCAGAGGACTTCCTTGGGATGTGCTTATACCAGAAGCTGAAGAGTATGCCAAAGAGAGTAGGTGGGGAGATTTTGGTGTTGTGGTGGCCTTGATGGTATATGGATCTAGTATTTTCCCGGGAGAAAAGGAGTTTGTGAGTTTGGAGGTGATCTCCATTTTTGCTAAAGGTAACCCTGTACCAACTTTGGTGGGAGATTTCTATTACAATGTTCATTACCGGAATGAGAAAGGAAGAGGTGGACCAGTGGGTTGTTGTGCTCCATTATTTGCTGATTGGTTTGCGAAATTAACTTCTGAGGATGTAGCTTGGGATTATAACATGGATTTGTTGGGAAAGGAGTTACTGGTTAGTTGTGGGAGTTTTGTTAATGTGCCCTTGCTAGGGAGAAAGGGTGTGATCAGTTACCATCCAGTCTTAGCCAGGAAACAGTCTGGTTATCCTCTGAGGGATCCACCAAGTATGGAAGAATTAGCTGGGTCTTTGTACTTTTCTGTGGAGGGAAACAAAGAGTTGGTCATACAAGCATCTCAGGCTTGGGCTCACAAGGTGAGGAAAGGAAAGAAGGATTTCGGAAGGGTAGATCCCAAGACATATCCTCCTTTTGCTACATGGTTGCAGAAGCGTGTAGAGGAAGTGCTCATGCCATTTTCAGTGGAAGCTCCATTGTATCCCAAAGAGGTGCCATGCCAGAATATTGTTTCTCTGGAAGAATATAAGAGGTTGGAAGCTCAGTTGCACGAGGTCCGGGTAGAAAATGCTGAAATGGTTAACTTGTACCACCTTGTCAATCATGCTAAGAATGAAGTAGAGGAAAAGCTACAGAAGATGCAAGTATCCTTAAGAGCTAAAGAAAAGGAGTTTGCTGGAAGAGAAGCTCATTTTCAAAGATTGGGCCTATTGGAATCAAAAAGAGAAGTGGAGCGTAAGAAGACTTTGAAGACTCTTAAAGAAGCTCGCTAGTCCATTGTTTGGTTATAGGGCCAAAGGGAACAGGAGCAGAAGAAGTATAAAGAAAAGGAAGAGTTTTTCGAGGTACATATGGCCTTCAAGAAAGAAGAAGCAGAACAAGTTCACAAAATACGAAGAGAGAAGACTCAACAATTGGCACAGAGCCATATGGCCTTGGAGGAGGCATTGAAAGAGATTGCAGAGCTTAAGCTGAGAGCAGGCGTGAAGAAGAACCGGACAGAGGTGGTGGCTACAGAAGAAGAACCTGAGTCTTTCCTTTAGGCTAGGATTTTAATTTATTGTTGTTCAGACTACCTACCGGCTTGTTGTAGGAGTCTTGCTTTATCTTTTTGTTCATGTATTGACTTGTAACCCTTCGGGGAATTTGTTTGTGCTCTAGATTTGGCTGCCAGTGGGTTATCCATATTATGCAATGTTAAATCCCAATTACCATTTCTGAGTATGCAAAGCTTGTTTGTTTGAGACTGCTGAGGTCTGAACACTCTTCAAAGGGAGAATTTGAAAATTAATGCTCAAAGGGGCTATCTGGAGCAAATACCAGAACTGGGGCATATAAATGCCTAAACTTGGAAACATGAATAGTTACATTGCATGCATGTAACGTGTTTGCTGTTTTGCAGGCAGTTCATCAGCTTTCTAACGTTTATGTCCTTTCAGGCACTATAGCTCCCAGGAAGGTCCGAGAACAGCCAACCGTGCACAGATATCCTATAAGAGTAAACAGACAGAGAGAAATGGAACAAATGCAAGCAGATCTGGCTGACTTGAGAACAAGAATGGACAACTTCATGACCCTCATGGCTGGGATGGGTGAAACTCAGGACCTCTTGAGCGAGATGGTGGAAAACAATCATGCCATGAACAATGGGACAATAGAGGGAGGTAATCGCAATGGGGCTGGCGCCCGTCAAGTTGAAATCCCTGTGGTGTAACCAGGGGTTACTATTGTCAATAATGGAGTGAATAACTTGCAGATGGATGGGCAAGACGAACAATTTACTTTGCTGGATGAGGCAGAAGGCCAAGGAATTGACATGAATAGAAAGTTTGAAGAGATGGCTGAGCAGATTCGCGCCATTCAATCTCAAAGTTCTCTGGGGTTTGATATCACTGACCTGGGCTTGGTGTTAGGGGTTAGAATTCCCTATAAGTTCAAGGTTCCTACTTTCGATAAGTACAACGGCACGGCTTTCCCGAAAACTCACCTCCAGTCTTTTGTCGGAAGAATTGCTGCACATACAGATGACGAGAAGTTGTGGATGTATTACTTCCAGGATAGCCTTGTGGGGGCCTCCTTAGAGTGGTACATGAAGCTGAGCAGGGTTAATATTCGAAGCTGGAAGGATTTAGCAGAGGAATTTGTGAAACAGTATCAGTACAATTTGGATATGGGTCCAAATCGTACTCAGTTGCAGACCATGTCTTAGAATGCTAAAGAAGGGTTCAAGGAGTACGCTCAGAGGTGGCGTCAGCTTGCTGCTAGAGTATAGCCTCCCTTGTTGGAAAATGAAATGGCGGACATGTTCATGGGAACACTATAGGGGGTGTTTATTGAGAGGCTAGCATCTTGTTCAGCAACAAAGTTCAATGACATTGTGATAGCAGGAGAGAGGGTTGAAACTCTTTTGAAGATAGGGAAGATTCAGGACACTGGTGCGGGTAGCTCAAGCGGTGTGAGGAAAGCTTTTAATGGACCTCCGAGAAGAAGAGAGGGAGAAACTAATGATGTGTACGGCCGAGGATGGGGCCGGGGATACAGAGGATCCTATGAGCAAGTGGAAGCTGTCACTATTCCATCAAGTCCTGTGCAACAAACTCAACCACAACAACAACAACAGCCTCAGTGCAATAATTATCAGCAAAGACCCTATCAACAGAGACAAGCTCGTCCAGCTAATAGGGTACTTGAAGCCATTCCAATGACGTACACGACACTGCTTCAAAGGTTGTTAGATTTGAACTTGGTTCAATTGAGGACATTAACACCACCTCCACCTGGAGAGCTTCCAGTGGGGTATGATGCTAACGTAAGATCCGCGTTTCATTCAGGAGCTTCCGGGCACTCAACAGAGAAGTGCATGGCATTACAGCATAAAGTTCAAGACTTGATGGATTCAAAGGCGATTAACTTTGCACCGCCTCCAAACGTTACATCAAATCCCATTCCAAACCATGGAGGGACAAGGATAAATGTTGTGGACAGTGGTGAGAGGTTAAGCTTGATTTTGAACGTGGAGGAAGTGAAGACTTCATTGCTGGTTGTGAAAGACAGATTGCTGAAAGGACAAGTATTCCCAGGGTGTGGTTATGACTGTGAAGGGTGTTTGAGTTCAGTTAATGGCTGTGAAGACTTGAAGGTTGGGTTGCAATATCTGATTGACGAGGGGTCGCTACAGTTTGATAAGGTTGATGATAGAAACAATTGTGTGTCTACCATAACAATTTACTTTGATCCTGCTGAAGTTCCTGTCCGGAGGGAGCTCGTGACTATCTATGTTCCAGAGGTTAGTCTTGTTACCATTACTGTTCCAGGGCCAGTTCCTTATGATGATGACAAAGCCATCCCGTGGCACTATGGCTCGGACGTGTATGTTGAAGGTCAGAAGGTGGAAAGCAAAGCAGTGACAATTGACCCGATGTAACACGGTGGGAGAACTGACTTTAGTTATGTTGCGGATAGCAAGAGTCGCCACCGACTTTTATTTTATCCAAAGGAAATGCATAAAAGAACAGGAAAGACCTTTTAAAAGATTTTTGGGTTCGGGGGGTAGGTTATGTAAAGGGAAGGTGTTAGCACCCTTTACATCCATGGTTATCCATGGGCTCTTAGTTACTTAGCTCACTTTAAAATGTTTTTTTTGAAATGTGAAGTGTGTGAATAGAAATTTTCTTAAGTGTTTATAATGACCCATGTACAGATGCGTATAAACCTTTGTTTTGAAAATTGTTTGAAATGTGTGAAGTGTTTGAAATTGTTTTGAAGAGTGAGCAAGTATCTAAGAGGAACCTACCCTAAGTTTAAAGTCTTTTCTGTTCTTGAATCCTTTAAATGGTAAGACTATCCCTATTATTAAGGAATAGGTAGTCATTACCTTGGATGTGAGGGACAAGTGAAGAGTCATCTGTTATTTAGGCAACTGTAGGGTGTATAAGCAATTCGAAGGGACTATCATCTTTATTCGAAAGGGACGAGATCATTACGAAGGCAACATTCGAAAGGGACTTGATCTTTTATCTTTTAAGGGACTAGATGATGTGAAATTGAGGGACTTTGCTTTATACACCCTACTTGACCTTTTATTTTAGGCAACATGAGAGGTATCCCTAAGGAAGTGAGATGGCGATCAAAGATCGACTTACGTGTGTGAGTGCACAATTTTAATATTTATCTTTACATTAGTGATCTAAATTAATTTTAAACATACAAACATGTATTGCACTCCCTATTTACTAACCATAACATAAAAATAAATATTTGAACATTACTACTAAATATTACACCAAGGAACAATTACATAATAATAATAATAGCAAATTAAATAAATAATCAAAATAATAAATAATAATAATAATTGGGTTAGTGAAATAATAATAATAATAATAATAATAATAAACCACAATGGGGTTAGTAATAATGAAATAAATACAAAAAATAAACATAGTTAATAATATAAGCAAAAAATATTAAAAGATTAATGAACAATTATTTTTTAAAATATAAACAATTATACTAATTATTATGAAATTTTAAGTTGTATGCAAATTATAAAAATTAAATTAATTATAAACATATTATGAAAATAAAATTATAATCACAAAATTAAATTAACAATTTTTAACTATTTTTAAACATATAATAAAAATTATTTACATACAAAATTAAATTATAAACAATTTATAGAATATTTACATATTATGAAAATAGGATTAACTATAATTATATTTACAAAATTTAATTATATTAAATATATACATGATTAAATAAAATATGATTAAGTTTTAAAATAGAAGATAATTAGGGTTTGATAAAAAAATATTAGGGTTTTTGAAAATAAATTAGATTTTACATACAAAAGTACTAAATATTAAATATTAACTCAATTATATAAATAAATTATATATAATAATAATATATACATATTAATAAAAGAAATTAGTTTTAGAAAATATTATTTTTTAGAAATTTTTTAGAACATATAATATTTACATATTAATTTAAATCTATTTACATATTAAACATAATTATATTTAATAATAAAACAATTAATAAAACAAATAAACAAAACAGAATTTAAAAAAACTTACCTGGGACAGTGATTGAACCCATGCCCTAGGCTTTAGCAATACTCTGGACGAAGCAAGCTACCACTGGGCTACAGGCGCGCGCGTGACAAAGAGAGAGGTCCAATTGGTTTTGTTGTTTGTTCCTGAAAAATCAAAGAAAAAGAAAACAAAACAAAAGGCCTGGGGGGATCGAACCCAGGACCTTCACATTGCACACAAACACACTTACCATTCCAGTCGGGAGGGCGCTTCTGATATTATAGTGGTTATAATTCATAATATATTAAGCTTCATAATTGTCCTGAAAAAATAAGAAAAATTGTGAAAAGCCAGGATTCGAACCCAGGCCTGCAAGCAACATACACGCACACTTTACCACTGGGACACACGCTTGTGTGTGATACCAAACAGGAACAAATACATAAAATATTAAGATGAAATTTTGAATTTGAAATATGGCGCCACTGGTCATCTTCTTCCTTGGGATTTCGCAGGTTTTCCTGCGAAATTTCCTGCAACTTTTCCTGTGCACAAACCCTGCAAATTTCATATCACCATAAACATGTACAATTTTATCAAATTGATCACATTTTCGTAATCCCCAGACATCACACAGTTCAATTATAGTCTTAGAATTAATTTATGTTAGCTAAATCAAAAAATCCCAAATTCAAATCAAGAACCCTAGCCATGGCAACTTGCGGTTTAGGGTTTAGTTCTTCAATCCTTTTATCCAGAAATCATCTAGGTATCACAACAAACAATATTAACAACACAAAAACAATTTATAATATCCAAATGAGTGAAATCGAAAATTGAAAAAAAATGAAGAACATGAATTCGGTTTATGTAATTCATGAGGTTTTGAATGCAAATAAGGATTGGTATCGCATCAGAGATGTTCAAGGAACATGTTTGCACCTTTAGAATGCTTTGATATCACCTCTAACCAATAATCCGAATTGTGAGTTTTAGGTGAATTTTTGAAGATGCAAACTTACTCTTGGAGGCAGAATTTTCGTGTGCAATGCTTGTCTTCATGTTGTATATATACCACTTGATGAAATTAGGTCAAGACTTTAACAAATTTGTGGATATTTGGACTTTGGGAGATTGAAAAAGATGTGATCTTAAATTTTGAATATTCTTGATCTAGCCTTGCCATGTTTGGATGATCTGAATTTAAATGGTATTAATCAAGTTTAAATGAGTGTTAAAACTTTCTAGAACCAAAAATCAAATCAAATATATGACTTTTATATTTTATTTCAATTTAATTTGTATTTTAATGAATAAAATTCAAATAAATATGAAATAAAAAATAAAAAATCAGAAAAGGAATGGGTTGGGTCGTGCTTGATGAGTTTGTAAGGTTTGAATGGCAATTAGGTGGGCTCATTTAGCAAAAATTGACTTTAAGGCCTTATTTGCTTCATAAAATTCCCAAAAAATTCCCAACTTTGCAAGGGCACAAATCCTTCAATTTTAATGCTATGAAGGTGTTCTTGGACATTTTGGAAAGCTTAAAGAGTCCTCTAACCAACCTCTTTTGTCTCATGTCCATATCTTTTACCATTCTCAAGTTATGCTCTTTTGAAGTTGTTGACTTTTTGTTGACTTTTAAAAGGACCTATAATGTCTTAGCTCATACCTTCCAAATGAAGCATTTTTGGGCTTGGCTTGTGATACACAAAGTTGTAGAGAATTCAATTTCCTTCAAAATGAGCTTTGGATGGGAAAATTGGTGATGAAGCATGTGAAAGTTATGGCTGGTCAAAGTTCAGTTGACTTTTCCTGAGGAAACCCTAATTTAGAAACTCCTGATTCTTGATGATCTGAAATCTCCTTGATGAATCATGATCAACCCTTGATCAAATGATGAATTTTACTTCATATACTTGATGTTGGCAAAAAATCATGAAGTTTGACTTTGGTTTGACCACAGTTGACCTCAGTTTTACTTTTTAACTACTTTGACTGATTTTGACTTATCTGATCATCTGACTGAGCAAACCTTTGAGAAAAGTTCTGAAATTTGTCATGGGGATTCTTAGACACATATAAGATATTATGAAGCTCACTTGAAGTCTTGGAAGTCCATTTAGCCTGATTAAAGTCAAAACCCTAGTTTTGGATGCACTGCTTAGGAGGATGCATTGTTTGAGGGAATTGTCAAATCTTCTGACCAATGATGAACTTTGTGAACCTCATAAGATGTCTTGTGAATCTTGTGAACCTAATGAAAGGTCTTGTGAACCTCATAAAGTGTCTTGTAAACTTCATGAACCTCATGAAAGGTCTTGTGAACCTTGTGAACCTCATAAAGTGTCTTGTAAACTTCATGAACCTCATGAAAGGTCTTGTGAACCTTGTGAACCTCATAAAGTGTCTTGTAAACTTCATGAACCTCATGAAAGGTCTTGTGAACTTTGTGAACCTTCTGAGCACACAAAGTCTTGTATTGTGAGGGCAAATTTTGGGGTGCAACAGCTGCCCCTGTTCAATTTTCTGAAACCTGAGGGGTTAGATTGGCATATGTGCCAGTCGTAACTTGGAAGGTTGAAGGGGATTGAACACAAAAGCCCAAAAATTTGCACTCACCGGTGCGTAGAGTGATACTGATGACTAGTTAAGTATGCTTGAGTGGGCTTAAAGATGCCACTTGGAGAAAGGTTCTTCAGGTACATTTCTTGGAGGATAAAGCAGTCCAAAATATGAAGGTATAATGATAGCTTTCAGGAAGATAAACAACGTCCCGAGGTAGTGGTAATAGCTTTCAGGAGGATAAACAACGTCCTGAGGAAATGATATGCTTTTAGAAGGATAAACAACGTTCTGAGAAAATGGTGTAACCTTTGGGAAGATAAACAACGGCCCAAGGTAATAATATGCTTTCAGGAGGATAAACAACGTCCTGAGGTAGTAATATGCTTTCAGGAGGATAAACAACGTCCTGAGGAAGTAATATGCTTTCAGGAGGATAAACAACGTCCTGAGGAAGTAATATGCTTTCAGAAGGATAAACAACGTTCTGAGGTATAAGTATAACTTTTGGGAGGATAAACAACGTCCCGATAGTCATGATATGCTTTCAGGAGGATAAACAACGTCCTGAGGTAGTGGTGTAACCTTTGGGAAGATAAACAACGGCCCAAGGTAATAATATGCTTTTAGGAGGATAGACAACGTCCTGAGGTAGTAATAACTTTTGGGAGGATAAACAACGGCCCAATAGTCATGATATGCTTTCAGGAGGATAAACAACGTCCTGAGGAAATGGTGTAACCTTTGGGAAGATAAACAACGGCCCAAGGTAATAATATGCTTTCAGGAGGATAAACAACGTCCTGAGGGAATGATAGCTTTCAGGAGGATAACAACGTCCTGAGGAAATGATATGCTTTCAGAAGGATAAACAACGTTCTGAGGTATAAGTATAACTTTTGGGAGGATAAATAACGGCCCAATAGTCATGATATGCTTTCAGGAGGATAAACAACGTCCTGAGGAAATGGTGTAACCTTTGGGAAGATAAACAACTGCCCAAGGTAATAATATGCTTTCAGGAGGATAAACAACGTCCTGAGGGAATGATAGCTTCCAGAAGGATAAACAACGTTCTGAGGTATAAGTATAACTTTTGGGAGGATAAAAAACGGCCCAATAGTCATGATATGCTTTCAGGAGGATAAACAATGTCCTGAGGTAATGGTGATAGCTTTCAGGAAGATAAACAACATCCCGAGGAAATGATATGCTTTCAGGAGGATAAACAACGTCCTGAGGAAATGATATGCTTTCAGGAGGATAAACAACGTCCTGAGGTAATGGTAATAGCTTTCAGGAAGATAAACAACGTCCCGAGGTAGTGGTAATAGCTTTCAGGAAGATAAACAACGTCACGAGGTAGTGGTAATAGCTTTCAGGAAGATAAACAACGTCCCGAGGTAGTGGTATGCTTTCAGAAGGATAAACAACGTTCTGAGGAAATGATATGCTTTCAGGAGGATAAACAACGTCCTGAGGAAATGATATGCTTTCAGGAGGATAAACAACGTCCTGAGGGAATGGTAACCTTTGGGAAGATAAACAACGGCCCAAAGTCACAAGTTGTTGATGAAGTCTGTCTGCTGGAGAATTAATCTGAAAAACAAGATTATAATATTCTGTATGATAATATTAGTTTATGCATTATGTATGCATGTATAATATGATGCACTTAAGTAATGTATTATGTATCTATGTATATGTATGTTATGATGTAAATGATGTATGTATGTATCATGCAGCTTGAAGCGTCTGGATATCTTCGTATAATAACTGCTGGCCAGGGAAAATAAATCCCGATTTGTTGCTGAAGAATATGAGGAACTTGTTCCCGTCTTGTCTGATAGTATAATATTTATAACTTCTCGTCTTCGTTGGATAGTAAGGTATATATAACCTCCCGTCTGCTGGGGATAGTAAGGTATACATAACCTCCCGTCTTCGTTCGTCGTACTCCTATTGGAAAAATAAATTCCCGACTATCTGTATGAGGATAAAAGAGATGGACATAAATTCCAGGGGAGATGTGACTCGAAGTACTTATGAAGATGGATTTTCCCTACTGGGGATTTGTAGCTGTCTTGTAGGGATGAACCGGTGAAGCTTCGTTGAAATCCTTCCCTCGTTCGTCCTTAGTAAATACTATTGCTGCATTTTCATGCATTTCTGGTAAACATCAATCATATTCAAAAGCATACATACATTCAAACACATCCAATGGACGTTTTCACTTAGGGTAAAAGTAAATCTGGATTCAGAGGGAAAAGTAAAGCTGAACTTGAAAACAAAATCGTTTCAACTTCGAGAGTGTATAACCAATTGGATTTGGAGCTCCTGAAATTTTTAACTTTCCTGAATACCTTCCCGGAAATCCTCATAGCTGGATCTGAAGACATGATACTGACACCATCTGATACTACTGGCGTAGACAATTAATTTCCATCATGGTTTCAGCTGAGAATCCAATATCAAGGTAATACAATGAGAGGAATGTGTCTTCAAATTGTGATGGACCATATACGCTCCGGGTATTAGATTTGAAGAGAAAGCATTGCCCCTTGGTTGAGGATGAATTATACCATAATGGAAGTATCTGAATAAACAGAGTGCTTCACAACAATATGCCCCTGACATCATGAAATTCACATATATGAGGAGAGCTGCCTCTGGCTATTAAGCATTGTTGAATATGGACCTGATTGTCCCGAATGAATTGAACAGTAACTTGGTATGCCCCTTGACTGGGAAACAGTGACTATGCCCCTGGCATTATGAACTTTGTAATGTTACCCTTGGTACTTCAGATAGATGAGGAGATCTGCCTCTGGCTACTTAGACATAGTTGAATCCTGTCCTGATTGCCCCAAATGAGTTAGGCAGTATCGTGACCTGCCCCCTTGATTGGGAAATAATGACTATGCCCCTTTGTATACATGGACTTTGATCCAGGAAGCAATTTTGTTTATCGGAAGGACTTTGAACATTCATCCTGTAAGTTTCTCTGTTTATCAAACACTCAAGTATATGCAAACGAATATATTCAAAAATGCAATGCTTATGTCTGTCTTGAAGTTTTGAAACAAGTTATTTTTATAAAAACAATCTTTATGAAACTGTGATATTAACTCAAGTTTTGTAATAAGCCCTGAAGGAGTCAGGATACCTTTTTTGTAGCAGTACGCTTTCGAACTAACCATGCTTCAGTTAGGACTTTTAAAGGGTTGTAACGTGGCCTGGTTCATGGTTTAAAAAACAAAAGATAAAGGCTCAAATTTATTTGTACCCAACCCATTCTCCATGATGTTCTTCAGTCCTATACTCAGTTAACTTATGCATTGAGGCTCAAATGAGTTTGGAATTGTAACATTGACATTTGTGATGGTTCAGAAACCCGAAATTTATTTGAACCTTCAGTCATCTTTCTTTGTTGAGGATTCATAGTGACCTCTCTTTTTTTCTTTTGACTTTATTATCCCTTCTTTTTGCCTGAACTGCTCATTTCAAGGTTACAGTCAGAGGGATGTCTTAATGTTTTACTAAGTCTCCTTCATAGGTTTTGACTTAGCAAGACTGTTCTTTTGTTGGATATTGACTGTCAGGTTTAATGATTACCGAGAACCATCATTAGTTGTGTACAACACAAATAATTGGCATATTTGAGTTAACCGAGTAACTACCCTGCCCCGGGTTATGAATAAGGGTTTTAATTTGTGCGAGAATAAAAACTCCTACTTCATAGGCTCAAAAGGGTTGACTAGGGATTAACTTCCTTATATCTCCACTGTTTAGGAATTGAAACAATGCCTGTACATCGTCAACATAGTCTGTTCAAAAGCATACTGCCTAATATTATGGTATTGTTTTCGTCATCCTCCCTCTACAGACTTATAGCTTTATCAGGAGTTAAATATCACAAGATAGAAATAAGAAGCATAGTTTTAAATATAGTGAAACGAATGGATTAATTCAAGACAAACATATGCAATGCATTAATGAAAACAAAAGTTTAACATAGTAGTAAGTGTTTAAACAAATAAAAGAAATTACAAATGAAAATTCAAATGTTGTCCCATCCAGTTGGCTGAATGTCTTCAATTGCAATCTGTGAACTTTGAGGAGCAGTATACTTCACCATGAAATCAAATTTTCCACTTGGAGGTCCCAAGGTGCCCCACATCTCAACAAGAATAGGTAGGCTTCCTTTCTTGCTACCTTGGGCAACTTGTCTTGCAGCTTCGGTGTTTGATGGACGATAGTAGAACTCAACTTGACCTTCTGGAGTAACCTCTAGGATTCCTTCGTCAATTAGATCTTGGATCTTCTTCTTCAATGTCCAACAACTATTAGTATCATGTCCAGGACAGTTGGAGTGATACCCACACCTTGCCTTGGGATTATAGCGAGGAGAGGAAGTTTTAGGATTTTGAGGAGGATTTTTCAAGGAAATTAGTTTCATCTCCAACAAGCATTGCAGAACTTGTGACATTGGAGTGCTGAATTTGATAAACTGTCTTCTACGTCCCTTGTGTTGAGGTGGATTAACTTTACCATGTCTTTTTTCTTTAACTGAAGAACAATCAGTGGTAACCGGTTTCTTACCTTCTTTTATCCTCATCTTCCTTTCAACCAAATCAGCTTGTTTTAACGGAGGTTGACTAACGATTAGATTCTTGGCTCCATTACTTTGAAGTTTATGGACAAAGGTTCTTAACTCTTCTTACCCCTGGGTTAAACTTTGAATAAGAGCCACCTGGTCATTCATCTGGATTCTCATTTCTGTCATCTCAGCTTGCAGTTGTTCCAACTGATTATCCTTATTGTCCTCAGGATTCTTCTTCTTAGCCAGCAGTGTCTTCAACTCATCTTGTCCCTTGGACAAGTTCAGAATCAACTCTTGGAATTGTGCATTCTGAGCCTGGAGATCTTTGATAGTCTGTTCAAGAGCCATTGCTGAAATAAACAGCATGAAGATAAGAAACTTGTGCACAAGAAACCCGTGATGCAATGATATGGTATGTAAATGCATATGCAATGTTTTCAGGGACCGCAGGATTTAAATTTGCTTAAACAAACAAGAAGGTAAACTTTTATTAGTAATAAATTTGTTTTGCCTCTTGGGCTTACAGAAAATGAAATGAAATAAATACAAGAGATGGGGTTTTAAGTCTCCCATGGACGTTTCCTCTTTGTGTTGAGGTATGAGTTGAGATTCCGTTCCTCGTGAAGTTGTTTTGTTAGTTCCAGGATTCTTTCTTGGCTTGCTTTGTAATGAGCCTCGAAGGTATCCCTTTGTTCCTTCAACTGGATCCAGGATCTCTGCAAGTCTTCCATGTCGGTAAGCATGTCTGGGTGAAGGATGGTATAAGAAGTATCTCCTTCAGCAACAGGTTCCATGGTAACTGGCAGGATAGCAGGATATGGCATCATGAGAATCTGAGCACGAGATCGCACCCATCTGAGATAAGCTTCCATAGGAATAATGTACTTAGGCTCCAGAGTCTTGCTGTCAACCTTGTTCACTTTTCCCCATGCTCGTATGAATCTCTGACGGTAACCTTGAAGATCATTGTCATAGTCAAACACAATACCTTGAATCAACATGTCATGAGGACCATCACTCCGAGCGTAACCAAACTGTCGTAAAGCTAAAGAAGGGTTGTAGGTAATGCCTCCTCTTATGCCTAGAAGTGGCACATTAGGAAACTCCCCACAACGGTCAATGATAGTGACATTCTCCATAGATCTGGAGCACCAATGGATATCTGAATGAGAAAGTGACATAATTCTTTTGGACCACCTGAACCCTTGCTCATTCTTCATTACTAAGCGAGGAAGGTGAGAAATAAACCACCTAGATAGCAAAGGTATGCAACACATCAAAGTTCCTCTTGCCCTTGTAGTACGAGTATGAAGAGAATGCAGGATGTCTCCAAGCAAGGTAGGCACTGGATTGTGACTCAGGAATATGTTGATGGCATGAACGTCTATGAACTGATCAGGATTGGGGAACAACACTAAGCCATAAATCAACAAGGCTAAGATCTCCTCAAAAGCATCATAGCTCATAGCTTTCAAGAACACTTGAGCTTTATCCATTAACACCTTAGCAAGAATACCCTTAACTCCGCTTCTCGTTTATAGAACAATGTCAGACTTCTTCAGATGTAGAGCTGCAGCAATAACCTCTGGTTTAAGCTCCTTCTCCAAGCCTGTGAAGGGTCTTTGATCAAGAACAGGTATACCTAGAAGTTTAGAGAACTCTTCCATTGTAGGAACCCAGCTGATAATCAGGGAATGTGAAGCAATGGTGCTTAGGATCAAAGAACTGAAATAGGACACTCATCATGTCTTCATTGAACCCTGAGGTGACTAGATCCAATAGGTGACCATGTCTCTTGATGAACTGGGAATGATCAGACACTTGAGAAACCAACTCTTCAAGCTTAGCAGGTATCCCTACAAAGTTGATCCTGATAGTGTTTCTACGAGCAGAAGCCATGACCTGCAACAAAGAACAAAGATAAATCCTTTGGTCCTTGAAATGGTTAGTGAAAATGCTATGCTTATGATGCATGATGATGTCATGATGTTATGTTCAATCACAAACATGTGGCACACACAAACAAGTCACACCATAGCCCTAGGTTTGAAATCTTACATGAGGTTTAAAGGTAAGTACCCTCCCCTGAAGTTTAGATGGTTCATCCTGTCCTATAAAAGTAACCATGTTCTAAGGGATCTCAATATCATCGATCCTTCACAAGGGTGGTTGTTCAGTAGGCAACTTACTTGCCAACCAAAACCCTCCAAGTTTAGAATCTCAATGAGCGTAGCATCGAGTATCAACCAACTTCAGTCTGCACCAAAGCCGGTTACCTCACTACTTTCTAAAGGCCAAGATGGGATAACTAGGGTTCTAAAAGTTAGTTAGTGCATTGACAACATATGACAGCCTAATATTATCCTCAACTTGACTTAAGGAACATAAGCACCAACCAAGAAGTCACACTAACTATGGCCACCAGATCAACCATATCGGTATACGCCGTACAGTTTCCTTGGTCTATTGCCATTTACCTAAGGTACACTAGATCCGGGTTAGGATCTTTCACACATAAGAGCACCCAACAAGTAAGTATAAAGCAAACAAGGCAAACAATTTTAAAGTGATCTAATTCCTAAGGGTACCCCTCTTTTATTAAGTCCCCAGCAGAGTCGCCAGTTCTGTAACACGGTGGGAGAACTGACTTTAGTTATATTGCGGATAGCAAGAGTCGCCACCGACTTTTATTTTATCCAAAGGAAAGGCATAAAAGAACAGGAAAGACCTTTTAAAAGATTTTTGGGTTCGGGGGGTAGGTTATGTAAAGGGAAGGTGTTAGCACCCTTTACATCCATGGTTATCCATGGGCTCTTAGTTACTTAGCTCACTTTAAAATGTTTTTTTTTGAAATGTGAAGTGTGTGAATAGAAATTTTCTTAAGTGTTTATAATGACCCATGTACGGATGCGTATAAACCTTTGTTTTGAAAATTGTTTGAAATGTGTGAAGTGTTTGAAATTGTTTTGAAGAGTGAGCAAGTATCTAAGAGGAACCTACCCTAAGTTTAAAGTCTTTTCTGTTCTTGAATCCTTTAAATGGTAAGACTATCCCTATTATTAAGGAATAGGTAGTCATTACCTTGGATGTGAGGGACAAGTGAAGAGTCATCTGTTATTTAGGCAACTGTAGGGTGTATAAGCAATTCGAAGGGACTATCATCTTTATTCGAAAGGGACGAGATCATTACGAAGGCAACATTCGAAAGGGACTTGATCTTTTATCTTTTAAGGGACTAGATGATGTGAAATTGAGGGACTTTGCTTTATACACCCTACTTGACCTTTTATTTTAGGCAACATGAGAGGTATCCCTAAGGAAGTGAGATGGCGATCAAAGATCGACTTACGTGTGTGAGTGCACAATTTTAATATTTATCTTTACATTAGTGATCTAAATTAATTTTAAACATACAAACATGTATTGCACTCCCTATTTACTAACCATAACATAAAAATAAATATTTGAACATTACTACTAAATATTACACCAAGGAACAATTACATAATAATAATAATAGCAAATTAAATAAATAATCAAAATAATAAATAATAATAATAATTGGGTTAGTGAAATAATAATAATAATAATAAACCACAATGGGGTTAGTAATAATGAAATAAATACAAAAAATAAACATAGTTAATAATATAAGCAAAAAAGATTAAAAGATTAATGAACAATTATTTTTTAAAATATAAACAATTATACTAATTATTATGAAATTTTAAGTTGTATGCAAATTATAAAAATTAAATTAATTATAAACATATTATGAAAATAAAATTATAATCACAAAATTAAATTAACAATTTTTAACTATTTTTAAACATATAATAAAAATTATTTACATACAAAATTAAATTATAAACAATTTATAGAATATTTACATATTATGAAAATAGGATTAACTATAATTATATTTACAAAATTTAATTATATTAAATATATACATGATTAAATAAAATATGATTAAGTTTTAAAATAGAAGATAATTAGGGTTTGATAAAAAATATTAGGGTTTTTGAAAATAAATTAGATTTTACATACAAAAGTACTAAATATTAAATATTAACTCAATTATATAAATAAATTATATATAATAATAATATATACATATTAATAAAAGAAATTAGTTTTAGAAAATATTATTTTTTAGAAATTTTTTAGAACATATAATATTTACATATTAATTTAAATCTATTTACATATTAAACATAATTATATTTAATAATAAAACAATTAATAAAACAAATAAACAAAACAGAATTTAAAAAAACTTACCTGGGGCAGGGATTGAACCCATGCCCTAGGCTTTAGCAATACTCTAGACGAAACAAGCTACCACTGGGCTACAGGCGCGCGCGTGACAAAGAGAGAGGTCCAATTGGTTTTGTTGTTTGTTCCTGAAAAATCAAAGAAAAAGAAAACAAAACAAAAGGCCTGGGGGGATCGAACCCAGGACCTTCACATTGCACACAAACACACTTACCATTCCAGCCGGGAGGGCGCTTCTGATATTATAGTGGTTATAATTCATAATATATTAAGCTTCATAATTGTCCTGAAAAAATAAGAAAAATTGTGAAAAGCCAGGATTCGAACCCAGGCCTGCAAGCAACATACACGCACACTTTACCACTGGGACACACGCTTGTGTGTGATACAAAACAGGAACAAATACATAAAATATTAAGATGAAATTTTGAATTTGAAATATGGCGTCACTGGTCATCTTCTTCCTTGGGATTTCGCAGGTTTTCCTGCGAAATTTCCTGCAACTTTTCCTGCGCACAAACCCTGCAAATTTCATATCACCATAAACATGTACAATTTTATCAAATTGATCACATTTTCGTAATCCCCAGACATCACACAGTTCAATTATAGTCTTAGAATTAATTTATGTTAGCTAAATCAAAAAATCCCAAATTCAAATCAAGAACCCTAGCCATGGCAACTTGCGGTTTAGGGTTTAGTTCTTCAATCCTTTTATCCAGAAATCATCTAGGTATCACAACAAACAATATTAACAACAAAAAAACAATTTATAATATCCAAATGGGTGAAATCGAAAATTGAAAAAAAATGAAGAACATGAATTCGGTTTATGTAATTCATGAGGTTTTGAATGCAAATAAGGATTGGTATCGCATCAGAGATGTTCAAGGAACATGTTTGCACCTTTAGAATGCTTTGATATCACCTCTAACCAATAATCCGAATTGTGAGTTTTAGGTGAATTTTTGAAGATGCAAACTTACTCTTGGAGGCAGAATTTTCGTGTGCAATGCTTGTCTTCATGTTGTATATATACCACTTGATGAAATTAGGTCAAGACTTTAACAAATTTGTGGATATTTGGACTTTGGGAGATTGAAAAAGATGTGATCTTAAATTTTGAATATTCTTGATCTAGCCTTGCCATGTTTGGATGATCTGAATTTAAATGGTATTAATCAAGTTTAAATGAGTGTTAAAACTTTCTAGAACCAAAAATCAAATCAAATATATGACTTTTATATTTTATTTCAATTTAATTTGTATTTTAATGAATAAAATTCAAATAAATATGAAATAAAAAATAAAAAATCAGAAAAGGAATGGGTTGGGTCGTGCTTGATGAGTTTGTAAGGTTTGAATGGCAATTAGGTGGGCTCATTTAGCAAAAATTGACTTTAAGGCCTTATTTGCTTCATAAAATTCCCAAAAAATTCCCAACTTTGCAAGGGCACAAATCCTTCAATTTTAATGCTATGAAGGTGTTCTTGGACATTTTGGAAAGCTTAAAGAGTCCTCTAATCAACCTCTTTGGTCTCATGTCCATATCTTTTACCATTCTCAAGTTATGCTCTTTTGAAGTTGTTGACTTTTTGTTGACTTTTAAAAGGACCTATAATGTCTTAGCTCATACCTTCCAAATGAAGAATTTTTGGGCTTGGCTTGTGAGACACAAAGTTGTAGAGAATTCAATTTCCTTCAAAATGAGCTTTGGATGGGAAAATTGGTGATGAAGCATGTGAAAGTTATGGCTGGTCAAAGTTCAGTTGACTTTTCCTGAGGAAACCCTAATTTAGAAACTCCTGATTCTTGATGATCTGAAATCTCCTTGATGAATCATGATCAACCCTTGATCAAATGATGAATTTTACTTCATATACTTGATGTTGGCAAAAAATCATGAAGTTTGACTTTGGTTTGACCACAGTTGACCTCAGTTTGACTTTTTAACTACTTTGACTGATTTTGACTTATCTGATCATCTGACTGAGCAAACCTTTGAGAAAAGTTCTGAAATTTGTCATGGGGATTCTTAGACACATATAAGATATTATGAAGCTCACTTGAAGTCTTGGAAGTCCATTTAGCCTGATTAAAGTCAAAACCCTGGTTTTGGATGCACTGCTTAGGAGGATGCATTGTTTGAGGGAATTGTCAAATCTTCTGACCAATGATGAACTTTGTGAACCTCATAAGATGTCTTGTGAATATTGTGAACCTCATGAAAGGTCTTGTGAACCTTGTGAACCTCATAAAGTGTCTTGTAAACTTCATGAACCTCATGAAAGGTCTTGTGAACCTTGTGAACCTCATAAAGTGTCTTGTAAACTTCATGAACCTCATGAAAGGTCTTGTGAACCTTGTGAACCTCATAAAGTGTATTGTAAACTTCATGAACCTCATGAAAGGTCTTGTGATCTTTGTGAACCTTCTGAGCACACAAAGTCTTGTATTGTGAGGGCAAATTTTGGGGTGCAACACCCGACTGTGGTGAATGTCGGAGGAGTTGGTGGATTTACAAGAAGCGGGCGTCTTTTTGCTCCTCAAGCTCTTAGAGGAGATCCTGAAGTTGAAGCCGCTGCAAAGGCTAAGGGAAAACAAATAGAAACCGAAGAAGTAATAACTCCTGCTGCCGGGCAAGGCATGTTTGAAAAGGAAGTTGAGGAGTTTATGAGGATAATAAAGAAGAGCGACTATAAAGTGGTTGAACAGCTGAATCAAACTCCGTCCAAGATATCTATCCTGTCATTGTTAATGTGTTCTCCAGCTCATAGGGAAGCTTAAATTGAAAGTCTTACATATGGCATATGTACCACAAGAGATAACTGTTAATCCGTTGGAGGTTGTGGTAGGCAACGTAAATGCTAGTCATGGGTTGGGTTTCACGGATAGAGATCTTACTTCTGAAGGCCGCAATCACAACAAGGCTCTGCATATCACCATGGAGTATAAGGGTGTTGTCCTGTCACATGTCTTGGTTGATACAGGCTCTTCTCTCAACGTGCTCCCTAAGAAGGCCTTGATGAAGTTGAATATTGATGGCATTGTTTTTGCGACCCAGTGATTTAATCGTGAAAGCCTTTGATGGGTCCCAGAGGTCTGTGTTTGGGGAGGTTGAGCTACCTGTGAAGATAAGATCTCAAGTGTTCAAGAGCACGTTCTATGTCATGGATATTCAACCTGCTTACAGTTGCTTGCTAGGACGTCCCTGGATCCATGCTGCAGGCGCAGTAACATCCACATTGCATCAGAAGCTGAAGTATGTGGTGGATGGTCAGGTGATCACTGTGTGTGGAGAAGAGGATATTTTTGTGAGTCATCTGGCAACTTTTAAATACGTGGAAATGGACGGGGAAATTCATGAAACCTTGTGTCAAGCCTTTTAAGCAGTCAATGTTAGTACTTTGGCTCCAGCAGATCGGAACAACGAGAAGGAAGGGACTTCTATCTACTCCTACAAGCAAGCCAAGGAAGTGGTCCAATCCGGAAGTGGCCAGGGCTAGGGAAAGTTGCTGGAGTTGGAAAAGAAAGACGACAAGTTTGGTCTTGGATACCAGCCTGGTGGGTCCAACTGGCCTCAGGATGATAAGGTCATAACTTTCACAAGCGTCGGAATGCTCGATCGCAACAACATCTGTGCAACAAGTGAAGAAGGGGACAGTGACTGCGACTGGGATAGCTGGATTCACCCATGTGCACCTGGGGAGGAGCTCCGGAACTGGTCTGCCGAGGATTTCGTTCAAGTTACCTGGCAATCAAAGTAATTTACTTGTTTCCTTTTTATCATGTTGCATGTCAATCCGGCACTCTGCCCAAGGTGCATGGATCCATTTGTAGGGCCACCATGCTTTTAATGCATTTATTTTTCCATGAAATAAAGGACATTTTTCAAGCAAATTTTGTTCTCTTCCTTTCGTTTTAAATTTTTTCACAAAAAGATAAAATGGAAATGTTTTTTCTTTTCTTGTGTTTGTGTGTTGGCATCTCTTTTTAAAAAGAACAGATTCTGAAATAAGCACATCATTTGTGCAGTGTTGATCATTCGGATTCTAGTGATAACGTTCTTGCTATGACCACGCATGACTTCGACAATCCTATCTACCAAGCTGATGAATGGGTTGAGGAAGACTGTGAACTCCCGGAAGAATTGGTCAGGTTGTTGAAACAAGAAGAAAGGGTCATTCAGCCTCATCAGGAAGAATTAGAGATCATCAACATCGGGACTGAAGATGTAAAGAGAGAGATAAGGATTGGGGCCAGTCTGCAGGCCGAGGTAAAGAAGGAGTTGATTGGTATGCTACATGAATATGTGGATATCTTCGCCTAGTCGTATCAAGATATGCCAGGACTAGATACTGACATTGTTGTGCACAAGCTGCCACTAAGAGAAGACTGTCCTCCAGTGAAGCAAAGGCTGAGAAGAACTCATCCTGATATGGCGATGAAGATCAAGGAGGAAGTTCAGAAGCAGTGGGATGTCGGATTCCTTGCCGTAACTAGTTACCCACCTTGGGTAGCTAACATTGTGCCTATACCAAAGAAAGACGGTAAAGTTCGGATGTGCGTTGATTATCGAGATCTAAACAGAGCAAGTTCAAAGGATGACTTTCCATTACCTCACATTGATGTGCTGGTAGATAACACCGCTCAGTTCTCGGTATTTTCTTTCATGGATGGCTTCTCCGGGTATAATCAGATTAAGATGGCACCGGAAGACATGGAGAAAACAACATTCATTACCCCGTGGGGTACATTCTGTTACAAGGTGATGCCCTTTGGGTTGAAGAACGCCGGGGCAACGTATCAGCGGGCTATGGTCACATTGTTCCACGATATGATACACAAAGAGATTGAATGTTATGTGGACGACATGATTGCCAAGTCCCGAGACGAAGAGGAGCATTTGGTCAATCTCAAAAAGATGTTTGATAGATTGATAAAGTATAAGCTGAGGTTGAATCCAAAAACTGTACTTTCGGAGTGCGTTCCGGAAAATTGCTGGGTTTTATTGTTAGCCAGAAAGGAATCGAGGTGGATCCTGCAAAAGTAAAAGCAATACAAGATATGCCTGCACCGAAAACAGAAAAAGAAGTGTGCGGGTTTTTAGGGAGATTGAACTACATTTCACGGTTCATATCTCATCTAACTGCCACATGTGAGCCAATATTCAAATTGTTAAGAAAAGAACAAACGGTCAGGTGGAATGAGGAATGTCAAAGAGCCTTTGAAAAGATAAAAGAATATTTGCAGACACCTCTGATTCTAATGCCTCCAGTTCCAGGACGGCCACTTATCATGTACTTGACTGTACTAGAAGGGTCAATGGGGTGTGTTCTAGGCCAACATGACGAGTCTGGTCGAAAAGAGTATGCTATTTACTACCTTAGCAAAAAGTTTACCGACTGTGAATTTCGTTACTCATTGCTCGAGAAAACTTGTTGCGCTTTGGTATGGGCTACTCACCGACTGAGACAGTACATGTTGACCCATACCACACTGCTAATCTCAAAAATGGACCCTGTCAAGTATATTTTCGAGAAACCAGCATTAACCAGAAGGTTTGCAAGGTGGCAAATGATCTTAACAGAGTATGACATACAATATACTTCCCAGAAAGCCATCAAAGGAAGTGTATTGTCAGATTATCTTGCACAGCAGCCACTGGAAGACGACTATCAGACAATGAAATTTGATTTCCCTGATTAGGACATCATGTACCTCAAAGAAAAATATTGCGAGGAACCACTTCCAGAGGAGGGGCCAGACCCTGAATCCAAATGGAAGTTGATGTTTGATGGGGCAGTCAATATCAACGGACATGGAGTTGGTGTTGTTCTTATCACTCCTGAAGGTGTTCACTTTCCCTTCGCTACCAGAATTACTTTTGGTTGCACCAACAATGAAGCGGAATACGAGGCGTGCATAATGGGAATAGAGGAGGCTATTAATCTTCGGATTAAGACTCTTGATATATTCGGAGATTCAGCCCTCGTTATCAATCAGATTACCGGTAAGTGGTATACACATCAAGAACACTTAGTTCCTTATAGGGATTATGCTAGAAGACTGTTGACGTTCTTCACAACAGTTAAGCTCCAGTATATACCACGAGATGAGAATCAATTTGCCAATGCATTGGATACTCTTTCTTCGTCCATCAAAGTCTTGTGTTGGAACTACGCGCCCAGGATTGACATTTCCCGGCTTGACGCACCAGCTTATGCTTTCTCTGTAGATGTTGTGTCTGATGAGAAACCTTGGTACTTTGATATCAAGCTCTTCCTGGAAAAACAAGAATACCCAGCTGGGGCATCATCCAACGACAAGAAGACCTTAAGATGACTTACTGCCAGCTTCTTCTTGAATACAGATGGGGTTTTGTATAAGAGGAACTTTGACATGGTCTTGCTCAGATGCGTGGATAGACACGAAGCAAGCCTGTTAATGCAGGAAGTCCACGAGGGATCTTTCGGTACTCATGCAGGTGGACATGCAATGGCTAAGAAGTTGTTGAGATCGGGGTACTATTGGATAACAATGGATGCAAACTGTTGTTCGTACGCCCGTAAGTGCCATAAGTGCCAGATTTATGCAGACAAGGTGCATGTCCCTCATAGCCCGCTCAACGTCATGTCGTCTCCTTAGCCCTTTTCTATGTGGGGCGTTGACATGATCGGGAAGATAGAGCCTACTGCTTCAAATGGTCATCGTTTCATTTTGGTTGCGATCGATTACTTCACTAAGTAGGTTGAAGCAGCATCTTATGCCAATGTCACTCGTCAAGTGGTAGCTAGATTTTTGAAAAGGGACATCATTTGCAGATACGGAGTGCCCGAGCGAATCATTACTAACAATGGTTCTAATTTGAACAACAAGATGATGGCAGAATTGTGTCGGGACTTCCAGATTCAGCATCACAATTCTTCTCCTTACCAACCAAAGATGAATGGTGCGGTGGAAGCGGCTAACAAGAACATTAAGAAAATTGTGCAAAAGATGGTTGTCACTTACAAGGATTGGCATGAGATGTTACCATTTGCGTTTCATGGGTACCGAACGTCAGTCAGGACGTCAACCGGGGCAACTCCTTTCTCATTGGTATATGGCATGGAGGCAGTCTTGCCTGTCGAGGTAGAAATTCCTTCATTACGTGTGATGATGGATGTGAAGCTTGATGAGGTTGAGTGGGTACGTGCTTGATACAATCAGTTATGTCTAATTGAGGAAAAGAGATTAGCGACTATCTGTCATGGTCAGCTTTATCAGAGGAGAATGAAGCGAGCATTCGACCAACGAGTACGTACTCGGGAGTATCAAGTAGGCGGGCTCGTGCTCAAGAGGATCGTTCCTCCAGGTTCAGATCACAGGGGCAAGTGGACCCCAAACTACGAAGGCCCATTCATAGTGAAGAAAGTTTTCTCGGGTGGAGTGTTGATGCTCACTACTATGGATGGAGAAGATTTCCAATCCCCTGTTAACTCGGACGCAGTTAAAAAATACTTCGCATAAAAAGACCCGCTGGACACAAAAACAAAATTAAAGTCCAGGCAAGAAAAGGGAATCCCGGCGAGCTAGAAACAGAATAAAAAGCTCGGGCCAAAGTTAGGGAAAATAAATATTAAAAAAAATGTGTACACCCGCTGAGTTGAAAAGCCACATCGGACAGCTCAGGCAAAAAAGGGTATCCCGGTGGATTAAAAACCTGAAAGGGCGATCTACGCAAAACAAGGGAATAAGCGAACAATTGTGATCCGGGTAATCTGAACCAAATCATCGTTTTGTACAGCTTGACAATATCAGAAGGATAGGAATCAGTCCCCTCATCTTTTTCAGAAAGCAAAGGCAAGAATGGAAAGTTTTGAAGATATGCTGGTCATAGCAAGAAGGAAAGTCATTGGGATGTCGTGCCCATTGCCATTAGGATAGTTTATTTTCTCAATTTTATGGTAGCTACCTCTTTCCAGGTGGTTGCTTCTTAATGTAAAAACTTTGCCTATTCAGAGGCCTTTCAATAAATGAAAATTCAGTCAAAAAGTCGTGTTGTGTTTGTTTGGTTTGCAAAAATGTCCTGAATTTTTGGCAAAAAATAACATTGCATTTGAAACATGTTGAGTTTTCTAAAAAAAATGACATTGCAGGGAAGCATTTAAAAACCCTCTTTGAGTGTCGGGTGACGATGGATGAACAGATCATACCATGCAAGTCCCTGGGGCACATGTGTGTTTTCTGCTATTGCAGGTTTTGCAGGATGTTATCACACTTTCCCCAAGCAGAATATTCCTCAGCTGAGTTAGAGCAGGTTGAATCCCCAGCAGAACTCCAAGGCTAATTGAAGAGCTTTCATCCCCAAGCGGAGTATCTTTCCACAAGTAAAGTATGCCCAGCAGGCAGTTGAATGCTCGATTTCCCCGCAGAGTTCATGTTTGGGTTTCACTCCCATCATTGAAATATTCACCAGCGAAGTCGCCAATTTATTTTTGGTCAATGTGATGATACAAACAGTTATTCATCCCCCTAACCAGAGTTAAGTGTCAAAGCCTCTTGACCTGGTTCTCCTTTGCAGAGTTGTGATTCTTGTTGCCAATCAGGCATTTGTTTGATGCTCGTATGCACCCCCAACACTCGTTTGTGTTTGATAGTTGCTTTTGCTCGTATGCACTCCCCAGCACTCGTCGGTGTTTGATAGTTGCTTTTGCTCGTATGCACTCCCCATCACTCGTTGGTGTTTGATAGTTGCTTTTGCTCGTATGTACTCCCCAACACTCGTTGGTGTTTGATAGTTGCTTGTTGCTCATCTGCATTCCCCAACTCTCGTCTGTGTTTGTTCTCTGTTTGAAGTCTGTGTGCATTGTTGGATGTTCGTCTGTATCATTCTTCCCACTCGTCTGTGTTAAATTTTACCCATATGTATTGATTTGATAATCACTCCAAGTACTCGTCTGTATTGGATCTCTGGTATTCGTCTATATCAGTGGCTGGTATTCGTCTATATCGTCGCTTGAAGCGCTCGTCTGTGTTTCTTGGATCATCGTCTGATATTCGTTTGTATCATTGACTTATAGCACTCGCCTGTGCTCTTTTGATGATCATCCAATACTCATCTGTGTTGAAGAGGTTTGAAGTCCTGACGGTGGGATTAAACGTCAAAATGGTTACCGGTCCTAGCATAACAGGTTATCCAAAGAAGGCTCGTTTGTCTTAGACCATATATCTACGGAGGATATATGAAGAGGGTTCGTCTATCCTGATTATGCATGTTTATCCCACAGACTTAAGTGTGTCACCGGTCCTGGCGTAACAGGTTTATCCAAAGGAGATTCGTCTGTCTCAGGTCATACATTTTTGTAAAGTGTATGTAGAGGGCTCGTATGTCCAGTTCCTGGCGTAACAGGTTTGCTTGATGAGGGCTCGTATGTCCAGCACCTGGCGTAACAGGTTTGTTCGAAGAAGACTCGTCTGTCTAAGTTTTCCTTATCTGGCGTAACAGTTCAACTCGGAAGGAGCTCGTCTGTTTTTTCCCCAGTTCAATTACCCAAAGCGTCATTTGGTTGGGTTTATTTCCCACTGCTTACATTCTCCAGCAGAGTGCAAATTTCAGGTTTTCTTGGTATTCAACTACAGTTCATCTTGAGCGGTCGATAGCCCGTGCTATCGTCCTTTTCAGATTAACAGTTGCTTGAATATGGGCAGCTGTAACACCCCAAATTTGCCCTCTTCTGTTTAGCATCATCATCATATCATAATCATCATAAGCATGTCATATCCTTAGCATTTTGCATAGAAAAATGAAGCATAACACTCACATGTTCTAGCATAAGGCATATGATCAACCATCCGGGAAATTTGAAGCACTGCAAGTCAAAATCAAGAGCACAGTGACCTGGCAAGAATCTCACAGGATCATTTTGCACAAGCTCTGTATCATCTTCAAGACCCTAAAAAAGGATGAGGATCAAAATCAGATCAGAACGGTTGGCGTCGGGTTATTCTTAAGGTTCCCACCCAAAGGAGGGAAATTCAAATTTTCCCTGCGTTAACCGGTTAACGGCTGCGAAATTTGAATTTCAGCAGCAAGTTCAGCATGTGTGTTTTGGCTCCATTTTCCAATTTTCTGATTTTTATTCATTTGAATTAATTGGGAATTATGGGAAGGATCTAGAGCATTTGTCCAAGCCTAATTCCAATGCTAAATCCTAATCACTTTCTAAGCCAATGTCAAGCCATATTTTTGGATCCCAAACCAAAATTTTGGGCCCCAAACCTAAACCATATTTATTCCATTTCCCTCCAAACCAAGGGACTCTCCCTCACAATTTTCACTTCTCATTTTTCTGAATTTTGAGCTCTCTCACCATTCTCTCATTTTTTTCCTCCCCATTTTCCAAATCACTCAAAGTTCCTCTTTGAAGATCACATAACTTTGCATTAAAGTGTGTAGATCTTGGAACTAGACCTCCATCCATAGCTTCTTTGCATCTTTTTGCTGGTTTATTACTTGGTTCAGATCTGGTTTGGGATCTAGAAGTGCTTTTGGATCCAAAATTCTGCATCAAGATCTTGTTCTTACATTTATTTTGCACGGAGTGTGAAGTTTAGTACCGGATCTTCCAAGTTTTCCGCGATATCTCTCATTTCCAGCTCAAACAACATTTACCAAAGCATATCTCAGCTTTGTAGGTTGGTTAATTTCAGATCTAGCTCTGTTTTTAGCTTATTTTCATGCTTGTGCTTTAGATCCACCATGTGCTTGTGTATTTGCTTGTGTTGCTTGAATTGATTGATTGATTGTTAATCGGATCTATGTTAATGTTCATTGAGCTTAATGATATGGATTAATGTGAATTGATCTAATTTTTCCATGTGTAATTGATTGCTGGTCTGGTGTGAGATTATTTGAATAAGCTGGTTTGAGCTGCTGTTTTTGCAGGATTTGCTGTTGTTTTGACAGTGTTAACCGGTTAACGCATTTGGTTAACCGGTTAACACACCTGTTTTATGCGTATTTTGTGCAGGTTTGAACTGGTTAACCGGTTAACGCATTTGGTTAACCGGTTAACACTGAAGCAAAATGACTTTTTGAGGTTGTTTTGAGCTTGTTTGATTCCCTTGCTTGTTTTAATTGCCATGGATCATTGTATGATCATTGAACATGCTATTTTAGGGTGATTTTCTTGCTGGTTGATGTATGCTTTCATGTTTTCGACGCATAAGTCGTATATTTGCAATTCTTGGCATGTTGTTTGAACCTTGTTTGCTAGAACCTTTGAACATGCTAGTTCCATGATTGTGTTGATCAATTTGCTGGATTTTTGTTAACATTGCAGGGGCTTATGGTAGGAGAAGTGTGGATGTTTATCCACATTTCAACTCTTCATCTTTCCTCTTTTGCTTTGCTTTTTCTTTGTGAGTTTTGATGTGCTTTGTGCCATCATGTGGTTCTCTTTCCCCTCTCTAGCTTTCTTCTCCTTTCTTTTTGCTTCTTTTTTTATCATCCTTTCTCTTAGGATAGTTGAAGCCTCACTAACCTTAGGAATCCTTTGCATGCTAACATTAGGATTCGTTAGTCCCACCATTAGATTTTTTTACCTTTAAGATCTTTGGTTCTCTTCTCTTCTCATCTCAAAACAAAACCTAAAAGACACTTAATAAAGATTGAAGTGGTCTCCTGTGCAATAGCCTTATTCCATGAAACACTTGTAGTTTTCCCATCTTGGGATAGTACAAGCTTGTTCATCATGATGTACAAGTATGATCATGAGATCATCTTCATCAAGGAAATCATAAAACACACTTCTTCACAAAAATTACAAAAACACTTAATAAATTCAATGAGTTAGTGAGCTTAGGCCCTAATCTCTGGGATCAAGTTTTGGGGATCTTCTCCTTACTTGAGTGTGCTTGTTCTATTATTCCATCTTGGAATGTAGTAGCAAGTACACATTCCATGGAAAAGAACTTGAGTTCACTTCCTTGTGACACACTCATAAAAAGCTTCTAAAAAACACAAACAAACAATAATCGTCTCTCCTTCGGGAATTCTTTTCTCACCTCCTTCGCTCCGTCCGCGAACTTGCTCCTACTTGTCATTTTGCAAGACGGTAACGCACTCATCGTCCGAGCATGCAACACCTGAGCATTGACATAGGCAGTTCAAGCCCTAAGACGCAAGCAATCATTTCCACCCCTAGTTAGGGTAACTACGGCGACTCTGATCCTCATTGTCCAGATGAGGTACGTAGGTAGCGGGGTAGGGCCCGTTCGAGCACTTTTTTATTTTCCCTACATTTTCCCCCTTTCTTTTCTTTCTTATCCAGTTTCAGTTTCAGTTTTGCAGCAGCTTTCATTTCTTCACCCTTTGAAACAGATTCCTTTGCAAGCGTGGATCCCGTCGGGTACGGCGGACGATCTGGGGTGCTAATACCTTCCCAGGTCGTAACCGACTCCCGAACTCAGTCTCTTTGGTTCGCAGGACCCGTGTCCTTCCTTTTCTTTTCTTCTGGTTTGTGCAGCATTACCATTCTCGTTCCTTCGGGATAAAAATGCCTGGCTGGCGACTCTACCTCTTTCCGCGCCACTTTCGCGTTTGTACCAGGATGGAAATCCGGGGAGCGACACCGTGACCCGTGCTCGTCCTTGTGTGGCTGGGAAGGGAAAGTACCTTAGATGGATAATGAGTGACTCGTGCTCGTCCTTGTGTGGCTGGGCGGGGAAAGTTATCCATTATTATATAATGAGTGACCCATGCTCGCCCTTGGGTGGATGGGCGGGGAAAGTTATCTACACATTGAGGATCGAGTGACCCGTGCTCGTCTGCTACCACTATGGCTGGGTAGGGAAATATGCCTCTAAGCACCTTGTGTATGCTCCGTTGTTACATCGTTGTCTCTAGTTGTTATGTGAACTCGAAGTCTAGGTTTGTCCCCTGACTTGAGTATTGATAGAATTGAACCCTTAGAGCCGAGAGAACTCTAAGATAGGGAACCCACTGAGATGTTGTTATCTCACCCCACTATTGTTGTTGCTTTTCAGGTTTCTTTTGCATGTTTGATTTACAAGTGGAGCTATGCTCGGGATGTTTCAAGTGAAGCATAGATTTAGTCTTCCGTTGTGTATTTATGTATCTTTGTACAATATGAATATTATATTGATCCTAGTGTTTTATTTTAGTATGATTTCCATGTTTTGTACCATTATTGTATAGAATTGGTCAAGAATGTGAATTATACTAGTAGGCATTTATGATGGTGTCAGTACCAAAATAACACTTGTATGATATTATTCTAGATATATATTATATGGGCATTACAGAGGGTGTGAGCAGAAGTCTCGGGCAGTGGGTCTAAACAAGTGTAAAAGACTTATGCAGAAGCATAAACGATTGTAATCATGAGGTGATTATAATGAAAAGCACTTATGAGGCAATGAGACTAAAGTACTCTTAGTTAGGGGAGTAACCAGGGTAAATATTTTATGTTTTCTGATGTTGTTTATTTACTTCTGTTAGCACCACTTCTAAGAATTAAAATAGAACTTGAACACCGGTTCTGATTCTGAAAACTCTAATTAGAAACTAAATTAAGAAAATGTGAAACATGATTCAACCCCCATTCTTGTGTACTTTTCATCTTCATGTAAGAAGGTGTATGTAACGTATTGTTATGTGAAATTCTCTACTGAAATCATTAATGAATATTTAGGGAGAAACAAGACTGAAGAATCTGATAAAGTACCATCCATTGACAAAGTTGCAAAATAAATTATAACTGGGTAAGTCAAGCATTTTCAAAAGAAATGTTTACTCCCTTTTGGATGTCTAAGTGTGAAATATGCAATACTAAACAAGATAGGTGCAGCCAATTAGGAACCAACCAACCACAGTTCAGATATAACTTCTACCCTTGCCAAGCTGATATTTATAATATGAACCGAGTCTAAGCTAAATTTTAGAGAGAATGTGTTTGACCAAACCATGAAACATGTTGATTTCTTTGTTGTGAAGCTTCCTGTAACTTTTCCTTATTTAATCATAAGAATTATCTTGAACCAACACTCCAATATTGTGAATGCCAAAGAATATTAGAGCAAAAAGGTTGTGCCATTAACTCTTGATAACATGTTGTTTGTTGAAACACGTGTTTCAGACATTGTGGTGTTAAGGAACCAAGATAAATATGTTGATGAAAACTCTTATCCTTTATCCAAATCCACCAAGAAAGATGCATTGTTGGAACTCAAGGAAGTTTAAAAGCCTTTAAAGAAACTATTAGATCAAGTACCTTAAGAAAGAAAAATATGGATAGGCTGATTAAAATAATGTCCAAAGAAGAGGATGTCGAGGAAGAAAAAGAAGATGAAAGTTCAAAATTCTTAAGTGAAGAAGAAAAATCAAGCTAAGAAGACTGATGTCATCAAGCTGGAGTTGTTTGTGCGATTTCTGAAGAAAGTTGTTTTGAAGAATGATTTTATTAATGCTTTTTATTTAATTTACCCCTTATATATGGGCACGTTTTTTTCTTCTGTTATGTAATGATCCTTTAACAAGGATCCTTTTGCACTATAATCATGATTCGGTACTCAGTTTATGATTATGTAATGCACTTATTTTCATTTTTCAACATTTTCCAAAAATTGTGTCAAAACAGGGGAGTAATGGTGTGCGTATGCATGTATGCTTATGTAAAATGAAGTGAGTTGATGTGAACTTATGTTTGGTTAGTTGATCTATTAAGGTGTAGCAACCACCTTGCATATTTATTGTGTGATACTTCTACTGCTACTGATGTTCTGATGTGGTGTGCTACTCGAGCTCATACATTTTTTGTGTGCTCATATGCTGGAGCATCTGATCTTCAATTATGAGGGCATGTTTTATGTGAGCATGTGTGTAAATCTTTCACTGTTGGTGTTTGCTGCTACTGTGTATGTGCTCTGATATATGTATGTGTGTATTCTCCTAAATGAGATTTGATTTGAATTACTCTTGCACATCTTGTAGAAAGGTTGTAAATTAGTTTAGCCGAAAAAATTAAAGGGGGGATTTTTGTTTCTTTGGTTTGTTGATTTGGGTAAACCAACATGGGAAAAACATGATGTATTTGTGAATAGGCAACATGTGTGACAAGACGTTCCAACATGTGTGTGACATCTGACCTCAGTCTATAAGCCAAGGTTTATGAGTTATTCTGAGCAAAATTTAGTTTGATTAAAAAAGATTTATTGTTGTATCTTTTAGCAATATTTTATTTAGTAAAATTTGCTAAAAAAGATTTGATATGATCAAATCCAATTAAATGAAGACTTATAATGAAGATCAAATCAAATCAAATCTCTTTGTGAATATTTTTTAAAACCAAATCAAATATGCATCTAAATCAAATATGATTTTTCTAAAATCTAATGCCCATTGGAGAAAATCTCAGCATATGGTTTACTATTTAAGGAGACTCATTCCTACCTTTGAAGATACAAAAGTATTGGAGATATAATGTACTAAGGTTTTGTTCTTTGAGTATTTGTATTTTTGTTGTTTATTTTAATCCTCTAAAGAAGGTTAAATTGAATGTTCAAGGCATAAATGTTGATCTTTAGTTGAGTTATAATTCAACATCTTTAATTTGTCAAAAGCATAGATCACTAGGGTATTGATTGATAGAAAGTGAAAAGAGTTATAATATTTAGGAGAGTTCTAAATAGAAAGACACATTTGTATTAGGAAGTAGGCATTGAACAAAGTTTCTTCATATAAAACTAATTATACTAATAATACTGAGAGTGAATTTCCTTTCTTGGATTGGAATCCCCCTAGATATAGGTGATGTTTCACTGAACAATTCTCTTGTGTTCTTCATTGCTTTCTGTGTTATATTCCTTAGTATATTATAAATTATTTTCTTTGGTACACATTATTTAAGGCATTGTGTCCAATATATGTCATGCATAGAACAATATTTAACACACACACACACACACACACACACACACACATATATATATATATATATATATATATATATATATATATATATATATATATATATATATATATATATAAGAGAGAGAAAGAGATAGTAACAAACTCGTTATATGTTAAGAGTGGATTGCAAAGAATTGTTAAATGCACTGGCAGTTGAGATATTGGTTAATGTCATGAGGAAAGTGCTCGTGCTAAGATGATTATGGAAGTAACAATAGTCTATTAGAGTGGTCGGCAAGGGTCGATATGACTGACTCAGAACAATTGCCCCCTAAACTTATGTCTATGTTTAGCAAGGCATGGGTTTGTTACTCCAGTTTTGGTTGTCGATCACTCATATCTTTATGTATGGGAGAACAAAAGAAATCATTTGGCTCCTTGGGGATTTGTGTATTAAATGTTTCATACTTAAAATGTCTTTTCAGAAATGCCATCATTATAACTATGGTGAACCAAATCAATTAAGTGTTTCATGTGTGAGAGGTACAAGTGTTTTAATGATGTCAAAACTTGGGTGTTCCTAGAAGAAAAAATGAATTAGAAGGCTTGGCAACTTAAAGTATCAGGATAAGTTTTTCTGATGAGTAAAAGCAAATAAGTCGACTCATTGGTTTAAATAGGTTGACTCATTCAGTGAAAAACAAATGAGTTGACTCACTCTGGTAAGCATGTCGACTCAAATAAGGTGAAAGACTTCTTGTTTCCCTCCAGGTCCCAAAAGGCTGACTGAGGAGCAAAATTAGGTCAACTCAAATCATCCATCAGGTCAACTCAAAGTCTCATGGAGTTCGACGTAAACTGGCACATGGCGCCACCTAACTTAATCCTCTTTCCTTTTTATTTTTTTCAAGGCTTCCTTTATTTTAAGTGATAGTATAAATAACTGAGTGATTATTTTTTCAAATCTAACAAGAAAAGTGAAAGATATACACAATTTTCTCTCATCGTCTTCTCTTTCTCTAACATTCATCAATAACTACACACAATCATTTTTGTTGATCAAAGTGCAAGATTCAAGGTGCTAACATTCAAACAGTGGAATTGCGATTTCAGTTTGGGTTGAGAGATTTATGGGTTTTTTCTAGAATAAACCTTGAGGGTTTGTCCTCCAAGATCATTTTGATTTGGGGGTTTTGCACACACCATTTGTTCATCAATTAAGCCGAGTGAAGAGGTTTGAAGATCGAAGAGATTGTTCAACCATATCACGATAGCTGGAGGATTGTGAAGAACAATGTGGGTTCACTTGTATTAAATCAAAGCAGTCGTGCTCGACGTTTGAAGAATCAAGGATTCTTACAAGAAGGGAGCTACAATCAGAGGTTTGTTCGACACATGTGAAGAACTTTATTCATCTTGAATCAAGGGTCAAAGAGAAACATAGATACAACAACAATTAGGATTGGTTTTTCGTTTCTAATTTCTCTTTGTAAGAACATTGCAATTTTAATAAAAAGTCCCAATTCAATTTTTGAATTGGGACAAAGGTACCCTTAGCGAGGACGGTACGGGAACTGCCTAAACAAATCCGTGTGTTCTTCGTTTTTCTCTTTCATTATACTTTTGCACAACTTGAAATAGTGTGATATTGAAAATTATGTTTTGCATATTTTGGTGCACTCCAAGTGTTTGTGAAATTGTTGCTATCAAATTTGAGAGCAACCTTAGAAAAATTATGCAGTACAAATATTTGCAAAACATACTAGGTGTGTTGTGCACACCAAGTGTTTGACAAAATTCAAAACACACAATTTATTTGTCTTTGTGCTTATTTCATTTATCTTAACATTGTTGGTAGTAGTTTAATCAGGTGTGTTAAGTTTAAGTAATTAATTAGCTCGATATTGATTCATTGATTCATCTTTAGTATCCCATTTGGTTTGATAACACATATTCAATCACGGGTGACTTAAAATAATTTAGACGTGATTTTTCCTGGAAACTTCCGCATATCATTTTTCAATTAATTTTTTGGAAAGTTGGAAATATTTTAAAAAGGGATCTATTCACCCCCCCCCCCTCTTCTAGATCCACACCATCATCTAACAAGTGGTATCAGGAGCACCAATTAATCAAGTGCTTCACATATCACTTCTTATAAAATGGACAATGATCTAACGAGGGCATATAATAGAGCGCCCATTTTCACCAAAGAAAACTATAGTCACTGGAAGGATTGTATGTGTATTCATATCAACTCTGTTGATAGAAAGATATGAAAGGTTATTCAATATGGTCCCATACAAATAACTATGACCAACTTGAATAATGTTGAAGTACCAAAACTTGAAGCACAATGGGATGAAAAAGATGTAAAGAACTACAATTATGATTGGAAAGCTAGAAATATGATCATTTCCTCTTTGGTAGCTAATAAATATTTTAGAGTTTCACATCATACCACTACTAAAGTTATACGAGAAGCGTTACATATTGCCCATGAGTGAACTGATGATGTGAAACAAGATAGAATCAATACCTTGCAACAAGAGTTTGATCGCTTTCACATGAACCAAGGGGAAACAATTGGGGATTTGGGAAAGAGATTTTCTCATCTATTAAATAGCTTAAATGCTCTTGATAAACTCCCAATGATGTTGCTACTAACAAAATTATAAGATATCTTACTAGAGAACAGGTACCAAAAGTCACGATGATCAAGGAAGCTAATGATGTAAGAACCATGGACTTGACCAAGTTAATAGGCAAGATATAAGAACATTATAAAGAGCTATTGAATCTCAATGAGCATGAAGAAAGTGAAAAGAAAGAAAAGAATGATAAATCCAAAGACAACGGGAAGAATACGAAGTTTATTTCATTGAAGACCTTTACTTTTAAACCATCCACCAACGATGATTTTGAGAACGAGTCAAATGAAGAAGATAGTGAATCAAATGAGGATATGGGACTATTTGTAAAAAGATACAATAGATACCTTGGGAAGAATGAAATCTCCCATTCGGATAAACGTCTCGTCAATTATAGAAGGCAATCAAATCCCTCCAAGCAAGATCAAAGTAAAAGTACCAAGTCAAAAGGGTCATGATACAATTGCGGGAAAAAACCTCAAAAGAGCGCTCACCAAACTCAAAAGAATGCTCTATCTTCTTAGATGGATTCTACTTTCTCTTCCACTACTTCTATTTTCACTAAAGTAGGCGATATTGGTGATGCCTTTACCAAAGTCGGTTCATCTTCCTACTAGGGAGTCTTGAGTCCTACCAAAGATAAAATGATATCTAACAAGTATGGATATTGAGAAAAATACCTTTTATGATTGCACCTTCTTTGTTCAGTGTTTGTTTACCTTTAACTGCTTTGGAGATAAAATTCATGAAGTGTCTGGTTTAACATTATTGGTGTGAGTATCTAAAAGGAAAACCTATTGTGACCCTTTTCTTTCACCTCTTTAATTGACGTTTAAACTTTGTGGCCCGAGGCCAAAACAGTGGCTTCATTTTCTTGGACCTAACCATGTGTGGGTTTGGGCCCTTTCCCGAGTTACGACCTTTCAAAGATTGGTTCTTCTTGATTGTTCAAGTTGGTCTGAAGCTCATACCATGGTTTGCGCCATTGGGGACGGCGTTGAGGGACAATGTTATGTGCTTTTCCCCAAGTATTGGATTAAGAGTCATTTCCTTATGAGGAATATATAAGGAATCAAATCATTTTATAAAGATATGTCTGAGAAGAAGTGGTTGGTGAGCTTTATCAAAGATCTAAGTTATTTCAAAGGAAGTATCCTTGTGGATGAGACCATTAGAAACTTTTGCAATGTATCATTGATGTTCCATTTTTGTTGGGGGCTCATTTTCGGGAGGAAAAAAAACTTGTCTTTGGTAAGCTCGGGAAACTCTTGGATTTTATGTCTTTAACATGCATGTTCATGATACATTCGTTGTAACACTAATTATGAGGGTATGCAAATCATATGAACGATTAAATAAATCTCCGCCTTTTGAGGCGAGGAATACAACCAGTCAGGAGCGGCATTGCTATGGGTATCCTTTTGCATATGCCAAATGTACTGGTCTTTTCTACCTATCAATTACAAACGAGATCAAGTTCAAGCTTTTCTAGAGATCGTCGGGCCCCTCATTTGGAAGAGGATTGTGCCTATTTGGCCAATTTGTTTGGGTCTGCCTTGGAGGAGGAATTGGCCACTATAGCTTAGTATACCTGGTGTGCTTCTGCTTCTTTGTCCCTTGGCGGAGCCAGACACTAGAAGGCTCTTTGGTCCGACTGATGCCATACTAAGATGCAACACTTGGAAGAGAGCATTCATGATCTGAAGCTTGAACATGATAAATACCTGTAGGAAATAAATAAAAAAGCTTCTACCTATATTACTAGGGTCAATAATACTTTGCTCCCCCTTAATTTTGTTGAACCTCTTGCCGATCAGGTGACCGTTCTAGTGAAGATGACGACGATGAAAAACCAAGCTCTGGTTTCTTCTCGGAAGAGTTTTAAAAGGTAGGAAGCCAAATGTTTCACATCTTCATGTATTTGGTTGTAAATGTTATGTGTTAAACAACGGTAAAGAAAATCTTGGCAAATTTGATTCAAAAGTTGATGAAGGTATCTTTCTCGGATACTCTAATTCAAGTAAAGCATATAGATTATACAAAAAAAAAACATATTGTTGAAGAATCTGTGCATGTATCCTTTGATGAATCTTATATGAAAGTTGTCAGAAAAGGTAGTTGTGTTATTGGTGCAAGTGTTTCCTCTGAGGATATTATTAAAGATCAAGAAATATCGAGTGTTGAACCTATTCCAAATATAGCTGAGGAAGAGCCGAATGAATGACCTAAAATCAAAGAGGAGGATCATTCAACTAATCAAGATGATCTCCCTTTGGAATGGAAAACCTCAAAGGATCATCCCATTGACAATATTCTTGGATATATATTAAAGGGAGTTACTACACGCTCAAGGATAAGTAATTTTTGTAATCATTTTGCTTTCGTCTCTCAAATTGTGCTTTAAAATTCTGAAGATGCCTTACTCGACGAACATTGGTTTTTAGCTATGCAAGAGGAACTAAATCAGTTCAAGAGAAATGAGGTTTGGGACCTTGTTCCTCCTCCGCGAGGTCATCAAGTAATTGGCCCTAAATGGGTTTTAGGAACAAGATGGACAAAAATTAAATTATAACTCGCAACAAGGCTCGTCTTGTTACAAAAGGGTATAACCAAGATGAGGGTATTACTATGAGGAGACTTATGTTCCAGTTGCCCGCCTTGAGGCTATACGCCTTTTGCTTTCATTTGCATGTTCACAAAATTTTAAATTATATCAAATGGATATTAAGAGTGTTTTTCTTAAAGAATACATTAATGAAGAAGTGTATGTGATTCACGTGTCGCGCACGGATCAAAAACGAGTATTTTTGAAAAATGTAGTTAGCGACAATGGCTCGAGTATCGTCCCACAAGGATTCTTGATCTTATTAACTAACAATAGTAATGATTAATGGGGGGTTGATTTTAAGGTCGAATTATAAAAACGGATTAAAATAAGTGATTAACAAATAAGCTGAAATGACAATTATACTGATTCGGGTACCGACTTATCATTGGTTCAATAAACTTCAATCCCCTAAACGGTTTCTATTCCCCTACCGGTTACAACACCAATTAACAAGTGAAATTGGCATTATAGGATTGCATTCCTATTTTCCGAATAAAGCAAACGGATAAGCACAATCACGAATTAAGCAAACGTGATTCTAACATATGCGGTCTAACGATTAAGCAACGATAAACTACGCTAAAACTCACGGAACATCAATCAATGGATATAAATCAATAGTATTCTATATAATTCGAATTAAGAAAACAAGGCATATAGATTAATATTGAAAAGGGAAAATAAATTGGATTAAAGATTAAAAAACCTCAAAGTATGGAATCCATAACAAAATTTTGCCTTCGGAATCAATTCTCCATTTGACCGTATAGCAAAATACAATTCTTAAAAATAAAAGTGAAAAAAGGTTCCAGTATAGAAGACACGTCTGATAGGTATAGGAAAGTACCACAAATTCCCTTTCTAACCCAACTGGGTCAGAAACATAACAAACCCGACCCAAAACTAATTATTTTTAAAACTCAGAATTCGAATTCTAACTTCCACGAATTATTTGATACTTATGCACTCCGAATCATATTTTTCATAAAACATGAAAGTTGTAGCTCTCTATCTTAGCTTTACATTGACTGGTAAAATGTCTCAAGCCGATTCACATAACTCCAGTTATTATCATTTTAGTGAAGACTGCTAATGCTGAAAATAAAGTGCGAAAATCAAATAAGTGCAAAAATAAACTAATTTATAAAAACACATTAAAATAAAAAAATAACCAAAGTAAAGTATGAAAATGAATAAGTGTAAACAAAGAGGAATATGCACCAAAATGCACTGATCAAATTCCCCACATTTGAACTTTTGCACTCCGAGCAAAATAGAAATCCAAACTCAAGAAACACGACAACATTCAGATACTCATTCTAGGCTACAAACTCTTCTTCGGTTAAGATAGCATCGATAGGTACTAATCTTGCATACTAAGGATATCGTAAGAACACAAATCCGTAATTATGCGGTCATAAGCCTCCCTCTTATACAAACCAATCTGAATCATGTTATTATGCATAATCCTAACTTACTCATCCTCCTTTTTGCTCTCTTTTATTCTAGCGCAATCACATTAAGCTCATTATCTATTCGTACACATGGTAAATAAGTCTGTTAGTGACTATGATCCATGTCTTGTCAATATTTTATAGTTACTTTAGCAACAACAATTTTTTAAGGTTTTACATTCGTTAGGCTAAATGACCGAATGAGGGTCACCTAACTTAAAAGGCAGATTCCTATTTAGATTTCTTATTAAGCACGGGATCATTCACTTATTTGCATCAACTCAATTACTTAGTGTATGATTTCTAGATGGTATTGATTGCTAGATAAACTACGTAAGAACTATCAAAGGATGAGAACTCAAGGCTATGACATAATAAGTATTCAAAATGATTCCCATATTCAGGAGACTTAAGGTGTTAAAACGATACCGATCTTGTGAACTTTTCCCAAGTCTCCACAATTAACCTCAAAACAATATATAGCCTAAAACTTTCAAAAAATGCCTAGTGTTTCTAAAACAAAACAAAATAAACAAAAACAAACAAAATAAATTATTCCCTCCCCCATGCTTAAAACAAGCATTTTCCTCAATGAAAGGACATAAATATAAAATAGGAGTGAGAGAAAGGAAAGAACACACCCGAGTAGTCAAGGTGGATAGGTGATCACATAAGCAGCCTTTCCCAAAGAGAGATCTTCTACAACCTCCTCTTCCAAAGTAGGGATCTCATAGAGTAAAATTAGGTAACATCTATTGATCTGTAAATTTTTATTAGTGACTTCGCCTTTTATTCCGGGATCAAAGAAGAATCTTTGATAAGTAAAAGTGTCAATTGGACACGTGAACATGATCCCGTTTTTCACAACATCAGAGATCAAAGAATTAAAGGGCTGCCTCCCTGGTTTTCTTCCATCTTAAATTGAGATCCTATGCATACTCATGGATGGGCTAATATCACAAGTGTCAACCAAAGTCCATCCAATTCCATTCTTATGTTCCTGTAATGATTTCTCTTCCTGCACAAATTCAAATAAATTATTAGGAAGTGGCTTCAGCTCTAAAGATGGTGATTTCTCGATGGATGGTTTGTTCCGAACAACTGAGGCGTCGAGAGCTTCATTGACATGAACAACTTCATTTTCAACCTCATATGCAGTAAGAATATCAACTTGCAAGGCAACCTCAATTTCAGCACAAACAGAGCAAATTTTAGTGTTAGTACAAACATCACAAGAGTAAACATCATCAAAATCAAACAATGATGGAAAATCAGCTGCAAACAAATCAGTACAAGTATCATCAAAAGTTTCAAAAGGAAACTCTATTTGAAAAACAAAATGTTCTTCCAAGGGTTGTTGGTTTGATCCTTGAGCTTGCTTCATGGCATTCATCGAAGTGGCAAGTTGTTCAAGCTGTGTTTCCAAAGTCTGGAAATTAGAATATATTTGTTGTTGAAACTTGATATTATTTATAGCCATTTGGTTTACAAGGTCCTCTAGTGAAGGTTTGGAAGGTGCAGAGCACTCTACTTCTAATTCCTTCATATGCTTATGTGGATCATCACCTGCAAAACCATTAAACCTTGGCAACAAGTCTATTAAACCATATTTGAATTCAAAAGGTACAACAACATTAGGATATTCAATACATAAAGTATTATAATTAACAAGTGCGACCAGTTCTCTCAAAGTTCTTTAATCAGCCATGATATGATTATAAATTTCGACACATAATCAAATAAAATCACTGTAGATTTAAAAAGAATAGAAAATGGGAAAAGAAATTAAAATAAAATCTAAAAAATATTAAAACAATGCTAAAAATCTAATAAAATCAAATAAAGACCGTACAATGTTTTTCAGATTTTTTTGAAAATATGAAAATAAAAAATAAATCAAATAAAATAGAAAAACACAAAATTTGCGATTTTGAGGGTCAAAATATTTTAGAATTCTATTCTAAAACAGTACTACTCTTTGAGTTTTTTCTGATTTTCTGGAAAAAAAAAACGGAGCAAATCGAAACAGTAGCATCCAAACTTACCTGACAGGCTAAAATTCTTATCACTGTATTGCAACCCTGAAAATCAACAAGTAAAAACAAAAACAAAAAAACACAACTCTTGAAAAATTCTAAACTAAAATCCTAAAATTGGTTAAAATCTACAAGGTTCCCTGGCAACGGCGCTAATTTGATTCGCGTGTTGCATACTATCAAAAACGAGTATTTTTGAAAAATGTAGTTAGCGACAATGGCTCGAGTATCGTCTCACAAGGATTCTTGATCTTATTAACTAACGATAGTAACGATTAATGGGGGGGTTGATTTTAAGGTCGAATTATAAAAACGGATTAAAATAAGTGATTAACAAATAAGTTGAAACGATAATTCTACTTGTAACACCCCAAATTTGCCCTCTTCTTGTTTAGCATCGTTATCATATCATAATCATCATGAGCATACCATATCCTTATCATTTAGCATAGAAAAATGAGGCATAACACTCACATGTTCTAGCATAAGGCATATGATCGGTCATCTGGGAAAATCTGAATCTGCAAGTCAAAATCAAGAGCATGGTGATCTGGCAAGAAGCTCACAGGATCATTTTGCACAAGCCTGGTATCATGTTCAGAGCCCTAGAAAGAGAAGATGGATCAAAATTTGCTTGAAACGGTTGGTGCAGGCCTATTTTTGAAGGTTCCCACCAAAGGGAGGGAAATTCAAATTTTTCATGCGTTAACCGGTTAACGCATATGGTTAACCGGTTAACAGCTGCGAAATTTGAATTTCCAGCAGCATTTTCAGCATGTGTGTTTTGGCCCCTTTTTCCAATTTTCTGATTTTTATTCATTTGAATTAAATTTGAATTTGAGAGAAGGATCTAGAGCATTTATCCAAGCCTCATTCCAACCCTAAATCCTAATCACACTACCCAAACCATAATTTTGGATCCCAAACCAAAATTTTGGGCCCCAAACCTAAATCATATTTAATCATTTCTCTCCAAACCAAAGGGGGCTCTCACTCATTTTTCACTCTCATTTCTGAATTTTCATTCCTCTCACTCACAATTCTCTCACTTTTCTCTCCCAATTTTCCAAATCACTCAAAGTTCCTCTTTGAAGATCACACAACCTTGCCTTGAGGTGTGTAGATCTTGGAACTAAACCTCCATTCATAGCTTCTTTGCATCTTTTTGCTGGTTTTATTGGAGATTCAGATCTGGTTTGGGATCTAGAAGTGCTTTTGGATCCAAAATTCTGCATCAAGAGCTTGTTCTTGCATTTATTTTGCATGGAGTGTGGAGCTTAGCATCGGATCTTTAAAGTTTTGCGCGAGATCTACCGTTTTCAGCTCAATCAACAATTACCAAAGCATATCTCAGCTTTGTAGGTTGGTTAATTTCAGATCTAGCTCTGTTTTTAGCTTATTTGCATGCTTGTGCTTTAGATCCACCATGTGTTTGTGTATTTGATTGTGTTGCATGAATTGATTGTTCGATTTGTATCCGGATCCGAATGTTATTTGTTCATGAGCTTAATGATATGGATTAATGTGAATTGATCTATTTTTCCATGTGTAATTGATTGCTGGTCTGGTGCAAGCTTATTTGAATAAGCTGTTTTGAGATGCTGTTTTCTGCAGGATTTGCTGCTGTTTTATCAGTGTTAACCGGTTAACGTATATGGTTAACCGGTTAACGCCCCTGTTTTGTGCGTATTTTGTGCAGGTTTGAGCTGGTTAACCGGTTAACGCATATGGTTAACCGGTTAACACTGAAGCAGAATGGTTTTTTAGTGTTGTTTTGAGCTTGTTTGATCCCTTTGCTTGTTCTAATTGCCATGGATCATTGCATGATCATTAAACATGATATTTTAGGGTGATTTGCTTGCTGATTGATGTATGCTTTCATGTTTTCGACGCGTAAGTCGTGTACTTGCAATGCTTGGCATGTTTGTTTGTTTCTTGTTTACAAGAACCCTTGAGCATGACTAATTCCATGATTGTGTTGGTCACTTTGCTGGATTTTTTTTGCATACTAACCTTGCAGGGGCTATGGTAAGTGAGAGATGTGGGAATTGAGTTCCACATCTCCAATTCTCATCTTCCTCTTATGTTTATGTTACTAACCCTTTGTTGTTGGGCTTAGGCATTTCTCATCCCTTCTTCTATCTTCTTCTTTGTTCCTTTATTAGGGTAGAAACCTCACTAACCCTTAGGGCATCCATGCATGTGAATACTTAGGATTATTTTAGTCCCCCTTTTAGAATTTTTCCTTTGAGATCTTTTGGTTCGTCTTCTCTTCTCATCTCATAACTCTTAAAAAGAAAACACTTTAATAAATGTGAAGTGATGCATTGATCCATAGCCTTATTCCATGAGGTATGCTTGTAGTCTTCCCATCTTGGGATAGTACATGTTTACCTTGTGATGCACAAGTCTGATCAAGGTATCTTCTTCATAAAGAAAAGCATAAAAAAACACTTCTTCATGTAAATAACAAAAAACACTTAATAATTAAGCAAGTTAGTGAGCCTAAGCCCTAATCTTTGGGTTCAAGTTTTGGGGATCTTCTCCTTACTTGAGTGTGCTTGTTCTATTATTCCATCTTGGAATGTAGTGACAAGTGCACATTCCATTGGTGAGAGTTTGAGTTCATTTCCTTGTGACACACTCATAAAAGCTTCTAAAAAACACAAAACAAACAATAAGCGACTTTCCTTCGGGAATTCCTTTCTCATCTCCTTCGCTCCGTACGCGAACTTGCTCCTACTTGTCATTTTGCAAGACGGTTACGCACTCGTCGTCCGAGTCTGCAACACCTGAGCAATGGCATAGGCAGTTCAAGCCTTAATTCACAAGCAATTTCCTTTTAGTACCCCTAGTTAGGGGAACTACGGCGTCTCTGATCCTCATTATCCCGATGAGGTACGTAGGCAGCGGGGTAGGGCCCGTTCGAGCACAATCTTTATTTTCCCTACATTTTTCCTTTTGCTTTCTTATTCAGTTCTTTTCCAGTTCCAGTTTCTTTTCATATTCATTTCTTTGCTGCATTTTTCATACCCTCACCCTTTGAAACAGTTTCTTTGCAAGCGTGGATCCCGTCGGGTACGGCGGACGATCTGGGTGCTAATACCTTCCCAGGTCGTAACCGACTCCCGAACTCAGTCTCTTTGGTTCGCAGGACCTGTGTCCTTCCTCTTTCTTTCTTCTGGTTTGTGCAGCATTACCATTCCCTTTCTTCGGGATAAAAATGCCTGGCTGGCGACTCTATTCTTCTTCCGCGCCACTTTCGCGTTTGTACCAGGATGGAAATCCGGGGAGCGACAGCTTGGCGACTCTGCTGGGGAGAAAACCCAGAATCTCTGGTTCCCCTGTGAGTCTCTCCTAGCGCTTGTGTGTTGTTGTTTCATTGGGTGATGTTTGTTTGATGTGGCTTGTTGTATTATATTGCTGTTTGTTTATTGCTTTATTTACAGCTTTATTTACAGCTTTATTTACAGTTTTCAGTATTTATTTTCTGCATCATATATCATACTGGACTGTCTGGACTGGTTTCCTTTGGTGGGATGGGAGTTACTGGTTCTTGAGAGATATGGGCCAAGTACCCGGCTCGAGTGCACCATAGGACTTAGAGTGGTTCCACTTTGGCCTCATGAGATCTTGTCATGGGGGTAGTAGTGAGTTCCACACCCAGGTTGCGATTGTCTTGGAAATGTCTTGATTTGGGGATCTTCCTCTCTCATTACATAACCCTGACAGTTATGTGCAGCTGGGGACCGATCATTGAGAACCTTTGTGGAAACAACCCTCTCCAGTGGTGACAGTGGCAGACCACATTTTGTGGCAAACCCATTCGCACCCGAGGGTCCACTGGGAACTTGCATAGGATGGCCTGGTTCTCTTATAAGAACTCAGTTAAAGCATCTGGTCATATGACATTAGTACTGTATCCTACGGGCTGAATGTACTATTGTTTCTTGATTTCAGCGCTTGAAGCTAGGGACTTATAAGGGATGCTTGTTTTTCCCGGACTCAGCTGAGGCCTCCCTGCATAGTACATAATGCCTAACCGATTCCCTGATTTGGTCATGAGCCATTTCTCGGAGATGGTGACAGTATTATTGCTATGTGGCTTTGAGAGTCCGTGATGTCTGACCCGGAGCCTTTTACCCGTGAGATTGGGGGGTGTGTACAGGTGTGCAGGAACCCATGACCTCAACATACACTCATCTGTTCAGTTATGATCTTTGGTCCTGTGAATGTGACCGGTGGTTTTATTGATTCTATGGTTCCGAAGTTATGGTCCTGGAATTCTGGATTTCTTGATACTGTGGGTCTGAGATCTTCTATTAGAGGGTTGTGATTACCAGAGGGGGTGACTCAGTGAATTGTTGAGTTTGCCAGTTGTTCCGAGGGGCCCTTGTCAGTGTGCCAGTTCGGATGGTCCCAGTTGGTCATATGCTTGCATTGCATTACATTTGCATCATTCTTTGCATTAACTGTTTATGTTTCCCATTTTTCAGGTCATTAATCACATCTGTTCCCGGTTCTGGTATTCTTATCTCCATGGCAGAAATTAAAAGCGATCCGAGAAAAAAGAATGTGCATTACACCTTTCTTCAGCCGGAAGTCAAAAGTGTTCAGAGGTTAGCAGGTCTGATGAATGATCAAGTCTTAGGGAATTTCAAGAAAAGATATGGCCAGATACTGAAGTTTGTGGACAAGCCTACTACAGACCAAAAGGACAGCTTGCATACCTTGTTGCAATTTTATGATCCCCTGCTGCGTTGTTTTATCCTTCCAGGTTACATCTTAGCTCCGACATTAGAAGAGATCTCCAGCATGCTGAGTATCCCGATCAGAGAGACGTTGCCGTTCTACGGGTCAGAGGTTGTGCTCAAAGATGAAGACATAGCCAAGGTTTGTAGGTTGCCAGTTGTTCCAGTCAGAAAGGCTTTGCAAGAGAGTAAAGGCAGAGGTCTACCATGGAGTGTGCTTATCCCAGAAGCTGAGAAGTATGCTACAGAAGCTAAGTGGAATGACTTTGGAGCTTTGCTCGCATTAATGGTATATGGGTCTAGCTTGTTTCCCGGAGAGAAAGAGTTTGTCAGCTTAGAAGTGATCTCAATCTTCGCAAAAGGCAATCCGGTGCCTACCTTATTGGGTGACTTTTATTTTAGTGTCCATTACAGAAACGAGAAAGGTAGAGGTGGTCCAGTGGTCTGCTGTGCTCCTTTGTTTGCTGAATGGTTCGCTAGGCAGTTGCCTAAATCAGGTGCCTTCAAGGATATACGAGACGAATGGAGATGGTCCAGAAGACTGATGGGATTGACTGAAGAAGACATTGCTTGGGGTTATGACAGGGATTTGCTAGGAAAGGAGGTGATGGTTAGCTGCGGAAAGTTTGCCGGAGTACCTTTGCTGGGAAGGAAAGGTGTCATCAGTTACTACCCGACATTAGCCAGAAGGCAGTTTGGCTACCCTTTGAAGGATCCTCCTCAGATGGAAATGTTCGCTGAATCTTTGTATTTTCATGTTGATGGAAACAGAGAGCTAGTCCAACAAGCAGTTCAATCCTGGGATCACAGGAAAAGGAAAGGGAAGAAGGACTTCGGCCGAGTTGATCCCAAAGCATATCCACCATGCGTTGAATGGTTGCAAAGGCATATCGAGTCAGTTCTCATGCCTTTTTCAGTCGAAGCTCCACTTTATCCTCGAGAGGTACCAGGTCCGAGCAGTACGGTTTCCTTGGAGGAGTACAAGAAGCTAGAAGCTCAGCTGCATGCGGTCAAAGTAGAGAATGTTGAGATGGTAAGCTTATACCACCAGGCCAATGGAGCCAAGAAGGAAGCTGAAGATAAACTGCAAAAGCTCCAGTCCTCCTTGGAAAACAAGAAGAAGGATTTTGCCGGAAGAGAAGCCCATTTCCACCGATTGGGTATGATGGAAGCGCGAAGAGAAGTTAAGCGCAAGGAGACTTTAAGGACTCTCAGGAGTGCTCGACAGTCCATTGTTTGGCTGAAAGGCCAAAGGGAGGAAGAGCAAAAGAAATTCAAAGAGAAGGAAGAGTTCTTTGAAGTTCAGATGGCTTTTAAGAAGGAGGAAGTGGAGCAAGCCCACGCCATCCGGAGGGAGAAGACCCAACAGCTAGTCCAAAGCCAATTAGCTCTGGAGGAAGCCAGGAAAGAGATTGAAGAGCTCAAGCTGAGAGCAGGCGTCAAGAAGAGCAGGGCAGAGGTGGCAGAGTCGGGGTCCTTAGCTTAGTTTATTTTTCAGACTACCTACAGGCTTGTTGTAGGGGTTTTGCTTTCATTTCCTTTGTCTTTATGTACTGATTTGTAACCCTTCGGGGAATATTCTTGGATGTACTCTGACTTTTAGCCTATAGTGGTTTGTCCATATTCAGTATTAATGTGCAAGTTATCGTTTTGAATGTGCAAGACTCGTTTGTCTGGATACTACTAACGTCTGAACACTTATCAAAGAGAAAGTTTGAAAGCTAAACACTGAAAGTGATTGCCGAGATAGATGCCAGAACTGGGGCATGCCAAATGCTTAAAATTGGGAACATGAACAGTTACATTGCATTGCATATAACCTGTTTGTCTGTTTTGCAGGTGTTGCATCAATTACTAACGGGTTTTGTGTTGTAGGCACTATAGCTCCTCGAAAAGTTCGAGAACAACCGGCAGTGCACAGATACCCAACCAAGATTAACAGAGAGCGGGCCATGGATCAAATGCAGGCAGATTTGGCAGACCTAAGGCAGAGAATGGATAATTTCATGACATTAATGACCGGCATGGGGCAGAATCAAGAGCGTCTGCGAGAGTTGGTTGAAAATCAGAGCCGGAATGCTGCTGCTGCTGCTAATGCTGATAATCATACCGGTGCGGGCGCACGTCAGGGTGGACCTCATGTTATACAACCAGGGGCGACCGTAGTCAATGACGGGATGCATAACATTCATGTGGATCACCAGGAGGACCAGTTCACTTTACTTGATGAGACCGAGGGTCAAGGGGTCGAAATGAACAAGAGATTCGAAGAGATGGCCGAGCAAATTAAGGCTATTCAGTCCCAAAGTTCTTTGGGATTCGATATAACAGATTTGGGCTTGGTTCCGGGAGTCAGGATCCCGTATAAGTTCAAAGTTCCTACTTTCGAGAAGTATAACGGCACTGCTTGCCCAAAAACTCATCTGCAATCATATGTGGGGAGAATTGCCGCGCATACAGACGATGAAAAACTGTGGATGTATTACTTTCAGGACAGCTTAGTGGGAGCTTCCCTTGAGTGGTACATGAAACTCAGCAGGGTCAATGTTAAGAGCTGGAAAGATCTTGCTGAAGCCTTTGTGAGGCAGTACCAGTATAACATGGACATGGCTCCGAATCGCACCCAGTTGCAACATATGGCTCAGACAGCAAAAGAAGGCTTCAAAGAATACGCCCAGAGGTGGCGTCAGCTAGCTGCTAGGGTGCAGCCACCCTTGTTAGAGAATGAGATGGCCGATATGTTTATGGGTACCCTCCAGGGGGTATTTCTTGAGAGATTGGCATCAAGTTCTGCTACAAAGTTCAACGATATTGTCATTGCGGGAGAAAGGGTTGAAACACTGTTGAAAATGGGGAAGATACAAGACCCAGGTGCTAGTAGCTCAAATGGAGCGAGGAAAGCTTTTAGCGGACCTCCAAGAAGACGAGAAGGAGAGACCAATGCTGTATTCGGCCGAAGCCAGGGCCGTGGTTACAGAAGACCTTATGAACATGTGGCTGCTGTCACTATTCCTGCAGCTCCCGTACAACAGATGCCACCTCCACCACCACAACAACAACAACCTAGAGCCAACTACCAGCAAAGACCTTATCAGCCGAGGCAGACTCGTCCTGCTAACAGGGTGATTGAAGCTATTCCGATGACATATGCTGCCTTGTTGCCGAGACTACTAGACTTGAACCTTATTCAATTAAGGACTTTGGCACCACCACCTCCTGGAGAGCTTCCAGCTGGTTACGACGTCAACGCGCGATGCGCTTTTCATTCAGGGGCACCCGGGCACTCAACCGAGAAGTGCAGGGCGCTACATCACAAAGTTCAAGATCTCGTGGATTCAAAGGCAATCAACTTTGCGCCACCACCGAATATCAACTCGAACCCTATACCTAATCATGGAGGGGCAAGAGTTAATGCCGTTGAGCGTGATGACAAGTCGAATTTGGTACTGAGAATTGATGAAGTCAAGACGCCGTTGAAGGTGGTGAAAGAGAGACTGTTGAAAGGTCAAGTGTTTCCTGGTTGTTCTCTCGATTGTGAAGACTGTATAAGTGTTGTGAATGGCTGCGAGAAGTTGAAGATGGGTTTGCAAGAGTTGATTGATGTCGGGTCCCTACAATTTAGCAAGATTAGTAATGAAAAGGCTGATGATGTGTCAACCATTACTATCTTCTACAATGAGGCTGACATGCCCGTTCGACAAGAGCCTGTTACCGTTTACACTCCTCAGATTAGTCCTGTGACTATAACTGTACCTGGGCCAGTGCCGTACACCGATGATAGAGCCATTCCGTGGCATTATGGTTCTGATGTCTATGTGGCGGGACAGAAGATGGAGAGTAGACCTGTTGCTGACCTGACTATTGAGAATGTAGGAGGTGTTGGGGGTTTTACTCGAAGTGGCCGTTTATTTGCTCCCCCTGCACTGAGAAAGGATCTTGAGGCCGAAGCTTCGTCCAAAGACAAAGGAAAGCAGACTGCGAATGATGAGTCAGATACTCCTGTGGCTGGGCAGGGGACATTTGAAAAGGAGGTAGAGGAGTTCATGAAGATCATCAAAAGGAGTGACTATAAGGTGGTTGATCAACTGAACCAGACGCCTTCAAAGATTTCTATTTTGTCACTATTGATGTGCTCTCCCGCGCACCGAGAAGCCTTACTGAAAGTACTTCAAATGGCCTATGTTCCTCAAGAAATCACTGTTAATCAACTCGAAGCTGTTGTTGGAAGTGTTAATGCCAGCCATGGTTTAGGTTTCACTGACCGAGACCTTACCTCGGAGGGAAGGAATCACAATAAAGCACTGCATATCACGATGGAATGCAAGGGTGCTGTGTTGTCTCACGTCCTTGTTGACACAGGCTCTTCTTTGAATGTGCTCCCGAAGAAGGCGCTGATGAAGCTTAACATTGATGGGGTTATTCTGACGCCGAGTGATCTGGTGGTTAAAGCTTTCGATGGTTCAAGAAGATCAGTTTTCGGAGAGGTTGAGTTGCCTGTCAAGATAGGCTCTCAAGTCTTCAAGAGTGTCTTCTATGTCATGGACATCCAGCCTGCGTATAGTTGCTTGTTGGGCAGACCGTGGATACACGCAGCTGGAGCCGTCACTTCAACCCTGCACCAGAAGCTTAAATATGTGGTGGATGGCCAGGTCATCACAGTTTGCGGGGAAGAAGATATTTTCGTCAGCCACCTGTCGACATTCAAATATGTAGAAATGGACGGAGAAATTCACGAGACTTTGTGCCAAGCTTTTGAGGCAGATGTCAGTATCTTGACTCCGGTGAAGAAAAACAATGAAGGCACGTCAATTCATTCCTACCGGGAAGCAAAAGAGGCCGTCCAATCAGGCAATGCCCAGGGCTGGGGCAAGCTACTGGAGGTGGAAAAGAAGGGTGATAAATTCGGTTTAGGGTATCAACCTGGGGGGTCTATTCAGAGTGGTAAAGCTATCTCATTCACAAGTGCTGGTCTGCTCGACCGCGATCAAATCTGTATGGCAAGCCAAGACGGGGATAGTGACAGAGACTGGGACAACAATTGGATCCGTCCGTGTGCACCCGGCGAGGAGCTAGGAAATTGGTCTGCTGAGGACATTGTTCAAGTCACCTGGCTCTCAAAGTAATTGTTTTGTTTCCTTTTATTAGCATACTGCATTGTCAAGTCCAGCATTCTGCCCAAGATGTTTGGATCCATTGTACTGGGCCACCATGTTTTGTATTGCATCGTTATTTTTGCCATGAAATAAAAGGACATTTTCAGACAAATTGTGCTCTCTTTCTTTGTTTTTAAACTTTTTCAAAAAAAAAACAATATAAAAATGGCAATGTGTTTTTCATTTTTGATTTGTGTTAGCGTCTCTTTTCAAAATAAGCAGATTCTGAATAAGCACATCATTTGTGCAGTATTGATCATCCGGATTCCACGGATAACGTTCCTGCTATGACTATGCATGACTTTGATAATCCAGTCTACCAAGCTGATGAAGGGGTTGAGGAAGACTGTGACCTCCCTGAAGAGTTGGTCAGATTATTGAAACAAGAGGAACGAGTTATTCAGCCTCATCAAGAGGAGATTGAGACCATCAACATTGGCAGTGAAGATGCAAAGAAAGAAATCAAGATAGGAGCCAATCTGCAGGCCGACGTCAAACAAGAGTTGATCAGTATGCTGAGAGAGTATGTAGATATCTTTGCTTGGTCATATCAAGATATGCCAGGGTTGGATACCGACATCGTGATGCATAAGCTACCTCTGAGAGAAGACTGTCCTCCTGTGAAGCAAAAGTTGAGAAGAACTCGCCCGGATATGGCGATGAAGATTAAAGAGGAGGTGCAGAAACAGTGGGATGCCGGGTTCCTTGCCGTGACTAGTTACCCACCTTGGGTAGCTAACATTGTACCAGTGCCTAAGAAGGACGGCAAGGTCCGGATGTGCGTTGACTATCGAGATTTGAACAGAGCAAGTCCGAAGGATGATTTTCCGTTGCCACACATTGACGTGTTGGTCGACAGTACTGCTCAATTCTCAGTATTCTCCTTCATGGATGGATTCTCCGGTTATAATCAGATAAAAATGGCGCCGGAAGACATGGAGAAGACAACGTTCATTACCCCGTGGGGAACATTCTGCTACAAGGTCATGCCCTTCGGTTTGAAGAACGCTGGGGCAACTTATCAACGGGCAATGGTCACGTTGTTCCATGACATGATCCACAAGGAGATCGAATGTTATGTGGACGATATGATTGCAAAGTCCAAAGACGAAGAGGAGCATTTGGTTAACCTAAAGAAGTTGTTTGACAGATTGATCAAGTATAAATTGAGGTTGAATCCGAACAAGTGCACTTTCGGAGTGCGTTCTGGAAAGTTGCTGGGTTTCATTGTAAGTCAAAGAGGAATTGAGGTAGATCCTGCTAAAGTGAAAGCTATTCAAGATATGCCTGCACCAAAGACAGAAAAGGAAGTGCGCGGGTTCTTAGGTAGATTGAACTACATTTCTCGGTTCATATCTCACCTAACCGCCACGTGCGAACCGATATTCAAACTGCTAAGAAAAGAGCAAACAGTCAGGTGGAATGATGATTGCCAAAGAGCTTTCGACAAAATAAAGGAATATTTGCAGGAGCCTCCAATTCTGATGCCTCCGGTGGAGGGGAGACCGTTAATCATGTACTTGACCGTGCTAGAAGGGTCGATGGGGTGTGTGCTCGGCCAACATGACGAGTCTGGTCGAAAAGAGTACGCCATTTATTACCTTAGCAAAAAGTTTACCGACTGTGAATCCCGATACTCACTGCTCGAGAAAACTTGCTGCGCTTTGGTATGGGCTGCTCGCCGACTGAGGCAGTACATGTTGACCCATACTACACTTCTCATTTCCAAGATGGATCCTGTCAAGTACATCTTTGAGAAACCAGCATTGACCGGAAGGGTTGCTAGATGGCAGATGATTTTAACTGAATACGACATCCAGTACACTTCTCAGAAAGCCATCAAAGGAAGTGTATTGTCGGAATACCTTGCTCAGCAACCTCTTGAGGATGACTATCAGCCGATGAGATTTGATTTCCCTGATGAGGACATCATGTACCTCAGAACAAGCGATTATGAGGAACCACTTCCGGAGGAGGGGCCTGACCCTGAATCCAAATGGAAGTTGATGTTTGATGGGGCTGTCAATATCAATGGTCGTGGAGTTGGTGCCGTACTCATTACTCCTGAAGGTGTTCATTTACCCTTCGCTGCCAAAATTACTTTTGGCTGCACCAACAATGAAGCGGAATACGAGGCGTGTATAATGGGAATAGAGGAGGCAATTGATCTTCGGATCAAGAACCTCGATATATTCGGGGATTCAGCCCTCGTCATTAACCAAATTACCGGCAAGTGGTATACACATCAAGAGCATCTAGTTCCGTACAGGGATTATGCTAGAAAACTGTTGACATTCTTCACGACAGTTGAGCTCAAATACATACCACGGGATGAAAATCAATTTGCCGATGCTTTGGCCACTCTCTCTTCGTCAATTAAAGTCCTATGTTGGAACTTTGTGCCCAGAATTGACGTCTCCAGGCTTGACTCTCCGGCTTATGCTTTCTCTGTAGACGCCGTGTCTGACGAGAAACCTTGGTATTTTGATATCAAGTTGTTCCTGGAGAAGCAAGAATACCCAACAGGGGCATCCTCCAAAGACAAGAAGACCTTGAGACGACTTGCTGCTAGTTTCTTCTTGAACACAGACGGGGTTTTGTACAAGAGGAATTTCGACATGGTCTTGCTCAGATGCGTGGATAGACACGAAGCAAGCCTGTTGATGCAGGAAGTCCATGAAGGATCTTTTGGTACCCATGCAGGAGGGCATGCAATGGCAAAGAAACTGCTGAGATCAGGGTATTACTGGATGACAATGGATGCAGACTGTTGTTCATTCGCTCGTAAATGCCACAAGTGCCAAATATATGCAGATAAAGTGCATGTTCCTCCAAATCCGCTCAACATCATGTCATCTCCTTGGCCTTTCTCTATGTGGGGCATTGACATGATCGGGAAGATTGAACCGACTGCTTCGAACGGTCATCGCTTCATTCTGGTCGCGATTGATTACTTTACCAAGTGGGTAGAAGCAGCGTCTTATGCCAATGTCACTCGTCAAGTGGTGGCAAGATTTCTGAAAAGAGATATCATATGCAGGTATGGAGTGCCCGAAAGGATCATTACTGATAATGGTTCTAATCTCAACAACAAGATGATGGCAGACTTATGTCGGGACTTCAAAATACAGCATCACAATTCTTCTCCTTACCGACCAAAGATGAATGGTGCGGTAGAGGCAGCTAACAAGAATATCAAGAAGATTGTGCAGAAAATGGTTGTCACCTACAAGGATTGGCATGAGATGTTACCGTTTGCTTTGCATGGGTACCGAACGTCGGTCAGGACGTCAACAGGGGCAACTCCTTTCTCTCTAGTGTATGGCATGGAAGCAGTCCTGCCTGTTGAAGTAGAGATTCCTTCACTGCGTGTGATGATGGACGTCAAACTGGATGAGGCTGAATGGGTGCGTGCTCGTTACAATCAGCTATGTCTAATTGAGGAAAAGAGATTAGCGGCTATCTGTCATGGTCAGCTTTATCAGAGGAGAATGAAGCGGGCATTCGACCAACGAGTACGTACTCGAGAGTATCGAGTAGGAGAGCTTGTATTGAAGAGGATCGTTCCTCCAGGTTCAGATAACAGAGGCAAGTGGACCCCAAACTACGAAGGACCATTCATAGTGAAGAAAGTATTCTCAGGAGGGGCACTGATGCTCACCACTATGGATGGAGAAGACTTCCCATCCCCTGTTAACTCGGACGCAGTTAAAAAATACTTCGCATAAAGAGACCCGCTGGACACAAAAACAGAATGTAAGTCCAGGCAAGAAAAGGGCATCCCGGCGAGCTAAAAACAGAATAAAAAGCTCGGGCAAAAATTAGGGAAAATAAACAAAAAAAATGTACACCCGCTGAGTTGAAAAGCCACATTGGACAGCTCAGGCAAAAAAGGGTATCCCGGTGGATTGAAAACCCGAGAGGGCGATCCACGCAAAATAAGGGAATAAGCGAACAACTGTGATCCAAGTTATCTGAACCACGTCATCGTTTCGTACGGTTTGACAATATCGGAAAGATAGGAAACAGTCCCCTTGTCTTCTCAGAAAGCCAAAGCAGAATGGAGAGTCTTGAAGACATGCAGGTCATAGCAGAAATGGAACTCCTTGGAATGCCGTGTACATTGCCATTAGGATAGTTTCTTTTCTCAATTTTTATAGTGGCTACCTCTTTCCAGGTGTTTGCTCCCTGATGTAAATCTGTGCCTATTCAGAGGCCATTCAATAAAAATAATATTCAGTCAAAAAGCTGTGTGTGTTTATTTTTGTTTGCAAAATGTCCTGAATTTTTGGCAAAAATAACATTGCATCCAAACATGGTGATAATCTTGAAAAGAAAACTGACATGCAGGGAAACTGTAACCCTCTTTGAGTGACGGGTGATAATGGATGAACAGATCACGCCATGCAAATCCCCGGGACACACGTGTGTTTTCTGTTGTGGCAGGTTGCAGGATGGCGTCACATTCACATCAAGCAATTTACTCTCTCCCAGTAGAGTATCTCCCCAAGCAGAGATTTTTCTTCTCCAGCAGGTAGCTGAAAGCCTGACTTGTCTAAATGGATGTTTTCCTCCAACTAAGTCTTGGCAGCAGCCCAAGCAAATTCTTCTTCCCAAGTGAAGTAGTAGTCCATTATTCCCCAGCGGAGTGTGCCTAGCAGGTACCTGAGAGCATGTCATCATCAGAGGTGGAATTGACAGCATTTTATCATCAACAAGATTCTTCCCCAGCAAGAGTCCTCTCCTATCAGGTACCCGAAAGCCTGATATCCCCTCAGAGTCTTGAATCATCGGATGCTCTCCCCAGTCAGAGTATTCGCCCAGGAAGCTTCCCCAGCCAAGTCTGAAGATGATTTGTCCCCCCCACAGAGTTCATATTTGATTTTCACCTCCGTCCGTGAAATATTCCCCAGCAGATTTGCCCTATTGTTGGTTTATTTGATGATGCAGCCAGGTATTCATCACCTCAGTCGGAGTGGGTATCCAGACCTCTTGACTTTTTCTCCCCTGCAGAGTTGTATCTCTTGTTGCCGATCAGGCATTCGTTTGTTGCTCGTCTGCAATCTTCAACACTCGCATGTGTTATCCCTAAGCAAGTTTCCCCAGCGAGGACATATCACTGCTTTATGGCTGCTCGACTGCATCTTTCAACACTCGTCTGTGTTAGCTCTGCGTTGCTGTTTGCTCGTCTGCAATTTTCGGCATTCGTCTGTGTTTTGAAGTGATTACCTTATTATTGCTCGTCTGCAATTTCCAACACTCGTCTGTGTCATGATGCCTCTGTTGTTGCTCGTCCGCAACTCCTCAACACTCGTCTGTGTTCTGAGATGATATTTGCTGTTGCTCGTCTGCAACCTTCCAACACTCGTCTGTGTTTGGTATTGGATCCTTCGCTGCACTCGTCTGTGCCTTGATATGTATTCTCTGTTGTTGCTCGTCTGCAACTGTCCAGCACTCGTCTGTGTGTGTTTGAAGCTCGTCTGCTTTTATCCCCCAGAAGTCATTTGTGTTTTGAAGCTCGTCTGCTTTTCCTAGATACTCGTTTGTATCATCCTCAGCACTCGTCTGTGCTAGCTTGCACTTGAATGTGAAGATTTGTTGTTTACCCTGATATCTCTGTGACTACTTCAAATGCTCGTCTGTGTTTGAATCTCTGGTATTCGTCTATACCAGTTGATGATACTCGTCTGTATCATTGCTTGAGGCACTCGTCTGTGTTTCTCAGATCATCGTCTGATACTCGTCTGTATCATTGACTTATGGCACTCGTCTGTGTTATCCTGATGATCATCCAATACTCGTCTGTATTGAAGAGGTTTCGAATCCTGACAGTGGGAATTAAATGTCGAAATGGTTACCGAGCCTGGCGTAACAGGTAAATCCGAGGGAGGCTCGTCCGTCTCAAGCACCAATTATTATGGTTGCTGCACCTGGCGTAACAGGTTTGCTCAGAAGACTCGTCTGTCTTATGCCATATATCCGCGGATAATATATGAAGAAGGTTCGTCTACCTTGATTGCATGTCTATCCCACAGACTTATATGCATTCCCGGAGCCTGCGTAAGGGTTATCCGAAGAAGACTCGTCCGTCTTATTCCACTTATCTACGTAAGGATTAGTGAAGGAGATTCGTCCATCTCAGGTTACTTTGAAGATCCTTAAGGGCTCGTCCGCTCTCTGCACCTGGCGTCACAGGTCATGCGAAGACTCGTCTGTCAGCATGATAGTATCAGTTTCAACTTGGAAGAAGCTCGTCTGCTTTTTCTCTCCTTCTTATCCCCAGAGCGTCATCTGGTTGGGTTTATTTCCCAGTGTTGCATTCTTCGTCAGAGTGCAAATTTCAGGTCTTCTTGGTATTCAATCACAGTTTATCTCGAATGTCTGATAGCCGCTGCTCTCATCCTTTTCAGATTAACAGTTGATTGAATAGGGGCAGCTGTAACACCCCAAATTTGCCCTCTTCTTGTTTAGCATCGTTATCATATCATAATCATCATGAGCATACCATATCCTTATCATTTAGCATAGAAAAATGAGGCATAACACTCACATGTTCTAGCATAAGGCATATGATCGGTCATCTGGGAAAATCTGAATCTGCAAGTCAAAATCAAGAGCATGGTGATCTGGCAAGAAGCTCACAGGATCATTTTGCACAAGCCTGGTATCATGTTCAGAGCCCTAGAAAGAGAAGATGGATCAAAATTTGCTTGAAACGGTTGGTGCAGGCCTATTTTTGAAGGTTCCCACCAAAGGGAGGGAAATTCAAATTTTTCATGCGTTAACCGGTTAACGCATATGGTTAACCGGTTAACAGCTGCGAAATTTGAATTTCCAGCAGCATTTTCAGCATGTGTGTTTTGGCCCCTTTTTCCAATTTTCTGATTTTTATTCATTTGAATTAAATTTGAATTTGAGAGAAGGATCTAGAGCATTTATCCAAGCCTCATTCCAACCCTAAATCCTAATCACACTACCCAAACCATAATTTTGGATCCCAAACCAAAATTTTGGGCCCCAAACCTAAATCATATTTAATCATTTCTCTCCAAACCAAAGGGGGCTCTCACTCATTTTTCACTCTCATTTCTGAATTTTCATTCCTCTCACTCACAATTCTCTCACTTTTCTCTCCCAATTTTCCAAATCACTCAAAGTTCCTCTTTGAAGATCACACAACCTTGCCTTGAGGTGTGTAGATCTTGGAACTAAACCTCCATTCATAGCTTCTTTGCATCTTTTTGCTGGTTTTATTGGAGATTCAGATCTGGTTTGGGATCTAGAAGTGCTTTTGGATCCAAAATTCTGCATCAAGAGCTTGTTCTTGCATTTATTTTGCATGGAGTGTGGAGCTTAGCATCGGATCTTTAAAGTTTTGCGCGAGATCTACCGTTTTCAGCTCAATCAACAATTACCAAAGCATATCTCAGCTTTGTAGGTTGGTTAATTTCAGATCTAGCTCTGTTTTTAGCTTATTTGCATGCTTGTGCTTTAGATCCACCATGTGTTTGTGTATTTGATTGTGTTGCATGAATTGATTGTTCGATTTGTATCCGGATCCGAATGTTATTTGTTCATGAGCTTAATGATATGGATTAATGTGAATTGATCTATTTTTCCATGTGTAATTGATTGCTGGTCTGGTGCAAGCTTATTTGAATAAGCTGTTTTGAGATGCTGTTTTCTGCAGGATTTGCTGCTGTTTTATCAGTGTTAACCGGTTAACGTATATGGTTAACCGGTTAACGCCCCTGTTTTGTGCGTATTTTGTGCAGGTTTGAGCTGGTTAACCGGTTAACGCATATGGTTAACCGGTTAACACTGAAGCAGAATGGTTTTTTAGTGTTGTTTTGAGCTTGTTTGATCCCTTTGCTTGTTCTAATTGCCATGGATCATTGCATGATCATTAAACATGATATTTTAGGGTGATTTGCTTGCTGATTGATGTATGCTTTCATGTTTTCGACGCGTAAGTCGTGTACTTGCAATGCTTGGCATGTTTGTTTGTTTCTTGTTTACAAGAACCCTTGAGCATGACTAATTCCATGATTGTGTTGGTCACTTTGCTGGATTTTTTTTGCATACTAACCTTGCAGGGGCTATGGTAAGTGAGAGATGTGGGAATTGAGTTCCACATCTCCAATTCTCATCTTCCTCTTATGTTTATGTTACTAACCCTTTGTTGTTGGGCTTAGGCCTTTCTCATCCCTTCTTCTATCTTCTTCTTTGTTCCTTTATTAGGGTAGAAACCTCACTAACCCTTAGGGCATCCATGCATGTGAATACTTAGGATTATTTTAGTCCCCCTTTTAGAATTTTTCCTTTGAGATCTTTTGGTTCGTCTTCTCTTCTCATCTCATAACTCTTAAAAAGAAAACACTTTAATAAATGTGAAGTGATGCATTGATCCATAGCCTTATTCCATGAGGTATGCTTGTAGTCTTCCCATCTTGGGATAGTACATGTTTACCTTGTGATGCACAAGTCTGATCAAGGTATCTTCTTCATAAAGAAAAGCATAAAAAAACACTTCTTCATGTAAATAACAAAAAACACTTAATAATTAAGCAAGTTAGTGAGCCTAAGCCCTAATCTTTGGGTTCAAGTTTTGGGGATCTTCTCCTTACTTGAGTGTGCTTGTTCTATTATTCCATCTTGGAATGTAGTGACAAGTGCACATTCCATTGGTGAGAGTTTGAGTTCATTTCCTTGTGACACACTCATAAAAGCTTCTAAAAAACACAAAACAAACAATAAGCGACTTTCCTTCGGGAATTCCTTTCTCATCTCCTTCGCTCCGTACGCGAACTTGCTCCTACTTGTCATTTTGCAAGACGGTTACGCACTCGTCGTCCGAGTCTGCAACACCTGAGCAATGGCATAGGCAGTTCAAGCCTTAATTCACAAGCAATTTCCTTTTAGTACCCCTAGTTAGGGGAACTACGGCGTCTCTGATCCTCATTATCCCGATGAGGTACGTAGGCAGCGGGGTAGGGCCCGTTCGAGCACAATCTTTATTTTCCCTACATTTTTCCTTTTGCTTTCTTATTCAGTTCTTTTCCAGTTCCAGTTTCTTTTCATATTCATTTCTTTGCTGCATTTTTCATACCCTCACCCTTTGAAACAGTTTCTTTGCAAGCGTGGATCCCGTCGGGTACGGCGGACGATCTGGGTGCTAATACCTTCCCAGGTCGTAACCGACTCCCGAACTCAGTCTCTTTGGTTCGCAGGACCTGTGTCCTTCCTCTTTCTTTCTTCTGGTTTGTGCAGCATTACCATTCCCTTTCTTCGGGATAAAAATGCCTGGCTGGCGACTCTATTCTTCTTCCGCGCCACTTTCGCGTTTGTACCAGGATGGAAATCCGGGGAGCGACACTACTGATTCAGGTACTAACTTATCATTGGTTCAATAAACTTCAATCCCCTAAATGGTTTCTATTCCCCTATCGATTACAACACCAATTAACAAGCGAAATTGGAATTATAAGATTGCATTCCTATCTTCCGAATAAAGCAAACAAATAAGCACAATCACGAATTAAGCAAACGTGATTCTAACATATGCGGTCTAACGATTAAGTAACGATAAACTATGCTAAAACTAAAGGAACATCAATCAATCGATATAAATCAATAGTATTCTATATAACTCAAATTAAGCATACAAGGCATATAGATTAATATTTAAAAGGGAAAATAAATTGGATTAAAGATTAAAAACCTCAAAGTATGGAATCCGTAACAACAGAATTTTGCCTTCGAAATCAGTTCTCCATTTGACCGTATAGCAAAATAAAATTCTTGAAAAGAAAAGTGAAAAAAGGTTCTGGTACAGAAGATAAGGCTGCTAGGTAAAGGAAAGTACCACAAATTCCCTTTCTAACCCAACTGGGTCAAAAACTTAACAAATCCGATCCAAAACTAATTATTTTTAAAACTCAGAATTTGAATTCTGACTTCCACGACTTATTTGAGACTTATACACTCCGAATCAGATTTTTCATAAAACATGAAAGTTGTATCTCTTTGTTTTAGCTTTCCATCGACGGGTAGAATGTCTCAAGCCGATTCCCGTAGCTCCAGTTATGATCATTTTAGTGAAGACTGTTAATGCTGAAAATAAAGTGCGAAAATCAAATAAGTGCTAAAATAAACTAATTTATAAAAACACATTAAAATAGAAAAATAACAAAAGTAAAGTATGAAAATGTATAAGTGTAAACATAGAGGAATGTGCACCAAAATGCACTGATCAGTATGTATGCCAACCTCCCGGTTTTGAAAGTTATTAAAATCCTAACCATGTGTACAAGCTTAAACGTGCTTTGTATGACCTCAAACATGCTCCTAGAGTTTGGTATGAACACCTTAGCAATGTTTTACTAAATCAAGGATTTTCAAGAGGGAAAATTGATACAACTCTTTTCATTAAATGGGAAGGAAAGTATTCTATTTTGGTTTAAGTTTATGTAGATGATATTATTTTTGGGTCTACAAATATGAAAATGGTCAAAGAATTTTCAAGCTTAATGCAAGGTGAATTTGAGATGAGTATGATGGGGGAGCTAAATTATTTACTCAGACTTCAAATTAAACAACTTGAGGAAGGAACATTCATAAGTCAAACAAAGTATTGTAATGAGCTTCTCAAGCGATTTGATATGACAAACTCAAAAGTAATTGATACACCAATGTCTACCGCGACAAGTTTAAATCGAGACGAGAAAGGTAAATACGTAGACATAAAAAGGTATAGAGGTATGATCGACTCTCTTCTTTATCTTACCGCATCTCGTCCGCATATCATGTTTAATGTTTGTATGTGTGTCAGGTTTCAATCATGCACTAAAGAATCACATTTAAAATCAGTTAAACACATTCTTAGATATCTTTGTGGTACTTATAAGTTTGGACTTTAGTATCCTAAGGGTAGTGATTTTCTTTGGTAGGTTATTCCGATTCCGATTTTGTCGGTTGCAAAGTGGATAGGAAAACCACTAGTGGTACATGTCACTTCTTTTCAAATTCTTTAATATGTTGGAATATCAAAAAGCAAGTTTTTGTTTCCTTGTCTCGGAGGGAGAATATGTTGTGGCCGGTAATTGTTGTGCCCAAAATTTGTGGCTCAAACAACAATTGCTCGACTTCAATGTCAATCTTAAAAATATTCCAATTTTATGTGACAACACAAGTGCTATCAATCTTACCAAAAATTCAATCTTACATTCAAGCACTAAGCATATCGAAATTCGCCATCATTTCCTTAGAGATCATATAGAGAAATGGGACGTGGTATTTGAGCATGTTGAGAGTAAAAATCAACTTGCCGATATTTTTACAAAACCACTTGCTACAAAACCCTTCTTTCACATCTGTAGGGAACTAGGCACTCTCGATATCTCAGATCGCTCATGATGTGTATAATATGATTACCTCACATTATTATTTGGATTATTGTGTCTTTTCTCTATCCTAACCAATAGATACTTAAGGGATATTGAATTTGTTCCTTTCACTCTATTGCATCATGGGAGGTAATATTGTTCCTTTCATATATCTTGATATTTTTTATCCTTGTTTACTTAAATTTGTGACTCATTTATGATTGATTTAATTCTCATCCATGATATGAAATAAATTTTGTGTATATGAACATGTTTTATGTTGCTATTTATTGCTCATATCATTTAATATGTCATAATAATAATACATGTCATTGGAAAACATCTCAGCATTTTATATGAAGCTTTGAAGTGAAAATTTGGGAAAACAAATTTGCAAAAATTGTTGTTTCTCTCGGGTTCCAACAGGTCGACTCAATGAGTCGACTCATCTGTTCTTTCAGGTCAACCTAATGATATATGCACGCCGACTCAAAATTTGAATTTGAAATGAGTCGACTCATTCACCAATTTAGGCCAACTCATTTCTGATTCACGTTGACGAACACGTGTTGGGAAATGCATTTTCCAGATCTTGGGCTCTCCTAGGCCAACGCATCCTCTCATTATATGCCATAATGATAATTTTTTTAATGCTCTTATTCAATTTCATTTGCTCTCTTTATATCCATTCTCCCATAAAATCATTTCATCTTACATTTCATCTTCACTCATCCTCTCAAGATTATTGAAACCCTTTTCTTCTCCAAAACCCCTAAAACTCCATCCTTCTCAAATTCTCTCAAGAACATCTTCAATGGCTTCAAAAGTCACAAGAAAAAGAACAGTAATGGGGTCTTCTTCTCGGTCTACTCTTCCGGTAAATGCTTTATCCCTTATTCTTTATGATCTTAGGGAACTTTGTGATAAGAAGTTCAAAAATAGGAAAATTATCAACCAATATGTGTACTCTAAACGAACTACTTGTCAAATCAACATCCCACATATTGTTGAGTTGGTTGATTTTCAAGAGATTAACCCATTTCTAGCTTGTGAAGTTGAATACAATGAAGACATGGTTCGAATGTTCTATGCTGGTATGGTTAGAAAGTCTAAGGGCTATGAATTAAATTTTAGAATGGGTGATAAAATGTATGTTGTAAATTCTCAAGTTTGGAAGGACTTATCATGTATCTGCATCCCATGGTATGTTGGTAACTGATACTGACACTATTCAAGGTAATTTTTGAAAGGAGTTGAATGGTATGTGTTGTGAATTGGATACCTTAGAAACAAAGTATAATATGTTTCTTTGTGATCAAGAAACCCACAAGGGTTAGGGTTTAGGGTTACCAAAGAAAACGACAAGGATTGGTTATAAACTGTTATTCTTTCCTTTCTTTTAAAACAAGATTACAAGTATACAAGAATAACAAATAACCTTTCTCACTTTTGAATTAGGGTTTTATCTTCTTATTTTCCCTTATATAAAATATGAGAGACTAATATGCTATTTATAATAAAACTAACATACTAACCTAATGAGCTTTTTAACAATTACCTATTACAGGCTAACTTAGGGTACAAGCTAACTTAAATAATTGGATCCATAACACAAGGCCTAATTAAATAATAACATGTGAGCAGACTTTGACGACATGCTATTCATACTAGGGTTTGTTCCAATATTCCACAAATCTCCACCTTGGAACACACCATATACAAACAAGAAACAAACCAGCTTTCTTCATGCAGCTTTATCAACTGCATACAGTGGAAAAACTTGCAATCGGGAAACATCTTGGTGATTATATCAGCAACATTATGATTCGTCGAAACCTTCAACACTTGGACTTCTCCACACTCAATTACCCTCTGACAAAATGCAGCCTCACGTCAATGTGCTTGGTTCGCTCATGATAGGTTGAGTTCTTCGACAGGTGTATTGCACTTTGACTATCACATTTAACAGTGATTCTTTGACCTTGAAGTTTTAGCTCCTCTGTAAAACCTTCAAGCCACAATGCTTCTTTTAAAACTTCAGTTAGGGCGATATATTCCGCTTCAGTGATTGATAAGGCAACAACCTTCTGAAGTGTTGCTTTCCAACTAATTGTTGTGCCAAAGATAGGGCGATATATTCCGCTTCAGTGGTTGATAAGGCAACAACCTTCTAACGTTCGATCCCGACTACTTACATGACGCACGATTATCCCCGACATGGCTGTGGTGCCCGACTTAACTTTTTCTCAGCTTATCGCTCCATCTCAGAGCCTCGACTTGGGGGGCTTCTGTTCTGGACTGGGCCTCCAAGACATAGTTGGGCTCAGGCCCAAATCCCCTTAAGACCAAAGCTCAATCACGTTGGGCCAAAGAAAATGCCATGAGCATCCCACGAAGAGGTCGGGCAACCACATCGACCTATAACATAGGCGTCTGGGAGACCACGTCTTCCCCTTTGCGTGCCACGTCATCCAACTGTTCCCCTTTTTATCTCCTGAAAGATAGGGGCAGTTGGACCAGGGACAAAGACCATGTGCTAAGTCTTACATGCTCCTACGCGTACCTTGACAGTTCTTCCTTGGGCCTAGCTAATCCAGCCCAAGAAAGGACCTTGGCCTAGCGCTGGGGGCTCACAATAAATACCTTTTTTCACCAAAGGGTCAGGTATTCTGATTCATTCTCTTTTTACCATTATTTTGTACCCAATTTCACTTAAGCTTCAGAGTGTATTGTAAGTACACCCCATTTCTCTCTCCCACCTCACTTTGTTCCTGCTCGACCCCTGGAAGGCCTTTCTGATCATGTAAGATCAAGATACAATAGATACCTTAGGAAGAATGAAATCTCTCGTTCGGATAAACGTCTCGTCAATTATAGAAAGCAATCAAATCTCTCCAAGCAAGATCAAAGTAAAAGTACCAAGTCAAAAGGGTCATGCTACAATTGCGGAAAAAACCTCAAAAGAGCGCCCACCAACGTCAGAAGAATGCTCTATCTTCTTAGATGGTTTCTACTTTCTCTTCCACTACTTCTGTTTTCACTAAAGTAGGCGATATTGATGATGCATTTACCGAAGTCAGTCCATCTTCCTACTAGGGAGTCTTGAGTCCCACCAAAGATAAAATGATATCCAACAAGTATGGATATTGAGAAAATACCTTTTACGATTGCACCTTCTTTGTTTAGGGTTTATTTATCTTTAATTTCTTTGGAGATAAAATTCATGAAGTGTCTGGTTCAACAGTATTGGTATGAGTATCTAAAAGGAAAACCTATTGTGACCCTTTTCATTCACCTCTTTAATTTACGTCATAGCTACGTGGCCCGAGGCCAAAATAGTGAGTTAGTTTTCTTGGATCTAATCATGCGTGGCTTTGGGGCCCTTCCCGAGTTACGACCTTTCAAAGATTGATTCTTCCTGATTGTCCAAGTCAGTCTAAAGCTCATACTATGGTCCGCGCCATTGGGGAAGGTGTGGAGGGACAATGTGATGTGATTTTCCCCAAGTATTGGATTAAAATCCATTTCCTTATGAGGAATATATAAGGAATCAAATCATTTTTATAAAGATATGTATGAGAAGAAGCGGTTGGTGAGCTTTATCAAAGATCTAAGCTATTTCAAAGGAAGTATCCCCGTGGACGAGGCCATTGGAAACGTTTGCAATGTCTCATTGATGTTCCATTTCTGTTGGGGGCTAATTTCCGGGAGGAAAAAAACCTGTCTTTGGTAAGCTCAGGAAACTCTTGGATTTTATGTCTTTAACATGCATGTTCATGATACATTCGCTCTAACACTAATTATGAGGGTATGCAAATCATATGAACGATGAAGTAAATCTCTGCCTTTTGAGGTGAGGAATACAACCAGTCAGGAGTTGCATTGCTTTGGGTATCCTTCTGATATGCCAAATGTACCGATCTTTTCTGCCTATCAATTGCAAACGAGATCAAGTTCAAGCTTTTCTAGAGATCGTCGGGCCCCTCATTTGGAAGAGGATTGTGCCTATTTGGCCAACCTGTCTGGGTCTGCCTTGGAGGAGGAATTGGCCAATATAGCTCAATATACCTAGTGTGCTTCTGCTGGTCTGTCCCTTGGCGGAGCCAAACACTAGAAGGCTCTTTGGTCCGAATTATACCATGCTAAGAAGCAACACCTGGAAGAGAGCATTCATGATCTGAAGCTTGAACATGATAAATACTTGTAGGAAATAAAAAAGGCTTCTACCTATCTTACCAGGGTCAAGAATGCTTTTCCCCCCTTAATTTTGTTGAACCTCTTGCCAATCAGGTGACCGATCTAGTGAAGATGACGACGATGAAAAACCAAGCTTTGGTTTATTCTCGGAAGAGTTTGTCATCTGCTCAGGAGGAATTAAAGTATATACATCTTCTGAACGCTTCTCTGACTCAACAATTGGTCGATTATACAAGTGCTACCCATGAGGCAGTCTCACATCAGTTTAATAATATTTTACTATAAGTGAAACATTTTCACTGTCATTTGGTTGTCTTAAGATAACAAATTAGGGCGAATCAAATTGTCAAAGATGGGGAGGTTGCGTCCCTGCGAATGTAACCTTATCGACCATTCTTCCCTTAATATATAGTGTTATATTTGTGAAGACACTAAACTATGATGCCCTCAGTTGTATCAACCAGGCGATAATCAAAGGAATTACCCCTGAGGTATTGATGACGTGTAAGGACGTCAATCAAAAGAGAGTCTCCACTACTCTTGGAAGATAAGTGGTTAGTAAAATAATAAAAAAGCACAAAAAATTTCTATAATACATTTCAAATATTTTAAATAATAAATAAGTACAAATCAAAATATCAAAATTATGTATTTATCATTCTATATTATCAAAACTAAATAATAAAATATGAGAAATGCTAATCAGTGCCCTCAGGATACTTTTTAAAAACTTTAAATAATAAATTTTTATAAAAATATGTACAATAATGTATAATAATGTACATTGAAATTTGAACAGTTTGAATTTTTGAAGAATACTTTCTAAATATAGAATACTTAAACAGTACGATTAGGATACTAATTAGCAAGATCCATAAAAAAATACTTCATCCGTCCCATATTATTTGTCACATTTGATCATTTCACACAGATTAAGAAACAATAATAAATGAAAGAGAGAGAATAATAACTTTACCAAATTATCCTAATTAACTATTGGTGTATTCAAATTAGCATTAATGTTAAGTGAGAAAACAATTAATTAAGGGTATTTATTAGATGATACAATTTGAAGATTAAATATAAAAATATTTTGGTAACATAAAATGACAAGTATTTTGAGACAATTATTTTTGTGAAATGTGATAATTATTTTGGGACAGAGAGAGTATATAATAAAATAAACGAATTTAAGATGGTGATTAATGTCTTAGTTACCTAAAAACACATACTCAAATTCAAATATAATCAAAATGAATTTTCTCCGTAAGGAAGAAATAGACAAAATTGATTAGTGTTAAGAGGATCGATTCAAACACTAAAAACAAACAGTACTTTGTAGTACGTCGTAAAGTTATTATTTACACATAAGCAATGTTATTTCTCTCCCACTCGCCTTTAATACCCATCACGATTTCCGCGCTCCCTCTTTCAAACAATTAGATCCAACGGTTCAGATTTCAGTCTTTCTTTGACCCTTGTAACAAGCTCGATATTCCAACCACTATATAACCACTTCACCCTTCTCTTCCTTCTCTCTCGCATCATCTCATTTCTCATTCTTCCTCTTCCTCGCCCCTTTCAGTTTTCTCTCACTTTCTGCGATCTCTCTCTGAAACGACACAATGTCTGCCGAGAAAGAGAGAGAAACCCAAGTTTACATGGCCAAGCTTTCTGAACAGGCTGAGAGATATGAAGGTATGTTCTTTATTTTGTCGTTTTTTTTAATTAGGTTTGTGTTTTTTGTACTGACATTGTTCTAGATCTGTTTGTTGTGATTTGGTTTCTTGCTTTTGTTTGGATGAGTTTTGAAATGTGGGTTGAGAATTGAGATGTGAAAGATTTGATTTTTAGATTTGGGTATTTATCATTGTTTATGGATCGGTTAGTTTCTAGATTGGATTTTTAGATTTGGGTTTGTATCATTGATTTGAATTAGATTTTACTTGTAGTTGTTTTTATTGTTGTGTCATTGTGTTGGATTTTGGTGTTACTTGTTTGATTTGATGCCTAGATATGGAACAAATTGGATCTTTTAAATTGAGTGATTTGGTAAAATGAGTAATCTCAAATGGTGGTAAGAAATATAATAGTTGATGTAATAGATGATATAATGTACTGTCTGCGAGTAACTTCATGTTGGAAGCTGTTTATAATTCTCAATTAAATTTGTAGAGTGTCGACCCTTCTGAAAATTTGTTTTCATTCATTATGCAGAAATGGTTGAATGTATGAAGAAAGTTGCAAAACTTGATGTTGAACTAACTGTGGAAGAGAGGAACCTCCTCTCAGTTGGATATAAAAATGTCATTGGTGCACGAAGAGCCTCATGGCGTATTATGTCATCAATTGAGCAGAAGGAAGAGTCTAAGGGTAATGAACACAATGTTAAACTGATCAAGAACTACTGCCAAAAGGTCGAGGAGGAACTCTCCAAAATTTGCGGTGACATTTTGACTATAATAGATCAGCACTTGGTTCCTTCTTCCACCTCGGCAGAAGCTAATGTTTTCTATCATAAGATGTGAGTCATGTTACTACACTGATTCTGTACTAATTTTATTGATTGATATCTTCTCTGACTTTTTGGTCATTAGTTTTACCTCTCCTATATGGAGTACTTTCTTTCGTTTAGTAGATACATTAGTCTTTTTGGATTTAAAGATATCACAGATCTGACAACATAGAATCTGTATGACTGCATTTTTTAACATAGCTTACATATTTAATCACGGCTCTACAAGGAGTCCCATCTTATGAATGAGTTACTTACTGGATTTGTGAGTTTATTTTCTGTTGAAGATTTAGGGTTTGAGATAGTATTTGAATTGTAATTAGTTATATATTGTAGGTTGATACAATTGATGATATGATATGATACAAAAGACTAAACACTAGCCCTTGTTTACTTAGTTTCCTATTATAATCAAATAGTGAAGAAATCATGATAAGAACTAAGAAATATGAAAACTGGCTCAGAAGATAATTGAAGATACTCTAAGGAATATTGAGATATTATAACGTAACCTCATACTCTTCAACATATTCTGCTCATCCTTATGTGATATCATATGACATCTACTGGCTCATACATATTTTAGCTCTCCACCCCTGATTTCCTTATGCTTCTTTTGATGCAGGAAAGGTGATTATTTCCGGTATCTTGCTGAGTTCAAGACTGACCAAGAAAGGAAAGAGGCTGCTGAGCAGTCACTTAAAGGATATGAGGTGTGTTCAATGTCTTGTATTTCATAATTAAGTGGGTTCAACGATAAACTATTTGTGATATTGTCTATATATTGTGTTTTCGCTTGATTTTCTCAATTGTTTTGATTATTAGGCTGCCTCAGCCACTGCAAACACTGATCTTCCATCAACACATCCAATCCGTCTTGGACTTGCACTCAACTTCTCTGTCTTTTATTATGAGATTATGAACTCTCCTGAAAGGTAAGTAAATTGGTTTTCACCATTTCTCATACTATGTCAATTACTCTGGTTTCTAGCTCTTGTCTCAAATTCATTGCTAAAACTTACAGGGCTTGCCATTTGGCCAAACAAGCTTTTGATGAGGCGATTGCGGAGTTGGATACCTTGAGTGAAGAGTCATACAAGGACAGCACTTTGATCATGCAGTTGTTGAGAGACAACCTGACCCTCTGGACCTCTGATTTGCCCGAGGATGGAGGTAAGGGATAATGACTAGCGCTTGTTGATTTAGTAGAAAATATTGTCATTAGTGGCTATAGTATAGCTATAGTACTGTAGCGTAGCAGAATTTAAATAAATTGTTATTTTCTGCTACCTGTGATTGAAAACATGATGAATAGAAAGTAAGAAACTGCCTGCTCTTGGATATAAACTATCCGGGATACCAAAGTCGTATTATTTCAAGAGCGGGTCAAGTGAATCGCTCCTAGTTACTGCATGATTAATCTCTTGTTATTTGGTTTATACACTTAAAACTAAACTTACTATAAAGAGGCGCTAAAAGTAAATGCTCTCCTGCAGGTGAGGACAGCATAAAAGCTGATGAAGTCAAACCTACTGAGCCCGAGGTATTTGTAAGATAAGTTTTGGTTGTATTTACAATTTTTGTGTTTTTGAAAAGTCAGTTAGTTATAGAGCTATAGCAATAAATTGTTGAAGATATAGAAAAATGAATTATTGCAAGAGAAAGAATAGGGTATATACATATAGTTTCTGAAGTCACTGTTTCAAAATACCCATTAGTTTCTACTCCCAGAATTTGACAATTTTATATTTTTGCAGCATTGATAAGATTTCTTTGGATCTCTGGCCCTGATTCTGAAGCGAGGAATCTAAGATACTCAACAAATAGGGCATTTTAAAGCTATTTCAACTAGAAAAGGTGGACTTTGTCCACTTCATAACTCTTTGTGCCCTCTTAATTATCCAACCGAAGCCGGAAGATCTGCGACTGTCTTTGTGTTGCTTTATTTTTTCTTCAAACTTTTTTCTTTCTACCGCCTTATCTGTTTTTAATTAATTAGTTGAAGCAATTGACAATTCTCATCTACCTATAAGCATATGTTTCCGTGTTCATTTAGTTCGAGTTGGTTCTTGTTATAACGTTATTGTTTTCATGGGCGTTTTACTCAATGGTGTAATTTGAACTTGAGATCCCTGATTTAGTTAAGTAAAAGAAAATGTTTATCAAAATACTAGAAGTCATGTTATGGGAAATACAACTTCTATCTATTAGTAAAATATGATTTAATCGCACAATTTGTTTGAGGGAAGTGCACCTTAATCGTAAAAACAAAAAGCTTAAATTTCGAAGTCATGTTAATCATATACTAAATTATTATGATAGATACGCATTCTTTTGCATCAAGATTATACATTTTGAGGTATATATTTACCATAAGCGTAAAATCTAATTTACACTTTTGGCAAGGACTAGAATCATAGATTCATAGTATAAATTCTAATCATAAAAATTAATTATAAACTTTAGAGATATAGTTATTTTCACAGCCAAATCAACATTTCTCTCAATTTTTTAACCCAACAAAATAAAATAAAAATGGTATCTCATTTAAATAAAAATGGTGATACACAACATATATATTCCTTCGTGAGCTATAAGATTACTACTTTTTGTCTGAAAATAGTTTATTATCTATGAATAATATTGATAGTGCCTGAGATGATTTAAAATTGCATTCTTCGTAAATTTCATATCTTCATAAAATTATATGAAAAAACTATTTTAAATCTACAATAGCATCTATGAAGAAATTATATATTTGATGGAAATATCAATATTTTGAAATTGCAACTGCACTTGAAATTGCAATTAGATCAACATTGCTACTATGGGGGCAAATATCATATTTTGAAATTATATAAATTTATATCTACTTGAGATCATAAATGATCGAAATCTATTGAGTTTTATTAATAAGAAAATCTATTAAGAGGCTCTAATCAAATTAATGACAATTTTTTTAGTTTTATAAATCTGATAATAACTGTAAAAATAAAATAAAATCTGATACTAACAAATTGATAGCAGAAGCAATAATAGTGCACACAACACCATCGGTTAACATCAGAACATTCTTATTCATTTCTAATCAATACTATATCATATAATCGTGCTTGCGAGTGTAAAATGGATTGACAAACTAAATTCGGAATCTGAAATTAAAATGTCAAGAAAAATATAGTCACGAATTTATCACCTAATTAAATGCAGAGAAGTGGGAATGTTCTGCAGGATTGTCCGCACGATTGTGATGATGATGATTTTTGTGATGATGATGATCAAACTTAGACGAAGACGATTCTGTATGCTGAACCGAATCTTCTGTTCCGGTGGTATCCAAAAGTATATCTCCGATTCCATGAATAACAAGCCAATCACTGTTATACAAATCAGGGTAAATCACCGGAACTCCATTATTAAGCAAAAACGAGTCACTACTAGTATGAGTTTTAGTAACATTCAGTGTGAATCCTCTCTGATACGTCCAGATCAACGTTCCTTCCTCTAACGTAACCAAATGGCTCCACATGATCTTACAAGGCACGAGATGACGGCGAAGGATATCGGAATATTTGGTTATGTTTCCGACGTGGCTCGCCATAGCTTCATCCATCGGCGCAAACAGTGTTATCTGATCCGGACGTTCTTTAAGACCTAGAAACTGCATATCAAGAAACGACGCCATAATAGAGGAGCCTCTCGATCTCAAAGCACTGCTAGCTTCCGTGAAAGAAAATGCCGACGAATCGGAGATTAACCGCTTAGATTCGAAACCGCCACTGTTCTTTTCGGCATTCTTTCTTGCTGAAAAACAAGCGCCGGAGGAAGGACGAGGAAGCTGGAAATAAGGATCGAAGAAAGTATCTGTTTGAAAAATGATGAGATAACCGTCAGCGAGTAAAGGCGTTGGATTAACGGTAACGTTATTGATGGAGAGTCTACGGTTTGATGTAGTGACGGTAAGGGAGTGACCGGGGAGAAGAGTGGCGATGCTTGCGCCGTAAGGGAGAGATCTGAGGCTATGGAGAGAGAAAGCGTTAGGGAGGAGATGGTAACGGAGGAGAGAGAGAGGAAGCTGAGGTATCTGGTTGAAAGCGAAGTTAGTCGGAGCGAAAACGGTTAAAGAGCGAGATTGGCGGCGAGTGAGGAGAGTTTGGGAAGCGAGTTCGAGGTTAAGTGCCATGGCTTCGAAACCAGAGGTAGTGAGGATTTCGGCGGCGTCGAGAATGGTGGAGGAAGGGTGGGAGGAGGAGAGGGAGAGGAGGAGAGAGAATGTTAACAGTGTGACGGTGAAGGTGGTGGTGATGGAAGCCATCGTTGATCTGAGAATCAAGTTAGTTACTGGTGTTAGTTACATAGTAGCCATTGTTTCGTTTGTTTTTTGGCGGGAAAAGTTTGACACGTGGAGGATTTTGATTTGTGGTGAGAGAGGAGGTTGTTGTTGTTGTTATATGCGGTTAATATGATTAGATGAAGGAGTAAAATTGATTGACTTCAGAAGCTAATGTGATTTTTATAAAATTTTAATGCATTATGTATCCAAGAGAAAGATACAAATTAATATGATCGTTTTCCTTTATAGGTATGTGCCCAGTAAATTTAAATTTTAAATAGATGTTTATGAAGTACAAATATTCAGCCAAATTCAAAGTGAATGTATACATATTAAAGTGGGTATATTTAAACAAATTCAAAGTGAATGTAGAAAGATTAAAGTGGCTGACAATATCGCAACACTCACACGGTATCGCAACATTCATAGGATTTACAGGGATAAAGGAAGAAAAAGTTTTGGTAACAACTTCTCTATCTATCACAAAAAGATGAATATTATATCTTCAATCAATCACATGTCACAATTTGATTTTTATTCATTTAATTAATTATAAAATAGTATAATTGTTTGGTGTTTTCAATACATTTTACACCGAAGATAACCTTATCCAACTTTTTGAGTTGGGTAAATAAAAATTCACCAAGAGTTTTTCATTACTGAATAATAATATTGTTACATACGGAAGTTTATATATATATATATATATATATATATATATATATATATATATATATATATATATATATATATATATATATATATATATATATATATATAAGTGTATAGAAAAATATATGACTTAAGCGTTAGGCTATGTGTTAGATATTGATACCTCCCCCACAAGTTGGACTATGGATATTGCATCCTCTAGAATAATATACAAGTGTATAGAAAAATATATGACTTAAGCTTAGGCTATGTATTTGATGTTGATACCTCCCCACAAGTTGGACTATGGATATTGCATAAGCCTAACTTGGATAGAAGCGAAGAAAATAAAGGAGCATGAAGCAGTATTGTCAAGACATCGATAAGTTGAGAGCTGGATGGAACAGGAAGGAGATGAATGAGGTTGGACTGTAATTTCTCTCAGATGACATGATAGTTTAGCTCAATGTGTTTACTGCTTTAGTGAAAAGTGGGATTGTGCGCAAGATAGACTGCGGATTTGCTGTCACAATATAAAGAGGCAGGAGCATTAAATTGAATGTGAAAGTCATCAAACAGGTAACACAACCACTGAATTTCACAAGTCAAGGATGCTAAAGCACGATACTCCGCTTCAGTGGAGGATCTAAACACAGTGTTTTGTTTTTTCGAACGCCAGGAAATGAGAGAATTGTCGAGTAAAACACAATATCCGGTAACATATTTACGTGTATCTAGGCATCTAGCCCAATCAGAATTTGCAAACCCTTATAGCCTAAACAGACTGGAACAATAAAAAAGGATCCCTTGTGAAGGGAAAGCTTTCAAGTACCTTAAAATTCTGGTAGCAGCCTGATAATGGGAGACAAATGGTTTTGCTACATACTGACTGAGATGTTGAACATAATAGGAGATGTTTGGCCTTGTGTTTGTGAGATACAAGAGTCGTCCAATAAGTTTTCTATAGGATGATGGGTAATCCAAGAGAACTCCATCAGTAGAAGAGAGCTTCACATTTGGATCACATGGAGTTGAGGCAAGTTTAGCTCCAAGAAAACCAGTGTCCTCAAGTAACTCTAGAACATACTTTTTTTGATTGAGGAAAATGCCCTTGCTAGATCTAGCAATCTCCAAACCAAGAAAAAAAATCTGAGTTGGCCAAGATCCTTGATGCGAAACTTGTTCTGTAAGAAAGCCTTGACATGTTGAATTGCATTCATTGAGTCACCTGTTAACACAATGTCATCAACATAAACTAAAAGTGTAGTAAAGTCAGAGCCAGAAATCTTAGTGTACAGGGAGTGGTCAGCCTCAAATTGAACATGTTGGAATGATGTTAATTTGGAGTAGAAGTTGGAATTATTTATTGACATTAAATGGGCAATAAATGCACACAAAGTAGAACTAATATGGAAGTGAATTTGAAAAGATTCATTTTAGTCCCACATAGGAGGGAATACAAATATTAGTAGTGTTTATATAATCCAACATGGACAATTGGGATTGGGCCCCAAGGGGCACCCAATTTTGTAAAAGGAGTGAGGACACACCCATGAGCATCTAGACACACGCGCGCGTGCCGCCGCCGCCGTCCGTCCGTCCGGCTCGGCTCGGCTCGGTTCGGTTCGGTTCGGTTCGGTCTAAATGAATTAATTTTTTGAACCCGAATTTAATAATTATTAATGTTAATTAATAATTTCGGTGGAAATTAAATAATTTTTAATTATTTAATATTAATTAATTACGAATGCTGACGTGTCACATTCCAACCTAAGTTTTGACTAACTCCACTACTGACCAACCCAGTAACCGCCAACTTTGACTGCGCCGGTCCACTCTCCCACGTTTCTAGTAACCGCCAGTTTTGACTGGGCCGGTCCACTCTCCCATTTTTCTCTCCACGGTCCACGATTCGCTGCCTATAAATACAGGCCTTCACTTCATTTGTCATGTGCACCGAAACATTGTTTTTCTCTCCTCTCTTTGCTCTCTTCATCTATAAATTTTTCTTTTTCTTGACTGGTTTTTTAACCAGATACTACGACTGGTTTATAACCATCTAAGGTGTAATCTCTAAGATCGATTTATCATCCTGCAACTGATAAATCGAATTTGACGGGCTGTTTTATCCTGGAGACGTCGTTGTAAATTCGACTGCATTGCATAATTTTGGCAGTACGACGAAACGTCTTAAAGAAAGCGACCTAGTACGCGACTCGTCCCGATAATTTCTTTGTGCCATTTTAAATTTTTTCAAAACCGAAAAACAACAATTTTAAGACGATTTCATAACTGCCATGGCAACTGAGGAAATTATCGGTACTAATGTGGTCGCCACTGTCTCTGACAAACCGTTTAAGTTTGAGGGATCCAATTTCAAACGTTGGCAAGCTAAGATGAAATTTTTCTTAACATTGAAAAAGGTTGCCCACGTTCTGACTGAGGATATCCCGGTTGTCCCTTCTGGATCTGCTGAACTACCTAATGGTAAGTCACTTGCAGAATCAGACGGGTCTTCCCAAACGCCTAAATCAGATGCTGCAAAAGCTAAGGCTGCAGCAGATGACTTACAGCTCAGGAAAGAGATCGCCCTATGGCACGAGAATGATTATTTGTGCAAAAATCATATTCTGAACGGTCTTGCTGATGACTTGTACGACTACTACAGTAGCTACAAGACCGCTAAACAGGTTTGGGAGGCTTTGCAAAGGAAATATGATACTGAAGAAGCAGGTGCGAAGAAATATGCTGTCAGCCGCTATTTGAACTACAAGATGGTGGATGAAAAGTCTGTAGAAGCTCAAAGCCACGAAATTCAGAAAATTGCTCATGAAATTATTACAGAAGGTATGCCCCTCAATGAACAATTTCAAATTGCTGTTATCATTGACAAACTGCCCCCTGGTTGGAAAGATTTCAAAAATTTACTTCGCCATAAAACAAAAGAATTTTCAATCGAGAGTCTGATTACTCGTCTCCGAATTGAAGAGGAAGCTCGGAAACAAGATCAGAAAGATGAAGTCTTAGTTGTTTCTAACAACAAAAGGAGATTCGGTGTGGTTCTGAAGCCTACGGGCAAACCTTTAAAGAATCAGAACCTCAATGCTGTGAACCGAATTAAGAATGGGAATCCCTCTAGGGGCCCATCTGCTCCATTTGTTAGGCAACAACCTCCACCTCAAAGAAATGATGCTCCGGTTTTCTCTTGCTACAATTGTGGAAAACCGGGCCATATGGCAAAAAAATGTAAGAGCAGGCCTAAACCTGTTGTTGGCTCAAATGCTCAGGTTAACCTGACTGATGAGCAATTCATTGCTATGATCACTGAAGTCAACATGGATGGTGGAAGTGATGGCTGGTGGATAGACACTGGCGCCACTCGTCATGTCTGCTATGATCGTGCTATGTTCAAGACATACATGATTGCTGAAGATAAGAAAGTGCTGTTGGGAGATGCTCACACCACTAACGTTGCTGGGATTGGAGATGTAGAGCTGAAGTTCACCTCTGGAAGGACTTTGATCTTGAAGGACGTCATGCACGTTCCTGAAATTAGGAAGAATCTTGTTTCTGGTTTTCTTTTGAATAAGGCTGGGTTTAGTCAAACTATAGGGGCAGATTTGTACACCATCACTAAGAATGGTATTTTTGTTGGGAAAGGGTACGCCACTGATGGCATGTTTAAGTTGAATGTTGAATTGAATAAAATTTCTCCTTCTGTTTACTCCTTGTGTGATTTTAATATTTGGCATGGTAGACTTTGTCACGTTAATAAGCGAATTATTTCTAATGCAAGCAACTTAAGCCTAATCCCTAAACTAAATGTCAATGATTCCAATAAATGTGAATTTTGTAGTCAAGCTAAAATAACAAAGACCTCGCATAAATCAATTATAAAAGAATCTGATCCCCTAGATCTTATACATTCCGATATATGTGAATTAGATGGAAGTTTAACTAGAAATAGTAAACGTTATTTTATCACTTTTATTGACGATTGCTCTGATTATACTTATGTATACCTAATGAAGAATAAAAGTGAAGCACTTGACATGTTTAAGATGTATGTAACTGAAATTGAGAATCAATTTAACAAGAAGATTAAGAGACTTCGTAGTGATAGGGGAACTGAATATGACTCTAGTTTATTTAATGACTTTTATATTAAACATGGCATTATACATGAAACGACTGCTCCATACTCTCCTGAAATGAATGGTAAAGCAGAAAGAAAGAATAGAACTCTTACTGAACTTGTTGTTGCAATTATGTTGAATTCTGGTGCTGCACCTCACTGGTGGGGGGAAATTTTATTGACTGTTTGCTATGTCTTGAATAGAGTTACCAAGTCAAAAAGTAAGATCTCACATTATGAGATATTAAAGAAAAGACAACCAAATTTGTCTTATTTGAGAACTTGGGGCTGTCTGGCTTATGTCAGGATTCCGGATCCGAAACGAGTTAAACTCGCTAGTAGAGCCTATGAATGTGTATTCATTGGGTATGCAGCAAACAGTAAGGCATACAGGTTTTATGATCTAAATGCCAAAGTGATCATAGAATCAAACGATGTTGAATTCTATGAAGACAAATTTCCTTTCAAATCGAGAAATAGTGGGGGCACCCTATCGAGTCACATTCCTGTGATAAAAAGTACTGAAAGCAGCGACAATGTAGAAACAGAACTTCGAAGAAGTAAAAGAGCAAGAGTTGCTAAAGACTATGGGCCCGATTATGCGGCTTATAATGTTGAAGAAGATCCAATAAATCTTCAAGAAGCATTGTCCTCTCTGGATGCGGATTTATGGCAAGAAGCTGTTAATGATGAGATGGATTCTCTAGAGTATAACAAGACCTGACACTTGGTAGACTTACCTCCTGGTTGCAAACCAATTGGTTGTAAATGGGTTTTGAAAAAGAAACTAAAACCTGATGGAACTATTGATAAATACAAGGCTCGTCTTGTAGCCAAGGGTTTTAGACAAAAAGAAAATATAGATTTCTTCGACACATTTTCACCAGTCACTAGAATCACATCCATTAGGGTACTAATTTCAATAGCTACTATTTATAACTTATTAGTACACCAAATGGATGTTAAAACAACTTTTTTAAACGGTGACTTAGAAGAAGAAATCTATATGGAACAACCAGAAGGTTTTGTGATCCAAGGACAAGAAACCAAGGTCTGCAAGTTAGATAAGTCTTTGTATGGACTAAAACAAGCTCCTAAACAATGGCATGAAAAGTTTGATAACTTAATGATTATTAATGGGTATAAAGTGAATGAAAGTGACAAATGCATTTATTACAAATCTGATAATCGCATTTGTACTATCATATGTCTATACGTAGACGATCTACTCATATTTGGATCAAACATTCAGGCCATTAATGATACGAAATCATTGTTGTGTAATAACTTTGATATGAAAGACCTCGGAGAAGCAAGTGTGATCCTGGGTATCAAGATCACGAGATCTGAACAAGGAATTTCTTTGGATCAGTCTCATTATGTGGAGAAGATCTTAAAGAAATATAAATACTTCGACTGTAAACCTGCATGCACACCTTATGATCCAAGTGTGAAACTGTTTAAGAACACTGGAGAAAGTGTCAGACAAACAGAATATGCGAGCATCATTGGCAGTCTTAGGTATGCCACTGATTGTACTAGACCCGACATTGCATATGTCGTAGGATTGTTGTGCAGATTTACAAGTAAGCCGAGTAACGAGCATTGGCAAGCTATTGAGCGAGTCATGAGGTACCTTAAAAGGACTATGGACCTCGGCATACACTATCAGAAATTTCCTGCTGTACTAGAAGGGTATAGTGATGCAGATTGGAACACCTTATCAGATGATTCCAAAGCTACTAGTGGCTATATATTTAGTATAGCTGGAGGAGCTGTATCTTGGAAATCAAAGAAACAGACCATCCTGGCTCAATCCACAATGGAGTCTGAAATGATAGCACTAGCTACAGCTAGTGAAGAAGCAAGCTGGTTAAGATGCTTGCTAGCTGAGATTCCTTTATGGGAAAAACCTATGCCAGCTATGTTGATCCACTGCGATAGTACCGCGGCTATTGCAAAAGTTGAGAACCGTTATTATAATGGTAAAAGACGTCAAATTAGAAGAAAACACAACACCGTTAGATATTGTATCTCCAAAGGAGCAGTGAGAGTGGATCATGTACGCACTGATGAAAACTTAGCAGATCCTTTGACGAAAGGATTAGCTAGAGAGAAAGTCCATAATACATCCAAAAAGATGGGACTAATGCCTATAAAGAGATGATTTACTCATGATGGCAACCCGACCTAAATGACTGGAGATCCCAAGAACTAGGTTCAATGGGTAATAACAAGTTGTGAGTAATATGAAATGACCATGCAAGTGAAGCATGAATCCTGAAGTAAGAAAAGGATGAGATAATAGAAACTCTTAATGAGATCTATACTCTGTATGAGGGAGTACCTAGGCTACAGGAGTACTCTTGATAGACTCACCTATGTGACTGTGGAACTGAGGCCGGTTCCTATGGAATTTCGAGGCAAAATTCCTAGAGCCTTCACTAAACCGGGATACACGTGCAGGGCCATTAAAGCACGGGCTATTAGAATACACCTTACAAAAAGGTTGTGTGCAGGTTTGATGTCTGAGATAGAGTTCAAGACAATAGTGTCACTCTTGTTGAATCAGAATCTGACTTGCTACGCTAAGGTTCAAGTCGTAGACACCTTTGTTTATGCACAATCTTAGAAACGTCTGACGGACGTCTAAAATCACCTTTTAAATTCAAGTGGGGGATTGTTGGAATGATGTTAATTTGGAGTAGAAGTTGGAATTATTTATTGACATTAAATGGGCAATAAATGCACACAAAGTAGAACTAATATGGAAGTGAATTTGAAAAGATTCATTTTAGTCCCATATAGGAGGGAATACAAATATTAGTAGTGTTTATATAATCCAACATGGACAATTGGGATTGGGCCCCAAGGGGCACCCAATTTTGTAAAAGGAGTGAGGACACACCCATGAGCATCTAGACACACGCGCGCGCGCCGCCGCCGCCGTCCGTCCGGCTCGGCTCGGTTCGGTTCGGTTCGGTCTAAATGAATTAATTTTTTGAACCCGAATTTAATAATTATTAATGTTAATTAATAATTTCGGTGGAAATTAAATAATTTTTAATTATTTAATATTAATTAATTACGAATGCTGACGTGTCACATTCCAACCTAAGTTTTGACTAACTCCACTACTGACCAACCCAGTAACCGCCAACTTTGACTGCGCCGGTCCACTCTCCCACGTTTCTAGTAACCGCCAGTTTTGACTGGGCCGGTCCACTCTCCCATTTTTCTCTCCACGGTCCACGATTCGCTGCCTATAAATACAGGCCTTCACTTCATTTGTCATGTGCACCGAAACATTGTTTTTCTCTCCTCTCTTTGCTCTCTTCATCTATAAATTTTTCTTTTTCTTGACTGGTTTTTTAACCAGATACTACGACTGGTTTATAACCATCTAAGGTGTAATCTCTAAGATCGATTTATCATCCTGCAACTGATAAATCGAATTTGACGGGCTGTTTTATCCTGGAGACGTCGTTGTAAATTCGACTGCATTGCATAATTTTGGCAGTACGACGAAACGTCTTAAAGAAAGCGACCTAGTACGCGACTCGTCCCGATAATTTCTTTGTGCCATTTTAAATTTTTTCAAAACCGAAAAACAACAATTTTAAGACGATTTCATAACTGCCATGGCAACTGAGGAAATTATCGGTACTAATGTGGTCGCCACTGTCTCTGACAAACCGTTTAAGTTTGAGGGATCCAATTTCAAACGTTGGCAAGCTAAGATGAAATTTTTCTTAACATTGAAAAAGGTTGCCCACGTTCTGACTGAGGATATCCCGGTTGTCCCTTCTGGATCTGCTGAACTACCTAATGGTAAGTCACTTGCAGAATCAGACGGGTCTTCCCAAACGCCTAAATCAGATGCTGCAAAAGCTAAGGCTGCAGCAGATGACTTACAGCTCAGGAAAGAGATCGCCCTATGGCACGAGAATGATTATTTGTGCAAAAATCATATTCTGAACGGTCTTGCTGATGACTTGTACGACTACTACAGTAGCTACAAGACCGCTAAACAGGTTTGGGAGGCTTTGCAAAGGAAATATGATACTGAAGAAGCAGGTGCGAAGAAATATGCTGTCAGCCGCTATTTGAACTACAAGATGGTGGATGAAAAGTCTGTAGAAGCTCAAAGCCACGAAATTCAGAAAATTGCTCATGAAATTATTACAGAAGGTATGCCCCTCAATGAACAATTTCAAATTGCTGTTATCATTGACAAACTGCCCCCTGGTTGGAAAGATTTCAAAAATTTACTTCGCCATAAAACAAAAGAATTTTCAATCGAGAGTCTGATTACTCGTCTCCGAATTGAAGAGGAAGCTCGGAAACAAGATCAGAAAGATGAAGTCTTAGTTGTTTCTAACAACAAAAGGAGATTCGGTGTGGTTCTGAAGCCTACGGGCAAACCTTTAAAGAATCAGAACCTCAATGCTGTGAACCGAATTAAGAATGGGAATCCCTCTAGGGGCCCATCTGCTCCATTTGTTAGGCAACAACCTCCACCTCAAAGAAATGATGCTCCGGTTTTCTCTTGCTACAATTGTGGAAAACCGGGCCATATGGCAAAAAAATGTAAGAGCAGGCCTAAACCTGTTGTTGGCTCAAATGCTCAGGTTAACCTGACTGATGAGCAATTCATTGCTATGATCACTGAAGTCAACATGGATGGTGGAAGTGATGGCTGGTGGATAGACACTGGCGCCACTCGTCATGTCTGCTATGATCGTGCTATGTTCAAGACATACATGATTGCTGAAGATAAGAAAGTGCTGTTGGGAGATGCTCACACCACTAACGTTGCTGGGATTGGAGATGTAGAGCTGAAGTTCACCTCTGGAAGGACTTTGATCTTGAAGGACGTCATGCACGTTCCTGAAATTAGGAAGAATCTTGTTTCTGGTTTTCTTTTGAATAAGGCTGGGTTTAGTCAAACTATAGGGGCAGATTTGTACACCATCACTAAGAATGGTATTTTTGTTGGGAAAGGGTACGCCACTGATGGCATGTTTAAGTTGAATGTTGAATTGAATAAAATTTCTCCTTCTGTTTACTCCTTGTGTGATTTTAATATTTGGCATGGTAGACTTTGTCACGTTAATAAGCGAATTATTTCTAATGCAAGCAACTTAAGCCTAATCCCTAAACTAAATGTCAATGATTCCAATAAATGTGAATTTTGTAGTCAAGCTAAAATAACAAAGACCTCGCATAAATCAATTATAAAAGAATCTGATCCCCTAGATCTTATACATTCCGATATATGTGAATTAGATGGAAGTTTAACTAGAAATAGTAAACGTTATTTTATCACTTTTATTGACGATTGCTCTGATTATACTTATGTATACCTAATGAAGAATAAAAGTGAAGCACTTGACATGTTTAAGATGTATGTAACTGAAATTGAGAATCAATTTAACAAGAAGATTAAGAGACTTCGTAGTGATAGGGGAACTGAATATGACTCTAGTTTATTTAATGACTTTTATATTAAACATGGCATTATACATGAAACGACTGCTCCATACTCTCCTGAAATGAATGGTAAAGCAGAAAGAAAGAATAGAACTCTTACTGAACTTGTTGTTGCAATTATGTTGAATTCTGGTGCTGCACCTCACTGGTGGGGGGAAATTTTATTGACTGTTTGCTATGTCTTGAATAGAGTTACCAAGTCAAAAAGTAAGATCTCACATTATGAGATATTAAAGAAAAGACAACCAAATTTGTCTTATTTGAGAACTTGGGGCTGTCTGGCTTATGTCAGGATTCCGGATCCGAAACGAGTTAAACTCGCTAGTAGAGCCTATGAATGTGTATTCATTGGGTATGCAGCAAACAGTAAGGCATACAGGTTTTATGATCTAAATGCCAAAGTGATCATAGAATCAAACGATGTTGAATTCTATGAAGACAAATTTCCTTTCAAATCGAGAAATAGTGGGGGCACCCTATCGAGTCACATTCCTGTGATAAAAAGTACTGAAAGCAGCGACAATGTAGAAACAGAACTTCGAAGAAGTAAAAGAGCAAGAGTTGCTAAAGACTATGGGCCCGATTATGCGGCTTATAATGTTGAAGAAGATCCAATAAATCTTCAAGAAGCATTGTCCTCTCTGGATGCGGATTTATGGCAAGAAGCTGTTAATGATGAGATGGATTCTCTAGAGTATAACAAGACCTGACACTTGGTAGACTTACCTCCTGGTTGCAAACCAATTGGTTGTAAATGGGTTTTGAAAAAGAAACTAAAACCTGATGGAACTATTGATAAATACAAGGCTCGTCTTGTAGCCAAGGGTTTTAGACAAAAAGAAAATATAGATTTCTTCGACACATTTTCACCAGTCACTAGAATCACATCCATTAGGGTACTAATTTCAATAGCTACTATTTATAACTTATTAGTACACCAAATGGATGTTAAAACAACTTTTTTAAACGGTGACTTAGAAGAAGAAATCTATATGGAACAACCAGAAGGTTTTGTGATCCAAGGACAAGAAACCAAGGTCTGCAAGTTAGATAAGTCTTTGTATGGACTAAAACAAGCTCCTAAACAATGGCATGAAAAGTTTGATAACTTAATGATTATTAATGGGTATAAAGTGAATGAAAGTGACAAATGCATTTATTACAAATCTGATAATCGCATTTGTACTATCATATGTCTATACGTAGACGATCTACTCATATTTGGATCAAACATTCAGGCCATTAATGATACGAAATCATTGTTGTGTAATAACTTTGATATGAAAGACCTCGGAGAAGCAAGTGTGATCCTGGGTATCAAGATCACGAGATCTGAACAAGGAATTTCTTTGGATCAGTCTCATTATGTGGAGAAGATCTTAAAGAAATATAAATACTTCGACTGTAAACCTGCATGCACACCTTATGATCCAAGTGTGAAACTGTTTAAGAACACTGGAGAAAGTGTCAGACAAACAGAATATGCGAGCATCATTGGCAGTCTTAGGTATGCCACTGATTGTACTAGACCCGACATTGCATATGTCGTAGGATTGTTGTGCAGATTTACAAGTAAGCCGAGTAACGAGCATTGGCAAGCTATTGAGCGAGTCATGAGGTACCTTAAAAGGACTATGGACCTCGGCATACACTATCAGAAATTTCCTGCTGTACTAGAAGGGTATAGTGATGCAGATTGGAACACCTTATCAGATGATTCCAAAGCTACTAGTGGCTATATATTTAGTATAGCTGGAGGAGCTGTATCTTGGAAATCAAAGAAACAGACCATCCTGGCTCAATCCACAATGGAGTCTGAAATGATAGCACTAGCTACAGCTAGTGAAGAAGCAAGCTGGTTAAGATGCTTGCTAGCTGAGATTCCTTTATGGGAAAAACCTATGCCAGCTATGTTGATCCACTGCGATAGTACCGCGGCTATTGCAAAAGTTGAGAACCGTTATTATAATGGTAAAAGACGTCAAATTAGAAGAAAACACAACACCGTTAGATATTGTATCTCCAAAGGAGCAGTGAGAGTGGATCATGTACGCACTGATGAAAACTTAGCAGATCCTTTGACGAAAGGATTAGCTAGAGAGAAAGTCCATAATACATCCAAAAAGATGGGACTAATGCCTATAAAGAGATGATTTACTCATGATGGCAACCCGACCTAAATGACTGGAGATCCCAAGAACTAGGTTCAATGGGTAATAACAAGTTGTGAGTAATATGAAATGACCATGCAAGTGAAGCATGAATCCTGAAGTAAGAAAAGGATGAGATAATAGAAACTCTTAATGAGATCTATACTCTGTATGAGGGAGTACCTAGGCTACAGGAGTACTCTTGATAGACTCACCTATGTGACTGTGGAACTGAGGCCGGTTCCTATGGAATTTCGAGGCAAAATTCCTAGAGCCTTCACTAAACCGGGATACACGTGCAGGGCCATTAAAGCACGGGCTATTAGAATACACCTTACGAAAAGGTTGTGTGCAGGTTTGATGTCTGAGATAGAGTTCAAGACAATAGTGTCACTCTTGTTGAATCAGAATCTGACTTGCTACGCTAAGGTTCAAGTCGTAGACACCTTTGTTTATGCACAATCTTAGAAACGTCTGACGGACGTCTAAAATCACCTTTTAAATTCAAGTGGGGGATTGTTGGAATGATGTTAATTTGGAGTAGAAGTTGGAATTATTTATTGACATTAAATGGGCAATAAATGCACACAAAGTAGAACTAATATGGAAGTGAATTTGAAAAGATTCATTTTAGTCCCATATAGGAGGGAATACAAATATTAGTAGTGTTTATATAATCCAACATGGACAATTGGGATTGGGCCCCAAGGGGCACCCAATTTTGTAAAAGGAGTGAGGACACACCCATGAGCATCTAGACACACGCGCGCGCGCCGCCGCCGCCGTCCGTCCGGCTCGGCTCGGTTCGGTTCGGTTCGGTCTAAATGAATTAATTTTTTGAACCCGAATTTAATAATTATTAATGTTAATTAATAATTTCGGTGGAAATTAAATAATTTTTAATTATTTAATATTAATTAATTACGAATGCTGACGTGTCACATTCCAACCTAAGTTTTGACTAACTCCACTACTGACCAACCCAGTAACCGCCAACTTTGACTGCGCCGGTCCACTCTCCCACGTTTCTAGTAACCGCCAGTTTTGACTGGGCCGGTCCACTCTCCCATTTTTCTCTCCACGGTCCACGATTCGCTGCCTATAAATACAGGCCTTCACTTCATTTGTCATGTGCACCGAAACATTGTTTTTCTCTCCTCTCTTTGCTCTCTTCATCTATAAATTTTTCTTTTTCTTGACTGGTTTTTTAACCAGATACTACGACTGGTTTATAACCATCTAAGGTGTAATCTCTAAGATCGATTTATCATCCTGCAACTGATAAATCGAATTTGACGGGTTGTTTTATCCTGGAGACGTCGTTGTAAATTCGACTGCATTGCATAATTTTGGCAGTACGACGAAACGTCTTAAAGAAAGCGACCTAGTACGCGACTCGTCCCGATAATTTCTTTGTGCCATTTTAAATTTTTTCAAAACCGAAAAACAACAATTTTAAGACGATTTCATAACTGCCATGGCAACTGAGGAAATTATCGGTACTAATGTGGTCGCCACTGTCTCTGACAAACCGTTTAAGTTTGAGGGATCCAATTTCAAACGTTGGCAAGCTAAGATGAAATTTTTCTTAACATTGAAAAAGGTTGCCCACGTTCTGACTGAGGATATCCCGGTTGTCCCTTCTGGATCTGCTGAACTACCTAATGGTAAGTCACTTGCAGAATCAGACGGGTCTTCCCAAACGCCTAAATCAGATGCTGCAAAAGCTAAGGCTGCAGCAGATGACTTACAGCTCAGGAAAGAGATCGCCCTATGGCACGAGAATGATTATTTGTGCAAAAATCATATTCTGAACGGTCTTGCTGATGACTTGTACGACTACTACAGTAGCTACAAGACCGCTAAACAGGTTTGGGAGGCTTTGCAAAGGAAATATGATACTGAAGAAGCAGGTGCGAAGAAATATGCTGTCAGCCGCTATTTGAACTACAAGATGGTGGATGAAAAGTCTGTAGAAGCTCAAAGCCACGAAATTCAGAAAATTGCTCATGAAATTATTACAGAAGGTATGCCCCTCAATGAACAATTTCAAATTGCTGTTATCATTGACAAACTGCCCCCTGGTTGGAAAGATTTCAAAAATTTACTTCGCCATAAAACAAAAGAATTTTCAATCGAGAGTCTGATTACTCGTCTCCGAATTGAAGAGGAAGCTCGGAAACAAGATCAGAAAGATGAAGTCTTAGTTGTTTCTAACAACAAAAGGAGATTCGGTGTGGTTCTGAAGCCTACGGGCAAACCTTTAAAGAATCAGAACCTCAATGCTGTGAACCGAATTAAGAATGGGAATCCCTCTAGGGGCCCATCTGCTCCATTTGTTAGGCAACAACCTCCACCTCAAAGAAATGATGCTCCGGTTTTCTCTTGCTACAATTGTGGAAAACCGGGCCATATGGCAAAAAAATGTAAGAGCAGGCCTAAACCTGTTGTTGGCTCAAATGCTCAGGTTAACCTGACTGATGAGCAATTCATTGCTATGATCACTGAAGTCAACATGGATGGTGGAAGTGATGGCTGGTGGATAGACACTGGCGCCACTCGTCATGTCTGCTATGATCGTGCTATGTTCAAGACATACATGATTGCTGAAGATAAGAAAGTGCTGTTGGGAGATGCTCACACCACTAACGTTACTGGGATTGGAGATGTAGAGCTGAAGTTCACCTCTGGAAGGACTTTGATCTTGAAGGACGTCATGCACGTTCCTGAAATTAGGAAGAATCTTGTTTCTGGTTTTCTTTTGAATAAGGCTGGGTTTAGTCAAACTATAGGGGCAGATTTGTACACCATCACTAAGAATGGTATTTTTGTTGGGAAAGGGTACGCCACTGATGGCATGTTTAAGTTGAATGTTGAATTGAATAAAATTTCTCCTTCTGTTTACTCCTTGTGTGATTTTAATATTTGGCATGGTAGACTTTGTCACGTTAATAAGCGAATTATTTCTAATGCAAGCAACTTAAGCCTAATCCCTAAACTAAATGTCAATGATTCCAATAAATGTGAATTTTGTAGTCAAGCTAAAATAACAAAGACCTCGCATAAATCAATTATAAAAGAATCTGATCCCCTAGATCTTATACATTCCGATATATGTGAATTAGATGGAAGTTTAACTAGAAATAGTAAACGTTATTTTATCACTTTTATTGACGATTGCTCTGATTATACTTATGTATACCTAATGAAGAATAAAAGTGAAGCACTTGACATGTTTAAGATGTATGTAACTGAAATTGAGAATCAATTTAACAAGAAGATTAAGAGACTTCGTAGTGATAGGGGAACTGAATATGACTCTAGTTTATTTAATGACTTTTATATTAAACATGGCATTATACATGAAACGACTGCTCCATACTCTCCTGAAATGAATGGTAAAGCAGAAAGAAAGAATAGAACTCTTACTGAACTTGTTGTTGCAATTATGTTGAATTCTGGTGCTGCACCTCACTGGTGGGGGGAAATTTTATTGACTGTTTGCTATGTCTTGAATAGAGTTACCAAGTCAAAAAGTAAGATCTCACATTATGAGATATTAAAGAAAAGACAACCAAATTTGTCTTATTTGAGAACTTGGGGCTGTCTGGCTTATGTCAGGATTCCGGATCCGAAACGAGTTAAACTCGCTAGTAGAGCCTATGAATGTGTATTCATTGGGTATGCAGCAAACAGTAAGGCATACAGGTTTTATGATCTAAATGCCAAAGTGATCATAGAATCAAACGATGTTGAATTCTATGAAGACAAATTTCCTTTCAAATCGAGAAATAGTGGGGGCACCCTATCGAGTCACATTCCTGTGATAAAAAGTACTGAAAGCAGCGACAATGTAGAAACAGAACTTCGAAGAAGTAAAAGAGCAAGAGTTGCTAAAGACTATGGGCCCGATTATGCGGCTTATAATGTTGAAGAAGATCCAATAAATCTTCAAGAAGCATTGTCCTCTCTGGATGAGGATTTATGGCAAGAAGCTGTTAATGATGAGATGGATTCTCTAGAGTATAACAAGACCTGACACTTGGTAGACTTACCTCCTGGTTGCAAACCAATTGGTTGTAAATGGGTTTTGAAAAAGAAACTAAAACCTGATGGAACTATTGATAAATACAAGGCTCGTCTTGTAGCCAAGGGTTTTAGACAAAAAGAAAATATAGATTTCTTCGACACATTTTCACCAGTCACTAGAATCACATCCATTAGGGTACTAATTTCAATAGCTACTATTTATAACTTATTAGTACACCAAATGGATGTTAAAACAACTTTTTTAAACGGTGACTTAGAAGAAGAAATCTATATGGAACAACCAGAAGGTTTTGTGATCCAAGGACAAGAAACCAAGGTCTGCAAGTTAGATAAGTCTTTGTATGGACTAAAACAAGCTCCTAAACAATGGCATGAAAAGTTTGATAACTTAATGATTATTAATGGGTATAAAGTGAATGAAAGTGACAAATGCATTTATTACAAATCTGATAATCGCATTTGTACTATCATATGTCTATACGTAGACGATCTACTCATATTTGGATCAAACATTCAGGCCATTAATGATACGAAATCATTGTTGTGTAATAACTTTGATATGAAAGACCTCGGAGAAGCAAGTGTGATCCTGGGTATCAAGATCACGAGATCTGAACAAGGAATTTCTTTGGATCAGTCTCATTATGTGGAGAAGATCTTAAAGAAATATAAATACTTCGACTGTAAACCTGCATGCACACCTTATGATCCAAGTGTGAAACTGTTTAAGAACACTGGAGAAAGTGTCAGACAAACAGAATATGCGAGCATCATTGGCAGTCTTAGGTATGCCACTGATTGTACTAGACCCGACATTGCATATGTCGTAGGATTGTTGTGCAGATTTACAAGTAAGCCGAGTAACGAGCATTGGCAAGCTATTGAGCGAGTCATGAGGTACCTTAAAAGGACTATGGACCTCGGCATACACTATCAGAAATTTCCTGCTGTACTAGAAGGGTATAGTGATGCAGATTGGAACACCTTATCAGATGATTCCAAAGCTACTAGTGGCTATATATTTAGTATAGCTGGAGGAGCTGTATCTTGGAAATCAAAGAAACAGACCATCCTGGCTCAATCCACAATGGAGTCTGAAATGATAGCACTAGCTACAGCTAGTGAAGAAGCAAGCTGGTTAAGATGCTTGCTAGCTGAGATTCCTTTATGGGAAAAACCTATGCCAGCTATGTTGATCCACTGCGATAGTACCGCGGCTATTGCAAAAGTTGAGAACCGTTATTATAATGGTAAAAGACGTCAAATTAGAAGAAAACACAACACCGTTAGATATTGTATCTCCAAAGGAGCAGTGAGAGTGGATCATGTACGCACTGATGAAAACTTAGCAGATCCTTTGACGAAAGGATTAGCTAGAGAGAAAGTCCATAATACATCCAAAAAGATGGGACTAATGCCTATAAAGAGATGATTTACTCATGATGGCAACCCGACCTAAATGACTGGAGATCCCAAGAACTAGGTTCAATGGGTAATAACAAGTTGTGAGTAATATGAAATGACCATGCAAGTGGAGCATGAATCCTGAAGTAAGAAAAGGATGAGATAATAGAAACTCTTAATGAGATCTATACTCTGTATGAGGGAGTACCTAGGCTACAGGAGTACTCTTGATAGACTCACCTATGTGACTGTGGAACTGAGGCCGGTTCCTATGGAATTTCGAGGCAAAATTCCTAGAGCCTTCACTAAACCGGGATACACGTGCAGGGCCATTAAAGCACGGGCTATTAGAATACACCTTACAAAAAGGTTGTGTGTAGGTTTGATGTCTGAGATAGAGTTCAAGACAATAGTGTCACTCTTGTTGAATCAGAATCTGACTTGCTACGCTAAGGTTCAAGTCGTAGACACCTTTGTTTATGCACAATCTTAGAAACGTCTGACGGACGTCTAAAATCACCTTTTAAATTCAAGTGGGGGATTGTTGGAATGATGTTAATTTGGAGTAGAAGTTGGAATTATTTATTGACATTAAATGGGCAATAAATGCACACAAAGTAGAACTAATATGGAAGTGAATTTGAAAAGATTCATTTTAGTCCCATATAGGAGGGAATACAAATATTAGTAGTGTTTATATAATCCAACATGGACAATTGGGATTGGGCCCCAAGGGGCACCCAATTTTGTAAAAGGAGTGAGGACACACCCATGAGCATCTAGACACACGCGCGCGCGCCGCCGCCGCCGTCCGTCCGGCTCGGCTCGGTTCGGTTCGGTTCGGTCTAAATGAATTAATTTTTTGAACCCGAATTTAATAATTATTAATGTTAATTAATAATTTCGGTGGAAATTAAATAATTTTTAATTATTTAATATTAATTAATTACGAATGCTGACGTGTCACATTCCAACCTAAGTTTTGACTAACTCCACTACTGACCAACCCAGTAACCGCCAACTTTGACTGCGCCGGTCCACTCTCCCACGTTTCTAGTAACCGCCAGTTTTGACTGGGCCGGTCCACTCTCCCATTTTTCTCTCCACGGTCCACGATTCGCTGCCTATAAATACAGGCCTTCACTTCATTTGTCATGTGCACCGAAACATTGTTTTTCTCTCCTCTCTTTGCTCTCTTCATCTATAAATTTTTCTTTTTCTTGACTGGTTTTTTAACCAGATACTACGACTGGTTTATAACCATCTAAGGTGTAATCTCTAAGATCGATTTATCATCCTGCAACTGATAAATCGAATTTGACGGGCTGTTTTATCCTGGAGACGTCATTGTAAATTCGACTGCATTGCATAATTTTGGCAGTACGACGAAACGTCTTAAAGAAAGCGACCTAGTACGCGACTCGTCCCGATAATTTCTTTGTGCCATTTTAAATTTTTTCAAAACCGAAAAACAACAATTTTAAGACGATTTCATAACTGCCATGGCAACTGAGGAAATTATCGGTACTAATGTGGTCGCCACTGTCTCTGACAAACCGTTTAAGTTTGAGGGATCCAATTTCAAACGTTGGCAAGCTAAGATGAAATTTTTCTTAACATTGAAAAAGGTTGCCCACGTTCTGACTGAGGATATCCCGGTTGTCCCTTCTGGATCTGCTGAACTACCTAATGGTAAGTCACTTGCAGAATCAGACGGGTCTTCCCAAACGCCTAAATCAGATGCTGCAAAAGCTAAGGCTGCAGCAGATGACTTACAGCTCAGGAAAGAGATCGCCCTATGGCACGAGAATGATTATTTGTGCAAAAATCATATTCTGAACGGTCTTGCTGATGACTTGTACGACTACTACAGTAGCTACAAGACCGCTAAACAGGTTTGGGAGGCTTTGCAAAGGAAATATGATACTGAAGAAGCAGGTGCGAAGAAATATGCTGTCAGCCGCTATTTGAACTACAAGATGGTGGATGAAAAGTCTGTAGAAGCTCAAAGCCACGAAATTCAGAAAATTGCTCATGAAATTATTACAGAAGGTATGCCCCTCAATGAACAATTTCAAATTGCTGTTATCATTGACAAACTGCCCCCTGGTTGGAAAGATTTCAAAAATTTACTTCGCCATAAAACAAAAGAATTTTCAATCGAGAGTCTGATTACTCGTCTCCGAATTGAAGAGGAAGCTCGGAAACAAGATCAGAAAGATGAAGTCTTAGTTGTTTCTAACAACAAAAGGAGATTCGGTGTGGTTCTGAAGCCTACGGGCAAACCTTTAAAGAATCAGAACCTCAATGCTGTGAACCGAATTAAGAATGGGAATCCCTCTAGGGGCCCATCTGCTCCATTTGTTAGGCAACAACCTCCACCTCAAAGAAATGATGCTCCGGTTTTCTCTTGCTACAATTGTGGAAAACCGGGCCATATGGCAAAAAAATGTAAGAGCAGGCCTAAACCTGTTGTTGGCTCAAATGCTCAGGTTAACCTGACTGATGAGCAATTCATTGCTATGATCACTGAAGTCAACATGGATGGTGGAAGTGATGGCTGGTGGATAGACACTGGCGCCACTCGTCATGTCTGCTATGATCGTGCTATGTTCAAGACATACATGATTGCTGAAGATAAGAAAGTGCTGTTGGGAGATGCTCACACCACTAACGTTGCTGGGATTGGAGATGTAGAGCTGAAGTTCACCTCTGGAAGGACTTTGATCTTGAAGGACGTCATGCACGTTCCTGAAATTAGGAAGAATCTTGTTTCTGGTTTTCTTTTGAATAAGGCTGGGTTTAGTCAAACTATAGGGGCAGATTTGTACACCATCACTAAGAATGGTATTTTTGTTGGGAAAGGGTACGCCACTGATGGCATGTTTAAGTTGAATGTTGAATTGAATAAAATTTCTCCTTCTGTTTACTCCTTGTGTGATTTTAATATTTGGCATGGTAGACTTTGTCACGTTAATAAGCGAATTATTTCTAATGCAAGCAACTTAAGCCTAATCCCTAAACTAAATGTCAATGATTCCAATAAATGTGAATTTTGTAGTCAAGCTAAAATAACAAAGACCTCGCATAAATCAATTATAAAAGAATCTGATCCCCTAGATCTTATACATTCCGATATATGTGAATTAGATGGAAGTTTAACTAGAAATAGTAAACGTTATTTTATCACTTTTATTGACGATTGCTCTGATTATACTTATGTATACCTAATGAAGAATAAAAGTGAAGCACTTGACATGTTTAAGATGTATGTAACTGAAATTGAGAATCAATTTAACAAGAAGATTAAGAGACTTCGTAGTGATAGGGGAACTGAATATGACTCTAGTTTATTTAATGACTTTTATATTAAACATGGCATTATACATGAAACGACTGCTCCATACTCTCCTGAAATGAATGGTAAAGCAGAAAGAAAGAATAGAACTCTTACTGAACTTGTTGTTGCAATTATGTTGAATTCTGGTGCTGCACCTCACTGGTGGGGGGAAATTTTATTGACTGTTTGCTATGTCTTGAATAGAGTTCCCAAGTCAAAAAGTAAGATCTCACATTATGAGATATTAAAGAAAAGACAACCAAATTTGTCTTATTTGAGAACTTGGGGCTGTCTGGCTTATGTCAGGATTCCGGATCCGAAACGAGTTAAACTCGCTAGTAGAGCCTATGAATGTGTATTCATTGGGTATGCAGCAAACAGTAAGGCATACAGGTTTTATGATCTAAATGCCAAAGTGATCATAGAATCAAACGATGTTGAATTCTATGAAGACAAATTTCCTTTCAAATCGAGAAATAGTGGGGGCACCCTATCGAGTCACATTCCTGTGATAAAAAGTACTGAAAGCAGCGACAATGTAGAAACAGAACTTCGAAGAAGTAAAAGAGCAAGAGTTGCTAAAGACTATGGGCCCGATTATGCGGCTTATAATGTTGAAGAAGATCCAATAAATCTTCAAGAAGCATTGTCCTCTCTGGATGAGGATTTATGGCAAGAAGCTGTTAATGATGAGATGGATTCTCTAGAGTATAACAAGACCTGACACTTGGTAGACTTACCTCCTGGTTGCAAACCAATTGGTTGTAAATGGGTTTTGAAAAAGAAACTAAAACCTGATGGAACTATTGATAAATACAAGGCTCGTCTTGTAGCCAAGGGTTTTAGACAAAAAGAAAATATAGATTTCTTCGACACATTTTCACCAGTCACTAGAATCACATCCATTAGGGTACTAATTTCAATAGCTACTATTTATAACTTATTAGTACACCAAATGGATGTTAAAACAACTTTTTTAAACGGTGACTTAGAAGAAGAAATCTATATGGAACAACCAGAAGGTTTTGTGATCCAAGGACAAGAAACCAAGGTCTGCAAGTTAGATAAGTCTTTGTATGGACTAAAACAAGCTCCTAAACAATGGCATGAAAAGTTTGATAACTTAATGATTATTAATGGGTATAAAGTGAATGAAAGTGACAAATGCATTTATTACAAATCTGATAATCGCATTTGTACTATCATATGTCTATACGTAGACGATCTACTCATATTTGGATCAAACATTCAGGCCATTAATGATACGAAATCATTGTTGTGTAATAACTTTGATATGAAAGACCTCGGAGAAGCAAGTGTGATCCTGGGTATCAAGATCACGAGATCTGAACAAGGAATTTCTTTGGATCAGTCTCATTATGTGGAGAAGATCTTAAAGAAATATAAATACTTCGACTGTAAACCTGCATGCACACCTTATGATCCAAGTGTGAAACTGTTTAAGAACACTGGAGAAAGTGTCAGACAAACAGAATATGCGAGCATCATTGGCAGTCTTAGGTATGCCACTGATTGTACTAGACCCGACATTGCATATGTCGTAGGATTGTTGTGCAGATTTACAAGTAAGCCGAGTAACGAGCATTGGCAAGCTATTGAGCGAGTCATGAGGTACCTTAAAAGGACTATGGACCTCGGCATACACTATCAGAAATTTCCTGCTGTACTAGAAGGGTATAGTGATGCAGATTGGAACACCTTATCAGATGATTCCAAAGCTACTAGTGGCTATATATTTAGTATAGCTGGAGGAGCTGTATCTTGGAAATCAAAGAAACAGACCATCCTGGCTCAATCCACAATGGAGTCTGAAATGATAGCACTAGCTACAGCTAGTGAAGAAGCAAGCTGGTTAAGATGCTTGCTAGCTGAGATTCCTTTATGGGAAAAACCTATGCCAGCTATGTTGATCCACTGCGATAGTACCGCGGCTATTGCAAAAGTTGAGAACCGTTATTATAATGGTAAAAGACGTCAAATTAGAAGAAAACACAACACCGTTAGATATTGTATCTCCAAAGGAGCAGTGAGAGTGGATCATGTACGCACTGATGAAAACTTAGCAGATCCTTTGACGAAAGGATTAGCTAGAGAGAAAGTCCATAATACATCCAAAAAGATGGGACTAATGCCTATAAAGAGATGATTTACTCATGATGGCAACCCGACCTAAATGACTGGAGATCCCAAGAACTAGGTTCAATGGGTAATAACAAGTTGTGAGTAATATGAAATGACCATGCAAGTGGAGCATGAATCCTGAAGTAAGAAAAGGATGAGATAATAGAAACTCTTAATGAGATCTATACTCTGTATGAGGGAGTACCTAGGCTACAGGAGTACTCTTGATAGACTCACCTATGTGACTGTGGAACTGAGGCCGGTTCCTATGGAATTTCGAGGCAAAATTCCTAGAGCCTTCACTAAACCGGGATACACGTGCAGGGCCATTAAAGCACGGGCTATTAGAATACACCTTACGAAAAGGTTGTGTGCAGGTTTGATGTCTGAGATAGAGTTCAAGACAATAGTGTCACTCTTGTTGAATCAGAATCTGACTTGCTACGCTAAGGTTCAAGTCGTAGACACCTTTGTTTATGCACAATCTTAGAAACGTCTGACGGACGTCTAAAATCACCTTTTAAATTCAAGTGGGGGATTGTTGGAATGATGTTAATTTGGAGTAGAAGTTGGAATTATTTATTGACATTAAATGGGCAATAAATGCACACAAAGTAGAACTAATATGGAAGTGAATTTGAAAAGATTCATTTTAGTCCCATATAGGAGGGAATACAAATATTAGTAGTGTTTATATAATCCAACATGGACAATTGGGATTGGGCCCCAAGGGGCACCCAATTTTGTAAAAGGAGTGAGGACACACCCATGAGCATCTAGACACACGCGCGCGCGCCGCCGCCGCCGTCCGTCCGGCTCGGCTCGGTTCGGTTCGGTTCGGTCTAAATGAATTAATTTTTTGAACCCGAATTTAATAATTATTAATGTTAATTAATAATTTCGGTGGAAATTAAATAATTTTTAATTATTTAATATTAATTAATTACGAATGCTGACGTGTCACATTCCAACCTAAGTTTTGACTAACTCCACTACTGACCAACCCAGTAACCGCCAACTTTGACTGCGCCGGTCCACTCTCCCACGTTTCTAGTAACCGCCAGTTTTGACTGGGCCGGTCCACTCTCCCATTTTTCTCTCCACGGTCCACGATTCGCTGCCTATAAATACAGGCCTTCACTTCATTTGTCATGTGCACCGAAACATTGTTTTTCTCTCCTCTCTTTGCTCTCTTCATCTATAAATTTTTCTTTTTCTTGACTGGTTTTTTAACCAGATACTACGACTGGTTTATAACCATCTAAGGTGTAATCTCTAAGATCGATTTATCATCCTGCAACTGATAAATCGAATTTGACGGGCTGTTTTATCCTGGAGACGTCGTTGTAAATTCGACTGCATTGCATAATTTTGGCAGTACGACGAAACGTCTTAAAGAAAGCGACCTAGTACGCGACTCGTCCCGATAATTTCTTTGTGCCATTTTAAATTTTTTCAAAACCGAAAAACAACAATTTTAAGACGATTTCATAACTGCCATGGCAACTGAGGAAATTATCGGTACTAATGTGGTCGCCACTGTCTCTGACAAACCGTTTAAGTTTGAGGGATCCAATTTCAAACGTTGGCAAGCTAAGATGAAATTTTTCTTAACATTGAAAAAGGTTGCCCACGTTCTGACTGAGGATATCCCGGTTGTCCCTTCTGGATCTGCTGAACTACCTAATGGTAAGTCACTTGCAGAATCAGACGGGTCTTCCCAAACGCCTAAATCAGATGCTGCAAAAGCTAAGGCTGCAGCAGATGACTTACAGCTCAGGAAAGAGATCGCCCTATGGCACGAGAATGATTATTTGTGCAAAAATCATATTCTGAACGGTCTTGCTGATGACTTGTACGACTACTACAGTAGCTACAAGACCGCTAAACAGGTTTGGGAGGCTTTGCAAAGGAAATATGATACTGAAGAAGCAGGTGCGAAGAAATATGCTGTCAGCCGCTATTTGAACTACAAGATGGTGGATGAAAAGTCTGTAGAAGCTCAAAGCCACGAAATTCAGAAAATTGCTCATGAAATTATTACAGAAGGTATGCCCCTCAATGAACAATTTCAAATTGCTGTTATCATTGACAAACTGCCCCCTGGTTGGAAAGATTTCAAAAATTTACTTCGCCATAAAACAAAAGAATTTTCAATCGAGAGTCTGATTACTCGTCTCCGAATTGAAGAGGAAGCTCGGAAACAAGATCAGAAAGATGAAGTCTTAGTTGTTTCTAACAACAAAAGGAGATTCGGTGTGGTTCTGAAGCCTACGGGCAAACCTTTAAAGAATCAGAACCTCAATGCTGTGAACCGAATTAAGAATGGGAATCCCTCTAGGGGCCCATCTGCTCCATTTGTTAGGCAACAACCTCCACCTCAAAGAAATGATGCTCCGGTTTTCTCTTGCTACAATTGTGGAAAACCGGGCCATATGGCAAAAAAATGTAAGAGCAGGCCTAAACCTGTTGTTGGCTCAAATGCTCAGGTTAACCTGACTGATGAGCAATTCATTGCTATGATCACTGAAGTCAACATGGATGGTGGAAGTGATGGCTGGTGGATAGACACTGGCGCCACTCGTCATGTCTGCTATGATCGTGCTATGTTCAAGACATACATGATTGCTGAAGATAAGAAAGTGCTGTTGGGAGATGCTCACACCACTAACGTTGCTGGGATTGGAGATGTAGAGCTGAAGTTCACCTCTGGAAGGACTTTGATCTTGAAGGACGTCATGCACGTTCCTGAAATTAGGAAGAATCTTGTTTCTGGTTTTCTTTTGAATAAGGCTGGGTTTAGTCAAACTATAGGGGCAGATTTGTACACCATCACTAAGAATGGTATTTTTGTTGGGAAAGGGTACGCCACTGATGGCATGTTTAAGTTGAATGTTGAATTGAATAAAATTTCTCCTTCTGTTTACTCCTTGTGTGATTTTAATATTTGGCATGGTAGACTTTGTCACGTTAATAAGCGAATTATTTCTAATGCAAGCAACTTAAGCCTAATCCCTAAACTAAATGTCAATGATTCCAATAAATGTGAATTTTGTAGTCAAGCTAAAATAACAAAGACCTCGCATAAATCAATTATAAAAGAATCTGATCCCCTAGATCTTATACATTCCGATATATGTGAATTAGATGGAAGTTTAACTAGAAATAGTAAACGTTATTTTATCACTTTTATTGACGATTGCTCTGATTATACTTATGTATACCTAATGAAGAATAAAAGTGAAGCACTTGACATGTTTAAGATGTATGTAACTGAAATTGAGAATCAATTTAACAAGAAGATTAAGAGACTTCGTAGTGATAGGGGAACTGAATATGACTCTAGTTTATTTAATGACTTTTATATTAAACATGGCATTATACATGAAACGACTGCTCCATACTCTCCTGAAATGAATGGTAAAGCAGAAAGAAAGAATAGAACTCTTACTGAACTTGTTGTTGCAATTATGTTGAATTCTGGTGCTGCACCTCACTGGTGGGGGGAAATTTTATTGACTGTTTGCTATGTCTTGAATAGAGTTCCCAAGTCAAAAAGTAAGATCTCACATTATGAGATATTAAAGAAAAGACAACCAAATTTGTCTTATTTGAGAACTTGGGGCTGTCTGGCTTATGTCAGGATTCCGGATCCGAAACGAGTTAAACTCGCTAGTAGAGCCTATGAATGTGTATTCATTGGGTATGCAGCAAACAGTAAGGCATACAGGTTTTATGATCTAAATGCCAAAGTGATCATAGAATCAAACGATGTTGAATTCTATGAAGACAAATTTCCTTTCAAATCGAGAAATAGTGGGGGCACCCTATCGAGTCACATTCCTGTGATAAAAAGTACTGAAAGCAGCGACAATGTAGAAACAGAACTTCGAAGAAGTAAAAGAGCAAGAGTTGCTAAAGACTATGGGCCCGATTATGCGGCTTATAATGTTGAAGAAGATCCAATAAATCTTCAAGAAGCATTGTCCTCTCTGGATGCGGATTTATGGCAAGAAGCTGTTAATGATGAGATGGATTCTCTAGAGTATAACAAGACCTGACACTTGGTAGACTTACCTCCTGGTTGCAAACCAATTGGTTGTAAATGGGTTTTGAAAAAGAAACTAAAACCTGATGGAACTATTGATAAATACAAGGCTCGTCTTGTAGCCAAGGGTTTTAGACAAAAAGAAAATATAGATTTCTTCGACACATTTTCACCAGTCACTAGAATCACATCCATTAGGGTACTAATTTCAATAGCTACTATTTATAACTTATTAGTACACCAAATGGATGTTAAAACAACTTTTTTAAACGGTGACTTAGAAGAAGAAATCTATATGGAACAACCAGAAGGTTTTGTGATCCAAGGACAAGAAACCAAGGTCTGCAAGTTAGATAAGTCTTTGTATGGACTAAAACAAGCTCCTAAACAATGGCATGAAAAGTTTGATAACTTAATGATTATTAATGGGTATAAAGTGAATGAAAGTGACAAATGCATTTATTACAAATCTGATAATCGCATTTGTACTATCATATGTCTATACGTAGACGATCTACTCATATTTGGATCAAACATTCAGGCCATTAATGATACGAAATCATTGTTGTGTAATAACTTTGATATGAAAGACCTCGGAGAAGCAAGTGTGATCCTGGGTATCAAGATCACGAGATCTGAACAAGGAATTTCTTTGGATCAGTCTCATTATGTGGAGAAGATCTTAAAGAAATATAAATACTTCGACTGTAAACCTGCATGCACACCTTATGATCCAAGTGTGAAACTGTTTAAGAACACTGGAGAAAGTGTCAGACAAACAGAATATGCGAGCATCATTGGCAGTCTTAGGTATGCCACTGATTGTACTAGACCCGACATTGCATATGTCGTAGGATTGTTGTGCAGATTTACAAGTAAGCCGAGTAACGAGCATTGGCAAGCTATTGAGCGAGTCATGAGGTACCTTAAAAGGACTATGGACCTCGGCATACACTATCAGAAATTTCCTGCTGTACTAGAAGGGTATAGTGATGCAGATTGGAACACCTTATCAGATGATTCCAAAGCTACTAGTGGCTATATATTTAGTATAGCTGGAGGAGCTGTATCTTGGAAATCAAAGAAACAGACCATCCTGGCTCAATCCACAATGGAGTCTGAAATGATAGCACTAGCTACAGCTAGTGAAGAAGCAAGCTGGTTAAGATGCTTGCTAGCTGAGATTCCTTTATGGGAAAAACCTATGCCAGCTATGTTGATCCACTGCGATAGTACCGCGGCTATTGCAAAAGTTGAGAACCGTTATTATAATGGTAAAAGACGTCAAATTAGAAGAAAACACAACACCGTTAGATATTGTATCTCCAAAGGAGCAGTGAGAGTGGATCATGTACGCACTGATGAAAACTTAGCAGATCCTTTGACGAAAGGATTAGCTAGAGAGAAAGTCCATAATACATCCAAAAAGATGGGACTAATGCCTATAAAGAGATGATTTACTCATGATGGCAACCCGACCTAAATGACTGGAGATCCCAAGAACTAGGTTCAATGGGTAATAACAAGTTGTGAGTAATATGAAATGACCATGCAAGTGGAGCATGAATCCTGAAGTAAGAAAAGGATGAGATAATAGAAACTCTTAATGAGATCTATACTCTGTATGAGGGAGTACCTAGGCTACAGGAGTACTCTTGATAGACTCACCTATGTGACTGTGGAACTGAGGCCGGTTCCTATGGAATTTCGAGGCAAAATTCCTAGAGCCTTCACTAAACCGGGATACACGTGCAGGGCCATTAAAGCACGGGCTATTAGAATACACCTTACGAAAAGGTTGTGTGCAGGTTTGATGTCTGAGATAGAGTTCAAGACAATAGTGTCACTCTTGTTGAATCAGAATCTGACTTGCTACGCTAAGGTTCAAGTCGTAGACACCTTTGTTTATGCACAATCTTAGAAACGTCTGACGGACGTCTAAAATCACCTTTTAAATTCAAGTGGGGGATTGTTGGAATGATGTTAATTTGGAGTAGAAGTTGGAATTATTTATTGACATTAAATGGGCAATAAATGCACACAAAGTAGAACTAATATGGAAGTGAATTTGAAAAGATTCATTTTAGTCCCATATAGGAGGGAATACAAATATTAGTAGTGTTTATATAATCCAACATGGACAATTGGGATTGGGCCCCAAGGGGCACCCAATTTTGTAAAAGGAGTGAGGACACACCCATGAGCATCTAGACACACGCGTGCGCGCCGCCGCCGCCGTCCGTCCGGCTCGGCTCGGTTCGGTTCGGTTCGGTCTAAATGAATTAATTTTTTGAACCCGAATTTAATAATTATTAATGTTAATTAATAATTTCGGTGGAAATTAAATAATTTTTAATTATTTAATATTAATTAATTACGAATGCTGACGTGTCACATTCCAACCTAAGTTTTGACTAACTCCACTACTGACCAACCCAGTAACCGCCAACTTTGACTGCGCCGGTCCACTCTCCCACGTTTCTAGTAACCGCCAGTTTTGACTGGGCCGGTCCACTCTCCCATTTTTCTCTCCACGGTCCACGATTCGCTGCCTATAAATACAGGCCTTCACTTCATTTGTCATGTGCACCGAAACATTGTTTTTCTCTCCTCTCTTTGCTCTCTTCATCTATAAATTTTTCTTTTTCTTGACTGGTTTTTTAACCAGATACTACGACTGGTTTATAACCATCTAAGGTGTAATCTCTAAGATTGATTTATCATCCTGCAACTGATAAATCGAATTTGACGGGCTGTTTTATCCTGGAGACGTCGTTGTAAATTCGACTGCATTGCATAATTTTGGCAGTACGACGAAACGTCTTAAAGAAAGCGACCTAGTACGCGACTCGTCCCGATAATTTCTTTGTGCCATTTTAAATTTTTTCAAAACCGAAAAACAACAATTTTAAGACGATTTCATAACTGCCATGGCAACTGAGGAAATTATCGGTACTAATGTGGTCGCCACTGTCTCTGACAAACCGTTTAAGTTTGAGGGATCCAATTTCAAACGTTGGCAAGCTAAGATGAAATTTTTCTTAACATTGAAAAAGGTTGCCCACGTTCTGACTGAGGATATCCCGGTTGTCCCTTCTGGATCTGCTGAACTACCTAATGGTAAGTCACTTGCAGAATCAGACGGGTCTTCCCAAACGCCTAAATCAGATGCTGCAAAAGCTAAGGCTGCAGCAGATGACTTACAGCTCAGGAAAGAGATCGCCCTATGGCACGAGAATGATTATTTGTGCAAAAATCATATTCTGAACGGTCTTGCTGATGACTTGTACGACTACTACAGTAGCTACAAGACCGCTAAACAGGTTTGGGAGGCTTTGCAAAGGAAATATGATACTGAAGAAGCAGGTGCGAAGAAATATGCTGTCAGCCGCTATTTGAACTACAAGATGGTGGATGAAAAGTCTGTAGAAGCTCAAAGCCACGAAATTCAGAAAATTGCTCATGAAATTATTACAGAAGGTATGCCCCTCAATGAACAATTTCAAATTGCTGTTATCATTGACAAACTGCCCCCTGGTTGGAAAGATTTCAAAAATTTACTTCGCCATAAAACAAAAGAATTTTCAATCGAGAGTCTGATTACTCGTCTCCGAATTGAAGAGGAAGCTCGGAAACAAGATCAGAAAGATGAAGTCTTAGTTGTTTCTAACAACAAAAAGAGATTCGGTGTGGTTCTGAAGCCTACGGGCAAACCTTTAAAGAATCAGAACCTCAATGCTGTGAACCGAATTAAGAATGGGAATCCCTCTAGGGGCCCATCTGCTCCATTTGTTAGGCAACAACCTCCACCTCAAAGAAATGATGCTCCGGTTTTCTCTTGCTACAATTGTGGAAAACCGGGCCATATGGCAAAAAAATGTAAGAGCAGGCCTAAACCTGTTGTTGGCTCAAATGCTCAGGTTAACCTGACTGATGAGCAATTCATTGCTATGATCACTGAAGTCAACATGGATGGTGGAAGTGATGGCTGGTGGATAGACACTGGCGCCACTCGTCATGTCTGCTATGATCGTGCTATGTTCAAGACATACATGATTGCTGAAGATAAGAAAGTGCTGTTGGGAGATGCTCACACCACTAACGTTGCTGGGATTGGAGATGTAGAGCTGAAGTTCACCTCTGGAAGGACTTTGATCTTGAAGGACGTCATGCACGTTCCTGAAATTAGGAAGAATCTTGTTTCTGGTTTTCTTTTGAATAAGGCTGGGTTTAGTCAAACTATAGGGGCAGATTTGTACACCATCACTAAGAATGGTATTTTTGTTGGGAAAGGGTACGCCACTGATGGCATGTTTAAGTTGAATGTTGAATTGAATAAAATTTCTCCTTCTGTTTACTCCTTGTGTGATTTTAATATTTGGCATGGTAGACTTTGTCACGTTAATAAGCGAATTATTTCTAATGCAAGCAACTTAAGCCTAATCCCTAAACTAAATGTCAATGATTCCAATAAATGTGAATTTTGTAGTCAAGCTAAAATAACAAAGACCTCGCATAAATCAATTATAAAAGAATCTGATCCCCTAGATCTTATACATTCCGATATATGTGAATTAGATGGAAGTTTAACTAGAAATAGTAAACGTTATTTTATCACTTTTATTGACGATTGCTCTGATTATACTTATGTATACCTAATGAAGAATAAAAGTGAAGCACTTGACATGTTTAAGATGTATGTAACTGAAATTGAGAATCAATTTAACAAGAAGATTAAGAGACTTCGTAGTGATAGGGGAACTGAATATGACTCTAGTTTATTTAATGACTTTTATATTAAACATGGCATTATACATGAAACGACTGCTCCATACTCTCCTGAAATGAATGGTAAAGCAGAAAGAAAGAATAGAACTCTTACTGAACTTGTTGTTGCAATTATGTTGAATTCTGGTGCTGCACCTCACTGGTGGGGGGAAATTTTATTGACTGTTTGCTATGTCTTGAATAGAGTTCCCAAGTCAAAAAGTAAGATCTCACATTATGAGATATTAAAGAAAAGACAACCAAATTTGTCTTATTTGAGAACTTGGGGCTGTCTGGCTTATGTCAGGATTCCGGATCCGAAACGAGTTAAACTCGCTAGTAGAGCCTATGAATGTGTATTCATTGGGTATGCAACAAACAGTAAGGCATACAGGTTTTATGATCTAAATGCCAAAGTGATCATAGAATCAAACGATGTTGAATTCTATGAAGACAAATTTCCTTTCAAATCGAGAAATAGTGGGGGCACCCTATCGAGTCACATTCCTGTGATAAAAAGTACTGAAAGCAGCGACAATGTAGAAACAGAACTTCGAAGAAGTAAAAGAGCAAGAGTTGCTAAAGACTATGGGCCCGATTATGCGGCTTATAATGTTGAAGAAGATCCAATAAATCTTCAAGAAGCATTGTCCTCTCTGGATGCGGATTTATGGCAAGAAGCTGTTAATGATGAGATGGATTCTCTAGAGTATAACAAGACCTGACACTTGGTAGACTTACCTCCTGGTTGCAAACCAATTGGTTGTAAATGGGTTTTGAAAAAGAAACTAAAACCTGATGGAACTATTGATAAATACAAGGCTCGTCTTGTAGCCAAGGGTTTTAGACAAAAAGAAAATATAGATTTCTTCGACACATTTTCACCAGTCACTAGAATCACATCCATTAGGGTAATAATTTCAATAGCTACTATTTATAACTTATTAGTACACCAAATGGATGTTAAAACAACTTTTTTAAACGGTGACTTAGAAGAAGAAATCTATATGGAACAACCAGAAGGTTTTGTGATCCAAGGACAAGAAACCAAGGTCTGCAAGTTAGATAAGTCTTTGTATGGACTAAAACAAGCTCCTAAACAATGGCATGAAAAGTTTGATAACTTAATGATTATTAATGGGTATAAAGTGAATGAAAGTGACAAATGCATTTATTACAAATCTGATAATCGCATTTGTACTATCATATGTCTATACGTAGACGATCTACTCATATTTGGATCAAACATTCAGGCCATTAATGATACGAAATCATTGTTGTGTAATAACTTTGATATGAAAGACCTCGGAGAAGCAAGTGTGATCCTGGGTATCAAGATCACGAGATCTGAACAAGGAATTTCTTTGGATCAGTCTCATTATGTGGAGAAGATCTTAAAGAAATATAAATACTTCGACTGTAAACCTGCATGCACACCTTATGATCCAAGTGTGAAACTGTTTAAGAACACTGGAGAAAGTGTCAGACAAACAGAATATGCGAGCATCATTGGCAGTCTTAGGTATGCCACTGATTGTACTAGACCCGACATTGCATATGTCGTAGGATTGTTGTGCAGATTTACAAGTAAGCCGAGTAACGAGCATTGGCAAGCTATTGAGCGAGTCATGAGGTACCTTAAAAGGACTATGGACCTCGGCATACACTATCAGAAATTTCCTGCTGTACTAGAAGGGTATAGTGATGCAGATTGGAACACCTTATCAGATGATTCCAAAGCTACTAGTGGCTATATATTTAGTATAGCTGGAGGAGCTGTATCTTGGAAATCAAAGAAACAGACCATCCTGGCTCAATCCACAATGGAGTCTGAAATGATAGCACTAGCTACAGCTAGTGAAGAAGCAAGCTGGTTAAGATGCTTGCTAGCTGAGATTCCTTTATGGGAAAAACCTATGCCAGCTATGTTGATCCACTGCGATAGTACCGCGGCTATTGCAAAAGTTGAGAACCGTTATTATAATGGTAAAAGACGTCAAATTAGAAGAAAACACAACACCGTTAGATATTGTATCTCCAAAGGAGCAGTGAGAGTGGATCATGTACGCACTGATGAAAACTTAGCAGATCCTTTGACGAAAGGATTAGCTAGAGAGAAAGTCCATAATACATCCAAAAAGATGGGACTAATGCCTATAAAGAGATGATTTACTCATGATGGCAACCCGACCTAAATGACTGGAGATCCCAAGAACTAGGTTCAATGGGTAATAACAAGTTGTGAGTAATATGAAATGACCATGCAAGTGGAGCATGAATCCTGAAGTAAGAAAAGGATGAGATAATAGAAACTCTTAATGAGATCTATACTCTGTATGAGGGAGTACCTAGGCTACAGGAGTACTCTTGATAGACTCACCTATGTGACTGTGGAACTGAGGCCGGTTCCTATGGAATTTCGAGGCAAAATTCCTAGAGCCTTCACTAAACCGGGATACACGTGCAGGGCCATTAAAGCACGGGCTATTAGAATACACCTTACGAAAAGGTTGTGTGCAGGTTTGATGTCTGAGATAGAGTTCAAGACAATAGTGTCACTCTTGTTGAATCAGAATCTGACTTGCTACGCTAAGGTTCAAGTCGTAGACACCTTTGTTTATGCACAATCTTAGAAACGTCTGACGGACGTCTAAAATCACCTTTTAAATTCAAGTGGGGGATTGTTGGAATGATGTTAATTTGGAGTAGAAGTTGGAATTATTTATTGACATTAAATGGGCAATAAATGCACACAAAGTAGAACTAATATGGAAGTGAATTTGAAAAGATTCATTTTAGTCCCATATAGGAGGGAATACAAATATTAGTAGTGTTTATATAATCCAACATGGACAATTGGGATTGGGCCCCAAGGGGCACCCAATTTTGTAAAAGGAGTGAGGACACACCCATGAGCATCTAGACACACGCGCGCGCGCCGCCGCCGCCGTCCGTCCGGCTCGGCTCGGTTCGGTTCGGTTCGGTCTAAATGAATTAATTTTTTGAACCCGAATTTAATAATTATTAATGTTAATTAATAATTTCGGTGGAAATTAAATAATTTTTAATTATTTAATATTAATTAATTACGAATGCTGACGTGTCACATTCCAACCTAAGTTTTGACTAACTCCACTACTGACCAACCCAGTAACCGCCAACTTTGACTGCGCCGGTCCACTCTCCCACGTTTCTAGTAACCGCCAGTTTTGACTGGGCCGGTCCACTCTCCCATTTTTCTCTCCACGGTCCACGATTCGCTGCCTATAAATACAGGCCTTCACTTCATTTGTCATGTGCACCGAAACATTGTTTTTCTCTCCTCTCTTTGCTCTCTTCATCTATAAATTTTTCTTTTTCTTGACTGGTTTTTTAACCAGATACTACGACTGGTTTATAACCATCTAAGGTGTAATCTCTAAGATCGATTTATCATCCTGCAACTGATAAATCGAATTTGACGGGCTATTTTATCCTGGAGACGTCGTTGTAAATTCGACTGCATTGCATAATTTTGGCAGTACGACGAAACGTCTTAAAGAAAGCGACCTAGTACGCGACTCGTCCCGATAATTTCTTTGTGCCATTTTAAATTTTTTCAAAACCGAAAAACAACAATTTTAAGACGATTTCATAACTGCCATGGCAACTGAGGAAATTATCGGTACTAATGTGGTCGCCACTGTCTCTGACAAACCGTTTAAGTTTGAGGGATCCAATTTCAAACGTTGGCAAGCTAAGATGAAATTTTTCTTAACATTGAAAAAGGTTGCCCACGTTCTGACTGAGGATATCCCGGTTGTCCCTTCTGGATCTGCTGAACTACCTAATGGTAAGTCACTTGCAGAATCAGACGGGTCTTCCCAAACGCCTAAATCAGATGCTGCAAAAGCTAAGGCTGCAGCAGATGACTTACAGCTCAGGAAAGAGATCGCCCTATGGCACGAGAATGATTATTTGTGCAAAAATCATATTCTGAACGGTCTTGCTGATGACTTGTACGACTACTACAGTAGCTACAAGACCGCTAAACAGGTTTGGGAGGCTTTGCAAAGGAAATATGATACTGAAGAAGCAGGTGCGAAGAAATATGCTGTCAGCCGCTATTTGAACTACAAGATGGTGGATGAAAAGTCTGTAGAAGCTCAAAGCCACGAAATTCAGAAAATTGCTCATGAAATTATTACAGAAGGTATGCCCCTCAATGAACAATTTCAAATTGCTGTTATCATTGACAAACTGCCCCCTGGTTGGAAAGATTTCAAAAATTTACTTCGCCATAAAACAAAAGAATTTTCAATCGAGAGTCTGATTACTCGTCTCCGAATTGAAGAGGAAGCTCGGAAACAAGATCAGAAAGATGAAGTCTTAGTTGTTTCTAACAACAAAAAGAGATTCGGTGTGGTTCTGAAGCCTACGGGCAAACCTTTAAAGAATCAGAACCTCAATGCTGTGAACCGAATTAAGAATGGGAATCCCTCTAGGGGCCCATCTGCTCCATTTGTTAGGCAACAACCTCCACCTCAAAGAAATGATGCTCCGGTTTTCTCTTGCTACAATTGTGGAAAACCGGGCCATATGGCAAAAAAATGTAAGAGCAGGCCTAAACCTGTTGTTGGCTCAAATGCTCAGGTTAACCTGACTGATGAGCAATTCATTGCTATGATCACTGAAGTCAACATGGATGGTGGAAGTGATGGCTGGTGGATAGACACTGGCGCCACTCGTCATGTCTGCTATGATCGTGCTATGTTCAAGACATACATGATTGCTGAAGATAAGAAAGTGCTGTTGGGAGATGCTCACACCACTAACGTTGCTGGGATTGGAGATGTAGAGCTGAAGTTCACCTCTGGAAGGACTTTGATCTTGAAGGACGTCATGCACGTTCCTGAAATTAGGAAGAATCTTGTTTCTGGTTTTCTTTTGAATAAGGCTGGGTTTAGTCAAACTATAGGGGCAGATTTGTACACCATCACTAAGAATGGTATTTTTGTTGGGAAAGGGTACGCCACTGATGGCATGTTTAAGTTGAATGTTGAATTGAATAAAATTTCTCCTTCTGTTTACTCCTTGTGTGATTTTAATATTTGGCATGGTAGACTTTGTCACGTTAATAAGCGAATTATTTCTAATGCAAGCAACTTAAGCCTAATCCCTAAACTAAATGTCAATGATTCCAATAAATGTGAATTTTGTAGTCAAGCTAAAATAACAAAGACCTCGCATAAATCAATTATAAAAGAATCTGATCCCCTAGATCTTATACATTCCGATATATGTGAATTAGATGGAAGTTTAACTAGAAATAGTAAACGTTATTTTATCACTTTTATTGACGATTGCTCTGATTATACTTATGTATACCTAATGAAGAATAAAAGTGAAGCACTTGACATGTTTAAGATGTATGTAACTGAAATTGAGAATCAATTTAACAAGAAGATTAAGAGACTTCGTAGTGATAGGGGAACTGAATATGACTCTAGTTTATTTAATGACTTTTATATTAAACATGGCATTATACATGAAACGACTGCTCCATACTCTCCTGAAATGAATGGTAAAGCAGAAAGAAAGAATAGAACTCTTACTGAACTTGTTGTTGCAATTATGTTGAATTCTGGTGCTGCACCTCACTGGTGGGGGGAAATTTTATTGACTGTTTGCTATGTCTTGAATAGAGTTCCCAAGTCAAAAAGTAAGATCTCACATTATGAGATATTAAAGAAAAGACAACCAAATTTGTCTTATTTGAGAACTTGGGGCTGTCTGGCTTATGTCAGGATTCCGGATCCGAAACGAGTTAAACTCGCTAGTAGAGCCTATGAATGTGTATTCATTGGGTATGCAGCAAACAGTAAGGCATACAGGTTTTATGATCTAAATGCCAAAGTGATCATAGAATCAAACGATGTTGAATTCTATGAAGACAAATTTCCTTTCAAATCGAGAAATAGTGGGGGCACCCTATCGAGTCACATTCCTGTGATAAAAAGTACTGAAAGCAGCGACAATGTAGAAACAGAACTTCGAAGAAGTAAAAGAGCAAGAGTTGCTAAAGACTATGGGCCCGATTGTAAACACCCCAAATTTGCCCTCACCCATTCACACCATGGCTTGTGGTCATCTCATATGCATATACACAAACATATCATCTCACATCTCATTTTGATTCACTGCATAGCTTCTAAGGCATCTGCACCTAGGGTTTGTGATCTGAGCAACCTCAGGGCATCTTGAGCCATTCCAAAGGCAACCAATCAACTCAAAGGGGTCCATGTGTGTTCTTGTATCATGTTCCATCTCCTCAAAGTCAAAAATGCAGAGGAATCACAAGAACTAGGGTTTGAGTGGATGCAGAGCCAAGTTGAACTGCACAGTTGACTGAAAATTAGGGTCTTGGTTTCAGAGGCCATAACCCCAAATTTTTTGGTCATTCTTGTTTCCATTGATCTTCATATGGTATAGGGAGTATGCATATCAATTTTCATGAAGAAATTCCATGGGGAAGTCATCTGATCAAGAGTTGACTTTTCAGACAAGTCAGTGTAAAATCAGGGCATCTGAGGCCCCCAATGACCCAACCAATGGGTGATCTTCATCATTTTGAGTGTATATGATCTTTATTTGATCATGGAAGAAGTTTGAAGTTCATGGAAATCAAGAATTTAGGGTTTTTTGCAAAAGTTGACTTTTTGGGTTTTGTTGACTTTTCAAGAATGCATACTTTTAGGTCAATTTTCAAGCTTTGATTTATGATCCAAAAAGGCTTCAAATGGAAAAAACTTTGGTCATGAAAGTTGTAGATCTCATCTTTCCCTTTTCAAAAAGTACAAGAACATGATCTAACTCTTCTTGAATCAAAAGTTATGGTGTGTTAAAGTTACCAAAAATCATTGTTTTTCATGTCATGCACTAAGTGGAAATTTTGCAAAGTCTTGGATCAAGTCAAAATGCAGCCTCAAATTCATGTCAAACCAGCATGCCAACTTCCTCTAAGTCATAAAAATCAGAAATGAACTAGGAATGCCCATGATTTCATGCTTGCTTATGCAAAAAGTCACATGTGAACCATAAGCCAACCTAGTTGCAAAACCACTCATAACCTTATGCCAACTTGCTGCATTGAGCCTTGGGTCAAGCCAACCTCTCACACTCACCATGCTGCACCAGAACCCAACTTGTCCTTGCCTAGCATCACACCATGCCCTATCTTACACAAAAGTGGACTTTGAGCAAAAAGTAACTCACCTATCCTAGCAGGCCATGTCACATCAAGAGACCAATCAGAATTGTTTATTCATTAAATTTGCAAACCATATCACATGAGAACCAAGGCTGAAAGCATAATATACACAACTTACACCAAAACACCCCAACTTGCAACTTCATTCGAATTCCATTACACAGCCTGCAAACACCCTAACCTTTGATTCCATTCATCTCACCTTGATCTATAGAACAAAAAGCATCAAGAAACAAAGCCAAAAACACCCTGAATCCCCATCTGCCATAGCTTACCTTCATGCTGCAGATTCATTCGAATCCCTCATTCTAGCCCACAAACACATCAACCAACACCACAAACCTTCTCAACACACCTCATAGGTCATAAACAACCCTTCTTCACAGCCTGAAAGTGCCAAGAACTCATCTGCCATTGTTGACTGAGCAGAAGCAGTTCTCTTCGAAACTCATCATCCAACAAATATAAATTCCATTTGAGCATTCAAGCAACTTTGGGGGACCAAGAGGAGCAGATTGAGCAAGGAGAAGAGGCCTGAAAGTCCCAGAATCAAAGTTTGCAAATCTCAGGTAGCTCTAAATTAATTTTTCCAGAAATCAATTTGATTGTTACAAACTTGCTCTACATGTCTTGCTGATCATTCTGGTACCATTGGTTTTGAAAATGGTTGCGTTTTGAGAGTTTAATTTCAGTTTGAAGCTTACGAACCCTAGAACTTAGTTGCTTCGATTCAGCTTGTTTAGGTTAGATAAATTTGTTTTAGGTTAGGGGATTGATTCGTGGGAGTGTTAGGATCATTTCCTTGGTCTTAGTTTTCATTTATTTTACGTTTTTAGGGAGTTGGGTGATTTTCAGGTGACCCTCTGGCCGGAGAAGATGACCGGAGGTCTTCTCCGGCCACCTGAATGTAATTAGGGTTTAACCCCATAATTAATGTAAGTTTGAATTTTGGCCATTGATGCGCGCTGACTTGTTGACTTCCCTCTCAATTCAATGGCCCAGATCCTTTCCATTAGCCCTAATCCTTTTCATTAATTTAATTAATTATTATTTAAGTTAATTTGATCAGATTGCATCCTGGCCTTCAATTCACGCGCGCAGTCAACACATTTGAACCAAGGATCAATCCTGGCCCCTCATTCCTTTGACTTCTCATTTAATTTGTTTTTTATTCATTTTTATTTCAATTAATTTGCATAATTTATTTAAAATAGTTAAAAAATCATAAAAATTATGAAACTTTTTCTTTAAGGTTTTATTAATTTTTATGACACAAAAATATTTTTATTTTATTTTTTATCATTTAAAAAGCATTTTTAAATATTTAAAAGATTATTTTTAATTGATTAATGAGAATTAATTAATTAAAAATACTTTTAGGTATTTAAAAATCACAAAAAAAATTCATGAAATGTTCTAAGACATTTAGAAACATTGTCCAACCTTCAAACCAAATTTCTTTTTTGATCTTGATGTATTTTGATAATTTTTCATTGAATTAAATCCTTTTTTATGCATTATTTTGATCATAAGTTTAAAAATTCATTTCTGCCAATTGGTAAAGGTTGAGACATTGATTCTTTTTGCATTGCTTTCCATTTGACATGAACTTTCAAAGATAAAAAGGCCATGATTTGATCTTGCATTTCCTATTTGATTGGCATTTCTTTTGTTACAAACCCTAAAAAACCCTAATAACTTGTAAAAATCATAACTTGAGATTGGTAGAGAGTTGAGAGTTCCCCTTTGGGCAGTGTTTCATTATAGGTCTAGGGTTTCCTTGGGTGCCATTTTCCATTTTTTATGTTAAGGTTTGCTTCTGTTTTTGGTTTGTGTTTGATGTTTGATCCATGAACCCTAATTTGGGCTTTCTCTTGCATCCTTCTTGCATTTCCTTGCATGACTTGACTTGCCATTGCATTTTGTGCATTCTTATGATTCATTTGACATCTTAAGACATGTATGAAGCATCATTGATCATTGCATTGCACATTTGCCATGCCATTTGTCTTGTATGATTCATAACATTCCATGCTTATTCATGCTTCCTAACTTGCTTCATTTGCATCCATAAACTTGTATGATCATCCTCACATGTTGTTTCATGTTTGCAGCACTTCATAACATCATAATCATCATCACCATGCTTCTGGTTTTGCTTTGCATCATGTCATTTCATTTCATCTAGCATTGCATTGCATTTGTTTCTAACATTTCAGGTGGTAAGTAATCTTGAGAAGTGGATTTGCCTTCACTTCTCACAACTTTTCTTTTCATCTCTCTTGCATCCATTGCTGCATTCTTATGTGTGTTTGAGTTTGAGCTTGCTCATTCTTCCTTCTCCCACTTTCTTTCTTCAAGTGACTTGACTTCTTAAATGAAGCAAGTCACTTTGCTTCTCTTGATCTTTGTTCATCTGCTTCCTGGTGGTTCATCTGAAGATTGTTTCTTGAAACCTCACAAACCCTAGGAACAACCAAGCATGATAATGAATTAGGGTTTTGATTAGTTCCCCCCATAGTTTTTACCTTTGTGTCTCTCTTTGAGTCATCTCTCCTCACCTCATAATCAGGGACTAAACCCTCAAGGCTTTAAGACTTTGTGATTAAGATCATGCCTGCATCCTTCTTTTAGGATGGAGTGTATAACTTTAATCCTAAGTCTTGGACCCTTAAGGTGTTGAAATCTCTTAATTAATCCATCTAATAATCATCAAGACATTACACTTGTAACTTGGGCCTTGCATTAGGGTTCTAATTCTTCCTTAATTGGTTAAGAAGGACTAACCCCAAAGTTAATGGACAAGTCCCCCTCAAGTTGTCTTACAAATCATAAAAAACACTTCATCATCATATCATTAATAAAACCCACTTAATCAAAGGCTTGTTTTGTCATGGGTTTAATCCCTAATCATGGATTAAGTTGAGGAGTCTTCCTCAGCTTAAACATCCTCATCTATTATCCTTCTTTTAGGATGGTGTAATGAGCCTGTTAAATCCCTGATTATGGCTTAACCTCATTACTTAACACTAAACCAAAATCACAAAAGCATCTAATTAATCACAAGTAGGTTAATGATCTTAACCCTACATCAAAGGTGATTAAGTGTGAGAATCTGACTTCACACTTAAGGTAATTCTCATTACCCCTAATCAGAGGGATGATGTGATGAGTTTACCAAACCCATTGATTTAGGCTTAAGCTCATTATCTTATGACAAACTCCAAAAAGAAATAAAAGACTGAAAATACAAAAACAAACAATAATCGTCTCCTTCGGGATTCTTTTCTCATCACCTTCATTCATAAACGAGAACTTGCTTCTTCCGTCTAATGCAAGACAGTAAGCACCTGAGCCAGACAGGTCATACACTTGAGCATAGGCAAGTAAGCAGTTCACAAGTCAATTCACCTTTCAGTCTCTTTGGGTCGAACTACGGTGTTCTGACTTCCTCATTGCACGAGAGGATACGTAGGCATAACTTAACGGTTATCGAACAAAAGTCTCTGTACATTCCCCCTCTTTCCAGCTTTATTCTTTAAGCCTCATACTCCTGAGCATTTCACTCTTATCTTTACACCGACACTTTCATACTTCACATCACATTTCTTTACACTGACACCTGTACATATTGCTTTCCAACTCTTTTACACACAGATTGCACTGACACTACCCCTTTATAACACAAATCTTTTAAGCGTGGATCCCGTCGAGTACGGCGGACAATCTGGGTGCTAATACCTTCCCAGGTTGTAACCAACCCCCTTTCTCAGTCTCTCTGGTTCGCAAACCGTCTTATCCATCTCTTTCTAGGCCTATGCAGCATTGCCTTTCCTCCGGGATAAAAATGCCTAGCTGGCGACTCTTTTCATCTCCAGTGAGTTCACGGCTGTGTGTTCTCACTGTTCCCTTCGCCGACCGTTCGCGTCTGTACCTTCATTTGACCCAGTTTTCATTTGTCGGGAGCGACAGCTTGGCGACTCTGCTGGGGACCCTTATACTGCAACCAGGGCTTCTGGTTCTTTTTGTGGGTTCCTCCTAGCGCTTGTTTGATTTGTGTTTATTGGGGTGTTTTGTTTTACTTGTGTTTGTATATTTGCTTTATTGCTTTCTGTACAGCCTTATTTATTGCTTTTCTTTACAGTTTTCATATATATCATACTGTCATGCTGTCTGTGCTGGATCTGGTTTGTTTTGGTGGGTTGGGGTTCCATTGAGAGTTTAGGTCCTATACCTGGGACCTGAGTGACACCTAGGCTAGAGTGAATCATATTCTTTCCCAGTCAATTTTCAGTCTGGTGCGGGAATATGAAACACGGTTCAGATATGGGTTTCTTCTTGAGAACTCTGTGTTGCAGATTTCCTGCAATGCTAGGGGGATCTGGGAAGCCTGCTAAGTCTGGATGACCTTTTAGTATTGACCTTCAGAAACTGAGGTGAATTAGAGGAGGAATTGTTATGGTAATTGTAAACACTGTACCTCCGGGTTAGAAGTGTTTACACTTCTCATAACTAATCCAAGTCTGAGGATCCTTGTTCTAGATCATCACCTGTGAGAGGGTTGGGATGTTTACAGGTTTGCAGGTACCTTGACCTCAGAATACCCTGTTACTTTGACTTTGTTAAGAATACTCCATGTTGGATGGTTTTTGTGATTCTAAAACCCTGGACTTGTGACTCTTTATTTGAGTCCCCCTACCTTGGTTACTGGATTTCTTAGGCCTCCATCTGGAATTCTTGAACACATATGGATCTATACCAAGGCATTTATTCAGATCCAGCTCTGTCACAGACCCTTTGCATATCATTTGCATGCATACTCATTGCATCATATTAACATGTGCTTATTTGTTTTTCAGGGTATCCATTGTTCATCAGGTTTTGGTTTTGACCCCATCTGCAGCTTTGACCCATCTTCATCAGCATCTGTTTCAGTTTTGTCTGTCTGCTTCAGCACCAGCCAATCAGTGGCTCTCCCTGCTTCAGCATTCTGCTCAGTCTTCAACACCATGGCTCCAAAGAAGAACAACATCACCTATCATTTCTTCCAACCAGATTTGTCAGACCTCAGGAGGATCCAAACCCTGATTACACCAGATTACATCCCTTTGTTCAGGGAACATTATGGGGACATACTTGACCTAGTTATGGACATGGACCCGTCTCAGAGGAGCCTGATTCATACCTGCATTCAGTTCTATGACCCCCCGTTGAGATGCTTTACATTTCAAGACTTCCAGTTGGGTCCTCTTTTGGAAGAATACTCATCTTTGACTGGTTTGCCTATCAAGAGGGAGATCCCATTCAATCCTGAAATGGATTTTCCCAGCAGTGGGGAGATAGCCAAAGCTTTGCACCTGGAACCTGCTTTGATTGAACAACACATGACCTCTAAATCTAGTGTCCCTGGACTACAGCTGGACTTCCTAATCTCTCAAGCTAGTCTGAAGGCCTCCCTGGGGGAGTGGAAAGCTGTTTGTGCTCTGTTGGCTTTAAGTGTGTATGGAATTGTGTTATTTGCAGATGAGCCCAGATTCATCAGCAAGAGTGCAATCCATTTGTTCATCTTGAAGAACCCAGTGCCTACCTTGTTGGGTGATCTCTATTACTCAGTACATCAGAGGAATGAGAAACAGAGAGGGAAGTTAGTGAGGATTTGTGCTCCACTATTCCATGCCTGGCTTCTCAAGCATCTACCTAAAACAGATGCATTCCTAAACCCTCACCAGCAAAGCAACTGGGCCAGGAGACTTTCTGTCCTAACTACAGCAGATATCAGGTGGTGCAATCAAAGTACCAAGGGCAGAGACATAATCACTAGCTGTGGGCATTTTCCTAATGTGCCTTTGGTAGGAGTCAAGGGAAGTATCAATTACAACCCCCTGCTGTTCAAGAGGCAATTGGGTTATGCACTGGTTCATGCTCCTAGGGAAAAGGACTTGGCTGAGACCCTCTACTGTGAGAACAAGGTTAGTCTGGCAACTGTTAGACAGGCTGCCTGGGCCTGGGATCATGTTCAAACCAGGGGAATCACCATTCTGGGGAAGTGCAATAATGTGGCATCAGCCCAATATCATGAGTGGTCCTATGCTAGGGCCCAAATCTCAGGATTGCCCTTCACCATCAAAGACATGCCTGAGTCATCATCAGCACCACCCCCTGCTACTGTCAGTTTGGAAGAGTTTGAAGGCTTGAAAGAAAGAAATGAGAAGTTATCCCAAGCCCTGCAGAAGACCCTCAGGGAGAGGAGTGAAGGTGTAAGGGAGATTGAAAGATTGGAGAAGCTGAGAGTGGAACACTTGACTAAGATTGAGAAGTCTGGAGACTATATCAACAAGTCTAAAGCTGGTGAGCAGATTCTGAAAAATGCTTGTAAAGAAGCCCAGTTCCAAAGAGCAAGGACAGACTTGTACTTGAAAGAGAGTCAGGCCAGGTGGGTCCGGATCACTGAAGCCCGTACTTTAGAAGACAAGAGAGTTCAAGATAAGATGGAGCAGATGGAAAAAGCCCTGGCAGCAGCCCAGGAGGAAATTTCAGAGTTAAAAATCAAAGCTGGAGTGAAGAAATCCAAAGACCAAAGCCAGAACAAGAAGTTGACTACAGCTGTTGCAACAAGAAACCTTCTCATCAGGAATCTTACGGAGCATCCGGCTGATCCTGTGACCGAAGCACTTCTTAAGGAAGTTCGCGAGGATGAGTTTGGCCTTGGAGTCTGATTATTTGCTTGTTGTTGTTCCTTTTCCATGTACTTTTGCTTTTGGTGATGTATTTTTTGACCCCTTAGAGGGCTAGTGTTGTAAAAAATGAACAATTTGTATTATTTTACCTTTGTAATATATTTGTGTTTGTTTCCATCTGGGTTCACTTCAAGAGCAACTTCAACAACATCATCTTCAAGGGTCTGGACGGGTCAAAACTGAAGACCAAACCGGATACCCTTGATAGCAAATAAGCACAACTGCATTGCATACTAACCCTTTTGTTTGTTTTGTAGGTTTTGTTTTATTGTTTCTAACCTCTGTTGTGACATTCAGGAATTATTGCTCGCCGCAGGCTATTCCCTCTCAACAGGCCACACAGATACCCAACTAGAAGCAACCTTCCGGGCATCCGAATGGACCAGTTGCAGCAAGACCTCAATGAGGCCAGAACCCAGATGGCTAATGAAAGGGTGGAGATGAGAACCCAAATAACTCAGTTCATGGAAGTGATGAATAATTTAGCTCAAAGCCAGGAGAGGCTTAGAGTTCTGGTAGAGGGAAGAACTCAAGATGACCCCCATGTGGGAACTGCTGGCACCAGTAACAATGAAAGGGTGCAACCACATGTGAATCCCCCGGTGTTTGGTCCACACCTACATCCTGAGATTCATATTCCTGCAAACGTTCAAGGAACAGCCACTGCAGCCAGAGTACTTCAAGAGGATCCTCAGGAGGATCAGTTTACAGTCATGGGTGCTGGAGAGGAAACCTATGATAGGAGATTGGATGAGTTGGCTGAGAAGTTGAGGTCTTTGGAATCCCAAAATTCTTTGGGGTTCGATGTCATGGACATGGGTTTGGTAGACGGGGTTAGGATTCCCCACAAGTTCAAGCCTCCATGTTTTGAAAAGTATAATGGGACTTCTTGTCCTCGAACCCATCTGCAATCTTTTCTCGGAAGATTAAAAGCTTACACCATGGACGAGAAATTGTGGATGTTCTACTTCGAAGATAGCTTGACTGGAGCATCAAGGGAATGGTATTCCCATCTGACAAGGGCAACTGTGAGATGCTGGAAGGACCTGGCAGAGGCCTTCATCAGACAGTATCAGTATAATCTGGATATGGCACCCAATAGGACTCTCCTAATGGGAATGTCACAGTCATCAAGAGAAAGTTTCAGAGAATATGCTCAAAGATGGAGGCAATTGGCTGCTGCTGTTCAACCACCAATGTCTGAGAGAGAAATGGCAGACATGTTTATGAACACTCTCCAGGGAACGTATATTGATAGGCTAGCTGCTTTCTCTTCCACCAGCTTCGCAGATGTTGTTATAGCCGGGGAGAGAATTGAAAGCCTATTAAAAATGGGTAAGATATCTGATAATGGTGCAAGCTCGTCCAGTGGTACAAGAAAGCCTTTTGCAGGCCCGAGAAGATCTGGCGAGACCAATGCCATTCACACCAGCAGGGGTAGGCCCCATTATGTTCCCAGAACCATAGCAGCAGTCACAATTCCTGCTCCAGCTCATCCTCTACCAGTCTATCAACCTCCTCAACAAAATTTCCAACAACAACCTCAGTATCAGCAGAATCAATATCCTCCAAGAAACAACTACAACAACAACTCCAACAACAACAATCAACAGAGGCCATTCCAACAAAGGCCCTCTCAAGCTAATCGAGTGATCGACCCGATTCCAATGCCGTATGCTGCTTTGCTGCCACAGCTTCTGAAACTCAACCTGGTTGAGCTAAGAACGTTGGCACCTCCGGATCCAAACAGTCTACCAAGAAACTATGACTCCAACGCTAGGTGTGCTTTTCATTCCAACGCACCTGGTCACAGTACAGAAAAATGCAGGGCTCTGCATATGAAGGTACAAGACTTAGTAGACTCCAAGGCTCTGAATTTTGCACCTCCACCCAATGTCAACAAAAACCCAATGCCACACCATGGTGGTCCCCGGATTAATGCTATTGAAGAAGACCAACAGTCTTATTTGATAACTAGTGTGGATCAGATCAGGACACCATTGGTGGAAATCAAAGCTCAACTCCGTGAAAATCAAATATTTCCAGGGTGTGAGCTGGGGTGCCCTTATTGCAATATTTCTTGGAATGGGTGTGAAGACTTGAGGAATGGCATTGACAGCCTTATCAAGAGTGGCCTCTTACAAATCACTACATCATTTCCGGCAAACCCGACGACTTCATCAGCAATGGTTTCGGATCCTCCTACAAATGCAACAACAATTGTTCCCAACAGTTCCTCAGCAACATCAGCAAGTACTTCATCTGTTCTACCCAATGATCAGTTTTCAACAGTTCCTCCTGCTACAACTTCAGCTTCAGTCCACTTCGACTCTCCATCTACAACAACAGCAGTCCTTCCATCAGGACCTCCTACAACCCCAGCAAACGATCATGAAGATGTCTCTACTGTTACCATCTTCTACGATCCAGAAAATAACTCCGCCTACCATTCAGAGGGTGCTGCTCCCACTAGAGCACCAGTTACTATCTTTTATGATCCACAAACAATTGCAGTCCCTTCAGCAGCATCAATCAGTCCGGTTACCGTCACAGTACCTGGACCTGTACCGTATGAAAGCAATAGGGCCATCCCTTGGCACTATGGCTCTGACGTGTACTGTGAAGGGAAAAGAATCACTCTGGAAACAACAGCACCTGCACCACAAATTGATAATGTGGGCGGAGGCGGAGGCTTCACTCGAAGCGGACGTCTCTTCGCTTCGCAAGTCCAAAGACCTACTGCCGAAGCAGAAGCTGTTGCCAAGGCAAAGGGTAAAGGCCCGGTGCAGGAAGATCCAGCTGCCAAAGAAGCCCTGAAGACTCCATTTGATCAGGAAGTTGATGAGTTCATGCGGATCATCAAGAAGAGTGACTATAAAGTTGTGGATCAACTTCACCAGACTCCATCCAAAATCTCCATCCTCTCACTGCTTATGTGCTCCGAAGCCCATCGGAATGCACTACTGAAAGTACTGCACGCAGCTTACGTGCCGGAGGAGATTACTGTCAACCAGTTAGAAACCGTGGTTGGAAATGTTACTGCTAGCAATGGGCTAGGGTTTACCAATTCTGACCTGACAGTGGATGGCCGCAATCACAACAAAGCCTTGCACATAACTATGGAATGCAAAGGAGCTGTCCTTTCACATGTGCTGGTGGACACAGGATCATCCCTGAATGTCTTACCAAAGAAGGCTCTGGTGAAGCTTGAATATGATGGACTGGCATTAAGACCCAGCAACCTGGTGGTTAGAGCTTTTGATGGCTCGAAGAGATCGGTTCTGGGAGAAGTTGAGCTGCCTGTGACAATTGGCCCGCAGACCTTCAAAACTATCTTTTATGTGATGGACATTCAGCCCGCCTACAGCTGTTTGTTGGGTAGACCCTGGATTCACGCCGCTGGCGCTATAACGTCTACCCTTCACCAAAAGTTAAAATATGAGTGGGAAGGCCAAGTTGTCACAATCTGCGGGGAGGAGGATATATTTGTTAGCCATCTGGCTACTTACAAGTATATTGAAATGGATGGAGAGATCGTTGAAACCATGAGCCAAGGTTTTGAGGCCTTGAACGTGAATGAAGCATCTGCTGTTTCAGGGATCTCCATGTCGTCATATCAACAAGCCCGGAAGGTTGTTGAAGAAGGAACTGCCCAAGGCTGGGGCAAGGTCTTAGCTGTGGAGGAGAAGAAGGACAAATTTGGGTTGGGTTACAAACCAACTCAACGTCAAGCAAAGGCTGCTGCAGAGCCTGGTTTTGTCAGTGGGGGAATGCTTACCCCCGATGCTATCAACTGTCTGGAAGACGAGCTGGAAGAGGAGCGCAACCTGGAGAATTGGATTCGTCCAAAGGTCCCGGGGAGCAGTGTCTCGAACTGGTCTTCCCAGGGAATTATAAGTGTTACTCGAGCAGAGTAATTATTATTTCCTGTATCTTTTATAGCATGCATCAAGGTCTTGCATCTTGCCCAAGATGACAAGACTCATTTTGTAATCAGGGCCATCTGTACTTTTGTGCAAACAAGATTAAATTAATGAAATATCAGACAATCTTTTTGCAAACGAGTCTTTTTCTTTTCTGCTCACTGTTTTTCCATTTTTCTTTTTGTACAAAAATAAATGGCGGTGTTTTCAAAATGATAACTTCATTTCACTTTTTTTCTAAAGCAAGACTAAAATCAGATCACTAAAATAAACAACCTAACCCTTGCAGAGAGTGCCATCCTGACCGCACCGACAACAGCACAGCTATGACATCGTATGACTTCGACAATCCGATCAATCAAGCTGACGAAGGGGTTGAAGAAGAATACGAGCTTCCTGAAGAGCTAGCCAGGTTGTTAAGACAAGAGGAAAAGGTTATTACCCCTCATCAGGAGGAGGTTGAAGTGATTAATCTTGGTACGGAGGAAGACGTGAAAGAAGTCAAAATCGGGGCCTGCCTGCAAGACTCAGTGAAGAGACAACTGATAGATCTGCTTCAAGAGTATGTTGATGTGTTTGCCTGGTCTTACCAAGATATGCCAGGGTTGGATACCGATATTGTTGTGCATAAGCTGCCTTTGAGGGAAGAATGCCCACCAGTCAAACAGAAGTTGCGCCGAACTCGCCCAGACATGGCTATGAAAATCAAGGAAGAGGTACAAAAGCAATGGGACGCCGGGTTCCTTGCTGTGACTAGCTATCCTCCGTGGGTTGCTAACATAGTACCTGTGCCTAAGAAGGACGGAAAAGTAAGAATGTGTGTTGATTACCGGGATCTGAACAGAGCCAGCCCGAAGGATGATTTCCCATTACCTCACATTGATGTATTGGTTGATAATACGGCTCAGTTCTCGGTATTCTCCTTCATGGATGGATTTTCAGGATACAACCAGATTAAGATGTCACCTGAAGACATGGAGAAGACAACATTCATCACACCTTGGGGCACGTTCTGCTACAAGGTAATGCCATTTGGGCTCAAGAATGCCGGTGCGACGTATCAACGGGCTATGGTAACATTATTCCACGATATGATCCATAAGGAAATCGAGTGTTATGTGGATGACATGATTGCCAAGTCCCTTACAGAGGAAGACCATCTGGTGAATCTGCTCAAATTATTCAAGCGTCTGAGGAAGTATCAGCTGAAGCTAAACCCCAACAAATGCACATTTGGGGTGCGATCCGGTAAGCTGCTGGGCTTTATTGTAAGCGAGAAAGGGATCGAGGTTGACCCTGATAAAGTCAAAGCCATCCAAGAGATGCCTGCACCGAAAACAGAGAAAGAGGTTCGAGGGTTCTTAGGAAGATTGAACTACATCTCAAGGTTCATATCTCACCTCACAGCAACCTGTGAGCCCTTGTTCAAGCTGTTAAGAAAGGAACAAACAGTCAGGTGGAACGAAGATTGCCAAAGGGCTTTTGACAAGATCAAAGAGTATCTGCAAGAACCTCCAATCCTTATGCCGCCAGTTGAAGGAAGACCTCTGATTATGTATTTGACAGTATTGGAAGAATCAATGGGGTGTGTGCTGGGCCAGCATGACGAGTCTGGTCGAAAAGAGTATGCAATATACTACCTAAGCAAAAAGTTTACCGACTGTGAACAGCGTTATTCACTGCTCGAGAAAACTTGCTGTGCTTTAGCGTGGGCTGCTCGCCGACTGAGACCGTATATGTTGACCCACACTACCTTGTTAATCTCAAAAATGGACCCAGTCAAATACATTTTCGAGAAGCCAGCTCTTACCGGACGGGTTGCAAGATGGCAGATGATTCTTACAGAATACGACATACAGTACACATCTCAGAAAGCCATCAAGGGCAGTGTACTATCTGAATATCTTGCTGAGCAACCCATTGATGATTACCAGCCAATGAGGTTTGATTTCCCGGATGAAGACATCATGTTCATTAAATCAAAAGATCATGAAGAGCCCATTCACACCGAAGGGCCTGACCCAGAAAAAGAATGGACTATGATGTTCGACGGGGCTGTTAATATGAATGGCCGTGGTGTTGGTGCAGTACTCATTACACCCAAAGGAGTTCACATGCCTTTCTCGGCAAAGCTCACTTTCAACTGCACTAACAACGAAGCTGAATACGAAGCTTGCATTATGGGTCTTGAGGAAGCCATTGACCTCAGGATCAAGACATTGACTGTATTCGGAGATTCAGCTTTGGTAATCAATCAGACCAACGGAAAATGGTACACCCACCAAGATCATCTGATACCTTACAGGGATTATACAAGAAGGTTATTGACTTTCTTCACAACAGTCAAGCTTGAGTATATCCCTCGGGACGAGAATCAGTTTGCAGATGCCTTGGCTACCATTTCGTCCATGATCAAAGTTCAAACCGCCAACTTTGTACCTCAGATTTCAGTATCGAGACTCGATAGACCAGCATATGTATTTGCAGCAGATATTGCTAAAGATGATAAGCCTTGGTTCCACGACATTAAGTGCTTCTTGGAGGATCAAACATACCCACCTGGGGTATCTTCCAATGATAAGAAGACTTTAAGAAGGTTTGCTGGAAGTTTCTTTCTGAACACTGATGGATCTTTATACAAAAGGAACTTTGACATGGTACTCCTCAGGTGTGTTGACAAGACGGAAGCAGATCTACTGATGCATGAAGTGCATGAAGGCTCTTTTGGTACCCATGCGGGAGGACATGCAATGGCTAAGAAGTTGTTAAGATCAGGCTATTACTGGATCACAATGGATGCAGACTGTTGTGCTTACGCCAGAAAATGCCATAAATGCCAGATTTATGCAGACAAGGTGCATGTGCCTCCCAATCCCCTGAACATCATGTCTTCACCATGGCCCTTTGCCATGTGGGGCATTGACATGATCGGCAAGATTGAGCCAACTGCTTCGAACGGCCACAGATTCATCCTGGTCGCCATCGATTATTTTACAAAGTGGGTTGAAGCAGCCTCATATGCAAATGTCACAAGGCAAGTGGTAGCCAGATTCCTGAAAAGAGATATCATCTGTAGATATGGAGTGCCCGAGCGAATCATTACTGATAATGGTTCTAATCTCAACAACAAAATGATGGCTGAATTATGCCGGGACTTCAGGATCCAACATCACAATTCTTCTCCTTACAGGCCAAAGATGAACGGCGCTGTTGAGGCAGCAAATAAGAACATCAAGAAGATTGTGCAAAAGATGGTAGTCACCTACAGAGACTGGCATGAAATGCTACCGTTTGCCTTGCATGGGTACCGCACGTCAATCAGAACGTCCACTGGGGCAACACCGTATCAGCTTGTATATGGTATGGAAGCAGTCCTACCTGTTGAAGTCGAACTACCCTCGTTACGGGTATTAATGGATGTTAAACTGAGTGAAGCGGAATGGGTTCGGGCCCGATACGAACAACTGAGTCTGATCGAAGAGAAGAGATTGGCTGCAATCTGCCACGGGCAGTTATATCAGAAGAGAATGAAGAGAGCCTTCGATCAGAAAGTCAGGCATCGAGAGTACCAAGTGGGAGATCTTGTGCTGAAAAGAATCCTCCCTCCTCATACAGACCACAGGGGCAAGTGGACTCCAAATTACGAAGGACCATTCGTCGTAAAGAAAGTCTTCTCTGGTGGAGCACTGATGCTCAGCACCATGGATGGTGAAGATTTCCCGTCCCCTGTGAATTCAGATGCAGTTAAAAAATACTTCGCATAAAATGACCCGCTGGACATAAAAACAGAATGTAAGTCCAGGCAAAAATAGGGCATCCCGGCGAGTCAAAAACAGAATAAAAGACTCGGGCAAAAGTAAGGGAATAAATGAAAAAATGTACACCCGCTGAGTTGAAAAGCCGCATTGGACAGCTCAGGCAAAAATGGGTATCCCGATGGATTGAAAACCCGAAAGGGCGATCCATGCAAAATAAGGGAATAAGCGAACAACTGCACTCTGAATTCGTCTGTATCACTTACAACTTGGAAAGCTTTGACAGAATCAAGCTCCGATCAGAATCAACTTTCTCCAGAAAGCAAGACGAGAAGAACGTCATTGTCATACGAGTCATAGCGGGAGAGGAAGCTCCTCAAAGCGTCATCAACACTGCCAGCACTTTGTTTCTCAATTTGTAACGATCTCCTCATTTCAGGAGATATGTTTCTCTGACTGTATCTTGCCAATTCAGGGCACATGAATTAATATAATCAGATTTTCAGTCATGTCTCGTTTTTTTTACATTTAAGTTTTGCAAAAGAGTTGTCTGATATCTCTAAAAACACAACTGCATAAGTACAGATGCCTGTCTTAAAAAATAAAACACATGCTTACAGGGAATGTGATTACTCTTGAGAGTACTTAGCTCCTATGACGGAATCCGGTAAAGGATACCTCGGGACCTTTTGTACATTTCCTTACCTTTGCAGGTTTGCAGGTATCCAGAACGCAACCTGGGGCATGCAGGTTACATCTCAGCAAGTTGGCAAATCATTATCAACTCGGTCTATCTTCCACATGGCCCTAGGAGGTGCCCACTTCCCCAGCAAAGTTGTCAAATCAACATACACTCAATCTCAGCATCGAAAATGCTCTATCCCCAGCTGAGTTGCCTCTTGTTGCTCTCCCCAGCTGAGTTGCCTCTCACAATTCCCCAGCCGGGTTGCCATTCTTCCTCGACAGAATACAGAAATCAGGGGATCATCTCCCCACAGAGTTCCAGCCTCTATCCAGAAGAGTAATGCATGAAGATCACAACAGAGTGAAGAAAGCTTCTACAAACCCCAGCTGGGTCCCGTATTATAAGAATATGTCAATCGATGACGTATATCCCCAAGCAGATACAACTACAAATCTATCAATGATCTCATCCCCAGCTGGGATGTTCACTTCAAGCAGATCGATCAGAGATCTTTGCAACAATGGAATCCGAATCCCGGATCGGTGCCTCTTTGCATAATCATAGCATTCGCATCATATTCACCCCCAGAGCGTAGCATTCCGTCTAATACGGAACATTACGGCAAAAATCAAATGCATAGCATAATCATAAGTCATGTTGTGAATTGAACACTTGTAAATATTGACAATCTGTCATTATACGGAATATATACATCCCCATCAGAGTCCCAGCAAAAGCAGTTGCCCCATATCACAAACACCAGTGCATATCTCCTTTTTGATACCCGTCCGTATCATCATTTCCCAGCAGGTTGCCTGAATACACTTTACAAACCAAGATCACCAGTATTGCAGATACATCCTGACACTCGTCCGTGTCGTGTCACCAGCAGAAAGCCAAAGACACCCTCTTTGCACTTACATATACCTATACACTTTCTTGACACCCGTCCGTGTCATATCCCCAGCATGGTCGCCTATACTTGTATATACACTTTCCTGACACCCGTCCGTGTCATATCCCCAGCGCAGTCGCTTACGCTCTTACAACCCATGTACTTGTTCATATTATACTTTTCTTTTTCAACACTCGTCCGTGTCACTCTCCCCAGCAGATAATGCTCATCTATACATATCCACTACCCATTGGTACACTTACGCAAATACTCGTCCGTATCTTGTATACACCACTCATATCCCCACAGATTCGACAGTAGTCCTTGTTCTTTGTTAACCAGTTGGTACTCGTCCGTACCATCATCTCAGAACATTGCGTCTAGTGCTTGTTTCTACATGATACTCGTCCGTATCATAGTCTTAAGGATGCTCGTCCGTATCTTTAATCCATACACCGTGTCAAACACTTATGTCTTCGTGAATATAGATGCTCGTCTGTGTCTACTATTCCCCAGAAGGATACTTTCAGATGCGACACTCGTCCGTGTTCCTTGTTAACCAGTTGATACTCGTCCGTATCGTCAACTCTGAGCACGTGTCAGTTTGTTTCTACATGATACTCGTCCGTATCATAGTCTTAAGGATGCTCGTCCGCACCTTTAATCTATACACAATACCAAACACTTATACCTTTTGTTTCTTGGATGTAAACGCTCGTCCGTGTTTACTATCTCCCCAGTAGATTGCCAACAAATTTTCTTTTTATCTAACACTCGTCCTGTGTTATGATACCTCTGAGAGCAGCCGTACCCTGCTGAGTGGTCGTCCTCCACTTCTTGATGGTCGTCCTCCATCATGCTCATCCGATGGCCGTCCCCATCGTTGATTTTAGCAGCCGTCCCCTGCTAGGTGGTCGTCCTCCACCTTTTGATGATCGTCCTTCATCACTTTATCCAATGGCCGTCCCCATTGTTGATTTTAGTTGTCTAACACTCATCCTGTGTTATGATAAACTTTGAGAGCAGCCGTCCCCTGCTGAGTGGTCGTCCTCCACTTCTTGATGGTCGTCCTCCATCATGCTCGTCCGATGGCCGTCCCCATCGTTGACCTTTTCTATCCGATGGCCGTCCCCATCGTTGATATTTTGGCAGCCGTACCCTGCCAGGTGGTCGTCCTCCACCTTTGATGGCCGTCCCCATCATATTTCTTTTATCCCCAACAGAGCAGCCGTCCCCTGCTAGGTGATCGTCCTTCACCTTTGATGGCCGTACCCCATCATCTGTTTATTTCATTTATTCTTTAACCCGATGGCCGTCCCCGTCGTGGTCCCTTTTCTTTTTTTAACCCGATGGCCGTCCCCATCGTTGGTTACTTTACCTTTGTGAACTTGATGGCCGTCCCCGTCATGTTTCACCAATCCCCAGAGAATGTTACAGCTTTATCTTGATGGCCGTCCCCATCATATTATCTTATTTTCCCCAGCTAGTCGGCCGTCCCTGTCTTAGCTTTACCTTCTATCCCCAGCATGTCGGCCGTCCCCGTCATTGCTTTATTTTGCACACTTTACCAGCATGTCGGCCGTCCCCGTCATCGCTCTTTACCCAGCAGTCGTCCTCTGCTCGACGGACGTCCTCCGTCGCCCACACCTTTACGATATACTTTATTTTCTTTTACAATCTATATACCTTTTCTTCTTCATTTTGTGAGTGCAAATTTTGGACTGTCTTTGGTATTCAACCACAAGTTATCTTGTTTGCCTGTTAAGCCGCCGCTTACAACCTGCACAGCTAACTCATGCTTGAATAGGGGCAGCTGTAAACACCCCAAATTTGCCCTCACCCATTCACACCATGGCTTGTGGTCATCTCATATGCATATACACAAACATATCATCTCACATCTCATTTTGATTCACTGCATAGCTTCTAAGGCATCTGCACCTAGGGTTTGTGATCTGAGCAACCTCAGGGCATCTTGAGCCATTCCAAAGGCAACCAATCAACTCAAAGGGGTCCATGTGTGTTCTTGTATCATGTTCCATCTCCTCAAAGTCAAAAATGCAGAGGAATCACAAGAACTAGGGTTTGAGTGGATGCAGAGCCAAGTTGAACTGCACAGTTGACTGAAAATTAGGGTCTTGGTTTCAGAGGCCATAACCCCAAATTTTTTGGTCATTCTTGTTTCCATTGATCTTCATATGGTATAGGGAGTATGCATATCAATTTTCATGAAGAAATTCCATGGGGAAGTCATCTGATCAAGAGTTGACTTTTCAGACAAGTCAGTGTAAAATCAGGGCATCTGAGGCCCCCAATGACCCAACCAATGGGTGATCTTCATCATTTTGAGTGTATATGATCTTTATTTGATCATGGAAGAAGTTTGAAGTTCATGGAAATCAAGAATTTAGGGTTTTTTGCAAAAGTTGACTTTTTGGGTTTTGTTGACTTTTCAAGAATGCATACTTTTAGGTCAATTTTCAAGCTTTGATTTATGATCCAAAAAGGCTTCAAATGGAAAAAACTTTGGTCATGAAAGTTGTAGATCTCATCTTTCCCTTTTCAAAAAGTACAAGAACATGATCTAACTCTTCTTGAATCAAAAGTTATGGTGTGTTAAAGTTACCAAAAATCATTGTTTTTCATGTCATGCACTAAGTGGAAATTTTGCAAAGTCTTGGATCAAGTCAAAATGCAGCCTCAAATTCATGTCAAACCAGCATGCCAACTTCCTCTAAGTCATAAAAATCAGAAATGAACTAGGAATGCCCATGATTTCATGCTTGCTTATGCAAAAAGTCACATGTGAACCATAAGCCAACCTAGTTGCAAAACCACTCATAACCTTATGCCAACTTGCTGCATTGAGCCTTGGGTCAAGCCAACCTCTCACACTCACCATGCTGCACCAGAACCCAACTTGTCCTTGCCTAGCATCACACCATGCCCTATCTTACACAAAAGTGGACTTTGAGCAAAAAGTAACTCACCTATCCTAGCAGGCCATGTCACATCAAGAGACCAATCAGAATTGTTTATTCATTAAATTTGCAAACCATATCACATGAGAACCAAGGCTGAAAGCATAATATACACAACTTACACCAAAACACCCCAACTTGCAACTTCATTCGAATTCCATTACACAGCCTGCAAACACCCTAACCTTTGATTCCATTCATCTCACCTTGATCTATAGAACAAAAAGCATCAAGAAACAAAGCCAAAAACACCCTGAATCCCCATCTGCCATAGCTTACCTTCATGCTGCAGATTCATTCGAATCCCTCATTCTAGCCCACAAACACATCAACCAACACCACAAACCTTCTCAACACACCTCATAGGTCATAAACAACCCTTCTTCACAGCCTGAAAGTGCCAAGAACTCATCTGCCATTGTTGACTGAGCAGAAGCAGTTCTCTTCGAAACTCATCATCCAACAAATATAAATTCCATTTGAGCATTCAAGCAACTTTGGGGGACCAAGAGGAGCAGATTGAGCAAGGAGAAGAGGCCTGAAAGTCCCAGAATCAAAGTTTGCAAATCTCAGGTAGCTCTAAATTAATTTTTCCAGAAATCAATTTGATTGTTACAAACTTGCTCTACATGTCTTGCTGATCATTCTGGTACCATTGGTTTTGAAAATGGTTGCGTTTTGAGAGTTTAATTTCAGTTTGAAGCTTACGAACCCTAGAACTTAGTTGCTTCGATTCAGCTTGTTTAGGTTAGATAAATTTGTTTTAGGTTAGGGGATTGATTCGTGGGAGTGTTAGGATCATTTCCTTGGTCTTAGTTTTCATTTATTTTACGTTTTTAGGGAGTTGGGTGATTTTCAGGTGACCCTCTGGCCGGAGAAGATGACCGGAGGTCTTCTCCGGCCACCTGAATGTAATTAGGGTTTAACCCCATAATTAATGTAAGTTTGAATTTTGGCCATTGATGCGCGCTGACTTGTTGACTTCCCTCTCAATTCAATGGCCCAGATCCTTTCCATTAGCCCTAATCCTTTTCATTAATTTAATTAATTATTATTTAAGTTAATTTGATCAGATTGCATCCTGGCCTTCAATTCACGCGCGCAGTCAACACATTTGAACCAAGGATCAATCCTGGCCCCTCATTCCTTTGACTTCTCATTTAATTTGTTTTTTATTCATTTTTATTTCAATTAATTTGCATAATTTATTTAAAATAGTTAAAAAATCATAAAAATTATGAAACTTTTTCTTTAAGGTTTTATTAATTTTTATGACACAAAAATATTTTTATTTTATTTTTTATCATTTAAAAAGCATTTTTAAATATTTAAAAGATTATTTTTAATTGATTAATGAGAATTAATTAATTAAAAATACTTTTAGGTATTTAAAAATCACAAAAAAAATTCATGAAATGTTCTAAGACATTTAGAAACATTGTCCAACCTTCAAACCAAATTTCTTTTTTGATCTTGATGTATTTTGATAATTTTTCATTGAATTAAATCCTTTTTTATGCATTATTTTGATCATAAGTTTAAAAATTCATTTCTGCCAATTGGTAAAGGTTGAGACATTGATTCTTTTTGCATTGCTTTCCATTTGACATGAACTTTCAAAGATAAAAAGGCCATGATTTGATCTTGCATTTCCTATTTGATTGGCATTTCTTTTGTTACAAACCCTAAAAAACCCTAATAACTTGTAAAAATCATAACTTGAGATTGGTAGAGAGTTGAGAGTTCCCCTTTGGGCAGTGTTTCATTATAGGTCTAGGGTTTCCTTGGGTGCCATTTTCCATTTTTTATGTTAAGGTTTGCTTCTGTTTTTGGTTTGTGTTTGATGTTTGATCCATGAACCCTAATTTGGGCTTTCTCTTGCATCCTTCTTGCATTTCCTTGCATGACTTGACTTGCCATTGCATTTTGTGCATTCTTATGATTCATTTGACATCTTAAGACATGTATGAAGCATCATTGATCATTGCATTGCACATTTGCCATGCCATTTGTCTTGTATGATTCATAACATTCCATGCTTATTCATGCTTCCTAACTTGCTTCATTTGCATCCATAAACTTGTATGATCATCCTCACATGTTGTTTCATGTTTGCAGCACTTCATAACATCATAATCATCATCACCATGCTTCTGGTTTTGCTTTGCATCATGTCATTTCATTTCATCTAGCATTGCATTGCATTTGTTTCTAACATTTCAGGTGGTAAGTAATCTTGAGAAGTGGATTTGCCTTCACTTCTCACAACTTTTCTTTTCATCTCTCTTGCATCCATTGCTGCATTCTTATGTGTGTTTGAGTTTGAGCTTGCTCATTCTTCCTTCTCCCACTTTCTTTCTTCAAGTGACTTGACTTCTTAAATGAAGCAAGTCACTTTGCTTCTCTTGATCTTTGTTCATCTGCTTCCTGGTGGTTCATCTGAAGATTGTTTCTTGAAACCTCACAAACCCTAGGAACAACCAAGCATGATAATGAATTAGGGTTTTGATTAGTTCCCCCCATAGTTTTTACCTTTGTGTCTCTCTTTGAGTCATCTCTCCTCACCTCATAATCAGGGACTAAACCCTCAAGGCTTTAAGACTTTGTGATTAAGATCATGCCTGCATCCTTCTTTTAGGATGGAGTGTATAACTTTAATCCTAAGTCTTGGACCCTTAAGGTGTTGAAATCTCTTAATTAATCCATCTAATAATCATCAAGACATTACACTTGTAACTTGGGCCTTGCATTAGGGTTCTAATTCTTCCTTAATTGGTTAAGAAGGACTAACCCCAAAGTTAATGGACAAGTCCCCCTCAAGTTGTCTTACAAATCATAAAAAACACTTCATCATCATATCATTAATAAAACCCACTTAATCAAAGGCTTGTTTTGTCATGGGTTTAATCCCTAATCATGGATTAAGTTGAGGAGTCTTCCTCAGCTTAAACATCCTCATCTATTATCCTTCTTTTAGGATGGTGTAATGAGCCTGTTAAATCCCTGATTATGGCTTAACCTCATTACTTAACACTAAACCAAAATCACAAAAGCATCTAATTAATCACAAGTAGGTTAATGATCTTAACCCTACATCAAAGGTGATTAAGTGTGAGAATCTGACTTCACACTTAAGGTAATTCTCATTACCCCTAATCAGAGGGATGATGTGATGAGTTTACCAAACCCATTGATTTAGGCTTAAGCTCATTATCTTATGACAAACTCCAAAAAGAAATAAAAGACTGAAAATACAAAAACAAACAATAATCGTCTCCTTCGGGATTCTTTTCTCATCACCTTCATTCATAAACGAGAACTTGCTTCTTCCGTCTAATGCAAGACAGTAAGCACCTGAGCCAGACAGGTCATACACTTGAGCATAGGCAAGTAAGCAGTTCACAAGTCAATTCACCTTTCAGTCTCTTTGGGTCGAACTACGGTGTTCTGACTTCCTCATTGCACGAGAGGATACGTAGGCATAACTTAACGGTTATCGAACAAAAGTCTCTGTACATTCCCCCTCTTTCCAGCTTTATTCTTTAAGCCTCATACTCCTGAGCATTTCACTCTTATCTTTACACCGACACTTTCATACTTCACATCACATTTCTTTACACTGACACCTGTACATATTGCTTTCCAGCTCTTTTACACACAGATTGCACTGACACTACCCCTTTATAACACAAATCTTTTAAGCGTGGATCCCGTCGAGTACGGCGGACAATCTGGGTGCTAATACCTTCCCAGGTTGTAACCAACCCCCTTTCTCAGTCTCTCTGGTTCGCAAACCGTCTTATCCATCTCTTTCTAGGCCTATGCAGCATTGCCTTTCCTCCGGGATAAAAATGCCTAGCTGGCGACTCTTTTCATCTCCAGTGAGTTCACGGCTGTGTGTTCTCACTGTTCTCTTCGCCGACCGTTCGCGTCTGTACCTTCATTTGACCCAGTTTTCATTTGTCGGGAGCGACACCGATTATGCGGCTTATAATGTTGAAGAAGATCCAATAAATCTTCAAGAAGCATTGTCCTCTCTGGATGCGGATTTATGGCAAGAAGCTGTTAATGATGAGATGGATTCTCTAGAGTATAACAAGACCTGACACTTGGTAGACTTACCTCCTGGTTGCAAACCAATTGGTTGTAAATGGGTTTTGAAAAAGAAACTAAAACCTGATGGAACTATTGATAAATACAAGGCTCGTCTTGTAGCCAAGGGTTTTAGACAAAAAGAAAATATAGATTTCTTCGACACATTTTCACCAGTCACTAGAATCACATCCATTAGGGTACTAATTTCAATAGCTACTATTTATAACTTATTAGTACACCAAATGGATGTTAAAACAACTTTTTTAAACGGTGACTTAGAAGAAGAAATCTATATGGAACAACCAGAAGGTTTTGTGATCCAAGGACAAGAAACCAAGGTCTGCAAGTTAGATAAGTCTTTGTATGGACTAAAACAAGCTCCTAAACAATGGCATGAAAAGTTTGATAACTTAATGATTATTAATGGGTATAAAGTGAATGAAAGTGACAAATGCATTTATTACAAATCTGATAATCGCATTTGTACTATCATATGTCTATACGTAGACGATCTACTCATATTTGGATCAAACATTCAGGCCATTAATGATACGAAATCATTGTTGTGTAATAACTTTGATATGAAAGACCTCGGAGAAGCAAGTGTGATCCTGGGTATCAAGATCACGAGATCTGAACAAGGAATTTCTTTGGATCAGTCTCATTATGTGGAGAAGATCTTAAAGAAATATAAATACTTCGACTGTAAACCTGCATGCACACCTTATGATCCAAGTGTGAAACTGTTTAAGAACACTGGAGAAAGTGTCAGACAAACAGAATATGCGAGCATCATTGGCAGTCTTAGGTATGCCACTGATTGTACTAGACCCGACATTGCATATGTCGTAGGATTGTTGTGCAGATTTACAAGTAAGCCGAGTAACGAGCATTGGCAAGCTATTGAGCGAGTCATGAGGTACCTTAAAAGGACTATGGACCTCGGCATACACTATCAGAAATTTCCTGCTGTACTAGAAGGGTATAGTGATGCAGATTGGAACACCTTATCAGATGATTCCAAAGCTACTAGTGGCTATATATTTAGTATAGCTGGAGGAGCTGTATCTTGGAAATCAAAGAAACAGACCATCCTGGCTCAATCCACAATGGAGTCTGAAATGATAGCACTAGCTACAGCTAGTGAAGAAGCAAGCTGGTTAAGATGCTTGCTAGCTGAGATTCCTTTATGGGAAAAACCTATGCCAGCTATGTTGATCCACTGCGATAGTACCGCGGCTATTGCAAAAGTTGAGAACCGTTATTATAATGGTAAAAGACGTCAAATTAGAAGAAAACACAACACCGTTAGATATTGTATCTCCAAAGGAGCAGTGAGAGTGGATCATGTACGCACTGATGAAAACTTAGCAGATCCTTTGACGAAAGGATTAGCTAGAGAGAAAGTCCATAATACATCCAAAAAGATGGGACTAATGCCTATAAAGAGATGATTTACTCATGATGGCAACCCGACCTAAATGACTGGAGATCCCAAGAACTAGGTTCAATGGGTAATAACAAGTTGTGAGTAATATGAAATGACCATGCAAGTGAAGCATGAATCCTGAAGTAAGAAAAGGATGAGATAATAGAAACTCTTAATGAGATCTATACTCTGTATGAGGGAGTACCTAGGCTACAGGAGTACTCTTGATAGACTCACCTATGTGACTGTGGAACTGAGGCCGGTTCCTATGGAATTTCGAGGCAAAATTCCTAGAGCCTTCACTAAACCGGGATACACGTGCAGGGCCATTAAAGCACGGGCTATTAGAATACACCTTACAAAAAGGTTGTGTGCAGGTTTGATGTCTGAGATAGAGTTCAAGACAATAGTGTCACTCTTGTTGAATCAGAATCTGACTTGCTACGCTAAGGTTCAAGTCGTAGACACCTTTGTTTATGCACAATCTTAGAAACGTCTGACGGACGTCTAAAATCACCTTTTAAATTCAAGTGGGGGATTGTTGGAATGATGTTAATTTGGAGTAGAAGTTGGAATTATTTATTGACATTAAATGGGCAATAAATGCACACAAAGTAGAACTAATATGGAAGTGAATTTGAAAAGATTCATTTTAGTCCCATATAGGAGGGAATACAAATATTAGTAGTGTTTATATAATCCAACATGGACAATTGGGATTGGGCCCCAAGGGGCACCCAATTTTGTAAAAGGAGTGAGGACACACCCATGAGCATCTAGACACACGCGCGCGCGCCGCCGCCGCCGTCCGTCCGGCTCGGCTCGGTTCGGTTCGGTTCGGTCTAAATGAATTAATTTTTTGAACCCGAATTTAATAATTATTAATGTTAATTAATAATTTCGGTGGAAATTAAATAATTTTTAATTATTTAATATTAATTAATTACGAATGCTGACGTGTCACATTCCAACCTAAGTTTTGACTAACTCCACTACTGACCAACCCAGTAACCGCCAACTTTGACTGCGCCGGTCCACTCTCCCACGTTTCTAGTAACCGCCAGTTTTGACTGGGCCGGTCCACTCTCCCATTTTTCTCTCCACGGTCCACGATTCGCTGCCTATAAATACAGGCCTTCACTTCATTTGTCATGTGCACCGAAACATTGTTTTTCTCTCCTCTCTTTGCTCTCTTCATCTATAAATTTTTCTTTTTCTTGACTGGTTTTTTAACCAGATACTACGACTGGTTTATAACCATCTAAGGTGTAATCTCTAAGATCGATTTATCATCCTGCAACTGATAAATCGAATTTGACGGGCTGTTTTATCCTGGAGACGTCGTTGTAAATTCGACTGCATTGCATAATTTTGGCAGTACGACGAAACGTCTTAAAGAAAGCGACCTAGTACGCGACTCGTCCCGATAATTTCTTTGTGCCATTTTAAATTTTTTCAAAACCGAAAAACAACAATTTTAAGACGATTTCATAACTGCCATGGCAACTGAGGAAATTATCGGTACTAATGTGGTCGCCACTGTCTCTGACAAACCGTTTAAGTTTGAGGGATCCAATTTCAAACGTTGGCAAGCTAAGATGAAATTTTTCTTAACATTGAAAAAGGTTGCCCACGTTCTGACTGAGGATATCCCGGTTGTCCCTTCTGGATCTGCTGAACTACCTAATGGTAAGTCACTTGCAGAATCAGACGGGTCTTCCCAAACGCCTAAATCAGATGCTGCAAAAGCTAAGGCTGCAGCAGATGACTTACAGCTCAGGAAAGAGATCGCCCTATGGCACGAGAATGATTATTTGTGCAAAAATCATATTCTGAACGGTCTTGCTGATGACTTGTACGACTACTACAGTAGCTACAAGACCGCTAAACAGGTTTGGGAGGCTTTGCAAAGGAAATATGATACTGAAGAAGCAGGTGCGAAGAAATATGCTGTCAGCCGCTATTTGAACTACAAGATGGTGGATGAAAAGTCTGTAGAAGCTCAAAGCCACGAAATTCAGAAAATTGCTCATGAAATTATTACAGAAGGTATGCCCCTCAATGAACAATTTCAAATTGCTGTTATCATTGACAAACTGCCCCCTGGTTGGAAAGATTTCAAAAATTTACTTCGCCATAAAACAAAAGAATTTTCAATCGAGAGTCTGATTACTCGTCTCCGAATTGAAGAGGAAGCTCGGAAACAAGATCAGAAAGATGAAGTCTTAGTTGTTTCTAACAACAAAAGGAGATTCGGTGTGGTTCTGAAGCCTACGGGCAAACCTTTAAAGAATCAGAACCTCAATGCTGTGAACCGAATTAAGAATGGGAATCCCTCTAGGGGCCCATCTGCTCCATTTGTTAGGCAACAACCTCCACCTCAAAGAAATGATGCTCCGGTTTTCTCTTGCTACAATTGTGGAAAACCGGGCCATATGGCAAAAAAATGTAAGAGCAGGCCTAAACCTGTTGTTGGCTCAAATGCTCAGGTTAACCTGACTGATGAGCAATTCATTGCTATGATCACTGAAGTCAACATGGATGGTGGAAGTGATGGCTGGTGGATAGACACTGGCGCCACTCGTCATGTCTGCTATGATCGTGCTATGTTCAAGACATACATGATTGCTGAAGATAAGAAAGTGCTGTTGGGAGATGCTCACACCACTAACGTTGCTGGGATTGGAGATGTAGAGCTGAAGTTCACCTCTGGAAGGACTTTGATCTTGAAGGACGTCATGCACGTTCCTGAAATTAGGAAGAATCTTGTTTCTGGTTTTCTTTTGAATAAGGCTGGGTTTAGTCAAACTATAGGGGCAGATTTGTACACCATCACTAAGAATGGTATTTTTGTTGGGAAAGGGTACGCCACTGATGGCATGTTTAAGTTGAATGTTGAATTGAATAAAATTTCTCCTTCTGTTTACTCCTTGTGTGATTTTAATATTTGGCATGGTAGACTTTGTCACGTTAATAAGCGAATTATTTCTAATGCAAGCAACTTAAGCCTAATCCCTAAACTAAATGTCAATGATTCCAATAAATGTGAATTTTGTAGTCAAGCTAAAATAACAAAGACCTCGCATAAATCAATTATAAAAGAATCTGATCCCCTAGATCTTATACATTCCGATATATGTGAATTAGATGGAAGTTTAACTAGAAATAGTAAACGTTATTTTATCACTTTTATTGACGATTGCTCTGATTATACTTATGTATACCTAATGAAGAATAAAAGTGAAGCACTTGACATGTTTAAGATGTATGTAACTGAAATTGAGAATCAATTTAACAAGAAGATTAAGAGACTTCGTAGTGATAGGGGAACTGAATATGACTCTAGTTTATTTAATGACTTTTATATTAAACATGGCATTATACATGAAACGACTGCTCCATACTCTCCTGAAATGAATGGTAAAGCAGAAAGAAAGAATAGAACTCTTACTGAACTTGTTGTTGCAATTATGTTGAATTCTGGTGCTGCACCTCACTGGTGGGGGGAAATTTTATTGACTGTTTGCTATGTCTTGAATAGAGTTACCAAGTCAAAAAGTAAGATCTCACATTATGAGATATTAAAGAAAAGACAACCAAATTTGTCTTATTTGAGAACTTGGGGCTGTCTGGCTTATGTCAGGATTCTGGATCCGAAACGAGTTAAACTCGCTAGTAGAGCCTATGAATGTGTATTCATTGGGTATGCAGCAAACAGTAAGGCATACAGGTTTTATGATCTAAATGCCAAAGTGATCATAGAATCAAACGATGTTGAATTCTATGAAGACAAATTTCCTTTCAAATCGAGAAATAGTGGGGGCACCCTATCGAGTCACATTCCTGTGATAAAAAGTACTGAAAGCAGCGACAATGTAGAAACAGAACTTCGAAGAAGTAAAAGAGCAAGAGTTGCTAAAGACTATGGGCCCGATTATGCGGCTTATAATGTTGAAGAAGATCCAATAAATCTTCAAGAAGCATTGTCCTCTCTGGATGCGGATTTATGGCAAGAAGCTGTTAATGATGAGATGGATTCTCTAGAGTATAACAAGACCTGACACTTGGTAGACTTACCTCCTGGTTGCAAACCAATTGGTTGTAAATGGGTTTTGAAAAAGAAACTAAAACCTGATGGAACTATTGATAAATACAAGGCTCGTCTTGTAGCCAAGGGTTTTAGACAAAAAGAAAATATAGATTTCTTCGACACATTTTCACCAGTCACTAGAATCACATCCATTAGGGTACTAATTTCAATAGCTACTATTTATAACTTATTAGTACACCAAATGGATGTTAAAACAACTTTTTTAAACGGTGACTTAGAAGAAGAAATCTATATGGAACAACCAGAAGGTTTTGTGATCCAAGGACAAGAAACCAAGGTCTGCAAGTTAGATAAGTCTTTGTATGGACTAAAACAAGCTCCTAAACAATGGCATGAAAAGTTTGATAACTTAATGATTATTAATGGGTATAAAGTGAATGAAAGTGACAAATGCATTTATTACAAATCTGATAATCGCATTTGTACTATCATATGTCTATACGTAGACGATCTACTCATATTTGGATCAAACATTCAGGCCATTAATGATACGAAATCATTGTTGTGTAATAACTTTGATATGAAAGACCTCGGAGAAGCAAGTGTGATCCTGGGTATCAAGATCACGAGATCTGAACAAGGAATTTCTTTGGATCAGTCTCATTATGTGGAGAAGATCTTAAAGAAATATAAATACTTCGACTGTAAACCTGCATGCACACCTTATGATCCAAGTGTGAAACTGTTTAAGAACACTGGAGAAAGTGTCAGACAAACAGAATATGCGAGCATCATTGGCAGTCTTAGGTATGCCACTGATTGTACTAGACCCGACATTGCATATGTCGTAGGATTGTTGTGCAGATTTACAAGTAAGCCGAGTAACGAGCATTGGCAAGCTATTGAGCGAGTCATGAGGTACCTTAAAAGGACTATGGACCTCGGCATACACTATCAGAAATTTCCTGCTGTACTAGAAGGGTATAGTGATGCAGATTGGAACACCTTATCAGATGATTCCAAAGCTACTAGTGGCTATATATTTAGTATAGCTGGAGGAGCTGTATCTTGGAAATCAAAGAAACAGACCATCCTGGCTCAATCCACAATGGAGTCTGAAATGATAGCACTAGCTACAGCTAGTGAAGAAGCAAGCTGGTTAAGATGCTTGCTAGCTGAGATTCCTTTATGGGAAAAACCTATGCCAGCTATGTTGATCCACTGCGATAGTACCGCGGCTATTGCAAAAGTTGAGAACCGTTATTATAATGGTAAAAGACGTCAAATTAGAAGAAAACACAACACCGTTAGATATTGTATCTCCAAAGGAGCAGTGAGAGTGGATCATGTACGCACTGATGAAAACTTAGCAGATCCTTTGACGAAAGGATTAGCTAGAGAGAAAGTCCATAATACATCCAAAAAGATGGGACTAATGCCTATAAAGAGATGATTTACTCATGATGGCAACCCGACCTAAATGACTGGAGATCCCAAGAACTAGGTTCAATGGGTAATAACAAGTTGTGAGTAATATGAAATGACCATGCAAGTGAAGCATGAATCCTGAAGTAAGAAAAGGATGAGATAATAGAAACTCTTAATGAGATCTATACTCTGTATGAGGGAGTACCTAGGCTACAGGAGTACTCTTGATAGACTCACCTATGTGACTGTGGAACTGAGGCCGGTTCCTATGGAATTTCGAGGCAAAATTCCTAGAGCCTTCACTAAACCGGGATACACGTGCAGGGCCATTAAAGCACGGGCTATTAGAATACACCTTACGAAAAGGTTGTGTGCAGGTTTGATGTCTGAGATAGAGTTCAAGACAATAGTGTCACTCTTGTTGAATCAGAATCTGACTTGCTACGCTAAGGTTCAAGTCGTAGACACCTTTGTTTATGCACAATCTTAGAAACGTCTGACGGACGTCTAAAATCACCTTTTAAATTCAAGTGGGGGATTGTTGGAATGATGTTAATTTGGAGTAGAAGTTGGAATTATTTATTGACATTAAATGGGCAATAAATGCACACAAAGTAGAACTAATATGGAAGTGAATTTGAAAAGATTCATTTTAGTCCCATATAGGAGGGAATACAAATATTAGTAGTGTTTATATAATCCAACATGGACAATTGGGATTGGGCCCCAAGGGGCACCCAATTTTGTAAAAGGAGTGAGGACACACCCATGAGCATCTAGACACACGCGCGCGCGCCGCCGCCGCCGTCCGTCCGGCTCGGCTCGGTTCGGTTCGGTTCGGTCTAAATGAATTAATTTTTTGAACCCGAATTTAATAATTATTAATGTTAATTAATAATTTCGGTGGAAATTAAATAATTTTTAATTATTTAATATTAATTAATTACGAATGCTGACGTGTCACATTCCAACCTAAGTTTTGACTAACTCCACTACTGACCAACCCAGTAACCGCCAACTTTGACTGCGCCGGTCCACTCTCCCACGTTTCTAGTAACCGCCAGTTTTGACTGGGCCGGTCCACTCTCCCATTTTTCTCTCCACGGTCCACGATTCGCTGCCTATAAATACAGGCCTTCACTTCATTTGTCATGTGCACCGAAACATTGTTTTTCTCTCCTCTCTTTGCTCTCTTCATCTATAAATTTTTCTTTTTCTTGACTGGTTTTTTAACCAGATACTACGACTGGTTTATAACCATCTAAGGTGTAATCTCTAAGATCGATTTATCATCCTGCAACTGATAAATCGAATTTGACGGGCTGTTTTATCCTGGAGACGTCGTTGTAAATTCGACTGCATTGCATAATTTTGGCAGTACGACGAAACGTCTTAAAGAAAGCGACCTAGTACGCGACTCGTCCCGATAATTTCTTTGTGCCATTTTAAATTTTTTCAAAACCGAAAAACAACAATTTTAAGACGATTTCATAACTGCCATGGCAACTGAGGAAATTATCGGTACTAATGTGGTCGCCACTGTCTCTGACAAACCGTTTAAGTTTGAGGGATCCAATTTCAAACGTTGGCAAGCTAAGATGAAATTTTTCTTAACATTGAAAAAGGTTGCCCACGTTCTGACTGAGGATATCCCGGTTGTCCCTTCTGGATCTGCTGAACTACCTAATGGTAAGTCACTTGCAGAATCAGACGGGTCTTCCCAAACGCCTAAATCAGATGCTGCAAAAGCTAAGGCTGCAGCAGATGACTTACAGCTCAGGAAAGAGATCGCCCTATGGCACGAGAATGATTATTTGTGCAAAAATCATATTCTGAACGGTCTTGCTGATGACTTGTACGACTACTACAGTAGCTACAAGACCGCTAAACAGGTTTGGGAGGCTTTGCAAAGGAAATATGATACTGAAGAAGCAGGTGCGAAGAAATATGCTGTCAGCCGCTATTTGAACTACAAGATGGTGGATGAAAAGTCTGTAGAAGCTCAAAGCCACGAAATTCAGAAAATTGCTCATGAAATTATTACAGAAGGTATGCCCCTCAATGAACAATTTCAAATTGCTGTTATCATTGACAAACTGCCCCCTGGTTGGAAAGATTTCAAAAATTTACTTCGCCATAAAACAAAAGAATTTTCAATCGAGAGTCTGATTACTCGTCTCCGAATTGAAGAGGAAGCTCGGAAACAAGATCAGAAAGATGAAGTCTTAGTTGTTTCTAACAACAAAAGGAGATTCGGTGTGGTTCTGAAGCCTACGGGCAAACCTTTAAAGAATCAGAACCTCAATGCTGTGAACCGAATTAAGAATGGGAATCCCTCTAGGGGCCCATCTGCTCCATTTGTTAGGCAACAACCTCCACCTCAAAGAAATGATGCTCCGGTTTTCTCTTGCTACAATTGTGGAAAACCGGGCCATATGGCAAAAAAATGTAAGAGCAGGCCTAAACCTGTTGTTGGCTCAAATGCTCAGGTTAACCTGACTGATGAGCAATTCATTGCTATGATCACTGAAGTCAACATGGATGGTGGAAGTGATGGCTGGTGGATAGACACTGGCGCCACTCGTCATGTCTGCTATGATCGTGCTATGTTCAAGACATACATGATTGCTGAAGATAAGAAAGTGCTGTTGGGAGATGCTCACACCACTAACGTTGCTGGGATTGGAGATGTAGAGCTGAAGTTCACCTCTGGAAGGACTTTGATCTTGAAGGACGTCATGCACGTTCCTGAAATTAGGAAGAATCTTGTTTCTGGTTTTCTTTTGAATAAGGCTGGGTTTAGTCAAACTATAGGGGCAGATTTGTACCCCATCACTAAGAATGGTATTTTTGTTGGGAAAGGGTACGCCACTGATGGCATGTTTAAGTTGAATGTTGAATTGAATAAAATTTCTCCTTCTGTTTACTCCTTGTGTGATTTTAATATTTGGCATGGTAGACTTTGTCACGTTAATAAGCGAATTATTTCTAATGCAAGCAACTTAAGCCTAATCCCTAAACTAAATGTCAATGATTCCAATAAATGTGAATTTTGTAGTCAAGCTAAAATAACAAAGACCTCGCATAAATCAATTATAAAAGAATCTGATCCCCTAGATCTTATACATTCCGATATATGTGAATTAGATGGAAGTTTAACTAGAAATAGTAAACGTTATTTTATCACTTTTATTGACGATTGCTCTGATTATACTTATGTATACCTAATGAAGAATAAAAGTGAAGCACTTGACATGTTTAAGATGTATGTAACTGAAATTGAGAATCAATTTAACAAGAAGATTAAGAGACTTCGTAGTGATAGGGGAACTGAATATGACTCTAGTTTATTTAATGACTTTTATATTAAACATGGCATTATACATGAAACGACTGCTCCATACTCTCCTGAAATGAATGGTAAAGCAGAAAGAAAGAATAGAACTCTTACTGAACTTGTTGTTGCAATTATGTTGAATTCTGGTGCTGCACCTCACTGGTGGGGGGAAATTTTATTGACTGTTTGCTATGTCTTGAATAGAGTTCCCAAGTCAAAAAGTAAGATCTCACATTATGAGATATTAAAGAAAAGACAACCAAATTTGTCTTATTTGAGAACTTGGGGCTGTCTGGCTTATGTCAGGATTCCGGATCCGAAACGAGTTAAACTCGCTAGTAGAGCCTATGAATGTGTATTCATTGGGTATGCAGCAAACAGTAAGGCATACAGGTTTTATGATCTAAATGCCAAAGTGATCATAGAATCAAACGATGTTGAATTCTATGAAGACAAATTTCCTTTCAAATCGAGAAATAGTGGGGGCACCCTATCGAGTCACATTCCTGTGATAAAAAGTACTGAAAGCAGCGACAATGTAGAAACAGAACTTCGAAGAAGTAAAAGAGCAAGAGTTGCTAAAGACTATGGGCCCGATTATGCGGCTTATAATGTTGAAGAAGATCCAATAAATCTTCAAGAAGCATTGTCCTCTCTGGATGAGGATTTATGGCAAGAAGCTGTTAATGATGAGATGGATTCTCTAGAGTATAACAAGACCTGACACTTGGTAGACTTACCTCCTGGTTGCAAACCAATTGGTTGTAAATGGGTTTTGAAAAAGAAACTAAAACCTGATGGAACTATTGATAAATACAAGGCTCGTCTTGTAGCCAAGGGTTTTAGACAAAAAGAAAATATAGATTTCTTCGACACATTTTCACCAGTCACTAGAATCACATCCATTAGGGTACTAATTTCAATAGCTACTATTTATAACTTATTAGTACACCAAATGGATGTTAAAACAACTTTTTTAAACGGTGACTTAGAAGAAGAAATCTATATGGAACAACCAGAAGGTTTTGTGATCCAAGGACAAGAAACCAAGGTCTGCAAGTTAGATAAGTCTTTGTATGGACTAAAACAAGCTCCTAAACAATGGCATGAAAAGTTTGATAACTTAATGATTATTAATGGGTATAAAGTGAATGAAAGTGACAAATGCATTTATTACAAATCTGATAATCGCATTTGTACTATCATATGTCTATACGTAGACGATCTACTCATATTTGGATCAAACATTCAGGCCATTAATGATACGAAATCATTGTTGTGTAATAACTTTGATATGAAAGACCTCGGAGAAGCAAGTGTGATCCTGGGTATCAAGATCACGAGATCTGAACAAGGAATTTCTTTGGATCAGTCTCATTATGTGGAGAAGATCTTAAAGAAATATAAATACTTCGACTGTAAACCTGCATGCACACCTTATGATCCAAGTGTGAAACTGTTTAAGAACACTGGAGAAAGTGTCAGACAAACAGAATATGCGAGCATCATTGGCAGTCTTAGGTATGCCACTGATTGTACTAGACCCGACATTGCATATGTCGTAGGATTGTTGTGCAGATTTACAAGTAAGCCGAGTAACGAGCATTGGCAAGCTATTGAGCGAGTCATGAGGTACCTTAAAAGGACTATGGACCTCGGCATACACTATCAGAAATTTCCTGCTGTACTAGAAGGGTATAGTGATGCAGATTGGAACACCTTATCAGATGATTCCAAAGCTACTAGTGGCTATATATTTAGTATAGCTGGAGGAGCTGTATCTTGGAAATCAAAGAAACAGACCATCCTGGCTCAATCCACAATGGAGTCTGAAATGATAGCACTAGCTACAGCTAGTGAAGAAGCAAGCTGGTTAAGATGCTTGCTAGCTGAGATTCCTTTATGGGAAAAACCTATGCCAGCTATGTTGATCCACTGCGATAGTACCGCGGCTATTGCAAAAGTTGAGAACCGTTATTATAATGGTAAAAGACGTCAAATTAGAAGAAAACACAACACCGTTAGATATTGTATCTCCAAAGGAGCAGTGAGAGTGGATCATGTACGCACTGATGAAAACTTAGCAGATCCTTTGACGAAAGGATTAGCTAGAGAGAAAGTCCATAATACATCCAAAAAGATGGGACTAATGCCTATAAAGAGATGATTTACTCATGATGGCAACCCGACCTAAATGACTGGAGATCCCAAGAACTAGGTTCAATGGGTAATAACAAGTTGTGAGTAATATGAAATGACCATGCAAGTGAAGCATGAATCCTGAAGTAAGAAAAGGATGAGATAATAGAAACTCTTAATGAGATCTATACTCTGTATGAGGGAGTACCTAGGCTACAGGAGTACTCTTGATAGACTCACCTATGTGACTGTGGAACTGAGGCCGGTTCCTATGGAATTTCGAGGCAAAATTCCTAGAGCCTTCACTAAACCGGGATACACGTGCAGGGCCATTAAAGCACGGGCTATTAGAATACACCTTACGAAAAGGTTGTGTGCAGGTTTGATGTCTGAGATAGAGTTCAAGACAATAGTGTCACTCTTGTTGAATCAGAATCTGACTTGCTACGCTAAGGTTCAAGTCGTAGACACCTTTGTTTATGCACAATCTTAGAAACGTCTGACGGACGTCTAAAATCACCTTTTAAATTCAAGTGGGGGATTGTTGGAATGATGTTAATTTGGAGTAGAAGTTGGAATTATTTATTGACATTAAATGGGCAATAAATGCACACAAAGTAGAACTAATATGGAAGTGAATTTGAAAAGATTCATTTTAGTCCCATATAGGAGGGAATACAAATATTAGTAGTGTTTATATAATCCAACATGGACAATTGGGATTGGGCCCCAAGGGGCACCCAATTTTGTAAAAGGAGTGAGGACACACCCATGAGCATCTAGACACACGCGCGCGCGCCGCCGCCGCCGTCCGTCCGGCTCGGCTCGGTTCGGTTCGGTTCGGTCTAAATGAATTAATTTTTTGAACCCGAATTTAATAATTATTAATGTTAATTAATAATTTCGGTGGAAATTAAATAATTTTTAATTATTTAATATTAATTAATTACGAATGCTGACGTGTCACATTCCAACCTAAGTTTTGACTAACTCCACTACTGACCAACCCAGTAACCGCCAACTTTGACTGCGCCGGTCCACTCTCCCACGTTTCTAGTAACCGCCAGTTTTGACTGGGCCGGTCCACTCTCCCATTTTTCTCTCCACGGTCCACGATTCGCTGCCTATAAATACAGGCCTTCACTTCATTTGTCATGTGCACCGAAACATTGTTTTTCTCTCCTCTCTTTGCTCTCTTCATCTATAAATTTTTCTTTTTCTTGACTGGTTTTTTAACCAGATACTACGACTGGTTTATAACCATCTAAGGTGTAATCTCTAAGATCGATTTATCATCCTGCAACTGATAAATCGAATTTGACGGGCTGTTTTATCCTGGAGACGTCGTTGTAAATTCGACTGCATTGCATAATTTTGGCAGTACGACGAAACGTCTTAAAGAAAGCGACCTAGTACGCGACTCGTCCCGATAATTTCTTTGTGCCATTTTAAATTTTTTCAAAACCGAAAAACAACAATTTTAAGACGATTTCATAACTGCCATGGCAACTGAGGAAATTATCGGTACTAATGTGGTCGCCACTGTCTCTGACAAACCGTTTAAGTTTGAGGGATCCAATTTCAAACGTTGGCAAGCTAAGATGAAATTTTTCTTAACATTGAAAAAGGTTGCCCACGTTCTGACTGAGGATATCCCGGTTGTCCCTTCTGGATCTGCTGAACTACCTAATGGTAAGTCACTTGCAGAATCAGACGGGTCTTCCCAAACGCCTAAATCAGATGCTGCAAAAGCTAAGGCTGCAGCAGATGACTTACAGCTCAGGAAAGAGATCGCCCTATGGCACGAGAATGATTATTTGTGCAAAAATCATATTCTGAACGGTCTTGCTGATGACTTGTACGACTACTACAGTAGCTACAAGACCGCTAAACAGGTTTGGGAGGCTTTGCAAAGGAAATATGATACTGAAGAAGCAGGTGCGAAGAAATATGCTGTCAGCCGCTATTTGAACTACAAGATGGTGGATGAAAAGTCTGTAGAAGCTCAAAGCCACGAAATTCAGAAAATTGCTCATGAAATTATTACAGAAGGTATGCCCCTCAATGAACAATTTCAAATTGCTGTTATCATTGACAAACTGCCCCCTGGTTGGAAAGATTTCAAAAATTTACTTCGCCATAAAACAAAAGAATTTTCAATCGAGAGTCTGATTACTCGTCTCCGAATTGAAGAGGAAGCTCGGAAACAAGATCAGAAAGATGAAGTCTTAGTTGTTTCTAACAACAAAAAGAGATTCGGTGTGGTTCTGAAGCCTACGGGCAAACCTTTAAAGAATCAGAACCTCAATGCTGTGAACCGAATTAAGAATGGGAATCCCTCTAGGGGCCCATCTGCTCCATTTGTTAGGCAACAACCTCCACCTCAAAGAAATGATGCTCCGGTTTTCTCTTGCTACAATTGTGGAAAACCGGGCCATATGGCAAAAAAATGTAAGAGCAGGCCTAAACCTGTTGTTGGCTCAAATGCTCAGGTTAACCTGACTGATGAGCAATTCATTGCTATGATCACTGAAGTCAACATGGATGGTGGAAGTGATGGCTGGTGGATAGACACTGGCGCCACTCGTCATGTCTGCTATGATCGTGCTATGTTCAAGACATACATGATTGCTGAAGATAAGAAAGTGCTGTTGGGAGATGCTCACACCACTAACGTTGCTGGGATTGGAGATGTAGAGCTGAAGTTCACCTCTGGAAGGACTTTGATCTTGAAGGACGTCATGCACGTTCCTGAAATTAGGAAGAATCTTGTTTCTGGTTTTCTTTTGAATAAGGCTGGGTTTAGTCAAACTATAGGGGCAGATTTGTACACCATCACTAAGAATGGTATTTTTGTTGGGAAAGGGTACGCCACTGATGGCATGTTTAAGTTGAATGTTGAATTGAATAAAATTTCTCCTTCTGTTTACTCCTTGTGTGATTTTAATATTTGGCATGGTAGACTTTGTCACGTTAATAAGCGAATTATTTCTAATGCAAGCAACTTAAGCCTAATCCCTAAACTAAATGTCAATGATTCCAATAAATGTGAATTTTGTAGTCAAGCTAAAATAACAAAGACCTCGCATAAATCAATTATAAAAGAATCTGATCCCCTAGATCTTATACATTCCGATATATGTGAATTAGATGGAAGTTTAACTAGAAATAGTAAACGTTATTTTATCACTTTTATTGACGATTGCTCTGATTATACTTATGTATACCTAATGAAGAATAAAAGTGAAGCACTTGACATGTTTAAGATGTATGTAACTGAAATTGAGAATCAATTTAACAAGAAGATTAAGAGACTTCGTAGTGATAGGGGAACTGAATATGACTCTAGTTTATTTAATGACTTTTATATTAAACATGGCATTATACATGAAACGACTGCTCCATACTCTCCTGAAATGAATGGTAAAGCAGAAAGAAAGAATAGAACTCTTACTGAACTTGTTGTTGCAATTATGTTGAATTCTGGTGCTGCACCTCACTGGTGGGGGGAAATTTTATTGACTGTTTGCTATGTCTTGAATAGAGTTCCCAAGTCAAAAAGTAAGATCTCACATTATGAGATATTAAAGAAAAGACAACCAAATTTGTCTTATTTGAGAACTTGGGGCTGTCTGGCTTATGTCAGGATTCCGGATCCGAAACGAGTTAAACTCGCTAGTAGAGCCTATGAATGTGTATTCATTGGGTATGCAGCAAACAGTAAGGCATACAGGTTTTATGATCTAAATGCCAAAGTGATCATAGAATCAAACGATGTTGAATTCTATGAAGACAAATTTCCTTTCAAATCGAGAAATAGTGGGGGCACCCTATCGAGTCACATTCCTGTGATAAAAAGTACTGAAAGCAGCGACAATGTAGAAACAGAACTTCGAAGAAGTAAAAGAGCAAGAGTTGCTAAAGACTATGGGCCCGATTATGCGGCTTATAATGTTGAAGAAGATCCAATAAATCTTCAAGAAGCATTGTCCTCTCTGGATGCGGATTTATGGCAAGAAGCTGTTAATGATGAGATGGATTCTCTAGAGTATAACAAGACCTGACACTTGGTAGACTTACCTCCTGGTTGCAAACCAATTGGTTGTAAATGGGTTTTGAAAAAGAAACTAAAACCTGATGGAACTATTGATAAATACAAGGCTCGTCTTGTAGCCAAGGGTTTTAGACAAAAAGAAAATATAGATTTCTTCGACACATTTTCACCAGTCACTAGAATCACATCCATTAGGGTACTAATTTCAATAGCTACTATTTATAACTTATTAGTACACCAAATGGATGTTAAAACAACTTTTTTAAACGGTGACTTAGAAGAAGAAATCTATATGGAACAACCAGAAGGTTTTGTGATCCAAGGACAAGAAACCAAGGTCTGCAAGTTAGATAAGTCTTTGTATGGACTAAAACAAGCTCCTAAACAATGGCATGAAAAGTTTGATAACTTAATGATTATTAATGGGTATAAAGTGAATGAAAGTGACAAATGCATTTATTACAAATCTGATAATCGCATTTGTACTATCATATGTCTATACGTAGACGATCTACTCATATTTGGATCAAACATTCAGGCCATTAATGATACGAAATCATTGTTGTGTAATAACTTTGATATGAAAGACCTCGGAGAAGCAAGTGTGATCCTGGGTATCAAGATCACGAGATCTGAACAAGGAATTTCTTTGGATCAGTCTCATTATGTGGAGAAGATCTTAAAGAAATATAAATACTTCGACTGTAAACCTGCATGCAAACCTTATGATCCAAGTGTGAAACTGTTTAAGAACACTGGAGAAAGTGTCAGACAAACAGAATATGCGAGCATCATTGGCAGTCTTAGGTATGCCACTGATTGTACTAGACCCGACATTGCATATGTCGTAGGATTGTTGTGCAGATTTACAAGTAAGCCGAGTAACGAGCATTGGCAAGCTATTGAGCGAGTCATGAGGTACCTTAAAAGGACTATGGACCTCGGCATACACTATCAGAAATTTCCTGCTGTACTAGAAGGGTATAGTGATGCAGATTGGAACACCTTATCAGATGATTCCAAAGCTACTAGTGGCTATATATTTAGTATAGCTGGAGGAGCTGTATCTTGGAAATCAAAGAAACAGACCATCCTGGCTCAATCCACAATGGAGTCTGAAATGATAGCACTAGCTACAGCTAGTGAAGAAGCAAGCTGGTTAAGATGCTTGCTAGCTGAGATTCCTTTATGGGAAAAACCTATGCCAGCTATGTTGATCCACTGCGATAGTACCGCGGCTATTGCAAAAGTTGAGAACCGTTATTATAATGGTAAAAGACGTCAAATTAGAAGAAAACACAACACCGTTAGATATTGTATCTCCAAAGGAGCAGTGAGAGTGGATCATGTACGCACTGATGAAAACTTAGCAGATCCTTTGACGAAAGGATTAGCTAGAGAGAAAGTCCATAATACATCCAAAAAGATGGGACTAATGCCTATAAAGAGATGATTTACTCATGATGGCAACCCGACCTAAATGACTGGAGATCCCAAGAACTAGGTTCAATGGGTAATAACAAGTTGTGAGTAATATGAAATGACCATGCAAGTGGAGCATGAATCCTGAAGTAAGAAAAGGATGAGATAATAGAAACTCTTAATGAGATCTATACTCTGTATGAGGGAGTACCTAGGCTACAGGAGTACTCTTGATAGACTCACCTATGTGACTGTGGAACTGAGGCCGGTTCCTATGGAATTTCGAGGCAAAATTCCTAGAGCCTTCACTAAACCGGGATACACGTGCAGGGCCATTAAAGCACGGGCTATTAGAATACACCTTACGAAAAGGTTGTGTGCAGGTTTGATGTCTGAGATAGAGTTCAAGACAATAGTGTCACTCTTGTTGAATCAGAATCTGACTTGCTACGCTAAGGTTCAAGTCGTAGACACCTTTGTTTATGCACAATCTTAGAAACGTCTGACGGACGTCTAAAATCACCTTTTAAATTCAAGTGGGGGATTGTTGGAATGATGTTAATTTGGAGTAGAAGTTGGAATTATTTATTGACATTAAATGGGCAATAAATGCACACAAAGTAGAACTAATATGGAAGTGAATTTGAAAAGATTCATTTTAGTCCCATATAGGAGGGAATACAAATATTAGTAGTGTTTATATAATCCAACATGGACAATTGGGATTGGGCCCCAAGGGGCACCCAATTTTGTAAAAGGAGTGAGGACACACCCATGAGCATCTAGACACACGCGCGCGCGCCGCCGCCGCCGTCCGTCCGGCTCGGCTCGGTTCGGTTCGGTTCGGTCTAAATGAATTAATTTTTTGAACCCGAATTTAATAATTATTAATGTTAATTAATAATTTCGGTGGAAATTAAATAATTTTTAATTATTTAATATTAATTAATTACGAATGCTGACGTGTCACATTCCAACCTAAGTTTTGACTAACTCCACTACTGACCAACCCAGTAACCGCCAACTTTGACTGCGCCGGTCCACTCTCCCACGTTTCTAGTAACCGCCAGTTTTGACTGGGCCGGTCCACTCTCCCATTTTTCTCTCCACGGTCCACGATTCGCTGCCTATAAATACAGGCCTTCACTTCATTTGTCATGTGCACCGAAACATTGTTTTTCTCTCCTCTCTTTGCTCTCTTCATCTATAAATTTTTCTTTTTCTTGACTGGTTTTTTAACCAGATACTACGACTGGTTTATAACCATCTAAGGTGTAATCTCTAAGATCGATTTATCATCCTGCAACTGATAAATCGAATTTGACGGGCTGTTTTATCCTGGAGACGTCGTTGTAAATTCGACTGCATTGCATAATTTTGGCAGTACGACGAAACGTCTTAAAGAAAGCGACCTAGTACGCGACTCGTCCCGATAATTTCTTTGTGCCATTTTAAATTTTTTCAAAACCGAAAAACAACAATTTTAAGACGATTTCATAACTGCCATGGCAACTGAGGAAATTATCGGTACTAATGTGGTCGCCACTGTCTCTGACAAACCGTTTAAGTTTGAGGGATCCAATTTCAAACGTTGGCAAGCTAAGATGAAATTTTTCTTAACATTGAAAAAGGTTGCCCACGTTCTGACTGAGGATATCCCGGTTGTCCCTTCTGGATCTGCTGAACTACCTAATGGTAAGTCACTTGCAGAATCAGACGGGTCTTCCCAAACGCCTAAATCAGATGCTGCAAAAGCTAAGGCTGCAGCAGATGACTTACAGCTCAGGAAAGAGATCGCCCTATGGCACGAGAATGATTATTTGTGCAAAAATCATATTCTGAACGGTCTTGCTGATGACTTGTACGACTACTACAGTAGCTACAAGACCGCTAAACAGGTTTGGGAGGCTTTGCAAAGGAAATATGATACTGAAGAAGCAGGTGCGAAGAAATATGCTGTCAGCCGCTATTTGAACTACAAGATGGTGGATGAAAAGTCTGTAGAAGCTCAAAGCCACGAAATTCAGAAAATTGCTCATGAAATTATTACAGAAGGTATGCCCCTCAATGAACAATTTCAAATTGCTGTTATCATTGACAAACTGCCCCCTGGTTGGAAAGATTTCAAAAATTTACTTCGCCATAAAACAAAAGAATTTTCAATCGAGAGTCTGATTACTCGTCTCCGAATTGAAGAGGAAGCTCGGAAACAAGATCAGAAAGATGAAGTCTTAGTTGTTTCTAACAACAAAAAGAGATTCGGTGTGGTTCTGAAGCCTACGGGCAAACCTTTAAAGAATCAGAACCTCAATGCTGTGAACCGAATTAAGAATGGGAATCCCTCTAGGGGCCCATCTGCTCCATTTGTTAGGCAACAACCTCCACCTCAAAGAAATGATGCTCCGGTTTTCTCTTGCTACAATTGTGGAAAACCGGGCCATATGGCAAAAAAATGTAAGAGCAGGCCTAAACCTGTTGTTGGCTCAAATGCTCAGGTTAACCTGACTGATGAGCAATTCATTGCTATGATCACTGAAGTCAACATGGATGGTGGAAGTGATGGCTGGTGGATAGACACTGGCGCCACTCGTCATGTCTGCTATGATCGTGCTATGTTCAAGACATACATGATTGCTGAAGATAAGAAAGTGCTGTTGGGAGATGCTCACACCACTAACGTTGCTGGGATTGGAGATGTAGAGCTGAAGTTCACCTCTGGAAGGACTTTGATCTTGAAGGACGTCATGCACGTTCCTGAAATTAGGAAGAATCTTGTTTCTGGTTTTCTTTTGAATAAGGCTGGGTTTAGTCAAACTATAGGGGCAGATTTGTACACCATCACTAAGAATGGTATTTTTGTTGGGAAAGGGTACGCCACTGATGGCATGTTTAAGTTGAATGTTGAATTGAATAAAATTTCTCCTTCTGTTTACTCCTTGTGTGATTTTAATATTTGGCATGGTAGACTTTGTCACGTTAATAAGCGAATTATTTCTAATGCAAGCAACTTAAGCCTAATCCCTAAACTAAATGTCAATGATTCCAATAAATGTGAATTTTGTAGTCAAGCTAAAATAACAAAGACCTCGCATAAATCAATTATAAAAGAATCTGATCCCCTAGATCTTATACATTCCGATATATGTGAATTAGATGGAAGTTTAACTAGAAATAGTAAACGTTATTTTATCACTTTTATTGACGATTGCTCTGATTATACTTATGTATACCTAATGAAGAATAAAAGTGAAGCACTTGACATGTTTAAGATGTATGTAACTGAAATTGAGAATCAATTTAACAAGAAGATTAAGAGACTTCGTAGTGATAGGGGAACTGAATATGACTCTAGTTTATTTAATGACTTTTATATTAAACATGGCATTATACATGAAACGACTGCTCCATACTCTCCTGAAATGAATGGTAAAGCAGAAAGAAAGAATAGAACTCTTACTGAACTTGTTGTTGCAATTATGTTGAATTCTGGTGCTGCACCTCACTGGTGGGGGGAAATTTTATTGACTGTTTGCTATGTCTTGAATAGAGTTCCCAAGTCAAAAAGTAAGATCTCACATTATGAGATATTAAAGAAAAGACAACCAAATTTGTCTTATTTGAGAACTTGGGGCTGTCTGGCTTATGTCAGGATTCCGGATCCGAAACGAGTTAAACTCGCTAGTAGAGCCTATGAATGTGTATTCATTGGGTATGCAGCAAACAGTAAGGCATACAGGTTTTATGATCTAAATGCCAAAGTGATCATAGAATCAAACGATGTTGAATTCTATGAAGACAAATTTCCTTTCAAATCGAGAAATAGTGGGGGCACCCTATCGAGTCACATTCCTGTGATAAAAAGTACTGAAAGCAGCGACAATGTAGAAACAGAACTTCGAAGAAGTAAAAGAGCAAGAGTTGCTAAAGACTATGGGCCCGATTATGCGGCTTATAATGTTGAAGAAGATCCAATAAATCTTCAAGAAGCATTGTCCTCTCTGGATGCGGATTTATGGCAAGAAGCTGTTAATGATGAGATGGATTCTCTAGAGTATAACAAGACCTGACACTTGGTAGACTTACCTCCTGGTTGCAAACCAATTGGTTGTAAATGGGTTTTGAAAAAGAAACTAAAACCTGATGGAACTATTGATAAATACAAGGCTCGTCTTGTAGCCAAGGGTTTTAGACAAAAAGAAAATATAGATTTCTTCGACACATTTTCACCAGTCACTAGAATCACATCCATTAGGGTACTAATTTCAATAGCTACTATTTATAACTTATTAGTACACCAAATGGATGTTAAAACAACTTTTTTAAACGGTGACTTAGAAGAAGAAATCTATATGGAACAACCAGAAGGTTTTGTGATCCAAGGACAAGAAACCAAGGTCTGCAAGTTAGATAAGTCTTTGTATGGACTAAAACAAGCTCCTAAACAATGGCATGAAAAGTTTGATAACTTAATGATTATTAATGGGTATAAAGTGAATGAAAGTGACAAATGCATTTATTACAAATCTGATAATCGCATTTGTACTATCATATGTCTATACGTAGACGATCTACTCATATTTGGATCAAACATTCAGGCCATTAATGATACGAAATCATTGTTGTGTAATAACTTTGATATGAAAGACCTCGGAGAAGCAAGTGTGATCCTGGGTATCAAGATCACGAGATCTGAACAAGGAATTTCTTTGGATCAGTCTCATTATGTGGAGAAGATCTTAAAGAAATATAAATACTTCGACTGTAAACCTGCATGCACACCTTATGATCCAAGTGTGAAACTGTTTAAGAACACTGGAGAAAGTGTCAGACAAACAGAATATGCGAGCATCATTGGCAGTCTTAGGTATGCCACTGATTGTACTAGACCCGACATTGCATATGTCGTAGGATTGTTGTGCAGATTTACAAGTAAGCCGAGTAACGAGCATTGGCAAGCTATTGAGCGAGTCATGAGGTACCTTAAAAGGACTATGGACCTCGGCATACACTATCAGAAATTTCCTGCTGTACTAGAAGGGTATAGTGATGCAGATTGGAACACCTTATCAGATGATTCCAAAGCTACTAGTGGCTATATATTTAGTATAGCTGGAGGAGCTGTATCTTGGAAATCAAAGAAACAGACCATCCTGGCTCAATCCACAATGGAGTCTGAAATGATAGCACTAGCTACAGCTAGTGAAGAAGCAAGCTGGTTAAGATGCTTGCTAGCTGAGATTCCTTTATGGGAAAAACCTATGCCAGCTATGTTGATCCACTGCGATAGTACCGCGGCTATTGCAAAAGTTGAGAACCGTTATTATAATGGTAAAAGACGTCAAATTAGAAGAAAACACAACACCGTTAGATATTGTATCTCCAAAGGAGCAGTGAGAGTGGATCATGTACGCACTGATGAAAACTTAGCAGATCCTTTGACGAAAGGATTAGCTAGAGAGAAAGTCCATAATACATCCAAAAAGATGGGACTAATGCCTATAAAGAGATGATTTACTCATGATGGCAACCCGACCTAAATGACTGGAGATCCCAAGAACTAGGTTCAATGGGTAATAACAAGTTGTGAGTAATATGAAATGACCATGCAAGTGGAGCATGAATCCTGAAGTAAGAAAAGGATGAGATAATAGAAACTCTTAATGAGATCTATACTCTGTATGAGGGAGTACCTAGGCTACAGGAGTACTCTTGATAGACTCACCTATGTGACTGTGGAACTGAGGCCGGTTCCTATGGAATTTCGAGGCAAAATTCCTAGAGCCTTCACTAAACCGGGATACACGTGCAGGGCCATTAAAGCACGGGCTATTAGAATACACCTTACGAAAAGGTTGTGTGCAGGTTTGATGTCTGAGATAGAGTTCAAGACAATAGTGTCACTCTTGTTGAATCAGAATCTGACTTGCTACGCTAAGGTTCAAGTCGTAGACACCTTTGTTTATGCACAATCTTAGAAACGTCTGACGGACGTCTAAAATCACCTTTTAAATTCAAGTGGGGGATTGTTGGAATGATGTTAATTTGGAGTAGAAGTTGGAATTATTTATTGACATTAAATGGGCAATAAATGCACACAAAGTAGAACTAATATGGAAGTGAATTTGAAAAGATTCATTTTAGTCCCATATAGGAGGGAATACAAATATTAGTAGTGTTTATATAATCCAACATGGACAATTGGGATTGGGCCCCAAGGGGCACCCAATTTTGTAAAAGGAGTGAGGACACACCCATGAGCATCTAGACACACGCGCGCGCGCCGCCGCCGCCGTCCGTCCGGCTCGGCTCGGTTCGGTTCGGTTCGGTCTAAATGAATTAATTTTTTGAACCCGAATTTAATAATTATTAATGTTAATTAATAATTTCGGTGGAAATTAAATAATTTTTAATTATTTAATATTAATTAATTACGAATGCTGACGTGTCACATTCCAACCTAAGTTTTGACTAACTCCACTACTGACCAACCCAGTAACCGCCAACTTTGACTGCGCCGGTCCACTCTCCCACGTTTCTAGTAACCGCCAGTTTTGACTGGGCCGGTCCACTCTCCCATTTTTCTCTCCACGGTCCACGATTCGCTGCCTATAAATACAGGCCTTCACTTCATTTGTCATGTGCACCGAAACATTGTTTTTCTCTCCTCTCTTTGCTCTCTTCATCTATAAATTTTTCTTTTTCTTGACTGGTTTTTTAACCAGATACTACGACTGGTTTATAACCATCTAAGGTGTAATCTCTAAGATCGATTTATCATCCTGCAACTGATAAATCGAATTTGACGGGCTGTTTTATCCTGGAGACGTCGTTGTAAATTCGACTGCATTGCATAATTTTGGCAGTACGACGAAACGTCTTAAAGAAAGCGACCTAGTACGCGACTCGTCCCGATAATTTCTTTGTGCCATTTTAAATTTTTTCAAAACCGAAAAACAACAATTTTAAGACGATTTCATAACTGCCATGGCAACTGAGGAAATTATCGGTACTAATGTGGTCGCCACTGTCTCTGACAAACCGTTTAAGTTTGAGGGATCCAATTTCAAACGTTGGCAAGCTAAGATGAAATTTTTCTTAACATTGAAAAAGGTTGCCCACGTTCTGACTGAGGATATCCCGGTTGTCCCTTCTGGATCTGCTGAACTACCTAATGGTAAGTCACTTGCAGAATCAGACGGGTCTTCCCAAACGCCTAAATCAGATGCTGCAAAAGCTAAGGCTGCAGCAGATGACTTACAGCTCAGGAAAGAGATCGCCCTATGGCACGAGAATGATTATTTGTGCAAAAATCATATTCTGAACGGTCTTGCTGATGACTTGTACGACTACTACAGTAGCTACAAGACCGCTAAACAGGTTTGGGAGGCTTTGCAAAGGAAATATGATACTGAAGAAGCAGGTGCGAAGAAATATGCTGTCAGCCGCTATTTGAACTACAAGATGGTGGATGAAAAGTCTGTAGAAGCTCAAAGCCACGAAATTCAGAAAATTGCTCATGAAATTATTACAGAAGGTATGCCCCTCAATGAACAATTTCAAATTGCTGTTATCATTGACAAACTGCCCCCTGGTTGGAAAGATTTCAAAAATTTACTTCGCCATAAAACAAAAGAATTTTCAATCGAGAGTCTGATTACTCGTCTCCGAATTGAAGAGGAAGCTCGGAAACAAGATCAGAAAGATGAAGTCTTAGTTGTTTCTAACAACAAAAAGAGATTCGGTGTGGTTCTGAAGCCTACGGGCAAACCTTTAAAGAATCAGAACCTCAATGCTGTGAACCGAATTAAGAATGGGAATCCCTCTAGGGGCCCATCTGCTCCATTTGTTAGGCAACAACCTCCACCTCAAAGAAATGATGCTCCGGTTTTCTCTTGCTACAATTGTGGAAAACCGGGCCATATGGCAAAAAAATGTAAGAGCAGGCCTAAACCTGTTGTTGGCTCAAATGCTCAGGTTAACCTGACTGATGAGCAATTCATTGCTATGATCACTGAAGTCAACATGGATGGTGGAAGTGATGGCTGGTGGATAGACACTGGCGCCACTCGTCATGTCTGCTATGATCGTGCTATGTTCAAGACATACATGATTGCTGAAGATAAGAAAGTGCTGTTGGGAGATGCTCACACCACTAACGTTGCTGGGATTGGAGATGTAGAGCTGAAGTTCACCTCTGGAAGGACTTTGATCTTGAAGGACGTCATGCACGTTCCTGAAATTAGGAAGAATCTTGTTTCTGGTTTTCTTTTGAATAAGGCTGGGTTTAGTCAAACTATAGGGGCAGATTTGTACACCATCACTAAGAATGGTATTTTTGTTGGGAAAGGGTACGCCACTGATGGCATGTTTAAGTTGAATGTTGAATTGAATAAAATTTCTCCTTCTGTTTACTCCTTGTGTGATTTTAATATTTGGCATGGTAGACTTTGTCACGTTAATAAGCGAATTATTTCTAATGCAAGCAACTTAAGCCTAATCCCTAAACTAAATGTCAATGATTCCAATAAATGTGAATTTTGTAGTCAAGCTAAAATAACAAAGACCTCGCATAAATCAATTATAAAAGAATCTGATCCCCTAGATCTTATACATTCCGATATATGTGAATTAGATGGAAGTTTAACTAGAAATAGTAAACGTTATTTTATCACTTTTATTGACGATTGCTCTGATTATACTTATGTATACCTAATGAAGAATAAAAGTGAAGCACTTGACATGTTTAAGATGTATGTAACTGAAATTGAGAATCAATTTAACAAGAAGATTAAGAGACTTCGTAGTGATAGGGGAACTGAATATGACTCTAGTTTATTTAATGACTTTTATATTAAACATGGCATTATACATGAAACGACTGCTCCATACTCTCCTGAAATGAATGGTAAAGCAGAAAGAAAGAATAGAACTCTTACTGAACTTGTTGTTGCAATTATGTTGAATTCTGGTGCTGCACCTCACTGGTGGGGGGAAATTTTATTGACTGTTTGCTATGTCTTGAATAGAGTTCCCAAGTCAAAAAGTAAGATCTCACATTATGAGATATTAAAGAAAAGACAACCAAATTTGTCTTATTTGAGAACTTGGGGCTGTCTGGCTTATGTCAGGATTCCGGATCCGAAACGAGTTAAACTCGCTAGTAGAGCCTATGAATGTGTATTCATTGGGTATGCAACAAACAGTAAGGCATACAGGTTTTATGATCTAAATGCCAAAGTGATCATAGAATCAAACGATGTTGAATTCTATGAAGACAAATTTCCTTTCAAATCGAGAAATAGTGGGGGCACCCTATCGAGTCACATTCCTGTGATAAAAAGTACTGAAAGCAGCGACAATGTAGAAACAGAACTTCGAAGAAGTAAAAGAGCAAGAGTTGCTAAAGACTATGGGCCCGATTATGCGGCTTATAATGTTGAAGAAGATCCAATAAATCTTCAAGAAGCATTGTCCTCTCTGGATGCGGATTTATGGCAAGAAGCTGTTAATGATGAGATGGATTCTCTAGAGTATAACAAGACCTGACACTTGGTAGACTTACCTCCTGGTTGCAAACCAATTGGTTGTAAATGGGTTTTGAAAAAGAAACTAAAACCTGATGGAACTATTGATAAATACAAGGCTCGTCTTGTAGCCAAGGGTTTTAGACAAAAAGAAAATATAGATTTCTTCGACACATTTTCACCAGTCACTAGAATCACATCCATTAGGGTAATAATTTCAATAGCTACTATTTATAACTTATTAGTACACCAAATGGATGTTAAAACAACTTTTTTAAACGGTGACTTAGAAGAAGAAATCTATATGGAACAACCAGAAGGTTTTGTGATCCAAGGACAAGAAACCAAGGTCTGCAAGTTAGATAAGTCTTTGTATGGACTAAAACAAGCTCCTAAACAATGGCATGAAAAGTTTGATAACTTAATGATTATTAATGGGTATAAAGTGAATGAAAGTGACAAATGCATTTATTACAAATCTGATAATCGCATTTGTACTATCATATGTCTATACGTAGACGATCTACTCATATTTGGATCAAACATTCAGGCCATTAATGATACGAAATCATTGTTGTGTAATAACTTTGATATGAAAGACCTCGGAGAAGCAAGTGTGATCCTGGGTATCAAGATCACGAGATCTGAACAAGGAATTTCTTTGGATCAGTCTCATTATGTGGAGAAGATCTTAAAGAAATATAAATACTTCGACTGTAAACCTGCATGCACACCTTATGATCCAAGTGTGAAACTGTTTAAGAACACTGGAGAAAGTGTCAGACAAACAGAATATGCGAGCATCATTGGCAGTCTTAGGTATGCCACTGATTGTACTAGACCCGACATTGCATATGTCGTAGGATTGTTGTGCAGATTTACAAGTAAGCCGAGTAACGAGCATTGGCAAGCTATTGAGCGAGTCATGAGGTACCTTAAAAGGACTATGGACCTCGGCATACACTATCAGAAATTTCCTGCTGTACTAGAAGGGTATAGTGATGCAGATTGGAACACCTTATCAGATGATTCCAAAGCTACTAGTGGCTATATATTTAGTATAGCTGGAGGAGCTGTATCTTGGAAATCAAAGAAACAGACCATCCTGGCTCAATCCACAATGGAGTCTGAAATGATAGCACTAGCTACAGCTAGTGAAGAAGCAAGCTGGTTAAGATGCTTGCTAGCTGAGATTCCTTTATGGGAAAAACCTATGCCAGCTATGTTGATCCACTGCGATAGTACCGCGGCTATTGCAAAAGTTGAGAACCGTTATTATAATGGTAAAAGACGTCAAATTAGAAGAAAACACAACACCGTTAGATATTGTATCTCCAAAGGAGCAGTGAGAGTGGATCATGTACGCACTGATGAAAACTTAGCAGATCCTTTGACGAAAGGATTAGCTAGAGAGAAAGTCCATAATACATCCAAAAAGATGGGACTAATGCCTATAAAGAGATGATTTACTCATGATGGCAACCCGACCTAAATGACTGGAGATCCCAAGAACTAGGTTCAATGGGTAATAACAAGTTGTGAGTAATATGAAATGACCATGCAAGTGGAGCATGAATCCTGAAGTAAGAAAAGGATGAGATAATAGAAACTCTTAATGAGATCTATACTCTGTATGAGGGAGTACCTAGGCTACAGGAGTACTCTTGATAGACTCACCTATGTGACTGTGGAACTGAGGCCGGTTCCTATGGAATTTCGAGGCAAAATTCCTAGAGCCTTCACTAAACCGGGATACACGTGCAGGGCCATTAAAGCACGGGCTATTAGAATACACCTTACGAAAAGGTTGTGTGCAGGTTTGATGTCTGAGATAGAGTTCAAGACAATAGTGTCACTCTTGTTGAATCAGAATCTGACTTGCTACGCTAAGGTTCAAGTCGTAGACACCTTTGTTTATGCACAATCTTAGAAACGTCTGACGGACGTCTAAAATCACCTTTTAAATTCAAGTGGGGGATTGTTGGAATGATGTTAATTTGGAGTAGAAGTTGGAATTATTTATTGACATTAAATGGGCAATAAATGCACACAAAGTAGAACTAATATGGAAGTGAATTTGAAAAGATTCATTTTAGTCCCATATAGGAGGGAATACAAATATTAGTAGTGTTTATATAATCCAACATGGACAATTGGGATTGGGCCCCAAGGGGCACCCAATTTTGTAAAAGGAGTGAGGACACACCCATGAGCATCTAGACACACGCGCGCGCGCCGCCGCCGCCGTCCGTCCGGCTCGGCTCGGTTCGGTTCGGTTCGGTCTAAATGAATTAATTTTTTGAACCCGAATTTAATAATTATTAATGTTAATTAATAATTTCGGTGGAAATTAAATAATTTTTAATTATTTAATATTAATTAATTACGAATGCTGACGTGTCACATTCCAACCTAAGTTTTGACTAACTCCACTACTGACCAACCCAGTAACCGCCAACTTTGACTGCGCCGGTCCACTCTCCCACGTTTCTAGTAACCGCCAGTTTTGACTGGGCCGGTCCACTCTCCCATTTTTCTCTCCACGGTCCACGATTCGCTGCCTATAAATACAGGCCTTCACTTCATTTGTCATGTGCACCGAAACATTGTTTTTCTCTCCTCTCTTTGCTCTCTTCATCTATAAATTTTTCTTTTTCTTGACTGGTTTTTTAACCAGATACTACGACTGGTTTATAACCATCTAAGGTGTAATCTCTAAGATCGATTTATCATCCTGCAACTGATAAATCGAATTTGACGGGCTATTTTATCCTGGAGACGTCGTTGTAAATTCGACTGCATTGCATAATTTTGGCAGTACGACGAAACGTCTTAAAGAAAGCGACCTAGTACGCGACTCGTCCCGATAATTTCTTTGTGCCATTTTAAATTTTTTCAAAACCGAAAAACAACAATTTTAAGACGATTTCATAACTGCCATGGCAACTGAGGAAATTATCGGTACTAATGTGGTCGCCACTGTCTCTGACAAACCGTTTAAGTTTGAGGGATCCAATTTCAAACGTTGGCAAGCTAAGATGAAATTTTTCTTAACATTGAAAAAGGTTGCCCACGTTCTGACTGAGGATATCCCGGTTGTCCCTTCTGGATCTGCTGAACTACCTAATGGTAAGTCACTTGCAGAATCAGACGGGTCTTCCCAAACGCCTAAATCAGATGCTGCAAAAGCTAAGGCTGCAGCAGATGACTTACAGCTCAGGAAAGAGATCGCCCTATGGCACGAGAATGATTATTTGTGCAAAAATCATATTCTGAACGGTCTTGCTGATGACTTGTACGACTACTACAGTAGCTACAAGACCGCTAAACAGGTTTGGGAGGCTTTGCAAAGGAAATATGATACTGAAGAAGCAGGTGCGAAGAAATATGCTGTCAGCCGCTATTTGAACTACAAGATGGTGGATGAAAAGTCTGTAGAAGCTCAAAGCCACGAAATTCAGAAAATTGCTCATGAAATTATTACAGAAGGTATGCCCCTCAATGAACAATTTCAAATTGCTGTTATCATTGACAAACTGCCCCCTGGTTGGAAAGATTTCAAAAATTTACTTCGCCATAAAACAAAAGAATTTTCAATCGAGAGTCTGATTACTCGTCTCCGAATTGAAGAGGAAGCTCGGAAACAAGATCAGAAAGATGAAGTCTTAGTTGTTTCTAACAACAAAAAGAGATTCGGTGTGGTTCTGAAGCCTACGGGCAAACCTTTAAAGAATCAGAACCTCAATGCTGTGAACCGAATTAAGAATGGGAATCCCTCTAGGGGCCCATCTGCTCCATTTGTTAGGCAACAACCTCCACCTCAAAGAAATGATGCTCCGGTTTTCTCTTGCTACAATTGTGGAAAACCGGGCCATATGGCAAAAAAATGTAAGAGCAGGCCTAAACCTGTTGTTGGCTCAAATGCTCAGGTTAACCTGACTGATGAGCAATTCATTGCTATGATCACTGAAGTCAACATGGATGGTGGAAGTGATGGCTGGTGGATAGACACTGGCGCCACTCGTCATGTCTGCTATGATCGTGCTATGTTCAAGACATACATGATTGCTGAAGATAAGAAAGTGCTGTTGGGAGATGCTCACACCACTAACGTTGCTGGGATTGGAGATGTAGAGCTGAAGTTCACCTCTGGAAGGACTTTGATCTTGAAGGACGTCATGCACGTTCCTGAAATTAGGAAGAATCTTGTTTCTGGTTTTCTTTTGAATAAGGCTGGGTTTAGTCAAACTATAGGGGCAGATTTGTACACCATCACTAAGAATGGTATTTTTGTTGGGAAAGGGTACGCCACTGATGGCATGTTTAAGTTGAATGTTGAATTGAATAAAATTTCTCCTTCTGTTTACTCCTTGTGTGATTTTAATATTTGGCATGGTAGACTTTGTCACGTTAATAAGCGAATTATTTCTAATGCAAGCAACTTAAGCCTAATCCCTAAACTAAATGTCAATGATTCCAATAAATGTGAATTTTGTAGTCAAGCTAAAATAACAAAGACCTCGCATAAATCAATTATAAAAGAATCTGATCCCCTAGATCTTATACATTCCGATATATGTGAATTAGATGGAAGTTTAACTAGAAATAGTAAACGTTATTTTATCACTTTTATTGACGATTGCTCTGATTATACTTATGTATACCTAATGAAGAATAAAAGTGAAGCACTTGACATGTTTAAGATGTATGTAACTGAAATTGAGAATCAATTTAACAAGAAGATTAAGAGACTTCGTAGTGATAGGGGAACTGAATATGACTCTAGTTTATTTAATGACTTTTATATTAAACATGGCATTATACATGAAACGACTGCTCCATACTCTCCTGAAATGAATGGTAAAGCAGAAAGAAAGAATAGAACTCTTACTGAACTTGTTGTTGCAATTATGTTGAATTCTGGTGCTGCACCTCACTGGTGGGGGGAAATTTTATTGACTGTTTGCTATGTCTTGAATAGAGTTCCCAAGTCAAAAAGTAAGATCTCACATTATGAGATATTAAAGAAAAGACAACCAAATTTGTCTTATTTGAGAACTTGGGGCTGTCTGGCTTATGTCAGGATTCCGGATCCGAAACGAGTTAAACTCGCTAGTAGAGCCTATGAATGTGTATTCATTGGGTATGCAGCAAACAGTAAGGCATACAGGTTTTATGATCTAAATGCCAAAGTGATCATAGAATCAAACGATGTTGAATTCTATGAAGACAAATTTCCTTTCAAATCGAGAAATAGTGGGGGCACCCTATCGAGTCACATTCCTGTGATAAAAAGTACTGAAAGCAGCGACAATGTAGAAACAGAACTTCGAAGAAGTAAAAGAGCAAGAGTTGCTAAAGACTATGGGCCCGATTATGCGGCTTATAATGTTGAAGAAGATCCAATAAATCTTCAAGAAGCATTGTCCTCTCTGGATGAGGATTTATGGCAAGAAGCTGTTAATGATGAGATGGATTCTCTAGAGTATAACAAGACCTGACACTTGGTAGACTTACCTCCTGGTTGCAAACCAATTGGTTGTAAATGGGTTTTGAAAAAGAAACTAAAACCTGATGGAACTATTGATAAATACAAGGCTCGTCTTGTAGCCAAGGGTTTTAGACAAAAAGAAAATATAGATTTCTTCGACACATTTTCACCAGTCACTAGAATCACATCCATTAGGGTACTAATTTCAATAGCTACTATTTATAACTTATTAGTACACCAAATGGATGTTAAAACAACTTTTTTAAACGGTGACTTAGAAGAAGAAATCTATATGGAACAACCAGAAGGTTTTGTGATCCAAGGACAAGAAACCAAGGTCTGCAAGTTAGATAAGTCTTTGTATGGACTAAAACAAGCTCCTAAACAATGGCATGAAAAGTTTGATAACTTAATGATTATTAATGGGTATAAAGTGAATGAAAGTGACAAATGCATTTATTACAAATCTGATAATCGCATTTGTACTATCATATGTCTATACGTAGACGATCTACTCATATTTGGATCAAACATTCAGGCCATTAATGATACGAAATCATTGTTGTGTAATAACTTTGATATGAAAGACCTCGGAGAAGCAAGTGTGATCCTGGGTATCAAGATCACGAGATCTGAACAAGGAATTTCTTTGGATCAGTCTCATTATGTGGAGAAGATCTTAAAGAAATATAAATACTTCGACTGTAAACCTGCATGCACACCTTATGATCCAAGTGTGAAACTGTTTAAGAACACTGGAGAAAGTGTCAGACAAACAGAATATGCGAGCATCATTGGCAGTCTTAGGTATGCCACTGATTGTACTAGACCCGACATTGCATATGTCGTAGGATTGTTGTGCAGATTTACAAGTAAGCCGAGTAACGAGCATTGGCAAGCTATTGAGCGAGTCATGAGGTACCTTAAAAGGACTATGGACCTCGGCATACACTATCAGAAATTTCCTGCTGTACTAAAAGGGTATAGTGATGCAGATTGGAACACCTTATCAGATGATTCCAAAGCTACTAGTGGCTATATATTTAGTATAGCTGGAGGAGCTGTATCTTGGAAATCAAAGAAACAGACCATCCTGGCTCAATCCACAATGGAGTCTGAAATGATAGCACTAGCTACAGCTAGTGAAGAAGCAAGCTGGTTAAGATGCTTGCTAGCTGAGATTCCTTTATGGGAAAAACCTATGCCAGCTATGTTGATCCACTGCGATAGTACCGCGGCTATTGCAAAAGTTGAGAACCGTTATTATAATGGTAAAAGACGTCAAATTAGAAGAAAACACAACACCGTTAGATATTGTATCTCCAAAGGAGCAGTGAGAGTGGATCATGTACGCACTGATGAAAACTTAGCAGATCCTTTGACGAAAGGATTAGCTAGAGAGAAAGTCCATAATACATCCAAAAAGATGGGACTAATGCCTATAAAGAGATGATTTACTCATGATGGCAACCCGACCTAAATGACTGGAGATCCCAAGAACTAGGTTCAATGGGTAATAACAAGTTGTGAGTAATATGAAATGACCATGCAAGTGGAGCATGAATCCTGAAGTAAGAAAAGGATGAGATAATAGAAACTCTTAATGAGATCTATACTCTGTATGAGGGAGTACCTAGGCTACAGGAGTACTCTTGATAGACTCACCTATGTGACTGTGGAACTGAGGCCGGTTCCTATGGAATTTCGAGGCAAAATTCCTAGAGCCTTCACTAAACCGGGATACACGTGCAGGGCCATTAAAGCACGGGCTATTAGAATACACCTTACGAAAAGGTTGTGTGCAGGTTTGATGTCTGAGATAGAGTTCAAGACAATAGTGTCACTCTTGTTGAATCAGAATCTGACTTGCTACGCTAAGGTTCAAGTCGTAGACACCTTTGTTTATGCACAATCTTAGAAACGTCTGACGGACGTCTAAAATCACCTTTTAAATTCAAGTGGGGGATTGTTGGAATGATGTTAATTTGGAGTAGAAGTTGGAATTATTTATTGACATTAAATGGGCAATAAATGCACACAAAGTAGAACTAATATGGAAGTGAATTTGAAAAGATTCATTTTAGTCCCACATAGGAGGGAATACAAATATTAGTAGTGTTTATATAATCCAACATGGACAATTGGGATTGGGCCCCAAGGGGCACCCAATTTTGTAAAAGGAGTGAGGACACACCCATGAGCATCTAGACACACGCGCGCGCGCCGCCGCCGCCGTCCGTCCGTCCGGCTCGGTTCGGTTCGGTCTAAATGAATTAATTTTTTGAACCCGAATTTAATAATTATTAATGTTAATTAATAATTTCGGTGGAAATTAAATAATTTTTAATTATTTAATATTAATTAATTACGAATGCTGACGTGTCACATTCCAACCTAAGTTTTGACTAACTCCACTACTGACCAACCCAGTAACCGCCAACTTTGACTGCGCCGGTCCACTCTCCCACGTTTCTAGTAACCGCCAGTTTTGACTGGGCTGGTCCACTCTCCCATTTTTCTCTCCACGGTCCACGATTCGCTGCCTATAAATACAGGCCTTCACTTCATTTGTCATGTGCACCGAAACATTGTTTTTCTCTCCTCTCTTTGCTCTCTTCATCTATAAATTTTTCTTTTTCTTGACTGGTTTTTTAACCAGATACTACGACTGGTTTATAACCATCTAAGGTGTAATCTCTAAGATCGATTTATCAGCCTGCAACTGATAAATCGAATTTGACGGGCTGTTTTATCCTGGAGACGTCGTTGTAAATTCGACTGCATTGCATAATTTTGGCAGTACGACGAAACGTCTTAAAGAAAGCGACCTAGTACGCGACTCGTCCCGATAATTTCTTTGTGCCATTTTAAATTTTTTCAAAACCGAAAAACAACAGAACATACCCCAAAGAAATTAATGAGGAAGAAAGTTTAGTATGCCTTTGTCTACTAGCCTGCTTTAAACCATAAAGTGATTTTGTTAGTTTACACACTTTGTTAGAATCATGAGAACCATAGCCAGGAGAGAGATACATGTAAACTTCTTCATGGAGATCCCCATGAAGAAAAACATTGTTGACATCAAGCTGTTCAAGGTGCCAATGCTTGACAACTGCAAGAGATAAAATGATTCTCACTGTGGTGATTTTGGCAATAAAAGAGAAAGTGTCAAAGTAATCAACTCCTTCCAATTGAGTATATCCTTTGGCAACCAACTTGGCCTTATATCTTTCTATGATTGCATTGGCATGATACTTAATCTTATAAACCCATTTGCAACTAACTAGTACCTTACCTGCAGGGAAATGCACAATTTTCCAAGTTTGGTTTTCCTCACGTGCAGCCATTTCAACATCCATAACATTTTTCCAACAATCAAATTTGGAGGATTGGTTGTATGTTTTTGGTTCAGGGATAAAGGAGATGGTGCAACTTAACTTCTTGTAATTTTGAGAACAATTATGATAAGATAAAGAAGTAGAAATAGGATAAGATACTGATGTAGAGAGATTTATGGAAGAATTGGAAATAAGACTGCAATGGTAGTCTTTAAGATAAGAAGAGGGTTTTGTGGATATAGTGGATATTCTAGTGATAGGAAAAAAACCATTAGTTGGGATAGTGAAAGGATTGGTATCCAAACTGGTAGAGGGTACAACAGTGGAAGATTTAGGGTCTAAGTCTACAATGGTAGGACTAGATGGACTTGGTGACTGAACAACTACAGTAGGGATGGATGTAGTGAGGTCTACATCAAAAGTACCGGGAGATATATGAAAGAGATGTGTAACATGGGTAGGGTAAGGGGTGATATCAGAGGCATTAATGGGTGGCTCAAGTACATCAGGAGGGCCTGTACTGTCACGAGGAGGCCCATGTACAACAATATGGACTATACTGTCATGAGGAGGGGAAGTAGCTGATATCACATCAGAATCAAGGAAGGGTTGATTATTATCCAAAGGATAAATGGGATGTTCATGGGTAGGAGGAGTATTCTGTTTGAATGAGACAAATGATTCATAAAAAAACACATTTCTTGAAAGAAAGATTTCATTAGATTGTAAATCATAAAGAAGGAAGCCCCTGCTACCATCTTTAAATCCAAGAAAAACAACTTTTCTTGTTCTAGGCTGGAATTTAGTCATGTGGTTTTGTAGGATGGTGACAAAGCATAGGCAACCAAAAACTTTCAGATGGATAATGACAAGAAATGTATTAAAGAGTTTCTCATAAGGACACTTAGAATGTAATAAGGGACTATGGATGTGGTTGATTAAGTGGACATCATGTTTAATGCTAAAATTCCACAAAGTGGGAGGAATATTAGAGTGGAAAGTGATGGCTCAAGCAACATTAAATAATGCATGTTGTACTATGACAATACAACAAAAATCAAAGTCTTATTTCACAAAGTGGGGAACGACTGACTATCCAAAAGTTTTAAAAATTAAAGATAAAAAGAGAATTTTAGAAATCAATTAGTTAAAATTAAATTAGATAATTCGTTAAGTGTTAGGAAAATCTATTAATGAATCGAAGAGTATGAAATCAATTACATAAAGAAAAATTGATTAATAAGATATTGTAAATTAATTAATGAATAAACAATAATTAAGTAATATGGTTATTCGAGTAAACAATAAATGATAATAGTAGTAATGAAATAATGAATAAAGAGTAATTAATAATTAGTGAATGAATAGTTAAGTATAATAATAGTAATTATAAAGATAATAGTAATGCTTAGTCAATAATTAGGTGATTTGTAGAATCTTGTATATATACAGCTTGAAGAATTTTTCTGAGTCTGATATGTAGAATTAATGATGATATATTATATATAATCAATGAATAATTAAGTGAAGTTGAGGCAACATAACAAATCATACATATAAATGCAGATTGATTGAAGAAGAGAAAGCGGAAGGAAAAGAAGTAACTGTGTTATGTTATGTTTCTTGCTTTTAGTCCCACATCGCCTCTATAGTTTTTTATTAAAGCGTTTATATACCACAGTTAAGTCATGTTAGCTTGTCCCTTCGGGGACATCCGATAAAATTGGAACGATACAGAGAAGATTAGCATGGCCCCTGCGCAAGGATGACACGCACAAATCGAGAAATGGTCCAAATTTTTTTTGACTTTTTTTCCTTCTTCTTCTCTGTTCGTTTTCATTATCATTAGGGTTTCTGTTTCTGCATTTCTTTTTTCTTTTCTCTTTGATTTTGTTTATAGGTTTTGTTCGTTTTCTCTTTGATTTTGCGTTTAGGGTTTTGTTTCTTTTCTCTTTGATTTTGCGTTTAGGGTTTTGTTTTCCTTTCAATTTCGAATGCAGGTAGGTGGTGTTCATGTTCATGACAATTTCGAAATTGGGGGTGTTTCCTACTTCAACCAAGTATTATGTATAGTTAAATTCTTTTTCTGATTTTGGTTATTATGTTAAGTTAAATTGTTATGTATACATACTCTTCTGTCTAATCAAATGGTTCACCATATTGATAACATAGCTTTCAATTCAATTCTTTGTTAAATAAAACATCAAATAATAGTAGATTTCCAAATTGTGTTTCTATCTCATTCATATACACATTTTCACCCATTTTCCCAATCAAAGGGAAAAGGAAAATATTTACAACATTCCTAGATTCTACAAAATGTCAATACTAATCTATGTCACTCTCTTGCAGTCCCATATTCATACACCTTTGAAGCCTGAAGTTATATGCAAGAAAACATGTTCCGTGCAAGGAATTGTCAGACCGCCCATTCGATGATCATATACGAAGTCTTCCTCTGTTTCACTCAACAAGTTTTGAAATGAAGGTTGGTTCAAATATGATATGGGGATCACAAACCGCTTCATTTCCTCACCAATGTACACCGCAAGATAGTCCTTTGGCACATTCGCTACTTTTGATGATGTTTGGCTATTGCTAAATGAAGCATGTCTAATAGCTACAGGTAAACGGAAACCCATTTTAAATGTTTCAAATAACAAGCTAAAACTCTTCAAATTTAAGGGGAGAAAATGTATCTATCTTTTGATGCTTAAGTGAGTGATTTGTGATGGATGTGTAGCAAAGTAGTGTATTTTTATAGTCTTCATTCAAGAGTTTCTTCAAATCCACTTAGTTGAGAACTTATCCTTAAAGAATGGGGTCCATGAGATGAGAGATCACATGGTACTGTCTTTTAATGTCTCTCCAACAAGTTCAATAAGAGTGCTTATATACCCCACCCCACCTTCTCAATGAAAGGCCAACAGATTAACCACTTGGAAGTCAAATGGCTACTCATATTTTTGTTGACATGTCACATGTTCTCTTCACATCCATAACGCGGTTCAATACTGATATATATGGCTAGCCACCAATATTTCTCTTGTTAGCATGTATCATAATTGTTAGTTGGCTACAAATCATTAATATTAGGAGGCTACAGGGAACACATATAGGGCTTGGTCGGTCATTAGTCATGCTGACCAGAAGAGAAGATAGATAGAAATTGAACAGCACTTCAAAAGAGCTAAGTATACGTTTGGACCCACAACTACCATTAACAAAAATATGCTATTCGGAATATTGAACTTCAAGTCAACTGTCCTATATATTTGCCGTCTTTTGAACATGTCTAGCAGCAAGTGCTTTGTCCATTGATTTGTTTTCTGCATACATTTATTCATGAAACTCTATTGTTAAGAATAATTAACTAGTACGATAAGGCCCATTGTTTTTTCCTACTCTAGTATCAGATTCAGGAGCCATGAATGAGTGCCAAACCATATCATACATTTGATGGGTTAATACTGCTTTTATGTCAAGTTCTCCATTTAAAAGTGATAAGATATACAATCTTTAATAAAAGGCCGACAAGAAACAGCTGGCTAATCAAGAGATCATTGTCTAGACTGGATGAGTTTCTAGCCTTTATAAATCTACCTAGATGACGAAAGCTCTAGACATGTAAACACGCTGTGTCTTTGATACAAGATATCTTAGTTTGGGTGAATGTTTTATTAGGTTAGAGTTAGACAAATTTGCAGGAACATTCAATCTAGATTCTACCTACAGTGTGTAGATTCTACCTAAAGCAAGGAAAACTAGATTTGTATTTATAGCTTATTAATAGAAGCAAATAGGAGCCCATTGAGTTGTTGAATATATTATGTCATTATGATTAGGAAATAAGTAATACCAAACAATCTCTTCCTGAATTTTTCATTCAGACAGACAATTCTAACCTGTTCCAAGGATAGGAAAAGGAAAAAAATCTATACAAATCTAATTGATGACTATTGTACAAAATTTCTAGGCTAATCTATGTCAGTCTCCTTTAGTGTAAGATTTATATGCTTTTGAACTGAGACGTAATATCCAAGAAAATATCTTCTGTGCAAGGAATTGTAAGGCCACCCATTGGATGATCATATCCAAATTCTTCCTCTGCTTGACTCAACAAGTTTTGAAATAATGGTTGGTTCAAGTATGAAATGGGGATGACAAACCGCTTCATTTTAAACCAACTGCTTGTACTATGTCTAGTCATTTCATTTCAAACATGCATCAGACATGGCACATGTTCTGTTCATATTGACAATAAAGCTTAATGTTGATATATGACCTGAAGAATTATCAGTCTTACACTACTGTTAGTAGCACACTAAATATGAGTTATCCATATTGTTTTGTTCACAAGAGATCACATGGAACTTTCTAGAGTTCTTTCTTAAGACTTGACAGAGAGTTAAAGTTATGTCCCACATTACAAAGTTGTTTCAACTTTGAAAATGAAAGTGACATGCATAGGAAAGAAAAACTACTAATTTTTAAACCATTGCAATGGCATTATTATTATTATTATTATTTTTTTTTTCCTTTTCTTTTCAGAGAGGCTTAAAATGTCTAAAATTTACTTCAATAAATTCTGATGGTTACATACCCTGCCATTTATCAGACATAGACAGCAGTGTCTATGGTAATTTAGCTGACATAAATAGTCGATCCGTTATAGCCATTAGATGATTGAAAGTATTTGAATTTAATTACAACTAATTTCACACACATTTGAATGGTATGGTTGGTGTTTGCTGATAGTGAAAAACTTATTACACCGACAATGCATAACAATTATTGTCAAAATAATTAGCTAATAGGATAGGGCCCGATATTTTTCAAACTCAAGAAGTATTGTAGCCATGAATAAACATAGTAAGAGATAAGATATTCAGTCATGAATAAAAGACCAATTGCGATGAATTTCTAGATCTTACGAACTTTTAAATTCCAATTGAGAATAGATTATTTGATATATATTTTATAATCTGAGAAAAATTGGATTTTATATATATTTTATCAAGGACCAATTTTGAAACAAAAGAACATATTACATACCCACGTATCATCCGTAACTATTATATCATCACTAACTGTGTAAGACAACTTCCACCACTACAAAACATGGCCCTTTATCTTTTTTTAGGATTATTGCACTTTTTAAACTCTGCAAAAAATGATATTAACTTTATACTTTATTATTCTCTATACTGTTTTGCAGATAACTACTATAATGTGCTTCAACAATTAATACTTCTTTCAATCTTGGATTGCTTTTTTCAAAGATAATTTCTTCACTCTGCTACGTCAAATCTTCCATCATCTAAAAGGTATGTTTACTACATTTTAATAATCCAAAATCCCATACACAAATTTTCAGACGTAACTCGTAAGTTGTAATTGTTATTATTGGATTGCCAGGATTTATATACACCATATCAGTCTTACCACGTTCATAGAAAACCTTGCACAATTGTAAAACCTTTTGATGCACATCATTTTAATGTTTAAGATCTGTGTATTGGGGTTATGGCGTAGAATAATTTTTTAGACAGACGTATAGTTTGAAAAAGTTGGAGAAACAATTATTTTGCAAGATACGAATTAAGAAATGAAGTGTGGGAAGTTATCATTAGTGCACATCATTTAAATCCTATCTATATTTATTACTATTTTTTTAACATAATTAATTAAATTATGTTACTTATAAATTACATACGTGTATGACAGTTACATTAATAAAATGGAGAATAATATCTGTCAAGTATCAAGTCAACAACAAAGAGCAAAAAGGGTCGAAAATGAAAGGAAGAGGAGACAAAATATGAACAACGAGTAAAGCGAAAATCATCTATCAAGACGACGTGAAAATTATAGGTAGCGACAAGAGCAAGAGAAATAAGCTCAAACATCTTGCACTATAAACAATTAGACTTCCATTTCAAAATTTTACAAATATGACTTTTCCAATATCACACTTTCAAAGAATTCATGAAAGTAAAGCCAACCCAAGTAGAATTACAAATGCTAATAATGTTACACTAGGTTAGTGATGATCAATGTAGGTATTATATTGTACATTGTACAATATCGTTTCATCTCTCATTTTATGTATTTAAACTCTATGCACATCACCTAATCAACAATAGTCAATCTGTTACAAGTATAAGGGATATTGTTCTAAGTATGCGAGCAGTGACTTTAACAAATGTATATATGTTAATTATTATTTTTGTATCAGTTGATAATGATGTTGATGAAGCTTTGGAGGATGCAGCAATGTCAGATGTTAACAAGGAAGACAGAGATAATGGTGCATCATCATGTCATCCTCAAGGTATGCTCATAAACATTTTGTGTCAAATAAATGTAGCTTATACTCGAGTAACATAAAATTGAAAATTATGCAATAATAAATCTTCTTTTGAGGCATCTTATGTTAATTTTTTCTTTGTATTTAGATTTTAGATAATATATAGTAATCAATATTAAAATCATGCCTATAAAATCAAGACGCAATATTGCTCGAAATTTCAAAAATAACACGATAATGGAAAAATCCCTGTTGCCTAATCCAATTACCTATAGAGATTGCAATGCAAGATTGTTTCATCAAGAATCACGTGACACGTGTTGAATTGATGGAAATGTATCATTTTCACGAGTTAATGCTCCTATAGAATTGCAACAATTTATTTTTAGATGGTTCAGCATAAGGAAACCATTTTAGACAACATATTCGAAGTTACAATCATGTGCTCTCATTCATTTCAATTGGTGTTCACGTTGATGAGAATATTCTTGCATCTGATCGTGTATATATACATTTTGTGCTCAAGGTGATTTTTACCATAACATAGGAGAGTTTTTATCCAAATGAGGGTGTCGAGTCACGTTTCTTACAAATATACATCTACGACACAAATAATGAGCTACATAATAAAATGCATGAAAATTCACAGCTACACTAAAATGTTGTTCACAAATTACAAAAAATGCTCCATCGGTTTAATCCTTTTGTAATTAGGTTCAAGCAACTGTTACTACTTCCAAATATCGGTGAATGTAGCCTCATACTTAAAAAACGTCCAAGTAATCACCATCAATATAATCTTCCAACTGCAGAACAAGTTGCAATAATTATTGCTGGAGGTGATTCAGATTCTATGGAATATGGAAGGGATATTAATGTAATTCGTCATGATGGAAATCTAAAGAAAGTTCGAGAGACAAAGGGATATAATTATCCTTTGCATTATCTGTTCGCTGTGATTTCTGACGAACAACCTCTGGTTAACCAATCTTTTACAGGACTGGGTTACTTGCAGGACCAACCAAATAAGTCATAGGACACTGTAGGCACATAATTTCAACACCATGAGTTAAGATGTAAAATCATGTTTTTACTAAGGAAATGGTCACCAGATAAAGGAGAAAGAAAATAAAGATATTCAGAAGAAGTTTTGATATTTTCGACAAGACCAGATGTTCAAATACTTCGACAGGAATATGAGGAATGTTTCAGCAGACAAAGTTTGAAGAACTTTCATTACAGTTCAGCATTTGACAGAATTTGAAGAATTGGTGTGCTTTTCGACATTTCGACAGAAGATAGGTTGGAAGAGATTTCGACAAAGGCATTATCCTATAAAGTTTGAAGAGTTTTGTTCTCTTCGACAATTCGACAAAACGAAGAGATGCAGCGTTTCGTCACAAAGAGGAAGAATTCAAATTCAAAAGTTACAACATTTGGCAGTTGGACGCGTGGAAGCTTCAGGAAAAAGAAGAATACATGCAGATTGACAAGTGTCAAATAGTTAGGATTTTTCCGTTTTAGGCAGTTATTTTATTTGTATATAAATAGGGTAATTGTTGTAGAATCATGGTGGTGAAAAACTTGTACAATAATCCTGTAAAAAATACTCGAAGTACCCAGTGTGAGAGAAACGAATTTGATATTTGGAGAAATGTACGTGTTGAACACCAATTTTATTCAAGTTATTTAAATTACAAGTCTTTTTCGTCCAATTCTTTTACTTCCAGTTTCTTTACTTTTCTGCAAAATTTATGGTCTTTTTGCCATTTTTCTTTACTTTTTGTTCAACTTTTAGTTTACTTTACTTTTACATTCAAACATTCAAGATTTTAATATCATTGACAAAACAAACCACAAACAATTATCAAACACTAAGAGTAATCTGACAACAAAATTGCACATGTGTCCTAGGACTTGTTTGGTTGGTCCTGCAAGTAACCCAGTCCTGTAAAAGATTGGTTAACCAGAGGTTGTTCGTCATAAATCACAGCGAACAAATTGGCACACCCGGTGGGACCAGTGCAATTGTAAAAATTAATACAAATCCTCTTAGTTAGAAAGTTTCTTACTGCGTTGTATGATTCTTAGAAGCGGTAAATTAGCCGTAACCGACGTAGAAAGACCAAAAAGAACAAGAGGAAGAAAGATGGCTAATCCGCCAAATACTTCAAACAATCCTAATGAAATCATTCCAGTATCTAATCCTATCCATTCGTTAGAAGGAAGTGCAGGTTTTGGCCCTGTTTTAGAACAGATTGTGCCTTCATCAGCAGATTCGATACCAGCGGTTTCAGGATCCCAAAATGCGCCTGGTTCTTCCACAATAGGACACCCAATGCCCATGGGAACGCCTCCTCCTGGAGGAAGTAACTTTAGGCCATTCTTTAATTATTCCATGCCCATGTTTGGTAGAGAACAACCATATGGAATGCCAACTTCAATGATGGCAAATTTACATAATTCATCACCATTGTTTTCTGATGCTATGGTTCAAATGTCTTCACCATTACAAGGGTCAGGATATGGTGGAAATGGGAGTAGATTAAATCAGATTCCACCAGGATTCCAAATGCTAACTATTACGAACCATTCTGCGCAATTAATTCGTCAACAGATGGATGAAAGTAACCATGGTATGGTACAGACATTGACACAACAAATGGGAGAAGTGTTCAACCCTTTAATACAAAACACTACTCAAACAAACCAGATATTGGCATTACAAATGGCACGTATTGCTAGTTTCTTTGGAGTTCCTCAAACACAACAAAGAATACAAATAAATCAAAATCCTGTTAATAGGCCTGTCGAAGAAGAACCTACCATAAACCAAAGGCCATCAGAAAATCCTCAGGAAAATCCTAGGGACCAAGAGGTAGTAGTCGAACAGCCTCGTGTAGAAAATCCTGTTCGACAGGAACCTAGGAGAATAATAGTTCAAAGAGACCAGAACGCTGATGAAATATTGCAGCAAAGAATGCGTTGTAACAATTTGCCTGTCGAAAATAACATTGCAGCCATGGTCGAAAGAATAATGGCGCAAAATGGGGTAAACGTAGGATTACAAAGGCCTAGTTATACTTCCCCTTTGTCTGAATACGTTTTGCAACAAGAATTACCACCAAGGTGGAAAGTCCCTAAATTCACCAAATTTTCAGGGGATACTAGTGAATCCACCATAGAGCACATAACACGTTATTTGATCGAAGCAGGGGAAATAGCCAATAATGAGAACTTAAGAATGAAATATTTTCCAAGTTCTTTGACAAAAAATGCTTTTACTTGGTTTACTTCCTTGCCTGCGAATTCAATATTTACATGGACCCAATTAGAAAGATTGTTCCATGAACAATTCTATATGGGGCAAACTAAGATAAGTTTGAAGGAATTAGCAAGTGTCAAAAGAAAATTCTCTGAACCTATAGATGACTATCTAAATAGGTTTAGATTATTGAAGGCTAGATGTTTTACACAAGTGCCAGAACAAGAATTAGTCGAAATGGCTGCAGGGGGTCTGGATTATTCCATAAGGAAAAAATTAGACACCTAGTATTTAAGAGACATGGCACAACTAGCAGATAGAGTAAGACAAATAGAAAGGCTAAAAACTGAGAAATTTAGATCAAATAAAAATAAAAAGGAAAGAGTGGCCTATGTAGGGATATGTCAAGACGAAGATTATGACGAAAACTAATCCGTAATTTTCGACGAACAAGAAATTGATCTGGCAGAATTAAAACAAGGCCCACCGTATTTGTGTAAAGTTTTAGCTCCGTCGAATGGAAAAAATCCAGTCGAAATTGAAAGGAATGATAGGTTCCCTAAAAGAACTTACACATTCGACATCACCAAGTGTGATGAAATTTTCGACTTATTAGTTAAAGATGGTCAATTGATAAAACCAGCAGGCACTAAAGAGCCTCCTGTAGACCAACAGAAAAAGAGAGTTTTTTGCAAATACCATAATTTTTTGGGTCATAAAACTTCTCAATGTTACCTTTTGAGGGATCTTGTTCAGAATGCAATTCAGAACGGAAGGTTGAAATTTGGAGACAAAGCTAAGCAACAGATGAGGATCGACTCTAATCCCATGCAGGTTGTGGAAGCCAACTATGCTGAACCGGAGATGGTGAACATGGTCGAAATGGAAGTGATGTCTGAAGGAAGTTTTGAAATGGTAGAAGCTACTGAGGGCTTCGACACCAACTTCACAATGATAGAAGCTGCTGAGGGCTTCGACACCCATGTAAACATGATGGAAGCTGCTGAAGGCTTCGACACCCATGTAAACATGGTGGAGGGTGCTGATGATCTCACTGATCAGGCTGAGGAGGTAATATCTGAAGGCTCTGTGGCAAAACCAGCCATAATCAATGTTGCTGAGGATCTTGACACTAAAGAAATAAATGATTACACCAACACAGAAGAAACTACTGATATTTTCGACAGCCAGGAAGAAGTCAAAGCTACTGAAGGCTTCGACAGAGAGAACATACTTAAAGCTACTGAAGGCTTCGACGGAGGGAACACAGTCAAAGCTAGTGAAGGCTTCGACAAGAAGAGTAACAACAAAGGTACTAAGCATGGAGTGGTCTGGGACACTCTAGGAGAGCCCATTGGAAAGTTTGACTTCATGGTGAAGTATTCTGCACCACCAAGCTCTAAAACTGACATCAATGAAATCAAACCCACAGGATGGGGAGATTTCTTCAGAGATGTTGACGAGGAAACAGATAATAAGGTCCTCATTACCAAAAAAGAGGCCACTGAAGGCCTTAGTCATGACAAAATTGAGGAAATAGGAATTGCTGACAATGTCAACACTGTCGAACCAGTGAATAAAAGCGTTACCAGAATTAAAGAAGATGCTGCTGAAAGTTTCGTGCAGCCCACCCCTCATGGAATTCTGCGCAGAATAATGGAAGATCCAAAAGAAAAGTCAGTTGCGCAATGTTGTAAGTACATCCACAAAGGCTTACGCCCAAAAAGCAGTTTGGATCAGTTAAAAGGAAATATCTCTGAGGAGATGATGTTAATTGAAAAAATGAACAAACTAAAGATTACAAGTGATCAGAATGCAGACGTTCATATGGTGGAGGTCACTCAGAAAACACAAGCAGATACCAATAAAAAGAATCATCAAGAGGAACATCAGAAGTCTGTTTATCCAAAAGAAGACGAAAGTCTGTTGGAATTCATCCAAAGATGCCAGAAAAAGAATGCAGAGGTCATGCTTTGTCCAATGTGTAGTGCTGTATTCGACAGAAAAGCAGCCAACAATCTGGAAGCAGTAGAGAAGACCAAAAAGAGAGGAAACTAGGGAGCAGTCCCACCAGTCAGAAATGAGAGGTTTGATCCAAGAAAAAGGGAACATCATAACCAGAGAATGGGAGAAAGGCGTTATAGTACCTATAAGCCATCCAACAAGGCAAATGATGACAAGTGGGTCCAGCCTATAAGGGATGCCCAAGGTCAGAAAAGGTGGAAAAATTTTGAAGTAAATAGGGGTGCTTCGATAGAAGCAAAAAAGGAAGTAGAAAAACCAAAACCAAAATACATCTCTGAAAATTACAAGGGGAAGAACCCCATGTCGAGGTCTCAATGGAGGAGGTTTCAAAGGCAAAAGAGAGCCGAAAAAGAAACTGCAGAACAGAACATGGATGGTAAAAATAAAGCTGAATCAAGTAAGTTTATGCAGGCAATAAGCAAAGGAGAGTCTCTGCCAAAAGAAGAGCCTTCTCAGAAAAACAAATCAAGCAACATAACAGAAATGTCAAAGACTAACAACAAAATGCCAGAAGACGAAGAAGTGACTGATGACTTCAAGTCAGATTCTGAAGCGTCCTTCGACGGAACATGCAATGTGGTTTCAGTATTGCCTAGAGATTATGACAGAACAATGGAAGTGGAGGACGAAGAGGATGATATGGCAGATGACAGCATAGGGCTTAAGCCTGTGTGTTACTATGTAATGAATAATGGCTGTGTCGAAGAGCAGAATGCGTTCTTTGAAAAGCCAGACGATGCAATGAAGGTCCATTTGAAGCCCTTGTTTATAAAAGGGAAAGTAGAGAATGTGGGTGTAAACAAGATCTTGGTAGACGGAGGAGCAGCTGTCAATCTAATCCCTCATTATATGATAAAGAAGATTGGCAAAGATGACTCAGACACCAAACCTCACAACATGGTGTTATCTAACTATGAAGGTAAGGTAGGAACGACAATGGGGGTGATACAGTTGAACCTAACTGTGGGAACCATTACCAGACCTACAATGTTTATGGTTATAGCATCAAGAGCAAACTACAATCTGTTGCTAGGAAGAGAGTGAATCCATGGGATTGGGGCTGTACCTTCATCCATGCATCAGAGGATAACAATTTGGAGGCCAGACGGGATCGTCGAGAACATAGAGGCAGACCAAAGTTACTTCATGGCTGATGTGAACAACGTTAATAGTCGTAATTTCGACAAAAACTTGCCTCACATAGCACCTTGCAACCCTGCTGGGTTCGACTTGACAGCCTCCGACAATGCATATTGTTCCATGTATCTCCACCCTACGCATGGATTCCAATGGGACAAAGAGATAATTGGAGAGACGAATTATGCTTGGGGAACCACTCACGTAGATCCAACTGGGTGGGGAAGTGAATTTAGTGAAAATGACTGAAGCATCGACAATGAAAAGGATTACGGCTTATATAGCCGAAAACAAACTCAAAGCGGCCCTTGAGGCCGAAGTAAAATATATGGCTATCGAAGCCAACGCACAAAGTGTCGAAGGACAACATCCTCAACAAACTGTCAAAGAACAACATCCTCAAGAGAATGTTGAGGAACAATGTCCAAAACAAAGTATTGAAGAAAACTTTAATGACAACCAAAATGGCGAATGGCAAAATCAAAGGCTTGACGCCATTTATGATGACGAACCCCTGGGGTTTGAAAAAGATCCAGCACCAACAAATATGAAGATGGTGGCGCAGGATCCTTTAGAAGAAATTAATTTAGGACTGGGGGCAGAAAAAAGGCCAACTTACATCAGTGCCAAGATGGATCCTCAGTTCAGAGTCGAAGTAATCCAATTGCTGAATGAGTTTAAAGACTGCTTCGCATGAGATTATGACGAAATGCCTGGTTTAGACAGGAACTTGGTCGAATTGAAGTTGCCAATAATGGAGGGAAAAAAACCAATAATGCAAACTCCCAGACGCTTCGCACCAGAGATCCTGTCGAAAATTAAAGAAGAAGTCGAAAGACTCCTAAAATGCAAATTCATCCGTACAACGAGGTATGTCGAATGGATTGCTAATATTGTTCCTGTGATTAAGAAAAATGGCAAGCTTAGGGTATGCATTGACTTTAGAGATTTAAACTCAGCTACCCCTAAGGATGAATATCCTATGCCAGTAGCAGAAATGCTTATAGATTCTGCAGCAGGCCATGAGTATTTGAGTATGCTTGATGATACTCTGGCTACAACCAGATTTTTATTGCTGAAGAAGATGTTCCAAAGACAACTTTTTGTTGTCCTGGGGCAATAAGAACATATGAATGGGTAGTAATGCCCTTTGGTTTAAAGAATGCTGGAGCCACTTATCAAAGGGCAATGAATTCTATTTTTCATGATTTCATTGAGACATTTATGCAAATTTATATAGATGATATTGTGATTAAGTCTGTCTCAGGTTCAAGCCATATTGACCATCTTCGACAATCCTTTGAAAGGATGAGGAAGTTTGGTTTAAAAATGAATCCCCTTAAATGTGCTTTTGGTGTGCAGGCGGATGATTTCTTTGGTTTTGTGGTCCACAAGAAAGGGATCGAAATTAATGAGAACAAAGCCAAAGCCATAATGGAAGCGAAAGCGCCATCGACAAAGAAGGGATTGTAGTCTCTACTAGGGAAAATCAACTTTCTTAGAAGGTTCATCTCCAACCTTAGTGGAAAGACACAGACTTTCTCACCTGTACTTCGACTGAAGAAGGAAGATTTCACTTGGGGGCAAGAGCAACAAGATGCTTTCGACAAAATCAAAGAGTATCTGGCTAGTCCTCCAGTTCTAATGTCTCCTTGTCGAAAAAGAAGTATGAGGCTTTACATCTCAGCATCTGACAAAACATTGGGAAGCATGCTTTGTCAGGAAGATGAAGATGGCGTCGAAATGGCCATCTATTACCTCAGCAGAGTCTTAAATGATGCTGAAACTAGATATAGTATAATAGAAAAACTATGTTTATGTGTATATTTCTCTTGTACAAAGTTAAAGCATTATATAAAACCCATTGATGTATATGTATCCTCTCATTTCGACGTAATAAAATATATGTTATCTAAATCCATTTTACATAGTCGAATTGGGAAATGGGCCTTGGCATTAACTGAATATTCTTTGAAGTATATGCCTCTAAAGGCTGTCAAAGGACAAGTGGTTGCTGATTTTATAGCTGACCACTCAATAAATGAAAGTGAAATAAAATATGTCGAAGTAGAACCTTGGACATTATATTTCGACGGTTCCAGTCACAAGAATGGAACTGGTGTTGGGATGTTGATTATTTCTCCTAATAAAATTCCAACAAAATTCAAGTACAAAGTAGAAGGCTTGTGTTTAAATAATGAAGCAGAATATGAGGCTTTGATTGCTGGACTTGAAATATTGTTGGAATTGGGGGCAACAAGAGTCGAAATAATGGGTGACTCTGAGTTGGTAATAAAGCAATTGACAAAAGAATACAAATGTGTCAAGGAGAATTTGATCATGCACTTTGTAATAGCCAATAGACTCCTCAAGAAATTCGACAGTGTAGCCTTTAAACACATTCCTAGATTGGAAAATAAGGAAGCAAATGACTTGGCTCAACTGGCATCAGGCTACAAAGTGTCGAAAGAAAATTTGGAGAAAGCTATTGAAGTAAGAGGAAGAGTATTATCCACCAAATTGTCCCCATCAGATTTGGAGACAATAAGACTGGGTTATTGATGGGCTAAAGACGTACTCTAATATGTGTCTAGCGGTATCTTAACTGCAAGCGCACAGCCTATCGAAGTAATATTTAAGATTATCGATCCCACAGGGACTTTATGATTACTTAGTGCTAGAGGGTTTTACTAGTTTAGCTAAGGTGAATGGTTGTCACGATTTTTTGGTTGTTTTTAAGAATTAAAGACGGGAATTGAATTTTAGTTTAATAAAATAATAATAAGGCGGTCGGTATGTAAATATGTTAACTTAGGCGGGTCAATCTAACCTAGGCTTATAAGGATGGTTCACTTAATTTATTCTGTAGAGGTTATCAGTTTAAATATCTTTAACTCACACTCTCGTGGTCTTATCTCAGATCTTATTCCTAAAGCCCTATGCCTGCTCTCGCTAGCCCATAAGTGTTTAGAAATAATTTTTGGAAACTTAATAAGTCTAATTCATTTTAAAGCACTCTCGCTGTGTTTAAATTAAATGTCTAACTTTAGCTATCTGGTTAAAATCTCACACTCTCGTGGTCTCGACCTAACCTATTACACTTTCCTTACTCTCGTAACAAAAAGATTAATTTTTTAATAAAAAGTCACAGCCAGAATTTTAAGTTCTTAATTATTTTAAGCCTAGAATTGATTTTACCGATTTAGTGTATTTTAATTACATACCGCCCTAAAGTGTTTAGCTACTCATAGTTGTTGTACCAGACAGATGCAGAAACAGAGGAGCACAAATTAAAATATGCATTATAAAGAAATAGAAATAAATTCTTAACATTAATATAAATGCGAATTAATTAAAAATCTGAATAATAAAAATAATGTCAAACTCCTTCTTCCACAATCTGGCAAGCTCGGAGTGCGGACCGGAATCGAAAATAAAATTACAAAAACGAAATGCTGAAGGCTTGAAAGAAATTAAATAATAACAATTTCCTAATGTTGGAAATTGTTATTTGATTTGGTTGGGATATAGAAAATAAAACAAGAACAGAAACAATTGCTGGAAAAATTAATGAAATAGGGTGCAATGGAAATACGGCAGAGCTTCCGCAAGAAAAATTAAAATAAAACTCTGTACTTTCTACTTTGAAATAAATCTATTTATAGGAAACATAATTTGGGCTTGGCAGTTGGAATAATGCGTGGGCTTCGTAGTTGCTGAGAGAATCCAGGGAGAACTTGTGTTACTGGGTCTGCGGAAGAATAGGAAAAGTTATGACTTCACGTAGCACGTTCATGACCAATTCTCACCAAGTAAATCTAATTTCCCCTTGTCACGTTCGTGACAAGGGTGTCACGGGCGTTATCCTCATATTTAGCGCGTCACGGTCGTGACGGCTTGGTGACGATCGTGACTGCTACAATTAGCGTGTCACGGTCGTTACTGCATTGTGACAGTCGTGACAATTGCAAATTATGCAGATTATGCAGAATTCCTCTCTTCTTCTTCTTTTCATGCTTGTTTTTGCTCATTTCACTTTTGGCTTATGATTTAGCTTTATAATTGTTATACCTGCAAAATGACAAAGAAAACTCGAGGAATCGGGTGTTAATACGATAAATGTGCGATAAAACGGCATTGAAACATAGTAATAAAACGATACTTTTTCTCGTTATCAAACTTCCCCAAACTTAAACCTTTGCTTGTCCTCAAGCAAATAGTCGGTTGAAAAAATGATCGGACAGGTTTCCATCGACGCATACACATAACAAACCATACGAGGAATCGTTTTGCTAGATAAACCGGTACTAGAATAAAACACTAACGATACACTAATGACACAAGCAACAAGCTAAGTCGTCGACTTCCCGTTAAACAAAACATTCGGTAATTGCGTTACGATTCCACCTAGAGTCTTTTGATCTTATTTCACCCGGTTTCATTCTAGCGCAATCACATTAAGCCCTTTGCCTTAGCACGCACGTAGTGGAGTAGCTGGTTAGTGATTTTGATCCTTTATAAGCACGGGGTCTGGTACACGAATGTGGCGACCCTACATATATTATCCGATTTGGAGGTTGTGGGGGATCGAGCCGTAGCACGCCCTACCAAGTTCAGAACCAGGTACCTCTAAACCAACCCGCAATGGACTCCTTCTCATATTTCTCGTTTCTTATATGCGACCGTGTACTTTGGTGCAATTTCTTTTTATTGGCATCGAGATATGAAGGATCATTATAGATTAGGCATCAAACACTTATGTTCATCGGCTCCCCACGTGGTTTGTGTTCAGACGGTGCTGACTGCTAGTATAAACTACTAGGGGTTACTTTTGAACTGAAACTTAAGGTGTAGTCGTAACAATTATCGGAACGGAATGCTAAAGTAAGAAGTCTAAGGTGTCAAGACTGTATTGATCTTGTTGAATCGTTCTCAGCTTCCTAACTATGATTTCATAGGTAAGTCGGGTAATGCGAAGATAAAAATATAATTTTTTTTCGGTATGGCTAAATAAACGGGGAAAATTCGAAACTAAAGAAATAGCACAAATATTACTTTGTTTCATTAAAATACGAAAGGGAAAAGGGAAATACAACAGAATGGAAAGTGCGGAAAGGGAAATGCGGAAAAAGGAAAGGTATCTCTCCCACACTATATCAGACATTGTCCTCAATGTTGTGATATAATAGCGGGTAAAATACAATACAAACAACGAAAATGGAAAGACAAAAACATAAACAAAAACTAAGGCTGCTGACGACCACGACCTCGGCTTCTGGTGCGGGAGCGTCTGGTCGGAGTCGCTTCAGGATCAGAACCGGTGCCGGTGAGAGCAGTGATATCAATACACAAAGCCTCTAGCTTGCTAAAAATCTCTCCAAGCTTCTCATCTGTCGTCCTCTGGTTGGTGGCAACAGCTGAAAGTAGTGCGTCATGTTGCTCTTTTTGCCTTCGCTCTAGTGCGACATTCATCTGGTTTTGCTGATGAATCGCACGGAGGACGTCTTCAAGTGTGAATTCTTGCGCAAGTGGCTGTCGGGTGGAGGACTCAGGAATGTCCTGTACAGGGTCAGCATCATCCATGGTATCTTGCATCTCGTCCACTGGTGGATCGGCCTGCTCATCAATAATGGGGACGTGGCCGGTGTAAACACCCCAAATTTGCCCTCACCCATTCACACCATGGCTTGTGATCTTCTCATATGCATAAACTCAACTATAGCATCTCATACCACATTTTTGATTCACTGCATTGCTTCTAAGTCATCTGCATCTAGGGTTTGTGATCTGAGCAATCCAAGAGCTATTTGAGCCACTCCAAAGGTCATCAATCACTTCAAAGGGGTCCATGTATGTTCAAGCATCATATTATATCCTCTCAAAGTCAAGAATGTCAAAAAATCACAAGAACTGAGATTGGCATGGAAGCAGAGCCAGGTTTGACTGCACAGATGACCTAGAATTAGGGTTTTGGTTTCAAAGGCCATAACTCCAATTTTTTTGGTCATTCTTGTTTCTATTGGTCTCTATATGGTATAAGGATCATGTATATCAATTTTCATGAAGAAATTCCATGGGGAAGGCATCTGATCAAGAGTTGACTTTTTGAGCAAGTCAGTGCAAAATCAGGGCATCTGAGGCCCCCAATGACCCAACCAAAGGGTGTTCATCATCATTTTGATTATGTATGATCTTTATTTGATCATAGAAGATGTTAGAAGTTCACAAAATTGAAGAATTTCAAGTCATTTGCAAAGTTGACTTTTTGGAAAATGGCTTGTAATGGAAACTTGCCATTTTGGGAAGGTTTTTCAACCCTTTCTTTTTGAGTCAAAAATGCCTCAAATGAGAAAACTTTGGTCATGAAAGTTATAGAATGGATCATTCCCTTTTCAAAAAGTACAAGAACTTGTTCTAATTCATTTTGGATCAAAAGTTATGGCTTGTCAAAGTTGGGAAAAATCACATAATTTCAAGTTTTCTACCAAAGAGGCAAAGTTGCAAAACCCCTTGCCAAGGCAAATTGAGACCTCAAATGGACTTCTAATCTTCACACAAACATGAACCAATGTCTAAAAGTCAGATTGCATCAAAAGTTTGCTCATTTTTATGACTTGTGGACCAAGAAACTTCAAAAGGGCCAAAATTGATTAAAGTAGCAAAACCTCACTCAAACCCTAATCCATGTGCTGGCTGACTTCAAAATTGATCCTATGGTTCTCCTCACTTCTTGCTGCGCAGGACACCCCTCTTGTCCTTGGCTAGCCATGAGCCCATACCTCTCTTACACAAAGCTTGACATTTTTGCAAAAGACCCATACCAATCACCATAGGCCACCAACAACTCTCTGACCTATCACCACTTGATACATGGACCAAAATCAGCTCAACACACCACACACACAAGCCTGAAACTCTCTCTAAGCCAGCATTCTCATTTTTCACCTCTTATGCAACTTCCTTTCAAACTCATCATACAAGCATCAAACATTGAAACAAACTTCACAAAACATCTCAGCATACTCCCCTGATCATTCCCCTGCCCTCATTCATCCCTGAAACATCCTCAAACTGAAACACGATTTCTCTCCCCCACTGAACAGAACTCACTCAATCTCTCAAACCAGCCAAAAGAAACTCCAACCAAGCATTGCAAGCTTCTCAGGAGGTCCATTAGAGGCGTTTTGGATCAAAGGGGCAGCCAGAAAGTTCCAGAAATCAAAGCTTCAGTTCAGGTGAGCTCAAGAACATTTTTTTCCAGAAACATGTTTTTAAGTTCCTAAATGATTCTCTATGCTTCACTGATCATGCTGATATGTTTTGTTTCGAAAATGATTGAGTATTGAGTATGTATGTTGCTTCTGAAACTTTTCTGACCTAAATGCATTTTGCTTCGATTCAGCTTTGTTATGAAAAATAAATGTGTTTTGATTGTTGATTCTTGCTCTATGATGTTTGGGGTTGGATTCTGGGCAGAGAGATTAGGTTTTGGGGACCTGGGGAAGAAGTTAGCAACTTTCAGGTGAGGGTCTGGCCGGAGAAGACGGCCGGAAGTCTTCTCCGGCCACCTGAAAGTGATTAATGTCTTAATTGCGTTTAAGGTTCAGTTTGAATGTGGAGCATAGATTTGGTTGACTTTGTTTGACTCCCGCGCGTTTTAATGGTCTGAATTGTCTCATTAAAACCCTAATCCACGTCATTAGTTAATTAATCAGGTTTTTATATTAATCTAGCCAGTTCAAATGCCAGCCGTAGGATAGCGCGCCAGTCAACTCCCACGCGTTCAGTTTGAATACCAGCCACTGGATCTGTTGACTTCCCATTAAATCAATTTTAATTTCATTTTTCTTGCATTTTCTTTCATATTTATTTTAAAATAGTTAGAAAAATCCCAAAAATATTTCCTTTTGCATTTTTGTTTCAAATATTTTTCTCAATCAGAAAATGATTTTTATTTTATTTTTTGCATTAAAAATTATTTTTAAATCATTTAAAAGTTTATTTTTAATTAGTTAATGAAAATTAATTAATTAAAAATACTTTTAGGTATTTAAAAATCACAAAAAAATTCATGTAACATTTAAAAACATTTAGAAACATTGTCCAACTCTCAAACCAAATTTCTTTTTGTTCTTGATGCCTTTTGATAATTTTCTTTGGAATTAATTCCATTTTGAGGCAATATTTTGTGTCAAACTTCAAAAATTCATTTCTGCCTAACCATTGAGAGTTGGACAATGATTCTTTTTGCATTGCATCTTGCATAACATGTAGTTCATAGGATAAAATTGGTTTGGATTGATTTTGCATTTTCATTTTGTTTTGCATTTTTCTTGACAAGGTACCTTAAAACCCTAGCAATCTTAGAAAATTCATAACTCTCACTAGGTTAAGAGTTGGATCCCCTCCTTTGGACAATGAGTTTGTATAGGTCTAAGGTTCCTTTGATTGCATTTTCAAATTTTTATCATGTCATTTGCTTCTGGTTTTGGATTTTTGCTTTGTATGTTGCATATAACCCTAATTCATGCTTTCCTTTGCATCCATTTCTCATTTGCTTGCATCCCATGACTTGCCATGACATTTTGTGCATCCATTTGATTCATAACACATCTTAGGACATATTAGAATCATGTTTGATCATTGCATCTTTCATTTGCCATGTTATATGTCTTTTGCATTCCATAACTTTTCATGAACATTCATGGTTCAAAACATGCTTCTCTTGCATCCATCTGTTTGTATGATCCTTCTAATGCCTTGCCTCATGTTTGCATCATCTCTTAGCATCATTAACATCATACTTATGCTTCTGGTTTTGGTTTGCATCATGACATTGCATCTCATTTTGCATTGCATTTCATTTCTTTTGCTAACTTTTCAGGTGGTAAGTTGTTTTGAGAAGTGGATTTGCCTTCACTTCTCACAATCTCTTTTCATCTCTCTTATGCATCATTGCTGCATTTTATCTTGTGCTTTGGATTGAGCTTGCTCATTCTTGTTCATCTCACCTTCTTTCTTCAAGCAACTTGCCTTCTTAAGTGAAGCAAGTTGTTTTGCTTCTCTTTGCTCCTTTCATCTGCTCCTCTCCTTGGTGGTTCCTTGAAGATTTCTTTCTTAAACCCCACAAACCCTAGGAATGACCAAGCATGATAACAATTAGGGTTGATTAGTCCCCCACTTATCTTTTACTTTTGTGTCTCTTTGAGTCTTCTCTTCTCATCTCATAATCAGGGACTAAACCCTAAAGGCTTTAAGGCATTGTGATTAAGCTTATGCCTGCATCCTTCTATTAGGATGGAGTGTATAACTTTAATCCTAAGTGTTAAACCCTTAATGTGTTTAAATCCTTTAATCAATTCACTTAATAATCATCAAGACATCAAGCTTGTAACTTGGGCCTTGCATTAGGGTTCTAATTCTTCCTTAATTGGTTAAGAAGGACTAACCCTAATGTTAATGGACAAGTCCCCCTCAAGTTGTCTTGCAAACCATAAAACTCACTTCTTCATCCTATCATTAACTAAAATCCATCTAATAAAGGTTTTGTTTTGTCATGAGGTTAATCCCTAATCATGGATTAAGTTGAGGAGTCTCCCTCAGCTTAAACATTCTCATCTATTATCCTTCTATTAGGATGGTGTAATGAGTCTGTTTAATCCCTGATTATGGCTTAAACTCATTACTTAACACTAAACAAAAACAACAAAAACATCTAAATAATCACAAGTAGGTTAATGATCTTAATCCTACATCATGGTGGTTAACTGTGAGACACTGACTTCATAGTTAAGGTACCCTCATTACCCTGATCAGAGGGAGGATGTGATGAGTTTACTGACCCATTGGTTTAGGCTTAAGCTCATTTTCTTATGACAAACTTTCAAAAACAATAAAAGACTGAAAACACAAAAACAAACAATAATCGTCTCTTCCGGGATTCTTTTCTCATCTCATTCATTCATAAACGATAACTTGCTTCTTCCGTCTAATGCAAGACAGTTTGCACCTGAGCCAGACAGGTCATACACTTGAGCATAGACAAGGAAGCAGTTCACAAGTCAATTTACCTTTCAGTCTCATTGGGTCGAACTACGGTGTTCTGACTTCCTTATTGCACGAGAGGATACGTAGGCATAACTTAACAGTTATCGAACAAAAGTCTCTGTATATTCCCCCTCTTTCCAGCTTTATTCTTTTAGCCTCATGATCTTGAACATTTCATTCTTGTTCTTACACTGACACTTCACTTATACACTTCACTTCTCTTACACTGACACCTGTACATCCTTTTCCAGCTCTTTTATACACAGATTGCACTGACACTACCCCTTTAAAACACAAATCTTTTAAGCGTGGATCCCGTCGAGTACGGCGGACAATCTGGGTGCTAATACCTTCCCAGGTTGTAACCAACCCCCTTTCTCAGTCTCTCTGGTTCGCAACCGTCTTATCCATATCTTTTCTTAGGTTTATGCATCATTACCTTTCCTCCGGGATAAAAATGCCTAGCTGGCGACTCTTTTCTTCTCTCTTGAGTTAACTCCTGTGTGTTCTCATTCCTCTTTTCGCCGACCGTTCGCGTCTGTACCCCTTCTGACCTGAGGTGTCATTTTGGTGGGAGCGACAGCTTGTGGGGAGATGGTTCCCTGGCTTTTGTACTTGGTTGCTAGGCTGAAGTTTACATGCCCCATGCTGTGCTTTGAATACCTGCAAATCCTGAAAAGTCAGAGAAACGCACAAGTAATCCCGAGGTATCCCTTACCGGATTCCATCATAGGAGTTTTAACACTCCCGGGAGTAAGTATATTTCCTGCACGCACGTATTTTTAGAAGAAAAGCATCTGTATTTATGCAATCAGTATCTTAAAGACATCGGACATTCTTGCAAATAAAATGTACGAGACAAAACATGACTGAAAAATCTGATTTTATTGATTCATGTGCCATGAATTGGCAAGATACAGTCAAAGGAACAAATCCCTAAAATGAGGAGATTGTTACAAATTGAGAAATAAAAGGTATTGGCAATGTTGACGACGCTTCGGGGAGCTTCCCTTTGGCTATGACTCGTATGACTTTTGACATTCTTCTCGTCTTGCTTTCTGAAGAAGGCTGATTCTGACCGGCGCTTGAACCTTTCGAAGCTTACCAAGTTGTAAGTAATACAGATGAATCCAGAGTACAGTCATTCGCTTATTCCCTTATTTTGCATGGATCGCCCTTTCGGGTTTTCAATCCATCGGGATACCCTTTTTTGCCTGAGTTGTCCGATGTGGCTTTTCAACTCAGCGGGTGTACATTTTTTTGTTCATTTTCCCTTATTTTTGCCCGAGTCTCTTATTCTGTTTTTGACTCGCCGGGGTGCCCTATTTTTGCCTGGACTTACATTCTGTTTTTATGTCCAGCGGGTCATTTTCATGCGAAGTATTTTTTAACTGCATCTGAATTCACAGGGGACGGGAAGACTTCACCATCCATAGTACTGAGCATGAGTGCTCCACCGGAGAAAACTTTCTTCACTACGAATGGCCCTTCATAGTTCGGAGTCCACTTGCCCCTGTGGTCTGTATGAGGAGGGAGGGTAACTCAACTTCAACAGGTAGGACTGCTTCCATACCATACACAAGTTGATACGGTGTTGCCCCAGTGGATGTTCTGATTGACGTACGGTACCCATGCAAGGCAAACGGTAGCATTTCATGCCAGTCCTTGTAAGTAACCACCATCTTTTGCACAATCTTCTTGATATTCTTATTAGCTGCCTCGACAACGCCATTCATCTTTGGCCTGTAAGGAGAAGAATTGTGGTGTTGGATCTTGAAGTCCCGGCACAGTTCTGCCATCACTTTGTTGTTCAAGTTGGAACCATTATCAATAATGATTCGCTCGGGAACTCCATACCGACAAATGATGTCTCTCTTCAGAAATCGGGCTACCACTTGCCTTGTAACATTTGCATATGAAGCTGCTTCAATCCACTTGGTGAAATAGTCAATAGCAACCAAGATGAATCTGTGGCCATTTGAAGCAGTCGGTTCAATCTTGCCAATCATGTCAATGCCCCACATGGCAAAGGGCCAGGGTGAAGACATCACATTCAAAGGATTCGAAGGCACATGCACTTTATCCGCATAAATCTGGCATTTATGATATTTTCTGGCATAAGCACAACAGTCTGCATCCATTGTGATCCAGTAGTAGCCTGATCTTAGCAACTTTTTAGCCATTGCATGCCCTCCTGCATGGGTACCAAAGGATCCTTCGTGCACCTCGTGCATCAACAATTCTGCTTCTGTTCTATCAACGCATCTGAGGAGTATCATATCAAAGTTTCTCTTGTAGAGGGAACCGTCAGTATTCAAAAAGAAACTACCAGCTAGCCTTCTTAATGTCTTCTTATCATTGGAAGATGCCCCAGATGGGTATGTTTGATCCTCCAAGAAGCACTTAATGTCATGGAACCAAGGCTTATCATCTTTGGCAATATCTGCTGCAAATACATACGCTGGTCTGTCGAGTCTGGATACTGAGATCCGAGGCACAAAGTTGGCAGCTTGAACTTTGATCATGGATGAAATGGTGGCAAGAGCATCTGTAAATTGATTCTCGTCCCGAGGGATATACTCAAGCTTGACCGTTGTGAAGAAAGTCAATAACCTCCTTGTATAATCCCTGTAAGGTATCAGATGATTCTGGTGTGTGTACCATTTACCGTTGGTTTGATTAACTACCAGAGCTGAATCTCCGAATACAGTCAAAGTCTTGATCCTGAGGTCAATGGCTTCCTCAAGACCCATAATACAAGCTTCGTATTCAGCTTCGTTGTTAGTGCAGTTAAAGGTGAGTTTTGCCGAGAAAGGCATGTGAACTCCCTTAGGTGTAATAAGTACTGCACCAACACCACGACCATTCATATTAACAGCCCCATCAAACATCATAGTCCATTCTTCTTCCGGGTCAGGCCCTTCAGTATGAACAGGCTCTTCATGATCTTTTGCTTTAATGAACATGATGTCTTCATCAGGGAAGTCAAATCTCATAGGCTGGTAATCATCAATGGGTTGCTCAGCAAGATAATCAGACAGTACACTGCCCTTGATGGCCTTTTGAGATGTGTACTGGATGTCATACTCCGTGAGGGTCATTTGCCATCTTGCAACCCGTCCGGTAAGTGCTGGCTTCTCAAAAATGTACTTAACTGGGTCCATCTTGGAGATCAATAAAGTAGTGTGGGTCAACATATACTGCCTTAGTCGGCGAGCAGCCCACGCTAAAGCACAACAAGTTTTCTCGAGCAGTGAATAACGTTGTTCACAGTCGGTAAACTTTTTGCTCAGATAGTATATTGCATACTCTTTTCGAACAGACTCGTCATGCTGGCCCAACACACACCCCATTGACTCTTCTAATACTGTCAAGTACATGATTAGAGGTCTTCCTTCAACTGGAGGCATAAGGATTGGAGGTTCTTGCAAGTACTCCTTGATTTTGTCAAAAGCCCTCTGGCAGTCTTCGTTCCACCTGACCGTTTGTTCTTTTCTTAACAGTTTGAACAAAGGTTCACAGGTTGCTGTAAGGTGAGATATGAACCGTGAAATGCAGTTCAATCTACCTAAGAACCCCCAAACTTCTTTTTCTGACTTTGGTGCAGGCATTTCTTGAATGGCTTTAACTTTATCAGGGTCAACTTCAATCCCTTTTTCACTTACGATAAATCCCAGCAGCTTACCAGACCGTACCCCGAATGTGCACTTGTTGGGGTTCAGCTTCAGTTGGTACTTCCTCAGACGCTTGAATAACTTCAACAGATTTACCAGGTGGTCTTCTTCTGTGAGGGACTTGGCAATCATGTCATCCACATAACATTCAATTTCTTTATGGATCATGTCATGGAATAATGTTACCATAGCCCGTTGATAAGTACCACCAGCATTCTTCAGTCCGAATGACATTACCTTATAACAGAACGTACCCCAAGGTGTGATGAAAGTTGTCTTCTCCATGTCTTCAGGTGACATCTTGATCTGATTGTATCCTGAAAATCCGTCCATGAAGGAGAACACCGAGAACTGAGCCGTATTATCCACCAATACATCAATGTGAGGTAAAGGGAAGTCATCTTTCGGGCTAGCTCTGTTCAGACCCCGGTAATCCACACACATTCTCACTTTGCCATCTTTCTTAGGCACAGGTACAATATTAGCAACCCACGGCGGGTAGCTAGTTACAGCAAGGAACCCGGCGTCCCACTGCTTTTGCACCTCTTCTTTAATCTTCATTGCCATATCTGGGCGAGTACGACGCAGTTTTTGTTTAACAGGTGGGCAATCTTCTCTTAAAGGCAGCTTGTGCATAACAATATTGGTGTCCAACCCTGGCATATCCTGATAAGACCAAGCAAATACCTCCACATATTCACGAAGCAGGTCAATCAGTTGTTTTTTCACTGAGTCTTGTAAGCAGGCCCCGATCTTAACCTCTTTCACATCTTCATCCGTACCAAGATTAATCGTTTCGACCTCCTCCTGATGAGGAGTGATAACCTTCTCCTCTTGCCTTAACAACCTGGCTAGCTCTTCAGGAAGCTCATAATCTTCTTCAACCCCTTCATCAGCTTGATTGATTGGATTGTCAAAGTCATACCGAGTCATAGCTGTGCTGTTGTCGGTGCAGTCTGAAAGGCACTCTCTGCAAGGGTTTAGATTGTTCATTTTAGTGATCGATTTTAATCTTGTTTAGAAAAAGTGAAATAAAGTTATCATTTTGGAAAACATTGCCATTTTATTTTTGTACAAAAAGAAAAAATGAAAACAGTGAGCGAAAAAAGAAAAAGACTCATTTACAAAAGATGTCCGATATTCATTGATTGATCTGTTTGCACAAAATTACAAGATGGCCCGATTACAAAATGAGTCTTGACATCTTGGGCAAGATGCAAGACTTGATGCATGCTTAAAAATACAGGAAATAATAATTACTCTGCAGGAGTAACCCTTATAATTTCCTGGGAAGACCAGTTTGAGACGCGGCTGTAATACCTCAAAATTTGCCCTCTCATTTCCTCAACATTTTGCATAGCATTTTGCATATATGGATTCATAAAATAACCAAAAACATTGCATCATATATAGCATAGCCGAGGCGTGGGTATGTGATCAATGATCGGAGCAACCGAAAGTTATGAAGAGGCTACCGAAGGGCCACAAAGCTTCTCAACCTTGTGCAAAGGGTTCACAATATCCCACAAGTCTTCACTTGAAGCCACAAGTCATGGAAAGTTTTGGTTTGATTGAAGGAGGCAAGCAGTGCAATACTTCTTGAGGGAAAAGAGCCGAATTAGGGTTTCATTTCTACAGGGCTTCTACATAAATTTTTGAGTCGAAGTGGATTTCTTTGACTTATATATGATGTCAAGTGCCTAGGGTTCAAATCTCGTCCACAAATTCATTTTGGAAGGGGTTCGACTGGCCGGACGACGGAAAATCGAGGAATTGGAGAAAAGGCAATCGGGCTAGGTAAAAAGGGTCGACTCCGGACTTTTAAGATCGAGATCGTGAAATTAGGGTTACAATGATCCTATGGTTCAAACTTGATCAAGAAATGATGGAGGAAGCATAGAAAAACCAAAGAAAAATCATTTGAAAGGTAGTTAGTTTCACCATTTCCCTCCACCTTTCCTTCCACTTTCTTTCCACACTTCCTTTCATTCTTTCCGTCTCATTTTTCCACTTCAATTCCACTCCATTTCCCTTGGAAACTTCCACCACCTTCCACCATTTTCTAGAGTGTTCCAAGGAATATTCCCTTTTCCAACCCTAACCCTAACTAACTTCCAAACCTAATTTTGGATCCCAAACCTAATATTTGGGCCCCAAACCCAAACCTAGCTCCTAGCCTAGTCTCTATTTAAGCCATTTTCATCCAAACAAAAAGGGTTGAACACCATTTTCCAATCTCACTCTTTGATAAGCACTTTTTTCTCTCACTTTTCCTCTCCCTCTCACCAAAGCTTTTTCAAATAAGCTCTTCAAGTTTCACATTGAAACTTGAAGATCTTGAAGCTTAAGCCTCCAACCTTCATATTTTGTGGATTGAAGAAGGATAAGCTACTGAATTTTGTGAGGATTATCGACTTATCAGAAGCACACGAAGATTCAAGCTCAAGAACGCATTTATTTTGCGATTTCTTGGTTTTCGGTTTTCTCTTCGATTCAAGCTCCGATTCTTGCAACAATCACCGAAGCACTCCTCCGCTTCGTAGGTTGGTGATCTTAATCATTTCTTCTTTAAGTTATTCTCTCCATCTCGCCATTTTTGGCATTCTTTAAGTGCTTTTCGCTTTGTTTAAAATCAATTCCGTTTCGATTATGTTTGCTTGTGATTTGTGATTTTGGTTGAATTTGGATTTAAGGTGTTAATAGATATAGGTTCTACCATGTGTAAATAAGCTCCAATTGAGTAGAAATTTGTGTTAGCAGGATTAAGTGGGGGTTAGGATTGTTTAGAAGGAAGATTGTGGCCAAAAGCACTTTTTTTCAAAAGCATTTTTCACTTTTTGTTCAGTGTTAACCGGTTAACGCATTTGGTTAACCGGTTAACGCATGCGTTTTTGGCCAGAATGCTGTATTTTTCTGCCCGTTAACGGGTTAACCTATATGGTTAACCGGTTAACGCTGTTCATTTTTGGATTTTTAGCCTATTTTCTTGCTCAATCTTGCTTCCTAGTGCCTCTAATGTTCATGTATGTTTAGGTAGTGATTTTAGGGAATTTTTGGGTCCATTTTCAGTAGCCAATTTATTTTTTTCGAGTCGTTTCGACATGATTCCATTTACTTTTCTATGTTTTGTGTTAAAGGTGCAAATGTGATATAAGTGATTCTTGATGTTGTTTGCTGCACTTTAATCATTTGTTTCACATGTTAATTGCTTGCTTAAATCCAACATATGCTTCATGATTATTGTCATTGCTTGCTTGATTGATAAAGTGATTAAATACCATGTTGATTTTTTGCCAAAAGTGATTAAATGCTTCACATGTTCATGCAAGTTTCTTGTGCTTAATTGACCATATCTTAACATGAGTTCAATTCTGATTTTATGCCATGCATGTGTAACAATTGATGCTTGTAGTGATACTTGTTCAATCTCATGATAAAATGCTCATGTGTGCAACATGAAAAAAGTATGTTTGTTCTTGATTGATCATTGTCATTTTTAATCAAATAAATGATGTAAATAAATTCACATGTTTGAGTTTATTTTGTGATGCATGTAGATTCATGTCAAGCGACATTAATGTGTTGTTTATCATTCACTTTGTGCACATAAATAAAAATAATCAAATTTGGATTTTGCATTTCATAGCTGTTTTTGTATATAGCTGCTGTAAAATACATGTAGTTTGTTATATTAGTATGATGTGTGTGACTTTCTACACCTACTTTTTCATGTTGCATGCTGGCTGTAAAAAGCTGGTGGGTGTTAGGCTTAGTTTCATAGCTGTTTGTGTATTAAGGGGCTGTAATAGGTGTTGTATTTTGGTTTTAGCATTTTTCTAGTTCCTTTAGGATTAAAATAGAGTCTAGTTTAGGTCTAAGGTGCCTTAGAATTTAATTAGGATTTAATTAATGTGTGTTTGCCTTATTCTTTTTAATAAAAATGTGCATTAACACTTGTTTTGTAGTGGGGAAGATTGAGGTAAGTTTACTCCACTTTATCCTTTATTTTTTATGCATTTCTTTTAGGCTTTTTAATTCATTTTTCCTTCCATGTTTGTGATTGGTAGGATTCCCCATTGTTAGGACCAACTTATCTTCCTTAGGAAGTAAGTTGCATCCTTTTTCCTTTTTTTCTTTTCCTTTTTCCATTAGGAATAGAAAACCTCACTAACCACTAGGATCACTTTGTAAATACATAATACATTAGGATTGAGTCTTAGTCCCTTAGATTTTTCCTTTTATCAACTTGAGTCTTTCTTTCTCATCTCATAAAGAAAAGCAATAAAACACTTAATAAAAACCGAACAATCTTGTACGACACGAGACTTTGTTGCGGAGTGTTTATACGCGTCCTGTTTCGGGGCGAGGTGTAAATACTCACCGCGATGGATAGGTCTTAGTACAAGACCGTTCACAAACAAATTCAAAACACTTCTTTTAAAAGACAAAAACAAATAACAAGCGACTATCCTGCGGGAACTTCTCTTTCTCATCTCATTCACTCACAACGCGAACTTGCGACGACTTGTCTCGCATGCAAGACGGTAAACGCACTCGTACCAGACGAGCCTGCAACACCTGAGCATAGACACACGCAGTTCCAGCTGTAAAAAACACAAACAAATAGTTCCCGCCTAGGTTAGGCGAACTACGTCGACTCTGATCCTCATTATCCCGATGAGGTACGTAGGCAGCGGGGTAGGGCCCGTTCGAGCACATTCTTTATTTTCCCTACATTTCCCCCTTTCTTTCCATTTTCTTATTTCAGTTCCTTTCTCATTTCATTCCATTTCCAGTTAGCGGTTTTATTCAGCAGCAGTTATTCTTCTCACCCTTTGAAACAAAACAAGCAAGCGTGGATCCCGTCGGGTACGACGGACGATCTGGGGTGCTAATACCTTCCCAGGTCGTAACCGACTCCCGAACTCAGATCTTTGGTTCGCAAGGCCTTGTCCTTTCCTTCTTCCTCAGGTTTGTGCAACATTACCTTTCCCGTTCTTTCGGGATAAAAATGTCTGGCTGGCGACTCTAACCTTTCCGCGCCACTTTCGCGTTTGTACTAGGATGAAAATCCCGGGAGCGACAGCTGGCGACTCTGCTGGGGACTTAACCTGATTCTTCCGGTTTCCCTTGTAGAGTCAATCCTAGCGCCTGTTTGGTTTTGCTTCTTTGGGTGTTTATTTGCTGTTGTGTGCTTTAGTTTAGCTTTACTGTTTTTATTTACAGTTTTTACTTTACTGCTTTACTTTACCGCAGTTATTTACCGCTTTCAGTATTTTATTTTCCATGCATCATATTATACTGGACTGTCTGGCTGTGCTGGTTTTCATTTTTTCTGTGGGTTGGGAGTTACTGTGAGATAAGTCAAATACCCGGCTTGAGTGCACCATAGGATTAGCGTGGACAGACATTGTACTCCCATGGTATCTCACCATGATGGGTGGCGATGTGTTCCACACCCAGATTGCGACCGTCTTGGAACTATCATGTGTGGGGATTACCTCACTTCAGGGTACGACCTTGATAGTTATGTGCATCTGGTGACCGATCTTCGAGGACCTTAATGGGAACACCCCTCTCCAGTGATGACAGTGGCAGACCACATTTGTTGGCAAACCCACTCGCATCCGAGGGCCCACTAGGAACTCGCATAGGATGGCCTGGTTCTCTCATAGGAATCCAGTCAAGGCAAACTGTTCGTATGACGGTAGTATTGTACCCTTCGGGATGAATGTACTATTGTTTCTCGATTCAGTGCTTGAAGCTGGGGACCAATGAGGGATGCTTGTTTCCTTGGACTCAGCTGAGGCCTCCCTGATTAGTACATAATGCCAAACCGATTCCCTGATTTGGTCATGAGCCATTTCTCGGAAATGGTGAACGTATTATTGCTATTCGGCTTTGAGAGTCCGTGATGTTGACCCGAGTAGGACACCCGTGAGATTGGGAGGGGTTTACAGGTTTGCAGGAACCCTAAACTTCAACATACCCACTTTGCCAGTATTGTTCAGTGTTCTATGGTTCTTTGATTCTGAGATCTGGGATTTCTATTCAGAGAAATTGTTACTGTGATTACCATTATGACCATGATATTGTGACTCTCCACAGATACTTGGCTCGTTGCTCAACTTCAACACCATCAGTGACTATTCTATTATGTGATCCAGTTCTACAGTTATTGGGTTCTCAGTTATGGGGTTCTATACAGAGATGGTGCCGTTATGGAGGTTCTATACAAACAGTTGGTTCACTGCTCAACACCAACATCACACCATTGATCACACGTCTGTTGCATACATGACATCATAACATTTTTGCATACATGTTCAGTTATTTCCGAGGATCACATATCTGAATCATGTTGTTGGATTTTTCTGTATCAAAACTTGAATTAAAGCAGATAGATTCCTCAGAAATAATTGAACATGGCATTTGCATACATCCTTGCATTCTTGACAGGTGTTCAGAGACAAATTCTTTTCCTGACTTGATTTCTCATCAGAATGGACAACTTGAATCACAATCATCAAGGTATATATTTGAAGCAACTCCGGGCGGAGGTAATCGAAGGAAGACCCCGCTGAGGCCATTCAGGGCAGAGGTATAAGCTTTATTTCAGAATCAGAAACTGCTGTAACAGGAAGTCAACCAGATGAAGACTCAGATGAGATTGGTTATGGAAGTTCTGAATGAAGCTATTTTTATCCCTAGTGAGGGGAACTACGCTGCTCTGATTCTCCATTGGTCAATGGAGATACGTAGGCAGGAGATCGTGCAAGATCTTTCCGAGCAACCTTATCTATTAACTTTATCAACCTTTTCCCTCCATATGTCATTTGTCAGCATCTGACCGGAGCTTCCCAAGAGAGTCCTAGGGCCAGAGAATACGGGTAAAGGCCAAAACAACTTGAGAAGAAGTTTGATCATATTCTGATGACGTACGTGCAACAAGTTTCCTCATTTATGCAAATTCGGAGTGGTTGAGCTAATTGCATCAGGATCATCTCCGACAAAGCTTCCTTTGGGGTTTCAATGCCAAGTATGATTACCATTCTGGGGCACCCGACCTTTTAATTGAAGATTGCAAGTCTTTCAGAGGCAAAAGTGAAGACGAGGTCCTGAATTTGATCGACTCAAAGGTCATCGTGCCAGAAAGTCTGCTCATATGGGTCTCCCAATTTGCAAAGGCATCTTCAGAAGCAATAAGTCCATACGGAGTCAAGTCTCCTCAATGACGGCAATGTTCAGCTTCTTTACTGCATTTTCATTTGTAGTTTATATTGTTTGTTTAAACATTTGTATGCATGCATGAAACTTATTTGTTTTTGAATGATAGCCATAATAAAATGCACATGTTTTTCTTGAAGTAATCCATTCGTATTCACTCATGATTTTGTGTATGTGCATTGCAATACCAACTATTATGCTTAAACTCTATTAAGGAGGATGACAAAATGAAAACGCAAAAATCTCTAATTGTGTGCTTTTGGGAAAGACCATGTTGATGATGTACAAGCATTGTTTCAAATCCTAAACACCGGAGATATAAGGGAGATAGACCCTCGCCAACCCATTTGAGCCTTGAAGTAGGAGTTTTTTTTCGCATGAAAAAACCCTTGCATTTAACCCAGGGGTAGGGTAGGCGTCAGTTAGTTTGACCGAGCATTCAAATTTCAAAAAGGAGTGCAAATTTGAGGATCCATTACCTTTCGTTGTACCAAATCAAGAGGTCTAATGACCAGAAACCACAATGGTTATCCCAATCAAGAGGTCCAATGACCGGAGACCGCAATGGTTATTCCTCAACAACCAAGAAGTGAGACAGTCACGACCCTCGCAAAGCATTCAAGACAAACAGTGTCACACGATTTGTTCAAAAAAAAAGAATTGAAAAAAAAAAATGAATGAGAAAGCCCGCTAAGTCGAAACTTGAAAACAAGCGACTTAGGCAAAAATTAGGGCATCCCGCTGGACTTCACAATCAAAGATTCACAAGAATCAGTCCAGGCAAAAGTTAGGGATAAGAAAAATAATGCAAAAGCGAAAGACGAAAAGGATTTCACATGAAAGATCCTTAAAACAAGAACAAAGTCGTGTGGCACAGACACCAATGATAAAAGGGGTGACTGACTCCAAATGACAACCTAATTGGTGCTTAAACGGTTAGCGTAATTGGTTCCTCAACCATCACAAAACCCTTTTTGAGAGGTGAGCGCTTGTGAAAGCTAGCTGAACATAGGAATGGAGAACATAACGAAGATGGGTGGGCACAAATAGATTTTGAGCCTATATCCTTTGTTTCTATAACCGTGAACCAGGCCACGATACAACCCTCAAAAGTCCTAACTGAAACAAGGTTATTTTTGAGAGCGTACTACCACGAGATCGCGTTCCTGACTCCTATGAGTTGTGCTAAAAGTTCTTTGTTGGTGTTGCATGTGCATGCTTTCATTCATCAAAAATCAATGTCGTATCTTAACCAGTGATTCGCTCACAAAGGTTTGTGACATCTTTTTATAGTAAAACTTCAAAATTAACATGTGTGTTGCATTAGATTTTTCATTCTTAAGACAAACATTTTCTGCTTACATACATTTGTTTGGCATCATAAAAGTTTACATATGGAATCTCAGTCCAGAAGCTTAATCTTGCCAAGTAGAGAAGTCTGAAACTTCCGAAGGACAATCCATCGAGGTGCACTTTTCAAGAAAACTCCATTGAGTAGGGACTTTCCCAACAGTTGTGGTAAGAGCCAACTAATCTGGGGAAATCATGTCGAGCAATCTCTTCAAAGTTCAGCCAAACTAGGGCAATCACTTCGAGATTCAAATCTCTCAAAGAGCCATTAGTCTGAGGCATGTATTCAAATTTCAGCCAAACTGGGGAAATTACTTCGAGATCCAATCTCTCAAAGAACAGTTGATCTGGGTGTTTTCTTCAAAGCAGTCATGCAGAGGTGATCACTTCAAGACTTGTACTGGGGCAGGCCACCCCAAGAGCACTGGAAGTTACTTTCTCCTGAAGACGGTTAATCAGAAGCACCTACCCGAGGTTCAAAATACTATGACACACTATCTCACAGTGATATGAGGTTTTTCATGAATCCTCGCGAGGAAAATTCTTGCACAGACCATGCAGTCTGGGGCAGTTATTTCGAGATCCAACGAATCTCTCCAAGAGTTTGAAGACACTGAGGCATTTTGTATGTCATGTTTTCTGTAAAATCCTCTTGAGACATTATCTTTTGATAGATCATAGTAGAAGGCGAGTTGAAAATTGCAAAGAACCATTGTTCACTCATGATTAGTCGACAACCTATCAACCCAGGGCTAGGGGCAAAGCCGTTGTCATCACAGTACTTCAAGAGTTATTTCATCAGCAAGCTTCATTGATCAAAATTCCTTAGCAAGTCTCATTAGACAATTCCTTCTCCAGTAGTGCGGCAAAGGGAAGGATACTTCTTGAGCATAAAGGTATCATCGTCTCTCATCACCCGCATGAGACGCCTTACATCTTTCACTCCCAACACGAGAGGATTTATCTCTTATCCCCAGCAAGTGGCAACTTAAACTCTTATCTTCAGCAGGAAGCTTCATCATTGACATCCTCCATCATCCCCAGTAATGTGGAAATCGAAATTTCTCCCAGCAAGGTAGCAGAAGGTGGGTGTCATCCCCAAGCAGAAGTTTCCCTTCGGACAGGGGCAATTCTCAGCAGTACAAGGAGTTCTTTCCTCCCCAGCAAGGTGTTTCCTCAACAGTGTCATGCCTTTGGTTCTCCGCCAAGTCAGGAGGTCCTCACTTCCCCACCAGAGTTCAAGAAGAGTCCATCTCCAGCAGGTCTTGGCTCTCCAATCTCATAGTCCAATTTATTTTTGGCAATGGCGGCAGTTCAGAGCCGGTATATCATTGACAGCCTTCCCCGCAGAGTTGTCTTCTCCTCACAAGGATCAATCAGATCAATGCAGTGATCATCAGTTCCACCCAGTCAAGCCAGTTGGGATATTTGTTGTCTCCTCATCGGGAGACCCCCTTTGCATTTGCATTTGCATCCAGTAATCATCATTACATTTGCATCCTCCAAAGCGTAGCATTTCCATCGTCATGGAGCATTACGCCATAAATCCAAACATATGCATACCAGCATGGGCCAGTTTTGAGGTATTACATAAGACCCGTTACATCTCCGATCAGATTGAAGTATTCCCCACAGAATGCAACTTCGTTTCCCAGGGTGGTTACTTCTACCGAGTCTTGTTGTTATCCCCAGTTGAGTCTTGTTTCAGTACAACAGTCTCATCTTTTCGCGTCTCCGTTTCAGTACAACGGTCGCGTCTTGGGCTCTCGTTTAAGTACAACGATCCCATTTCATTCGAGTCTCCATTTAAGTACAATGGTCTCGTCTTTGAGTCTTGTTTCAGTACAACAGTCTCATCTTTTCGCGTCTCCGTTTCAGTACAACGGTCGCGTCTCAGGTTATCATTTAAGTACAATGATCCTGTTTCCTCGGGCTCTCGTTAAAGTACAACGACCCCATTTCATTCGAGTCTCCATTTAAGTACAATGGTCTCGTATTTGAGTCTTGTTTCAGTACAACAGTCTCATTTCCTTTCGCGTCTCCGTTTCAGTACAACGGTCGCGTCTCAGGTTATCATTTAAGTACAATGATCCTGTTTGCTTGGGCTTCGTTTAAGTACAACGATCCCATTTCATTCGAGTCTCCATTTAAGTACAATGGTCTCGTATTTGAGTCTTGTTTCAGTACAACAGTCTCATTTCCTTTCGCGTCTCCGTTTCAGTACAACGGTCGCGTCTCAGGTTATCATTTAAGTACAATGATCCTGTTTGCTTGGGCTTCGTTTAAGTACAACGATACCATTTCATTCGAGTCTCCATTTAAGTACAATGGTCTCGTCTTTGAGTATTGTTTCCGTACAACAATCTCATTTCCTCGTGTCTCCGTTTCAGTACAACGGTCACGTTTCGGGTTATCATTTAAGTACAATGATCCCGTTCCATCTTGTCCTATTTTCTTTTTGTGTTTGGTTATCAGTCGAGGCTGGTATACCTGTGCGTCTCCATTCGAGGATGGCGTTCTTCCCAGCATATCTCCACCTGGTCTTATTTTCCGTTACCTATTCAGGGGTCAAAATCAAAAAATATATAAATAAATAAATGGGCGGGTGGTATTCCTGTTATCCCGAGTTCAAATTTTCAGGTTTTATTCGAGTATTCAATCACTCCATACCTTGAACGTCTAAAAGCTGTTGCAATTATCCACTCAAGTCTGCAGTTGATTGAATAGGGGCAGCTGTAATACCTCAAAATTTGCCCTCTCATTTCCTCAACATTTTGCATAGCATTTTGCATATATGGATTCATAAAATAACCAAAAACATTGCATCATATATAGCATAGCCGAGGCGTGGGTATGTGATCAATGATCGGAGCAACCGAAAGTTATGAAGAGGCTACCGAAGGGCCACAAAGCTTCTCAACCTTGTGCAAAGGGTTCACAATATCCCACAAGTCTTCACTTGAAGCCACAAGTCATGGAAAGTTTTGGTTTGATTGAAGGAGGCAAGCAGTGCAATACTTCTTGAGGGAAAAGAGCCGAATTAGGGTTTCATTTCTACAGGGCTTCTACATAAATTTTTGAGTCGAAGTGGATTTCTTTGACTTATATATGATGTCAAGTGCCTAGGGTTCAAATCTCGTCCACAAATTCATTTTGGAAGGGGTTCGACTGGCCGGACGACGGAAAATCGAGGAATTGGAGAAAAGGCAATCGGGCTAGGTAAAAAGGGTCGACTCCGGACTTTTAAGATCGAGATCGTGAAATTAGGGTTACAATGATCCTATGGTTCAAACTTGATCAAGAAATGATGGAGGAAGCATAGAAAAACCAAAGAAAAATCATTTGAAAGGTAGTTAGTTTCACCATTTCCCTCCACCTTTCCTTCCACTTTCTTTCCACACTTCCTTTCATTCTTTCCGTCTCATTTTTCCACTTCAATTCCACTCCATTTCCCTTGGAAACTTCCACCACCTTCCACCATTTTCTAGAGTGTTCCAAGGAATATTCCCTTTTCCAACCCTAACCCTAACTAACTTCCAAACCTAATTTTGGATCCCAAACCTAATATTTGGGCCCCAAACCCAAACCTAGCTCCTAGCCTAGTCTCTATTTAAGCCATTTTCATCCAAACAAAAAGGGTTGAACACCATTTTCCAATCTCACTCTTTGATAAGCACTTTTTTCTCTCACTTTTCCTCTCCCTCTCACCAAAGCTTTTTCAAATAAGCTCTTCAAGTTTCACATTGAAACTTGAAGATCTTGAAGCTTAAGCCTCCAACCTTCATATTTTGTGGATTGAAGAAGGATAAGCTACTGAATTTTGTGAGGATTATCGACTTATCAGAAGCACACGAAGATTCAAGCTCAAGAACGCATTTATTTTGCGATTTCTTGGTTTTCGGTTTTCTCTTCGATTCAAGCTCCGATTCTTGCAACAATCACCGAAGCACTCCTCCGCTTCGTAGGTTGGTGATCTTAATCATTTCTTCTTTAAGTTATTCTCTCCATCTCGCCATTTTTGGCATTCTTTAAGTGCTTTTCGCTTTGTTTAAAATCAATTCCGTTTCGATTATGTTTGCTTGTGATTTGTGATTTTGGTTGAATTTGGATTTAAGGTGTTAATAGATATAGGTTCTACCATGTGTAAATAAGCTCCAATTGAGTAGAAATTTGTGTTAGCAGGATTAAGTGGGGGTTAGGATTGTTTAGAAGGAAGATTGTGGCCAAAAGCACTTTTTTTCAAAAGCATTTTTCACTTTTTGTTCAGTGTTAACCGGTTAACGCATTTGGTTAACCGGTTAACGCATGCGTTTTTGGCCAGAATGCTGTATTTTTCTGCCCGTTAACGGGTTAACCTATATGGTTAACCGGTTAACGCTGTTCATTTTTGGATTTTTAGCCTATTTTCTTGCTCAATCTTGCTTCCTAGTGCCTCTAATGTTCATGTATGTTTAGGTAGTGATTTTAGGGAATTTTTGGGTCCATTTTCAGTAGCCAATTTATTTTTTTCGAGTCGTTTCGACATGATTCCATTTACTTTTCTATGTTTTGTGTTAAAGGTGCAAATGTGATATAAGTGATTCTTGATGTTGTTTGCTGCACTTTAATCATTTGTTTCACATGTTAATTGCTTGCTTAAATCCAACATATGCTTCATGATTATTGTCATTGCTTGCTTGATTGATAAAGTGATTAAATACCATGTTGATTTTTTGCCAAAAGTGATTAAATGCTTCACATGTTCATGCAAGTTTCTTGTGCTTAATTGACCATATCTTAACATGAGTTCAATTCTGATTTTATGCCATGCATGTGTAACAATTGATGCTTGTAGTGATACTTGTTCAATCTCATGATAAAATGCTCATGTGTGCAACATGAAAAAAGTATGTTTGTTCTTGATTGATCATTGTCATTTTTAATCAAATAAATGATGTAAATAAATTCACATGTTTGAGTTTATTTTGTGATGCATGTAGATTCATGTCAAGCGACATTAATGTGTTGTTTATCATTCACTTTGTGCACATAAATAAAAATAATCAAATTTGGATTTTGCATTTCATAGCTGTTTTTGTATATAGCTGCTGTAAAATACATGTAGTTTGTTATATTAGTATGATGTGTGTGACTTTCTACACCTACTTTTTCATGTTGCATGCTGGCTGTAAAAAGCTGGTGGGTGTTAGGCTTAGTTTCATAGCTGTTTGTGTATTAAGGGGCTGTAATAGGTGTTGTATTTTGGTTTTAGCATTTTTCTAGTTCCTTTAGGATTAAAATAGAGTCTAGTTTAGGTCTAAGGTGCCTTAGAATTTAATTAGGATTTAATTAATGTGTGTTTGCCTTATTCTTTTTAATAAAAATGTGCATTAACACTTGTTTTGTAGTGGGGAAGATTGAGGTAAGTTTACTCCACTTTATCCTTTATTTTTTATGCATTTCTTTTAGGCTTTTTAATTCATTTTTCCCCAGCAGCCCTGGTTACAGTATAAGGGTCCCCAGCAGAGTCGCCAAGCTGTCACTCCCACCTGATGACACCTCAAAGGTCAGAAGGGGTACAGACGCGAACGGTCGGCGAAAGGAGAAAGAAGAGAATAGATTGATTTGTGTTTACTGGGGTGTTATGTGCTGATTGTGTTTATATAGTTGCTTTATTTACTGCTTTATGTACAGTTATTTATTGCTTTCTTTGCAGCTTTATATATCATACTGTCATACTGTCATCTGGCTGGATCTGTTTTTTGTTTTGATGGGTGGGGTTTCATTGAGAGATAAGGTCCTATACCTGGGACCTGAGTGACACCTAGGCTAGAGTGGTTCATGTTCTTTCCCATTCCATTTCGGTCTGGTGCGGGAATATGAAACACGGTTCAGATGTGGGTTTCTTCTTGAGAACTCTGTGCTACAGATCTCCTGTAGTGCTAGGGCTATCTGGGAAGCCTGATAAGTCTGGATAACCTTTATTACGACCTTCAGAAACTGAGGTGAATTAGAGGAGGATCTTTTATGATTATTGTAAACACTGTACCTCCGGGTTAGAAGTGTTTACACTTCTCATAACTGATCCAAGTCTGAGGATCCTTGTTTTAGAACATCACCTGTGAGGGGGTTGGGCTGTTTACAGGTTTGCAGGAACCCTTGGCCACCTCATACCCTGATACTTGTTTTGTTTAAGAATGCTTCACTTTGGACAGTTCTTGTGATTTAACCCTGGACATGTGACTCTTTATTTGAGTCCCCCACCTTGGTTACTGGATTTCTGAACCTCCATCTGGACTTCTTAAAACATACATGGGCCTTTTATATCAAGACAGTAATCAGATCCAGCTTGATCACAAACCCTTGCATATCATTTGCATACTCATCATTTGCATCATTTAACATTTGTTTATTTGTTTTTCAGGGTATTCACATTATATCTGGCTTGGTTTTGACCCCTTCATCTGCATAGACCTCTGTTCATCAGTTATCTGCTTCAGCTATCTTCATCAGTTGCCTGCTTCAGCTATTCTTATCACCAGCCTTAGCCTATCAGTGGCTCATCTCCAGTATCAGTCTTCATCATCAGCATCTGTTTTCAGCTCTTCATCAGCAGTCATGGCACCTAAGAAGAGCAACATTTCATACCATTTCTTTGAGCCTGTGCTGACTGGCATCAGGCAGGTCCAGACACTTATCACTCCGGACCACATCCCATTATTCAGAGAGCATTATGGAGGCATCCTTGATATGGTTATAGACCTGGACCCATCTCAGAGGAGTTTGATCCACACTTGCCTACAGTTTTATGACCCTCCTTTGAGATGCTTCACTTTCCAGAATTTTCAGCTGGGACCTTTGCTGGAGGAGTTCTCATCATTGATTGGAGTACCTGTCAGGGGTGATATCCCCTTCAACCCAGAAATGACTTCTCCCAGCAATGGAGAAGTGGCAAAAGCACTGTATTTAGAGCCTATTTTGATTGAACAGAACATGACCTCAAAGGCTGGAATCCCTGGATTGCACTTGGACTTTCTGACTTCTCAGGCCATCCTGAAGGCCTCCTTGGGAGAATGGAAGGCAGTTTGTGCATTGTTAGCCCTCAGTATATATGGGGTTATACTTTTTGCAGATGAGCCCAAGTTTATCAGCAAGAATGCCATTCATCTTTTCCTTTTGAGGAACCCAGTGCCCACCTTGCTGGGAGATTTCTATTATTCTGTTCACCAAAGAAATGAGAAGCAGAGAGGGAAATTGGTGAGATGCTGTGTTCCTCTATTTCATACCTGGCTGCTCAAACACTTGCCCAAGACTGATGCTTTCTTGAATCCTCACCAACAGAAGAATTGGGCTAGAAGACTTATTGCTTTAACTTCAGATGACATCAGGTGGTGCACTCAGAGCACCAAAGGCAGGGACATAATTACTAGCTGTGGGCAGTTCCCCAATGTACCTCTGGTAGGAGTGAAGGGTTGCATCAACTACAATCCTTTGCTGTTCAAGAGACAATTGGGCTATGCTTTGGTTCACCCTCCTAGAGTGCAAGACTTGGCTGAAACCCTGTATTGTGAGATAAAACCTAATCTAGCTGTTGTCAGACAAGCATCCTGGGCTTGGGACAACATCCAAACCAAAGGGATGGCCATTCTTGGGAGATGCAATAATGTGGCTTCAGCCCAGTATTATGAATGGTCTCATGCTAGGGCTCAGATTTCTGGGATGCCTTTCACCATTGAGGATGCACCTGGACCATCCACAACACCACCTCCAGCCACTGTCAGCCTGGAGGAATTTGAGAAACTGAAGGAGAGGAATGAGAATCTGTCTCAAGCTCTGAAGAAGACCCTCTGGGAGAGGAGTGATGGTCGTCTAGACATTGAGAGGTTAGAGAAGCTAAAGGTGGAACATCTAGCCAGGATTGAGAAATCAGAGGACTACATCAAGAAATCAAGAGCTGGAGAGCAAATTTTGAAGAATGCCTGTAAAGAGGCCCAGTTTCAGAAGGCTAGGACTGATCTCTATCTGAAAGAAAGTCAAGATAGGTGGGTCAGAATCACTGAAGCTCGCACTCAGGAGGATAAGAGGACTCAAACTAGGATTGAACAGTTGGAGGCTAATGAGAAGAAGCAGCAGGAGGCTTTGCTGGCAGCCTAGAAGGAAATCTCAGAATTGAAGCTTAGGGCTGGTGTGAAGAGGTCAAAGGATCAAGACAGACACAAGAAGCTAACCACTGCTATTGCCACCAGAAACCTTCTTATCAGAAACATTACAGAGCATCCGGCTGGTCCTGTAACTGAAGCACTTCTGAAGGAGGTTAAGGAGGATGAGTTTGACTTAGATGTTTGATTACTTTGCTTGTTGTTATTTCCATTTGATGTACTTTTCTTATGTTGTATTTTGACCCTTCAGGGGCATGTGTTGTAAAAACAAACTATGTATGATCCACCATTTGTAATATATCTGTTAGTTTGTTTTATTAAGTTCTCTTTCTCTCAAGCAACATCAAAGCATCTTCCTCAGGATCTGGAAAGGTCAAAACCAAGAGCCAAGCCGGATACCTTGGAAAGCAAATAAGCATACTGCATTGCATACTAACCTTTGTTTTGTTTTGTAGGTTTTGTTTTTGGTTTGTTTATTACTAACTCTGTTGTGATTCAGGAATTATTGCTCGCCGTCGGGTGTTCTCTCTCAACCGTCCGCACAGATATCCTACTCGCAACAACCTTCCTGGTATCCAGATGGATCAAGTACAGCAAGATCTGACAGAGGTCAGAACCCAGATGGCTAATGAAAGGTTGGAAATGAGAAACCAAATGACCCAGTTCATGGAGGTAATGAATGGCTTGGCTCAAAGTCAAAAAAGGCTGAGGGCATTGGTGGAAAGACAAACCCCGGACGAACCTCCTCTGGGAACTGGAGGAACAAGTAACAATGAAAGGGGTCAGCCTCATGTTAATCCACCAGTATATGGGCCTCATCTGCATCCGGAAGTCAACATCCCGGGTATTGTGCAAGGAAATACTACTGGAGGAAGAGTCTTACAAGAAGACCCCCAGGAAGAGCAGTTTACTGTGATGGGAGCTGGGGATGAAGTTTATGATAGGAGGTTCGATGAAATTGCTGAGAAATTGAGATCTCTGGAGTCTCAAAACTCCTTGGGTTTTGATGTCATGGATATGAGGTTAGTGGATGGGGTAAGGATTCCTCATAAGTTTAAACCCCCGTGCTTCGAGAAGTACAATGGAACTTCCTGTCCAGGAACTCACTTGCAGTCTTTTCTGGGAAGACTTAAGGCATACACCATGGATGAAAAACTATGAATGTTTTACTTTGAAGATAGTTTGACTGGGGCTTCAAGGGAGTGGTACTCTCATTTAACCAGGGCTACCATCAGATGCTGGAAGGACCTAGCTGAGGCTTTCATCAGACAATACCAATACAACCTGGACATGGCTCCTAACAGAACCCTTCTGATGGGAATGTCTCAATCCTCCAGAGAAAGCTTCAGGGAATATGCCCAGAGGTGGAGACAGCTTGGTGCTGCTGTTCAGCCACCCATGTCGGAAAGAGAAATGACCGACATGTTCATGAATACTCTGCAAGGAACATATATTGATAGGCTAGCTGCCTTTTCTTCCACCAGCTTCGCTGACGTAGTCATAGCTGGAGAAAGAATTGAAAGCCTTCTGAAGATGGGTAAAATTTCTGATAATGGTGCAAGTTCGTCAAGCAATCCCAGGAAGCCTTTTGTGGGACCTTGAAGAGCCGGTGAGACAAATGCCATTCATGCCAACAGGGGCAGACCTCAGTATGTCCACAGATCAGTAGCAGCTGTCACTATTCCAGCTCCGATTCCTCAGCAACCAGCATATCAACCACCACAACAACCACACTATCCACAGCAAGTTCAGTATCCACCACAAAGGACCTACAACAACAACAACAACAGCAATCAACAACAAAGACCATTTCAGCAAAGACCATCACAGGCAAATAGAGTGATTGACCCTATCCCTATGCCTTATGCCGCTTTATTGCCACAATTCCTGAAACTCAACTTGGTTGAATTAAGGACATTGGCGCCTCCAGATCCTTCCAATCTTCCAAGAAATTACGATGTCAACGCCAGATGTGCTTTCCACTCCAATGCACCTGGCCACAATACAGAGAAATGCAGGGCTTTACAAATGAAGGTACAAGATCTGGTAGATTCTAAAGCCTTCAACTTTGCACCCTCGCCAAATGTCAACAAGAATCCCATGCCCAATCATGGAGGACCAAGAATTAATGCCATTGAGGAAGACAAGCCATCTTTCTTAATCACCAGTGTTGGGCAGATTCGAACACCTATGGTAGAAATTAAAGCTCAGCTTCTAGAGTGCCAGATGTTCCCCGGGTGTGAGCTCGGTTGTGGTTATTGCAACATTTCTGTCAACGGGTGTGATAATTTGAGAAGCGACATAGATAGTCTTATCAGAAGCGGTGTACTTCAGATCACAACATCGGCGCCTACAAATCCAGAAATCCCTTTGACAACAATTCCTGATTCTTCTATAACTGCAACAACAATCACTCCGACCAATTCATCAATATCATCAACAATGGCTCCATCCATCACTTCAACAAATCAGATGTCAACAACCATCTCTTCTACAACATCAACACCCATCTATTAAGCAGAATCTTCTACAACGCCAACAGAAATTAACGAAGATATCTCAACAGTCACCATCTACTATGATCCATCATATGTTCCTCGAAACAACAACTTTCAACAACAAGCAGTGGCATCTCCTGCCAGGTCACCAGTCACCATTTACTACGATCCGCACACTATTTCAGTACCTTCCTCTGCAGCAGTCAGTCCAGTTACCATCACGGTACCTGGACCAGTTCCATATGAAAGCAGTAATGCCATCCCTTGGCATTATGGCTCTGACCTCTACTGCAACGGGGAGAAAATCACCTTGGATTCTTCAACCTCTTCTCCACAAATTGATAATGTTGGGGGAGGCGGAGGCTTCACCAGAAGCGGACGCCTCTTTGCCTCACAATTGCAAAGACCTAATGCCGAAGCAGAAGCTGCTGCAAAAGCAAAGGGGAAGAGTGTGATACCTGAATAATCGATCATCAAAGAAACTCAGAAGACATCTTTTAAGCAAGATGTAGACGAGTTTATGAGAATTATAAAGAGAAGTGATTACAAGGTGGTTGACCAGCTTCACCAAACTCCCTCAAATATCTCCATATTATCCCTGTTGATGTGCTCTGAAGCTCACAGGAATGCATTATTGAAAGTCTTGCACGCAGCATACGTGCCAGAGGAGATCACTGTTAATCAGCTAGAAACTGTGGTGGCGAATGTCAACACCAGTCATGGACTGGGCTTTACCAATGCTGACTTAACAACTGAGGGGCGTAACCACAACAAGGCTTTACACATCACTCTGGAATGCAAGGGTGCTGTTCTATCCCATGTGCTGGTGGACACTGGGTCATCACTCAATGTTCTACCAAAGAAAGCCTTAGTGAAGCTGGAGTATGATGGCTTGGCACTGCGTCCGAGTAATTTGGCATGGAAGCAGAGCCAGGTTTGACTGCACAGATGACCTAGAATTAGGGTTTTGGTTTCAAAGGCCATAACTCCAATTTTTTTGGTCATTCTTGTTTCTATTGGTCTCTATATGGTATAAGGATCATGCATATCAATTTTCATGAAGAAATTCCATGGGGAAGGCATCTGATCAAGAGTTGACTTTTTGAGCAAGTCAGTGCAAAATCAGGGCATCTGAGGCCCCCAATGACCCAACCAAAGGGTGTTCATCATCATTTTGATTATGTATGATCTTTATTTGATCATAGAAGATGTTAGAAGTTCACAAAATTGAAGAATTTCAAGTCATTTGCAAAGTTGACTTTTTGGAAAATGGCTTGTAATGGAAACTTGCCATTTTGGGAAGGTTTTTCAACCCTTTCTTTTTGAGTCAAAAATGCCTCAAATGAGAAAACTTTGGTCATGAAAGTTATAGAATGGATCATTCCCTTTTCAAAAAGTACAAGAACTTGTTCTAATTCATTTTGGATCAAAAGTTATGGCTTGTCAAAGTTGGGAAAAATCACATAATTTCAAGTTTTCTACCAAAGAGGCAAAGTTGCAAAACCCCTTGCCAAGGCAAATTGAGACCTCAAATGGACTTCTAATCTTCACACAAACATGAACCAATGTCTAAAAGTCAGATTGCATCAAAAGTTTGCTCATTTTTATGACTTGTGGACCAAGAAACTTCAAAAGGGCCAAAATTGATTAAAGTAGCAAAACCTCACTCAAACCCTAATCCATGTGCTGGCTGACTTCAAAATTGATCCTATGGTTCTCCTCACTTCTTGCTGCGCAGGACACCCCTCTTGTCCTTGGCTAGCCATGAGCCCATACCTCTCTTACACAAAGCTTGACATTTTTGCAAAAGACCCATACCAATCACCATAGGCCACCAACAACTCTCTGACCTATCACCACTTGATACATGGACCAAAATCAGCTCAACACACCACACACACAAGCCTGAAACTCTCTCTAAGCCAGCATTCTCATTTTTCACCTCTTATGCAACTTCCTTTCAAACTCATCATACAAGCATCAAACATTGAAACAAACTTCACAAAACATCTCAGCATACTCCCCTGATCATTCCCCTGCCCTCATTCATCCCTGAAACATCCTCAAACTGAAACACGATTTCTCTCCCCCACTGAACAGAACTCACTCAATCTCTCAAACCAGCCAAAAGAAACTCCAACCAAGCATTGCAAGCTTCTCAGGAGGTCCATTAGAGGCGTTTTGGATCAAAGGGGCAGCCAGAAAGTTCCAGAAATCAAAGCTTCAGTTCAGGTGAGCTCAAGAACATTTTTTTCCAGAAACATGTTTTTAAGTTCCTAAATGATTCTCTATGCTTCACTGATCATGCTGATATGTTTTGTTTCGAAAATGATTGAGTATTGAGTATGTATGTTGCTTCTGAAACTTTTCTGACCTAAATGCATTTTGCTTCGATTCAGCTTTGTTATGAAAAATAAATGTGTTTTGATTGTTGATTCTTGCTCTATGATGTTTGGGGTTGGATTCTGGGCAGAGAGATTAGGTTTTGGGGACCTGAGGAAGAAGTTAGCAACTTTCAGGTGAGGGTCTGGCCGGAGAAGACGGCCGGAAGTCTTCTCCGGCCACCTGAAAGTGATTAATGTCTTAATTGCGTTTAAGGTTCAGTTTGAATGTGGAGCATAGATTTGGTTGACTTTGTTTGACTCCCGCGCGTTTTAATGGTCTGAATTGTCTCATTAAAACCCTAATCCACGTCATTAGTTAATTAATCAGGTTTTTATATTAATCTAGCCAGTTCAAATGCCAGCCGTAGGATAGCGCGCCAGTCAACTCCCACGCGTTCAGTTTGAATACCAGCCACTGGATCTGTTGACTTCCCATTAAATCAATTTTAATTTCATTTTTCTTGCATTTTCTTTCATATTTATTTTAAAATAGTTAGAAAAATCCCAAAAATATTTCCTTTTGCATTTTTGTTTCAAATATTTTTCTCAATCAGAAAATGATTTTTATTTTATTTTTTGCATTAAAAATTATTTTTAAATCATTTAAAAGTTTATTTTTAATTAGTTAATGAAAATTAATTAATTAAAAATACTTTTAGGTATTTAAAAATCACAAAAAAATTCATGTAACATTTAAAAACATTTAGAAACATTGTCCAACTCTCAAACCAAATTTCTTTTTGTTCTTGATGCCTTTTGATAATTTTCTTTGGAATTAATTCCATTTTGAGGCAATATTTTGTGTCAAACTTCAAAAATTCATTTCTGCCTAACCATTGAGAGTTGGACAATGATTCTTTTTGCATTGCATCTTGCATAACATGTAGTTCATAGGATAAAATTGGTTTGGATTGATCTTGCATTTTCATTTTGTTTTGCATTTTTCTTGACAAGGTACCTTAAAACCCTAGCAATCTTAGAAAATTCATAACTCTCACTAGGTTAAGAGTTGGATCCCCTCCTTTGGACAGTGAGTTTGTATAGGTCTAAGGTTCCTTTGATTGCATTTTCAAATTTTTATCATGTCATTTGCTTCTGGTTTTGGATTTTTGCTTTGTATGTTGCATATAACCCTAATTCATGCTTTCCTTTGCATCCATTTCTCATTTGCTTGCATCCCATGACTTGCCATGACATTTTGTGCATCCATTTGATTCATAACACATCTTAGGACATATTAGAATCATGTTTGATCATTGCATCTTTCATTTGCCATGTTATATGTCTTTTGCATTCCATAACTTTTCATGAACATTCATGGTTCAAAACATGCTTCTCTTGCATCCATCTGTTTGTATGATCCTTCTAATGCCTTGCCTCATGTTTGCATCATCTCTTAGCATCATTAACATCATACTTATGCTTCTGGTTTTGGTTTGCATCATGACATTGCATCTCATTTTGCATTGCATTTCATTTCTTTTGCTAACTTTTCAGGTGGTAAGTTGTTTTGAGAAGTGGATTTGCCTTCACTTCTCACAATCTCTTTTCATCTCTCTTATGCATCATTGCTGCATTTTATCTTGTGCTTTGGATTGAGCTTGCTCATTCTTGTTCATCTCACCTTCTTTCTTCAAGCAACTTGCCTTCTTAAGTGAAGCAAGTTGTTTTGCTTCTCTTTGCTCCTTTCATCTGCTCCTCTCCTTGGTGGTTCCTTGAAGATTTCTTTCTTAAACCCCACAAACCCTAGGAATGACCAAGCATGATAACAATTAGGGTTGATTAGTCCCCCACTTATCTTTTACTTTTGTGTCTCTTTGAGTCTTCTCTTCTCATCTCATAATCAGGGACTAAACCCTAAAGGCTTTAAGGCATTGTGATTAAGCTTATGCCTGCATCCTTCTATTAGGATGGAGTGTATAACTTTAATCCTAAGTGTTAAACCCTTAATGTGTTTAAATCCTTTAATCAATTCACTTAATAATCATCAAGACATCAAGCTTGTAACTTGGGCCTTGCATTAGGGTTCTAATTCTTCCTTAATTGGTTAAGAAGGACTAACCCTAATGTTAATGGACAAGTCCCCCTCAAGTTGTCTTGCAAACCATAAAACTCACTTCTTCATCCTATCATTAACTAAAATCCATCTAATAAAGATTTTGTTTTGTCATGAGGTTAATCCCTAATCATGGATTAAGTTGAGGAGTCTCCCTCAGCTTAAACATTCTCATCTATTATCCTTCTATTAGGATGGTGTAATGAGTCTGTTTAATCCCTGATTATGGCTTAAACTCATTACTTAACACTAAACAAAAACAACAAAAACATCTAAATAATCACAAGTAGGTTAATGATCTTAATCCTACATCATGGTGGTTAACTGTGAGACACTGACTTCATAGTTAAGGTACCCTCATTACCCTGATCAGAGGGAGGATGTGATGAGTTTACTGACCCATTGGTTTAGGCTTAAGCTCATTTTCTTATGACAAACTTTCAAAAACAATAAAAGACTGAAAACACAAAAACAAACAATAATCGTCTCTTCCGGGATTCTTTTCTCATCTCATTCATTCATAAACGATAACTTGCTTCTTCCGTCTAATGCAAGACAGTTTGCACCTGAGCCAGACAGGTCATACACTTGAGCATAGACAAGGAAGCAGTTCACAAGTCAATTTACCTTTCAGTCTCATTGGGTCGAACTACGGTGTTCTGACTTCCTTATTGCACGAGAGGATACGTAGGCATAACTTAACAGTTATCGAACAAAAGTCTCTGTATATTCCCCCTCTTTCCAGCTTTATTCTTTTAGCCTCATGATCTTGAACATTTCATTCTTGTTCTTACACTGACACTTCACTTATACACTTCACTTCTCTTACACTGACACCTGTACATCCTTTTCCAGCTCTTTTATACACAGATTGCACTGACACTACCCCTTTAAAACACAAATCTTTTAAGCGTGGATCCCGTCGAGTACGGCGGACAATCTGGGTGCTAATACCTTCCCAGGTTGTAACCAACCCCCTTTCTCAGTCTCTCTGGTTCGCAACCGTCTTATCCATATCTTTTCTTAGGTTTATGCATCATTACCTTTCCTCCGGGATAAAAATGCCTAGCTGGCGACTCTTTTCTTCTCTCTTGAGTTAACTCCTGTGTGTTCTCATTCCTCTTTTCGCCGACCGTTCGCGTCTGTACCCCTTCTGACCTGAGGTGTCATTTTGGTGGGAGCGACAGCTTGTGGGGAGATGGTTCCCTGGCTTTTGTACTTGGTTGCTAGGCTGAAGTTTACATGCCCCATGCTGTGCTTTGAATACCTGCAAATCCTGAAAAGTCAGAGAAACGCACAAGTAATCCCGAGGTATCCCTTACCGGATTCCATCATAGGAGTTTTAACACTCCCGGGAGTAAGTATATTTCCTGCACGCACGTATTTTTAGAAGAAAAGCATCTGTATTTATGCAATCAGTATCTTAAAGACATCGGACATTCTTGCAAATAAAATGTACGAGACAAAACATGACTGAAAAATCTGATTTTATTGATTCATGTGCCATGAATTGGCAAGATACAGTCAAAGGAACAAATCCCTAAAATGAGGAGATTGTTACAAATTGAGAAATAAAAGGTATTGGCAATGTTGACGACGCTTCGGGGAGCTTCCCTTTGGCTATGACTCGTATGACTTTTGACATTCTTCTCGTCTTGCTTTCTGAAGAAGGCTGATTCTGACCGGCGCTTGAACCTTTCGAAGCTTACCAAGTTGTAAGTAATACAGATGAATCCAGAGTACAGTCATTCGCTTATTCCCTTATTTTGCATGGATCGCCCTTTCGGGTTTTCAATCCACCGGGATACCCTTTTTTGCCTGAGTTGTCCGATGTGGCTTTTCAACTCAGCGGGTGTACATTTTTTTGTTCATTTTCCCTTATTTTTGCCCGAGTCTCTTATTCTGTTTTTGACTCGCCGGGGTGCCCTATTTTTGCCTGGACTTACATTCTGTTTTTATGTCCAGCGGGTCATTTTCATGCGAAGTATTTTTTAACTGCATCTGAATTCACAGGGGACGGGAAGACTTCACCATCCATAGTACTGAGCATGAGTGCTCCACCGGAGAAAACTTTCTTCACTACGAATGACCCTTCATAGTTCGGAGTCCACTTGCCCCTGTGGTCTGTATGAGGAGGGAGGGTAACTCAACTTCAACAGGTAGGACTGCTTCCATACCATACACAAGTTGATACGGTGTTGCCCCAGTGGATGTTCTGATTGACGTACGGTACCCATGCAAGGCAAACGGTAGCATTTCATGCCAGTCCTTGTAAGTAACCACCATCTTTTGCACAATCTTCTTGATATTCTTATTAGCTGCCTCGACAACGCCATTCATCTTTGGCCTGTAAGGAGAAGAATTGTGGTGTTGGATCTTGAAGTCCCGACACAGTTCTGCCATCACTTTGTTGTTCAAGTTGGAACCATTATCAATAATGATTCGCTCGGGAACTCCATACCGACAAATGATGTCTCTCTTCAGAAATCGGGCTACCACTTGCCTTGTAACATTTGCATATGAAGCTGCTTCAATCCACTTGGTGAAATAGTCAATAGCAACCAAGATGAATCTGTGGCCATTTGAAGCAGTCGGTTCAATCTTGCCAATCATGTCAATGCCCCACATGGCAAAGGGCCAGGGTGAAGACATCACATTCAAAGGATTCGAAGGCACATGCACTTTATCCGTATAAATCTGGCATTTATGATATTTTCTGGCATAAGCACAACAGTCTGCATCCATTGTGATCCAGTAGTAGCCTGATCTTAGCAACTTTTTAGCCATTGCATGCCCTCCTGCATGGGTACCAAAGGATCCTTCGTGCACCTCGTGCATCAACAATTCTGCTTCTGTTCTATCAACGCATCTGAGGAGTATCATATCAAAGTTTCTCTTGTAGAGGGAACCGTCAGTATTCAAAAAGAAACTACCAGCTAGCCTTCTTAATGTCTTCTTATCATTGGAAGATGCCCCAGATGGGTATGTTTGATCCTCCAAGAAGCACTTAATGTCATGGAACCAAGGCTTATCATCTTTGGCAATATCTGCTGCAAATACATACGCTGGTCTGTCGAGTCTGGATACTGAGATCCGAGGCACAAAGTTGGCAGCTTGAACTTTGATCATGGATGAAATGGTGGCAAGAGCATCTGTAAATTGATTCTCGTCCCGAGGGATATACTCAAGCTTGACCGTTGTGAAGAAAGTCAATAACCTCCTTGTATAATCCCTGTAAGGTATCAGATGATTCTGGTGTGTGTACCATTTACCGTTGGTTTGATTAACTACCAGAGCTGAATCTCCGAATACAGTCAAAGTCTTGATCCTGAGGTCAATGGCTTCCTCAAGACCCATAATACAAGCTTCGTATTCAGCTTCGTTGTTAGTGCAGTTAAAGGTGAGTTTTGCCGAGAAAGGCATGTGAACTCCCTTAGGTGTAATAAGTACTGCACCAACACCACGACCATTCATATTAACAGCCCCATCAAACATCATAGTCCATTCTTCTTCCGGGTCAGGCCCTTCAGTATGAACAGGCTCTTCATGATCTTTTGCTTTAATGAACATGATGTCTTCATCAGGGAAGTCAAATCTCATAGGCTGGTAATCATCAATGGGTTGCTCAGCAAGATAATCAGACAGTACACTGCCCTTGATGGCCTTTTGAGATGTGTACTGGATGTCATACTCCGTGAGGGTCATTTGCCATCTTGCAACCCGTCCGGTAAGTGCTGGCTTCTCAAAAATGTACTTAACTGGGTCCATCTTGGAGATCAATAAAGTAGTGTGGGTCAACATATACTGCCTTAGTCGGCGAGCAGCCCACGCTAAAGCACAACAAGTTTTCTCGAGCAGTGAATAACGTTGTTCACAGTCGGTAAACTTTTTGCTCAGATAGTATATTGCATACTCTTTTCGAACAGACTCGTCATGCTGGCCCAACACACACCCCATTGACTCTTCTAATACTGTCAAGTACATGATTAGAGGTCTTCCTTCAACTGGAGGCATAAGGATTGGAGGTTCTTGCAAGTACTCCTTGATTTTGTCAAAAGCCCTCTGGCAGTCTTCGTTCCACCTGACCGTTTGTTCTTTTCTTAACAGTTTGAACAAAGGTTCACAGGTTGCTGTAAGGTGAGATATGAACCGTGAAATGCAGTTCAATCTACCTAAGAACCCCCAAACTTCTTTTTCTGACTTTGGTGCAGGCATTTCTTGAATGGCTTTAACTTTATCAGGGTCAACTTCAATCCCTTTTTCACTTACGATAAATCCCAGCAGCTTACCAGACCGTACCCCGAATGTGCACTTGTTGGGGTTCAGCTTCAGTTGGTACTTCCTCAGACGCTTGAATAACTTCAACAGATTTACCAGGTGGTCTTCTTCTGTGAGGGACTTGGCAATCATGTCATCCACATAACATTCAATTTCTTTATGGATCATGTCATGGAATAATGTTACCATAGCCCGTTGATAAGTACCACCAGCATTCTTCAGTCCGAATGACATTACCTTATAACAGAACGTACCCCAAGGTGTGATGAAAGTTGTCTTCTCCATGTCTTCAGGTGACATCTTGATCTGATTGTATCCTGAAAATCCGTCCATGAAGGAGAACACCGAGAACTGAGCCGTATTATCCACCAATACATCAATGTGAGGTAAAGGGAAGTCATCTTTCGGGCTAGCTCTGTTCAGACCCCGGTAATCCACACACATTCTCACTTTGCCATCTTTCTTAGGCACAGGTACAATATTAGCAACCCACGGCGGGTAGCTAGTTACAGCAAGGAACCCGGCGTCCCACTGCTTTTGCACCTCTTCTTTAATCTTCATTGCCATATCTGGGCGAGTACGACGCAGTTTTTGTTTAACAGGTGGGCAATCTTCTCTTAAAGGCAGCTTGTGCATAACAATATTGGTGTCCAACCCTGGCATATCCTGATAAGACCAAGCAAATACCTCCACATATTCACGAAGCAGGTCAATCAGTTGTTTTTTCACTGAGTCTTGTAAGCAGGCCCCGATCTTAACCTCTTTCACATCTTCATCCGTACCAAGATTAATCGTTTCGACCTCCTCCTGATGAGGAGTGATAACCTTCTCCTCTTGCCTTAACAACCTGGCTAGCTCTTCAGGAAGCTCATAATCTTCTTCAACCCCTTCATCAGCTTGATTGATTGGATTGTCAAAGTCATACCGAGTCATAGCTGTGCTGTTGTCGGTGCAGTCTGAAAGGCACTCTCTGCAAGGGTTTAGATTGTTCATTTTAGTGATCGATTTTAATCTTGTTTAGAAAAAGTGAAATAAAGTTATCATTTTGGAAAACATTGCCATTTTATTTTTGTACAAAAAGAAAAAATGAAAACAGTGAGCGAAAAAAGAAAAAGACTCATTTACAAAAGATGTCCGATATTCATTGATTGATCTGTTTGCACAAAATTACAAGATGGCCCGATTACAAAATGAGTCTTGACATCTTGGGCAAGATGCAAGACTTGATGCATGCTTAAAAATACAGGAAATAATAATTACTCTGCAGGAGTAACCCTTATAATTTCCTGGGAAGACCAGTTTGAGACGCGGCTCCCCGGGATCCTTGGACGTATCCAGCTCTCCAGGTTGCGCTCATCTTCCGACTCATCTTCCAAGTTGTTCACTGCATCCGGGGTGAGCATTCCCCCGCTGACAAAATTGGGCTTCTTAGCAGCCTCTGATTGATCTTGTTGAGTTGGTTTGTAACCCAACCCAAATCTGTCATCCTTCTTCTCCACAGGCAAAAGCTTTCCTCAGCCTTGGGCAGTCCCCTCTTCAACAACCTTCCTGGCTTGCTGATAAGACGTCATGGAGGTTCCCAGTACAGCAGATGCTTCATTAATATTCAGGGCCTCAAACCCCTGGCTCATGGTTTCATGGATTTCTCCATCCATCTCAATGTACTTGTACGTAGCCAGGTGGCTAACAAAGATGTCCTCTTCGCCACAGATGGTGATGATCTGGCTTTCCCACTCGAATTTCAGCTTCTGGTGAAGGGTAGACGTAACAGCGCCAGCGACATGGATCCAAGGTCTACCCAACAAACAGCTGTAGGCCGGCTGAATGTCCATCACATAGAAGGTAATTTTAAAAGTCTGCGGGCCAATCATCACAGGCAGATCAATCTCCCCTAGCACTGATCTCTTAGAGCCATCAAATGCCCTTACCACCAAATTACTCGGACGCAGTGCCAAGCCATCATACTCCAGCTTCACTAAGGCTTTCTTTGGTAGAACATTGAGTGATGACCCAGTGTCCACCAGCACATGGGATAGAACAGCACCCTTGCATTCCAGAGTGATGTGTAAAACCTTGTTGTGGTTACGCCCCTCAGTTGTTAAGTCAGCATTGGTAAAGCCCAGTCCATGACTGGTGTTGACATTCGCCACCACAGTTTCTAGCTGATTAACAGTGATCTCCTCTGGCACGTATGCTGCGTGCAAGACTTTCAATAATGCATTCCTGTGAGCTTCAGAGCACATCAACAGGGATAATATGGAGATCTTTGAGGGAGTTTGGTGAAGCTGGTCCAACACCTTGTAATCACTTCTCTTTATAATTCTCATAAACTCGTCTACATCTTGCTCAAAAGATGTCTTCTGAGTTTCTTTGATGATTGGTTCTTCAGGTATCACACTCTTCCCCTTTGCTTTTGCAGCAGCTTCTGCTTCGGCATTAGGCCTTTGCAATTGTGAGGCAAAAAGGCGTCCGCTTCTGGTGAAGCATCCGCCTCCCCCAACATTATCAATTTGTGGAGAGGAGGTTGAAGAATCCAAGGTGATTTTCTCCCCGTTGCAGTAGAGGTCAGAGCCATATTGCCAAGGGATGACATTACTGCTTTCATATGGAACTGGTCCAGGTACCGTGATGGTAACTGGACTGACTGCTGTAGAGGAAGGTACTGAAATAGTGTGCGGATCGTAGTAAATGGTGACTGGTGACCTGGCAGGAGATGCCACTGCTTGTTGTTGAAAGTTGTTGTTTGGAGGAACATATGATGGATCATAGTAGATGGTGACTGCTGAGATATCTTAGTTAATTTCTGTTGGCGTTGTAGAAGATTCTGCTGAATAGATGGGTGCTGATGTTGTAGAAGAGATGGTTGTTGACATCTGATTTGTTAAAGTGATGGATGGAGCCATTGTTGATGATATTGATGAATTGGTCGGAGTGATTGTTGTTGCAGTTGTAGAAGAATCAGGAATTGTTGTCAAATGGATTGCTGGATTTGTAGGCGCCGATGTTGTGATCTGAAGTACACCGCTTCTGATAAGACTATCTATGCCGCTTCTCAAATTATCACACCCGTTGACAGAAATGTTGCAATAACCAAAACCGAGCTCACACCCGGGGAACATCTGGCACTCTAGAAGCTGAGCTTTAATTTCTACCAGAGGTGTTCGAATCTGCCCAACACTGGTGATTAAGAAAGATGGCTTGTCTTCCTCAATGGCATTAATTCTTGGTCCTCCATGATTGGGCATGGGATTCTTGTTGACATTTGGCGGGGGTGCAAAGTTGAGGGCTTTAGAATCTACCAGATCTTGCACTTTCATTTGTAAAGCCCTGCATTTCTCTATATTGTGGCCAGGTGCATTGGAGTGGAAAGCACATCTGGCGTTGACATCGTAATTTCTTGGAAGATTGGAAGGATCTGGAGGCGCCAATGTCCTTAATTCAACCAAGTTGAGTTTCAGGAGTTGTGGCAATAAAGCGGCATAAGGCATATGGATATGGTCAATCACCCTATTTGCCTGTGATGGTCTTTGCTGAAATGGTCTTTGCTGTTGATTGCTGTTGTTGTTGTTGTTGTTGTTGTAGGTCCTTTGTGGTGGATACTGAACTTGCTGTTGATAGTGTGGTTGCTGTGGTGGTTGATATGCTGGTTGCTGAGGAATCGGAGCTGGAATAGTGACAGCTGCTACTGATCTGTGGACATACTGAGGTCTGCCCCTATTGGCATGAATGACATTTGTCTCACCGGCTCTTCAAGGTCCCACAAAAGGCTTTCTGGGATTGCTTGACGAACTTGCACCATTATCAGAAATTTTACCCATCTTCAGAAGGCTTTCAATTCTTTCTCCAGCTATGACTACGTCAGCGAAGCTGGTGGAAGAAAAGGCAGCTAGCCTATCAATATATGTTCCTTGCAGAGTATTCATGAACATGTCGGCCATTTCTCTTTCCGACATGGGTGGCTGAACAGCAGCACCAAGCTGTCTCCACCTCTGGGCATATTCCCTGAAGCTTTCTCTGGAGGATTGAGATATTCCCATCAGAAGGGTTCTGTTAGGAGCCATGTCCAGGTTGTATTGGTACTGTCTGATGAAAGCCTCAGCTAGGTCCTTCCAGCATCTGATGGTAGCCCTGGTTAAATGAGAGTACCACTCCCTTGAAACCCCAATCAAACTATCTTCAAAGTAAAACATCCATAGTTTTTCATCCATGGTGTATGCCTTAAGTCTTCCCAGAAAAGACTGCAAGTGAGTTCGTGGACAGGAAGTTCCATTGTACTTCTCGAAGCACGAGGGTTTAAACTTATGAGGAATCCTTACCCCATCCACTAACCCCATATCCATGACATCAAAACCCAAGGAGTTTTGAGACTCCAGAGATCTCAATTTCTCAGCAATTTCATCGAACCTCCTATCATAAACTTCATCCCCAGCTCCCATCACAGTAAACTGCTCTTCCTGGGGGTCTTCTTGTAAGACTCTTCCTCCAGTAGTATTTCCTTGCACAATACCCGGGATGTTGACTTCCGGATGCAGATGAGGCCCATATACTGGTGGATTAACATGAGGCTGACCCCTTTCATTGTTACTTGTTCCTCCAGTTCCCAGAGGAGGTTCTTCCGGGGTTTGTCTTTCCACCAATGCCCTCAGCCTTTTTTGACTTTGAGCCAAGCCATTCATTACCTCCATGAACTGGGTCATTTGGTTTCTCATTTCCAACCTTTCATTAGCCATCTGGGTTCTGACCTCTGTCAGATCTTGCTGTACTTGATCCATCTGGATACCAGGAAGGTTGTTGCGAGTAGGATATCTGTGCGGACGGTTGAGAGGGAACACCCGACGGCGAGCAATAATTCCTGAATCACAACAGAGTTAGTAATAAACAAACCAAAAACAAAACCTACAAAACAAAACAAAGGTTAGTATGCAATGCAGTATGCTTATTTGCTTTCCAAGGTATCCGGCTTGGCTCTTGGTTTTGACCTTTCCAGATCCTGAAGAAGATGCTTTGATGTTGCTTGAGAGAAAGAGAACTTAATAAAACAAACTAACAGATATATTACAAATGGTGGATCATACATAGTTTGTTTTTACAACACATGCCCCTGAAGGGTCAAAATACAACATAAGAAAAATACATCAAATGGAAATAACAACAAGCAAAGTAATCAAACATCTAAGCCAAACTCATCCTCCTTAACCTCCTTCAGAAGTGCTTCAGTTACAGGACCAGCCGGATGCTCTGTAATGTTTCTGATAAGAAGGTTTCTGGTGGCAATAGCAGTGGTTAGCTTCTTGTGTCTGTCTTGATCCTTTGACCTCTTCACACCAGCCCTAAGCTTCAATTCTGAGATTTCCTTCTGGGCTGCCAGTAAAGCCTCCTGCTGCTTCTTCTCATTAGCCTCCAACTGTTCAATCCTAGTTTGAGTCCTCTTATCCTCCTGAGTGCGAGCTTCAGTGATTCTGACCCACCTATCTTGACTTTCTTTCAGATAGAGATCAGTCCTAGCCTTCTGAAACTGGGCCTCTTTACAGGCATTCTTCAAAATTTGCTCTCCAGCTCTTGATTTCTTGATGTAGTCCTCTGATTTCTCAATCCTGGCTAGATGCTCCACCTTTAGCTTCTCTAACCTCTCAATGTCTAGACGACCATCACTCCTCTCCCAGAGGGTCTTCTTCAGAGCTTGAGACAGATTCTCATTCCTCTCCTTCAGTTTCTCAAATTCCTCCAGGCTGACAGTGGCTGGAGGTGGTGCTGTGGATGGTCCAGGTGCATCCTCAATGGTGAAAGGCATCCCAGAAATCTGAGCCCTAGCATGAGACCATTCATAATACTGGGCTGAAGCCACATTATTGCATCTCCCAAGAATGGCCATCCCTTTGGTCTGGATGCTGTCCCAAGCCCAGGATGCTTGTCTGACAACAGCTAGATTAGGTTTTATCTCACAATACAGGGTTTCAGCCAAGTCTTGCACTATAGGAGGGTGAACCAAAGCATATCACAATTGTCTCTTGAACAACAAAGGATTGTAGTTGATGCAACCCTTCACTCCTACCAGAGGTACATTGGGGAACTGCCCACAGCTAGTAATTATGTCCCTGCCATTGGTGCTCTGAGTGCACCACCTGATGTCATCTGAAGTTAAAGCAATAAGTCTTCTAGCCCAATTCTTCTGTTGGTGAGGATTCAAGAAAGCATCAGTCTTGGGCAAGTGTTTGAGCAGCCAGATATGAAATAGAGGAACACAACATCTCACCAATCTCCCTCTCTGCTTCTCATTTCTTTGGTGAACAGAATAATAGAAATCTCCCAGCAAGGTGGGCACTGGGTTCCTCAAAAGGAAAAGATGAATGACATTCTTGCTGATAAACTTGGGCTCATCTGCAAAAAGTATAACCCCATATATACTGAGGGCTAACAATGCACAAACTGCCTTCCATTCTCCCAAGGAGGCCTTCAGGATGGCCTGAGAAGTCAGAAAGTCCAAGTGCAATCCAGGGATTCCAGCCTTTGAGGTCATGTTCTGTTCAATCAAAATAGGCTCTAAATACAGTGCTTTTGCCACTTTTCCATTGCTGGGAGAAGTCATTTCTGGGTTAAAGGGGATATCACCCCTGACAGGTACTCCAATCAATGATGAGAACTCCTCCAGCAAAGGTCCCAGTTGAAAATTCTGGAAAGTGAAGCATCTCAAAGGAGGGTCATAAAACTGTAGGCAAGTGTGGATCAAACTCCTCTGAGATGGGTCCAGGTCTATAACCATATCAAGGATGCCTCCATAATGCTCTCTGAATAATGGGATGTGGTCCGGAGTGATAAGTGCCTGGACCTGCCTGATGTCAGCCAGCACAGGCTCAAAGAAATGGTATGAAATGTTGCTCTTCTTAGGTGCCATGACTGCTGATGAAGAGCTGAAAACAGATGCTGATGATGAAGACTGATACTGGAAATGAACCACTGATAGGCTGATGATGAAGGTACTGAAGCAAACCACTGATGAAGATAGCAGAAGCAGATAGCTGATGAACAGGGGTCTATGCAGATGAAGGGGTCAAAACCAAGCCAAATGTAATATGGATACCCTGAAAAACAAATAAACAAATGTTAAATGATGCAATGATGATGTATGCAAATGATATGCAAGGGTTTGTGATCAAGCTGGATCTGATTACTGCCTTGATATAAAAGATCCATGTATGTTTAAGAAGTCCAGATGGAGGTTCAGAAATCCAGTAACCAAGGTGGGGGACTCAAATAAAGAGTCACATGTCCTGAGTTAAATCACAAGAACTGTCCAAAGTGAAGCATTCTTAAACACAATAAGTAACAGGGTATGATGTGGCCAAGGGTTCCTGCAAACCTGTAAATAGCCCAACCCCCTCACAGGTGATGTTCTAAAATAAGGATCCTCAGACTTGGATCAGTTATGAGAAGTGTAAACACTTCTAACCCGGAGGTACAGTGTTTACAATAACCATAAAAGATCCTCCTCTAATTCACCTCAGTTTCTGAAGCTCATAATAAAGGTCATCCAGACTTAGCAGGCTTCCCAGATAGCCCTAGCACTACAGGAAATCTGTAGCACATAGTTCTCAAGAAGAAACCCACATCTGAACCGTGTTTCATATTCCCGCACCAGACCGAAATGGAATGGGAAAGAACATGAACCACTCTAGCCTAGGTGTCACTCAGGTCCCAGGTATAGGACCTTAAACTCTCAATGAACCCCACCCACCAAAACAAAAACCAGATTCAGCCAGATGACAGTACGACAATATGATATATAAAGCTGTAAAGAAAGCAATAAATAACTGTACATAAAGCAATAAATAAAGCAGCTATATAAACACAATCAACACATAACACCCCAGTAAACACAAATCAAACAAGCGCTAGGAGGAACCCACAAAACGAACCAGCAGCCCTGGTTACAGTATAAGGGTCCCCAGCAGAGTCGCCAAGCTGTCACTCCCACCTGATGACACCTCAAAGGTCAGAAGGGGTACAGACGCGAACGGTCGGCGAAAGGAGAAAGAAGAGAATAGATTGATTTGTGTTTACTGGGGTGTTATGTGCTGATTGTGTTTATATAGTTGCTTTATTTACTGCTTTATGTACAGTTATTTATTGCTTTCTTTGCAGCTTTATATATCATACTGTCATACTGTCATCTGGCTGGATCTGTTTTTTGTTTTGATGGGTGGGGTTTCATTGAGAGATAAGGTCCTATACCTGGGACCTGAGTGACACCTAGGCTAGAGTGGTTCATGTTCTTTCCCATTCCATTTCGGTCTGGTGCGGGAATATGAAACACGGTTCAGATGTGGGTTTCTTCTTGAGAACTCTGTGCTACAGATCTCCTGTAGTGCTAGGGCTATCTGGGAAGCCTGATAAGTCTGGATAACCTTTATTACGACCTTCAGAAACTGAGGTGAATTAGAGGAGGATCTTTTATGATTATTGTAAACACTGTACCTCCGGGTTAGAAGTGTTTACACTTCTCATAACTGATCCAAGTCTGAGGATCCTTGTTTTAGAACATCACCTGTGAGGGGGTTGGGCTGTTTACAGGTTTGCAGGAACCCTTGGCCACCTCATACCCTGATACTTGTTTTGTTTAAGAATGCTTCACTTTGGACAGTTCTTGTGATTTAACCCTGGACATGTGACTCTTTATTTGAGTCCCCCACCTTGGTTACTGGATTTCTGAACCTCCATCTGGACTTCTTAAAACATACATGGGCCTTTTATATCAAGACAGTAATCAGATCCAGCTTGATCACAAACCCTTGCATATCATTTGCATACTCATCATTTGCATCATTTAACATTTGTTTATTTGTTTTTCAGGGTATTCACATTATATCTGGCTTGGTTTTGACCCCTTCATCTGCATAGACCTCTGTTCATCAGTTATCTGCTTCAGCTATCTTCATCAGTTGCCTGCTTCAGCTATTCTTATCACCAGCCTTAGCCTATCAGTGGCTCATCTCCAGTATCAGTCTTCATCATCAGCATCTGTTTTCAGCTCTTCATCAGCAGTCATGGCACCTAAGAAGAGCAACATTTCATACCATTTCTTTGAGCCTGTGCTGACTGGCATCAGGCAGGTCCAGACACTTATCACTCCGGACCACATCCCATTATTCAGAGAGCATTATGGAGGCATCCTTGATATGGTTATAGACCTGGACCCATCTCAGAGGAGTTTGATCCACACTTGCCTACAGTTTTATGACCCTCCTTTGAGATGCTTCACTTTCCAGAATTTTCAGCTGGGACCTTTGCTGGAGGAGTTCTCATCATTGATTGGAGTACCTGTCAGGGGTGATATCCCCTTCAACCCAGAAATGACTTCTCCCAGCAATGGAGAAGTGGCAAAAGCACTGTATTTAGAGCCTATTTTGATTGAACAGAACATGACCTCAAAGGCTGGAATCCCTGGATTGCACTTGGACTTTCTGACTTCTCAGGCCATCCTGAAGGCCTCCTTGGGAGAATGGAAGGCAGTTTGTGCATTGTTAGCCCTCAGTATATATGGGGTTATACTTTTTGCAGATGAGCCCAAGTTTATCAGCAAGAATGCCATTCATCTTTTCCTTTTGAGGAACCCAGTGCCCACCTTGCTGGGAGATTTCTATTATTCTGTTCACCAAAGAAATGAGAAGCAGAGAGGGAAATTGGTGAGATGCTGTGTTCCTCTATTTCATACCTGGCTGCTCAAACACTTGCCCAAGACTGATGCTTTCTTGAATCCTCACCAACAGAAGAATTGGGCTAGAAGACTTATTGCTTTAACTTCAGATGACATCAGGTGGTGCACTCAGAGCACCAAAGGCAGGGACATAATTACTAGCTGTGGGCAGTTCCCCAATGTACCTCTGGTAGGAGTGAAGGGTTGCATCAACTACAATCCTTTGCTGTTCAAGAGACAATTGGGCTATGCTTTGGTTCACCCTCCTAGAGTGCAAGACTTGGCTGAAACCCTGTATTGTGAGATAAAACCTAATCTAGCTGTTGTCAGACAAGCATCCTGGGCTTGGGACAACATCCAAACCAAAGGGATGGCCATTCTTGGGAGATGCAATAATGTGGCTTCAGCCCAGTATTATGAATGGTCTCATGCTAGGGCTCAGATTTCTGGGATGCCTTTCACCATTGAGGATGCACCTGGACCATCCACAACACCACCTCCAGCCACTGTCAGCCTGGAGGAATTTGAGAAACTGAAGGAGAGGAATGAGAATCTGTCTCAAGCTCTGAAGAAGACCCTCTGGGAGAGGAGTGATGGTCGTCTAGACATTGAGAGGTTAGAGAAGCTAAAGGTGGAACATCTAGCCAGGATTGAGAAATCAGAGGACTACATCAAGAAATCAAGAGCTGGAGAGCAAATTTTGAAGAATGCCTGTAAAGAGGCCCAGTTTCAGAAGGCTAGGACTGATCTCTATCTGAAAGAAAGTCAAGATAGGTGGGTCAGAATCACTGAAGCTCGCACTCAGGAGGATAAGAGGACTCAAACTAGGATTGAACAGTTGGAGGCTAATGAGAAGAAGCAGCAGGAGGCTTTGCTGGCAGCCTAGAAGGAAATCTCAGAATTGAAGCTTAGGGCTGGTGTGAAGAGGTCAAAGGATCAAGACAGACACAAGAAGCTAACCACTGCTATTGCCACCAGAAACCTTCTTATCAGAAACATTACAGAGCATCCGGCTGGTCCTGTAACTGAAGCACTTCTGAAGGAGGTTAAGGAGGATGAGTTTGACTTAGATGTTTGATTACTTTGCTTGTTGTTATTTCCATTTGATGTACTTTTCTTATGTTGTATTTTGACCCTTCAGGGGCATGTGTTGTAAAAACAAACTATGTATGATCCACCATTTGTAATATATCTGTTAGTTTGTTTTATTAAGTTCTCTTTCTCTCAAGCAACATCAAAGCATCTTCCTCAGGATCTGGAAAGGTCAAAACCAAGAGCCAAGCCGGATACCTTGGAAAGCAAATAAGCATACTGCATTGCATACTACCCTTTGTTTTGTTTTGTAGGTTTTGTTTTTGGTTTGTTTATTACTAACTCTGTTGTGATTCAGGAATTATTGCTCGCCGTCGGGTGTTCTCTCTCAACCGTCCGCACAGATATCCTACTCGCAACAACCTTCCTGGTATCCAGATGGATCAAGTACAGCAAGATCTGACAGAGGTCAGAACCCAGATGGCTAATGAAAGGTTGGAAATGAGAAACCAAATGACCCAGTTCATGGAGGTAATGAATGGCTTGGCTCAAAGTCAAAAAAGGCTGAGGGCATTGGTGGAAAGACAAACCCCGGAAGAACCTCCTCTGGGAACTGGAGGAACAAGTAACAATGAAAGGGGTCAGCCTCATGTTAATCCACCAGTATATGGGCCTCATCTGCATCCGGAAGTCAACATCCCGGGTATTGTGCAAGGAAATACTACTGGAGGAAGAGTCTTACAAGAAGACCCCCAGGAAGAGCAGTTTACTGTGATGGGAGCTGGGGATGAAGTTTATGATAGGAGGTTCGATGAAATTGCTGAGAAATTGAGATCTCTGGAGTCTCAAAACTCCTTGGGTTTTGATGTCATGGATATGAGGTTAGTGGATGGGGTAAGGATTCCTCATAAGTTTAAACCCCCGTGCTTCGAGAAGTACAATGGAACTTCCTGTCCAGGAACTCACTTGCAGTCTTTTCTGGGAAGACTTAAGGCATACACCATGGATGAAAAACTATGGATGTTTTACTTTGAAGATAGTTTGACTGGGGCTTCAAGGGAGTGGTACTCTCATTTAACCAGGGCTACCATCAGATGCTGGAAGGACCTAGCTGAGGCTTTCATCAGACAGTACCAATACAACCTGGACATGGCTCCTAACAGAACCCTTCTGATGGGAATGTCTCAATCCTCCAGAGAAAGCTTCAGGGAATATGCCCAGAGGTGGAGACAGCTTGGTGCTGCTGTTCAGCCACCCATGTCGGAAAGAGAAATGACCGACATGTTCATGAATACTCTTCAAGGAACATATATTGATAGGCTAGCTGCCTTTTCTTCCACCAGCTTCGCTGACGTAGTCATAGCTGGAGAAAGAATTGAAAGCCTTCTGAAGATGGGTAAAATTTCTGATAATGGTGCAAGTTCGTCAAGCAATCCCAAGAAGCCTTTTGTGGGACCTTGAAGAGCCGGTGAGACAAATGCCATTCATGCCAACAGGGGCAGACCTCAGTATGTCCACAGATCAGTAGCAGCTGTCACTATTCCAGCTCCGATTCCTCAGCAACCAGCATATCAACCACCACAACAACCACACTATCCACAGCAAGTTCAGTATCCACCACAAAGGACCTACAACAACAACAACAGCAATCAACAGCAAAGACCATTTCAGCAAAGACCATCACAGGCAAATAGAGTGATTGACCCTATCCCTATGCCTTATGCCGCTTTATTGCCACAACTCCTGAAACTCAACTTGGTTGAATTAAGGACATTGGCGCCTCCAGATCCTTCCAATCTTCCAAGAAATTACGATGTCAACGCCAGATGTGCTTTCCACTCCAATGCACCTGGCCACAATACAGAGAAATGCAGGGCTTTACAAATGAAGGTACAAGATCTGGTAGATTCTAAAGCCTTCAACTTTGCACCCTCGCCAAATGTCAACAAGAATCCCATGCCCAATCATGGAGGACCAAGAATTAATGCCATTGAGGAAGACAAGCCATCTTTCTTAATCACCAGTGTTGGGCAGATTCGAACACCTATGGTAGAAATTAAAGCTCAGCTTCTAGAGTGCCAGATGTTCCCCGGGTGTGAGCTCGGTTGTGGTTATTGCAACATTTCTGTCAACGGGTGTGATAATTTGAGAAGCGACATAGATAGTCTTATCAGAAGCGGTGTACTTCAGATCACAACATCGGCGCCTACAAATCCAGAAATCCCTTTGACAACAATTCCTGATTCTTCTATAACTGCAACAACAATCACTCCGACCAATTCATCAATATCATCAACAATGGCTCCATCCATCACTTCAACAAATCAGATGTCAACAACCATCTCTTCTACAACATCAACACCCATCTATTAAGCAGAATCTTCTACAACGCCAACAGAAATTAACGAAGATATCTCAACAGTCACCATCTACTATGATCCATCATATGTTCCTCGAAACAACAACTTTCAACAACAAGCAGTGGCATCTCCTGCCAGGTCACCAGTCACCATTTACTACGATCCGCACACTATTTCAGTACCTTCCTCTGCAGCAGTCAGTCCAGTTACCATCACGGTACCTGGACCAGTTCCATATGAAAGCAGTAATGCCATCCCTTGGCATTATGGCTCTGACCTCTACTGCAACGGGGAGAAAATCACCTTGGATTCTTCAACCTCTTCTCCACAAATTGATAATGTTGGGGGAGGCGGAGGCTTCACCAGAAGCGGACGCCTCTTTGCCTCACAATTGCAAAGACCTAATGCCGAAGCAGAAGCTGCTGCAAAAGCAAAGGGGAAGAGTGTGATACCTGAATAATCGATCATTAAAGAAACTCAGAAGACATCTTTTAAGCAAGATGTAGACGAGTTTATGAGAATTATAAAGAGAAGTGATTACAAGGTGGTTGACCAGCTTCACCAAACTCCCTCAAATATCTCCATATTATCCCTGTTGATGTGCTCTGAAGCTCACAGGAATGCATTATTGAAAGTCTTGCACGCAGCATACGTGCCAGAGGAGATCACTGTTAATCAGCTAGAAACTGTGGTGGCGAATGTCAACACCAGTCATGGACTGGGCTTTACCAATGCTGACTTAACAACTGAGGGGCGTAACCACAACAAGGCTTTACACATCACTCTGGAATGCAAGGGTGCTGTTCTATCCCATGTGCTGGTGGACACTGGGTCATCACTCAATGTTCTACCAAAGAAAGCCTTAGTGAAGCTGGAGTATGATGGCTTGGCACTGCGTCCGAGTAATTTGGTGGTAAGGGCATTTGATGGCTCTAAGAGATCAGTGCTAGGGGAGATTGATCTGCCTGTGATGATTGGCCCGCAGACTGTTAAAATTACCTTCTATGTGATGGACATTCAGCCGGCCTACAGCTGTTTGTTGGGTAGACCTTGGATCCATGCCGCTGGCGCTGTTACGTCTACCCTTCACCAGAAGCTGAAATTCGAGTGGGAAGGCCAGATCATCACCATCTGTGACGAAGAGGACATCTTTTTTAGCCACCTGGCTACGTACAAGTACATTGAGATGGATGGAGAAATCCATGAAACCATGAGCCAGGGGTTTGAGGCCCTGAATATTAATGACACATCTGCTGTACTGGGAACCTCCATGACGTCTTATCAGCAAGCCAGGAAGGTTGTTAAAGAGGGGACTGCCCAAGGCTGGGGCAAGCTTTTGCCTGTGGAGAAGAAGGATGACAGATTTGGGTTGGGTTACAAACCAACTCAATAAGATCAATCAGAGGCTGCTAAGAAGCCCAATTTTGTCAGCGGGGGAATGCTCACCCCGAATGCAGTGAACAACTTGGAAGATGAGTCGGAAGATGAGCGCAACTTGGAGAGCTGGATAAGTCCAAGGATCCCGGGGAGCCGCGTCTCAAACTGGTCTTCCCAGGAAATTATAAGGGTTACTCCTGCAGAGTAATTATTATTTCTTGTATTTTTAAGCATGCATAAAGTCTTGGCCATCTTGTAATTTTGTGCAAACAGATCAATCAATGAATATCAGACATCTTTTGCAAATGAGTCTTTTTCTTTTTCCGCTCACTGTTTTTCATTTTTTCTTTTTGTACAAAAATAAAATGGCAATGTTTTCCAAAATGATAACTTTATTTCACTTTTTCTAAACAAGATTAAAATCGATCACTAAAATGAACAATCTAAACCCTTGCAGAGAGTGCCTTTCAGACTGCACCGACAACAGCACAGCTATGACTCGGTATGACTTTGACAATCCAATCAATCAAGCTGATGAAGGGGTTGAAGAAGATTATGAGCTTCCTGAAGAGCTAGCCAGGTTGTTAAGGCAAGAGGAGAAGGTTATCACTCCTCATCAGGAGGAGGTCGAAACGATTAATCTTGGTACGAATGAAGATGTGAAAGAGTTTAAGATCGGGACCTGCTTACAAGACTCAGTGAAAAAACAACTGATTGACCTGCTTCGTGAATATGTGGAGGTATTTGCTTGGTCTTATCAGGATATGCCAGGGTTGGACACCAATATTGTTATGCACAAGCTGCCTTTAAGAGAAGATTGCCCACCGGTTAAACAGAAACTGCACCGTACTCGCCCAGATATGGCAATGAAGATTAAAGAAGAGGTGCAAAAGCAGTGGGACGCCGGGCTCCTTGCTGTGACTAGCTACCCGCCGTGGGTTGCTAATATTGTACCTGTGCCTAAGAAAGATGGCAAAGTGAGAATGTGTGTGGATTACCGGGATCTGAACAGAGCTAGCCCGAAAGATGACTTCCCTTTACCTCACATTGATGTATTGGTGGATAATACGGCTCAGTTCTCGGTGTTCTCCTTCATGGACGGATTTTCAGGATACAATCAGATCAAGATGTCACCTGAAGACATGGAGAATACAACTTTCATCACACCTTGGGGCACGTTCTGTTATAAGGTAATGCCATTCGGACTGAAGAATGCTGGTGCTACTTATCAACGGGCTATGGTAACATTATTCCATGACATGATCCATAAAGAAATTGAATGTTATGTGGATGACATGATTGCCAAGTCCCTCACAGAAGAAGACCACCTTGTAAATCTGTTGAAGTTATTCAAGCGTCTGAGGAAGTACCAACTGAAGCTGAACCCCAACAAGTGCACATTCGGGGTACGGTCTGGTAAGCTGCTGGGATTTATCGTAAGTGAAAAAGGGATTGAAGTTGACCCTGATAAAGTTAAAGCCATTCAAGAAATGCCTGCACCAAAGTCAGAAAAAGAAGTTCGGGGGTTCTTAGGTAGATTGAACTACATTTCACGGTTCATATCTCACCTTACAGCAACCTGTGAACCTTTGTTCAAACTGTTAAGAAAAGAACAAACGGTCAGGTGGAACGAAGACTGCCAGAGGGCTTTTGACAAAATCAAGGAGTACTTGCAAGAACCTCCAATCCTTATGCCTCCAGTTGAAGGAAGACCTCTAATCATGTACTTGACAGTATTAGAAGAGTCAACGGGGTGTGTGTTGGGCCAGCATGACGAGTCTGGTCGAAAAGAGTATGCAATATACTACCTAAGCAAAAAGTTTACCGACTGTGAACAACGTTATTCACTGCTCGAGAAAACTTGCTGTGCTTTAGCGTGGGCTGCTCGCCGACTGAGACAGTATATGTTGACCCACACTACTTTATTGATCTCCAAAATGGACCCAGTTAAGTACATTTTTGAGAAGCCAGCGCTTACCGGACGGGTTGCAAGATGGAAAATGATCCTCACAGAGTATGACATCCAGTACACATCTCAAAAGGCCATCAAGGGCAGTGTACTGTCTGATTATCTTGCTGAGCAACCCATTGATGATTACCAGCCTATGAGATTTGACTTCCCTGATGAAGACATCATGTTCATAAAAGCAAAAGATCATAAAGAGCCTGTTCACACTGAAGGGCCTGACCCGGGAGAAGAATGGACTATGATGTTTGATGGGGCTGTTAATATGAATGGTCATGGTGTTGGTGCAATACTCATTACACCTAAGGGAGTTCACATGCCTTTCTCGGCAAAACTCACCTTTAACTGCACTAACAACGAAGCTGAATACGAAGCCTGCATTATGGGTCTTGAGGAAGCCATTGACCTCAGGATCAAGACTCTGACTGTGTTCGGAGATTCAGCTTTGGTAATCAATTAAACCAACGGCAAATGGTACACACACCAAGACCATCTGATACCTTATAGGGACTATACAAGAATGTTATTGACTTTCTTCACAACAGTCAAGCTTGAGTATATCCCTCGAGATGAGAATCAATTTGCAGATGCTCTTGCCACTATTTCATCCATGATCAAAGTTCAAGCTGCCAACTTTATGCCTCGGATCTCAGTATCCAGACTCGACAGACCAGCGTATGTATTTGCAGCAGATATTGCCAAAGATGATAAGCCTTGGTTCCATGACATTAAGTGCTTCTTGGAGGATCAAACATACCCATCTGGGGCATCTTCCAATGATAAGAAGACATTAAGAAGGCTAGCTGGTAGTTTCTTCTTGAATACTGACGGTTCCCTCTACAAGAGAAACTTTGATATGGTACTCCTCAGATGCGTTGATAGAACAGAAGCGGACTTGTTGATGCACGAAGTGCACGAAGGATCCTTTGGTACCCATGCAGGAGGGCATGCCATGGCTAAAAAGTTGTTAAGATAGGGCTATTACTGGATCACAATGGATGCAGACTGTTGTGCTTATGCCAGAAAATGCCATAAATGCCAGATTTATGCGGATAAAGTGCATGTGCCTCCGAATCCTTTGAATGTGATGTCTTCACCCTGGCCCTTTGCCATGTGGGGCATTGACATGATTGGCAAGATTGAACCGACTGCTTCAAATGGCCACAGATTCATCTTGGTTGCTATTGACTATTTCACCAAGTGGGTTGAAGCAACTTCATATGCAAATGTTACAAGGCAAGTGGTAGCCCGATTTCTGAAGAGAGACATCATTTGTCGGTATGGAGTTCCGGAGCGAATCATTACTGATAATGGTTCCAACTTGAACAACAAAGTGATGGCAGAACTGTGCCGGGACTTCAAGATCCAACACCACAATTCTTCTCCTTACAGGCCAAAGATGAATGGCGCTGTCGAGGCAGCTAATAAGAATATCAAGAAGATTGTGCAAAAGATGGTGGTTACTTACAAGGACTGACATGAAATGCTACCGTTTGCCTTGCATGGGTACCGTACGTCAATCAGAACATCCACTGGGGCAACACCGTATCAACTTGTGTATGGTATGGAAGCAGTCCTACCTGTTGAAGTTGAGTTACCCTCCCTACGGGTATTAATGGATGTTAAGCAGGACGAAGCAGAGTGGGTCCGGTCCAGATATGAACAACTGAGGCTGATTGAAGAGAAGAGGTTAGCTGCAGTTTGTCATGGGCAGCTGTATCAGAAAAGAATGAAGAAAGCCTTCGACTAGAAAGTCAGGCTCCGAGAATACCAAGTAGGAGATCTTGTGCTGAAAAGACTCCTCCCTCCTCATACAGACCACAGGGGCAAGTGGACTCCGAACTATGAAGGGCCATTCGTAGTAAAGAAAGTTTTCTCCGGTGGAGCACTCATGCTCAGTACTATGGATGGTGAAGACTTCCCGTCCCCTGTGAATTCAGATGCAGTTAAAAAATACATCGCATGAAAATGACCCGCTGGACATAAAAACAGAATGTAAGTCCAGGAAAAAATAGGGCACCTCGGCGAGTCAAAAACAGAATAAGAGACTCGGGCAAAAATAAGGGAAAATGAACAAAAAAATGTACACCCGCTGAGTTGAAAAGCCACATCGGACAACTTAGGCAAAAAAGGGTATCCCGATGGATTGAAAACCCGAAAGGGCGATCCATGCAAAATAAGGGAATAAGCGAATGACTGTACTCTGGATTCATCTGTATTACTTACAACTTGGTAAGCTTCGAAAGGTTCAAGCGCCGGTCAGAATCAGCCTTCTTCAGAAAGCAAGACGAGAAGAATGTCAAAAGTCATACGAGTCATAGCCAAAGGGAAGCTCCCCGAAGCGTCGTCAACATTGCCAATACCTTTTATTTCTCAATTTGTAACAATCTCCTCATTTTAGGGATTTGTTCCTTTGACTGTATCTTGCCAATTCAGGGCACATGAATCAATAAAATCAGATTTTTCAGTCATGTTTTGTCTCGTACATTTTATTTGCAAGAATGTCCGATGTCTTTAAGATACTGATTGCATAAATACAGATGCTTTTCTTCTAAAAATACGTGCGTGCAGGAAATATACTTACTCCCGGGAGTGTTAAAACTCCTATGATGGAATCCGGTAAGGGATACCTCGGGATTACTTGTGCGTTTCTCTGACTTTTCAGGATTTGCAGGTATTCAAAGCACAACATGGGGCATGTAAACTTCAGCCTAGCAACCAAGTACAAAAGCCAGGGAACCATCTCCCCACAGAGTCTCAACCTCTGCCCAGAAAGGCAACGCGCGAAGAAATCACAACAGAGTGAAGAAAACTTCTACAAACCCGAGCTGGGTCCCCCTTTGCCAAAGATAGGTCTATCAGTGACCTATATCCTCAAGCAGAGTCCCATATGTCAGATATACCAATGATTTCATCCCCAGCTGGGATGTTCACTTCAAGCAGATCAACCAGAGACCTTCGTAGCAACGGGACCCGGATCCCGGATCGGTATCTTTGCATAATCATGGCATTCGCATCATATTTTCCCCACAAAGCCTAGCATTCCGTCTAATACGGAGCATTACGACAAAAATCCAACATATTGCATAATCATAAGCCATTGTCTGAATCAAACACTTGTAAATACTGACAATCCGTCAGCAATATACAAAGAACTCCCCGGATTCCCCGACAGAAAGCCAAGGCATTTGCCCTACAACTCACAAATACAAATGCACACTCTTTTTGACACCCGTTCGTGTCATCATTCCCCAGTAAAGTCGCCCGAGCTTTCTTTACAAACAGACACTTATACATTACAGATACTTCTTGACATCCGTCCGTGTCATATCCCCAGTAGAAAGCCAAAGCGTCCCCTTTTCACTCACAGATACATATATCCATATAGATTCCCTGACACCCGTCCGTATCACCTTCCCCAAACATAACTACCTAAACACATAGTTATCATACACTTGCTTATATTACACTTTCCTCTTTTGACACTCGTCCGTGTCACTCTCCCCAGCAAGTTAAACACTCGCCTGTACACCACTCATATTTATTACTCCTGTTTCACTCATACGGGTACTTGTTCGTATCTTGTATACACCACTCATACCTCTGCAGATTCAACACTCGTCCGTATCATCATCTCAGAACATGCGTCAAGCGTTTGTTTCTACCTGATACTCGTCCGTATCACAGTCTTAAGGATGCTCGTCCGCATCTTTAATCCATACACGTGTCAAACACTTATGTCTTCTTGAATTTAGACACTCGTCTGTGTCTACCATTCCCCAGAGGAGTCCCCACAGAATCAACACTCGTCCGTGTTCTTTGTTAACCAGTTGATACTCGTCCGTATCATCATCTCTGAACATGCATCAAGCGTTTGTTTCTACCTGATACTCGTCCGTATCATGGTCTTAGGGATGCTCGTCCGCATCTTTAATCTATACACCGTACCCCAAACACTAATGTCTCTCATTTCTTGGATATAGACACTCGTCCGTGTTTACTTGTCCCAGCAAATTCCAGTGAACTATTTCCTTTCTATCTGACATTCGTCCTATGTCATGATACCTTTTCGGCAGCCGTACCTTGCCAGGTGATCGTCCTTCACCCTAAGATGACCGTCCCTCATCTTATACCCAACAGAGCAGCCGTCCCCTGCTATGTGATCGTCCTTCACCTTTGATGACCGTACCTCATCATTTATTTTTACCTATAATCCCCGGAGAATCTTTGTCACTTTATCTTAATGGTCGTCCCCATCACAGCCTATTATATCCCCAACATGTCGGCCGTCCCCGTCATCACTCGTTCCACAGCAGTCGTCCTCTGCTCGACGGTCGTCCTCCGTCGCCCGCACTTTATAATATACTTTATTTTCTTTTACAATCTATATCCCTTTTCTTCTCCATTCTGTGAATGCAAATTTTGGACTGTCTTTGGTATTCAACCACAAGTTATCTTGTTTGCCTGCTAAGCCGTTGCTTACATTCTGCACAGCTAACTCATGTTTGAATAGGGGCAGCTGTAAACACCCCAAATTTGCCCTCACCCATTCACACCATGGCTTGTGATCTTCTCATATGCATAAACTCAACTATAGCATCTCATACCACATTTTTGATTCACTGCATTGCTTCTAAGTAATCTGCATCTAGGGTTTGTGATCTGAGCAATCCAAGAGCTATTTGAGCCACTCCAAAGGTCATCAATCACTTCAAATGGGTCCATGTATGTTCAAGCATCATATTATATCCTCTCAAAGTCAAGAATGTCAAAAAATCACAAGAACTGAGATTGACATGGAAGCAGAGCCAAGTTTGACTGCACAGATGACCTAGAATTAGGGTTTTGGTTTCAAAGGCCATAACTCCAATTTTTTTGGTCATTCTTGTTTCTATTGGTCTCTATATGGTATAAGGATCATGCATATCAATTTTCATGAAGAAATTCCATGGGGAAGGCATCTGATCAAGAGTTGACTTTTTGAGCAAGTCAGTGCAAAATCAGGGCATCTGAGGCCCCCAATGACCCAACCAAAGGGTGTTCATCATCATTTTTATTATGTATGATCTTTATTTGATCATAGAAGATGTTAGAAGTTCACAAAATTGAAGAATTTCAAGTCATTTGCAAATTTGACTTTTTGGAAAATGACTTGTAATGGAAACTTGCCATTTTGGGAAGGTTTTTCAACCCTTTCTTTTTGATTCAAAAATGCCTCAAATGAGAAAACTTTGGTCATGAAAGTTATAGAATGGATCATTCCCTTTTCAAAAAGTACAAGAACTTGTTCTAATTCATTTTGGATCAAAAGTTATGGCTTGTCAAAGTTGGGAAAAATCACATAATTTCAAGTTTTCTACCAAAGAGGCAAAGGTTCAAAACCCCTTGCCAAGGCAAATTGAGACCTCAAATGGACTTCTAATCTTCACACAAACATGAACCAATGTCTAAAAGTCAGATTGCATCAAAAGTTTGCTCATTTTTATGACTTGTGGACCAAGAAACTTCAAAAGGGCCAAAGTTGATTAAAGTAGCAAAACCTCACTCAAACCCTAATCCATGTGCTGGCTGACTTCAAAATTGATCCTATGGTTCTCCTCACTTCTTGCTGCGCAGGACACCCCTCTTGTCCTTGGCTACTTTAATCAACTTGCATATCAAGTGTTGCCCATACCTCTCTTACACAAAGCTTGACATTTTTGCAAAAGACCCATACCAATCACCATAGGCCACCAACAAATCTCTGACCTATCACCACTTGATACATGGACCAAAAGCAGCTCAACACACCACACACACAAGCCTGAAACTCTCTCTAAGCCAGCATTCTCATTTTTCACCTTTTATGCAACTTCCTTTGAAACTCATCATACAAGCATCAAACATTGAAACAAACTTCACAAAACATCTCAGCATACTCCCTTGATCATTCCCCTGCCCTCATTCATCCCTGAAACATCCTCAAACTGAAACACGATTTCTCTCCCCCACTGAACATAACTCACTCAATCTCTCAAACCAGCCAAAAGAAACTCCAACCAAGCATTGCAAGCTTCTCAGGAGGTCCATTAGAGGCATTTTGGATCAAAGGGGCAGCCAGAAAGTTCCAGAAATCAAAGCTTCAATTCAGGTGAGCTCAAGAACATTTTTTCCAGAAACATGTTTTTAAGTTCCTAAATGATTCTCTATGCTTCACTGATCATGCTGATATGTTTTGTTTCGAAAATGATTGAGTATTGAGTATGTATGTTGCTTCTGAAACTTTTCTGACCTAAATGCATTTTGCTTCGATTCAGCTTTGTTATGAAAAATAAATGTGTTTTGATTGTTGATTCTTGCTCTATGATGTTTGGGGTTGGATTATGGGCAGAGAGATTAGGTTTTGGAGACCTGGGGAAGAAGTTAGCAACTTTCACGTGAGGGTCTGGCCGGAGAAGACGGCCGAAAGTCTTCTCCGGCCACCTGAAAGTGATTAATGTCTTAATTGCGTTTAGGGTTCAGTTTGAATGTGGAGCGTAGATTTGGTTGACTTTGTTTGACTCCCGCGCGTTTTAATGGCCTGGATTGTCTCATTAAAACCCTAATCCACGTCATTAGTTAATTAATCAGGTTTTTATATTAATCTAGCCAGTTCAAATGCCAGCCGTAGGATAGCGCTCCAGTCAACTCCCGCGCGTTCAGTTTGAATACCAGCCACTGGATCTGTTGACTTCCCATTAAATCAATTTTAATTTCATTTTTCTTGCATTTTCTTTCATATTTATTTTAAAATAGTTAGAAAAATACCAAAAATATTTCCTTTTGCATTTTTGTTTCAAATATTTTTCTCAATCAGAAAATGATTTTTATTTTATTTTTTGCATTAAAAATTATTTTTAAATCATTTAAAAGTTTATTTTTAATTAGTTAATTGAAATTAATTAATTAAAAATACTTTTAGGTATTTAAAAATCACAAAAAAATTCATGTAACATTTAAAAACATTTAGAAACATTTTCCAACTCTCAAACCAAATTTCTTTTTGTTCTTGATGCCTTTTGATAATTTTCTTTGGAATTAATTCCATTTTGAGGCAATATTTTGTGTCAAACTTCAAAAATTCATTTCTGCCTAACCATTGAGAGTTGGACAATGATTCTTTTTGCATTGCATCTTGCATAACTTGTAGTTCATAGGATAAAATTGGTTTGGATTGATCTTGCATTTTCATTTTGTTTTGCATTTTTCTTGACAAGGTACCTTAAAACCCTAGCAATCTTAGAAAATTCATAACTCTCACTAGGTTAAGAGTTGGATCCCCTCCTTTGGGCAGTGAGTTTGTATAGGTCTAAGGTTCGTTTGATTGCATTTTCAAATTTTTATCATGTCATTTGCTTCTGGTTTTGGATTTTTGCTTTGTATGTTGCATATAACCCTAATTCATGCTTTCCTTTGCATCCATTTCTCATTTGCTTGCATCCAATGACTTGCCATGACATTTTGTGCATCCATTTGATTCATAACACATCTTAGGACATATTAGAATCATGTTTGATCATTGCATCTTTCATTTGCCATGTTATATGTCTTTTGCATTCCATAACTTTTCATGAACATTCATGGTTCAAAGCATGCTTCTCTTGCATCCATCTGTTTGTATGATACTTCTAATGCCTTGCCTCATGTTTACATCATCTCTTAGCATCATTAACATCATACTTATGCTTCTGGTTTTGGTTTGCATCATGACATTGCATCTCATTTTGCATTGCATTTCATTTCTTTTGCTAACTTTTCAGGTGGTAAGTTGTTTTGAGAAGTGGATTTGCCTTCACTTCTCACAATCTCTTTTCATCTCTCTTATGCATCATTGCTGCATTTTATCTTGTGCTTTGGATTGAGCTTGCTCATTCTTATTCATCTCACCTTCTTTCTTCAAGCAACTTGCCTTCTTAAGTGAAGCAAGTTGTTTTGCTTCTCTTTGCTCCTTTCATCTGCTTCTCTCCTTGGTGGTTCCTTGAAGATTTCTTTCTTAAACCCCACAAACCCTAGGAATGACCAAGCATGATAACAATTAGGGTTGATTAGTCCCCCACTTAGCTTTTACTTTTGTGTCTCTTTGAGTCTTCTCTTCTCATCTCATAATCAGGGACTAAACCCTAAAGGCTTTAAGGCATTGTGATTAAGCTTATGCCTGCATCCTTCTATTAGGATGAAGTGTATAACTTTAATCCTAAGTGTTAAACCCTTAATGTGTTTAAATCCTTTAATCAATTCACTTAATAATCATCAAGACATCAAGCTTGTAACTTGGGCCTTGCATTAGGGTTCTAATTCTTCCTTAATTGGTTAAGAAGGACTAACCCTAATGTTAATGGACAAGTCCCCCTCAAGTTGTCTTGCAAACCATAAAACTCACTTCTTCATCCTATCATTAACTAAAATCCATCTAATAAAGGTTTTGTTTTGTCATGAGGTTAATCCCTAATCATGGATTAAGTTGAGGAGTCTCCCTCAGCTTAAACATTCTCATCTATTATCCTTCTATTAGGATGGTGTAATGAGTCTATTTAATCCCTGATTATGGCTTAAACTCATTACTTAACACTAAACAAAAACAACAAAAACATCTAAATAATCACAAGTAGGTTAATGATCTTAATCCTACATCATGGTGGTTAAGTGTGAGACACTGACTTCACAGTTAAGGTACCCTCATTACCCCTGATCAGAGGGAGGATGTGATGAGTTTACTGACCCATTGGTTTAGGCTTAAGCTCATTTTCTTATGACAAACTTTCAAAAACAATAAAAGACTGAAAACACAAAAACAAACAATAATCGTCTCTTCCGGGATTCTTTTCTCATCTCATTCATTCATAAACGATAACTTGCTTCTTCCGTCTAATGCAAGACAGTTTGCACCTGAGCCAGACAGGTCATACACTTGAGCATAGACAAGTAAGCAGTTCACAAGTCAATTTACCTTTCAGTCTCCTTGGGTCGAACTACGGTGTTCTGACTTCCTCATTGCACGAGAGGATACGTAGGCATAACTTAACAGTTATCGAACAAAAGTCTCTGTATATTCCCCCTCTTTCCAGCTTTATTCTTTTAGCCTCATGATCTTGAACATTTCATTCTTGTTCTTACACTGACACTTCACTTATACACTTCACTTCTCTTACACTGACACCTGTACATCCTTTTCCAGCTCTTTTATACACAAATTGCACTGACACTACCCCTTTAAAACACAAATCTTTTAAGCGTGGATCCCTTCGAGTACGACGGACAATCTGGGTGCTAATACCTTCCCAGGTTGTAACCAACCCCCTTTCTCAGTCACTCTGGTTCGCAACCGTCTTATCCATATCTTTTCTTAGGTTTATGCAGCATTACCTTTCCTCCGGGATAAAAATGCCTAGCTGTCGACTCTTTTCTTCTCTCTTGAGTTAACACCTGTGTGTTCTCATTCCTCTTTTCGCCGACCGTTCGCGTCTGTACCCCTTCTGACCTGAGGTGTCATTTTGGTGGGAGCGACAGCTTGTGGGGAGATGGTTCCCTGGCTTTTGTACTTGGTTGATAGGATGAAGTTTACATGCCCCATGTTGTGCTTTGAATACCTGCAAATCCTGAAAAGTCAGAGAAATGCACAAGTAATCCCGAGGTATCCCTTACCGGATTCCATCATATGAGTTTTAACACTCCCGGGAGTAAGTATATTTCCTGCACGCACGTATTTTTAGAAGAAAAGCATCTGTATTTATGCAATCAGTATCTTAAAGACATCGGACATTCTTGCAAATAAAATGTACGAGACAAAACATGACTGAAAAATCTGATTTTATTGATTCATGTGCCCTGAATTGGCAAGATACAGTCAAAGGAACAAATCCCTAAAATGAGGAGATTGTTACAAATTGAGAAATAAAAGGTATTGGCAATGTTGACGACGCTTCGGGGAGCTTCCCTTTGGCTATGACTCGTATGACTTTTGACATTCTTCTCGTCTTGCTTTCTGAAGAAGGCTGATTCTGACCGGCGCTTGAACCTTTCGAAGCTTACCAAGTTGTAAGTAATACAGATGAATCCAGAGTACAATCATTCGCTTATTCCCTTATTTTGCATGGATCGCCCTTTCGGGTTTTCAATCCATCGGGATACCCTTTTTTGCCTGAATTGTCCGATGTGGCTTTTCAACTCAGCGGGTGTACATTTTTTTGTTCATTTTCCCTTATTTTTGCCCGAGTCTCTTATTCTGTTTTTGACTCGCCGAGGTGCCCTATTTTTGCCTGGACTTACATTCTGTTTTTATGTCCAGCGGGTCATTTTCATGCGAAGTATTTTTTAACTGCATCTGAATTCACAGGGGACGGGAAGTCTTCACCATCCATAGTACTGAGCATGAGTGCTCCATCGGAGAAAACTTTCTTCACTACGAATGGCCCTTCATAGTTCGGAGTCCACTTGCCCCTGTGGTCTGTATGAGGAGGGAGGAGTCTTTTCAGCACAAGATCTCCTACTTGGTATTCTCGGATCTGGTCGAAGGCTTTCTTCATTCTTTTCTGATACACTGCCCATGACAAACTGCAGCTAACCTCTTCTCTTCAATCAGACTCAGTTGTTCATATCGGGACCGGACCCACTCTGCTTCGTTCAGCTTAACATCCGTTAATACCCGTAGGGAGGGTAACTCAACTTCAACAGGTAGGACTGCTTCCATACCATACACAAGTTGATACGGTGTTGCCCCAGTGGATGTTCTGATTGACGTACGGTACCCATGCAAAGCAAACGGTAGCATTTCATGCCAGTCCTTGTAAGTAACCACCATCTTTTGCACAATCTTCTTGATATTCTTATTAGCTGCCTCAACAGCGCCATTCATCTTTGGCCTGTAAGGAGAAGAATTGTGGTGTTGGATCTTGAAGTCCCGACATAGTTCTGCCATCATTTTGTTGTTCAAGTTGGAACCATTATCAGTAATGATTCGCTCGGGCACCCCATACCGACAGATGATATCTCTCTTCAAAAATCGGGCTACCACTTGCCTTGTAACATTTGCATAAGAAGTCGCTTCAACCCACTTGGTAAAATAGTCAATAGCAACCAGGATGAATCTGTGGCCGTTTGAAGCAGTTGGTTCAATCTTGCCAATCATATCAATGCCCCACATGGAAAAGGGCCAGGGTGAAGACATCACATTCAGAGGATTTGGAGGCACATGCACTTTATCCGCATAAATCTGGCATTTATGACATTTTCTGGCATAAGCACAACAGTCTGTATCCATTGTGATCCACCAGTAGCCTGATCTTAGCAACTTTTTAGCCATTGCATGCCCTCCTGCATGGGTACCAAAGGATCCTTCGTGCACCTCGTGCATCAACAATTCTGCTTCTGTTCTATCAACGCATCTGAGGAGTACCATATCAAAGTTTCTCTTGTAGAGGGAACCGTCAGTATTCAAGAAGAAACTACCAGCTAGCCTTCTTAATGTCTTCTTATCATTGGAAGATGCCCCAGATGGGTATGTTTGATCCTCCAAGAAGCACTTAATGTCATGGAACCAAGGCTTATCATCTTTGGCAATATCTGCTGCAAATACATACGCTGGTCTGTCGAGTCTGGATACTGAGATCCGAGGCACAAAGTTGGCAGCTTGAACTTTGATCATGGATGAAATGGTGGCAAGAGCATCTGCAAATTGATTCTCGTCCCGAGGGATATACTCAAGCTTGACCGTTGTGAAAAAAGTCAATAACCTCCTTGTATAATCCCTGTAAGGTATCAGATGATCCTGGTGTGTGTACCATTTACCGTTGGTTTGATTAACTACCAGAGCTGAATCTCCGAATACAGTCAAAGTCTTGATCCTGAGGTCAATGGCTTCCTCAAGACCCATAATACAAGCTTCATATTCAGCTTCGTTGTTAGTGCAGTTAAAGGTGAGTTTTGCCGAGAAAGGCATGTGAACTCCCTTAGGTGTAATAAGTACTGCACCAACACCACGACCGATCATATTAACAGCCCCATCAAACATCATAGTCCATTCTTCTTCCGGGTTAGGCCCTTCAGTATGAACAGGCTCTTCATGATCTTTTGCTTTAATGAACATGATGTCTTCATCAGGGAAGTCAAATCTCATAGGCTGGTAATCATCAATGGCTTGCTCAGCAAGATAATCAGACAGTACACTGCCCTTGATGGCCTTTTGAGATGTGTACTGGATGTCATACTCCGTGAGGATCATTTGCCATCTTGCAACCCGTCCGGTAAGTGCTGGCTTCTCAAAAATGTACTTAACTGGGTCCATCTTGGAGATCAATAAAGTAGTGTGGGTCAACATATACTGCCTTAGACGGCGAGCAGCCCACGCTAAATCACATTTAGTTTTCTCGAGCAGTGAATAACGTTGTTCACAGTCGATAAACTTTTTGCTCAGATAGTATATTGCATACTCTTTTCGACCAGACTCGTCATGCTGTCCCAACACACACCCCATTGACTCTTCTAATACTGTCAAGTACATGATTAGAGGTCTTCCTTCAACTGGAGGCATAAGGATTGAAGGTTCTTGCAAGTACTCCTTGATTTTGTCAAAAGCCCTCTGGCAGTCTTCGTTCTACCTGACCGTTTGTTCTTTTCTTAACAGTTTGAACAAAGGTTCACAGGTCGCTGTAAGGTGAGATATGAACCGTGAAATGTAGTTCAATCTACCTAAGAACCCCCGAACTTCTTTTTCTGACTTTGGTGCAGGCATTTCTTGAATGGCTTTAACTTTATCAGGGTCAACTTCAATCCCTTTTTCACTTACGATAAATCCCAGCAGCTTACCAGACCGTACCCCGAATGTGCACTTGTTGGGGTTCAGCTTCAGTTGGTACTTCCTCAGACGCTTGAATAACTTCAACAGATTTACCAGGTGGTCTTCTTCTGTGAGGGACTTGGCAATCATGTCATCCACATAACATTCAATTTCTTTATGGATCATGTCATGGAATAATGTTACCATAGCCCGTTGATAAGTAGCACCAGCATTCTTCAGTCCGAATGACATTACCTTATAACAGAACGTGCCCCAAGGTGTGATGAAAGTTGTCTTCTCAATGTCTTCAGGTGACATCTTGATCTGATTGTATCCTGAAAATCCGTCCATGAAGGAGAACACCGAGAACTGAGCCGTATTATCCACCAATACATCAATGTGAGGTAAAGGGAAGTCATCTTTCGGGCTAGCTCTGTTCAGATCCCGGTAATCCACACACATTCTCACTTTGCCATCTTTCTTAGGCACAGGTACAATATTAGCAACCCACGGCGGGTAGCTAGTCACAGCAAGGAACCCGGCGTCCCACTGCTTTTGCACCTCTTCTTTAATCTTCATTGCCATATCTGGGCGATTACGGCGCAGTTTCTGTTTAACCGGTGGGCAATCTTCTCTTAAAGGCAGCTTGTGCATAACAATATTGGTGTCCAACCCTGGCATATCCTGATAAGACCAAGCAAATACCTCCACATATTCACGAAGCAGGTCAATCATTTGTTTTTTCACTGAGTCTTGTAAGCAGGCCCCGATCTTAACCTCTTTCACATCTTCATCCGTACCAAGATTAATCGTTTCGCGACCTCCTCCTGATGAGGAGTGATAACCTTCTCCTCTTGCCTTAACAACCTGGCTAGCTCTTCAAGAAGCTCATAATCTTCTTCAACCCCTTCATCAGCTTGATTGATTGGATTGTCAAAGTCATACCGAGTCATAGCTGTGTTGTTGTCGGTGCAGTCTGAAAGGCACTCTCTGCAAGGGTTTAGATTGTTCATTTTAGTGATCGATTTTAATCTTGTTTAGAAAAAGTGAAATAAAGTTATCATTTTGGAAAACATTGCCATTTTATTTTTTTACAAAAAGAAAAAATGAAAAACAGTGAGCGGAAAAAGAAAAAGACTCATTTGCAAAAGATGTCCGATATTCATTGATTGATCTGTTTGCACAAAATTACAAGATGACCCGATTACAAAATGAGTCTTGACATCTTGGGCAAGATGCAAGACTTGATGCATGCTTAAAAATACAGGAAATAATAATTACTCTGCAGGAGTAACCCTTATAATTTCTTGGGAAGACCAGTTTGAGACGCGGCTCCTCGGGATCCTTGGACGTATCCAGCTCTCCAGGTTGCGCTCATCTTCCGACTCATCTTCCAAGTTGTTCACTGCATCCGAGGTGAGCATTCCCCCGCTGACAAAATTGGGCTTCTTAGCAGCCTCTGATTGATCTTGTTGAGTTGGTTTGTAACCCAACCCAAATCTGTCCTCCTTCTTCTCCACAGGCAAAAGCTTTCCCCAGCCTTGGGCAGTCCCCTCTTCAACAACCTTCCTGGCTTGCTGATAAGACGTCATGGAGGTTCCCAGTACAGCAGATGCTTCATTAATATTCAGGGCCTCAAACCCCTGGCTCATGGTTTCATGGATTTCTCCATCCATCTCAATGTACTTGTACGTAGCCAGGTGGCTAACAAAGATGTCCTCTTCGCCACAGATGGTGATGATCTGGCCTTCCCACTTGAATTTCAGCTTCTGGTGAAGGGTAGACGTAACAGCGCCAGCGGCATGGATCCAAGGTCTACCCAACAAACAGCTGTAGGCCGGCTGAATGTCCATCACATAGAAAGTAATTTTAAAAGTCTGCGGGCCAATCATCACAGGCAGATCAATCTCCCCTAGCACTGATCTCTTAGAGCCATCAAATGCCCTTACCACCAAATTACTCGGACGCAGTGCCAAGCCATCATACTCCAGCTTCACTAAGGCTTTCTTTGGTAGAACATTGAGTGATGACCCAGTGTCCACCAGCACATGGGATAGAACAACACCCTTGCATTCCAGAGTGATGTGTAAAGCCTTGTTGTGGTTACGCCCCTCAGTTGTTAAGTCAGCATTGGTAAAGCCCAGTCCATGACTGGTGTTGACATTCGCCACCACAGTTTCTAGCTGATTAACAGTGATCTCCTCTGGCACGTATGCTGCGTGCAAGACTTCCAATAATGCATTCCTGTGAGCTTCAGAGCACATCAACAGGGATAATATGGAGATCTTTGAGGGAGTTTGGTGAAGCTGGTCCACCACCTTGTAATCACTTCTCTTTATAATTCTCATAAACTCGTCTACATCTTGCTCAAAAGATGTCTTCTGAGTTTCTTTGATGATTGGTTCTTCAGGTATCACACTCTTCCCCTTTGCTTTTGCAGCAGCTTCTGCTTCGGCATTAGGTCATTGCAATTGTGAGGCAAAAAGGCGTCCGCTTCTGGTGAAGCCTCCGCCTCCACCAACATTATCAATTTGTGGAGAAGAGGTTTAAGAATCCAAGGTGATTTTCTCCCCGTTGCAATAGAGGTCAGAGCCATAATGCCAAGGGATAGCATTACTGCTTTCATATGGAACTGGTCCAGGTACCGTGATGGTAACTGGACTGACTGCTGCAGAGGAAGGTACTGAAATAGTGTGCGGATCGTAGTAAATGGTGACTGGTGACCTGGCAGGAGATGCCACTGCTTGTTGTTGAAAGTTGTTGTTTGGAGGAACATATGATGGATCATAGTAGATGGTGACTGCTGAGATATCTTCGTTAATTTCTGTTGGCGTTGTAGAAGATTCTGCTGAATAGATGGGTGCTGATGTTGTAGAAGAGATGGTTGTTGACATCTGATTTGTTAAAGTGATGGATGGAGCCATTGTTGATGATATTGATGAATTGGTTGGAGTGATTGTTGTTGCAGTTGTAGAAGAATCAGGAATTGTTGTCAAAGGGATTGCTGGATTTGTAGGCGCCGATGTTGTGATCTGAAGTACACCGCTTCTGATAAGACTATCTATGCCGCTTCTCAAATTATCACACCCGTTGACAGAAATGTTGCAATAACCACAACCGAGCTCACACCCGGGGAACATCTGGCACTCTAGAAGCTGAGCTTTAATTTCTACCAGAGGTGTTCGAATCTGCCCAACACTGGTGATTAAGAAAGATGGCTTGTCTTCCTCAATGGCATTAATTCTTGGTCCTCCATGATTGGGCATGGGATTCTTGTTGACATTTGGCGGGGGTGCAAAGTTGAGGACTTTAGAATCTACCAGATCTTGCACTTTCATTTGTAAAGCCCTGCATTTCTCTGTATTGTGGCCAGGTGCATTGGAGTGGAAAGCACATCTGGCGTTGACATCGTAATTTCTTGGAAGATTGGAAGGATCTGGAGGCGCCAATGTCCTTAATTCAACCAAGTTGAGTTTCAGGAGTTGTGGCAATAAAGCGACATAAGGCATAGGGATAGGGTCAATCACCCTATTTGCCTGTGATGATCTTTCCTGAAATGGTCTTTGTTGTTGATTGTTGTTGTTGTTGTTGTTGTTGTTGTAGGTCCTTTGTGGTGGATACTGAACTTGCTATTGATAGTGTGGTTGCTGTGGTGGTTGATATGCTGGTTGCTGAGGAATCAGAGCTGGAATAGTGACAGCTGCTACTGATCTGTGGACATACTGAGGTCTGCCCCTGTTGGCATGAATGGCATTTGTCTCACCGGCTCTTCTCGGTCCCACAAAAGGCTTCCTGGGATTGCTTGACGAACTTGCACCATTATCAGAAATTTTACCCATCTTCAGAAGGCTTTCAATTCTTTCTCCAACTATGACTACGTCAGCGAAGCTGGTGGAAGAAAAGGCAGCTAGCCTATCAATATATGTTCCTTGCAGAGTATTCATGAACATGTCGGCCATTTCTCTTTCCGACATGGGTGGCTGAACAGCAGCAGCAAGCTGTCTCCACCTCTGGGCATATTCCCTGAAGCTTTCTCTGGAGGATTGAGACATTCCCATCAGAAGGGTTCTGTTAGGAGCCATGTCCAGGTTGTATTGGTACTGTCTGATGAAAGCCTCAGCTAGGTCCTTCCAGCATCTGATGGTAGCCCTGGTTAAATGAGAGTACCACTCCCTTGAAACCCCAATCAAACTATCTTCAAAGTAAAACATCCATAGTTTTTCATCCATGGTGTATGCCTTAAGTCTTCCCAGAAAAGACTGCAAGTGAGTTCGTGGACAGGAAGTTCCATTGTACTTCTCGAAGCACGGGGGTTTAAACTTATGAGGAATCCTTACCCTATCCACTAACCCCATATCCATGACATCAAAACCCAAGGAGTTTTGAGACTCCAGAGATCTCAATTTCTCAGCAATTTCATCGAACCTCCTATCATAAACTTCATCCCCAGCTCCCATCACAGTAAACTGCTCTTCCTGGGGGTCTTCTTGTAAGACTCTTCCTCCAGTAGTATTTCCTTGCACAATACCCGGGATGTTGACTTCTGGATGCAGATGAGGCCCATATACTGGTGGATTAACATGAGGCTGACCCCTTTCATTGTTACTTGTTCCTCCAGTTCCCAGAGGAGGTTCTTCCGGGGTTTGTCTTTCCACCAATGCCCTCAGCCTTTTTTGACTTTGAGCCAAGCCATTCATTACCTCCATGAACTGGGTCATTTGGTTTCTCATTTCCAGCCTTTCATTAGCCATCTGGGTTCTGACCTCTGTCAGATCTTGCTGTACTTGATCCATCTGGATACCAGGAAGGTTGTTGCGAGTAGGATATCTGTGCGGACGGTTGAGAGGGAACACCCGACGGCGAGCAATAATTCCTGAATCACAACAGAGTTAGTAATAAACAAACCAAAAACAAAACCTACAAAATAAACCAAAGGTTGGTATGCAATGCAGTATGCTTATTTGCTTGAGAGAAAGAGAACTTAATAAAGAAGTGGCAAAAGCATTGCACCTGGAACCAATTGTGGTTAAGCAGAACATGACCACAAAGGCTGGAATCCCTGGATTGCACTTGGACTTTTTGACTTCTCAGGCCATCCTGAAGGCCTCCTTGGGAGAATGGAAGGCAGTTTGTGCATTGTTAGCCCTCAGTATATATGGGGTTATACTTTTTGCAGATGAGTCCAAGTTTATCAACAAGAATGCCATTCATCTTTTCCTTTTGAGGAACCCAGTGCCCACCTTGCTGGGAGATTTCTATTATTCTGTTCACCAAAGAAATGAGAAGCAGAGAGGGAGATTGGTGAGATGCTGTGTTCCTCTATTTCATACCTGGCTGCTCAAACACTTGCCCAAGACTGATGCTTTCTTGAATCCTCACCAACAGAAGAATTGGGCTAGAAGACTTATTGCTTTAACTTCAGATGACATCAGGTGGTGCACTCAGAGCACCAAAGGCAGGGACATAATTACTAGCTGTGGGCAGTTCCCCAATGTACCTCTGGTAGGAGTGAAGGGTTGCATCAACTACAATCTTTTGCTGTTCAAGAGACAATTGGGCTATGTTTTGGTTCACCCTCCTAGAGTGCAAGACTTGGCTGAAACCCTGTATTGTGAGATAAAACCTAATCTAGCTGTTGTCAGACAAGCATCCTGGGCTTGGGACAACATCCAGACCAAAGGGATGGCCATTCTTGGGAGATACAATAATGTGGCTTCAGCCCAGTATTATGAATGGTCTCATGCTAGGGCTCAGATTTCTGGGATGCCTTTCACCATTGAGGATGCACCTGGACCATCCACAACACCACCTCCAGCCACTGTCAGCCTGGAGGAATTTGAGAAACTGAAGGAGAGGAATGAGAATATGTCTCAAGCTCTGAAGAAGACCCTTTGGGAGAGGAGTGATGGTCGTCTAGACATTGAGAGGTTAGAGAAGCTAAAGGTGGAACATCTAGCCAGGATTGAGAAATCAGAGGACTACATCAAGAAATCAAGAGCTGGAGAGCAAATTTTGAAGAATGCCTGTAAAGAGGCCCAGTTTCAGAAGGCTAGGACTGATCTCTATCTGAAAGAAAGTCAAGATAGGTGGGTCAGAATCACTGAAGCTCGTACTCAGGAGGATAAGAGGACTCAAACTAGGATTGAACAGTTGGAGGCTAATGAGAAGAAGCAGCAGGAGGCTTTGCTGGCAGCCCAGAAGGAAATCTCAGAATTGAAGCTTAGGGCTGGTGTGAAGAGGTCAAAGGATCAAGACAGACACAAGAAGCTAACCACTGCTATTGCCACCAGAAACCTTCTTATCAGAAACATTACAGAGCATCCGGCTGGTCCTGTAACTGAAGCACTTCTGAAGGAGGTTAAGGAGGATGAGTTTGGCTTAGATGTTTGATTACTTTGCTTGTTGTTATTTCCATTTGATGTACTTTTCTTATGTTGTATTTTGACCCTTCAGGGGCATGTGTTGTAAAAACAAACTATGAATGATCCACCATTTGTAATATATCTGTTAGTTTGTTTTATTAAGTTCTCTTTCTCTCAAGCAACATCAAAGCATCTTCCTCAGGATCTGGAAAGGTCAAAACTAAGAGCCAAGCCGGATACCTTGGAAAGCAAATAAGCATACTGCATTGCATACTAACCTTTGTTTTGTTTTGTAGGTTTTGTTTTTGGTTTGTTTATTACTAACTCTGTTGTGATTCAGGAATTATTGCCCGCCGTCGGGTGTTCCCTCTCAACCGTCCGCACAGATATCCTACTCGCAACAACCTTCCTGGTATCCAGATGGATCAAGTACAGCAAGATCTGACAGAGGTCAGAACCCAGATGGCTAATGAAAGGTTGGAAATGAGAAACCAAATGACCCAGTTCATGGAGGTAATGAATGGCTTGGCTCAAAGTCAAGAAAGGCTGAGGGCATTGGTGGAAAGACAAACCCCTGAAGAACCTCCTCTGGGAACTAGAGGAACAAGTAACAATGAAAGGGGTCAGCCTCATGTTAATCCACCAGTATATGGGCCTCATCTGCATCCGGAAGTCAACATCCCGGGTATTGTGCAAGGAAATACTACTGGAGGAAGAGTCTTACAAGAAGACCCCCGGGAAGAGCAGTTTACTGTGATGGGAGCTGGGGATGAAGTTTATGATAGGAGGTTCGATGAAATTGCTGAGAAATTGAGATCTCTAGAGTCTCAAAACTCCTTGGGTTTTGATGTCATGGATATGGGGTTAGTGGATGGGGTAAGGATTCCTCATAAGTTTAAACCCCCGTGCTTCGAGAAGTACAATGGAACTTCCTGTCCACAAACTCACTTGCAGTCTTTTCTGGGAAGACTTAAGGCATACACCATGGATGAAAAACTATGGATGTTTTACTTTGAAGATAGTTTGACTGGGGCTTCAAGGGAGTGGTACTCTCATTTAACCAGGGCTACCATCAGATGCTGGAAGGACCTAGCTGAGGCTTTCATCAGACATTACCAATACAACTTGGACATGGCTCCTAACAGAACCCTTCTGATGGGAATGTCTCAATCCTCCAGAGAAAGCTTCAGGGAATATGCCCAGAGGTGGAGACAGCTTGCTGCTGCTGTTCAGCCACCCATGTCGGAAAGTGAAATGGCCGACATGTTCATGAATACTCTGCAAGGAACATATATTGATAGGCTAGCTGCCTTTTCTTCCACCAGCTTCGCTGACGTAGTCATAGCTGGAGAAAGAATTAAAAGCCTTCTGAAGATGGGTAAAATTTATGATAATGGTGCAAGTTCGTCAAACAATCCCAGGAAGCCTTTTGTGGGACCAAGAAGATCCGGTGAGGCAAATGCCATTTATGCCAACAGGGGCAGACCTCAGCATGTCCACAGATCAGTAGCAGCTGTCACTATTCCAGCTCCGATTCCTCAGCAACCAACATATCAACCACAACAACAACCACATTATCAGCAACAAGTTCAGTATCCGCCACAGAGGACTTACAACAACAACAACAACAATCAACAACAAAGACCTTTTCAACAAAGACCATCACAGGCAAATAGGGTGATTGACCCTATCCCTATGCCTTATGCCGCTTTATTGCCACAGCTCCTGAAACTCAACTTGGTTGAACTAAGGACATTGGCACCACCAGATCCCTCCAATCTTCCAAGAAACTATGATGTCAACGCCAGATGTGCTTTTCACTCCAATGCACCTGGCCACAATACAGAGAAATGCAGGGCTTTACAAATGAAGGTACATGATCTGGTAGATTCTAAAGCCCTCAACTTTGCACCCCCGCCAAATGTCAACAAGAATCCCATGCCCAATCATGGAGGATCAAGAATTAATGCCATTGAGGAAGACAAGCCATCTTTCTTAATCACCAGTGTTGGGCAGATTCGAACACCTCTGGTAGAAATTAAAGCTCAGCTTCTAGAGTGCCAGATGTTCCCCGGGTGTGTGCTCGGTTGTGGTTATTGCAACATTTCTGTCAACGGGTGTGATAATTTGAGAAGCGGCATAGATAGTCTTATCAGAAGCGGTGTACTTCAGATCACAACATCGGCGCCTACAAATCCAGCAATCCCTTTGACAACAATTCCTGATTCTTCTACAACTGCAACAACAATCACTCCGACCAATTCATCAATATCATCAACAATGGCTCCATCCATCACTTCAACAAATCAGATGTCAACAACCATCTCTTCTACAACATCAACACCCATCTATTCAGCAGAATCTTCTACAACGCCAACAGAAATTAACGAAGATATCTCAACAGTCACCATCTACTATGATCCATCATAGGTTCCTCCAAACAACAACTTTCAACAACAAGCAGTGGCATCTCCTGCCAGGTCACCAGTCACCATTTACTACGATCCGCACACTATTTCAGTACCTTCTTCTGCAACAGTCAGTCCAGTTACCATCACGGTACCTGGACCAGTTCCATATGAAAGCAGTAATGCCATCCCTTGGCATTATGGCTCTGACCTCTACTGCAACGGGGAGAAAATCACCTTGGATTCTTCAACCTCTTCTCCACAAATTGATAATGTTGGGGGAGGCGGAGGCTTCACCAGAAGCGGACGCCTTTTTGCCTCACAATTGCAAAGACCTAATGCCGAAGCAGAAGCTGCTGCAAAAGCAAAGGGGAAGAGTGTGATACCTGAAGAACCAATCATCAAAGAAACTCAGAAGACATCTTTTAAGCAAGATGTAGACGAGTTTATGAGAATTATAAAGAGAAGTGATTACAAGGTGGTGGACCAGCTTCACCAAACTCCCTCAAAGATCTCCATATTATCCCTGTTGATGTGCTCTGAAGCTCACAGGAATGCATTATTGAAAGTCTTGCACGCAACATACGTGCCAGAGGAGATCACTGTTAATCAGCTAGAAACGTTGGTGGAGAATGTCAACCCCAGTCATGAACTGGGCTTTACCAATGCTGACTTAACAACTGAGGGGCGTAACCACAACAAGGCTTTACACATCACTCTGGAATGCAAGGGTGCTGTTCTATCCCATGTGCTGGTGGACACTAGGTCATCACTCAATGTTCTACCAAAGAAAGCCTTAGTGAAGCTGGAGTATGATGGCTTGGCACTGCGTCTGAGTAATTTGGTGGTAAGGGCATTTGATGGCTCTAAGAGATCAGTGCTAGGGGAGATTGATCTGCCTGTGATGATTGGCCCGCAGACTTTTAAAATTACCTTCTATGTGATGGACATTCAGCCGGCCTACAGCTGTTTGTTGGGTAGACCTTGGATCCATGCCGCTGGCGCTGTTACGTCTACCCTTCACCAGAAGCTGAAATTCGAGTGGGAAGGCCAGATCATCACCATCTGTGGCGAAGAGGACATCTTTGTTAGCCACCTGGCTACGTACAAGTACATTGAGATGGATGGAGAAATCCATGAAACCATGAGCCAGGGGTTTGAGGCCCTGAATATTAATGAAGCATCTGCTGTACTGGGAACCTCCATGACGTCTTATCAGCAAGCCAGGAAGGTTGTTGAAGAGGGGACTGCCCAAGGCTGGGGCAAGCTTTTGCCTGTGGAGAAGAAGGAGGACAGATTTGGGTTGGGTTACAAACCAACTCAACAAGATCAATCAGAGGCTGCTAAGAAGCCCAATTTTGTCAGCGGGGGAATGCTCACCCCGGATGCAGTGAACAACTTGGAAGATGAGTCGGAAGATGAGCGCAACTTGGAGAGCTGGATACGTCCAAGGATCCCGGGGAGCCGCGTCTCAAACTGGTCTTCCCAGGAAATTATAAGGGTTACTCCTGCAGAGTAATTATTATTTCCTGTATTTTTAAGCATGCATCAAGTCTTGCATCTTGCCCAAGATGTCAAGACTCATTTTGTAATCGGGCCATCTTGTAATTTTGTGCAAACAGATCAATTAATGAATATCGGACATCTTTTGCAAATGAGTCTTTTTCTTTTTCCGCTCACTGTTTTTCATTTTTTCTTTTTGTACAAAAATAAAATGGCAATGTTTTCCAAAATGATAACTTTATTTCACTTTTTCTAAACAAGATTAAAATCGATCACTAAAATGAACAATCTAAACCCTTGCAGAGAGTGCCTTTCAGACTGCACCGATAACAACACAGCTATGACTCGGTATGACTTTGACCATCCAATCAATCAAGCTGATGAAGGGGTTGAAGAAGATTATGAGCTTCCTGAAGAGCTAGCCAGGTTGTTAAGGCAAGAGGAGAAGGTTATCACTCCTCATCAGGAGGAGGTCGAAACGATTAATCTTGGTACGGATGAAGATGTGAAAGAGGTTAAGATCGGGGCCTGCTTACAAGACTCAGTGAAAAAACAACTTATTGACCTGCTTCGTGAATATGTGGAGGTATTTGCTTGGTCTTATCAGGATATGCCAGGGTTGGACACCAATATTGTTATGCACAAGCTGCCTTTAAGAGAAGATTGCCCACCGGTTAAACAAAAACTGCGCCGTACTCGCCCAGATATGGCAATGAAGATTAAAGAAGAGGTGCAAAAGCAGTGGGACGCCGGGTTCCTTGCTGTGACTAGCTACCCGCCGTGGGTTGCTAATATTGTACCTGTGCCTAAGAAAGATGGCAAAGTGAGAATGTGTGTGGATTACCGGGATCTGAACAGAGCTAGCCCGAAAGATGACTTCCCTTTACCTCACATTGATGTATTGGTGGATAATACGGCTCAGTTCTCGGTGTTCTCCTTCATGGACGGATTTTCAGGATACAATCAGATCAAGATGTCACCTGAAGACATGGAGAAGACAACTTTCATCACACCTTGGGGCACGTTCTGTTATAAGGTAATGCCATTCGGACTGAAGAATGCTGGTGCTACTTATCAACGGGCTATGGTAACATTATTCTATGACATGATCCATAAAGAAATTGAATGTTATGTGGATGACATGATTGCCAAGTCCCTCACAGAAGAAGACCACCTGGTAAATCTGTTGAAGTTATTCAAGCGTCTGAGGAAGTACCAACTGAAGCTGAACCCCAACAAGTGCACATTCGGGGTACGGTCTGGTAAGCTGCTGGGATTTATCGTAAGTGAAAAAGGGATTGAAGTTGACCCTGATAAAGTTAAAGCCATTCAAAAAATGCATGCACCAAAGTCAGAAAAAGAAGTTCGGGGGTTCTTAGGTAGATTGAACTACATTTCACGGTTCATATCTCACCTTACAGCAACCTGTGAACCTTTGTTCAAACTGTTAAGAAAAGAACAAACGGTCAGGTGGAACGAAGACTGCCAGAGGGCTTTGGACAAAATCAAGGATTACTTGCAAGAACCTCCAATCCTTATGCCTCCAGTTGAAGGAAGACTTCTAATCATGTACTTGACAGTATTAGAAGAGTCAATGGGGTGTGTGTTGGGCCAGCATGACGAGTCTGGTCGAAAAGAGTATGCAATATACTACCTAAGCAAAAAGTTTACCGACTGTGAACAACGTTATTCACTGCTCGAGAAAACTTGTTGTGCTTTAGCGTGAGCTGCTCGCCGACTGAGACAGTATATGTTGACCCACACTACTTTATTGATCTCCAAAATGGACCCAGTTAAGTACATTTTTGAGAAGCCAGCGCTTACCGGACGGGTTGCAAGATGGCAAATGATCCTCACAGAGTATGACATCCAGTACACATCTCAAAAGGCCATCAAGGGCAGTGTACTGTCTGATTATCTTGCTGAGCAACCCATTGATGATTACCAGCCTATGAGATTTGACTTCCCTGATGAAGACATCATGTTCATAAAAGCAAAAGATCATGAAGAGCCTGTTCACACTGAAGGGCCTGACCCAGGAGAAGAATGGACTATGATGTTTGATGGGGCTGTTAATATGAATGGTCGTGGTGTTTGTGCAGTACTCATTACACCTAAGGGAGTTCACATGCCTTTCTTGGCAAAACTCACCTTTAACTGCACTAACAACGAAGCTGAATACGAAGCCTGCATTATGGGTCTTGAGGAAGCCATTGACCTCAGGATCAAGACTCTGACTGTGTTCGGAGATTCAGCTTTGGTAATCAATCAAACCAACGGCAAATAGTACACACACCAAGACCATCTGATACCTTATAGGGACTATACAAGAAGGTTATTGACTTTCTTCACAACAGTCAAGCTTGAGTATATCCCTCGAGATGAGAATTAGTTTGCAGATGCTCTTGCCACTATTTCATCCATGATCAAAGTTCAAGCTGCCAACTTTATGCCTCGGATCTCAGTATCCAGACTCGACAGACCAGCGTATGTATTTGTAGCAGATATTGCCAAAGATGATAAGCCTTGGTTCCATGACATTAAGTGCTTCTTGGAGGATCAAACATACCCATCTGGGGCATCTTCCAATGATAAGAAGATATTAAGAAGGCTAGCTGGTAGTTTCTTCTTGAATACTGACGGTTCCCTCTACAAGAGAAACTTTGATATGGTACTCCTCAGATGCGTTGATAGAACAGAAGCGAACTTGTTGATGCACGAAGTGCACGAAGGATCCTTTGGTACCCATGCAGGAGGGCATGCCATGGCTAAAAAGTTGTTAAGATCAGGCTATTACTGGATCACAATGGATGCAGACTGTTGTGCTTATGCCAGAAAATGCCATAAATGCCAGATTTATGCGGATAAAGTGCATGTGCCTCCGAATCCTTTGAATGTGATGTCTTCACCCTGGCCCTTTGCCATGTGGGGCATTGACATGATTGGCAAGATTGAACCGACTGCTTCAAATGGCCACAGATTCATCTTGGTTGCTATTGACTATTTCACCAAGTGGGTTGAAGCAGCTTCATATGCAAATGTTACAAGGCAAGTGGTAGCCCGATTTCTGAAGAGAGACATCATTTGTCGGTATGGAGTTCCCGAGCGAATCATTACTGATAATGGTTCCAACTTGAACAACAAAGTGATGGCAGAACTGTGCCGGGACTTCAAGATCCAACACCACAATTCTTCTCCTTACAGGCCAAAGATCAATGGCGCTGTCGAGGCAGCTAATAAGAATATCAAGAAGATTGTGCAAAAGATGGTGGTTACTTACAAGGACTGGCATGAAATGCTACCGTTTGCCTTGCATGGGTACCGTACGTCAATCAGAACATCCACTGGGGCAACACCATATCAACCTGTGTATGGTATGGAAGCAGTCCTACCTGTTGAAGTTGAGTTACCCTCCCTACGGGTATTAATGGATGTTAAGCTGAACGAAGCAGAGTGGGTCCGGTCCCGATATGAACAACTGAGGCTGATTGAAGAGAAGAGGTTAGCTGCAGTTAGTCATGGGCAGCTATATCAGAAAAGAATGAAGAAAGCCTTCGACCAGAAAGTCAGGCTCCGAGAATACCAAGTAGGAGATCTTGTGCTGAAAAGACTCCTCCCTCCTCATACAGACCACAGGGGCAAGTGGACTCCAAACTATGAAGGGCCATTCGTAGTGAAGAAAGTTTTCTCCGGTGGAGCACTCATGCTCAGTACTATGGATGGTGAAGACTTCCCGTCCCCTGTGAATTCAGATGCAGTTAAAAAATACTTCGCATGAAAATGACCCGCTGGACATAAAAACAGAATGTAAGTCCAGGCAAAAATAGGGCACCCCGGCGAGTCAAAAACAGAATAAGAGACTCGGGCAAAAATAAGGGAAAATGAACAAAAAAATGTACACCCGCTGAGTTGAAAAGCCACATCGGACAACTCAGGCAAAAAAGGGTATCCCGATGGATTGAAAACCCGAAAGGGCGATCCATGCAAAATAAGGGAATAAGCGAATGACTGTACTCTGGATTCATCTGTATTACTTACATCTTGGTAAGCTTCGAAAGGTTCAAGCGCCGGTCAGAATCAGCCTTCTTCAGAAAGCAAGACGAGAAGAATGTCAAAAGTCATACGAGTCATAGCCAAAGGGAAGCTCCCCGAAGCGTCGTCAAAATTGCCAATACCTTTTATTTCTCAATTTGTAACAATCTCTTCATTTTAGGGATTTGTTCCTTTGACTGTATCTTGCCAATTCAGGGCACATGAATCAATAAAATCAGATTTTTCAGTCATGTTTTGTCTCGTACATTTTATTTGCAAGAATGTCTGATGTCTTTAAGATACTGATTGCATAAATACAGATGCTTTTCTTCTAAAAATACGTGCGTGCAGGAAATATACTTACTCCCGGGAGTGTTAAAACTCCTATGATGGAATCCGGTAAGGGATACCTCGGGATTACTTGTCCGTTTCTCTGACTTTTCAGGATTTGCAGGTATTCAAAGCACAACATGGGGCATGTAAACTTCAGCCTAGCAACCAAGTACAAAAGCCAGGGAACCATCTCCCCACAGAGTCTCAACCTCTGCCCAGAAAGGCAACGCGCGAAGAAATCACAACAGAGTGAAGAAAGCTTCTACAAACCCCAGCTGAGTCCCCCTTTGCCAAAGATAGGTCTATCAGTGACCTATATCCTCAAGTAGAGTCCCATATGTCAGATATACCAATGATTTCATCCCCAGCTGGGATGTTCACTTCAAGCAGATCAACCAGAGACCTTCGTAGCAACGGGACCCGGATCCCGGATCGGTATCTTTGCATAATCATGGCATTCACATCATTTTTCCCCACAAAGCGTAGCATTCCGTCTAATACGGAGCATTACAGCAAAAATCCAACATATTGCATAATCATAAGCCATTGTCTGAATCAAACACTTGTAAATACTGACAATCCGTCAGCAATATACAGAGAACTCCCCGGATTCCCCGACAGAAAGCCAAGGCATTTGCCCTACAACTCACAAATACAAATGCACACTCTTTTTGGCACCCGTCCGTGTCATCATTCCCCAGTAAAGTCGCCCGAGCTTATTTTACAAACAGACACTTATACATTACAGATACTTCTTGACACCCGTCCGTGTCATATCCCCAGTAGAAAGCTAAAGCGTCCCCTTTTCACTCACAGATACATATATCCATATAGATTCCCTGACACCCGTCCGTATCACCTTCCCCAAACATAACTACCTAAACACATAGTAATCATACACTTGTTTATATTACACTTTCCTCTTTTGACACTCGTCCGTGTCACTCTCCCCAGAGGAGTCCCCACAGAATCAACACTCGTCCGTGTTCTTTGTTAACCAGTTGATACTCGTCCGTATCATCATCTCTGAACATGCGTCAAGCGTTTGTTTCTACCTGATACTCGTCCGTATCATGGTCTTAGGGATGCTCGTCCACATCTTTAATCTATACACCGTACCCCAAACACTAATGTCTCTCATTTCTTGGATATAGACACTCGTCCGTGTTTACTTGTCCCAGCAAATTCCAGTGAACTATTTCCTTTCTATCTGACATTCGTCCTATGTCATGATACCTTTTCGGCAGCCGTACCCTGCCAGGTGATCGTCCTTCACCTTTGGATGACCGTCCCTCATCCTTTCCTCAGCGGAGTCTCCATTATTGGAATCCTTTTCTATCCGACATTCGTCCTATGTCGTGATTTTTAGCAGCCGTACCCTGCTAGGTGATCGTCCTTCACCTCCTGATGATTGTCTTTCATCATTTTATCCGATGGCTGTCCCCGTCGTTGATTTTGTTATCTGACATTCGTCCTATGTCATGATAAACCCTGAGAGCAGCCGTACCCTGCTAGGTGATCGTCCTTCACCTCCTGATGATCGTCCTTCATCATGCTTATCCGATGGCCGTCCCCATCGTCGACCTTTTATCCGGCATTCGTCCTATGTCGCGATATTTTTTTTTTGGCAACCGTACCTTGCCAGGTGATCGTCCTTCACCCTAAGATGACCGTCCCTCATCTTATACCCAACAGAGCAGCCGTCCCCTGCTAGGTGATCGTCCTTCACCTTTGATGACCGTACCTCATCATTTATTTTTACCTATAATCCCCGGATAATCTTTGTCACTTTATCTTAATGGCCGTCACCATCACAACCTATTATATCCCCAGCATGTCGGCCGTCCCCGTCATCACTCTTTCCACAGCAGTCGTCCTCTGCTCGACGGTCGTCCTCCGTCGCCCGCACTTTATAATATACTTTATTTTCTTTTACAATCTATATCTGTTGGATTTATTAATTCAGCGTCACCCTTAGGGATTCGATGGGCTTAACATCCCAACCCATGGCGCTTAATAGGCGCAGCCCCTTGAAAGACTCTATACTATAAGGAAATAAAGTTGCGCCTTCACTAACAGCAATTGCTTTTAGTGCAGTGGTAAGCGCTTGATCCTACAAGTGGTATCAGAGCCAGGTCATGGGTTCGAATCCCCCCGGCTGACACTGGGGGGAGATTGTTGGATTTATTAATTCAGCGTCACCCTTAGGGATTCGATGGGCTTAACATCCCAACCCATGGCACTTAATAGGCGCAGCCCCTTGAAAGACTCTATACTATAAGGAAATAAAGTTGCGCCTTCACTAACAGCAATTGCTTTTAGTGCAGTGGTAAGCGCTTGATCCTACAATATCCATTTTCTTCTTCATTCTATGAGTGCAAATTTTGGACTGTCTTTGGTATTCAACCACAAGTTATCTTGTTTGCTTGCTAAGTCGTTGCTTACATTCTGCACAGCTAACTCATGTTTGAACAGGGGCAGCTGTAAACACCCCAAATTTGCCCTCACCCATTCACACCATGGCTTGTGATCTTCTCATATGCATAAACTCAACTATAGCATCTCATACCACATTTTTGATTCACTGCATTGCTTCTAAGTCATCTGCATCTAGGGTTTGTGATCTGAGCAATCCAAGAGCTATTTGAGCCACTCCAAAGGTCATCAATCACTTCAAAGGGGTCCATGTATGTTCAAGCATCATATTATATCCTCTCAAAGTCAAGAATGTCAAAAAATCACAAGAACTGAGATTGGCATGGAAGCAGAGCCAGGTTTGACTGCACAGATGACCTAGAATTAGGGTTTTGGTTTCAAAGGCCATAACTCCAATTTTTTGGTCATTCTTGTTTCTATTGGTCTCTATATGGTATAAGGATCATGCATATCAATTTTCATGAAGAAATTCCATGGGGAAGGCATCTGATCAAGAGTTGACTTTTTGAGCAAGTCAGTGCAAAATCAGGGCATCTGAGGCCCCCAATGACCCAACCAAAGGGTGTTCATCATCATTTTGATTATGTATGATCTTTATTTGATCATAGAAAATGTTAGAAGTTCACAAAATTGAAGAATTTCAAGTCATTTGCAAAGTTGACTTTTTGGAAAATGACTTGTAATGGAAACTTGCCATTTTGGGAAGGTTTTTCAACCCTTTCTTTTTGATTCAAAAATGCCTCAAATGAGAAAACTTTGGTCATGAAAGTTATAGAATGGATCATTCCCTTTTCAAAAAGTACAAGAACTTTTTCTAATTCATTTTGGATCAAAAGTTATGGCTTGTCAAAGTTGGGAAAAATCACATAATTTCAAGTTTTCTACCAAAGAGGCAAAGTTGCAAAACCCCTTGCCAAGGCAAATTGAGACCTCAAATGGACTTCTAATCTTCACACAAACATGAACCAATGTCTAAAAGTCAGATTGCATCAAAAGTTTGCTCATTTTTATGAATTGTGGACCAAGAAACTTCAAAAGGGCCAAAGTTGATTAAAGTAGCAAAACCTCACTCAAACCCTAATCCATGTGCTGGCTGACTTCAAAATTGATCCTATGGTTCTCCTCACTTCTTGCTGCGCAGGACACCCCTCTTGTCCTTGGCTAGCCATGAGCCCATACCTCTCTTACACAAAGCTTGACTTTTTTTGCAAAAGACCCATACCAATCACCATAGGCCACCAACAACTCTCTGACCTATCACCACTTGATACATGGACCAAAATCAGCTCAACACACCACACACACAAGCCTGAAACTCTCTCTAAGCCAGTATTCTCATTTTTCACCTCTTATGCAACTTCCTTCGAAACTCATCATACAAGCATCAAACATTGAAACAAACTTCACAAAACATCTCAGCATACTCCCCTGATCATTCCCCTGCCCTCATTCATCCCTGAAACATCCTCAAACTGAAACACGATTTCTCTCCCCCACTGAACATAACTCACTCAATCTCTCAAACCAGCCAAAAGAAACTCCAACCAAGCATTGCAAGCTTCTCAGGAGGTCCATTAGAGGCGTTTTGGATCAAAGGGGCAGCCAGAAAGTTCCAGAAATCAAAGCTTCAGTTCAGGTGAGCTCAAGAACATTTTTTCCAGAAACATGTTTTTAAGTTCCTAAATGATTCTCTATGCTTCACTGATCATGCTGATATGTTTTGTTTCGAAAATGATTGAGTATTGAGTATGTATGTTGCTTCTGAAACTTTTCTGACCTAAATGCATTTTGCTTCGATTCAGCTTTGTTATGAAAAATAAATGTGTTTTGATTGTTGATTCTTCCTCTATGATGTTTGGGGTTGGATTCTGGGCAGAGAGATTAGGTTTTGGGGACCTGGGGAAGAAGTTAGCAACTTTCAGGTGAGGGTCTGGCCGGAGAAGACGACCGAAAGTCTTCTCCGGCCACCTGAAAGTGATTAATGTCTTAATTGCGTTTAGGGTTCAGTTTGAATGTGGAGCGTAGATTTGGTTGACTTTGTTTGACTCTCGCGCGTTTTAATGGCCTGGATTGTCTCATTAAAACCCTAATCCACGTCATTAGTTAATTAATCAGGTTTTTATATTAATCTAGCCAGTTCAAATGCCAGCCGTAGGATAGCGCGCCAGTCAACTCCCGCGCGTTCAGTTTGAATACCAGCCACTGGATCTGTTGACTTCCCATTAAATCAATTTTAATTTCATTTTTCTTGCATTTTCTTTCATATTTATTTTAAAATAGTTAGAAAAATCCCAAAAATATTTCCTTTTGCATTTTTGTTTCAAATATTTTTCTCAATCAGAAAATGATTTTTATTTTATTTTTTGCATTAAAAATTATTTTTAAATCATTTAAAAGTTTATTTTTAATTAGTTAATGGAAATTAATTAATTAAAAATACTTTTAGGTATTTAAAAATCACAAAAAAATTCATGTAACATTTAAAAACATTTAGAAACATTGTCCAACTCTCAAACCAAATTTCTTTTTGTTCTTGATGCCTTTTGATAATTTTCTTTGGAATTAATTTCATTTTGAGGCAATATTTTGTGTCAAACTTATAAAATTCATTTCTGCCTAACCATTGAGAGTTGGACAATGATTCTTTTTGCATTGCATCTTGCATAACATGTAGTTCATAGGATAAAATTGGTTTGGATTGATCTTGCATTTTCATTTTGTTTTGCATTTTTCTTGACAAGGTACCTTAAAACCCTAGCAATCTTAGAAAATTCATAACTCTCACTAGGTTAAGAGTTGGATCCCCTCCTTTGGGCAGTGAGTTTGTATAGGTCTAAGGTTCCTTTGATTGTATTTTCAAATTTTTATCATGTCATTTGCTTCTGGTTTTGGATTTTTGCTTTGTATGTTGCATATAACCCTAATTCATGCTTTCCTTTGCATCCATTTCTCATTTGCTTGCATCCAATGACTTGCCATGACATTTTGTGCATCCATTTGATTCATAACACATCTTAGGACATATTAGAATCATGTTTGATCATTGCATCTTTCATTTGCCATGTTATATGTCTTTTGAATTCCATAACTTTTCATGAACATTCATGGTTCAAAGCATGCTTCTCTTGCATCCATCTGTTTGTATGATCTTCTAATGCCTTGCCTCATGTTTGCATCATGTCTTAGCATCATTAACATCATACTTATGCTTCTGGTTTTGGTTTGCATCATGACATTGCATCTCATTTTGCATTGCATTTCATTTCTTTTGCTAACTTTTCAGGTGGTAAGTTGTTTTGAGAAGTGGATTTGCCTTCACTTCTCACAATCTCTTTTCATCTCTCTTATGCATCATTACTGCATTTTATCTTGTGCTTTGGATTGAGCTTGCTCATTCTTGTTCATCTCACCTTCTTTCTTCAAGCAACTTGCCTTCTTAAGTGAAGCAAGTTGTTTTCCTTCTCTTTGCTCCTTTCATCTGCTTCTCTCCTTGGTGGTTCCTTGAAGATTTCTTTCTTAAACCCCACAAACCCTAGGAATGACCAAGCATGATAACAATTAGGGTTGATTAGTCCCCCACTTAGCTTTTACTTTTGTGTCTCTTTGAGTCTTCTCTTCTCATCTCATAATCAGGGACTAAACCCTAAAGGCTTTAAGGCTTTGTGATTAAGCTTATGCCTGCATCCTTCTATTAGGATGGAGTGTATAACTTTAATCCTAAGTGTTAAACCCTTAATGTGTTTAAATCCTTTAATCAATTCACTTAATAATCATCAAGACATCAAGCTTGTAACTTGGGCCTTGCATTAGGGTTCTAATTCTTCCTTAATTGGTTAAGAAGGACTAACCCTAATGTTAATGGACAAGTCCCCCTCAAGTTGTCTTGCAAACCATAAAACTCACTTCTTCATCCTATCATTAACTAAAATCCATCTAATAAAGGTTTTGTTTTGTCATGAGGTTAATCCCTAATCATGGATTAAGTTGAGGAGTCTCCCTCAGCTTAAACATTCTCATCTATTATCCTTCTATTAGAATGGTGTAATGAGTCTGTTTAATCCCTGATTATGGCTTAAACTCATTACTTAACACTAAACAAAAACAACAAAAAAATCTAAATAATCACAAGTAGGTTAATGATCTTAATCCTACATCATGGTGGTTAAGTGTGAGACACTGACTTCACAGTTAAGGTACCCTCATTACCCCTGATCAGAGGGAGGATGTGATGAGTTTACTGACCCATTGGTTTAGGCTTAAGCTCATTTTCTTATGACAAACTTTCAAAAACAATAAAAGACTGAAAACACAAAAACAAACAATAATCGTCTCTTCCGGGATTCTTTTCTCATCTCATTCATTCATAAACGAGAACTTGCTTCTTCCGTCTAATGCAAGACAGTTTGCACCTGAGCCAGACAGGTCATACACTTGAGCATAGACAAGTAAGCAGTTCACAAGTCAATTTACCTTTCAGTCTCCTTGGGTCGAACTACGGTGTTCTGACTTCCTCATTGCACGAGAGGATACGTAGGCATAACTTAACAGTTATCGAACAAAAGTCTCTGTATATTCCCCCTCTTTCCAGCTTTATTCTTTTAGCCTCATGATCTTGAACATTTCATTCTTGTTCTTACACTGACACTTCACTTATACACTTCACTTCTCTTACACTGACACCTGTACATCCTTTTCCAGCTCTTTTATACAGAGATTGCACTGACACTACCCCTTTAAAACACAAATCTTTTAAGCGTGGATCCCGTCGAGTACGGCGGACAATCTGGGTGCTAATACCTTCCCAGGTTGTAACCAACCCCTTTCTCAGTCTCTCTGGTTCGCAACCGTCTTATCCATATTTTTTCTTAGGTTTATGCAGCATTACCTTTCCTCCGGGATAAAAATGCCTAGCTGGCGACTCTTTTCTTCTCTCTTGAGTTCACTCCTGTGTGTTCTCATTCCTCTTTTCGCCGACCGTTCGCGTCTGTACCCCTTCTGACCTGAGGTGTCATTTTGGTGGGAGCGACAACCGGCAGCATCCGGTAAAGCAAATAGCCAGCTGGCTCGGTTGGACGGTTCGATGCGGTCACGGAACGACAAGGTGATGTGGTGATAAACGGTGCCTTGGATAACAGGGTTGAACCTGCCATCCTCTCTCTGTGAAATCAAGTGAGCGTACCTGCAATAGTTCTTTGTAAGCAACTCTGCGGCTCTGCGAGGCAAATGGATAATCAAGTCACCAAGCTCCAGCTGAATGGCGAGGGTGGTGACAATCCCGCCTATGTAGAAGGGGGTTGCGCCTCGTTGCGCTACAGACTGGATATGTGATAAAAGGAATGGGGCAGCATTGATGCGCTCGTCATTTAAGGCACAGTGCAAGAACAAGAGCTCCTTGGAGTTAAGCTTATGATTGCTCTCTCTTGCAAAAATAGTATTGCAGATGATGCGATGAAAATATCGGATCGCCGGGTTATGGATGTGGGTAGCATTCAGACTCTGAAAGGCAGTAGCACGGGTGTTGGTGATGTCGTGCCATAAGGTGAAAGCGGTTTCGCTGAAGTTGTCCGGCACGCGGAGATGAGCATCGTCGCCGTGATCGAAACCTAACAGTTCGGCGATCCTTGTTTGTGTAATTTCGAACTCTCGGCCGAGCATTCTGAACTTAGCAATGCCGGTGAGTTAACTTGATGAACCGGGAGGTGTAACATATTGAAACGAACTCAGAAATTCCAATGTGAGGAGTTCGAATGTCGGCTGTGGTTGACTGCACAAGTGCCACAAACCAACATGCCTAAGCAGGAGCTTCACGCCGTTGAGCAGTCCCAACTCCCTCAAGCAGTCAATGTCGACATACCGAGTGGGTTGGACGCCACGGTTCTGAAACCTGATGAACTTTTGTCTTTGAGTTTCTCCATGTTCACCTTCTCTAAATTGAATTTCTTCCATTGCATGCAAGTACGGGAATGAGAGATGAGAGGTTTTTGAGTTTTGTGAGAAAAATGAAAAATGTGAAGAATTTGGTTCTGATTATAGTGAAAGAAGTGAATGTGAGAGGTTTGGAATAAATGGAGAGGTTAATGGAATTTATTTAGGGTAATGGGAGGTTACGGGCTTGTGAGAAGATAATGGGAGGTTTCTAATTTTTGTGGAAGTGGAAAAGAGGTTTCTGCGAAGAAGAACGGTTCTGTTTCTCAGAATTCGTATAACAGGGGTCGTCACGGTCGTGATGGGTGAGTGACGGTCGTGACGCGCTAATTAGCTTGTCACGATCGTGAGAGAATGATGACGACCGTGAGGGATTAAAAATCTTATAATATTTTCTTCACAGAATGCATTATCTCACACGTTCAATGCAATTTTTCTTTTTTATCACTTCTCATTTAATTCCAACACAAACAATATATATATTATTGAATCAACATATATTAGCAGCAAATTTCATCACACGAGAAATAAAAATATTAATCAATTTAAATATAACAGTAACTAATGGAAATCATAGAAATTGATTAAATTGGAAAATGGTAAAACTAGAAGTGCTTTGCTTTTGATATAATTGAAGGAAAATTACATTAATAAAAATAAGGTACGAAAAATGTTTGCAAAATGTTAAAACTAACTAGAAACAAAAACAAGAAATAAAATAAGTTAAATCACTACAACATTTTTCAAATTTGCTTCTTCAAATCTTCAATTGCGGAGTTTAGGTGGTAGAATTGCTCACACGTTATGTCAGTTAAACCTATAACGTCCAATCGCATGCTTTTAATTTCATCCTTAACAACATTGATATCGGCTTGGTAAACTTCAAGAGTATTCATAATTTTCTTCAAGTTGTCAGCATATCCTACTTGGTTTACTTCAGGGGTTTCAATCACTTCATCAGTGTGTTCAATGTCATGGTAACCAGGAGGTGTCTCAGGGTCACTTTCTACATCGGTCATTATATCATCCCTTATCTTGTAAGATTGTGGTGTTTCGGGAGTGGATGGATAGTCAGGAGGGGTAAGCTCATAAAGCCAATTATCTTTATTATGAACACTGACTCTAGCATGGTTTGGTAATGTGAACAGGGTTACTACTTCATTCCTGATTAGGTACTCGTAAGGTGGTTGTCCTAAATTTCTTATGATATGGCGGTTAAAGCAAAAGTTCAGATTCATAGGACGGATTGTACCTAAACGGTTACACCTGTGTAATTGGTATCTAAGTCCTAAGGCATCAGCAATCATGGTGACAAGACCTCCTACCAATATGGGTAGATCAGGTTCTTCTTGGATTCGGGTGAAGGTTTGCATCATGAAAGGTACACCATTAACTGGCTGTCCATTAGTCAGACATGACATAATGAATATCTCATCTTTAGATACTCCAGTAAGGTTTTCTTCTTTTCCAAAGAAGGTGTGGGCAAGGATCTTATGGAAATAGCGGATAGCAGGGTTATGTATCTCATCATTGTTCATGTTATTTGGCTCAGGATGGTAATTTCCGGTTAAGGTTCCCCAAAAGAAGTCCAGCTCAATGTCCATCAATTCTACCTGTGTGGTAGTAAAAGCAAAGGGTCCACTAGGGAATCCTAATAAGTCAGCTAGTTCTTTATGGTTAAAGTCATATTCTATTCCGAATAGTCGGAAACTGATAAATCCTTTCCTGAATCCAAAACCGCGCTCGGGTAAGTAAATTAAGGAGCTTAGGAACTCAAGGGTGAGCTCGCGGTAAGTCACAAACTTTTGTTTTATCAGTGCATTCTCCCATCCAAGTTGGTTAAACAAGTATAGGATGCTATCATGTATACCTAAGGTTTCCATAGTCAGATCATCCGGGTACAGAGTCAAATCCATTGGTCTCTGTGATAACTCTTCAAATTTCATTCTTTGGTTCCTACCTCTAAATTTGGTTTCCATAATGTTTCTCGGTTGGTTAGCCATAGTTAGTGTAAATATGGAGGAAACAAATCAGGGGGAGAAGGAAAGTGGAAAAGACTTTAGAAAATCTGTAAAAGTGATTTAAAAATTAAAATAAGGAAAATAAGAAAATAAATGCATAAATAAAAGCAATAATAACAATAATGAAATAAAACAATAAAACAATAGAATGATAAAACAATATAACGATAAATGATAAATGATAAATGATAAAAAGATAAAATGGGTTGCCTCCCACTAAGCGCTGTTTTTATCGTCAAAAGCCTGACGTAATGCTTAGGGGTAGATTAATCAGGGAAATTAGTGGACAACTCTAAAAGCCTTAGACTATTTGCATAATCTCCATTTTCAACTTTATGGTAATGTTTTAAACGTCCGTTTACTGTGAACGGTTCACTATTCCTACCCTTAATCTCTATTGCTCCGCTCGGGAACACTCTCGTTATTTCAAAGGGTCCTGACCATCTAGATTTTAGTTTTCCAGGAAAGAGCCTAAGTCTTGAATTAAAGAGGAGTACAACGTTTAATTTGAAAGGAGTAGTTCCTATGTAAGCTTACAAGACACCCATTTATTTTCTAGACTAAGGTAGCAACTATTTATTTTCTTAATCTAATCTCCCGAGTGTATGCCAAGTACTCGCTCTCAAGGCAAAGACTTGCAACCTCTAATCCCAGAATCGGAACGCTTCTTACACGTAAGAAGACGGATATTCGATTACAAACGAAATTACAACATTCCAGATCTTCAAATAGATCCACCTAAACCAGTCGAAACATCAAAGGACGCAGAGATGGCTGAAGAACCGAATCATCCACTCAAATATTACGCTAGTCCTTCGCAAGCTGAATCGCATTCCAGCATTGCCGCACCGACTATCAACCGAAACGATTTCGAACTGAAACCTTCGCTGATATCAGCCGTGCAACAAAATCAATTCGCCGGAAATCCTACCGAGGATCCAAACCTTCATCTTTCGATATTTGTGCAGTACGCAGATACCGTAAAAGCCAATGGAGTTACCCAAGAAGCTATTAGACTACGTCTTTTTCCTTTTTCACTTCGAGACAGAGCGAGAGCCTGGCTTCAATCTCTACCCTCGAATTCAGTAACTACGTGGGAGGAACTAAAGAGAGTCTTCTTGACAAGATATTTCCCACCTAGCAAGACAGCTATGCTAAGAGCTCAGATAAACGGATTTAAGCAAAAGGAAAACGAATCACTTTTCGAGGCTTGGGAACGCTATAAAGATATGCTGAGACTTTGTCCACATCACGGATTAGTAGAATGGATGGTCATCCATACCTTCTACAATGGACTCTTGTACAATACAAGAGTGACAATTGACGCTGTCGCAGGCGGTGCACTAATGGACAAAGAATATAACGATGCTTATGCACTTATCGAGAGCATGGCTCAAAACCATTACCAATGGGGAAGCGAGAGAGTCGCAACTGAGAAACCAACAAAAGGAGGTATGTACGAAGTGAGTAGTATGGACCAAGTCAATGCAAAGTTTGACCAACTAAACCAAAAGATCGACAACTTGGCCATAACACCAACAGCCACCGTGGCTGCGGTAACACCTAACTGTGAGTTATGTGGAGTTCCAGGACATGCTGTCCCTGATTGTCAACTATTAGCAGGAATTCCCACAGATCAAGTGAATTCTGCTCAAAGAAACCCGTACTCAAACACATACAACCCAGGTTGGAAGAATCATCCGAACTTCTCCTATAAGAACAACAATGCTTTATACGCACCAGGTCAAGCACCAGCTACACCACCAGGATACCAAAAGACTGCCCCTAGAAAATCGAATCTTGAGTTGATGATGGAACACTTCATAGCTACCCAATCTCAAACAAACAAGGATTTCTTAAACCAGAACATACACACTAGTGAGCAGATTAAGCAATTAGTGAGCAAGGTAGATGCATTAGCTACACATAACAAAATGCTTGAAACTCAGATTTCACAAGTAGCTCAACAACAAGTACCTACCGCTGCGCCAGCTGGAGTATTTCCTGGACAACCTCAACCTAATCCGAAAGGACAGGCCAATGCTGTGATATTAAGAAGTGGCAAGGAACTTAATGGACCTACCGATCCAAGACTTGACAATCCAGCCATGTACCAAAAACCGGATAAACCGACTGAAATGGTGAATGAACCAGAAGAAAAGGAAGATAATAATCAAGAGGCAGTGGAGAAAGAAAAGCCTTATGTGCCTCCACCACCCTATAAACCACCAATTCCGTACCCTCAAAGATTAACCAATTCCAAGACGGTGGGCTAGTTTAAGAAATTTGTTGAACTTCTGAAACAGTTGAATATTACTATTCCATTTACAGAAGCTATCACTCAAATGCCCTCGTATGCTAAGTTTTTAAAAGAAATCTTATCCAATAAGAAAAAGATAGAGGATAACGGAACCGTTACACTTACTGCTGAGTGTAGCGCAATAATTCAGAATAATATGCCTCCTAAGCTAAAAGATCCAGGAAGTTTCTCTATACCCTGTGTAATAGGAAAATTCGTCATTGACAAAGCTCTATGCGATTTAGGAGCCAGTATCAGTGTTATGCCCTTAACGATTTGCAAAAGGCTAGACATGGGAGACTTAAGACCAACTAAAATGTCTGTTCAACTAGCCGATCGCTCTATTAAATATCCTGTAGGCATATTAGAAAACGTCCCAGTACGTATATGACAATTCTATATTCCTACTGATTTCATAATCATGGACATCTCTGAAGACTCCACTACACCTATCATACTAGGAAGACCATTCTTAGCTACCGCCGGAGCTATAATAGACGTAAAGAAAGGAAAGCAAACCTTTGAAGTAGGTGAAGAGAAAGTTGAATTTATTTTAACACAATTCTTACAATCACCAGCTATAGAGGATACATGCTATCTATTGGACGTAATTGACGAATGTGTAAGAGAAATGGAAATGAAAGAAACTACCTATTCTGAAATTATGAAAATTCAAATCCCTCCGATTTTCGAAGATGATAATTGGCGTGAACCATATCAGGATGATAGTCTAAGCGAAAGTTTAGCACTTACACCAGATCCCATGCCCAGTAAGAATAAACCTACATTAGGGTTAAAAACTTTACCTAAGAACCTAAGATAAGAATTCTTAGACACTGAATGTACAAGACCAGTTATAATCAATTCCAGTTTAGGAACAATTGAAACAAAGAAACTTTTAGGTGTCTTAAAGAAATATCCAACTGCATTAGGATATAACATATCTGATCTCAAAGGAATATGCCATTCAATCTGTATGCATCGTATTCTGCTAGAAGAAGATTGCAAAACCTCCAGAGAATCTCAAAGAAGAATTAACCCAATCCTTAGCACTGTAGTAAAGGAAGAAGTTAAGAAATTACTAGACGCTGGAATAATATATCCAATCTCTGATAGTAAATGGGTTAGTCCAGTACGTGTAGTACCAAAGAAAGGAGGTATCACTGTTGTGAAAAATGCTAAAGGCGAATCGATATCACAAAGAGTAGTGACAGGACATAGAGTGTGCATCGATTATCGTAAACTAAACAAAGCCACTCGAAAAGATCATTTCCCACTACCTTTTATAGATCAAATGTTAGAACGATTAGCAAAGCATTCATATTTCTGTTATCTTGATGGTTACTCAGGATTTTTCCAAATCCCTATCCACCCAGATGATCAAGAGAAGACTACATTCACATGCCCTTATGGAACGTTCGCTTATAGACGAATGCCCTTTGGATTATGCAACGCTCTTGCAACCTTTCAAATATGTATGATGTCAATCTTCGCAGATTTTATAGACAACATCATGTAAGTGTTCATGGACGACTTCTCTGTATGCGGGTGTAACACGGTGGGAGAACTGACTTTAGTTATGTTGCGGATAGCAAGAGTCGCCACCGACTTTTATTTTATCCAAAGGAAAGGCATAAAAGAACAGGAAAGACCTTTTAAAAGATTTTTGGGTCTGGGGGGTAGGTTATGTAAAGGGAAGGTGTTAGCACCGTTTACATCCATGGTTATCCATGGGCTCTTAGTTACTTAGCTCACTTTAAAATGTTTTGAAATGTGAAATGTGTGAATAAAAATTTTCCAGGATCGACTTACGTGTGTGAGTGTACAATTTTAATATTTATCTTTAAATTAGTGAGCTAAATTAATTTTAAATATACAAACATGTTACACTCCCTATTTTACTAACCATAGCATTTAAAAATAAATATTACTATTTACAATATTACATAAAGGAAGCAATTACAAAATAATAATAATTAACAAATTAAGAAAATAAGCAAAATAATAATAATAATATAATTGGGTTAGTGAAATAATAATAATAATAATAAATCACAATGGGGTTAGTAATAATGAAATAAATATAAAAATAAACATAGTTAATAATATAAGCAAAAAATATTAAAAGAAAAAAATATTAGAATATCAATGAACAATTATTTTTTAAGATTAAGAATAAAATATAAACAATTATATACTAATTATTATGAAATTTTAAATTATGCATAAGTTATAGAAATTAGGTTAATTATAAACATGTTATGAAAATAAAATCATAATTACAAAAAATTAAATTAACAAATTTTAACTATTTTAAAACATATATTATTTATATACAAAAATTAAATTATAAACAAATTATAAAATATGTACATATTATGAAAATAAATTAATTATAATTAACTAATCATACTATTATATTAACAAAATTAAGTTAAAAATTTTATTGTTTTAAACATAATTTAAAATTATTTACCTTATTTTAATAAGACTACATAAATAATGTAATTAACATTTATGTGAAAACAATTAGGGTTTTAGAAAAAATATATTTTTTAGGGTTAATTTATTTATACAAAACAAATACATTTATTTACAAATAATTTAATATCTATATATACATACTTATTATAAAATAAATTTAAAGTTTTAAGAACCATGAATTATAATTTTTTAAGATATGAGGAAAATATTATGATATTATTTAGAAATTATTTTTACTAGTTTAAAAAATAGAATTAATATAATAAGACAAATTAAAATAAGAAAAAAAATGCAAAAATACCAAAATGTTGAGGGCAGGGTTTGAACCCTGGTCCCTTCACTCTCCAGCTCTGTCTCCATCCACTGGGCCAGCGTGTGCGTTGGTGATAGCAACCAACATAACTTTGTTTTGTTCCATGCCTGCAAAATAAAAGAATTTGAAGCAAAAAAATGGTCCTGACTGGATTTGAACCCATGCCATTCAGTCAATCACGCATACACCAAAACCAGCTGAGCTACACGCTCGCTTGTGATATATAAACGCAACACACATAATATAAAATAAGTAAACATTTTCATTCTGGATTTCGCGCCAAGACTTCATCTTCCCCATTTGAATTTCCTGCGAAAATTGGTACGGTTTTTCCTGCGAAATTTCCTGCGTGTTCATAAACCAGAAATCCTAGGCTTTTGAAACATCAAGCAAACAACAATATTAATGCAAATTGACAGCCCATATCAATCATATGAAGTTTATACATTATAGCCATGCTCTTAGAATTCGTTTATCTCAAGTAAATCGTGAATTCCCAATTTGAGAACTCTAACCCTAACAATGGTGGTTTTCGGTTTAGGGCACGATTCCTCAATGTTCTTGCCCAGAAATTATCTAAACATCACAACAAACAAGATTAACAACACAAAAACAATTTATGATAGCTCAATGAATGAAATCGAAAATTGAAAAAAGGATGAAGAACATGAATTCGGTTTTCATGATTTGATGCATGGATGGATGGTTTTATGATCCAAAATCACTTAGTGACCTTCAAGGAATGATTTGCAACCTTTATTTTGTCTTGAGAAGGCTTGAATTGTGAAATCCGAATTTGACTTTTGGTGATACTTTTGAATATGTGAACTTACTCTTGGAGGCTAGCAATTCGTCCCTTTGCATTAGGTTTGTGTTGTCTACTTATAGTACAATGGATTAGGTCAAAAAGAATGGATCATTGTGTGGAAAATTTGATTGAAAAAGATTGAAAAAGATTAAGTCTTAAACTTCAAAAATTTGTAAATTAGACCTTTCTATTTCAAGCCAATCATCATAATTTTTGTATCAATTTGATCCAAGCAACCTTTATGACTTTCTAGAAGCACAATCTCATTTAAATATTTGATTTTTCTATTTTATTTTAATTTAAAATGATTTTAAATGAATAAAATCAAAATAAATAAAATAAAATGATAAAAAATCTGAATAATTGAGATTTGGGTCGTGCATGAAGTATTGGTATGGATTGGATCATCATATGGCAAGCCCATTTAGAAAAAATTGGTTTTAAACCTCCATTTTCTTCATAAACCAACCAAACATTTCCCAACTTTGCAAGGGCACACATCCTTCAATTTTAATGCTATGAGGGTGTTCTTGGACATTTTGGAAATCTTGAAGAGTCCTCTAACCAACCCCACTGGTTTCATGTCCATATCATTTACCATTCTCAAGTTATGCCCTTTTGAAGTTGTTGACTTTTTGTTGACTTTCAAAAGGACCTATAATGTCTTAGCTCATACCTTCCAAATGAAGCATTTTTGGGCTTGGCTTGTGAGACACAAAGTTGTAGAGAATTCAATTTCCTTCAAAATGAGTTTTGGATGGAAAATTGGTGATGAAGCATGTGAAAGTTATGGCTGGTCAAAGTTCAGTTGACTTTTCCTGAAGAAACCCTAATTTAGAAACCTTTGATTCTTGATGTTCTGAAATCTCCTTGATGAATCATGATCAACCCTTGATCAAATGATGAATTTTACTTCATATACTTGATGTTGGCAAAAAATCATGAAGTTTGACTTTGGTTTGACCACAGTTGACCTCAGTTTGACTTTTTAACTGCTTTGACTGATTTTGACTTATCTGATCATCTGACTGAGCAAACCTCTGAGAAAAGTCTTGAAACTTGTCATGGGGATTCTTAGACACATATAAGATGTTATGAAGCTCACTTGAAGTCTTGGAAGTCCATTTAGCCTGATTAAAGTTAAAACCCTAGTTTTGGATGCACTGCTTAGGAGGATGCATTGTCTGAGGGAATTGTCAAATCTTCTGACCAATTGTGAACTTTGTGAACCTCATAAGATGTCTTGTGAACCTTGTGAACCTCATGAAAGGTCTTGTGAACCTTGTGAACCTCATAAAGTGTCTTGTAAACTTCATGAACCTCATGAAAGGTCTTGTGAACCTCATAAGATGTCTTGTGAACCTTGTGAACCTCATGAAAGGTCTTGTGAACCTTGTGAACCTCATAAAGTGTCTTGTAGACTTCATGAACCTCATGAAAGGTCTTGTGAACCTTGTGAACCTCTTAGCACACAAAGTCTTGTATTGTGAGGGCAAATTTTGGGGTGCAACAGCTGCCCCTGTTCGATTTTCTGAAACCTGAGGGGTTAGATTGGTATGTGTGCCAGTCGTGACCTGGAAGGTTGAAGGGGATTGAACATAAAAGCCCAAAAATTTTCACTCACCAGTGCGTAGAGTGATACCGATGACTAGTTGAATATGCTTGAGTGGGCTTAAAGATGCCACTTGGAGAAAAATTCTTCAGGTACATTTCTTGGAGGATAAAGCAGTCCAAAATATGAAGATATAATAATAGCTTTCAGGAAGATGAACAACGTCCTGAGGTAATGGTGATAGCTTTCAGGAAGATAAACAACGTCCTGAGGAAATGGTGTAACCTTTGGGAAGATAAACAACGACCCAAGGTCAAGATAGCTTTCAGGAGGATAAACAACGTCCTGAGGTAATGATATGCTTTCAGGAGGATAAACAACGTCCTGAGGTATAAACATAACTTTTGAGAGGATAAACAACGACCCAAAAGAAATGGTATGCTTTCAGGAGGATAAACTACATCCTGAGGAAGTGATAGCTTTCAGGAGGATAAACGACTTCCTGAGGAAATGGTAGCTTTCAGGAGGATAAACAACGTCCTGAGGTATAAGTATAACTTTTGGGAAGATAAACAACGGCCCAAAGTCATGATATGCTTTCAGGAAGATAAACAACGTCCTGAGGTAATGATATGCTTTCAGGAGGATAAACAACGTCCTGAGGTATTGATAATAGCTTTCAGGAAGATAAACAACGTCCTGAGGAAATGATGTAACCTTTGGGAAGATAAACAACGGCCCAAAGTCTTAATATGCTTTCAGGAAGATAAACAACGTCCTGAGGAAATGATGTAACCTTTGGGAAGATAAACAACGGCCCAAGGGAAATGGTAGCTTTCAGGAGGATAAACAACGTCCTGAGGAAATGATAGCTTTCAGGAGGATAAACAACGTCCTGAGGAAATGGTGTAACCTTTGGGAAGATAAACAACGACCCAAGGTCATGATATGCTTTCAGGAGGATAAACAACGTCCTGAGGAAATGGTATGCTTTCAGGAGGATAAACAACGTCCTGAGGTATAATGATGTAACCTTTGGGAAGATAAACAACGGCCCAAGGTCACAAGTTGTTGATGAAGTTTGTCTGCTGGAGAATTAATCTGAAAAACAAGATTATAACATTCTGTATGATACTATTAGCTTATGCATTATGTATGCATGTATAATATGATGCACTTAAGTAATGTATTATGTATTTATGTATATGATATGATGTAAATGATGTATGTATGAATCATGCAGCCTGAAGCGTCCTGGATATCTTCGTATAATAACTGCTGGCCAGGGAAAATAAATCCCGATTTGTTGCTGAAGAATATGAGGAACTTGTTCCCGTCTTGTTTGATAATAAGGTATACATAACCTCCCGTCTTCGTTTGATAGTAGGGTATACATAACCTCCCGTCTTTGTTTGATAGTAGGGTATCCATAACCTCCCGTCTTCGTTCGTCGTACTCTTATTGAAAGAATAAATTCCCGACTATCCGTCTGAGGATAAAAGAGATGGATATAAATTCCAGGGGAGATGTGACTCGAAGTTTTTATGAAGACGAATTTGCCCTACTGGGGGATTTGTAGTTGTCTTGTGGGATGAACTGGCGAAGCTTCGTTGAATTCTTTCCCTCGTTCGTCCTTAGTAAATACTACTACTGCATTTTCATGCATTTCTGGTAAACATCAATCATATTCAAAAGCATACATACATTCAAACACAACCAATAGACGTTTTTCGCTTTAGTAAAAGAGGAAAAGTAATCCTGAATAAAGAGGGAAAAGTAAAGCTGAACTCGAAAACAGAATCGTTTCAACTTTGAGAGTGTATAACCAATTGGATTTAGAGCTCCTGAGATTCTTAACTTTCCTGAATACCTTCCCAGAAATCCTCATAGCTGGATCTGAAGACATGACACTGACACCATCTGATACTACTGGCGTAGACAATTAATTCCCATAATGACTTCTGCTGAGAACTCCAAATCAAGGTAATATAACGAGAGGAATGTGTCTTCAAATTGTAATGGACCATATACGCTCCGGCTACTAGATTTGAAAAGAAAGTATTGCCCCTTGGTTGAGGATGAATTATACCATAATGGAAGTATCTGAATGGAGCTACTTCAAGAGAAATAAGCAGAATGCCCCACAATAATATGCCCCTGACATCATGAACTTCGTAATGTTACCCTTTGTGATTCAAATATATGAGGAGAGCTGCCCCTGGCTATCAAGCACTGTTGAATCTGGACCTGATTGCCCCGAATGAATTGAACAGTAACTTGGTATGCCCCCTTGATTGGGAAACAGTGACTATGCCCCTGGCATTATGAACTCTGTAATGTTAACCTCGAAAATTTAGACAGATGAAGAGATCTTCCCATGGCTACTTAAACATAGTTGAATCCTGTCCTGATTGCTCCAAATGAGTTAGGCAGTATCATGGCCTGCCCCCTTGATTGGGAGATAATGATTATGCCCCTTTGTATACATGGACTTTGATCCAGGAAGCAACTTTATTTATCGGAAGGACTTTGAACATTCATCCTGTAAGTTTCTCTGTTTATCAAACACTCAAGTATATGTAAACAAATATATTCAAAAATGCAATGCTTATGTTTGTCTTGAAATTTTGAAAAAGAGTTATTTTAGAAAAAACATTTTTTGTGAAAACTGTGATATTAACTCAAGTTTTATAATAAGCCCTAAAGGAGTCAGGATACCTTTTTGTAACAGTACACTTTCGAACTAACCATGCTTCAGTTAGGACTTTTAAAGGGTTGTAATGTGGCCTGGTTCACGGTTTAAGAAACAAAGGATAAAGGCTCAAATTTTATTTGTACCCAACCCAATCTCCATGATGTTCTTCAGTCCTATGCTCAGTTAACTTATGCATTGAGGCTCAAAGGAGTTTGGAATTGTAACACTGACATTTATGATGGTTCAGAAACCGAAAATTTATTTGAACATTCAGTCATCTTTCTTTGTTGAGGATCTATCATGACCTCCTTTTTTCTTCTGACTTTGTTATCCCTTCTTTTTGCCTGAACTGTTTATTTCAAGGTTACAGTCAGTGGGATGTCTTAATTTTTTATTAAGTCTCCTTCATAGGTTTTGACTTAGTGAGGTTTTCTTTTGCTGGATATTGACTGTCAGGTTTAATGATTATAGAGAACCATCATTAGTTGTGTACAACACAAACAATTGGCATAATTGAGTTAACCGAGTAACTACCCTGCCCCAGGTTATGAATAAGGGTTTTAATTTGTGCGAGAATAAAAAACTCCTACTTCATAGGCTCAAAAGGGTTGACTAGGGATTAACTTCCTTATATCTCCACTGTTTAGGAATTGAAACAATGCCTGTACATCGTCAGCATAGTCTGTTCAAAAGCATACTGCCTAATATTATGGTATGGTTTTCGTCATCCTCCCTCTACAGGCTTATAGCTTTATCAGGAGTTAAATATCACAAGATAGAAATAAGAAGCATAATTCAAAATATAGTGGAACAAATGGATTAATTCAAGACAAGCATATGCAATGCATTAATGAAAACAAAAGTTTAACATAATAGTAAGTGTTTAAACAAATAAAAGAAATTACAAATGAAAATTCAAATGTTGTCCCATCCAGTTGGCTGAATGTCTTCAATTGCAATCTGTGAACTTTGAGGAGCAGTATACTTCACCATGAAATCAAATTTTCCACTTGGATGTCCCAAAGTGCCCCATATCTCAAGAGGAATAGGTAGGCTTCCTTTCTTGCTACCTTGGGCAACTTGTCTTGCAGCTTCGGTGTTTGATGGACGATAGTAGAATTCAACTTGACCTTCTGGAGTAACCTCTAGGATTCCTTCGTCAATCAGGTCTTGGATCTTTTTCTTCAATGTCCAACAACTATTAGTATCATGTCCAGGACAGTTGGAGTGATACCCACACCTTGCCTTGGGATTATAGCGAGGATAGGAAGTTTTAGGATTTTGAGGAGAATTTTTCAAAGAAATTAGTTTCATCTCCAACAAGCATTGCAGAACTTGTGACATTGGAGTGCTGAACTTGATAAACTGCCTTCTATATTTCTTGTGTTGAGGTGGATTAACCTTATCAGGTCTTTCTTCTTCAACTGAAGAACAATCAATGGCAACCTGTTTCTTTCCTTCTTTTATCCTCATCTTCCTTTCAACCAAATCAGCTTGTTTTAACGGAGGTTGACTGACAATTAGATTCCTGTTGCCATTACTTTGAAGTTTATGGACAAAGGCTCTTAACTCTTTTTGCCCCTGAGCTAAACTTTGAATAAGAACCACTTGGTCATTCATCTGGATCCTCATTTCTGTCATCTCAGCTTGTAATTGTTTCAGATAATCATCCTTGTTGTCCTCAGGATTCTTCTTCTTAGCCAGCAGTGTTTCAATTCATCCTGCCCCTTGGACAAGTTCAGGATCAGCTCTTGGAACTGTGCATTTTGTGCCTGGAGATCCTTAACTGTTTGTTCAAGAGCCATTGCTGAAATAAACAGCGAGAAGATAAGAAACATGTGCACAATAAACCTGTGATGCAATGATATGATATGTGAATGTATATGCAATGTTTTCAAGGACCGCAGGATTTAAATTTGCTTAAACAAACAAGAAGGTAAACTTTTATTAGTAATAAATTTGTTTTGCCTCTTGGGCTTACAAAATGAAATGTAATAAATACAAGAGATGGGGTTTTAAGTCTCCCATGGACGCTTCCTCTTTGTGTTGAGGTATGAGTTGAGATTCCGTTCCTCGTGAAGTTGCTTTGTTAGTTCCAGGATTCTTTCTTGGCTTGCTTTGTAATGAGCCTCGAAACTATCCCTTTGCTCCTTCAACTGGATCCAGGATCTCTGTAAATCTTCCATGTCAGTAGGCATGTTTGGGTGAAGGATGGTATAAGCAGTATCTCCTTCAGCAACAGGTTCCATGGTAACTGGCAGGATAGCAGGATATGGCATCATGAGAGTCTGAGCACGAGATCGTACCCATCTGAGATAAGCTTCCATAGGAATAGTGTACTTAGGCTCCAGAGTCTTGCTGTCAACCTTGTTCACTTTTCCCCATGCTCGTATGAATCTCTGACGGTAACCTTGAAGATCGTTGTCGTAGTCAAACACAATGCCCTGAATCAACATGTCATGTGGACCATCACTCCGAGCGTAACCAAACTGTCGTAAAGCTAGAGAGAGGTTGTAGGTAATGCCTCCTCTTATGCCTAGAAGTGGCACATTAGGAAACTCCCCACAACGGTCAATGATAGTGACATTCTCCATAGATCTGGAGCACCAATGAATATCTGAATGAGAGAGTGACATAATTCTCTTGGACCACCTGAACCCATGTTCATTCTTCATCACTGAGCGAAGAAGGTGAGAAATAAACCACCTAGATAGCAAAGGTATGCAGCACATCAGAGTTCCTCGTGCCTTTGTAGTACGAGTATGAAGAGAGTGCAGAATGTCTCCAAGCAATGTAGGCACTGGATTGTGACTCAGGAATATGTTGATGGCATGAACGTCTATGAACTGATCTGGATTGGGGAACAACACTAAGCCATAAATCAGCAAGGCTAAGATCTCCTCAAAAGCATCATAGCTCATAGCCTTCAAGAACACTTGAGCCTTATCCATTAATACCTTAGCAAGAATACCCTTAACTCCGCTTCTCGTTTCTAGAACAATGTCATACTTCTTAGATGTAGAGCTGCAGCAACAACCTCTGGTTTAAGCTCCTTCTCCAAGCCTGTGAAGGGTCTTTGATCAAGAACAGGTATACCCAGAAGTTTAGAGAACTCTTCCATTGTAGGAACCAACTGATAGTCAGGGAATGTGAAACAGTGATGTTTAGGGTCAAAGAACTGAAACAGGACACTCATCATGTCTTCATTGAACCCTGAGGTGACTTGATCCAATAGGTGACCATGTCTCTTGACAAACTGGGAATGATCATACACTTGAGAAACCAGCTCTTTAAGCTTAGGAGGTATCCCCACAAAGTTGATCCTGATAGTGTTTCTACGAGCAGAAGACATGACCTGCCACAAAGAACAAAGATAAATCCTTTGGTCCTTGAAATGGTTAGTGAAAATGCTACGCTTATGATGCATGATGATGTCATGATGTTATGTTCAATCACAAACATGTGGCACACACAAACAATTCACACAATAGCCCTAGGTTTAAAGGCCTGCATGAGGTTCAAAGGTAAGTACCCTCCCCTGAAGTTAGTTGGTTCATCCTGTCCTACAAAAGTGACCAGGTTCTAAGGGATCTCAATATCATTGATCCTTCACAAGGGTGATTGTTCAGTAGGCAACTTACTTGCCAACCAAAACCCTCCAAGTTTAGAATCTCAATGAGCGTAGTATCGAGTATCAACCAACTTCAGTCTTCACCAAAGCCGGTTATCTCACTACTTTCTAAAGGCCAAGATGGGATAACTAGGGTTCTAAAAGTTAGTTAGTGCATTGACAACATATGGCAGTCTCATATTATCCTCAACTTGACTTAAGGAACATAAGCACCAACCAAGAAGTCACACTAACTATGGCCACCAGATCAACCATATCGGTATACGCCGTACAGTTTCCTTGGTCTATTGCCATTTACCTAAGGTACACTAGATCCGGGTTAGGATCTTTCACACATAAGAGCACCCAACAGATAAGTATAAAGCAAACAAGACAAACAATTTTAAAGTGATCTAATTCCTAAGGGTACCCCTCTTTAATATTAAATCCCCAGCAGAGTCGCCAGTTCTGTAACACGGTGGGAGAACTGACTTTAGTTATGTTGCGGATAGCAAGAGTCGCCACCGACTTTTATTTTATCCAAAGGAAAGGCATAAAAGAACAGGAAAGACCTTTTAAAAGATTTTTGGGTCCGGGGGGTAGGTTATGTAAAGGGAAGGTGTTAGCACCCTTTACATCCATGGTTATCCATGGGCTCTTAGTTACTTAGCTCACTTTAAAATGTTTTGAAATGTGAAATGTGTGAATAAAAATTTTCTTAAGAGTTTTATAATGATCCATATACGGATGCGTAAAAAACCTTTGTTTTGAAAATTGTTTGAAATGTGTGAAGTATTTGAAATTGTTTTGAAGAGTGAGCAAGTATCTAAGAGAAACCTACCCTAAGTTTTAAGTCTTTTCTGTTCTTGAATCCTTTAAATGGTAAGACTATCCCTATTATTAAGGAATAGGTAGTCATTACCTTGGATGTTTGGGACAAGTGAAGGGTCATCTGTTATTTAGGCAACTGTGGGGTGTATAAGCAATTCGAAGGGACTTATCATCTTTATTCGAAAGGACAAGATCATTACGAAGGCAACATTCGAAAGGGACTTGATCTTTTATCTGTTAAGGGACTAGATGATGTGAACTTAGGGACTTTGCTTTATACACCCTACTTGACCTTTTTGTAATAGGCAACATGAGAGGTATCCCTAAGGAAGTGAGATGGCGATCCAGGATCGACTTACGTGTGTGAGTGTACAATTTTAATATTTATCTTTAAATTAGTGAGCTAAATTAATTTTAAATATACAAACATGTTACACTCCCTATTTTACTAACCATAGCATTTAAAAATAAATATTACTATTTACAATATTACATAAAGGAAGCAATTACAAAATAATAATAATTAACAAATTAAGAAAATAAGAAAAATAATAATAATAATAATAATATAATTGGGTTAGTGAAATAATAATAATAATAATAAATCACAATGGGGTTAGTAATAATGAAATAAATATAAAAATAAACATAGTTAATAATATAAGCAAAAAATATTAAAAGAAAAAAATATTAGAATATCAATGAACAATTATTTTTTAAGATTAAGAATAAAATATAAACAATTATATACTAATTATTATGAAATTTTAAATTATGCATAAGTTATAGAAATTAGGTTAATTATAAACATGTTATGAAAATAAAATCATAATTACAAAAAATTAAATTAACAAATTTTAACTATTTTTAAACATATATTATTTATATACAAAAATTAAATTATAAACAAATTATAAAATATGTACATATTATGAAAATAAATTAATTATAATTAACTAATCATACTATTATATTAACAAAATTAAGTTAAAAATTTTATTGTTTTAAACATAATTTAAAATTATTTACCTTATTTTAATAAGACTGCATAAATAATGTAATTAACATTTATGTGAAAACAATTAGGGTTTTAGAAAATATATATTTTTTAGGGTTAATTTATTTATACAAAACAAATACATTTATTTACAAATAATTTAATATCTATATATACATACTTATTATAAAATAAATTTAAAGTTTTAAGAACCATGAATTATAATTTTTTAAGATATGAGGAAAATATTATGATATTATTTAGAAATTATTTTTACTAGTTTAAAAAATAGAATTAATATAATAAGACAAATTAAAATAAGAAAAAAATGCAAAAATACCAAAATGTTGAGGGCAGGGTTTGAACCCTGGTCCCTTCACTCTCCAGCTCTGTCTCCATCCACTGGGCCAGCGTGTGCGTTGGTGATAGCAACCAACATAACTTTGTTTTGTTCCATGCCTGCAAAATAAAAGAATTTGAAGCAAAAAAATGGTCCTGACTGGATTTGAACCCATGCCATTCAGTCAATCACGCATACACCAAAACCAGCTGAGCTACACGCTCGCTTGTGATATATAAACGCAACACACATAATATAAAATAAGTAAACATTTTCATTCTGGATTTCGCGCCAAGACTTCATCTTCCCCATTTGAATTTCCTGCGAAAATTGGTACGGTTTTTCCTGCGAAATTTCCTGTGTGTTCATAAACCAGAAATCCTAGGCTTTTGAAACATCAAGCAAACAACAATATTAATGCAAATTGACAGCCCAGATCAATCATATGAAGTTTATACATTATAGCCATGCTCTTAGAATTCGTTTATCTCAAGTAAATCGTGAATTCCCAATTTGAGAACTCTAACCCTAACAATGGTGGTTTTCGGTTTAGGGCACGATTCCTCAATGTTCTTGCCCAGAAATTATCTAAACATCACAACAAACAAGATTAACAACACAAAAACAATTTATAATAGCTCAATGAATGAAATCGAAAATTGAAAAAAGGATGAAGAACATGAATTCGGTTTTCATGATTTGATGCATGGATGGATGGTTTTATGATCCAAAATCACTTAGTGACCTTCAAGGAATGATTTGCAACCTTTATTTTGTCTTGAGAAGGCTTGAATTGTGAAATCCGAATTTGACTTTTGGTGAGACTTTTGAATATGTGAACTTACTCTTGGAGGCTAGCAATTCGTCCCTTTGCATTAGGTTTGTGTTGTCTACTTATAGTACAATGGATTAGGTCAAAAAGAATGGATCATTGTGTGGAAAATTTGATTGAAAAAGATTGAAAAAGATTAAGTCTTAAACTTCAAATATTTGTAAATTAGACCTTTCTATTTCAAGCCAATCATCATAATTTTTGTATCAATTTTATCCAAGAAACCTTTATGACTTTCTAGAAGCACAATCTCATTTAAATATTTGATTTTTCTATTTTATTTTAATTTAAAATGATTTTAAATGAATAAAATCAAAATAAATAAAACAAAATGATAAAAAATCTGAATAATTGAGATTTGGGTCGTGCATGAAGTATTGGTATGGATTGGATCATCATATGGCAAGCCCATTTAGAAAAAATTGGTTTTAAACCTCCATTTTCTTCATAAACCAACCAAAAATTTCCCAACTTTGCAAGGGCACACATCCTTCAATTTTAATGCTATGAGGGTGTTATTGGACATTTTGGAAAGCTTGAAGAGTCCTATAACCAACCCCACTGGTTTCATGTCCATATCATTTACCATTCTCAAGTTATGCCCTTTTGAAGTTGTTGACTTTTTGTTGACTTTCAAAAGGACCTATAATGTCTTAGCTCATACCTTCCAAATGAAGCATTTTTGGGCTTGGCTTGTGAGACACAAAGTTGTAGAGAATTCAATTTCCTTCAAAATGAGTTTTGGATGGAAAATTGGTGATGAAGAATGTGAAAGTTATGGCTGGTCAAAGTTCAGTTGACTTTTCCTAAAGAAACCCTAATTTAGAAACCTTTGATTCTTGATGTTCTGAAATCTCCTTGATGAATCATGATCAACCCTTGATCAAATGATGAATTTTACTTCATATACTTGATGTTGGCAAAAAATCATGAAGTTTGACTTTGGTTTGACCACAGTTGACCTCAGTTTGACTTTTTAACTGCTTTGACTGATTTTGACTTATCTGATCATCTGACTGAGCAAACCTCTGAGAAAAGTCTTGAAACTTGTCATGGGGATTCTTAGACACATATAAGATGTTATGAAGCTCACTTGAAGTCTTGGAAGTCCATTTAGCCTGATTAAAGTTAAAACCCTAGTTTTGGATGCACTGCTTAGGAGGATGCATTGTCTGAGGGAATTGTCAAATCTTCTGACCAATTGTGAACTTTGTGAACCTCATAAGATGTCTTGTGAACCTTGTGAACCTCATGAAAGGTCTTGTGAACCTTGTGAACCTCATAAAGTGTCTTGTAAACTTCATGAACCTCATGAAAGGTCTTGTGAACCTCATAAGATGTCTTGTGAACCTTGTGAACCTCATGAAAGGTCTTGTGAACCTTGTGAACCTCATAAAGTGTCTTGTAGACTTCATGAACCTCATGAAAGGTCTTGTGAACCTTGTGAACCTCTTAGAACACAAAGTCTTGTATTGTGAGGGAAAATTTTGGGGTGCAACAGCGGCCCCTGTTCGATTTTCTGAAACCTGAGAGGTTAGATTGGTATGTGTGCCAGTCGTGACCTAGAAGGTTGAAGGGGATTGAACACAAAAGCCCAAATATTTGCACTCACCAGTGTGTAGAGTGATACCGATGACTAGTTGAATATGCTTGAGTGGGCTTAAAGATGCCACTTGGAGAAAAATTCTTCAGGTACATTTCTTGGAGGATAAAGCAGTCCAAAATATGAAGATATAATAATAGCTTTCAGGAAGATGAACAACGTCCTGAGGTAATGGTGATAGCTTTCAGGAAGATAAACAACGTCCTGAGGAAATGGTGTAACCTTTGGGAAGATAAACAATGGCCCAAGGTCAAGATAGCTTTCAGGAGGATAAACAACGTCCTGAGGTAATGATATGCTTTCAGGAGGATAAACAACGTCCTGAGGTATAAACATAACTTTTGAGAGGATAAACAACGACCCAAAAGAAATGGTATGCATTCAGGAGGATAAACTACATCCTGAGGAAGTGATAGCTTTCAGGAGGATAAACGACTTCCTGAGGAAATGGTAGCTTTCAGGAGGATAAACAACGTCCTGAGGTATAAGTATAACTTTTGGGAAGATAAACAACGGCCCAAAGTCATGATACGGCTAGACACATATTAGAGTACGTCTTTAGCCCACAAAAAACTTGATGGGCTAAAGACGTACTCTAATATGTGTCTAGCGGTATCTTAACTGCAAGCGCACAGCCTATCGAAGTAATATTTAAGATTATCGATCCCACAGGGACTTTATGATTACTTAGTGCTAGAGGGTTTTACTAGTTTAGCTAAGGTGAATGGTTGTCAAGATTTTTTGGTTGTTTTTAAGAATTAAAGACGGGAATTAAATTTTAGTTTAATAAAATAATAATAAGGTGGTCGGTATGTAATTATGTTAACTTAGGCGGGTCAATCTAACCTAGGCTTATAAGGATGGTTCACTTAATTTATTCTGTAGAGGTTATCAGTTTAAATATCTTTAACTCACACTCTCGTGGTCTTATCTCAGATCTTATTCCTAAAGCCCTATGCCTGCCCTCGCTAGCCCATACGTGTTTAGAAATAATTTTTGGAAACTTAATAAGTCTAATTCATTTTAAAGCGCTCTCGCTGTGTTTAAATTAAATGCCTAACTTTAGCTATCTGGTTAAAATCTCACACTCTCGTGGTCTCGACCTAACCTATTACACTTTCCTTACTCTCGTAACAAAAAGATTAATTTTATAATAAAAAGTCACAGCCAGAATTTTAAGTTCTTAATTATTTTAAGCCTAGAATTGATTTTACCGATTTAGTGTATTTTAATTACATACCTTCCTAAAGTGTTTAGCTACTCATAGTTGTTGTACCAGACAGATGCAGAAACAGAGGAGCACAAATTAAAATATGCATTATAAAGAAATAGAAATAAATTCTTAACATTAATATAAATGCGAATTAATTAAAAACCTGAATAATAAAAATAATGTCAAACTCCTTCTTCCACAATCTGGCAAGCTCGGAGTGCGGACCGGAATCGAAAATAAAATTACAAAAACGAAATGCTGAAGGCTTGAAAGAAATTAAATAATAACAATTTCCTAATGTTGGAAATTGTTATTTGATTTGGTTGGGATATAGAAAATAAAACAAGAACAAAAACAATTGCTGGAAAAATTAATGAAATAGGGTGCAATGGAAATACGGCAGAGCTTTCGCAAGAAAAATTAAAATAAAACTCTGTACTTTCTACTTTGAAATAAAGCTATTTATAGGAAACATAATTTGGGCTTGGCAGTTGGAATAATGCGTGGGCTTCGTAGTTGCTGAGAGAATCCAGGGAGAACATGTGTTACTGGGTCTGCGGAAGAATAGGAAAAGTTATGACTTCACGTAGCACGTTCATGACCAATTCTCACCAAGTAAACCTAATTTCCCCTTGTCACGTTCGTGACAAGGGTGTCATGGGCGTTATCCTCATATTTAGCGCGTCACGGTCGTGACGGCTTGGTGACGATCATGACTGCTACAATTAGCGTGCCACGGTCGTGACTGCATTGTGACGGTCGTGACAATTGCAAATTATGCAGATTATGCAGAATTCCTCTCTTCTTCTTCTTTTCATGCTTGTTTTTGCTCATTTCACTTTTGGCTTATGATTTAGCTCTATAATTGTTATACCTGCAAAATGACAAAGAAAACTCGAGGAATCGGGTGTTAATACGATAAATGTGCGATAAAATGGCATTGAAACATAGTAATAAAACGATACTTTTTCTCGTTATCAAACTTCCCCAAACTTAAACCTTTGCTTGTCCTCAAGCAAATAGTCGGTTGAAAAAATGATCGGACAGGTTTCCATCGACGCATACACATAACAAACCATACGAGGAATCGTTTTGCTAGATAAACCGGTACTAGAATAAAACACTAATGATGCACTAATGACACAAGCAACAAGCTAAGTCGTCGACTTCCCGTTAAACGAAACATTCGGTAATTGCGTTACAATTCCACCTAGAGTCTTTCGATCTTATTTCACCCGGTTTCATTCTAGCGCAATCACATTAAGCCCTTTGCCTTAGCACGCACGTAGTGGAGTAGCCGGTTAGTGATTTTGATCCTTTATAAGTACGGGGTCTGGTACACGAATGTGGCAACCCTACATATATTATCCGATTTGGAGGTTGTGGGGGATCGAGCCGTAGCACGCCCTACCAAGTTCAGAACCAGGTACCTCTGAACCAACCCGCATTGGACTCCTTCTCATATTTCTCGTTTCTTATATGCGACCGTGTACTTTGGTGCAATTTCTTTTTATTGGCATCGAGATATGAAGGATCATTATAGATTAGGCATCAAACACTTATGTTCATCGGCTCCCCACGTGGTTTGTGTTCAGACGGTGCTGACTGCTAGTATAAACTACTAGGGGTTGCTTTTGAACTGAAACTTAAGGTGTAGTCGTAACAATTATCGGAACGGAATGCTTAAGTAAGAAGTCTAAGGTGTCAAGACTGTATTGATCTTGTTGAATCGTTATCAGCTTCCTAACTATGATTTCATAGGTAAGTCGGGTAATGCGAAGATAAAAATATAAATTTTTTTTTCGGTATGGCTAAATAAACGGGAAATATTCGAAACTAAAGAAATAGCACAAATATTACTTTGTTTCATTAAAATACGAAAGGGAAAAGGGAAATACAACGGAATGGAAAATGCGGAAAATGGAAAGGTATCTCTCCCACACTATATCAGATATTGTCCTCAATGTTGTGATATAATAGCGGGTAAAATACAATACAAACAACGGAAATGGAAAGACAGAAACATAAACAAAAACTAAGGCTGCTGACGACCACGGCCTCGGCTTCTGGTGCGGGAGCGTCTGGTCAGAGTCACTTCAGGATCAGAACCGGTGCCGGTGAGAGCAGTGATATCAATACGTAAAGCCTCTAGCTCGCTAAAAATCTCTCCAAGCTTCTCATCTGTCGTCCTCTAGTTGGTGGAAACAGCTGAAAGTAGTGCGTCATGTTGCTCTTTTTGCCTTCGCTCTAGTGCGGCATTCATCTGGTTTTGCTGATGAATCGCACAGAGGACGTCTTCAAGTGTGAATTCTTGCGCAGGTGGTTGTCGGGTGGAGGACTCAGGAATGTCCTGTATAGGGTCAGCAGCATCCACGGTATCTTGCATCTCGTCCACTGGTGGATTGGCCTGCTCATCAATAATGGGGACGTGGCCGGCAGCATCCGGTAAAGCAAATAGCCAGCTGGCTCGGTTGGACGGATCGATGCGGTCACGGCACGACAAGGTGATGTGGTGATAAATGGTGCCTTGGATAACAGGGTTGAACCTGCCATCATCTCTCTGAGAAATCAAGTGGGCGGACCTGCAATAGTTCTTTGTAAGCAACTCTGCGGCTCTGCGAGGCAAATGGATAATCAAGTCACCAAGCTCCAGCTGAATGGCGAGGGTGGTGACAATCCCGCCTATGTAGAAGGGGGTTGCGCCTCGTTGCGCTACAGACTGGATATGTGATAAAAGGAATGGGGCAGCATTGATGCGCTCGTCATTTAAGGCACAGTGCAAGAACAAGAGCTCCTTGGAGTTAAGCTTGTGATTGCTCTCTCTTGCAAAAATAGTATTGCAGATGATGATGAAAATATCGGATCGCCGGGTTATGGATGTGGGTAGCATTCAGACTCTGAAAGGTAGTAGCACGGGTGTTGGTGATGTCGTGCCATAAGGTGAAAGCGGTTTCGCTGAAGTTGTCTGGCACGCGGAGATGAGCATCGTCGCCGTGATCGAAACCTAACAGTTCGGCGATCCTTGTTTGTGTAATTTCGAACTCTCGGCCGAGCATTCTGAACTTAGCAATGCCGGTGAGTTGACTTGATGAACCGGGAGGTGTAACATATTGAAACGAACTCAGAAATTCCAATGTGAGGAGTTCGAATGTCGGCTGTGGTTGACTGCACAAGTGCCACAAACCAACATGCCTAAGCAGGAGCTTCACGCCGTTGAGCAGTCCCAACTCCCTCAAGCAGTCAATGTCGACATACCGAGTGGGTTGGACGCCACGGTTCTGAAACCTGATGAACTTTTGTCTTTGAGTTTCTCCATGTTCACCTTCTCTAAATTGAATTTCTTCCATTGCATGCAAGTACGGGAATGAGAGATGAGAGGTTTTTGAGTTTTGTGAGAAAAATGAAAAATGTGAAGAATTTGGTTCTGATTATAGTGAAAGAAGTGAATGTGAGAGGTTTGGAATAAATGGAGAGGTTAATGGAATTTATTTAGGGTAATGGGAGGTTACGGGCTTGTGAGAAGATAATGGGGGGTTTCTAATTTTTGTGGATTCGGGTGAAGGTTTGCATCATGAAAGGTACACCATTAACTGGCTGTCCATTAGTCAGACATGACATAATGAATATCTCATCTTTAGATACTCCAGTAAGGTTTTCTTCTTTTCCAAAGAAGGTGTGGGCAAGGATCTTATGGAAATAGCGGATAGCAGGGTTATGTATCTCATCATTGTTCATGTTATTTGGCTCAGGATGGTAATTTCCGGTTAAGGTTCCCCAAAAGAAGTCCAGCTCAATGTCCATCAATTCTACCTGTGTGGTAGTAAAAGCAAAGGGTCCACTAGGGAATCCTAATAAGTAAGCTAGTTCTTTATGGTTAAAGTCATATTCTATTCCGAATAGTCGGAAACTGATAAATCCTTTCCTGAATCCAAAACCGCGCTCGGGTAAGTAAATTAAGGAGCTTAGGAACTCAAGGGTGAGCTCGCGGTAAGTCACAAACTTTTGTTTTATCAGTGCATTCTCCCATCCAAGTTGGTTAAACAAGTATATGATGCTATCATGTATACCTAAGGTTTCCATAGTCAGATCATCCGAGTACAGAGTCAAATCCATTGGTCTCTGTGATAACTCTTCAAATTTCATTCTTTGGTTCCTACCTCTAAATTTGGTTTCCATAATGTTTCTCGGTTGGTTAGCCATAGTTAGTGTAAATATGGAGGAAACAAATCAGGGGGAGAAGGAAAGTCGAAAAGACTTTAGAAAATCTGTAAAAGTGATTTAAAAATTAAAATAAGGAAAATAAGAAAATAAATGCATAAATAAAAGCAATAATAACAATAATGAAATAAAACAATAAAAAAATAGAATGATAAAACAATATAACGATAAATGATAAATGATAAATGATTGATAACACGAATTTATATCGTGTTTTTGGCTTGATTTACATAAATAAATATTATGTTTTCCGAATTTATTTTTTGCTATTTACTATATTTATTTATTATTGCAGAAAATCGAGTCGGTTGAAAAAAAGTCGAAAAAGTGAAGAAAATAATTAAATTGAAGAAAAGAATTTAATTGAAGAGAAAGAAAATGAAGAGAAAGAAAATGAGGAGAAAGAAAATGAGAGGAAAGAAAATGCAAAGAAAAGAAAAGGGAAGGAAAATAAAGGTGGTGGGTCCCACCACACATACACATGGCGCAAGCCATGAGTGTGGCGCCCACCACACTTTGTTGAACGTGGCGCAAGCCACATGAACGTGGCGCATGCCACTTTGCCAATTCTTTACCCGCCCGGTCTTTACGGCGTCTGCTTCTCATGCAAAATCAGTCTGTTTTGAAGTCCAATAATAGGCCCATTAAATCCTATATTTTCTAAACCTATTATGAATTTTCACTCCTATAAATAGCATCAATTTCCATTAGTTTTATACACAGTTTTTTTTTACGAGATTGGAGCAACAAATCAAAGCATTATTTTTCCAGTTCTATTAATTTAGTTTAGTGAGTATTTTTGCTATTTCTTTTGTACGGATTGGAGCTTGGAATAAAGGAACATCTCATCAAATATTATTTATTCAAGTTTTTTTTTTTTATTGTTTATTTAATTTCTTATGTTTGATTTATTTATTATGAGTAGTTTATTTAAATTATATTTTTCCTGCATTGTTATTTTATTTATTATGTCTAGCTAAATTTTATATATATTCGTATGTAGACGAATTAATCGGGAGGAATTAAATTAAAATCGGTATAAATTATTTTACTAAATTTACAATTAGGCGAGATCTCTTAAAATTAATTTAATGCTTTTTGTTATGAAAATAAGAAAAGTAAATTAAGGTAAATTCAATAGAACGAAAGTTTGCGAATTTAACTGGATAACTGAGGTTTAGCATTTATTCTAAATTCAATAGAACGAAAGTTTGAGGGTTTAAAATTAATTGGGATTTATTTATTTTCAAAAAGGATTTCTAAACACTTATGGGCGAGCGAAAGCAGGCATAGGACTTTAGTAATTTAATCTAAATCAAAAGAGCGAAAGTTTGAGACAAGGATTTTTAAATGAGTATTTTTTCACTAAGAAGTATTTTTAGCATACTAGCCTTAACTGATATTTGATTTAATTCCCGACAATTAACGAGTTACATACGGATATATTGTTATTATCTATTAATTAAACTTTAGATCTAATTATTTCTGCCATAAACCAACCAAAAGAAACAATTAGCCTTGGCTTTACACCGTGATACTAGATAACGTTAGATCGATTTTTGAGTCTCTGAGGGATCGATAATCTTTAAAACTACACGTACGATTGTGCACTTGCAGAACGATTCCTTTAGATATATAGTCAAGCGATCAAGTTTTTGGCGCCGTTGCCGGAGACAGAGAAGGGATAAGAAGCTTCACGCAATATATTACGCAAGTAGAACCTTAGACCCTGCCCAAATGAATTACGCCACCACAGAAAAGGAACTTTTAGCTGTTGTGTTCGCTCTTGACAAATTCCGTTCTTACCTAGTAGGAGCTAAAATAATTGTTTATACAGACCACGCAGCTATTAGGTACTTACTGACTAAAAAGGATGCCAAGCCTAGACTTTTAAGATGGATTCTACTTCTGCAAGAATTCGACTTAGAAATCAAAGATAAGAAAGGTTCCGAGAACGTGGTAGCAGACCATCTATCTAGATTAGAAGGTATTAAACCAGAAGAACTTCCCATTAATGATGAGTTTCCTTATGAACAACTCGTAGCACAGATAAGAAGCGATCTGGCCCGACTAGATCCAAGCAAACAAAAACCCAAAGAAGTTGTAACTACAGGACTACCATGGTATGCTGATTTTGTCAACTACCTCGCAGCCGGAGTACTTCCACCCGATCTAACTTACCAGCAAAAGAAAAAATTCTTTCACGACCTTAAAAATTACTATTGGGATGAACCACTTCTTTTCAAAAGAGGTGCCGATGGTATATTCCGTCGATGTGTTCCAGAAGATGAAATAGACAGCATAATAACTCATTGCCATTCCGCCCCTTATGGTGGACATGCAAGCACTTCAAAAACTTGTGCTAAAATTCTGCAAGCTGGCCTTTTCTGGCCGAATCTATGGAAAGACGTCCATATTGCAATTATTAACTGTGACCGATGTCAACGAACTGGAAACATTTCTCGACGTGATGAGATGCCGCAGAAAGGAATCCTAGAAGTAGAAGTCTTCGATGTATGGGGAATAGATTTCATGGGACCTTTCCCATCTTCTTTTGGAAATAAATACATACTCGTCGCCGTTGATTATGTTTCAAAATGGATCGAGGCTATAGCTTCTCCAACCAATGATACACGAGTAGTAATCAAATTATTTAAGAACGTAATATTTCCAAGATTCGGTGTACCAAGACTAGTCATAAGTGACGGTGGATCACATTTTATATCCAAAATCTTTGAGAAATTATTATTGAAGTATGGAGTTAGGCACCGAGTTGCAACACCCTATGATCCACAAACAAGTGGACAAGTAGAAGTTTCCAACAAAGAGATAAAACAAATATTAGAAAAAACTGTTGCTATATCTAGAAAAGACTGGTCGTCTAAATTACAAGAAGCTTTGTGGGCATATAGAACCGCTTTTAAAACCCCGATAGGAACTACCCCCTTTAAGTTAGTTTACGGAAAGTCATGTCACCTTCCAGTTGAATTAGAACACAAAACTTATTGGGCTATTAAAACCCTAAATTTAAATTCATCAGCTGCAGGAGAAAATCAAATTCTAGATCTCCATGAATTAGAAGAGCTCAGACTAGATGCTTACGAGAACGCCAAAATTTATAAAGAACGCACTAAAAAATGGCATGATCGGCGTATATCCAAAAAAGAGTTTAACGAAGGAAATGCTGTGCTTTTATTTAATTCATGATTGAGACTTTTTCCGGGTAAACTACGTTCCAGATGGGCTGGGCCGTATTGTCGCTCCCGATAAATGGGAAATGGCCCAAATAAAGGTACAGACGCGAACGGTCGGCGAAAGGAACAATGCGAACACACAGCAGTGAACTCACTGGAGATGAAAAGAGTCGCCAGCTAGGCATTTTTATCCCGGAGGAAAGGCAATGCTGCATAGACCTAGAAAGATATGGATAAGACGGTTGCGAACCAGAGAGACTGAGAAAGGGGGTTGGTTACAACCTGGGAAGGTATTAGCACCCAGATTGTCCGCCGTACTCGACGGGATCCACGCTTAAAAGACTTGTGTTTTAAAGGGGTAGTGTCAGTGCTATTTGTGTATCAAAGGCTGGAAAGGGATGTACAGGTGTCAGTGTAAGAGAAAAGTGAAGTGTATAAGTGAAGTGTCAGTGTAAGAACAGGAGTGAAATGCTCAAGATCATGAGGCTAAAAGAATAAAGCTGGAAAGAGGGGAATATACAGAGACTTTTGTTCGATAACTGTTAAGTTATGCCTACGTATCCTCTCGTGCAATGAGGAAGTCAGAACACCGTAGTTCGACCCAAAGAGACTGAAAGATGAATTGACTTGTGAACTGCTTACCTGTCTATGCTCAAGTGTATGACCTGTCTGGCTCAGGTGCAAACTGTCTTGCATTAGACGGAAGAAGCAAGTTCTCGTTTATGAGTGAATGAGATGAGAAAAGAATCCCGGAGGAGACGATTATTGTTTGTTTTTGAGTTTTCAGTCTTTTATTGCTTTTGAAAGTTTGTCATAAGATAATGAGCTTAAGCCTAAACCAATGGGTTAGTAAACTCATCACATCTTCCCTCTGATTAGGGGTAATGAGAATACCTTAAGTGTGAAGTCAGCTTCTCACACTTAATCACCTCTGGTGTAGGATTAAGATCATTAACCTACTTGTGATTATTTAGATGTTTTTGTTGTTTTTGTTTAGTGTTGAGTAATGAGATTAAGCCATAATCAGGGATTAAACAGACTCATTACACCATCCTAATAGGAGGATAATAGATGAGAGTGTTTAAGCTGAGGAAAACTCCTCAACTTAATCCATGATTAGGGATTAAACTCATGACAAAACAAGCCTTTATTAGATGGATTTTATTTAATGATATGATGATGAAGTGTTTTTTAGGGTTTGTAAGACAACTTGAGGGGGACTTGTCCATTAACACTAGGGTTAGTCCTTCTTAACCAATTAAGGAAGAATTAGAACCCTTATGCAAGGCCCAAGTTACAAGTGTGATGTCTTGATGATTATTAAGTGAATTGATTAAGAGATTTAAACACATTAAGGGTTTAACACTTAGGATTAAAGTTATACACTCCATCCTAATAGAAGGATGCAGGCATAAGCTTAATCACAAAGCCTTAAAGCCTTTATGGTTTAGTCCCTGATTATGAGATGAGGAGAGAAGACTCAAAAGAGACACAAAGGTGAAACTAAGAAGGGAGACTAATCAAAACCCTAATCATTGTCATGCTTGGTTGTTCCTAAGGTTTGTGAGGTTTACAAGAGAAGTCTTCAATGGAACCACCAGGAAGCAGATGAAAGGATCGGGAGAAGCAAAGTAACTTGCTTCATTTAAGAAGTCAAGTCACTTGAAGGAAGAAAGTGAGAAGGAAAAGAATGAGCAAGCTCAAACTCAAACACATAACAATATGCAGCATGGATGCATAAGAGGGATGAAAAGAAAATATGGGAAGTGAAGGCAAATTCACTTCCCAAAGTCACTTACCACCTGAAATGTTAATGAAAGGAATGCAATACAAGGCAAAATAAGATGAAATGACATGATGCAAATCAAAACCAGAAGCAAATATGAGATGATAATGATGCTATGAGATGCTGCAAACATGAATCAAGACATGAGGATGATCATACAAACTTATGGATGCAAATGGAGCAAGTTAAGAACCATGAACACATATGAAAAGTTATGAAATGTAAATGACATACAACATGGCAAATACATGATGCAATGATCAAACATGCTTTCAATATGTCTTGAGATGTCAAATGAAACAAATGGATGCATAAAATGCTATGTCAAGTCATGTCATGCAAGCAAATGCAAGATGGATGCATATGGAAGCCCAAATTAGGGTTTATGATCAAAGCATCAAACACAAACCAAAATCAGAAGCAAACATCAATATAAAAAATTGAAAATGCACTTAAAGGATCCCTAAACCTATACTAACTCACTGCCCAAAGGAGAAGTTCCAACTCTTAACCTAATTCAAGTTATGATTTTCCTAAGATTTCTAGGGTTTTAGGGTTCCTTAACAAGAAAAATACCAAACAAATGGAAAATGAAAGATCAAATCATGACCATTTAATCTCACAAACTACATGATAAACACAATGCAATGCAAAAAGAATCAAGGTCCAACTCTCAATGGTTAGGCAGAAATGATTTTTGGAAGTTTGGATCAAAATAATGCCTAAAAATGATTTTAATTCCATGAAAAATTCTCAAAATGCATCAAGATCAAAAAAGAAATTTGGTTTGAGGGTTGGACAATGTTTCTAAATGTTTTTAAATGTTTCATGAATTTTTTGGTGATTTTTAAATATCTAAAAGTATTTTTAATTAATTAATTCTCATTAAATAATTAAAAATAAACTCTTAAATATTTAAAAATATTTTTAAAATGCAAAAAATAAAAATAAAAATGTTTTCTGATTAAGAAAAATATTTGAAACAAAAATGCAAAGGGAAATATTTTTAGGATTTTTCTAACTATTTTAAAATAAATATGAAAGATAAATGAAGAAAAATGAAATAAAAATGAATTTATATGGAAAGTATGACAATCCAAAGGCTGAGATTTGAATAAAACACGCGCGAATTGACTAGCGCGTAAATGGAAGGCTCAAATCATTTCTGGCAAAATTCAAATTTAATCCCAATTAATTAATTTAAATAATCAGGATTAGGGTTTAACGAAAGATCTGGGCCATTGGTTCACGCGGGAGTCAACTAAAGTCAGCCAGATCAAGGGTTCAAATTCAAACTTGCATTAATTACGCTGGTTAACCCTAATCTTTTTCAGGTGGCCGGAGAAGACCTCCGGTCGTCTTCTCCGGTGGGAACCCCACCTGAAAATTCCTAAAACCCTCAAAACTTCACTAAAATGAAATCTAAAAGAACAGAAATCATTCCCACACCTCACTGAATCAAAACCCTAACCCAAAACTCATTTATTCTTCCTCAATCAACTGAATCGAAACAAAACATTTTTTAGGGCAAGAGTTTCAGAACAAGATTAAACTCTCATTTCTCAACCATTTCAGAAAATAAAAGCACCAGAGTGATCAGTGAATCATGAAGGACAACTTAAGAACTTAAAAATCCATTTCTGGAAAAAATGTTCATGAAGCTACCTGAGTTTGAAGCTTTTCAGTTTGCAACTTTCTGACCTCTTCTCTTTGTGCAATCAACTCCTTTTATGCTCCTGATGAACTCTTGATGCTTAGAAAGAATTTGTGATGGCTGGTTTGGAAGTTTGAACAAGTTCTGTTCAGGGTGGTGTGAGAATCGTGTTTGGGATTCTTTGAGTTTCAGGTTGCTTTGAAGGGTGGTTTGTGTTCAGGGAGATGTGTTGAGAAGGTTTATGAAGTTTGTTTTAGTGTTTGTGGCCTGTGTTGTGTGTTTCGAATGCTTTTGCTCAATGGAGTGAAAATGAGAATGTGGTGCTATGGCTGGTTTCAGGCTTGCTTCCTCTTATGTTTGGCTTGCAATTGATTCATATAAACAATTCTCATTGGTCAGATGACATGACATGTCCTTTTGTGATAGGTATGGGTGCTTTTGCAAAATGTCAACTTTTGTGTAAGAAGGGCATGGGCTACTTGTTAGCTTGGTACAAAGGGCTTGTCTTGCGCAGCATGAGGTGAGGAAGGGGCTAGGGTGGTTCAGCAACCTAGGCAGCAAGTGGATGAGATGTTATGATGGATTTTGCAACTTGGTTCCCTTTGGTTCTTATGAAAAGATCTTGTTCCAAAAACCATACAAATGTGTAATTCTTTGGTCCATTCTGAACTTTAGATGTCACATGATCATGTTATGTGAATTAGAAGTCCATTTGATAGCTTTAGAACACTTGATCAAGTCATTTTGCAAAATACCTCTTTGGTAGAAACTTTGAAATTTTGTGATTTTTGCCAACTTTGACAAGCCATAACTTTTGATCCAAAATGAATTAGGTCATGTTCTTGTACTTTTTGAAAAGGGAAAGATCTATTCTACAACTTTCATGACCAAAGTTTTTCCATTTGAAGCATTTTTGGATCAAAAAGTAAGGGTTGAAAAAGTTGCCTAAAATGGCATTTTCATTAAAAGTCAAACTTGCCCAAAAAGTCAACTTTGCAAAAGACTTGAAATTTCTCAATTTTGTGAACTTACAACTTCTTCCATGATCAAATAAAGATCATATACAATCAAAATGATGAAGAACACCCTTTGGTTGGGTCATTGGGGGCCTCAGATGCCCTGATTTTGCACTGACTTGCCTGAAAAGTCAACTCTTGATCAGATGACTTCCCCATGGAATTTCTTCATGAAAATTGATATGCATACTCCCTATACCATATAGAGACCAATAGAAACAAGAATGACCAAAAAAATTTGGATTTATGGCCTCTGAAACCAAAACCCTAATTTTAGGTCATCTGTGCAGTCAAGCCTGGCTCTGCTTCCATACCAATCCCAGTTCTTGTGATTCTTTTGACATTATTGACTTTGAGAGGGTATAATATGATACTTGAACACACATAGACCTCTTTGAAGTGATTGTTGACCTTTGGAGTGGCTCAGGAAGCTCTTGGATTGCTCAGATCACAAACCCTAGATGCAGATGACTTAGAACCAATGCAATGAATCAAAAATGTGGTATGAGATGGTATGATTGTGTTTATGCATATGAAAATGATCACAAGCCATGATGAAATGGGTGAGGGCAAATTTGGGGTGTTTACACGTATTTAATTACTAAAGTTTTTCCTAGCGGAGCCGTTGAAATCAAAGGAAACACGGGAGCCCCATTCATAGTAAACGGTCAACGCCTTAAGCACTATCACATGGTTGAAAACCGAAATTACGTAACTAGTTTCTTACTAGATGAGCTACCCGCTCAATCAAATGATTAATCCCTTAATTTGCGCGGTCGAGCCCTTGACCTTAAACGAAGCGCTATGTGGAAGGCAACCCACAATTTCCCTTTCTTTAGACTTATTATCTCTATTTAAATCTTTGTTGATTCTATTATTTATATTTTTTGTTTTTATTAAAATTATTTATGCTTATTATTTGTTTTAATCCTATCTAACTACGGTATAATTACTTTCATCTCTTCCTACTAACCTTTTTCGCGTCGATTACTTACTTACAAGCTAACTATTTAGCTAAGCTCTAACATTAGTAATGGAACTAATAGACAACACGAACATTGTTTTCAAAGGAAGAGCACATCGACGAAGATATGAAGCATTATCACAAAGATCTCTGACACTGACCATTTATCATGATGAGCCCACTTTAACTAAGTTAGGCATAAAAGATAGTGTCTATTTTCTTTACAGTCAGATAGGGTGGGATGCTGCACTTATCCGACGAAGGTTTAACACCTATCGTGAACTTACACTAGAGTTTTTAAGCTCACTAATCCACTTACCAAACCATGGTCTAGGAATTAACAAAGGATTAATTACCTTTAGGATGTTCAATATAGATTTTTCCTTCACCCATAACGAGTTTGCAGAACTTCTGGGGTTTCCAAAAGGCCCTGATGTTTTCACTGCTACTAGAGAGGAATTACTAATGAACCATGCACTGAATGATTTCTGGGGTACCATCACAGGGAATGATGAGGCTGAACCCTATGATATGTTTTCTGAGAATATTCATAACCCTGCTTTGTGTTACTTTCATAAATCACTAGCCCATACCCTTTTTGGTAAAGAGGAGAATAATACCTATGTATCACGAGACGAGCTATTTATCCTTTACTGTACTTCCGTAGGCCGACCTGTTAATGGAGCTATCTTCATGATAGTTAGTTTTGTCCGCCTCATTCAGAACACTCGTATAGCTATACCCATAGGTGGCCTAGTAACTATGATAGCAAATAAAATTGGCTTAAGATGGCAACTAAACCAAATACACCCCTTAGGAAACCTCGGACCTGACACCTTTGACCTACTGATTAATAATGAGGTTGTCCATCTTTTCACCTTACCTAATCATGAACGGACCAGCTTGCACAATAGAAATAATTGGTTATATGACTTAAGCATTCCCATTGCCCCTCCTCCGCCTCCTGAATCACCTATGATATCTGAAGTCTATGACCATTATATGTCTGATGCTGATTTAGTGCCACCTGAGATACCTATTGACCCATCTGTCGACCACTCCGCCGCCATTGTCAATCTACAAAATCAACTTGATAACATTAATACAAATATTGATGCTATGAGAATGGATTTTTCGGTTTCATGGACATTGTCACTGAGCAGCTGGATAATTTTCATCAGCTTTTATTTTCAGCCGGTCTGACGAACAACAACGTTAACCGTAGTTAGTATTTTCATTCTTAAGATTAATTAGGATTTTCAATTTCCGTATGAATTTATTTTAATTATTTTTGTTTCAGTTGTTTCTATGAGAATTTATTAAGCTTTAAATACTTACAATATTTTCCTTTCTAATATTAATGTTTCAGTACTTTAAATTGTTACAATTATTATTATCAATTATGTTTTAATATTTATATATCTATTTATCTGACTTTTCAATTTCTGATTATTATTATTAAAAACACAATTTTATTTCCATTATATAAAAATAAAAATAACAAAAAAAAAAGAGGCCAAAATAATAATATTAATAAATTATTTAAAGTTACACCAAAAACAAAATAAAATCAAACCCCCCCTCCCACACAGGCATGGCCCGCGCCATGCCCACTCACACACTTGCACGGCCTGCGCCGCGGCCCACCTGGCCTGCGCCAGGTACCCTCCCCCAAGCATGGCCTGCGCCATGCATTTCTCCGTGGGGGCCACCAATTTTCCTTTTTTCTTTTCTTTGTTTTATCTTATTTTATTATTTTCCTGTACTTGTTTTGTTTTGTTTTGTTTTGCTTCTATGCATAACTTTTACCTAATTTTTTTTTAATACTCTATTTTTTTCTTTTTACTACAATTCACATTTTCACATGCATTTTTCCTTTTCAATTTTTGCATGCATTAGTCATATCAATACTTACAAATGTCCTTCATGCATCATTAATATCCATGCATTTGTCATAAACATTTCAAATTTCAAATTCAAAATTCAAATTTCAAATTTCAAAATTTACCTCCAAAAATTAACTACCAACTACCCCCATTTAATTTTTCACTCCTATAAATACCCCCCTAACTCTACATTTTTCTTACACTCAAAAATATATTTTCTACTCTAAAATTTCTTTATAACCTTAAGTGTAAGAAAGCCAGAGAGAAAATTATGGAGCAAAATCCAGGATCCCGTATCCTTTTCAGAAATCAGGCCTAAGCCGATTTATTCCGAAGTCTTCTCGACCGAGGTATTGAGTCCACAAGGTATGCCGATTTAACCTGTTTAGAAACTTTAGGATTGAAAAAAGGGTTGATATATTTCTTAAAAGAATTCATTTAAAACATTTTCTATCTTTCCATGATCCTGTTTATATTCGGTTAACCGCCGAATTTCTGAGCTCATTAATTATTGATGATGAAAACCAAACAACCTGTTTTCGAATGTTTAACGAAAGTTACACTTACACTTTCGATCAGTTTGCTGTTTTGTTGCAATTTCCTGTAGGGGAGGGTGTGCGATATGAAATGCCCACCGGGGAACAATGGGTAAGTTCGTATAAAATGTTTTGGAAAGGAATAACGGGGACGTTCTTACAAAATATCGAAGGTGTTAGAGCCACCCTTATTCACAACCCGGCCATCCGCTATTTTCGTCAGATTTTAGCCACTACTGTTTTTGGTCGGTCAAACACGAGTAAGGTAAATGAACGCGAATTGATGTATCTCATGGCTGCTTTTGCCTCAATTAAAATTAATCATATCCCGTTTCTTCTTCATCATATGAAAATTGTAACCTCCGGCAAAGGACCTATATCCTTTGGCGGTCTTATTACCACAATTGCTAGAGCCTTAGGACTAGAAGCACATTTCTCTACAATGGAATCGATTCCCGTCGAAACCATCGATCTAAACACGGCTAGGAATATGAAATTAGTAAAACCACGTAGAGACGGAAAATATGAGCTTTTAATTGGTAATAAAGTGTTAACGGATTTTATTTTACCAAACCTGAGTCGCACTGATGTGACTAACGAGAGGAATTTTCTTTATTTTGACACACGCCCCGCGCACATTCCGATGAATGATGTCGCTGGCGGGGCTGATGATGCACCTAACCCACCCGCACAAGATGCGGAATTTTCTTCTGATTATGTTGCAGGTACTTCTACAAGGCGAGTCTCGAGGCAACCAGAGGACGAACCACGTGAAGGTCTTGAAGGGGTTCTACATGAGTTGATGCTACAAGGCGAAGCAAATGCCTTAAGAGACCAAAGAATCCAAAATTTGACAACTCAGCAAGCATTACTGCTGCAGCAACAAAACATGATGTATGCTCAACAAACTGAGATGCACGCTCAGCAGAATAACATGCTGCAAATCTTGCACCAAATGCAACAAGGACAAAACCGCATCGCAGAGCTTATCCACGGAATGGCCGACATGTCCTTCCAGACTGAAGAAGACAATCCCGACGTGGGCACGTCAGGAAATGTCAGACGCACACGAGGCAGAGGCAGTCGTGGGTAGCTGACATCACAGGTTTCACTTTCCTTTTTCCACCTTATTTTGACGCATTGGGGACAATGCTCGATTTAAGTGTGGGGGAGGAAATTTATTGCTTTTAATTTTTTGCTTTCTAGGTAGAAATTTTAATTTTGCATTATATAAATAAAAAATATAAAAAAAATGAAAATATATATATATATATATATATATATATGTATATATATATATATATATATATATATATATATATTATTTTAGAAATGACACGATGCTAGAAACAGGCCATTCTAGAAAGACTTAGGAAAAGTATTGATAATATAGGTACCGTCCTTACACCTTGAACCCCTTGATTATGCGGATGAATTTGAATACTTATTATGTCAAAACCACCCTCTTTATTAGTTTATATTAGCAATCAGCACCATCCTAAGCACACACTAAGTAGGAAGCCGATGCAAATAAGTGTATGATCTCAAAGTTAAAAGAATAAATCAAAAAAAAAATGAATGAATGAAAAGAAATTCTCCTTCTAAGTTAGGTGTTCCTTACCCGATCATTTAGCCCAACGGTGTAAAATTCTTTATTTTATTGATATATGCAAAAAGAAAAAAATAATTGATGAAAATGAGATCATAGTCACTAACAGGCTATCCTACCATGAGTGTGAAGGGATAACGGGCTTAATGTGATTGCGCTAGAATGAAAGAGAGGTGTGTGGGTCGAGGTATAATAACATGATTCGGATTTGTCTGTATAAGATAGGAGTTCTCGATTATTTTTCAAAATAAAAAGTGTCATTACGGAATCATTAGTATCAATACATAGTACTTATCTTTTTAACTAATGCCTATGATACTCGTGTCTAATCTAAACTAGCACTTAGATTGTTTTATTAATTTTGCTTGAGGACAAGCAAAGGTTTAAGTTTGGGGGAATTTGATAACACGAATTTATATCGTGTTTTTGGCTTGATTTACATAAATAAATATTATGTTTTATTAAGTTTTCCGAATTTATTTTTTGCTATTTACTATAATTATTTATTATTGCAGAAAATCGAGTCGGTTGGAAAAAAGTCGAAAAAGTGAAGTAAATAATTAAATTGAAGAAAAGAATTTAATTGAAGAGAAAGAAAATGCAGAGAAAGAAAATGAGGAGTAAGAAAATGAGAGGAAAGAAAATGCAAAGAAAAGAAAAGGGAAGGAAAATAAAGGTGGTGGGTCCCACCACACATACACATGGCGCAAGCCATGAGTGTGGCGCCCACCACACTTTGCAGAACATGGCACAAGCCACATGAACGTGGCGCAGGCCACTTTGCCAATTTTTTACCCGCCCGGTCTTTACGGCGTCCGCTTCTCATGCAAAATCAGTCTGTTTTGAAGCCCAATAATAGGCCCATTAAATCCTATATTTTCTAAACCTATTATGAATTTTCACTCCTATAAATAGCATCAATTTGCATTAGTTTTACACACAGTTTTTTTTTACGAGATTGGAGCAACAAATCAAAGCATTATTTTTCCAGTTCTATTAATTTAGTTTAGTGAGTATTTTTGCTATTTCTTTTGTACGGATTGGAGCTTGGAATAAAGGAACATCTCATCAAATATTATTTATTTAGTTTTTTTTTTTTATTGTTTATTTAATTTCTTATGTTTGATTTATTTATTATGAGTAGTTTATTTAAATTATATTTTTCCTGCATTGTTATTTTATTTATTATGTCTAGCTAAATTTTATATATATCCGTATGTAGACGAATTAATCGGGAGGAATTAAATTAAAATCGCTATAAATTATTTTACTAAATTTACAATTAGGCGAGATCTCTTAAAATTAATTTAATGCTTTTTGTTATGAAAATAAGAAAAGTAAATTAAGGTAAATTCAATAGAACGAAAGTTTGCGAATTTAACTGGATAGCTGAGGTTTAACATTTATTCTAAATTCAATAGAACGAAAGTTTGAGGGTTTAAAATTAATTGGGATTTATTTATTTTCAAAAAGGATTTCTAAACACTTATGGGCGAGCGAAAGCAGGCATAGGACTTTAGTAATTTAATCTAAATCAAAAGAGCGAAAGTTTGGGACAAGGATTTTTAAATGAGTATTTTTCCACTAAGAAGTATTTTTAGCATACTAGCCTTAACTGATATTTGATTTAATTCCCGACAATTAACGAGTTACATACGAATATATTGTTATTATCTATTAATTAAACTTTAGATCTAATTATTTCTGCCATAAACCAACTAAAAGAAACAATTAGCCTTAGCTTTACACCGTGATACTAGATAACGTTAGATCGATTTTTGAGTCTCTGAGGGATCGATAATCTTTAAAAAAACACGTACGACTGTGCACTTGCAGAACCATTCCTTTAGATATATAGTCAAGCGATCAATGATAAAAAGATAAAATGGGTTGCCTCCCACTAAGCGTTGTTTTTATCGTCAAAAGCCTGACGTAATGCTTAGGGGTAGATTAATCAGGGAAATTAGTGGACAACTCTAAAAGCCTTAGACTATTTGCATAATCTCTATTTTCAACTTTATGGTAATGTTTTAAACGTTGTCCGTTTACTGTGAACGGTTCACTATTCCTACCCTTAATCTCTATTGCTCCGCTCGGGAACACTCTAGTTATTTCAAAGGGTCCTGACCATCTAGATTTTAGTTTTCCAGGAAAGAGCCTAAGTCTTGAATTAAAGAGGAGTACAACGTCTCCCACACTAAATTCTTTCCTAGATAGGCGTTTATCGTGCCATCGCTTAGTTCTTTCTTTATATATCTTAGCATTCTCATAAGCATCTAACCTTAACTCTTCTAATTCGTTAATATCGAGGATTCGCTTTTCTCCTGCAGCATTATAGTTTATATTGAGAGTTTTGATCGCCCAATATGCTTTGTGTTCTAGTTCTACTGGGAGGTGGCAAGACTTTCCATACACTAATTTGAAAGGAGTAGTTCCTATGGGTGTCTTGTAAGCTGTCCTATAAGCCCATAAAGCTTCATTAAGTTTAGATCACCAATCTTTCCGAGATATGGCGACAGTCTTTTCTAAGATTTGTTTAATTTCTCTGTTCGAGACTTCGACCTGTCCACTTGTTTGTGGATGATATGGCATTGCTACACGGTGTCTGACTCCATACTTAGATAGTAATTTGTCAAATATTTTTGAAATGAAGTGCGAGCCACCGTCACTTATGACGAGTCTTGGCACACCAAATCTGGGAAAGATTATATTTTTGAAAAGCTTAATTACTACTCGTGTGTCATTTGTAGGAGAAGCTATAGCCTCAATCCATTTTGAAACGTAATCGACAGCTACGTGTAAACACCCCAAATTTGCCCTCACCCATTCACACCATGGCTTGTGATCATTTCATATGCATAAACACAATCATATCATCTCATATCTCATTTTTGATTCACTACATAGATTCTAAGTCATCTGCATCTAGGGTTGGTGATCTGAGCAATCCCATAGCTTCTTGAGCCATTCCAAAGGTCAACAATCACTTCAAAGGGGTCTACATGTGTTCAAGTATCATATTAAATCCTCTCAAAGTCAAGAAATGAAAAGAATCACAAGAATTGGGATTGGTGTGGGTGCAGAGCCAAGTTTGACTGCACAGTTGACCTAAAATTAGGGTTTTGGTTTCAGAGGCCATAACTCCAAATTTTTTGGTCATTCTTGTTTCCATTGGTCTCTATATGGTATAGGGAGTATGCATATCAATTTTCATGAAGAAATTCCATGGGGAAGTCATCTGATCAAGAGTTGACTTTTCAGACAAGTCAGTGCAAAATCAGGGCATCTGAGGCCCCCAATGACCCAACCAATGGGCATTCTTCATCATTTTGAGTGTATATGATCTTTATTTGACCATGGAAGAAGGTTGAAGTCCACAAAAATCAAGAATTTGAAGTTTTTGCAAAGTTGACTTTTTAGGGCATAGTTGACTTTTCAAGAATATGTCATTTTAGGTCATTTTTCAAGCCTTGATTTTTGATCCAAAAATGCTTCAAATGGAAAAACTTTGGTCATGAAAGTTGTAGAATACATTTTTCCCTTTTCAAAAAGTACAAGAACATGATCTAATTCTTCTTGGATCAAAAGTTATGGTGTGACAAAGTTGCCAAAAATCACTTATTTTCAAGATGTGCACCAAATGAGAAATTTGCAAAATCATGAACCAAGGCTGTTTATAACTTCTAGTTGACATCAAACCAATGTACAAACATCACCTAAGTCCTAAAAGTCAGAATTGAACCAAGAATTCTCATGCTTCATGGCTTGTGGAATGAGAAAATCACATGTGAACCAAAGTTGAAACAAGTTGCAAAACTCATGATCACACTCCCTACCACTTGCTACATTGGATGCTGAACCTTGCTAGCCTCTCACCACACCATGCTGCGCCAGCCCTAGCCATTGTACCAAGCTAGAACTCAAGCCATACCTCTCTTACAAAAAAGTTGACTTTTGGCAAAAGCAAACATCCCAATCACAGCAGGCTATGTCACATCCTCTGGCCACTTGGAATTGTTTATACTATCCTTTAGCAAGCAAAACATATGAAGAAGCCAAGCTGAAACAGGCCATAACATCACATACACAAAACTCACCCCATTTGCATTTTCTCTTCGAATCTCTCTGCCCAACTCACAAACATTCAAACCAGCTTCACTAATCATCTCACCATACTCCATTAAGCCTAAACCAACAAAGAACCAAGCTTGAATCAAACAAAAACATTGCTTCTCCATTTTCACTCCAACTTGCAGTTTCATTCGAAACTCACTCCACAGCTCACAAACACTCAAACAAACTCTACAAACCTTCTCCACTCATCATCCTGACCACAAACAACACTTCACCATTGCCAGAAACTGCCTGCATCACCATTGCCATTTTCAACTGAGCTTGAGCAGAAGTTGTTCAAACTCTTCATCTAGCCAGCATAAACTTCTCCAAAGCATTCAAGCATCATCAAGAGGTCATAAGGAGTGGATTTCACAAGGAGGGGAGGTCAGAAAGTTGTTGGAGTGAAAGCTTCGAATCTCAGGTAGCTCAAGAACTTTTTTTCCAGAAATGGATTTTTAAGTTCTAAACTTGTTCTCCATGCTTCACTGATTGTCCTGGTGCTTTTAGTTTTGAAAATGGTGATGAAATGAGAATTTAATTGCTTTCTGAAACTCTGTTGACCTAAGAAATGTTTTGTTCGATTCATGATTCTGGGGAAAAATAAATGTTGTTTGTGATGGGGTTTTGATTCAGTGGATCATGGGAATCATTTATGTATGCTTGGTTTTCATTTTTGTTGCGTTTTGAAGTTTTTAGGGATTTTCAGGTGGGGTTCCCACCGGAGAAGACGACCGGAGGTCTTCTCCGGCCACCTGAAAATAATTAGGGCATAATCCCAGTCATTAAGAGAGTTTGAATTTGGCACGTTGGATTGCGTTGACCAGTGGACTTCGCACGCATGTGAATGGTCCAGATGCAGTCATTAGCCCTAAATCTCAATTAATTAATTCGTAATTGTATTTAACCCAGTTTAAATGAGGACCACTAGATCTGGCGCGTGGTCAATGTCTCCCTCCCCAGATTCAATCTCAGCCATTCTTTCTGTTGACTTCATTTAAAATTCATTTTTATTTCATTTCTTTTCATTTTATTTGCATAATTAATTTAAAATAGCAAAAATGTCTTAAAAATTATGAAACTTTTTCTCAAGAGTTTTATTAATTTCTAAGACACAAAAATATTTTTATTTTTATTTTTTGCATTCAAAAAGTATTTTTAAATATTTAAAGGATTATTTTTATTTGATTAATGGAAATTAATTTATTAAAAATACTTTTAGGTATTTAAAAATCACCAAAAAATTCATGAAATGTTCTAAGACATTTAGAAACATTGTCCAACCTTCAAACCAAATTTATTTTTTGATCTTGATGCATTTTGAGAATTTTTCATTGAATTAAAATCATTTTTGTGCATTATTTTGATCCAAAGTTCAAAAAATCATTTCTGCCTATCCATGAAGAGTTGGACATTGATTCTTCTTGCATTGCATTATGTTTAGCATGTAGTTTTTGAGATTAAATTGCCATGATTTGATCTTGCATTTTCAAATTGTTTGACATTTCTTTTGTTTAGGAACCCTAAAAACCCTAGAATCTTATAAAAATCATAACTTGAACTTGGTTAGGAGTTGAGACCTTTCCTTTGGGCATTGGTTTAGTATGGGATTAGGGATCCTTTGTGTGGCATTTTCAATTTTTTTATCTTAGGTTTTGCTTCTGGTTTTGGTTTGTGTTTGATGTTTGATCCATAAACCCTAATTTGGGCTTCCATATGCATCCATCTTGTATTCTCTTGCATAACATGACTTGCCATGACATTTCAAGCATCCATTTGATTCATTTGACATCATAAGACATATTGAAAGCATGTTTGATCATTGCATCATGTATTTGCCATGTTGTATGTCATATGCACTTCATAACTTTTCATGTATGTTCATGTGTTCTAACTTGCTTCATTTGCATTTATAAGCTTGTATGATCATCCACATGTGTTGTTTCTGGTTTGTAGCATCTCATAGCATCATTAACATCATGCATCTGCTTCTGGTTTGGTTTTGCATCATACCATTTCATCTCATTTTGCATTGCATTGCACTTTCTTTTCTAACTTTTCAGGTGGTAAGTGACTTTGAGAAGAGAATTTGCCTTCACTTCTCACAACTTCTTCTCATATCTCTCTTGCATCCATGCTGCATTTTTATATGTGTTTGAGTTTGATCTTGCTCATTCTTCCTCTTCCCACTTTCTTTCTTCAAGTGACTTGACTTCTTGAATGAAGCAAGTCACTTTGCTTCTCTTGATCCTTTCATCTGCTTCCTGGTGGTTCCATTGAAGGCTTCTCTTGAAAACCTCACAAACCTTAGGAACAACCAAGCATGACAATGATTAGGGTTTTGATTAGTCTCCCCTCTTAGTTTTACCTTTGTGTCTCTTTTGAGTCTTCTCTTCTCATCTCATAATCAGGGACTAAACCCTAAAGGCTTTAAGGCTTTGTGTTTAAGCTTATGCCTGCATCCTTCTCTTAGGATGGAGTGTATAACTTTAATCCTAAGTGTTAAACCCTTAATGTGTTTAAATCTCTTAATCAATCCACTTAATAATCATCAAGATATCACACTTGTAACTTGGGCCTTGCATTAGGGTTCTAATTCTTCCTTAATTGGTTAAGAAGGACTAACCCTAGTGTTAATGGACAAGTCCCCCTCAAGTTGTCTTACAAACCCTAAAAATCACTTCTTCATCATATCATTAAATAAAACCCACTTAATCAAAGGCTTGTTTTGTCATGAGTTTAATCCCTAATCATGGATTAAGTTGAGGAGTTTTCCTCAGCTTAAACATTCTCATCTATTATCCTTCTATTAGGATGGTGTAATGAGTCTGTTTAATCCTTGATTATGGCTTAACCTCATTACTTAACACTAAACAAAAACAACAAAAACATCTAAATAATCACAAGTAGGTCAATGATCTTAATCCTACACCAAAGGTGATTAAGTGTGAGAATCTGACTTCACACTTAAGGTATTCTCATTACCCCTAAACAGAGGGAAGATGTGATGAGTTTACTAAATCCATTGGTTTAGGCTTAAGCTCATTAACTTATGACAAACTTTCAAAAGCAATAAAAGACTGAAAACTCAAAAACAAACAATAATCGTCTCCTTCGGGATTCTTTTCTCATCTCATTCACTCATAGACGAGAACTTGTTTCTTCCGTCTAATGCAAGACAGTTTGCACCTGAGCCAGACAGGTAATACACTTGAGCATAGACAAGTAAGCAGTTCACCAGTCAATTCATCTTTCAGTCTCTTTGGGTCGAACTACGGTGTTCTGACTTCCTCATTGCACGAGAGGATACGTAGGCATAACTTAACAGTTATCGAACAAAAGTCTCTGTACATTCCCCCTCCTTCTAGCCTTATTCTTTAGCCTCATGATCTTGAGCATTTCATTCTTGTTCTCACACTGACACATCATTTACACACTTCACTTCTTCACACTGACACCTGTACATTCCTTTCCAGCTCTTTACACACAAATTGCACTGACACTATCCCTTTAAAACAAATCTTTTAAGCGTGGATCCCGTCGAGTACGGCGGACAATCTGGGTGCTAATACCTTACCAGGTTGTAACCAACCCCCTTTCTCAGTCTCTCTGGTTCGCAACCGTCTTATCCATGTCTTTCTAGGTCTATGCAGCATTACCTTTCCTCCGGGATAAAAATGCCTAGCTGGCGACTCTATTCATCTCCAATGAGTTCACGGCTGTGTGTTCTCATTGTCCCTTTCGCCGACAGTTCGCGTCTGTACCCCATTTGACTGAGCTTCATTTGGTGGGAGCGACAGCTTGGCGACTCTGCTGGGGACCCTTATACTGCTACCAGGGCTTCTGGTTCTTTTTGTGGGTTCCTCCTAGTGCTTGGTTGATTTGTGTTTACTGGGGTGTTATGTGCTTATTTGTGATTGTATATTTGCTTTATTTACTGCTTTCTGTACAGCTTTATTTATTGCTTTCTTTACAGTTTTTCATATATCATACTGTCATGCTGTCTGACTGGATCTGGTTTTACCTTGGTGGGTGGGGTTCTATTGAGAGTTAAGGTCCTATACCTGGGACCTGAGTGACACCTAGGCTAGAGTGAATCATATTCTTTCCCATTCCATCTCGGTCTGGTGCGGGAATATGAAACACGGTTCAGATATGGGTTTCTTCTTGAGAACTCTGTGTTGCAGATTTCCTGCAATGCTAGGGCTATCTGGGAAGCCTACTAAGTCTGGATGACCTTTTAGTATTGACCTTCAGAAACTGAGGTGAACTAGAGGAGGAACTTTTATGGTTATTGTAAACACTGTACCTCCGGGTTAGAAGTGTTTACACTTCTCATAACTGATCCAAGTCTGGGGATCCTTGTTTTAGAACACCACCTGTGAGGGGGTTGGGCTGTTTACAGGTTTGCAGGTACCTTGACCTCAGAATACCCTGTTATTTTGACTTGATTAAGAATACTCCATGTTGGAATAGTTCTTGTGATTCTAAAACCCTGGACATGTGGCTCTTTATTTGAGTCCCCTACCTTGGTTACTGGATTTATAGACCTCCATCTGGTATTCTTGAATATGTCATGGACCTATATCAGAGTTCTTGATCAGATCCAGCTCAGTCACAGACCCTTGCATATCATTTGCATACATAAACATTGCATCATATTGACATTTGCTTATTTGTGTTTCAGGGTATCCACTTTCATTTGGTTTTGGTTTTGACCCCATCTTCAGTATTTGACCTATCTTCATCAGCATTTGCTTCAGCTATCACCTGCACCAGCCAATCAGTGGCCCTTTCTTCAGTCTCAGCATCAGCACCTGTCTCTACTCAGTCTCAGCATCATGGCTCCTAAAAAGAGCAACATCACCTATCACTTCTTCCAGCCAGAGCTATCTGACATCAGGAGGATTCAGACCCTGATCACTCCAGATCACATACCATGGTTCAGGGAACATTATGGAGATATACTTGATATGGTTATGGATCTGGACCCTTCACAGAGAAGCCTGATCCACACTTGCATTCAGTTTTATGATCCCCCACTAAGATGTTTCACTTTCCAAGACTTTCAGTTGGGTCCTCTATTAGAAGAATACTCATCATTGGTTGGTATGCCTATCAGGGCTGGAATCCCTTTCAACCCTGAGATGGTCTTTCCTGGTAATGGAGAGGTAGCAAAGGCTTTGCATCTCGAACCTGTTCTGGTTGAGCAGCATATGACTTCTAAAGCTGGAATCCCTGGTTTTCATCTGGATTTCTTGATCTCTCAAGCTGCCCTGAAAGCTTCTCTAGGAGAGTGGAAAGCTGTCTGTGCTCTATTGGCCTTGAGTATATATGGAATTGTATTGTTTGCAGATGAGCCTCGATTCATTAGCAAGAATGCAATCCATCTGTTCATCTTGAAGAACCCAGTGCCCACTTTATTGGGGGATCTCTACTATTCAGTGCATCAGAGGAATGAAAAGCAGAGGGGAAGATTAGTGAGGTGTTGTGCTCCGTTGTTCCACACTTGGCTTCTCAGGCATCTACCCAGGACAGATGCATTTTTGAACCCTCATCAGCAGAGCAACTGGGCTAAGAGACTCACTGCTTTAACTTCAGTTGATATCAGATGGTGCACTCAGAGCACCAAGGGCAGGGATATCATCACCAGCTGTGGGCATTTTCCCAATGTGCCCCTAATAGGAGTTAAGGGTAGTATCAATTACAACCCTCTGCTGTTTAGAAGACAACTGGGCTATGCACTGGTCCACACTCCTAAGGCACAGGACCTGGTTGAAACTCTTTATTGCGAGAACAAGATTAATCTGGCTATTGTTAGGCAGGCTGCTTGGGCCTGGGATAATGTTCAAACCAAGGGAGTAACCATTCTGGGGAAGTGCAGCAATGTGGCATCAACACAATACTATGATTGGTCCCATGCCAGGGCTCAATTCTCTGGGATGCCCTTTACTATAGAAGATATGCCTGAATCATCTTCAGCACCACCCCCTGCCACTATCAGTTTGGAGGAGTTTGAGAGCTTGAAGGAAAGAAATGAGAAGTTATCCCAGGCTTTGCAGAAGACCCTCCGAGAGAGGAGTGAGGGTAGGATGGAGATTGAAAGGTTGGAGAAGTTGAGAGTGGAGCATTTGGTTAAGATTGAGAAGTCCGGGGATTATATCAAAAAGTCTAAAGCTGGAGAACAAATTCTGAAGAATGCTTGCAAAGAAGCCCAGTTCCAGAGAGCAAGGACAGACTTGTATCTGAAGGAGAGTCAAGCTCGGTGGGTCAGGATCACCGAGGCTCGTACTCTAGAAGACAAGAGAGTTCAAGACAAGATGGAGCAACTGGAAGCTAGTGCAAAAGTGCAGCAAGAAGCCCTGGCAGCAGCCCAGAGGGAGATATCAGAGCTGAAGATCAAAGCTGGAGTGAAGAGGTCAAAAGACCAAAGTCAGCACAAGAAGCTAACAGCAGCTGTTACGACCCGGAATCTCCTCATCAGGAATCTCACGGAGCGTCCGGCTGATCCTGTGACCGAAGAACTTCTCAAGGAAGTTCGTGAGGATGAGTTTGGTCTTGGTGTTTGACCATTTGTTTGTTGTTGCTTTCATTCCGTGTATTTTTCATTTTTCCTTGTAATGTATTTTGACCCCTCAGAGGGCTTGTATTTGTAAACAAACTATGTACCATTTTGGCTTTTTTGTAATATATGTATTAGTCTGTTCCATCCGAGTTTCACTTCAAAAGCAACATCAACAGCATCTTCAAGGGTCTGGAAGGGTCAAAACTGAATGCCAAACCGGATACCTTGAGAATAAATAAGCATAACTGCATTGCATGCTAACCCTTTGTTTGTTTTGTAGGTTTTTATTTCATTGCCACTAACTCTGTTGTGATGTTCAGGAACTATTGCTAGGCGCCGGGTATTTCCCCTCAATCGTCCGCACCGTTATCCGACCCGTAACAACCTTCCAGGCATTCAAATGGATCAGATGCAGCAGGACCTTACTGAGGTCAGAAATCAAATGGCAAATGAAAGGCTAGAAATGAGGAATCAAATGACTCAGTTTATGGAAGTGATGAACAACATGGCTCAGAGCCAGGAAAGATTGAGGGCCATGGTGGAAAGGCAGAATCAAGAAGATCCACATATAGGGACTGCCGGCACCAGCAACAATGAAAGGGTCCAACCCCATGTTAATCCCCCTGTATTTGGACCACACCTCCATCCTGAGGTCAATATTCCTGCAAATGTTCAAGGAACTGCCACTGCAGCCAGGGTACTACAAGAAGATCCTCAGGAGGACCAATTCACAGTAATGGGTGCTGGGGAAGAAGCTTATGATAGGAGACTGGATGAGATAGCTGAGAAGTTGAGATCCTTAGAGTCTCAAAATTCTTTGGGCTTTGACGTCATGGACATGGGCTTGGTAGAAGGGGTCAGGATTCCCCATAAGTTCAAGCCTCCTTGCTTTGAAAAATACAACGGGACTTCATGCCCCCGGACTCATTTACAATCATTTCTGGGGAGGCTGAAGGCCTATACTATGGATGAGAAGCTTTGGATGTTCTATTTCGAAGACAGCTTGACAGGAGCTTCAAGAGAATGGTACTCTCACTTGACAAGGGCAACTATTAGATGCTGGAAGGACCTGGCAGAGGCCTTCATCAGACAGTATCAGTACAACTTAGACATGGCACCCAACAGGACTCTCTTAATGGGAATGTCACAGTCGTCAAGGGAAAGTTTCCGAGAATATGCCCAGAGATGGAGGCAATTGGCTGCTGCTGTTCAACCACCTATGTCTGAAAGGGAAATGGCAGATATGTTCATGAACACCCTTCAGGGGACTTATATTGACAGGCTGGCTGCTTTCTCTTCCACTAGCCTTTTACAGGCCCGAGAAGAACTGGCGAGACCAATGCCATCCACACCAACAGGGGCAGGCCCCAATATGTTCACAGATCAGTGGCAGCAGTCACCATTCCCGCTCCAGCTCATCCTCAGCCAGTTTATCAACCTCCGCAACAAAACTATCAGCAACAACCTCAGTACCACCAACAGAATCAGTATCCTCCGAGAAATTACAACAACAGCAACACCAACAACAGTAACCAGCAAAGGCCATTCCAACAGAGGCCTTCTCAAGCCAACAGGGTAATCGATCCGATCCCTATGCCATATGCTACATTGCTACCACAACTCCTGAAACTCAACCTAGTTGAGCTAAGGACGTTGGCACCTCCAGATCCCAACAGTCTACCCAGGAATTATGATTCCAACGCCAGATGTGCCTTCCATTCAAATGCACCTGGCCACAGTACAGAAAAGTGCAGAGCCCTGCACATGAAGGTACAAGACCTGGTAGACTCGAAAGCTCTGAATTTCGCACCACCACCCAATGTCAATAAGAACCCAATGCCGAACCACGGTGGTCCCAGAATTAACGCTATTGAAGAAGACAAACCGTCTTATTTAATAACCAGTGTGGGTCAGATCCGGACACCGTTGGTGGAAATCAAGGCTCAACTCCTCGAATGTCAAATGTTCCCGGGGTGTGAGTTGGGGTGTGCTTACTGCAATATTTCAGTTAATGGGTGCGATAACTTGAGGAATGGCATAGATGGTCTCATTCAGAGTGGCCAGCTTCAGATCACCACATCATTTCCAACAAATCCAGCAATCTCATCAGCAACAACTCCAGAACCTCCTACAACTGCAACAACCATTGTTCCCGACAATTCTTCGGCCTCATCAACAAGTGCTCCATCTGTCATTTCAACTGACCAGGCATCAACAAATGTTCCTTCTACAACCCCAGCACCACTCCATTTTGAAACTCCTACAACAACAACATCCATCCTTCCACCGATGTCTCCTACAACACCAGCAACAAATCATGAAGATGTCTCAACTGTCACAATATTCTATGATCCTGAAAGCAACTCTGTCTACAACTCAGAAGGTGCTGCTCCCATCCGGGCACCAGTCACAATTTATTATGATCCGCAAATTATCACAGTTCCTTCCGCAGCTGCAATCAGTCCAGTCACTATCACGGTGCCTGGACCAGTACCTTATGAAAGCAGTAATGCTATCCCCTGGCATTACGGCTCTGACCTGTACTGTGAAGGACAAAGAATCACTTTTGAATCATCAACCCCTGCACCACAAATTGACAATGTGGGAGGAGGCGGAGGCTTCACTCGAAGCGGACGTCTTTTCGCTCCACAAATTCAGAGACCCACTGCCGAAGCAGAAGCTGCTGCTAAAGCAAAAGGAAAAAGCTTGGTGCAGGAAGAGCAGACTATCAAAGAAGCTTTGAAAACACCCTTCGACAAAGAGGTTGATGAGTTCATGCGAATCATCAAGAAGAGTGACTATAAAATAGTGGATCAGCTTCATCAAACGCCTTCCAAGATCTCAATCCTATCATTGCTTATGTGCTCCGAAGCCCATCGGAATGCACTACTCAAAGTCTTGCACGCAGCTTACGTGCCTGAAGAGATCACTGTCAATCAGCTGGAAGCTGTAGTTGGAAATGTTAATGCTAGTCACGGACTAGGGTTCACCAATACTGATTTGACAACGGAAGGCCGCAACCATAACAAAGCCTTGCACATAACCATGGAATGTAAAGGTGCTGTCCTTTCCCATGTGCTGGTAGACACGGGGTCATCCCTCAATGTCTTACCAAAGAAGGCCCTGGTGAAGCTAGAATATGATGGATTGGCGTTGAGACCCAGCAACCTAGTGGTGAGAGCCTTTGATGGTTCAAAGAGATCGGTTCTGGGAGAGATTGAGTTGCCAGTAATGATTGGCCCGCAGACTTTCAAAACGACCTTCTACGTGATGGATATACAGCCTGCCTACAGCTGTCTATTGGGTAGGCCATGGATTCACGCCGCTGGCGCCGTGACCTCTACCCTTCACCAGAAGTTAAAATATGAGTGGGAGGGTCAAATCGTTACAATCTGTGGAGAGGAGGATATTTTTGTCAGCCACCTGGCTACCTATAAGTATATTGAGATGGATGGGGAGATCCATGAAACAATGAGCCAGGGTTTTGAAGCCTTGAATGTCAATGAAACATCTGTTGTGCCTGGTACTTCAATATCATCATACCAACAAGCCCGGAAGGTTGTTGAGGGGGGAAACGCCCAAGGCTGGGGCAAACTGCTATCGGTGGAGAAGAAAGAGGACAGATTTGGGTTGGGTTACAAACCAACTCAACAAGATCAAGCAGAGGCTGCGAAAGAGCCCAACTTTGTGAGTGGGGGAATGCTCACCCCTGATGCTGTCAACTGTCTGGAAGACGAGCTGGAAGAAGAACGCAACCTGGAAAGCTGGATTCGTCCAAAGATCCCGGGGAGCAGTATCTCAAACTGGTCTTCCCAGGAAATTATAAGAGTTACTCATGCAGAGTAATTATTATTTCCTGTATCTTTATAGCATGCATCAAAGTCTTGCATCTTGCCCAAGATGACAAGACTCATTTTGTAATCGGGCCATCTGTACTTTTTGTGCAAACAAGATTAATCAATGAAATATCAGACATCTTTTTGCAAATGAGTCTTTTCCTTTTCCGCTCACTGTTTTTTCCATTTTTCTTTTTGTACAAAAAATAAATGGCAGTGTTTTCAAAATGACAACTTTATTTCACTTTTCTAAAACAAGATTAAAATCAAATCACTAAAATAAACAAACTGAACCCTTGCAGAGTGTGCCTTCCAGACAGCACCGACAACAGCACGGCTATGACTTCGTATGACTTTGACAATCCGATCAATCAAGCTGATGAAGGGGTTGAAGAAGAATATGAGCTTCCTGAAGAGCTAGCCAGGTTATTAAGGCAAGAGGAAAAGGTTATCACTCCTCACCAGGAGGAGGTTAAAGTGATTAATCTTGGTACAGGTGAAGACGTGAAAGAAGTTAGAATCGGGGCCTGCTTACAAGACTCGGTGAAGAGACAACTGATTGACTTGCTTCGAGAGTATGTGGATGTGTTTGCTTGGTCTTATCAGGATATGCCAGGGTTGGACACCGACATTGTGGTGCACAAGCTGCCTTTGAGAGAAGAATGCCCGCCGGTTAAACAGAAACTGCGCCGTACTCGCCTGGACATGGCAATGAAAATCAAAGAAGAGGTACAAAAGCAATGGGACGCCGGGTTCCTTGCTGTGACTAGCTATCCGCCGTGGGTTGCTAATATAGTACCTGTGCCTAAGAAAGACGGCAAAGTAAGGATGTGTGTTGACTACCGGGATCTGAACAGAGCTAGCCCGAAGGATGACTTCCCATTACCTCACATTGACGTATTGGTTGATAATACGGCTCAGTTCTCGGTATTCTCCTTCATGGATGGATTTTCAGGATACAATCAGATTAAGATGTCACCTGAAGACATGGAGAAGACAACCTTCATCACACCCTGGGGCACGTTCTGCTACAAGGTAATGCCATTCGGACTGAAGAATGTCGGCGCAACATATCAACGGGCTATGGTAACATTATTCCACGATATGATCCATAAAGAGATAGAATGTTATGTGGATGACATGATTGCCAAGTCCCTCACAGAGGAAGATCACCTGGTGAATCTGCTGAAGCTATTCAAGCGTCTGAGGAAGTACCAACTGAAGCTGAACCCCAACAAGTGCACATTCGGGGTGCGATCCGGTAAGCTGATGGGATTTATTGTAAGCGAGAAAGGGATTGAAGTTGACCCTGATAAAGTCAAAGCCATCCAAGAGATGCCTGCACCGAAAACTGAAAAGGAAGTTCGAGGGTTCTTAGGTCGATTGAACTACATTTCACGGTTCATATCTCACCTTACGGCAACCTGTGAACCCTTGTTCAAATTGTTGAGAAAAGAACAAACGGTCAGGTGGAATGACGACTGCCAGAAGGCATTTGACAAGATCAAAGAATACTTGCAAGAACCTCCAATCCTTATGCCTCCAGTTGAAGGAAGACCTCTAATAATGTACTTGACAGTATTAGAAGAGTCGATGGGGTGTGTGTTGGGCCAACATGACGAGTCTGGTCGAAAAGAGTATGCAATATACTACCTAAGCAAAAAGTTTACCGACTGTGAACAACGTTATTCACTGCTCGAGAAAACTTGCTGTGCTTTAGCATGGGCTGCTCGCCGACTGAGACAGTATATGTTGACCCACACTACTTTGTTGATCTCAAAGATGGACCCAGTTAAGTACATATTTGAGAAGCCAGCTCTTACTGGACGGGTTGCAAGATGGAAGATGATTCTCACAGAATATGACATCCAATACACATCTCAGAAAGCCATCAAGGGCAGTGTATTGTCTGAATATCTTGCTGAGCAACCCATTGATGATTACCAGCCTATGAGGTTTGACTTCCCTGATGAAGACATCATGTTCATAAAAGCAAAAGACCGTGAAGAGCTTGTTCCCACTGAAGGGCCTGACCCGGGAGAAGAATGGACTATGATGTTTGATGGGGCCGTTAACATGAATGGTCGTGGTGTGGGTGCAGTACTCATTACACCTAAGGGAGTTCATATGCCGTTCTCGGCAAAACTCACTTTCAACTGCACTAACAACGAAGCTGAATACGAAGCTTGCATTATGGGTCTTGAGGAAGCCATTGACCTCAGGATCAAGACATTGACCGTATTCGGAGATTCAGCTTTGGTAGTCAATCAAACCAACGGCAAATGGTACACCCACCAGGATCATCTGATACCTTACAGGGATTATACAAGGAGGTTATTGACTTTCTTCACAACTGTCAAGCTTGAGTATATCCCTCGGGACGAGAATCAGTTTGCAGATGCTCTTGCTACCATTTCATCCATGATCAAAGTTCAAGCTGCCAACTTTGTACCTCAGATTTCAGTGTCCAGACTTGACAGGCCAGCATATGTGTTCGCAGCAGATGTTGTGAAAGATGATAAGCCTTGGTTCCATGACATTAAGTGCTTCTTGGAGTATCAAACATACCCACCTGGGGCATCTTCCAATAATAAGAAGACTTTGAGAAGGCTCGCTGGTAGTTTCTTTCTGAACACTGATGGGTCTTTGTATAAAAGGAACTTTGATATGGTACTCCTCAGATGTGTTGATAAGACAGAAGCAAACTTGTTAATGCATGAAGTGCACGAAGGATCCTTTGGTACCCATGCTGGAGGGCATGCCATGGCTAAAAAGTTGCTAAGATCAGGTTATTACTGGATCACGATGGATGCTGACTGTTGTGCTTATGCCAGAAGGTGCCATAAATGCCAGATTTATACAGATAAGGTGCATGTGCCTCCCAATCCTTTGAACATCATGTCTTCACCATGGCCCTTTGCCATGTGGGGCATTGATATGATTGGCAGGATTGAGCCAACTGCCTCGAACGGCCACAGATTCATCTTGGTTGCCATTGATTATTTCACCAAGTGGGTTGAAGCAGCCTCATATGCAAACGTTACAAGGCAAGTGGTAGCCAGATTTCTGAAAAGAGATATCATCTGTCGGTATGGAGTGCCCGAGCGAATCATTACTGATAATGGTTCCAATCTAAACAACAAAATGATGGCTGAGTTATGCCGGGACTTCAAAATTCAACATCACAATTCTTCTCCTTACAGGCCAAAGATGAATGGCGCTGTTGAGGCCGCAAATAAAAATATCAAGAAGATTGTGCAGAAGATGGTAGTCACTTACAAAGACTGGCATGAAATGCTACCATTTGCCTTGCATGGGTACCGAACGTCGATCAGAACATCCACTGGGGCAACACCGTATCAACTGGTGTATGGTATGGAAGCAGTCCTACCTGTCGAAGTTGAATTACCCTCCCTACGGGTACTGATGGATGTTAAACTGAGTGAAGCAGAATGGGTTAGGGCCCGATTTGAACAACTGAGTCTGATTGAAGAGAAAAGATTGGCTGCAATCTGTCATGGACAGTTGTATCAGAAGAGAATGAAGAAGGCCTTTGATCAGAAAGTCAGGCATCGAGAGTACCAAGTAGGAGATCTTGTGCTGAAAAGAATCCTCCCTCCTCATACAGACCACAGGGGCAAGTGGACTCCAAATTATGAAGGACCATTCGTGGTAAAGAAAGTTTTCTCTGGTGGAGCACTGATGCTCAGCACCATGGATGGTGAAGATTTCCCATCCCCTGTGAATTCAGATGCAGTTAAAAAATACTTCGCATAAATGACCCGCTGGACATAAAAACAGAATGTAAGTCCAGGCAAAAATAGGGCATCCCAGCGAGTCAAAAACAGAATAAAAGACTCGGGAAAAAATAAGGGAAAATAAATAAAAAATGTACACCCGCTGAGTTGAAAAGCCGCATTGGACAGCTCAGGCAAAAATGGGTATCCCGATGGATTGAAAACCCGAAAGGGCGATCCATGCAAAATAAGAGAATAAGCGAACAACTGCATTCTGAATTCGTCTGTATCACTTACGACTTGGTAAGCTTCGAAGATCAAGCTTCAATCAGAATCAACATTCTTCAGAAAGCAAGATGAGAAGAAAGTCAAAAGTCATACAAGTCGTAGTGAAGAAGGAGTTCCTCAAAGCGTCATCAACACTGCCGACATTTTGTTTCTCAATTTGTAACAATCTCCTCATTTCAGGAGATTTGTTTCTTTGACTGTATCTCGCCATTTCAGGGCTCTTGAATTAATGAAATCAGATTTTCAGTCATGTCTCGTCTTGTACATTTTATTTGCAAAAAATGTCTGATGTCTTAAAAGAGGAAACTGATTGCATAAGAATACAGGTGTTTATCTTCAAATAAAAACATGCTTGCAGGAAATATGCTTACTCTCAGAAGTATCTAAACTCCTATGACGGAATCCAGTAAGGATACCTCGGGATTATCTTGTGCGTTTCTATATCTTTTTCAGGATTGCAGGTATCCAGAACGCAACTTGGGGCATGTAAGCTTCATCCCAGCAGGCTGACAAATCAACACTCAATTTTAGCACCCGAAGTGCTCTCTCCCCAGCTGAGTTGCCTCTCATGACTTCCCCAGTTGAGTTTGCCACTTGTTGCTTGCCCCATCAGAGCTGCCAGGCATCACAGAAGGCACCTACATCCCCGGCTGAGTCAAGAATCTACTTCAACAGAACTTCTAGGGAGGTCTTTCAGTGATCCCTCTCTTTCTCCCCAGCCGAGCTGTCATCTCGCCCTCAGCCGAGTACAAAGTCAGGGTACCATCTCCCCACAGAGCTCCAGCCTCCGTCCAGGAGAGCAACGCGTGAAGGAGTCACAACAGAGTAAAGAAAGCTTCTACAAACCCCGGCTGGGTCTCTCATTTGTTAGGATAGGTCTATCAGTGACCCGTACCCCAAGCAAATATTATCTCATCAGATCTACCAGTGATCTCATCCCCAGCTGGGATATCTACTTCAAACGGATCGATCGAAGATCTTCGCAGCAACGGGACCCGGATCCCGGTTTGGTATCTTTGCACAATCATAGCATTCACATCATATTTACCCACAAAGCGTAGCATTCCATTTTAACACGGAGCATTACGGCAAAAATCCAACACATAGCATAATCGTAAGCCATGTTTTGAATCAGCACTTGTGAATAATGACAGCTCATCAATGTACAGAAAAATCCCCACCAGAGTCCCCAGCAAAAGCAGTTGCCTCACAATCCACAAACACCAGTATATACTCACCCGCATCATCATCCCCCAGTAAAGTCGCCTGAACACTCTTTACAAACAAGATCACCCGTATTACAGATACGTCCTGACACTCGTCCGTGTCATGCTCCCAGCAGAAAGCCAAAGACATCCTCTTTGCACTCACACATACCTATATACACTTTCTTGACACCCGTCCGTGTCATATCCCCAGCGCAGTCATCTACACTTTGTATATCAGATACTTGTTCATATTACTTTTCTCTCTTGGCACTCGTCCGTGTCACCTTCCCCAGCAGATAAGCACTCATCTATATATACTCATACTACCTATACAGATACCCGTCCGTATCTTTTATATACTTATATATCCCCTCAGAGTCAGCACTAGTCCTTGTTCTTTGTTAACCAGATGGTACTCGTCCGTATCATCATCTCAGAGCATGCGTCTAGAGTTTGTTTCTACATGATACTCGTCCGTATCATAGTCTTAAGGATGCTCGTCCGCATCTTTAATCCATACACTGTGTCAAACGCTTCTGTCTTCTTGAATATAGATACTCGCCTGTGTCTACTATTCCCCAGAAGAGTCCCTTCAGATTCAACACTCGTCCGTGTTCTCTGTTAACCAGTTGGTACTCGTCCGTATCATCATCTCAGAACATGCGTCAAGCGTTTGTTTCTACCTGATACTCGTCCGTATCATAGTCTTAGGGATGCTCGTCCGCATCTTTAATCTATACACAACACCAAACAATTATACCTTTTGTTTCTTGGATATAAACACTCGTCCTTGTTTACTACTCCCCAGTAGATCGCCAACAAAGTAATTTTCTTTGATCCGACACTCGTCCTGTGTTGTGATAAACCCTGAGAGCAGCCGTACCCTGCTAGGTGGTCGTCCTCCACCTCTTGATGGTTGTCCTCCATCATGCTCATCCGATGGCCGTCCCCATCGTTGATTTTAGCAGCCGTCCCCTGCTAGGTGGTCGTCCTCCACCTTTTGATGATCGTCCTTCATCATTTTCATCCAATGGCCGTCCCCATTGTCGATTTTGGTTATCTGACATTCGTCCTATGTCATGATAAACCCTGAGAGCAGCCGTACCCTGCTAGGTGGTCGTCCTCCACCTCTTGATGGTCGTCCTCCATCATGCTCATCCGATGGCCGTCCCCATCGTTGATTTTAGCAGCCGTCCCCTGCTAGGTGGTCGTCCTCCACCTTTTGATGATCGTCCTTCATCATTTTCATCCAATGGCCGTCCCCATTGTCGATTTTGGTTATCTGACATTCGTCCTATGTCATGATAAACCCTGAGAGCAGTCGTACCCTGCTAGGTGGTCGTCCTCCACCTCTTGATGGTCGTCCTCCATCATGCTCATCCGATGGTCGTCCCCATCGTTGATTTTAGCAGCCGTCCCCTGCTAGGTGGTCGTCCTCCACCTTTGATGGCCGTCCCCATCATAATTCCTTTACTCCCCAACAGAGCAGCCGCCCCCTGCTAGGTGATCGTCCTTCACCTTTGATGGCCGTACCCCATCATCTGTTTATTTCATTTTTTCTTTAACCCGATGGCCGTCCCCGTCGTGGTCCCTTTTCTTTTAGCCTGATGGCCGTCCCCATCGTCGGTTACCTTGCTTTGTGAACTTGATGGCCGTCCCCGTCATGTTTCCCCAGAGATTTTTACAGCTTTACCTTGGTGGCCGTCCCCATCATAATTTCTTACTTTTCCCCAGCCAGTCGGTCGTCCCCGTCTTGGCTTTACCTGTTATCCCCAGCATGTCGGCCGTCCCCGTCATTGCTTTACTTCACACACCTTTTCCCAGCATGTCGGCCGTCCTCGTCATTGCTTTTACCCAGCAGTCGTCCTCTGCTCGACGGTCGTCCTCCGTCGCCCACACTTTACAATATACTTTTTCTTCTTCATTCTGTGAGTGCAAATTTTGGACTGTCTTTGGTATTCAACCACCAGTTATCTCGCTTGCCTGTTAAGCCGTTGCTTACATCCTGCACAGCTAACTCATGTTTGAATAGGGGCAGCTGTAAACACCCCAAATTTGCCCTCACCCATTCACACCATGGCTTGTGATCATTTCATATGCATAAACACAATCATATCATCTCATATCTCATTTTTGATTCACTACATAGATTCTAAGTCATCTGCATCTAGGGTTGGTGATCTGAGCAATTCCAGAGCTTCTTGAGCCATTCCAAAGGTCAACAATCACTTCAAAGGGGTCTACATGTGTTCAAGTATCATATTACATCCTCTCAAAGTCAAGAAATGCAAAGAATCACAAGAATTGGGATTGGTGTGGGTGCAGAGCCAAGTTTGACTACACAGTTGACCTAAAATTAGGGTTTTGGTTTCAGAGGCCATAACTCCAAATTTTTTGGTCATTCTTGTTTCCATTGGTCTCTATATGGTATAGGGAGTATGCATATCAATTTTCATGAAGAAATTCCATGGGGAAGTCATCTGATCAAGAGTTGACTTTTCAGACAAGTCAGTGCAAAATCAGGGCATCTGAGGCCCCCAATGACCCAACCAATGGGCATTCTTCATCATTTTGAGTGTATATGATCTTTATTTGACCATGGAAGAAGGTTGAAGTCCACAAAAATCAAGAATTTGAAGTTTTTGCAAAGTTGACTTTTTAGGGCATAGTTGACTTTTCAAGAATATGTCATTTTAGGTCATTTTTCAAGCCTTGATTTTTGATCCAAAAATGCTTCAAATGGAAAAACTTTGGTCATGAAAGTTGTAGAATACATTTTTCCCTTTTCAAAAAGTACAAGAACATGATCTAATTCTTCTTGGATCAAAAGTTATGGTGTGACAAAGTTGCCAAAAATCACTTATTTTCAAGATGTGCACCAAATGAGAAATTTGCAAAATCATGAACCAAGGCTGTTTATAACTTCTAGTTGACATCAAACCAATGTACAAACATCACCTAAGTCCTAAAAGTCAGAATTGAACCAAGAATTCTCATGCTTCATGGCTTGTGGAATGAGAAAATCACATGTGAACCAAAGTTGAAACAAGTTGCAAAACTCATGATCACACTCCCTACCACTTGCTACATTGGATGCTGAACCTTGCTAGCCTCTCACCACACCATGCTGCGCCAGCCCTAGCCATTGTACCAAGCTAGAAATCAAGCCATACCTCTCTTACAAAAAAGTTGACTTTTGGCAAAAGCAAACATCCCAATCACAGCAGGCCATGTCACATCCTCTGGCAACTTGGAATTGTTTATACTATCCTTTAGCAAGCAAAACATATGAAGAAGCCAAGCTGAAACAGGCCATAACATCACATACACAAAACTCACCCCATTTGCATTTTCTCTTCGAATCTCTCTGCCCAGCTCACAAACATTCAAACCGGCTTCACTAATCATCTCACCATACTCCATTAAGCCTAAACCAACAAAGAACCAAGCTTGAATCAAACAAAAACATTGCTTCTCCATTTTCACTCCAACTTGCAGTTTCATTCGAAACTCACTCCACAGCTCACAAACACTCAAACAAACTCTACAAACCTTCTCCACTCATCATCCTGACCACAAACAACCCTTCACCATTCCCAGAAACTGCCTGCATCACCATTGCCATTTTCAACTGAGCTTGAGCAGAAGCTGTTCAAACTCTTCATCTAGCCAGCATAAACTTCTCCAAAGCATTCAAGCATCATCAAGAGGTCATAAGGAGTGGATTTCACAAGGAGGGGAGGTCAGAAAGTTGCTGGAGTGAAAGCTTCGAATCTCAGGTAGCTCAAGAACTTTTTTTTCCAGAAATGGATTTTTAAGTTCTAAACTTGTTCTCCATAATTCACTGATTGTCCTGGTGCTTTTAGTTTTGAAAATGGTGATGAAATGAGAATTTAATTGCTTTCTGAAACTCTGTTGACCTAAGAAATGTTTTGTTCGATTCATGATTCTGGGGAAAAATAAATGTTGTTTGTGATGGGGTTTTGATTCAGTGGATCATGGGAATCATTTCTGTATGCTTGGTTTTCATTTTTGTTGCGTTTTGAAGTTTTTAGGGATTTTCAGGTGGGGTTCCCACCGGAGAAGACGACCGGAGGTCTTCTCCGGCCACCTGAAAATAATTAGGGCATAATCCCAGTCATTAAGAGAGTTTGAATTTGGCACGTTGGATTGCGTTGACCAGTGGACTTCGCGCGCATGTGAATGGTCCAGATGCAGTCATTAGCCCTAAATCTCAATTAATTAATTCGTAATTGTATTTAACCCAGTTTAAATGAGGACCACTAGATCTGGCGCGTGGTCAATGTCTCCCTCCCCAGATTCAATCTCAGCCATTCTTTCTGTTGACTTCATTTAAAATTCATTTTTATTTCATTTCTTTTCATTTTATTTGCATAATTAATTTAAAATAGCAAAAATGTCTTAAAAATTATGAAACTTTTTCTCAAGAGTTTTATTAATTTCTAAGACACAAAAATATTTTTATTTTTATTTTTATTTTTTGCATTCAAAAAGTATTTTTAAATATTTAAAGGATTATTTTTAATTGATTAATGGAAATTAATTTATTAAAAATACTTTTAGGTATTTAAAAATCACCAAAAAATTCATGAAATGTTCTAAGACATTTAGAAACATTGTCCAACCTTCAAACCAAATTTATTTTTTGATCTTGATGCATTTTGAGAATTTTTCATTGAATTAAAATCATTTTTGTGCATTATTTTGATCCAAAGTTCAAAAAATCATTTCTGCCTATCCATGAAGAGTTGGACATTGATTCTTCTTGCATTGCATTATGTTTAGCATGTAGTTTTTGAGATTAAATTGCCATGATTTGATCTTGCATTTTCAAATTGTTTGACATTTCTTTTGTTTAGGAACCCTAAAAACCCTAGAATCTTATAAAAATCATAACTTGAACTTGGTTAGGAGTTGAGACCTCTCATTTGGGCATTGGTTTAGTATGGGATTAGGGATCCTTTGTGTGGCATTTTCAATTTTTTTATCTTAGGTTTTGCTTCTGGTTTTGGTTTGTGTTTGATGTTTGATCCATAAACCCTAATTTGGGCTTCCATATGCATCCATCTTGTATTCTCTTGCATAACATGACTTGCCATGACATTTCAAGCATCCATTTGATTCATTTGACATCATAATACATATTGAAAGCATGTTTGATCATTGCATCATGTATTTGTCATGTTGTATGTCATGTGCACTTCATAACTTTTCATGTATGTTCATGTGTTCTAACTTGCTTCATTTGCATTTATAAGCTTGTATGATCATCCACATGTGTTGTTTCTGGTTTGTAGCATCTCATAGCATCATTAACATCATGCATCTGCTTCTGGTTTGGTTTTGCATCATACCATTTCATCTCATTTTGCATTGCATTGCACTTTCTTTTCTAACTTTTCAGGTGGTAAGTGACTTTGAGAAGAGAATTTGCCTTCACTTCTCACAACTTCTTCTCATCTCTCTCTTGCATCCATGCTGCATTTTTATATGTGTTTGAGTTTGAGCTTGCTCATTCTTCCTCTTCCCACTTTCTTTCTTCAAGTGACTTGACTTCTTGAATGAAGCAAGTCACTTTGCTTCTCTTGATCCTTTCATCTGCTTCCTGGTGGTTCCATTGAAGGCTTCTCTTGAAAACCTCACAAACCTTAGGAACAACCAAGCATGACAATGATTAGGGTTTTGATTAGTCTCCCCTCTTAGTTTTACCTTAGTGTCTCTTTTGAGTCTTCTCTTCTCATCTCATAATCAGGGACTAAACCCTAAAGTCTTTAAGGCTTTGTGTTTAAGCTTATGCCTGCATCCTTCTCTTAGGATGGAGTGTATAACTTTAATCCTAAGTGTTAAACCCTTAATGTGTTTAAATCTCTTAATCAATCCACTTAATAATCATCAAGATATCACACTTGTAACTTGGGCCTTGCATTAGGGTTCTAATTCTTCCTTAATTGGTTAAGAAGGACTAACCCTAGTGTTAATGGACAAGTCCCCCTCAAGTTGTCTTACAAACCCTAAAAATCACTTCTTCATCATATCATTAAATAAAACCCACTTAATCAAAGGCTTGTTTTGTCATGAGTTTAATCCCTAATCATGGATTAAGTTGAGGAGCTTTCCTCAGCTTAAACATTCTCATCTATTATCCTTCTATTAGGATGGTGTAATGAGTCTGTTTAATCCTTGATTATGGCTTAACCTCATTACTTAACACTAAACAAAAACAACAAAAACATCTAAATAATCACAAGTAGGTCAATGATCTTAATCCTACACCAAAGGTGATTAAGTGTGAGAATCTGACTTCACACTTAAGGTATTCTCATTACCCCTAAACAGAGGGAAGATGTGATGAGTTTACTAAATCCATTGGTTTAGGCTTAAGCTCATTAACTTATGACAAACTTTCAAAAGCAATAAAAGACTGAAAACTCAAAAACAAACAATAATCATCTCCTTCGGGATTCTTTTCTCATCTCATTCACTCATAGACGAGAACTTGTTTCTTCCGTCTAATGCAAGACAGTTTGCACCTGAGCCAGACAGGTCATACACTTGAGCATAGACAAGTAAGCAGTTCACCAGTCAATTCATCTTTCAGTCTCTTTGGGTCGAACTACGGTGTTCTGACTTCCTCATTGCACGAGAGGATACGTAGGCATAACTTAACAGTTATCGAACAAAAGTCTCTGTACATTCCCCCTCCTTCTAGCCTTATTCTTTAGCCTCATGATCTTGAGCATTTCATTCTTGTTCTCACACTGACACATCATTTACACACTTCACTTCTTCACACTGACACCTGTACATTCCTTTCCAGCTCTTTACACACAAATTGCACTGACACTATCCCTTTAAAACAAATCTTTTAAGCGTGGATCCCGTCGAGTACGGCGGACAATCTGGGTGCTAATACCTTCCCAGGTTGTAACCAACCCCCTTTCTCAGTCTCTCTGGTTCGCAACCGTCTTATCCATGTCTTTCTAGGTCTATGCAGCATTACCTTTCCTCCGGGATAAAAATGCCTAGCTGGCGACTCTATTCATTCTCCAGTGAGTTCACGGCTGTGTGTTCTCACTGTTCCCTTCGCCGACCGTTCGCGTCTGTACCCCATTTGACTGAGCTTCATTTGGTGGGAGCGACACTACGAGTATGTAATTATTACCGAAAGATGATGGGAATGGTCCCATGAAATCTATTCCCCAGACGTCAAAGACTTCTACTTCTAATATTCCTTTTTGAGGCATTTCATCTCTTCTTGAAATATTACCGGTAGGTTGACACCGATCGCAATTTATAACAGCGATGTGGACATCTTTCCATAAATTAGGCCAGAATAGGCCGGCTTGTAAGATTTTTGCACAAGTATTGGAAGTGCTTGCATGTCCACCATAAGGAGATGAATGGCAATGAGCAATGACATCTTCTATTTCTTCTTCGGGAATACATCGACGAAAGATTCCGTCGGGTCCTCTTTTGAACAATATTGGTTCATCCCAGTAGTAATGTTTGAGATTGTGAAAGAATTTCTTTTTCTGCTGATAGGTTATGTCAGGTGGAAGAGCTCCTGCAGCTAGGTAGTTGACAATGTCAGCGTACCATGGCAGTCCTACGGTTGTTTGGATTGTTTCCACGGGTTCTGGTTCATCTATGCCTAACTGAACTGGGTCGCTTCCTATTTGTGCTATCAGCTGTTCATACGGAAAATCATCGTTAATCGGCACTTGTTCGGGGTTAATACCTTCTATTCTAGATAAATGGTCCGCTACGACGTTTTCAGTACCTTTCTTATCTTTTATTTCAAGATCAAACTCTTGTAAGAGTAAAATCCATCTCAAGAGTCTTGGTTTAGTATCTTTCTTAGTTAATAGATATCTGATAGCAGCGTGGTCTGTGTAGACGATTATTTTCGCTCCCACTAGGTAGGAAAAGAATTTGTCAAGCGCAAAGACAACTGCTAACAATTCTTTTTCAGTAGTGGCGTAGTTCATCTGAGCAGAATCTAAGGTTCTACTGGCATAGTAAATTGCGTGAAGTTTCTTGTCCTTCCTCTGTCCTAGAATTGCGCCTGCACCATAGTCACTCGCATCGCACATGATTTCGAAAGGTAATCTCCAGTCAGGGGGTTGCATGATTGGTGCGGTGATGAGGGCTGTTTTTAGAGTTTCGAATGCTTTAAGACAATCTTCATTGAATATGAACTCAGCGTCTTTCATTAATAAATCGGTAAGAGGTTTAGTGATTTTCGAGAAATCTTTGATGAATCGTCGGTAGAAACCGGCGTGTCCTAAAAAGCTTCGTATTTCTCGAACGGTCTTAGGGGGTTGAAGATCTTTTACACATCTTTCTAACACCATTTCTAAATTTGATAGACATCCTTCAAAACTTTGCCCGCATACAGAGAAGTCGTCCATGAACACTTCCATGATGTTGTCTATAAAATCTGTGAAGATTGACATCATACATCTTTGAAAGGTTGCAGGAGCGTTGCATAATCCAAAGGGCATTCGTCTATAAGCGAACGTTCCATAAGGGCATGTGAATGTAGTCTTCTCTTGATCATCTGGGTGGATAGGGATTTGAAAAACTCCTGAGTAACCATCAAGATAACAGAAATATGAATGCTTGGCTAATCGTTCTAACATTTGATCTATAAAAGGTAGTGGGAAATGATCTTTTCGAGTGGCTTTGTTTAGTTTACGATAATCGATGCACACTCTATGTCCTGTCACTACTCTTTGTGATATCGATTCGCCTTTAGCGTTTTTCACAACAGTGATACCTCCTTTCTTTGGTACTACATGTACTGGACTAACCCATTTACTATCAGAGATTGGATATATTATTCCAGCGTCTAGTAATTTCTTAACTTCTTCCTTTACTACAGTGTTAAGGATTGGGTTAATTCTTCTTTGAGATTCTCTGGAGGTTTTGCAATCTTCTTCTAGCAGAATACGATGCATACAAATTGAAGGGCATATTCCTTTGAGATCAGATATGTTATATCCTAATGCAGTTGGATATTTCTTTAAGACATCTAAAAGTTTCTTTGTTTCAATTGTTCCTAAACTGGAATTGATTATAACTGGTCTTGTACATTCAGTGTCTAAGAATTCGTATCTTAGGTTCTTAGGTAAAGTTTTTAACCCTAATGTAGGTTTATTCTTACTGGGCATGGGATCTGGTGTAAGTGCTAAACTTTCGCTTAGACTATCATCCTGATATGGTTCACGCCAATTATCATCTTCGAAAATCGGAGGGATTTGAATTTTCATAATTTCAGAATAGGTAGTTTCTTTCATTTCCATTTCTCTTACACATTCGCCAATTACGTCCAATAGATAGCATGTATCCTCTATAGCTGGTGATTGTAAGAATTGTGTTAAAATAAATTCAACTTTCTCTTCACCTACTTCAAAGGTTAGCTTTCCTTTCTTTACGTCTATTATAGCTCCGGCGGTAGCTAAGAATGGTCTTCCTAGTATGATAGGTGTAGTGGAGTCTTCAGAGATGTCCATGATTATGAAATCAGTAGGAATATAGAATTGTCCTATACGTACTGGGACATTTTCTAATATGCCTACATGATATTTAATAGAGCGATCAGATAGTTGAACATACAATTTAGTTGGTCTTAAGTCTCCCATGTCTAGCCTTTTGCAAATCGTTAAGGGCATAACACTGATACTGGCTCCTAAATCGCATAGAGCTTTGTCAATGACGAATTTTCCTATTACACAGGGTATAGAGAAACTTCCTGGATCTTTTAGCTTAGGAGGCATATTATTCTGAATTATTGCGCTACACTCAGTAGTAAGTGTAACGGTTCCGTTATCCTCTATCTTTTTCTTATTGGATAAGATTTCTTTTAAAAACTTAGCATACGAGGGCATTTGAGTGATAGCTTCTGTAAATGGAATAGTAATATTCAACTGTTTCAGAAGTTCAACAAATTTCTTAAACTGGCCCACCGTCTTGGAATTGGTTAATCTTTGAGGGTACGGAATTGGTGGTTTATAGGGTGGTGGAGGCACATAAGGCTTTTCTTTCTCCACTGCCTCTTGATTATTATCTTCCTTTTCTTCTGGTTCATTCACCATTTCAGTCGGTTTATCCGGTTTTTGGTACATGGCTGGATTGTCAAGTCTTGGATCGGTAGGTCCGTTAAGTTCCTTGCCACTTCTTAATATCACAGCATTGGCCTGTCCTTTCGGATTAGGTTGAGGTTGTCCAGGAAATACTCCAGCTGGCGCAGCGGTAGGTGCTTGTTGTTGAGCTACTTGTGAAATCTGAGTTTCAAGCATTTTGTTATGTGTAGCTAATGCATCTACCTTGCTCACTAATTGCTTAATCTGCTCACTAGTGTGTATGTTCTGGTTTAAGAAATCCTTGTTTGTTTGAGATTGGGTAGCTATGAAGTTTTCCATCATCAACTCAAGGTTCGATTTTCTAGGGACATTAGGAGCAGTCTTTTGGTATCCTGGTAGTGTAGCTGGTGCTTGACCTGGTGCGTATAAAGCATTGTTGTTCTTATAGGAGAAGTTCGGATGATTCTTCCAACCTGGGTTGTATGTGTTTGAGTACGGGTTTCCTTGAGCATAATTCACTTGATCTATGGGAATTCCTGCTAATAGTTGACAATCAGGGACAGCATGTACTGGAACTCCACATAACTCACAGTTAGGTGTTACCACAGCCATGGTGGTTGTTGGTGTTATGGCCAAGTTGTCGATCTTTTGGTTTAGTTGGTCAAACTTTGCATTGACTTGGTCCATACTACTCACTTCGTACATACCCCCTTTTGTTGGTTTCTCAGTTGCGACTCTCTCTCTTCCCCATTGGTAATGGTTTTGAGCCATGCTCTCGATAAGTGCATAAGCATCGTTATATTCTTTGTCCATTAGTGCACCGCCTGCGGCAGTGTCAATTGTCATTCTTGTATTGTACAAGAGTCCATTGTAGAAGGTATGGATGACCATCCATTCTACTAATCTGTGATGTGGACAAAGTCTCAGCATATCTTTATAGCGTTCCCAAGCTTCGAAAGTGATTCGTTTTCCTTTTGCTTAAATCCGTTGATCTGAGCTCTTAGCATAGCTGTCTTGCTAGGTGAGAAATATCTTGTCAAGAAGACTCTCTTTAGTTCCTCCCGCGTGGTTACTGAATTCGAGGGTAGAGATTGAAGTCAGGCTCTCGCTCTGTCTCGAAGTGAAAAAGGAAAAAGATGTAGTCTAATAGCTTCTTGGGTAACTCCATTGGCTTTTACGGTATCTGCGTACTGCACAAATATCGAAAGATGAAGGTTTGGATCCTCGGTAGGATTTCCGGCGAATTGATTTTGTTGCACGGCTGATATCAGCGAAGGTTTCAGTTCGAAATCGTTTCGGTTGATAGCCGGTGCGGCAATGCTGGAATGCGGTTCAGCTTGCGAAGGACTAGCGTAATATTTGACTGGATGATTCGGTTCTTCAGCCATCTCTACGTCCTTTGATGTTCCGACTGGTTTAGGTGGATCTATTTAAAGATCTAGAATGTTGTAATTTCGTTCGTAATCGAATATCCGTCTTCTTACGTGTAAGAAGCGTTCCGATTCTGGGATTAGAGGTTGCAAGTCTTCGCCTTGAGAGCGAGTACTTGGCATACACTCGGGAGATTAGATTAAGAAAATAAATAGTTGCTACCTTAGTCTAGACAATGCTACTCTAAAGTGCACTAGTAACTAAATTAAGGTCCCCGGCAACGGCACCAAAAACTTGATGGGCTAAAGACGTACTCTAATATGTGTCTAGCGGTATCTTAACTGCAAGCGCACAGCCTATCGAAGTAATATTAAAGATTATCGATCCCACAGGAACTTTATGATTAGTTAGTGCTAGAGGGTTTTACTAGTTTAGCTAAGGTGAATGGTTGTCACGATTTTTTGGTTGTTTTTAAGAATTAAGGACGGGAATTAAATTTTAGTTTAATAAAATAATAATAAGGCGGTCGGTATGTAATTATGTTAACTTAGGCGGGTCAATCTAACCTAGGCTTATAAGGATGGTTCACTTAATTTATTCTGTAGAGGTTATCAGTTTAAATATCTTTAACTCACACTCTCGTGGTCTTATCTCAGATCTTATTCCTAAAGCCCTATGCCTGCTCTCGCTAGCCCATAAGTGTTTAGAAATAATTTTTGGAAACTTAATAAGTCTAATTCATTTTAAAGCGCTCTCGCTGTGTTTAAATTAAATGCCTAACTTTAGCTATCTGGTTAAAATCTCACACTCTCGTGGTCTCGACCTAACCTATTACACTTTCCTTACTCTCGTAACAAAAAGATTAATTTTATAATAAAAATTCACAGCCAGAATTTTAAGTTCTTAATTATTTTAAGCCTAGAATTGATTTTACCGATTTAGTGTATTTTAATTACATACCGCCCTAAAGTGTTTAGCTACTCATAGTTGTTGTACCAGACAGATGCAGAAATAGAGGAGCACAAATTAAAATATGCATTATAAAGAAATAGAAATAAATTCTTAACATTAATATAAATGTGAATTAATTAAAAACCTGAATAATAAAAATAATGTCAAACTCCTTCTTCCACAATCTGGCAAGCTCGGAGTGCGGACCGGAATCGAAAATAAAATTACAAAAACGAAATGCTGAAGGCTTGAAAGAAATTAAATAATAACAATTTCCTAATGTTGGAAATTGTTATTTGATTTGGTTGGGATATAGAAAATAAAACAAGAACAGAAACAATTGCTGGAAAAATTAATGAAATAGGGTGCAATGGAAATACGGAAGAGCTTCCGCAAGAAAAATTAAAATAAAACTTTGTACTTTCTACTTTGAAATAAAGCTATTTATAGGAAACATAATTTGGGCTTGGCAGTTGGAATAATGCGTGGGCTTCGTAGTTGCTGAGAGAATCCAGGGAGAACTTGTGTTACTGGGTCTGCGGAAGAATAGGAAAAGTTATGACTTCCCGTAGCACGTTCATGACCAATTCTCACCAAGTAAACCTAATTTCCCCTTGTCACGTTCGTGACAAGGGTGTCACGGGCGTTATCCTCATATTTAGCGCGTCACGGTCGTGACGGCTTGGTGACGATCGTGACTGCTACAATTAGCGTGTCACGGTCGTGACTGCATTGTGACGGTCGTGACAATTGCAAATTATGCAGATTATGCAGAATTCCTCTCTTCTTCTTCTTTTCATGCTTGTTTTTGCTCATTTCACTTTTGGCTTATGATTTAGCTCTATAATTGTTATACCTGCAAAATGACAAAGAAAACTCGAGGAATCGGGTGTTAATACGATAAATGTGCGATAAAACGGCATTGAAACATAGTAATAAAACGATACTTTTTCTCGTTATCAAACTTCCCCAAACTTAAACCTTTCCTTGTCCTCAAGCAAATAGTCGGTTGAAAAAATGACCGGACAGGTTTCCATCGACGCATACACATAACAAACCATACGAGGAATCGTTTTGCTAGATAAACCGGTACTAGAATAAAACACTAACGATACACTAATGACACAAGCAACAAGCTAAGTCATCGACTTCCCGTTAAACGAAACATTCGGTAATTGCGTTACGATTCCACCTAGAGTCTTTCGATCTTATTTCACCCGGTTTCATTCTAGCGCAATCACATTAAGCCCTTTGCCTTAGCACGCACGTAGTGGAGTAGCCGGTTAATGATTTTGATCCTTTATAAGCACGGGGTCTGGTACACGAATGTGGCGACCCTACATATATTATCCGATTTGGAGGTTGTGGGGGATCGAGCCGTAGCACGCCCTACCAAGTTCAGAACCAGGTACCTCTGAACCAACCCGCAATGGACTCCTTCTCATATTTCTCGTTTCTTATATGCGACCGTGTACTTTGGTGCAATTTCTTTTTATTGGCATCGAGATATGAAGGATCATTATAGATTAGGCATCAAACACTTATGTTCATCAGCTCCCCACGTGCTTTGTGTTCAGACGGTGTTGACTGCTAGTATAAACTACTAGGGGTTACTTTTGAACTGAAACTTAAGGTGTAGTCGTAACAATTATCGGAACGGAATGCTTAAGTAAGAAGTCTAAGGTGTCAAGACTGTATTGATCTTGTTGAATCGTTCTCAGCTTCCTAACTATGATTTCATAGGTAAGTCGGGTAATGCGAAGATAAAAATATAATTTTTTTTCGGTATGGCTAAATCAACGGGGAAAATTCGAAACTAAAGAAATAGCACAAATATTACTTTATTTCATTAAAATACGAAAGGGAAAAGGGAAATACAACGGAATGGAAAGTGCGGAAAGGGAAATGCGGAAAAAGGAAAGGTATCTCTCCCACACTATATCAGACATTGTCCTCAATGTTGTGATATAATAGCGGGTAAAATACAATACAAACAACGGAAATGGAAAGACAAAAACATAAACAAAAACTAAGGCTGCTGACGACCACGGCCTCGGCTTCTGGTGCGGGAGCGTCTGGTCGGAGTCGCTTCAGGATCAGAACCGGTGTCGGTGAGAGCAGTGATATCAATACGCAAAGCCTCTAGCTCGCTAAAAATCTCTTCAAGCTTCTCATATGTCGTCCTCTGGTTGCGTGCTTTGGAGTTGAAAAAGAGGCAGAAAGAAAGAGTCGAAAAGTTTTACAATAAGAAAGTAAAATTTAAAGCCTTTTTAGTTGGTGATCTTGTTTGGAAGGTAATTTTGCCCATGGACAAGAAAGATAGATTAATGGGAAAATGGTCTCCTAAATGGGAAGGACCTTTCCAAATCTTAAGAGTTTTTTCAAATGGCGCATATGAGGTCGAAGAAATAGAAAAAGATAAAAGGATACTGAAAATAAATGGTAGGTATTTGAAAAAATATAAGCCAACATTGCAAGAAATAAAAATAGAAATGGAATAAATTCATAAACTAAAAAAATATGTCTTCGCCAAACAGATGGCGTTGGTAACATTACAGATAAAAGCCTTGAAAGGCTGCCAAAACGAAACAAATGTAAAAACCAATTTCTATCACAAATTATCGTCGAAGAAAAGTTTCTTTGAGTTCGTCAAATTTCTTCTGTTGAAGTTGAATTCGACGTTCACAAAGGCTTTTACCAATAGACAATTCGTCAATTTCTCGATTAAGTTGCTGAGCCATTTCTGCATATTGAAGCCCCTTTTGAAGTTCTCTATCAATGTCCTCTTGGTTAGGTTGCTGAAGGTTGGCTTGGCGTTCTTTCTCTTGAAGGATTTTCTTCTGAAGTTCGACAATTTGAGCCTGGAAAGTCTGGATTTTGCTTTCACATTCAGCAACAGCTTTGGAGTAGTCTTCAGAAAGTTTGTTTAATTCTGAGATTTTTTCGGTCGAAGAAGCTACAACATTCCACTCTGAAACTTGTTTCTCAGACTTAGTTGAGATGTTCTGGGAAAACTCCTTTTGGCGAAGTAAGTCAACACTCACCGAGTCGATCATAGAAATCAAGTCCATTACCAGACGGCTTTCCTCAGTAGAAGCCTTCTGAGAGATTAGCTTGTTTAAGAAGTTTTTTCAGCTCATATTGAGCAGAAGGTTTTTCGACCAAAACTTTAGACAAGTCTACGCCAAGAATTTTAGTCTTGATCTTAGCCATGACAACATTAATTGATAGAACTTCAGAGGTAGCTCCAGAAGTTGTCGAACTGCTATAGGAGGAATCCTGAAAGTTATGTCGAGAACTGAGAAGAGCCTTAAGATATTCTAGAGGTTTTTTCACTTTCAGACTCTCAATCTCTTCACGAGATAAGCTTGTCGAACCCGTTGTTGGAGGAGTTTCTGTTTGAATGGGAATAGGTTGGGCACTTCCTCCAGGATTCAAGCTAATATCTGATCGTTTCGACATATCTTCTTCCTCTTCGACAATCTTCTTGTCAGCTTCAGCTATATCAATTGGCCCTTGCATTTGTTCGTCTTGGTCCTTATCAGCTTTTTCTTCCGCGGTAAATCCTGGGCGAACAGGGGAGTCGTTGTCAGAAGATTCTTGGTCGCTGATGTCGAAGTCACTATTGGTCTGAGGTTCATGAATACCAGTGCCTGGAGTGGCCTCTTCCAGAAGTCGCTCAGCCAAAGTTTTTTCAGAATCAGAAGAGATAAGTATTTCTTGGACTTTGGAAGTCCCTTCGACATCAAGATCAACCTAAAGTCAACAGCAAAAGGAAATTAAAAGAAGAAACAATGCAAGTAAAAATTTGAATACTGTCAGTTGAAGTAAAAAATACCTGAGGAATCTCAGTATGGGTACTTGAATTCCCACTCTTTTCACTTTTTGAGTGAGTTTTGGTGATTGGACTGGTAGGGGGAATTTTGCTAGATTTGACGATAGATCTCTGAGATGCTACCGTTTTTATTTTTACAACCTTTTTTCTTTTGAGAGGCTGTGGCTCAGGGGATTCGTCTTCGGACTCTTCGACACCCACCTTTTTCTCTTCTTGTTTCCTCTTTGTTGTTGGTGTGCGAGTTATCTGAGGCATACAGAAAAGAAATTTGTTCAGCTTAAGAATAATAAAGTTTATATAAGAGAGGTTGAATGCTTTTGCGTGTCGAAACCTTCTTTGCAGCAACAAGTGATTTTTCGACCTGTTTGGTGGAAGTCCCTTCGCCAGGGGTTTTCCTACTAGCAATCTTGACAGTTGAAAGGAAGGAAAATAAATAAACATGGATATAAAACATATAAGAAAGTTAGAAATAAAAAGAGAAGTTGTATTTCTTCGACACCTTCAAGAATAGGAGATTCCACGCGAACGTGTTCTATTCCAATATGAAGGTGCCCTGGGAAGTTGTCTAAATAATACTTCGTCGGAACCACACGATCAGCAAGTTTTTTGCAAGACTCACGAAGCAGCTTTAAGTTAGACCCACACACAAACCAATCTGGAAATGGAGGGCGCAAGGCCACACCAAATTCCGCAGAAGGAAGTGGGGGAAACTTTGGAGGATACGTGCTAAACGCAAAGTTATAGCGTGCATGTGGTGGAATATATGGCCATTTCGACGCCATCTTCATCTTCCTGACAAAGCATGCTTCCCAATGTTCTGTCCGATGCTGAGATGTAAAGCCTCATACTTCTTTTTCGACAAGGAGACATTAGAACTGGAGGACTAGCCAGATACTCTTTGATTTTGTCGAAAGCATCTTGTTGCTCTTGCCCCCAAGTGAAATCTTCCTTCTTCAGTCGAAGTAGAGGTGAGAAAGCCTATGTCTTTCCACTAAGGTTGGAGATGAACCTTCTAAGAAAGTTGATTTTCCCTAGTAGAGACTACAATCCCTTCTTTGTCGATGGCGCTTTCGCTTCCATTATGGCTTTGGCTTTGTTCTCATTAATTTCGATCCCTTTCTTGTGGACCACAAAACCTAAGAAATCACCCGCCTGCACACCAAAAGCACATTTAAGGGGATTCATTTTTAAGCCAAACTTCTTCATCCTTTCAAAGGATTGTCGAAGATGGTCAATATGGCTTGAACCTGAGACAGACTTAATCACAATATCATCTATATAAATTTGCATAAATGTCTCAATGAAATCATGAAAAATAGAATTCATTGCCCTTTGATAAGTGGCTCCATCATTCTTTAAACCAAAGGGCATTACTACCCATTCATATGTTCCTATTGCCCCAGGACAACGAAAAGCTGTCTTTGGAACATCTTCTTCAGCAATAAAAATCTGGTTGTAGCCAGAGTATCATCAAGCATACTCAAATACTCATGGCCTGCTGCAGAATCTATAAGCATTTCTGCTACTGGCATAGGATATTCATCCTTAGGGGTAGCTGAATTTAAATCTCTAAAGTCAATGCATACCCTAAGCTTGCCATTTTTCTTAATCACAGGAACAATATTAGCAATCCATTCGACATACCTCGTTGTACGGATGAATTTGCATTTTAGGAGTCTTTCGAACTTCTTCTTTAATTTTCGACAGGATCTCTGGTGCGAAGCGTCTGGGAGTTTACTTTATTGGCTTTTTTCCCTCCATTATTGGAAACTTCAATTCGACCAAGTTCCTGTCTAAACCAGGCATTTCGTCATAATCCCATGCGAAGCAGTCTTTAAACTCATTCAGCAATTGGATTACTTCGACTCTGAACTGAGGATCCATCTTGGCACTGATGTAAGTTGGCCTTTTTTCTGCCCCCATGTAAACACCCCAAATTTGCCCTCACCCATTCACACCATGGATTGTGATCATTTCATATGCATAAACTCAATCATAGCATCTCATATCACATTTTTGATTCACTGCATAGATTCAAAGTCATCTGCATCTAGGGTTTGTGATCTGAGCAATCCAAGAGCTTCTTGAGCCACTCCAAAGGCCATCAATCACTTCAAGAGGGTCCATGTAGGTTCAAGCATCATATTATATCCTCTCAAAGTCAATAATGTCAAAAAATCACAAGAACTGAGATTGGCATGGAAGCAGAGCTAGGTTTAACTACACAGATGACCTAGAATTAGGGTTTTGGTTTCAGAGGCCATAACTCCAAATTCTTTGGTCATTCTTGTTTCCATTGGTCTCTATATGGTATAGGGAGTATGCATATCAATTTTCATGAAGAAATTCCATGGGGAAGTCACCTGATCAAGAGTTGACTTTTCAAGCAAGTCAGTGCAAAATCAGGGCATCTGAGGCCCCCAATGACCCAACCAAAGGGTGTTCTTCATCATTTTGATTGTGTATGATCTTTATTTGATCATAGAAGATGTTGGAAGTTCACAAAATTGAAGAATTTCAAGTCTTTTGCAAAGTTGACTTTTTGGGAAAAGTTTGACTTTTAATGAAATTGCCATTTTAGGAAACGTTTTCAACCCTTGCTTTTTGATTCAAAAATGCTTCAAATGGAAAAACTTTGGTCATGAAAGTTGTAGAATGGATCATTCCCTTTTCAAAAAGTACAAGAACATGACCTAATTCATTTTGGATCAAAAGTTATGGCTTGTCAAAGTTGGCTAAAATCACAAAATTTCAAAGTTTCTACCAAAGAGGCAAAGTTGCAAATTCACTTCTCAAGGCAAATTAAGTTATCAAATGGACTTCTAAACTTCACAACATGATCATACAAGACCTAAAAGTCAGATTGGGCCAAGAGATCACACATTTTTATGGCCTATGGAGCAAGATATCTCATAAGAATCAAAAGTGAACCAACTTGCAAAACTCATCATAAGATACAATCCACTTGCTTGCTGACTTGCTGATCAATCCTAGGGTTCCCCCCACATCATGCTGCGCAGGACATACCTTTTGTCCTTGGCTAGAAAGTAGCCCATGCTTCTCTTACACCAACTTTGACATTTTGGCAACTTGAGCCATACCAATCAATAAAGCACACATCACTTCATCTGACCTATCACAATAGTTTATGCAAATCAAAAGCAAGCCAAAGCATACAAAACACAAGCCTGAAGCACTCTCAAAGACAGCATTCTCATTTTCACACCATCTTGCAAGAGCATTCGAAACTGCTTGCACAAGCCACAAACATACAAACCAACTTCACAAATCAACTCAACACACTTTCCTGGTCACAAAGCACCCATCACCATTGCCTTAAACTCCCAGAATCACAAATACGATTCTCACCCCCACCTTGAGCAGAACTCCTGCCATCTCAAAAACCAGCCATCATAAACTTTCTCCAAGCATCAGGACTTCATCAGGGGCCTAAAAGGAGTGGTTTGCACGAAGAGAGAGGGTCAGAAAGTTGAAAACTGAGAAAGCTCAAAGCTCAGGTATACCAAGAACTTTTTTTCCAGAAATGAGTTTTTAAGTTTCTAATTTGTTCCTCATGCTTTGCTGATCACTCTGATGTTCTTAGTTTTGAAAATGGTTGAGAAATAAGCATTTAATCTTGTTCTGAAACTTTTCTGACCTAAAAATGTTTGGCTTCGATTCGCATGATTAAAGAATGAGAAATGAGTTTTGTTTAGGGGTTTTGATTCAGTGTTGTATGGGGATGATTTCTGGGTGTTTAGTTTTCATTTTCATGAGGTTTAGAGGATTTTAGAAATTTTCAGGTGGGAGTCCCACCAGAGAAGACGACCGGAAGTCTTCTCCGGCCACCTGAAAATAATTAGGGTTAATCCCTGTAATTAATGCAAGTTTGAATCTGGTGCGTTGGATGAGCTGACTTGGTCAATTCCCGCGTGTGTCCAATGGTCTGGATCCACTCACTTAACCCTAATCCACGTCATTATCTTAATTAATTGAGTTTTATAATTAATCTGGCCAGTTTGAATTTCCACCCTTGGATCTGGCGCCAGTCAATGCGCGCGTATTTCATTTGAATATCAGCCCTTGATTCTGATTACTTTCCCATTAATTCATTTTATTTTGCATTTTATTTCATTTCTTTTCTCCAATTTATTTAAAATAGCAAAACAATTTTAAAAATTCTGAAAATTTTTGTACAAACTTTTATTAATTTTCAGAAACCAAAAACATTTTTATTTTTATTTTTTGCATTAAAAAATATTTTTAAATCATTTAAAAGTTTATTTTTAATTAATTAATGAGAATTAATTAATTAAAAATACTTTTAGGTATTTAAAAATCACAAAAAAATTCATAAGACCTTTAAAAACATTTAGAAACATTGTCCAACCCTCAAACCAAATTTCTTTTTTGATCTTGATGCATTTTGACAAATTTCCATGGAATTAATTCAATTTCAAAGCATTATTTTGATCCAATGTTCAAAAATTCATTTCTGCCTAACCATTGAGAGTTGGACTTTGATTCTTTTTGCATTGTGTCTTGCATATCATGTAGTTTGTAGGATTAAATTGGCATTATTTGATCTTGCATTTTCAATTTGTTTGGCATTTTTTCTTGTCAAGGTACCTTAAAACCCTAGAAATCTTAGGAAATTCATAACTTTCATTAGGTTAAGAGTTAGAACCCCTCCTTTGGGCAGTGAGTTTGTGTAGGTTTAGGGTTCCCTTGAATGCATTTTCAATTTTTTATCATGATGTTTGCTTCTGGTTTTGGTTTTTGTTTGTTGCATTGATCATAAACCCTAATTTGGGCTTCCTTTTGCATTCATCTTGCATCTGCTTACATACCATGACTTGCCATGACATTTTGTGCATCCATTTGATTCATTGGACATCTTAAGACATATTAGAAGCATGTTTGATCATTACATCTTTCATTAGCCATGTTGTATGTCATTTGCATTTCATAACTTTTCATGTATGTTCATGTTTCTAAGCATGCTTCTCTTGCATCCATATGTTTGAATGATCATCCCCATGCTTTGTTTCATGTTTGCATCATCCCATAGCATCATTAGCATCATACCTATGCTTCTGGTTTTGGTTTTCATCGTACCATTGCACCTCATTTGCATTGCATTTCATTCTTTTCACTAACTTTTCAGGTGGTAAGTTACTTTGAGAAGTGAATTTGCCTTCACTTCTCACAACTTCTTTTCATCTCCCTTATGCATCCTTGCTGCATTTTGATTTGTGTTTGAGATTGGGCTTGCTCTTTCTTATTCATCTTACTTTCTTTCTTCAAGTGACTTGTCTTCTTAAATGAAGCAAGTTGCTTTGTTTCTCTTGATCCTTTCATCTGCTTCCTGGTGGTTCCATTGAAGATCTTTCTTGTAAACCTCACAAACCTTAGGAACAACCAAGCATGACAATGATTAGGGTTTTGATTAGTCTCCCCACTTAGTTTTACCTTTGTGTCTCCTTGAGTCTTCTCTCCTCATCTCATAATCAGGGACTAAACCCTAAAGGCTTTAAGGCTTTGTGATTAAGCTTATGCCTGCATCCTTCTATTAGGATGGAGTGTATAACTTTAATCCTAAGTGTTAAACCCTTAATGTGTTTAACTCTTCTAATCAATCCATCTAATAACTATCAAGACATCAAGCTTGTAACTTGGGCCTTGCATTAGGGTTCTAATTCTTCCTTAATTGGTTAAGAAGGACTAACCCTAGTGTTAATGGACAAGTCCCCCTCAAGCTGTCTTACAAATCATAAAATCCACTTCTTCATCATATCATTAACTAAAATCCACCTAATAAAGGCTTTGTTTTGTCATGAGTTTAATCCCTAATCATGGATTAGGTTGAGGAGCCTTCCTCAGCTTAAACATTCTCATCTATTATCCTTCTATTAGGATGGTGTAATGAGTCTGTTTAATCCCTAATTATGGCTTAACCTCATTACTTAACACTAAACAAAAACACCAAAAACATCTAAATAATCACAAGTAGGCTAACGATCTTAATCCTACATCATGGTAATTAAGTGTGAGAAGCTGACTTCACACTTAAGGTATTCTCATTACCCCTAATCAGAGGGAAGATGTGACGAGTTTACTAACCCATTGGTTTAGGCTTAGGCTCATTAACTTATGACAAGCTTCAAAAGCAATAAAAGACTGAAAACTCAAAAACAAACAATAATCGTCTCCTCCGGGATTCTCTTCTCATCATCTTCACTCATAAACGAGAACTTGCTTCTTCCGTCTAATGCAAGACAGTTTGCACCTGAACCAGACAGGTCATACACTTGAGCATAGACAAGTGAGCAGTTCACAAGTCAATTCATCTTTCAGTCTCTTTGGGTCGAACTACGGTGTTCTGACTTCCTCATTGCACGAGAGGATACGTAGGCATAATTTAACAGTTATCGAACAAAAGTCTTTGTATATTCCCCCTCCTTCCAGCATCATTCTCTTAGCCTCATGATCTTGAGCATCTTAATCCTTTTCTTACACTGACACCATACATATACACTTCACTTCTCCTACACTGACACCTGTACATCCTTTTCCAGCTCTTTTATGCACAAATTGCACTGACACTACCCCTTTAAAACACAAATCTTTTAAGCGTGGATCCCGTCGAGTACGACGGACAATCTGGGTGCTAATACCTTCCCAGGTTGTAACCAACCCCCTTTCTCAGTCTCTCTGGTTCGCAACCGTCTTATCCATATCTTTCTAGGTTTATGCAGCATTACCTTTCCTCCGGGATAAAAATGCCTAGCTGGCGACTCTTTTCATTCCCTGTGAGTTCACTCCTGTGTGTTCTCACACCCTCCTTTCGCCGACCGTTCGCGTATGTACCTCATTTGAGCCCGGTCTCATCTTTTGGGAGCGACACCCCAGTCCTAAATTAATTTCTTCTAAGGGATCCTGCGCCACCATCTTCATATTTGTTGGTGCTGGATCTTTTTCAAACCCCAGGGGTTCGTCATCATAAATGGCGTCAAGCCTTTGATTTTGCCATTCGCCATTTTGGTTGTCATTAAATTTTTCTTCAATACTTTGTTTTGGACATTGTTCCTCAACATTCTCTTGAGGATGTTGTTCTTTGACAGTTTGTTGAGGATGTTGTCCTTCGACACTTTGTGCGTTGGCTTCGATAGCCATATATTTTACTTCGGCCTCAAGGGCCGCTTTGAGTTTGTTTTCGGCTATATAAGTCGTAATCCTTTTCATTGTCAATGCTTCAGTCATTTTCACTAAATTCACTTCCCCACCCAGTTGGATCTACGTGAGTGGTTCCCCAAGCATAATTCGTCTCTCCAATTATCTCTTTGTCCCATTGGAATCCATGTGTAGGGTGGAGATACATGGAACAATATGCATTGTCGGAGGCTGTCAAGTCGAACCCAGCAGGGTTGCAAGGTGCTATGTGAGCCAAGTTTTTGTCGAAATTACGACTATTAATGTTGTTCACATCAGCCATGAAGTAACTTTGGTCTGCCTCTATGTTCTCGACGATCCCGTCTGGCCTCCAAATTGCTATCCTCTGATGCATGGATGAAGGTACAGCCCCAATCCCATGGATCCACTCTCTTCCTAGCAACAAATTGTAGTTTGCTCTTGATGATATAACCATAAACATTGTAGGTCTGGTAATGGTTCCCACAGTTAGGTTCAACTGTATCACCCCCATTGTCGTTCCTACCTTACCTTCATAGTTAGATAACACCATGTTGTGAGGTTTGGTGTCTGAGTCATCTTTGCCAATCTTCTTTATCATATAATGAGGGATTAGATTGACAGTTGCTCCTCCGTCTACCAAGATCTTGTTTACTCCCACATTTTCTACTTTCCCTTTTATAAACAAGGGCTTCAAATGGGCCTTCATTGCATCATCTGGCTTTTCAAAGAATGCATTCTGCTCTTCGACACAGCCATTATTCATTACATAGTAACACACAGGCTTAAGCCTATGTTGTCATCTGCCATATCATCCTCTTCGTCCTCCACTTCCATTGTTCTATCATAATCTCTAGGCAATACTGAAACCACATTGCATGTTCCGTCTAAGGACGCTTCAGAATCCGACTTGAAGTCATCAGTCACTTCTTCGTCTTCTGGCATTTTGTTGTTAGTCTTTGACATTTCTGTTATGTTGCTTGATTTGTTTTTCTGAGAAGGCTCTTCTTTTGGCAGAGACTCTCCTTTGCTTATTGCCTGCATAAACTTACTTGATTCAGCTTTATTTTTACCATCCATGTTCTGTTCTGCAGTTTCTTTTTCGGCTCTCTTTTGCCTTTGAAACCTCCTCCATTGAGACCTCGACATGGGGTTCTTCCCCTTGTAATTTTCAGAGATGTATTTTGGTTTTGGTTTTTCTACTTCCTTTTTTGCTTCTATCGAAGCACCCCTATTTACTTCAAAAATTTTCCACCTTTTCTGACCTTGGGCATCCCTTATAGGCTGGACCCACTTGTCATCATTTGCCTTGTTGGATGGCTTATAGGTACTATAACGCCTTTCTCCCATTCTCTGGTTATGATGTTCCCTTTTTCTTGGATCAAACCTCTCATTTCTGACTGGTGGGACTGCTCCCCAGTTTCCTCTCTTTTTGGCCTTCTCTACTGCTTCCAGATTGTTGGCTGCTTTTCTGTCGAATACAACACTACACCTTGGACAAAGCATGACCTCTGCATTCTTTTTCTGGAATCTTTGGATGAATTCCACCAGACTTTCGTCTTCTTTTGGATAAACAGACTTCTGATGTTCCTCTTGATGATTCTTTTTATTGGTATCTGCTTGTGTTTTCTGAGTGACCTCCACCATATGAACGTCTGCATTCTGATCACTTGTAATCTTTAGTTTGTTCATTTTTTCAATTAACATCATCTCCACAGAGATATTTCCTTTTAACTGATCCAAACTGCTTTTTGGGCGTAAGCCTTTGTGGATGTACTTACAACATTGCGCAACTGACTTTTCTTTTGGATCTTCCATTATTCTGCGCAGAATTCCATGAGGGGTGGGCTGCACGAAACTTTCAGCAGCATCTTCTTTAATTCTGGTAACGCTTTTATTCACTGGTTCGACAGTGTTGACATTGTCAGCAATTCCTATTTCCTCAATTTTGTCATGACTAAGGCCTTCAGTGGCCTCTTTTTTGGTAATGAGGACCTTGTTATCTGTTTCCTCGTCAACATCTCTGAAGAAATCTCCCCATCCTGTGGGTTTGATTTCATTGATGTTAGTTTTAGAGCTTGGTGGTGCAGAATACTTCACCATGAAGTCAAACTTTCCACTGGGCTCTCCTAGAGTGTCCCAGACCACTCCATGCTCAGTACCTTTGTTGTTATTCTTCTTGTCGAAGCCTTCACTAGCTTTGACTGTGTTCCCTCCGTCGAAGCCTTCAGTAGCTTTAATTATGTTCTCTCTATCGAAGCCTTCAGTAGCTTTGACTTCTTCTTGGATGTCGAAACTATCAGTAGTTTCTTCCGTGTTGGTGTAATCATTTATTTCTTTAGTGTCAAGATCCTCAGCAACCTTGATTATGGCTGGTTTTGCCACATAGCCTTCAGATATTACCTCATCAGCCTGATCAGTGAGATCATCAGCACCCTTCACCATGTTTACATGGGTGTCGAAGCCTTCAGCAGCTTCCATCATGTTTACATGGGTGTCGAAGCCCTCAGCAGCTTCTATCATGGTGAAGTTGGTGTCGAAGCCCTCAGTATCTTCTACCATTTCAAAACTTCCTTCAGACATCACTTCCATTTCGACCATGTTCACCATCTCCGGTTCAGCATAGTTGGCTTCCACAACCTGCATGGGATTAGAGTCGATCCTCATCTGTTGCTTAGCTTTGTCTCCAAATTTCAGCCTTCCGTTCTGAATTGCATTCTGAACAAGATCCCTGAAAAGGTAACATTGAGAAGTTTTATGACCCAACAAATTATGGTATTTGCAAAAACCTCTCTTTTTCTGTTGGTCTACAGGAGGCTCTTTAGTGCCTGCTGGTTTTATCAATTGACCATCTTTAACTAATAAGTCGAACATTTCATCACACTTGGTGATGTCGAATGTGTAAGTTCTTTTAGGGAACCTATTATTCCTTTCAATTTCGACTGGATTTTTTCCATTCGACGGAGCTAAAACTTTACACGAATACGGTGGGCCTTGTTTTAATTCTGCCAGATCAATTTCTTGTTCGTCGAAAATGACGGATTCGTTTTCGTCATAATCTTCGTCTTGACATATCCCTACATAGGCCACTCTTTCCTTTTTATTTTTATTTGATCTAAATTTCTCAGTTTTTAGCCTTTCTATTTGTCTTACTCTATCTGCTAGTTGTGCCATGTCTCTTAAATACTGGGTGTCTAATTTTTTCCTTATGGAATAATCCAGACCCCCTGCAGCCATTTCGACTAATTCTTGTTCTGGCACTTGTGTAAAACATCTAGCCTTCAATAATCTAAACCTATTTAGATAGTCATCTATAGGTTCAGAGAATTTTCTTTTGACACTTGCTAATTCCTTCAAACTTATCTTAGTTTGCCCCATATAGAATTGTTCATGGAACAATCTTTCTAATTGGGTCCATGTAAATATTGAATTCGCAGGCAAGGAAGTAAACCAAGTAAAAGCATTTTTTGTCAAAGAACTTGGAAAATATTTCATTCTTAAGTTCTCATTATTAGCTATTTCCCCTGCTTCGATCAAATAACGTGTTATGTGCTCTATGGTGGATTCACTAGTATCCCCTGAAAATTTGGTGAATTTAGGGACTTTCCACCTTGGTGGTAATTCTTGTTGCAAAACGTATTCAGACAAAGGGGAAGTATAACTAGGCCTTTGTAATCCTACGTTTACCCCATTTTGCGCCATTATTCTTTCGACCATGGCTGCAATGTTATTTTCGACAGGCAAATTGTTACAACGTATTCTTTGCTGCAATATTTCATCAGCGTTCTGGTCTCTTTGAACTATTATTCTCATAGGTTCCTGTCGAATAGGATTTTCTACACGAGGCTGTTCGACTACTACCTCTTGGTCCCTAGGATTTTCCTGAGGATTTTCTGATGGCCTTTGGTTTATGGTAGGTTCTTCTTCGACAGGCCTATTAACAGGATTTTGATTTATTTGTATTCTTTGTTGTGTTTGAGGAACTCTAAAGAAACTAGCAATACGTGCCATTTGTTCTGCCAATATCTGGTTTGTTTGGGTAGTGTTTTGTATTAAAGGGTTAAACACTTCTCCCATTTATTGGGTCAATGCCTATACCATACCATGGTTACTTTCATCCATTTGTTGACGAATTACTTGCGCAGAATGGTTCGTAATAGTTGGCATTTGGAATCTTGGTGGAATCTAATTTAATCTACTCCCATTTCCACCATATCCTGACCCTTGTAATGGTGAAGACATTTGAACCATAGCATCAGAAAACAATGGTGATGAATTATGTAAATTTGCCATCATTGAAGTTGGCATTTCGTATGGTTGTTCTCTACCAAACATGGGCATGGAATAATTAAAGAATGGCCTAAAGTTACTTCCTCCAGGAGGAGGCGTTCCCATGGGCATTGGGTGTCCTATTGTGGAAGAACCAGGCGCATTTTGGGATCCTGAAACCGCTGGTATCGAATCTGCTGATGAAGGCACAATCTGTTCTAAAACAGGGCCAAAACCTGCACTTCCTTCTGACGAAGGGATAGGATTAGATACTGGAATGATTTCATTAGGATTGTTTGAAGTATTTGGCGGATTAGCCATCTTTCTTCCTCTTGTTCTTTTTGGTCTTTCTACGTCGGTTACGACTAATTTACCGCTTCTAAGAATCATACAACGCAGTAAGAAACTTTCTAACTAAGAGGATTTGTATTAATTTTTACAATTGCACTGGTCCCACCGGGTGTGCCAATTTGTTCGCTGTGATTTCTGACGAACAACCTCTGGTTAACCAATCTTTTACAGGACTGGGTTACTTGCAGGACCAACCAAACAAGTCCTAGGACACATGTGCAATTTTGTTGTCAGATTACTCTTAGTGTTTGATAATTGTTTGTGGTTTGTTTTGTCAATGATATTAAAATCTTGAATGTTTGAATGTAAAAGTAAAGTAAACTAAAAGTTGAACAAAAAGTAAAGAAAAATGGCAAAAAGACCATAAATTTGCATAAAAGTAAAGAAACTGGAAGTAAAAGAATTGGACGAAAAAGACTTGTAATTTAAATAACTTGAATAAAATTGGTGTTCAACATATACATTTCTCCAAATATCAAACTCGTTTCTCTCACACTGGGTACTTCGAGTATTTTTTACAGGATTATTGTACAAGTTTTTCACCACCATGATTCTACAACAACTACCCTATTTATATACAAATAAAATAACTGCCTAAAACGGAAAAATCCTAACTATTTGACACTTTTCAATCTGCATGTATTCTTCTTTTCCTGAAGCTTTCACGCGTCCAACTGCCAAATGTTGTAACTTTTGAATTTGAATTCTTCCTCTTTGTGACGAAACGCTGCATCTCTTCGTTTTGTCGAATTGTCGAAGAGAACAAAACTCTTCAAACTTTATAGGATAATGCCTTTGTCGAAATCTCTTCCAACCTATCTTCTGTCGAAATGTCGAAAAGCACACCAATTCTTCAAATTCTGTCAAATGCTGAACTGTAATGAAAGTTCTTCAAACTTTGTCTGCTGAAACATTCCTCATATTCATGTCGAAGTATTTGAACATCTGGTCTTGTCGAAAATATCAAAACTTCTTCTGAATATCTTTATTTTCTTTCTCCTTTATCTGGTGACCATTTCCTTTGTAAAAACATGATTTTACATCTTAACTCATGGTGTCGAAATTATGTGCCTACACTATCCTATATGGTTTCCAATTGGGACTCATGGTTAGGACATCAATACAACAAATTATAATGGACGAAGAGTGTCATGTAGAGTATATTACAATTACATGTTTCAGGTGAATTTAGATTAATTTTAGTAGATAACATACTTAGATAAACATAGTTTAGAGACATTACATTTAACACCAACAGTTTTTCAATCAACTGTAGATCCGTCCTAATAATCAATCAACATTGTTAAATGCAGGTCGACTATTGCAACAATATGTTGTACCAAAGTGATATACATGCTGAAGTGTACCAAAGTTTACAAGGTGTTTTGCATGTTGGTAAACTAATGCATGCACTAATTAATGTAGCATAAATGTATAGTTTTAGATTAATAATTAGTTGTACTTCTAATGATAATCATTCATGTATTCTAAAACAAATGCATTTCATGAATTACCACAGAAAACATTAGAAGAAAAAAACAATATTGCCATCATTATTTATTGGCAGTCGTCGTGACATGACACCAACATTATGAATATGACACTAGTTAAAAACCCGTGCTCCCGCACGGGTGAAATGTCGAAAGAATTGACATAATTTATACATACATTAAATAGGAAATGAGAAAATGTAAATAATAAGGATGTCATTCAAAAATAACAAAATGTAATAGTGTTAATGTCAAAATACTTGTATTGTAAACAAAGAATAACAAAATTCAACATGTGTTACAAAGGATGATGACATTGTATTGTTACACACTTTTGCAAAATGATTCCAATTGCCGAACCTGAAAGAGATGGAAATAAAAGTATACTAAGATTGTAAGTAAATGAAATAAAAGCTTAATTTTGCATGGAAATTATAGTTGAAATTTAATAACCATACCATTTAAATATTTTGGAAGACTTCTTTGAAGACAACATTGTTGGTGGTAGAGAACGCCTCTTTATGTTTGTCATGTATAAGAATCTTGAGGCCCTTTTTTGATTTAACTCTAGAGATAGCCACATAATGTTGCCCATGACTAAAAACCTCTTTTGGCAAGTACAACCCAACATTGTCTAGAGACTGTCCTTGAGACTTGTTAATTGTCATTGCAAAGGAAACAATGATTGGAAATTGGCGTCTTACCAATTTAAAAGGCCATGGTGATTGCGACGGTGACAAAGACATTCTAGGAATATAAATGGTATTCCCAATATTTTTACCTGAAATGATCTTTGCTTCAATAACATGATTGGCAAGCCTAGTTACAGTGAGTCGTGTACCATTGCACAATCCTTCAGATTGATCAAGATTTCGCAATAACATTATAGTTGCCCCAACTTTCAACCTTATTGCATTATTAGGTAATCCAGAAGTTTTTAGAGCATTCAGGAACTCAGGTGTGACATGCTCATATGCATCAAAGTTAGTAGCATCAGATTTATCTATAGAATCACTACTGAAGTATTCTTTCTCATCTCCTACAATAATTCAAGAATATAAATAATAACTACATAAGTATGGTTGGAAAAATAAAATCATGAACAGAATTCAAAAATATTATTAACAATCATATTTAAATTACTAACATAAGTTTTTGACTAAATGATAATTGCATACCTGGTAGAAGGTTTGTGATATATTGGTTGATCTCATCTACTACTTCAATTGTTGAAGCTAAGATGGCACGACTTTGAAGATAATCCGAATCAAGATAGTTATGAATTAGATAAGGGTATGTATCCTCAACAATTGCCTTTATAGGATCATCAAAATTCGAAATCAAAAACTCTTCTGGGATACAAATATCAGCATAACCTTCATTTGGCTCACCCATGGTCCCATCTCCAATTTTTAAAATCCACTCAGAAAAACTTCTAATCTCTTCAATGGTAGAAGTGTTTGCACCTGTTTGCAAGCGCATGTTCTTTGTAAGCTTCAAGACTCTGCATTCATCCCAAATATAAGAAGCATTGATGGTTGCATGGATAATATCAGTTCTGGTACCTCTTGGTATAACAGGAAGAATCTGCCTGAAGTCACCACCAAAAACAATAACCTTACCTCCAAATATTTTAGATTTTGTAGTTCCACTCATAATATCATTTAAGGATTTGTCTAGAGACTGAAAGCAAAACCTGTTAGCCATAGGGGCCTCATCCCAAATGATTAGATCTGTTATCTTTAGAAGCTCGGCAAGATCATCCTTTTTATTAATGTTGCAAATAGAAATTTCAAGAGTTGGGACTGGAATTTTAAATCTAGAATGAGCAGTTCTTCCACCTGGTAACAATAAACTTGCGATCCCACTTGATGCAACAAGCAAAACAATTTTTTTCCGATACCTAAGTGTTGCTGATAAAGTGTTCCACATAAAAGTCTTACCAGTGCCACCGTAGCCATATAAAAAAAACACTCCTCCTTGTTGCCTGTCCACAGCATCCATGATTTCCTTAAAAATGCCTCTTTGTTCATCTACAAATAAGGTACAAATAATTTATATGACAATTAACAATCATTATAAGATATATAGTGTAGATGTTTAGAATTGGCAGAATTTTTGACCAACAAGAAATGTTGAATTCAGTTCAGAATGTCCTATCAGATGTTGGGACATTATCAAACAGAGTATAAGAACTTAATTCAGGATGTCAAACCAGATGTTAGGACATTGTGTAAATGATTTAAGTTCAGTTTTTCAGGATGTCCCAACAGATGTTGTGACATCTCAAACCTGCTACCAGAATTAATTAATGACTAACTGATCTGAGATATTTAAGGAAAGTTATCTGGAATTAATTATGGATGGACAAAAACAGAATAAGGCGCATCTGTAGGGAGTATTGTTATGAGGCTTCAGCATAATCAGAAGAACTAAATCACCTAGAATCTAGGAAGTAACAAACCCTAATTCAAGGTGGAAGCTGCATGCGTTTTAGGACTGGATTAACCTACAGAAAGCCCAAAATACAAACACCTATTTAATCAACAGAAACTCACAGAATTGAATACGAATTTCAGAAGACAAAATAGGGTGTTGGTTGTTTTAATAGCAGGTTGTTTTTAATTGTACCACTTTATGAGCTTTTAAGCAAAAGTGCATTTGTGACTTGATTGAAACTGTGAAGTAAGATCAAGCTGTTTTGTTTGAAGGATGACTTCAATTTCATTAAACTTGTAAACAAAATCACTGTGTGATTGAGGGGGAGTGAGTTGGTACTCATATCTAAGTTGTGTCTTAGGTAGAAATTGCATTGGGTAGATATTAAGTGAAAGATTAAACTGGGTGGTTTAAGTCTAGAATTAATATTACTTATAGTGGATTTCCTCCTGGCTTGGTAGCCTCCAGATGTAAGTGTGGTTATACACTGAACTGGGTTAACAAACTACTGTGTTGTTTAATTTTCTTGCACTTTAAGTTTTGGTTAAATCTGTCAAGTGTTGGAACATCTCATAGGACATCTCATACCTGATCACAGAATTTCATATAGTTTAAACATATTTTATGTCACACTTATATTACCTGTAAGAGAAGAGTACAACTTTAAAAATAATTCTTCTTGAGCAACAGAATCATATTGACGCTCATCATAAATAAGTCTATTTCCTAAGTTCAACACAACAAAATCTGTTGGATATGGCATTGTCTTGTAGTCCTTCAAACTTCTGGTATTATTTTGTAATAATTTCTCAATAGCCACCAATGTCAGTTCTTTTAGCTCTTCATCAGTTAGTGTCAAACCTACACTCCATTAATAGTTTAACACAGCTATTAAGATAGCCTAATATATCATAAGTGCAAGAAAAACACATCAACCATTATATGTCATTCATGATCCAAATTTGTAACACTTCATGAAATATTGAAACAACTTCACATGATCGTACAATTCATTGATTTCATTCAAAAAACTATAAACTAATCCAACAGTATGAAGGATGTTCTAACCATAATTCTAATAAAATAAGCCTTATATCATGTTAGTGTGAGGATTAAAAAAACAAACAACTTTGCCAATATATTTCTCAAACTCCATAAGACAATGTTATAATTTGTGCAAGCAAAGTTAGGTATCTCGTAATATCTAAAGTAACTCACAATTAATTCTAAGTAATTTAATTCAAGAATCAAATCGATAATGGAGTGAAAAATGACTCAAGCATGGTATTTTGAATAAGTATTATTATGTGTCAACGACATGAATAGGAAAAATAAAGAAGGCACGAATGTCATACATTGATCTCTTGTTAATGCACGTTGTTCATAAAGGATACCATCGGATAAATACAACCTTGTCTTTTTCCACACATGTTCGGGTCGGTTTATGGAAGAGGAACACAACATGGTTACAAATAACCTACGTAAGAAGTGGCCGGAACCCCAAACATGTGCCTCTTTAATTGCCTCAACAAATTCTTTATCATCTTGTAGGAAACCCATGGCAAAGCACGCACCTCTAAAAGTTTTATGTTGTTTTCCATCAACTTTCTTGATATCATCATAACATAAAGGGCCCTTTTTGATAGTAAGCATCATCCTTAAATAAAACAATTCACCTGTACTTTGAGGAACCCAAATGAGACGACCAGTTGTATACCCTTGTTTCCTTGGCTTCCAAGTCCGACTTTGTTTATGATAAACAAATTTAGAAACAAAGTCACCATACGTGAGTAATCTTGCTTCTTCATAAGCTTTGTTTGCCTCAAACCAAGAAGTAAACATTGATTCTGTTACACTTGGTTTAAGTAAAACATTACCAACTTGCTTGTAGTCTTTGTAGTACACAGAGTTTTCACCTTCCATGTGAAAATACAATCTCTCTACATCTGGCTTTCTTCCGTGAATGGAATAAGAAAATATACGCCAACATGCTTCACTCGGTGATATGTATCTACAATCCAAGTATTGCTTTATTTCGTCGACATTGTTTTTGTCCTGACCTTGTATCACAGCGGAAACTCTATCAGAACCTTTGTTAATGTATTTAAAAAGGTATTTGATTGAAGTACTTTGATTGCACCACTCCATGTTGATGTGTGCTTCGTACTTCAATAACAGACTTGGGTTATGAGGGACAACATGACGACTATCAAGAATGACTCCATTTTTCTCAATTGTGTGTCCATTGTTTCTTCTCCTATAAACGGGATATCCATCTTGGTCGACAATAGTTGTTGCTTGAAATTTTTTTGGAAAAAACTTTGAGCATTTTCTATCCTTCATGCAAGGAGACCTAAGATTTGCCAATCCACAAGGACCATGGACCATATGAGATTTAACCAAAGTGTACAATCGTGGTTGTTCCAAGGGGTCGGGAACTTCAGCACTAATGATCTTGTCAATGTCTTCTGGTCCTGGATACTTGTTTGAAGGATGCAAAAAGATCAAGATATGTGCATGTGGATGTCCTCTCTTTTGAAACTCAATTGTGTACATATCTAGCAAGTGAAAAAACGCAATACGTTAGAAATAATTTTGGGAAGGAGTATATATGTAGAATAAATTAAATATCTAAAAAAATATAGAGAAAGAATTAGCTCACATGTTAAGACTTTGCCTAGTACTCCCTTCTTGGTTAAATCTGATAGCATTTGATCAAACATGATTTTGAATATTTTTGAAATAATATCAGGTCGATCTTGTGGTTTCAAATGAAGAGGTGCAAGTAATCTTTGAATTTCTGGCCAATTTGGGTTGCATGTAAATGTTATGAACAAATCAGGAAATCCAACTTTACTACAAATAGCCATCCCATCATAGTACAATTGATCCATAAACCGACGACCACCGACAAAGGATGAAGGCAAAACAACTCTTTTACCTATGCTTGAACCTGGAGTTTGACTTTGTTCGCCTTCTTCATTAAGAGTATTGTACTTGGACACCCGAAGTTTTGGTTGATTTTTGCGAAGCCAATTTAATTTCTCTGATTCTATCATAGTGTAACCATCGACCAAAAATTGTTGGAACAACCTTCGCGAACACAACAGAGTCTTAGCTTCGGTTAACCTGGTTTGAATGCGATATGAAAGCCATTCCCTAATTGTAAGTCAGTTTCTAATGCTATTGGTGAACATGGCCCTATCTCTATGAGCAATGTTAGGCCTATACCCGTCTTCACCATATGGAAAAATCAGAGGATACTGAAAAGCCATGTAACTGGCATGGAGCTCGTTGATTCTTTGAAGTCTTCCACCTTTTTTTTGCATTATTATATCCCTCATTTCTGCTGTGTCGATATCACCAACAATCAAGGCAGCAACTTCGAAAACTGTAGGTTGATTATAGACCCTTCCATCTGTGGATCTATCAGAAATCAATTTCAGCTTCAAATTTTGAGTATCACCGCTCTCCAACCAATGCTTTGCCATTTGAAAACACTTAGCATGAGGATTGTGTTCATAGAGCATTGTAGACAAAAGTTGTACAACTATGGGATCAATGTTGCTGGGGTTCCTGAAAATGAGAAGTAACATAAATTTGTCAGGAAAAGTAATCCTTAACATTGGACATGTACTTGGAACAGACAATGTGCATCAAATATTTTATACCTCAAACCTTGCATTCTATTCTGAACTTCATTCTCTGTGTCATAGATATATAATTGGGCAAACTTAGGTGGTTGACCATCTGGAGGTAACAAACTTCCAATTCGATGACACGTTTGACCTTGTATCCTTAGGTTAGGAGGTCCGCGTCCATCGTTAAAACGGTTGTGCAACTTAGCCCCAGGTGATGTGAAGGCAAACATCATATTATAAGTTCTGATTTGTTGTTGAAATTTCCTGCTATCTACACTATTGTGATCAAACAAAAGCTTTGCTAATATGTTTGGAGGTTGTTTCAGCTTTGGAATTTCAACTTTGCCATTCCCACAACACAACATAAACTTCGGATTAGCTGAGTGTGAACTTTTGTGCATCCTCTCTTCATACCACATCATGGCATTACAAAAATGGAATTCTGTAAGAAGCTCACCGATGTCGTAATATTCTGCATAGGGCATGGCATTTTAGATAAATGTCTTACATTGAAAGTTATCATCCATGTTGTAATATGACAGAAAAAAGTGTAATGAAAGTCACCTAGAGAAGATGTGGTTGTTTTCTCATTCATTGTAAAAGTTGCATCGTCGTTGTATGGTTCTGAACCGTAGTCATCGTCGGAGAGATATGCTATTTAGTAAAAGTTTGTTAATAATTTGCGTTATAAAAAAATCTGACATATCCAGCATATTAGCAGTCACTAAATGCAAGCATGTTATGATACTCCAAAAAATATAAAAAGACTTACTTGCAAAAGGATCGAAGTCGCTATCATTGTCGGAGTCGGTATTAAAATCCAAATTACCTGTAGGTGTAAAAATAGGACATCTAGCCTCATGCGTGTCTTTGTTATTAGATGTGGTATTTGAGATTGGTGTATGTACAGGAAAAACAATTGGTTGAGTGTCTTGGGGTACCTGCTGATTACAGACAATATTGCAGCCCTGTTTCCTGTTTAAAAAATTAAATGTTTATTCAAATATAAATCCAGAAATGATGTGAATGACCAAGTAGTCTGGTTATGATGAATGTTAAAACATGTACCTGGACTGTATTGATATACCGGGAGTTTCGTTAGGCGCGGTAGTCGTTGGATTTATATTCTCGATAGGAAACTTTCTGCTCAAGTTCAATGCCATATGTGGAACTCCCAACTGTTTCTGTGGCCTTCCACGACGTGGTCTGTTTTTGGACTTACATCTGTTCACAAAACCACAGTTTGTTGCAACAAAGTAGATTTACAGTAGCATGAACAATGAAATTACAGAATAAAATTTATGACTTTGAAGAAACAGTATATTGTTCAGCTTTGAATTGTAATATAAGGTCAGGCTCTAATTTCGATCACCATAACATTGTTCACATTAGATATAATAGTAGCCTATAACCAACATAATTTGTAAAGTCTAATTCTTAAAATATGTGTGATACGACATTGGGTTAAATACGACAATGTGACTAACTACCGTAGAAAAAAACTTAGGAATCAAGTAAACTAACTTACATGTCATTTTGCGAAGAACTTCCAATCTCTATAAAGTTGTGTTGCTGAGAAGGCAAGGGTGCCGCATTAAAATTGATGGCCAAAGGTGCAAATGTAACAGTTGACTTCCAACTAACAGCAGCATGTTCAGTAGCAGGAAAAAAAAACTATGAGATTGAAGATTCATGTTATGGTTCAAGTTTGAACATCATATCATTCTATATTGTAATATAAGGTCAACTCCAATTAGGTAATGTAGTTTACATAATTTCGAACAACATTTCATTTTAAAATTAAGATAAAGGTATTATGGTGTATAATAAATCTTCCAAAAGAATAAAACTAACTTACGTGGCATTTTTAGAAGAACTTCCTAATTCGACAAAGGTGTTTTGTTGTGAAGGCAATTGGGCAGCTTTAATACCGATGGTCATCGGCATTAATGTATCATTTGTGGTGGCCTTATCAGTTGATGAAAACTTTGACAATAAATTTGTTTCCAATGATTGTATCTGGCACAACTTTAGATTAGATCGCATACAATGTCTTGGCTGGCTAGGCTATGAACCAAGTCTTGCTGGACTTAGAAATTTACCGTCTACGCGATTACTTGGCGTTGACTTCCTATTTTGAAATGACTGAGTGATTTCCAACAAAGGTTGTCTACTTGTGTCAACATTTGGAGTCAATTGAGTAAGTTGTTCACTTGTATGTCTCAGTCGTTTGGAACGATATTCTTTCATTATCAATGATCTCCTGGCTCTTGCCTTTTTCCCGGGAAAATTTCTACCATAAGGGTCCATTATTGGCTTTAACTTGGTGATCTACAACAGTCAGGTAAACATTAAATTAGGAGAATGTTACCACCCATCAGTGAATGCAGCATTTCAATATGTTGACACAAACATATAGTACAATGTCAAAGATACATGATCTCAATACTTTGTCAGCCTAGCATTCAATTTCAAAAGTAAAACCGTGTAGATATTTCAACCAATGATTAGCAGAAATATATTTTACAATAGAAATCAATGGTTTCATTGGTATATAGGCCTACCAAGCAACATCAACAAATGGTATCAAAACATGAACATTGGTTGTATAAATAACATTCAGCTTACCAGCTTAAATTAATAGGACCATGTTCACAATTTATTGCAACCAACATCATTCACTTTTAGGTTTTGCTACAAAAGTGGTAGTACCATAGACAGGTTAACATTGTATTCAATGCTGGTATTCTGCAACATTCTTATTAAAGTGCCATTCTGCCACAATCAATGACTTCAATTTATAACAGACAAATACTTATGTGGTGTATGAGTTGCATCTGCTTAATGTGTGAATCGTTTCTAACATTAACAAATAACTTACATGTTATCTATGTAAAGCTCCATCAATTGTCCCAATACTACAACAATTATACTACATGTTAGTAATAATGCAAAGACTAACCTTGTTCTAGGGAAAATTTTGTTTAGCAGGACTAAGGAGTTGATTGTGTTGCAAGATAATTGATCAATTTTCTTCCAAAGAGGTCAAATATTTGACTTTTTGGTTTACAGAACATATTACTATTATTTGTTTTTTGAAATGTAGATGGTTTTGTTGATGAAATTAGTTAGTTTGATTAGCAAAACTAAACAGGCCTTCTCCTAGTCTAATTAGTTAGAAATTAGTACAGTTTGGTTAGCATCCAACTTTAACAGTAAAAACCTAATTGTTTGGTTCCTGCTTGTTATGGTTTTTTTCAAAATAAAGCAATGGCCATGATGGATATAATCTTTTGGGCAATGACAAATCGAAATCTGGACCAAACTACTAATTAAACTATGTATAAATTCTGCTCACAGTAAAGTTTGATGTGAAAGGTTTCATATTCTAAGTTATTTAATAAAAGGATAGCCAAAAAAATGAAAGTAATAATGCCTTGTAGTACCTGTGTGCAGACTGCATATGTAGTACCTGCTGTGTATTTGCAGCCTAAGATTCATTGGAAACCGTTTCATGGAGTTGCTTATGGGAGTGGCTCAGGTTGCATTTAAGGTGCTTCTGAAAAATCCTGTCAGTACTCCCTATTTTATGGAATTAATGGAATAAAAAAATATTAAGATTGTTATAGTCAGTTCAAAAAGGAAAAATAGTAAAGCAAGACAAGGAAATAATTGTATTTTATATATAGTTAAACAACAAAGTGGAACAATATGAACCTGGCTGTTTTCAATGCTATGCTATGCACAGTGTAGTAGTCAACATCAGCTGCAAAAAAAAGCTATAGGTCATTGTCAAACCTATGCACTTTATCAACCGCGCAACATCAACCAAATAGGAAGTGGTAAATGTGATCTGCATAAAAGGTTTGGAGGTTTAGCTGAATAATTCGAAATTTTAGGCCAAAAGTAAAGTGAGACAAATAGATTCCCTTAATATGTAGATCCATTTGTTGTGTGACTTACAATGGAAAGCAAAAGACTTATTCATTAATTAAGTTAAAAAACCATAGCAAAAAGAACTGAATATTATACAGGTCCCTCTCTTATAAGTTTTGAAATAACACAGTTGGATGATGAAGTATCTTGATCCTTTGAGTTTAATAAAAGTATAACATATTAGTAAAACAAAGTGAACTATTTTTCAATATTGGTAATGTGAATATTATGACATTTAATAGTTCATAGGTTGTTCCAGAAATGAAGACTTAGACATGAAACAAAATGGTTGTCATAAAAAGTCTTAGACAATTTAATAGTTCATGTGTGATAGTGTAAACAAAGTCAGCTGTAAGTGTAAACTATCAGATCCTGTGTATATCATACTGTTTAATAGTTCATGTGTGATAGTGTAAACAATTTAATAGTTCATGTGTGATAGTGTAAACTATTTGTCAGCTGTGTATATCATACTGGTTGTAGATGTTGTGTTGGATTCTGTCTTTAAATTGTGCAAAGAGTCTAAAAATTTTGGGTGGATATTCTGTTATACAGTAAAATTATAAGAAGCATAAGTGTATATTAATGATCTTATAACAGAATCCAAATTTTGTGATGTGTATACTGTTTCATTAGTATTCAACAACCTATATAATGAAAAATGTGAATCCAACCAATATATATAATGTGGAATATATATATATAATGTTGTTAAGGCTATGAAATAAACTCGAATTAGTCATTATAAAACATGAAATAGATCATTTAATGTTTGAAGTACGGATCAAATATTGGAACATGCATCATGGCACAACACAGAATAAAAACCACAAAATGCCTATCCATACAAATTAACTGTTTAGTCATAATGCATCAAAAAAATTAAAGGTCATCAAGCAGGCCTTTCTTTCTACTCCTTCTTTAAATGCTTGACCTTCTTACCAGATTTCCCCTTAGTGGCGGATTGTTTTGGAGTCAGTTCTTCAACATCAATAACATCATTTGCCAAGTTTGTTATAGCAACCCTCTTTGAAGGAGTACTGTTTGAGCTTGCAAAAGGGCTCCAAGGATGGTTTGCAACAGAGGATGGTTGAGCTGAGTGAGATTGTTTAGAAATTTGTAAGACCTGTGTAATTCATGTGCTAACATCAACAACAACAACCAAAATAATAGATTTTATTTCATAAAGGAAAACAGTTGGATGATTTGATTTAATAGTAGATGGCATACATCTAGTTTGTTTGGTTCATTGGTTGGAGAGGTATCGTCAATGAACATAGCTGGAGCATTTGAAGTATGCTGCAAAAAGGCAAACATTTACCTAGTTATTATGAAGTTTTGGCTGAAATCATATAGTTTAATTGTTCAAAATAGAGAAGTGGTACCTCATTTGGAGTGAGGTAGTTGTCAAATTTCTGGTAAAGGTTGTCCTCGTTAAGAATTGTGACTATAGAGAATTGATCGTAAAACGACTGATATTTGATACGAAACACCATCTCTCTATTCAAAAGAACATCTAGGTGAGCAGGCCAGATCTTAGGATTGTCCTCTCCAGCCTACAAAACAAACAAACTGATCAAGTAATGTGTCAGGCAAACAAATGATGTGTTTAAACAAATTTGTTTAGTTTCCATATAAGAACATAATATTTCACCTCCTTCATAACTTGTCTTATCTCCATAGCAGTCTTGTTAGTGAAAGGAATACAATCCTTATCCCAAAAAACAAAGGTTCCTTTGTGGTTATCATATTCAACTTCAACTTCTAGCTTGAATCTTTGAAAGCAAAGGAATAAACTGTTACAAAGATTTTAATATACTTGAAATCAGTATATAAAAACCAGAATAGACATGGCAGGCTTACTTAGTGATAGGTTTCACATCTGAGACTCCACACGAACACACAAATCTCGCACCTATTGATTTGTTAGAAGTATTACACTCAGGGCAAGTCTCAAAATACCAACCAAACTTGGATGCTTTGAAACGTTGGGTAATGCCGATAGTAGTTGCAAAACAATCCTAAAGCGTAAAAGATACATCATAGTATGGTTAAAGATAAATATTGAACAAAAATCTATTGATCTACAATACTGAATCATAAAATAGTCACACATTTCCAAGTTCACAGATGGCACAGATTCTCTTAACCTCATTGAGGCCCGTCCAATTTTTGTTACTTGATTGAATGGATGAATCACAAGTTAAAGAGTTTGACATTGAAGATGCATTAGGCAAATCACATGTTCCAAGACTGAAATTTATATAGATATCAATTAACATGTGCGTGTAATAAGATTTGCAAATGAACTAATATGATGTGAAATGATAGACAATTACCTGGACTTGAATTCCACAACTTGGGGATGATCCAAGTTAATGTATAACTTTGAACCGTTCCATGCGTTAGACAGACTTGGTAATCCAGGAACTGTATTAATTTATTGAAATTTTGATTAATGAATATGAAAAATATGTCATTAAATATAGTGTATTAATATATAACTGTATAAAGCAAAGGCAAACCTTTATTTGTCTTGCACTAAGCATGAGTCAATACAATAACTGTAGGTCCTGCATCTTTGGTCAGATTGTTGTAATTCATGAACTGCTTGCCGTAATCATCCCACAACACGACTTCAATGACATTGCCTTCAATGTCACGTAAAGTGATGTTGGCGCAAGACTTTTTCCCACCGCCTCCCATTTGCGTCTTCACAACATCTTGTAAAACACCGATAACATCTGTAATTATGTAACAATAAGTATGGTCACATGTTCTTAAAAAACAGATACAAATTAAGAAGCCATATACTCACCATACAACAAATCAGGTTTGAACTTTCCATTGAGAAAGTTCTGAATAGCGTGGAAGTTAAACTTCTGAATAGGTATTTCTGGTATCGCTACTTGTGTCACGGTAGTGCCTCCATTGAATACAACCTTAAGTGGGTTAGAACATACTTTGTATGGGCCATCGTTAATGACCGGCTCTCCGTTATACAAATAGTAAGTTGCATTCTCCTTAAGTTGTTCTTGCCAATCTTTGAAGTCCCGACTTCGTGTAATTACATGAATCTGGTCTGCCTGTGATATAAAAGAACAGAGAAATATCAGTTCATTAAATTTGATGTTAAAATACATAAGATGTTGAAGAACATATAAATAACCTTGCCGTGTAAAGACTGAGAAGCATTTCAGATATTTTCAAAGATTTAAAACATGTTTAAATGGATAGCTATTTCAGGACAAATATAAACACAAGGTATTGTTAAAATAGATAGGAATTCCATGATGTACAAATAGTGTTGACATGAAAATACATAAAGGCATAACATGAAGGTGTTGTTGTGAGGGCGAATGTGTCATACCTTTTCATCCTGGATCACCATTTCAAGGTGTTGTTGGCCATTAATCTCCTTAACTACCCACAAGTCAACCACCCTGATATGCATCTTCCAAACTTGGTTACCTTTGACCAGATCCTTGATAAGAATGGGAGCCCTTGACATTGTACTCTAGAGCAACAAATGAAAGGGAAATGACATTATAAAGAAAGACAACTGCTCCATATCAGAAACATGAAAAAGCAATTTCTGTAAGTATTTTCGTATTCAAAGCTGAAGTAAAACAAAGGCTTAAAATGAACATAAGTATTTTTCAAAGCAGAAAGAAAGCTTGAATCTATGATGGTTTCTGCAAATGAAAAAGAAAGTGTATGACTTTGTGAATGAGACAGTGAAACTGTGCAACCATTTTCGAAAAAACTGATATACGAAACCATTTTCGATTCATCAGAAAACTATGAAACATATGAACTTGAATGTTGAAGAAAGCAAATGGATTACTTCTACAAACCTGATATTTCTGCTGACTCAAAGCTCGAATGGATCGTTGCGAATAATCTGAAAAATGTATGTTACCAAGATCAGTGTCAAGACAAACAAAAGGCAATGTGAAAACCATGGAGATGGAGAAAAAAGAAGGAAATCTGAAACTACCTGATTTTGCTTTCTTTCTGCGGATGCTGAAGCACAACGCTATGGAGATGTTGAAATGATAGATTGTGTTTGACTTGTAAGAGAGGGATCATACACGTGGCGAATTTTTGTGGTAATGGATAAAGTTGTATGAATGAATTAGATAGTTATTGTATTGTCCTTTAGTTAGTGCAAGTGAAATATTTAGTAAGGTCATTTCAGGTAGTTTGTGCAACATTTTTGGGTAATTGTTTGATAGTAGATGGCTATTGTTCTTCATGGTGGTAAACCAAATATTTTTCTGACAATGACATGCAATCCTTCTTAGAGTGAGATAACATCAATACTTTTTCCTTTTCAAACACCATAAGATAGTCCAAATTTGCTAACATGAATATTTCATTCGAAATTAGAGAAATTAAAGGATGATGTTATTAATAAATGGTCTTAGGAAAGGTTAAAAGCTATATGTATGTCACTAAATTTAAAAAACGAGGATTGTCGCATGTGCATTTGTTATTGGTCTTAAAATGTAACGACAAATTGCGTGACCCAGAAGAGTATAATAGTGTGATAAGAGTAGAAATACCTAAATTAGAATGTGAACCTCAGTTACATGAAGCAATTGTAAAATATATGATCCACAGACCTTGCAACATAATCAATCGAAATTCCCCATGCACGAAAGACAAACATTGTAAAAAAAAGGCATCCCAAGCAATTCTTGGATAAAATTCGTCAAGGCACTGAATCATATCCTGAGTATAAGAGAAAGTTTGATGAACCTATATTGTTAGGTAAAGATAGGTCTATCGATAATAGATGGGTGGTTCCTTATAACCCTAGGTTACTGTTAAAGTATGAGTATCACATAAATGTAGAAATTTGTAGTAGCATTAAAAGTATCAAAATGTCTATACAAATAAGTGTACAAGGGACCTGATAGTGTTGCTATGGAGGTTCACAAAGGATCATACACAGATGAAGTTCAACAATATGTTGATGTAAGATGGATTTTTGTTTGCGAGACATTATGAAAAATATTTTGATTCACTCTTTACTGATTATATCCTTCAGTTGAAAGATTACAGATCCACTTGCCGAACCACCATCAAGTATGATTTTATGATCATCAACGAATTGCCGATGTGTTAAATAATGAACGCAATTCCAAAATAATACTCACACAATTATTTGCATGAAATCTAAGAGATTTACAAGTAAGAAATTATTTGTATAGAGAGATTCCATAGCATTATTATTAGAACAAGAGGGACGAGAAATGGCATCACAGGCGGTCAACAAGAAAAGTTATCGAGAGAATCTATACGGTATCACCTTCGGAGGGAGAGAAGTTTTACTTGCAAGTATTGTTATCTCATGTCATTAGTCAAACTGGTTGGGAATATTTTCTTACAAATAACGACACTCCTTTCAATACATTTAAAAAATCAGCCGAGGATAGGGGATTTTTAGAGTCTGATCATAATATTCGTGATTGTTTGGTCGAGGTTACGAGTCTCCGAATGTCATATGCTTTACAAAGTTTATTTGTGACGATTCTAATAATTTCTGAACCTACTGATGTTAGAAGCCTTTGGAATGAGTTTTTTTGTACACATATGGCAAATGATTATCAAACCACAAACAATGTTGTGGAATCAGTCTTCACTAATATTATTGAATGACTTGAATGAACTCTTAAACTTGCACGGTAAAAAAATAATATTATTATCTCCCTCCATCTTTACCCCCTAATACAATAGAGGGAAATTCAATTCCAAGTGTTGTACAAGAGAAGTTAGCGGTCGATATCCCAAAGAAAATATTGAATTTGTTGCTAAGTTAAATAATGACCAAGTGATTGTGTTCAAAACCATTATGAATGTAATTGATCAAAAACACAGTGAAGTAATTTTTGTTAATGGTTCTGGAGGAATAAGTAAAACATTCCTTTATTGAACATTAACGACAAATTTAAGAAGTTGAGGAAAAATATTCTTAACAACTGTATCATCTGGTATAACTGCAACATTGTTACCCGGTGGTAGGACTGCACACTCTCGATTTAAGATACCTATCGATATACAACCGAGTTCCATTTGTTGTATTCAAAAGAAAAAAGATCTTGCAAATGTTGTTGCAATAATTTGGGATAAGGCCTTAATGACAAACAAAAAATTGCTTAGAAGCCTTAGATCGACCATTACAAGACATTTGTAGCAACAATGCTCCATTTGGGGGGAAAGTTATGATCATGGGGGGAAGATTTTTGTCAAGTTCTTCCTGTTGTAAGAAAAGGTACTAAGACATAAATGATTTTGGCTTGTATTGTTCAATCTCATTTATGGGCTCATACCAAGATTTTGCGTTCGCGTCAAAATATGCGATCATTACATGATCAAAAGTTTGTAAAATTTCTTATGCACATTGGTGATGGTGTTGAACCTACCAAACTAGATGACATGGTGAGGTTACCTCCACAGATTGTAATCCCTTGGGAAGGTGATCATTCCATACAAGTACTTATCTAACATATTTTTCTTGATTTAGAATTGCATGGTTGGAATGCCCTTTATATGGTTCAATGAGCTATTTTGACACCAACAAATGATGATTTCCAAAAATTGAATGATATAATTATCCACTAGTTTTTATGAGAAGAGCATAATTTGTTGTCATTTGAAGAGGTTGAAGGGGATGACAATAATTTATACCAACAAGAATTATTAAACTCAATTGTGCAAGGTAGTTTGTCACCATATATTCTAACCGATAAAAAGGGTCCACCATTGATGTTGTTGCGAAATCTAGATCCTATATATGGATTATGTAATAGGACACACTTATTATGTTGTGGGTTTTTTTTTATAAATATGTTGGATGTGGAAATCTTGACAAGAAACAACGCAGGAAAACGAGCTTTCTTTCTAAGAATTATAATAAAAACATCTGCAAGTGATGAGTTACCCTTTATCCTCAGTAGAAATCAGTTTCATGTGCGATTAAGTTTTACAATCACATTAAATAAATCACAAAGATAAACCATTCCAAATGTTGGAATATATCTTCCACAACATGTTTTCAGTCATACACAGGTATATGTGACTTTATCGAAGGTGTTTAATAGACTACGACAAGTTTTAACTAGGAAAGGAAATTGAAAGGATAAGATGGTAACAACAACAAAAATTAAGTCTTTAAACAAATTCTTTTATCACACCCGCATGTATTCATTAAGTACATTAAAAAAATTGCTTACACATTGATTCTCGTTTTGGTTACATGGATTACCAAGATTATATTGTATTCTTTATATGATAACTAAATATATAGTATTATTTTTCTTTAATATACAACCAAACTAGAACACAATGAAATCTTTCAATTTTGTTAGCAGTTGAGATGGAAGAATGTTGAAACTTGCTTTGACATAAAAGTAAATTATATTTAACCATTTCTTTTATTTTATATATATATATATATATATATATATATATATATATATATATATATATATATATCAATTGGGTCATATTTATTCTTACTATTCTTACTAGGGTTCAAACGGACACTCTCGTATATGTCTGTCCGTTTTTTTTAATGCGCACAACATAGAAAAATAAATATATGTATATATTTTTTTTAGTTCTTATTGTACGTCGCATTAAAAATATCATTATTTATACACACTTAAGTAGACTTAAAATCAAGATGATAAATGTATATTTTAAAATTATTTTAGTGAATTAAGTATATATACTGATTTTATTATTATCTCATTAAAATATTAGAGTTCTTTTGAGAGTACCTATGCTTTATGAAGTTTTTGTTATACATTCCATTAAAAATAATATTATTTAAAAATGATTAGCATAGTTTAAATTAAGATGATAAATACTTATTTTGAATATGCTTTAATATTTTAGTCTCTCACTCGGACTCACAATTCTCATACCGTTTTAGTTTATTGCGCTAACACATATATGTCTTTTATGAAGATTTTGGTATATATATGTCATACTAAAACTAATTCTATTTAGACACAATTATTATAATTAAATAAAATTAAGATAACAAATAAATGTATGTTGTCTAAATATGGTAATAATTATTACATTTTGAAAATGGTAAACAAAGATATTCAAAATTATATTCAAGAACTGAAGCCTACAAAGTACTATTTATATTGTGTAGCCAATATCCGAAGATTTTTTTCTCTGCAATTGTTTTCCATAGAAAAACAAAAATGTAAAACTCTCATATTAGAAGTTTTTTAGAGGAAAATATAGTGAAATTAATACTAAGTAGTGTAATATAGTATTTTTTTACCTAGTAAAGATTCGAATCAATTCTTCATACACCTCTTTATCAAAGCACTCTTGAGTTTTAGAAACTACAAATACATGACAAAATATTGTATCAACAAATAAATACATTCAAAACACGTGACTCGTTTGAATATAATATGGTTTATCGTAACGTAAATAAATGTATATCTGGAGAATAAAGATACATTGTTTTAGTTTAGATTAGGTAGAACAATAACTCTGACTTATTTTTGAATTACGTGGATTTCTGGTAAATGAACTTAGTAAATATATATGGTTTTATTTACATAAACTAATAATAAAAGTTAAATTAATGCCTTCAAAAATATTCTAGGGATAAATATTCTTAAATGAATAAAATATAAACTTTATCATTTGAGATATTATTTCTCTTTTCACCAGTTTTCAAAGTTGTGTTTTATTAGTTATCACTATGAAGCTTCAACCGACATAGTAAATTTTTAGACGTTGACATATTTTAATAAGGATGATAAAAGTGTTAGTGAAAGAGTGGTGAAAATGCAACAAATTTTTTTATTTTTTTATTTATAAATATGGCGAAAAAGGTAAATACACCTTATTGCTAAGTTTACCGATATATAAAATTGTTTATTCATCCTTCCATGTATTCCATTTATCTTCAAAGTCTACTATCTAAAATTTACTACATAAAAATAGTGAGAATAAGTATGACCCAATTGATATATATATATATATATATATATATATATATATATATATATATATATATATATGTATATATATATATATATATATATATATATATATATATATATATATATATATGTATATATATATATATATATATATATATATATATATATATATATATATATATATATATATATATATATATATAATGATTAAGTATAACTTACTTTTATGTCGAAGCAAGTTTCAACATTCTTCTGTCTCAACTCCTTACATAATTGGAAGATTTCACTGTGTTCTAGTTTGACTGCATATTAAAGAAAAATAATATTATATTTAGTTATCATATAAAGAATACAATATAATCTTGGTATTTCGTGTAACCAAAATGCGGATCAATGTTTGTGCAATTTTTTAATGTACTTAGTGAATACCTATGGGTACGATAAAAGAATTTGTTAAAGATTTTTTTGTGTAGTCACCATCTTCTCCTTTCAATTTTACTTCCCTAGTTAAAATTATTGTCGTAGTCTATGAAACACCTCTGGATAAAGCAACATATAACTGTCCATGACTGAAAACATGTCGTGGAAGATGTATTCCAATATTTTGAATGGTTTATCCATGCGTTTTATTGTAATTGCAAAACTTAGTCACATAAGAAACTACTTTCTGCTAAGGACAAAAGGCAACCCATCTCTTGCAGATATTTTAATTTTAATTTCGGGCAAGAAAGCTTGTTTTCATACGTTGTTTCCTGTCAAGATTTCCATATTTAACATATTCTTTAATAAACAACGACATAATAACCACGTCCCATTATACAATCCATATCTAGGATCTAGTTTTCGTAACGACATCAACGATGCACTTTTTCTTCTTCTTAATCTTTAGAATATGTGGTGGCAAACTACCTTGTGCAATTGAGTTAAAAATTTTTGCTGGTATAAATTATGAGTATCCCCTTTAACCTCGTCAAACGACAACAAATTATACTCTTTTCCTAGAAATTGGTCGCTAATTATATCATTCAATTTTTGAACATCATCATTTGTTGGTTTCAAAATAGCTATTTGTACCATATAAGGGTCATCCCAACCATGTGTCGCTCCCACCAAATGACACCCAAGGTCAAGAGGGGTACAGACGCGAACGGTCGGCGAAAAGGAGGAGAGAACACACAAGGGTGAACTCAGAAAGACAAGAGTCGCCAGCTAGGCATTTTTATCCCGGAGGAAAGGTAATGCTGCATAAACCTAAGAAAAGATGGATAAGACGGTTGCGAACCAGAGAGACTGAGAAAGGGGGTTGGTTACAACCTGGGAAGGTATTAGCACCCAGATTGTCCGTCGTACTCGACGGGATCCACGCTTAAAAGATTTGTGTTTTAAAGGGGTAATGTCAGTGCAATCTGTGTATCAAAGCTGGAAAGAATACAAGTGTCAGTGTCAAAGAAAAGTGAAGTGAATAAAAGAAGTGTCAGTGCAAGGAAAGAGTATGAAGCTCAAGACTATGAGGCTTAAAGAGTAATGCTGGAAGGAGGGGAAATATACAGAGACTTTTGTTCGATAACTGTTAAGTTATGCCTACGTATCCTCTCGCGCAATGAGGAAGTCAGAACACCGTAGTTCGACCCAAAGAGACTGAAAGATAAAATAACTTGATGAACTGCTTGCTTGTCTATGCTCAAGTGTGTGACCTGTCTGGCTCAGGTGCAAACTGTCTTGCATTAGACGGAAGAAGCAAGTTCTCGTTTGTGAATGAATGAGATGAGAAAAGAATCCCGGAGGAGACGATTATTGTTTGTTTTTTATGTTTTCAGTCTTTTATTGCTTTTTGAAGTTTGTCATAAGTTGATAAGCTTAAGCCTAAACCAAGGGTTAGTAAACTCATCACATCCTCCCTCTGGTTAGGGGTAATGAGAATACCTTAAGTGTGAAGTAAGCACCTCACACTTAATCACCATGATGTAGGATTAAGATCATTAACCTACTTGCATTTATTTAGATGTTTTTTATGTTTATTGTTTAGTGTTAAGTAATGAGATTAAGCCATAATCAAGGATTTAATGGACTCATTACACCATCCTAATAGAAGGATAATAGATGAGAACATTTAAGCTGAGGAAGACTCCTCAACTTAATCCATGATTAGGGATTAACCTCATGACAAAACAAAACCTTTATTAAAGTGGATTTTAGTTAATGGTAAGGTTAAGAAGTGGATTTTATGATTTGTAAGACAACTTGAGGGGGACTTGTCCATTAACACTAGGGTTAGTCCTTCTTAACCAATTAAGGAAGAATTAGAACCCTAATGCAAGGCCCAAGTTACAAGCTTGATGTCTTGATGATTATTAAATGAATTGATTAAAATATTTAAACACATTAAGGGTTTAACACTTAGGATTAAATTTATACACTCCATCCTAATAGAAGGATGCAGGCATAAGCTTAATCACAAAGCCTTAAAGTCTTTAGGGTTTAGTCCTTGATTATGAGATGAGAAGAGAAGACTCAAAGATGACTCAAAGGTAAAACTAAATGGGGAGGCTAATCAAACCCTAATTATTGTCATGCTTGGTTGTTCCTAGGGTTAATTAGGTTTTCAAGAAGATCTTCAGAGAAGCCACCAGGAAGGAAGCAGATGAAAGGAGCAGGAAGCAAAGAGAAGCAAAACAACTTGCTTCACTTAAGAAGACAAGTTACTTGAAGAAAGAAAGTAAGATGAACAAGAATGAGCAAGCTCAATCCAATACACATACAAAATGCAGCAAAGGAAGTATGAAAGAGATGAAAAGAGAATGTGAGAAGTGAAGGCAAATTCACTTCTCAAACAACTTACCACCTGAAATGTTAGCATAAGAAAGTGAAATGTAATGCAAATGAGATGAAATGTGATGATGCAAACCAAAACCAGGGGCAAGGACATGAAGTTAATGATGCTAAGAGATGATACAAATATGAGACAAGGCATGGGAATGATCAAACAAGCATAAGGATGCAAATGAGGCATGCATTGAACCATGAATGTACATAAAAAGTTTATGAAATGATATGAATGCATAACATGGAAAATGAAAGATGCAATGATCAAAAATGATTCTAACATGTCCTAAGATGTATTATGGATCATGTGGATGCACAAAATGGCATGGCAAGTCAAAGGATGCAAGCAAGTGAAAGAAGGATGCAAAGGAAAGCACAAATTAGGGTTACATGCATCATGCAAAGCAAAAATCCAAAACCAGAAGCAAATGACATGATGAAAATTTTAAAATGCAATCAAAGATACCCTAAACCTATACAAACTCACTTCCCAAAGGAGGGGATCCAACTCTTAACCTAGTGAAAGTTATGGATTTCCTAAGATTGCTAGGGTTTTGGGACACCTTACCAAGAAAAATGCTAAACGAATTGAAAATGCAAGATCAATTCAAATCAAATTTATCCTATAAACTAAATGCTATGCAAGATGTAATGCAAAAAGAATCATCATCTAATTCTCAATGGTTGTGCAGAAAGGAATTTTTGAAGTTTGAAGCAAAATATTGCCTTAAAATGAAATTAAATCCAATGAAAATGATCAAAAGGCATCAAGAACAAAAAAGAAATTTAGTTTGAGAGTTGGACAATGTTTCTAAATGTCTCTAAATGCAATGTGAATTTTTTTGGTGATTTTTAAATACCTAAATGTATTTTTTATTAATTAATTTTCATTAACTAATTAAAAATAAACATTTAAATGATTTAAAAATAATTTTTAATGCAAAAATTAAAATAAAAATCATTTTCTGATTGAGAAAAATATTTGAAACAAAAATGCAAAGGGAAATATTTTTAAGATTTTTCTAACTATTTTAAAATAAATGTGAAAGATAAATGAATAAAAATGAAATAAAAAAGAAATTAAATGGAAAGTATGCAGGATCTAAGGCTGAGATTCAAACTAAACACGCGGGAGTTGACTGGCGCGCATTTGAGTGGCTGGGATTGCTTCTGGAAAATTCAAAATTAACCCTAATTAATTAACCTAATTAATCTGAATTAGGGTTTAATGGAAGATCTGGTGCGTTCATTCACGCGGGAGTCAATGGAAGTCAATAGGATCCAGGGTCCAAATTCAAAGTTGGTTAATTACACAGATTAGGGTTTAATGACCCTCAGGTGGCCGGAGAAGACTTCCGGTCGTCTTCTCCGGCGAGACCTTCAACCTATCTCTCTCAAAACCTCACTAAAACATGCCAAAATCTCCAGATCAACTCAACCAAACATCCTAAACAAGAATCCAACAACAAAACTTATTTATTTTTCATGAATCACGAAGAACAAGCAAAAATCAAATTCACGGGCAAAGTTTCAGACAAACCATACATCCTCATTTCTGCATCATTTTCAAAAATTCAAAGCTCATTGCATTCAGGGAAGCATGTAGATCATTTTAGTAACTTAAAACAAGGTTTCTGGAAAAAATAATTTTCGAAGCTACCTGAAGTGAAGCTTTCAGTTTGGAGCTTTCAGGCTGCCTCCTTGCTTCAAAGTTTCTCCAATGGACCTCCTGAAGATGCTTTGAGGTTTAGTTTGAGTGTATGGTGGCTGGTTTGTGAGATTGATCAAGTTCTGTTCAGTGAGGAGTGAGAATCGTGTTTTGATTTCAGGGGGTTTTAGGGCAAGGTGAAGGGTCAGGGATGATCAGTAAGACATGCTGAGATGTTCTATGGAGTTTGTTTTGATGTTTGATGCTTGTGGAGTGTGTTTCGAATGAAAATGCATAAGGGGTGAAAACTTGGAGCTATGGCTTGGAGGATGCTTCAGGCTTGTGTGTGTGTTGTGTTCAGTCTCTTTTGGTCCACTTATCACTCTTGGATAGGTCAGAGGAGTTGGTGTGGCCTAACTTGATTGGTATGGGTCTTTTTGCAAAAAGTCCAAGTTAGGTGTACTTGAGGTATGGGCAAGTGTGAGGCTGTGATAGGGGCATGGCTTGGCTCAGCTGAGTTTAGGGAGAACCATGGAAATCGATTAGAAGCAATGCAGCAAGTGGATTAGGGTTTATCATAGGTTTTGCAACTTTGTGACCTTTGGGCCCTTTTGTGATTTCTTGATCCATAAGTCATGAAAATGGGCAAAACTTTGGTGCATTCTGACTTTTAGGCATTGGTTTATGTTTGTGAAAAGATTAGAAGTCACTTTGAGGTCTCATTTTGCCTTGGCAAGTGGTTTTGCAACTTTGCCTCTTTGGTGCATATCTTGAAATTATGTGATTTTTCCCAACTTTGACAAGCCATAACTCTTGATCCAAAATGAATTAGAATGAGTTCTTGTACTTTTTGAAAAGGGAGTGATCCATTCTACAACTTTCATGACCAAAGTTTTCCCATTTGAAGCATTTTTGAATCAAAAAGAAAGGGTTGAAAAAGTTTCCCAAAATGGCAAGTTTCCATTACAAGTCACTTTCCCAAAAAGGCAACTTTGCAAATGGCTTGAAATGCTTCAATTTTGTGAACTTTTACCATCTTCTATGATCAAATAAATATCATACACACTTAAAATGATGAATAACACCCTTTGGTTGGGTCATTGGGGGCCTCAGATGCCCTGATTTTACACTGACTTGCTCAAGAAGTCAACTCTTGATTAGATGCCTTCCCCATGGAATTTCTTCATGAAAATTGATATGCATTATCCTTATGACATATAGAGACCAATAGAAACAAGAATGACCAAAAAATTTGGAGTTATGGCCTTTGAAACCAAAACCCTAATTCTAGGTCATCTGTGTAGTTAAACCTGACTCTGCTTCCATGCCATTCTCAGTTCTTGTGATCCTTTGACTTTCTTGACTTTATGGGGATACAATATGATGTTTGAACATACATGGACCCCTTTGAATTGATTGATGACCTTTGGAGTGGCTCAAATGGCCCTTGGATAGCTCAAATTACAAACCCTAGATGCAGATGACTTGGGAGCAATGTAGTGAATCAAAAATGCAATATGAGATGCTATGATTGAACTTATGCATATGAAGATATCACAAGACATGGTGTGAAAGGGTGAGGGCAAATTTGGGGTGTTTACACCATGCAATTCTAAATCAGGGAAAATATGTTGGATAAGTACTTGTATGTAATGTTCACCTTACAAGGGGATTGCAATTTGTAGAGGTAACCTCACCTTGTCATCTGGTTTGGTAGGTTCAACACCATCACCAATGCGCCTAAGAAATTATGCAAACTCTTGAGCATGCAATGACCGCATATTTTGACGCAAACATAAAATCTTGGTATGAGTCCATAAATGAGATCGAACAATACACGCCAAAATCATTTGTGCCTTAGTACATTTTCTTACAACAGGAAGAACTTGACAAAAATCTCTCCCCGTGATCATAACTTTTCCATTAAATGGAGAATTCTTGCTATAAAAATGTCTTGTAATGATCGATCTAAGACTTCTATACAATTTTTATTTTTCATTGGGGCCTCATCCCAAATTATTGCAGCATCAACTCTAATGAGATTTGCAAGATCTTTTTGCTTTTGATACAACTAATGGAACTCGACTGTATATCGATAGGTATCTTAAATCGAGAGTGTGCAGTCCTACCACCAGATAATAATGTTGCAGCTATACCAAATGATGCAGTTGCTAAGACAATTTTTTCTCTACTTCTTAAATTTTCCATTAATGTTCAATAAAGGAATGTTTTACATGTTCCTCCAGAATCATCAACAAAAATTACACCACTGTGATTTTGATCAATTATATTCATAATGGGTTTGAACGTAATCACTTGGTCATTATTTAACTAAGCAACATATTTAATATCTTCATTGGGAATATTGACCACTAATTCCTCTTGTTTGATACTTGGAATTGAATTTCCCTCTATTGTATTATGGAGTAAAAATGGGAGATCATAACCTTCAATTTTTTTACTATGCAAGTTTGAGAGTTCATTCAAGTCCTTCAATAACATATTAGTCAAGACTAATGGCACAACAATGTTTGTTGTTTGATAATCATCTGTCATATGTGTAAAAAACACTTTACAAAGGCTTCTAACATTAGTAGGTTCACAAAATATTAGAATCGTCACAAATAACCTCCACAAAACATATGGCATTCGGAGATTCGTAGCCTTAACCAAACAATCACAAATACTATGATCAGTCTCTTGAAATCCCCTACCCTCAGCTGATTATTTGAATGTATTGAAAGGAGTACCATTATTTGTAAGAAGATATTCCCAACTGGTTGTACCTGTGACATGAGATAACAATACTCGTAAGTATAACTTGTCTCCCTCCAAAGGCGATATCCTATAGATTCTCCCGATAACTTTTTTTTGTTGACCGTCTATGATGCATTTCCTTGTCCCTCTTGTTCCAACTATAATGATCTATAATCTCTTTATACATATAATTTCTTGCTTGTGGATTTCTTATATTTAATGCAAAGAATTGTGTGAGCATTCATTTGGAGTTACGTTCATTATTTAACATATTTGCAATTCACTGATAATCATAAAAGCGCACTTGATGGCGGTTCGGAAAATGGATCTATAATATTTCAACCAAAGGATACAATCGGTAAAGAGTGAATCAAAATATTTTCTATAATGCCTCGGGAGCACAAAACCATCTTGCATGAACATGTTTCTGACTTCATCCATGTATGATCCTTTCTGAACCTCCATAGCCACACGATCAGGGCCCTTCTACACATATTTGTATAGATACTTGATACTTTTAATGCTGCTGCAAATCTCTACATTGATGTGACAATCATACTTTAATTGTAACCAAGGGTTAAAGGAACCACCCATTTATTATCGATAAACCAACCTTTACCTAACGATACAGGTTCATCAAACCTTATCATATACTCAGGATATGAGTCAGTGCCTTGACATGTTTCATCCGAGAATTGCTTGGGATACCTTTTTTTACAATGTCAGTCTTTTTCATACATGGAGACTTTCGGTTAATTATGCTACAAGGTTTGTGGATCATATGTTTTACAACTGCTTCATGCAATTGTGGTTCACATTCTAATTTAGGTATTACTTAACTAATTTTTCAGCAGCTAAAGTTTTTTCTTCGGATTGCTTGCGTCTGTGCTGGGAAATTGCACGTGCTGACGGGTTGATGTCGAGCTCGTGATGAAATCTCAAGGGATATGCAGGGCATGTCAGCAGTGCTCCAAGTAAAGAGGTTTGTGTTGTTGCGTAAACATTGTTTCAGCTACTCCTTCACATTGTTGGGGAGCTTTGTGCCGATGCGAACTCCTTTGTCTGGGTTACCTCCAAAGTTTATGACTCCGAACTTCTTGGAGGGCAAAGGACGCAGAATGACTGCTTTATCTACCGCGATGTCGTCTTCGGAATCTACTGGGATGCGAGAGTCAAGGTCGATTGTATTGATCTGAAGAGTTGGTTTCTGCTCGGGAGAAACCTCTTCAATTGGGGTGTTCTCGTCCTTTGCGTGCTTGTTGTTCTTCGGCGCAGTCTCTATTATGGATTAGCCTTTGGTCGTTGCTTCAAAGCATCTTCGTGCTGATTCAATGTCTCTGTGGAGAGTAGCTACATGCCCTTTCTCTGTATAATATTTCATTTTGAGATGGACGGCGATGAGTTCAGCTAATGTTGGTCTCCCTAAGATGCATCGGTAAGGGTTGGACAATCGATCACCAGGAAATGCGTCTTGATCGTCTTGGAAGCATATCCTTCCCTGAATATGACCATCAATTCGACGTAACCCCAAGGTTTGGCAGTGGCCCCATTGAACCTTGGCAGATCAGATCCCACGTACAGGGATAGGTTCTTTTGGTTGAGCTGTAATGCTCGGAAGAGCGAGGTTTACATGATATCAACCGATCCTCCCTAATCGACGAGTATCCTGTGAACATCCGTCTTGACCATCTTGGCTCGGATCAGCAAAGGGACGTGAGAGTTCGAAGAACTATCGAGGAGCTCTTCCATGTAAAAATTAATTGGTTGGGACTTTCCCCTGACTTTCTCGAGAGACGAAAGCTGGTTTGGTGATGAATCGACCAAATGCTCGAGCCTTCTTCTAACAGACCCGATGGTCATCTCGTTGTAGCCTCCACCTGAGATGAGCATGGCCGATGGGAATGCATCCAGGGGTTGTGTGCTGCAAAGTATCTTGTGCTTCTGAGGTGTCGAGGAATAAAGAAATTCTCGGGTTTGGTGACTAACAAGGCGACTGGCATGGGAGAAGCTTCTTCGGAGACTTCATCGACTCTCTTTGTTTCCTCCTGTCGAGGAGCTCCATCTCTGACAAACTTCTTGAGGTTCCATTCCTTGATGAGGATCTCAATAATGTCTTTGAGGTGGATGAAGTCCTTGGTGACAAGTCCATGACTGCGGTAAAATCGGTAATATTTGCTTTTATCGGTATTGGCCTTAGAAGCAGTTGGTTTGGGGAAACGAACGCCTCCCTGATTGAATTCGGTTTTGATGCATTCATTGAAAATTTTATCACAGGGAGCTGTGAGGAGGGTATATTCAGAGAAGCGACCCGCTGGTCCTCTTCTCTCGCGAGGACGATCGTCTTTGCACTCTTCGCGTCGAGGAGCTTTGTTGTCGTCTTTCTGCTTATGAGATCATGAATTCTCTTGATTCCTTGAATCATGTGTCTTGTACGCGGCCTCCTTTTCCTCATATTGAATATAGGCTTCAGCCTTGTGGAGCAGCTCGATGAGGGACTGGGAAGGCTCGATCCTCACAGCTTTACGGAATTCGTTGTTGGGGCGCAGGCCCTTCTCCAGGATATACTGCTTCATGCGGCCGATAGTGTGTACTTCCACGGCTTCTTTGTTGAATCTACCGATGTACTCCCGCAGAGGCTCTTCTTTGCCCAGTATGATCCCCTCGAGGGTGGCCTCAGATTTAGGATGATGTCTGGACACAGTAAAATGCCTCGTGAACTAGTTCTTCAAGACTCTCCATGATATGATAGATCCCGCGGGGAGGTGTTTGTACCACAACATGGAGCCTTTTTGTAACGTGATAGGGAACAACCTACATTTTATGGTTCCTTCTACGTTGTTATAGTGGAGCATGGCCTCTAGGTTTTCTATGTGATCATCGGGATCAATAGTACCATCGTAGGTGGCCAGTGGATGACGCTTCTCGAGACCGCAAGGAATGCGTATTTCTATAATCTCGCGACTTAACGGCCCACGATTATCTTAGTCATCTCTGCTTCCAGACGAAGGATATGGAGAGCTTCTTCGGCAAGGACTCCTACTATGATGGCTGGGACAACGATCTTTATTGTAACGAGACTTCTTGCTCTGATCTGTGTCGTTTGGTGAACGTCTTGTTCTTCTGGGAGGAGATCGAGTGTGTTTTCTGGCCTTTTTTGGACGTGATCCTTCGGGTTTTTCTCGGTCTCTCGGGGGAGAAAGGTATTTGGTATCCTTCCTCTTGCGATTCCTTGGAGGGGATCGGGAGCGACGTGGAGGCGTGCGAGAATCTCTGCGGTGGCGTCTCCTAGATGGAGAAGGGGAGCGACGGTCACCTTCGAGCATCTATATGTGTTCGCTCTGCTGGAAGAGAGTGAGGTTTTCCTTATTAAGGGATGTGATGAGGGCCTAAGTGCTAGCATCAGCATCTGATGGGACGGGGATTGGTTTGAACACGTGATCCCCGTGAACGACGGATGGTTGTTTCAGATTGTTGGAAGCTCGGGAGGGAGGATGTCCCTTGTGGTGTTCAACATTGAGTTGGGTTATCCCATGATGTTATCTCCGTTGTTGAGGATGATGGTAAGAGGATCTTTTAAAATCTCGTTGATCTGGGAAGCCATGAAGACAAAAAATAAGAGATGAGTTTTGATCTTGAACTAAAAAGAAAGGATTTTGTTCATGAAAGATGGGGGGAGCTGCTAGTTCCCCACAGACGGCGCCACTGTATAGAAATGATCCGGACAAGTCCTTGTGGTCTTCAGCTGACATTATGATGGTACTTGTAGGAGAGGGGGTAATGTACCTGCAAGGTACTCCGACGCTCAAATAAATTTTAGTGTGAGACGAACTAAAGCGTAAAAGAGAGTGATTAGAATTAAATACCCGGCCCTCCAAAGGTGGATGGTATTTATGAGGACATATGCCCGTGGATAGTGGGCACGTAACCTTTGAATGAGAATAATTGCCTCCCATGATTTCGGAGGGCAGTTGGCCACGTGAAAGGTGTTAGGGCGCGTATGGAGGAAGTCCCCAATGACTAAATGCCAACGGCTATATTTTCCAACGGTCATATCTTCGCTAGTCTCGTATTGGGCTTATGCCTAGACGTATACTAGATTGGGCCTTATTTGGGTGTAGGGAACTTGCTAGTCAAAGTCCATAACAAGTTATTTATGATACATGGGTATTTTTTATAAGTAATATTGAGATTAATAGGATATTAGGGGGATCTCCAACCCCAATGAAAAGTTACACGAAATTACAACAAAAGCTCATCAACAACAAAGTTACAAGAAATCAATTGGGAATTTGTACCACTCGTAAAGGGAGCACTGCACCAGTCTATTCGCCCCTATGATTAACCATTGCCAAGAAGACATAACAATGTTATGGAAAATATTGTCAATGTTGCAAAAGCCATCATTGAAGAGGATCTTGTTCCTTGAGTTCCAAATGCTCCAACATGTGACGAACCAAATAAAACATTATGCATTAGTGTTTCACCTTCCTACTAAACTCAATAACCACTTCATAACATAATCACAATAACTTCTTTCAAAGAAGCATGGCAAACCAACCCATACATACACCTTCCTCCACACCAAAATACTTTTGGGACAATTGAAGAAGAGATGGAAATTATCCTCAATTGCATTAAAGAAAAAGACGCACACCTTCTCGTGATTATTAACAACAATTCCTCTAGCCATAATATTTTCACGGGTCGATAACCTATTCAACAATAAACGCCAAGTAAATACCTTGATTTTCTATGATATGCAAGACTTCCAAACAATTTTAAGGGCATAAGAGATAAAATCCTCCAAATATACATGACTACCTGCATTCAAAATGCTATCATCGTATGATTTTACTGTAAATTTTTTATGCGCATCAAGCTTCCATATACAGGCATCAACAGTGCCAGCATGCGGGTGAACTTGTTGTAGCAGAATTTCAAGACTGAGCAAGTCATTTTCAAGATTATAAAACGCTTCGTATCGAGGTAGTCTAGCATTCCAAGAACAATAGTCGTCTACCCATTCCCCCATCTCACTTACAACCCAACATTTTGACTCCGTAGCCACAAATAAGTCCAGAAACATGTCGCACAATTTGTCATTCCCCAACCATTTGCACACCCAAAAAGGTATTGAATCACCTTTACCTAGCTTAGTTGATATATGATTATTAAAGAAAACATTAATAGTATTTTTTCTTGCCGTCAATATATCGCGGCACCATAACGACTCTAATCCCGATTTTCCCACTGCATTTGCGTTTAAGACCCTTGTAGCCAAGTTGTCGTATCTGTACACAATGACTTCTCTCCATATTGCATTTCCATCTTACAAGAATCTCCAAATCCACTTCGACAAAAGCGCCAAATTGAATTTGTCAACGAGTTTTACCCATAGACCCGCCATTTTCCTTTGATTTGCAAACTGAGTTCCAACTAATCAAAGCAATTCATTTTTTATCCAAAGAACCAGACCAAAGGAATTTTCTCTATATATCGATAATATCCTTCACGATTTGTCTTGGAGCCTTTAAAAAAGATAAGTGGTGAATGGGAAGATTGGCTAGAATCGAGTTCAACAAAGTTACTCTCCCTCCGAACGAAAGTAATCTTCCAATCCAAGATGATAATCTTGCTCTAAAGCAAGCTAAGACCAGATTCCAGAATGCGAGCCTACGATGGTTTACGCCAACAACTAGTCCAAGGAATTTGAAAGGTAAGGCTCCTGATTTACAATGTAAGAAAGTTGATGTAGCCTGCAAAAAATCAGATTATATACCAATACCAAACTAACAACTTTTTGCAAAGTTGATTTTCAAACCAAAAACCAACTCGAAACCATGGAGGATAGACTTGATGGCCCAAAGGTTCTAACATTGTCCATCACAAACCAACAAAGTATCATCGGCTAATTGTAACATGCTAGTTGAATCATTACCATTAATTATGAACTCACTGAGAATATTCTTCGAGATTTCCCTCCTAACCAATATAGAAAAACCTTCAGCCACAATTGCAAATAAAATAGGTGATAGCAGGTCACCTTGTTTCAAGCCTCTCGATGCCTAGAAATCCTTCAATGGACTACCGTTAATCAACACTGACAAAAAGATGTTGTATATTTCCCCATCATCCAACTCAACCAGTTTGGACGAAATCCCATAGCTACAAGCATTGAATCGAGAAACTCACATTCTATGCAATCGTACACTTGGGCGAAGTCAACATTAAACAAGATTTTTTCTTCCTCCTCTTTTCTAAGTCAATGATTTCAACTTCCACAAGAACACCATCAAGCAATTTCCTACCTGATATGAAGGTCGCTTGAGAACGTGAAACTAACTTGTCAATTACACGACTTAACCTTTTGGACAAAAGTTTCGTTATCACCTTAAGAAAACATCCAATAAGGATAATTAGCCTAAATTCTTTAAAGTTTTGAGGATTATCGACCTTTGGAATTAAGGAATTGAAGTGAGAAAACAAAAAGCTTTAGGCAGCCTTGCAGATTTTTGATATGAATTGGATTATGTATAATTTTGAATTAGAATTGAATGAGTACAGATTTTTTATATGAATTGGATTATGGATAATATTGAATTAGAATTGAATGAGTACAATATGTGTGGATTGAATAAATTTATGATGATATGATGATTTTGAAATTTGAATGTGATACTTGTATGAAAATGAATGCAATATGAATGCTAGTCCTTTGTCCATTTCCAATTTTTCATGTGTATTGGAGTTCTTGGCATGAGGAGCAAATGAAGGGAGGAGGAAAGTTTCAAAGATACCTGATTATGAAGAATCTTGACATGAGATTAGCATGTAGACTTGTGGAAAAAAATAGGCTTAAGATACATGTTCCAAAAAATTTGTAGGACTTTTGTAATATTCAAAGTGTGATCTTTCATGTAAATTCACATGTAATCAACCATTTTGAACAATCTTGAAACTCGTTTTTGGATTCTTGAATCGAAGTGCCATGACTTAAATCTTGAAAGAAAAATTGGAAATTTGGACATTGAATTTAGGATGAATTTGAAATGTGGTTATGAGTTTGAACCTTGAATTGAAATTTGGAAATTTGAAATTGAACTTGGAATGAAATTTGAAATGAAACGAGAGAATTGGACTTTGGAAAAGAAGTTGAATATTATGATATTAAACTTGGAATGAATTTGGAAGTTTGAAATTCAACCTTGAATAAGAATAGAAATGAAATGAATTTGAAAGTTTGAAATTGAACCTTGAATAAGAATTGAAATAAAATGAATTTGGAAGTTTGAAATTGAAATTTGAATAGGAATCAAAATGGAATTAGGAATTTAGAATGAGATTGAAATTGAAATAGAGATTGAAATAGGAATAGGACCTAGAATCAAAATTGAAATTTGAAAAGTGGAAATTGAATTGGCATGAATTTGTAACATTGACATGGAACTCACAAAATTTAGAACGCACACTTATTTGTTTTGAAAGCATGTTCACTATGATGGAATGTGAATCCTTGATATGAAAAGAAGTATGAATTCTTGAATCCATGATGTTTTGATCGAAATCTAGTAATCAAGACAAAATAGAATCCTCTGATCTAAAGATACTAAGACCAAAAGGTAAGGTTCCAGAACATTAAATCTTACAACAATTGAACATCACAATCAAATGAAACTTCAAACCTTTACAAACTTCCATGCTCAATATGCACCATGTGATGATGTGATGAATGCATGATATGAAAAGCATGGGGTGAAAATGAGGATGAGACAATTGTTGTTATAGAAATTTAACTATAATCAAAGATAGTGATGCATCTAAGGAGGCAGGTCAATATACCGTAGTGAGATACACGATGAGACAAATGCAATTAAAAAACATAAATGGTTTGCTTAAGTTGGTTTTCAAGAATAGTTTAATTTTTAGATTATAGACTTCTTCATCATTTGAATCCCTGTATTTCTTTAGTGAGATGTATGAAAAATAAGAAATCTATATATAATATAATAAACTCTGGGTACTTTCAATGACGATTATCTATTGTAACTGAGATTAAAGGTAATTTATGTTTTACACAATTTGTTACTGATGGGTTTCGAACCCAATACATAAGTGTATATATCACAACGATTTATAAACATAACTTTTGTGATATATGACGCGCGTCCTGGATTTCAATAACGGTTTACAGACCGTTGTAGAAACAACAAACTTACAACGAAATTCTACTTAACAACGGTATTTCCGACGTAATGGTACCATTTTTCCAACCGTTGTGAAATGGATTTTCCGTAGCAGTGATTGTGATGGTTTTTATCATTTTAAGTATTATGTGTATATCTGTGAATATTTTTTATAGTCATTAACCTACTAACAAAATTGATCAGTCTATTGATATTTATTTATACGAGGTAAGATTTCTGAAAAACACTTTTGTTTGATCTTGAAATAAAGACGACCGTGTGCATAAACATGTCCACCAAGCTAAGATGAAAATCCATTAGTTACAAATTCTTTATGCTAATCCTTTTGCAAGATTCAATCATGAAGATCCATATACATATCTTACAAATTTCTATGAGTTGTCAAGTACTCACAGAGTTCCAGAAACTAAGGAAGAGGCCATATTCATGAGTCTATTTCCACACTCATTAATCTCCAAAGTGTAATACATTGGACACAAAAGGTTCTTTCCTCATAACAAGTTCATGGAAGCTAAAGCAAAAAATATGTATTCTCCTAAGGAGCTACAAAAACTTTATGTGAAGTGTGGGAGAGATACAAATCCATGCTAAGAAGAAGTCAAAACCACTGTTTTAATGATCCCATGTAGATACAAATCTTCTCGAATGGATTACAAAAACAACCAAAGTTGTTTCTATATGGTACTACTGGGGGTTCTCTAATGTCAAAAAAATGCAGAAGTTGTGATTAAAATAATTAAAAGAATAGTACTCCGTGATCATAAAGGTCAATACAATAGAAACCCTGCCCAAATAAATAATGGAATCATAAAGTTAAATACATATGATGCAATTCTATCCTAAAACAAATTGTTGACACAGACCAACACAATTTTGAAACTTTTAACTTTTAGGATATATCTTCTTTATAATTATTCACATTCCATTTGCAACACCCTTACAACATCAAAACGAATATTTAAGTTTGGACTTTGGATCACAACATGTGTACCTACCTTACTCATACTTGGGATATTAGTTATCCATACCACAGAGATTTGCTTTCCATACATGATTCTATTAATAGACTAGATCAGAGTTAGAAATACAAGAAATACATTCTCTCTATAATCATGTACTTGACCAAGAGGATCCCAATAATTCTATTATCTTTGTCCTTTAGATACCAACCCTTCCCCTTTATATTGTAACATTATTGGTAATTGTGATTTAGACACAATTAATGTGTATGGAGTTAAAAACCTATTTGATGAGAACACGAGAAGTTGGAACCATACTCTCATAAACCCTATGTTAATTGAATTTGAATCATCCTATATTTTAGGGGATAATTTGGATAATTTAATGTAGGTGGGAAATAAGAAATGGTGATTACACAATCAAATCAAAATATTTCACAAGTAAGTTTTGGGTTTTGAAAAAGTATCCTACCAATTCCACTCATAATTGTATGGATAATACTTGAAAATAGATGTGGAAGCTAAACATCCCCTAGAAAAATGGTTTTAATTTGGATGATTTTCAAGCTAGAAGTTTCTCTGAGATTCAATCTCAAAATGACCTCTTCTACTATGAACGATCGTATAAGTCATGAAAAATTAGGGTTGCATCTCTAGGTCATGAATAAGTTAAGCATGGGCATGATTCACTACGCCAAAAATGCTTTTTAACAGCGCATCTTAGACAGCGCTTTTAAGAGAAAGCGCTGTCTAAGATTAAAATTAAAATTAAACACGGAAAATGGTCCAAAAAATAATGAAAGCGCTGTCTTAGGGGGGGGTCTTAGACAGCGCTTTCAAAAAGCGCTGTCTAAGATCCCCCCTTAGACAGCACTTATAGAAAGCGCTTTTATATATATACCTTAGTCAGCACTTTTGATAAAGCGCTGTTTAAAGTTTTTAAATTAAAAAATAAATAAAACCAAAAGCGCTGTCTAAGGGGGGGGTTTAGAAAGCGCTTTTGGAAAGCGCTGTCTAAGGCATACCTTAGAAAGCGCTTTTACCAAAAGCGCTGTCTAAGGTCTAATTAAAATTAAATTTCATACTTCTATTTTCATTCTCTGTTCTTTTCGTTTTCCCTCCTGCGAACGTTTCCAGAGCGAACCCTAACAGCGAACGTTTCCAGAAGAACTTGAAGTCATTGAAGTCATTGAAATTTGTTTGAATCGTTCTCCTGTCTTCATCGCGGTATGTATTTCACGTTTTCATTCATTCATTCACGTTTTCATTCATTCATTCATGTTCTTCGTTTCAGTTCTTCATTTCAGTAATGTAGTCATTTCTGTTTTCGGATTTCAGTCATTCGTTTCAGGCATTGCAAGAGTTAAATCGTTCATTTCTGAAAGTGTTTGAAGAATCTCATTACGGTATGTGTTTCAGTTTTGATTTTGTTAGGAATTGTTCATTTCCCTGATTTAGCATGCTTTTTGTTCTGGTTGTGGTTGGTTAGGGAAAAGTCAGTACTTTTCGTAACTCAGTTTTCTTTTATAACTAATGCATATACATTCTTCAATGTTTATTGTTTATCTGTGCATGTGTTTCTCCCGGGTTATTAAAAATATTGATAACAGTGTTACCACTTATCATAGTTGTTTGTCTTTAAAAAGAAATATGCCTGTTTATCATCTAATTTAAAAGTATTATTACATTATGTATTAATACATATCTCAAAATATGAATTGTTGGGAATCCATCAACTTAATAATAAAAGTCATAAAAAATTAGGTTCATACTACGGGTCATGAACAAATTGATCACAATCAAGAAGGAAATCATAATAGCATCCTTCATATTAGGCATCATCAAAATTCAGCTCCTTATTGAAATCCATACTCAAACCTCATTTACAACAATCTTGCTCGCCATTGGGATCATATTGGTTATTTCCGTTAAACTAGTACCTGTCAGAATCTTCATTCTCAGAACCATACATGTTAGAGTCATAGTCATACTTTCATGTTGTCTAACTGTGCAATCCACCCTATTCTTTCGCCTACAGGTTTTATCCATTTTCATTGTGAGATATTAAGCCTAATTGTGCTACACCGATTTCAAAACTTAACCATTTGAATGTGTACTCGTCTCTTTCCACCAAAATTTCATTGAAAATATGGTAAATTACACTCACCTTCCTTGAGGTATATTAAAATGACACTGACATCCCTATAGTTTTAAAATAGGCATTAACATTCTCTGAGGTGTATTAAAATTACACTAACACCCTCTCTATTTTTTAAAGACAATAAAAAACTATATATATATATATATATATATATATATATATATATATATGTTTAATAAAGGTTAGTGCATATTTTTAAATTAGAGGGGGTGTTAAGTGTCATTTTAATGGACCTCAAAGGATGTGAGTGTAAATTTCCCTTGGAAATATTCCTTGATAGATCCATATCCACTGAGACTTGTTCATAAATGTTCACGTTTTTGCATTTTCATCTTTAAAAAATAGTGTTCCAGTTGCACTTGCAATTTTGAAGAATGTGCGGTGTCTCCAATGTTCTTGCATAACTCCATGAGTTTAATTCAAATTTGAGCATGTGTTTGTAGTTTAGTGTGTACATTAAAATTCTTTGTCCACTTTATTTCTCTAAGATTTATGGCTTCAAGTTTATAGATTCCACAAACCACGCCAAACACTTAGCCTCTTAGTTATAAAAATGAAATTCATACAACTCCATCCAAAAATGTCAACTTCCATTGTTATGTGAATTTTCATATTGATATGAGTTTCTCAAAGAGCTACATAGTTGTTCCAGACTGCCCCAATGACTAGGCATATATTAATCCACACATGCATCCAGGATGACCCAATAGCCCAAATTTAGTTTATTAAGGCCAAAGGCGACCAACTTTCCATCTGCCCCTCATCCAGGGAGAGATGACCAACCAAACCTAAACATGGTCGTCCATCTCTGCCTCATCAGGACTTCTGCCTGAAATTTGGGAGAAGTTACGCAAAAACAACCCAGGATCACCCATGCTCGACATCACATCCTGCTCGACACAAGCCTTTGATCCGAGCAGGTCTCCCCTTTCCAACGACTAGTTTCTGGCAGTTACCTACGTTTTCGTCGAAGAAAAATTATATCGACGGGGATTCTCCATTCCCCTCCTCAAATGTGTCAAAGAAGAGATAATTCCCCACATTCTACGCGAAATCCACGAAGAAATCAACATCCAACACTTGGGTGGAAGTTCTTTAGCTCAGAAAGCCATGTGAACATGATACTATTGGTCGACAATGCAACACGACTCAAAAGAGCACGTAAAGAAATACGACAAATGCCAATGACACGAGGATATGCTCCCAGCTCTCCCTAACAGGATGAAAACAATGTCTTCCCCGTGGACATTCGCATGGTGGGGCCTGGATATCCTGGGACCCTTCGTTGTCGGGTCAAACCAAAACAAGTACCTGATTGTTGGTGTGGATTACTTTACGAAATCGAAAGAAATAGAGGCTCTGGCCAAAATAACAACGTAGATAATACTTCGTTTCTTCAAAAGGAACATCCTTGCCCGGTTTGGAGTTCCCCAGGAAATTTTCACTGATAACGGGACGCAATTCACGGACAAACACTTTCTGGAATTCGTTGCCAACCTATGAACCAAACAACACTTCGCTTCCATCGAGCATCCACAAACAAATGGGCAAGTTGAAGCAGCGAACAAGGTAATCCTACGAGGCCTCAAACGAAGGCTTGACGAAGTAAAAAAGTGTTGGGTCGAGGAGCTATATAGTGTGCTCTAGGCCTACCAGACTACGCCACATTCCACTACCAGGGAAACCCCCTTCCGACTAGCGTACAGAACCGAGGCAATTATCCATGTTGAGATCCACGTATCGTCTAGGCGGACAGAAGTTCCATTGGACGAGGAGGAAAACGTCGAAGCCCTGAGAGAAGAGCTTGACCTAGTCGAGGAAATTCGTTCAAGAGCATCCCTCCGCGAGGCAGCACTAAAATAAAAAAATCACCATCAGACATGACACCAAAGTCATAAAACGAAACTTCGAGGTCGGCAGCCTGGTCCTAAGGAGGAACCACAAAGATTCTCGAAAGGGCAACGTGGTCGCAAATTGGGAGGGTGTTTACTGTGTCTGAGAAAAGACAAGGAATGAACCCTGCTACTTAGAAAACCTAATTAGGCAAGAACTTACTCGACCTTGGAACACCGTAAATCTGAAACAATACTACAACTAAGGTGTCTTTTGGCTTGCTTGAATCAATACGATGAGCATGGAGTACCAACTTGACATGCATGCCTAGGTACAGGCATTGCATACCAAATATATAAAGGAATATTATCCACCTCCTAGAAAAAGACGTCTCCTCTCACACGAACGAATCCTCGACCGAGTCCGTCGTCGTCAACGTACCATGAACAATAGAACACCTAGCTCGCGATGGGACGTTCACGCCGCGAAATTCGGGCCACCAACGTGACTTGAGTATCACTTTTATATCAAGAAGCATCCCTGGCATTTTGGCCAGTGCCCCAAATTGTCAGATCCAACTACCGATCATATTTTCCCCTAACATCAAACACATTCTAACAGCTCAAGAAACGAGCATATACGAAGAACATCGCATATAACACTTAACAAAAATTGTGGCATATTCACAAATCACCGAGCAAGTTATAAACACTTAACGAAAATAAAAGAAATACAATTGCCCTTGGCGGGAGAACATACATGCATACATTCAAAAGAAACAATACGATAAAAGACAAGTTAAAATAAACGACCATCGAGAACAGAAACACTAAGGTAATAAAATGAAACCACGGGGACCGACTTGTTTAGATGTTACAAAAAAAAGGACAAAGCCCCCAAGCAAACATTACATAGTCAAGCACGTAGGCCGAGCAAAATAAAAAGACATGACGAAATCAAAGTTGGGGAACAAGTTGTTCAACATTCCCAGTCACTGGCTACTCTGCGACTACTGATTCCCCTTGAGGTTGGCCTTATCATGCACATTCATCGTTGGTGTCCCTTCCTGGACCCCCGGGATCCTTGCACAGCTCCTCAGGCACGAAGATAACTTCATCCACCACTTTAAGTAGCCAATTTATCTATGCGACTAACAGCTCGACGGTGGGGTTGACCTCCCTCTGTTGGGCCACGAAGTTATCAAAAGAATCAGCAGACACCACTTGCAGGTCTTCTTCAGCTTGGTCGATTTTTGCAATTAGCTCTACCCAGGTTCGCAGTTTCTTTTTCTCTTTAGTTTCTTCAACAGCATAGGCCAAGGCCGACATCAGCTTGGTAACCATCTCTTCAGCGGCTTTCTTCCTCAGTTCCTCCGCACTCAGGGCCTCGCCTAATTCCTTGATCTTGTCAGCCTGGTTCTTCTTATCTTCAAATGCTCTTCGGTGCTTTTCCTTGGTTGTGGACAAGGAGGACTTGAGCTTCCTCACCTCAAGCTTATGGGCCAAAGTCCCCTCGATATACAAATAATCCATAGCCACCACCCTTAAGACCGCGACATCGTCTTGGGCCAGAACCAACCTCTTTCCTGGTTGCTCCAATTCCTCAAAGTGAAGAGACTCTATCTGTTGAACCTGCAAGGCATTCCACTCGAAAAGTTTGGGCTTCAGGAAGCATTTGGGAATGTCATATTTCTCCTTCGGAGGGTCAGTAGTAAGGTCCAAAACGACCTCTTCAGTCCTCGTCCTCTTTCCCTTTTGAGATAAAGGAGAACCATGCTCGACACGTGAGGTTGTCGAAGAGGTCCTCGACCTAGTACCCGTTGTTGTCACCAACCTCGTTTGAGTTACTTTCCTCCCTTTCTTGAGGGCGGAGTTCTTTATCACACGGTCATGAGGAGTAGACATTGTATCTACAAAGGAAACCAATGAGCATGTTAGCAGGAGAAAAAACACAATCAGAAAATCAATAAACGGGCAAAAGCATTAAAATCTAATCTACCGAGATAATCAGAGGCCTCCTACTTTGTCGCACATGTGAGGATCTTAGCCGAATATATATATATATATATATATATATATATATATATATATATATATATATATATATATATATATATATATATATATATATATCGAGGCTCCAACATCTGGCCCCCGTCTTTGTCCAGAATAATTCGTCTTCATTTATCAACACGTTAGAGTGGGGGAAAGCTAGCAATAAAATTTTCCAACTCTTCATTACTACTTTTGTCCTCGTCACTCATCTCCAATAAGTTCGTCAAATACTCGTCGGTTCCTCGGGAGAAATGGTTATAGGACCAAGAAAAGTGAAACTTCAGCATCAGATTTTGTTTCACCCTGCCATGATCATCCAGTACGATATCCATGTTCGTATCAACCTTATCCTCCAGCACATACACAGAGTCTCTAGATCTATTCGATATTGGTTCTACAAGATAGTAACGATCTTTGAAAGACCTGATTGACTCTGAAAAGGATTTGAAAATCTTCTTCTTCTGTTTGAATGACACCCAACCATACTGCCCTTGCGCGACCTACCTCTGGATGTTAAAGACGATGAAAAAGATGAAGGAGTAACACTTATGGCTAGGTAGTCGCAATTTAGCTCGAATGCTTTGAGAAAAGCATATGAGTTTGGATAAAGTTGTGACAGGGCTAGTTCCAGATGCCCGAACACTGAGACTTGGAAATCAGAAAAGGGGAGCCTGAACTTAAGCTCCTTAAAGATGTACTCGTACATAGAGAAGTAAGTTCCCCTATAATCCGAGCACACTCTATCATCCTCCCGGGAGGAATGACTCTCCAATCCACAGGATCCCCGATCAACAGCTACCACAAGAGTGGAAGAGAATGTAGATTTTATAGTCAATGATTCACGAGCGACCCAAATTTTCAAGGGGAACGCCTCATCACCTTAGACCTCCTTAGTTTGGTTCCCTTATTCAATGCAGATATGATTTCTCCAGCACTACTGGCCATCGAAGTACTCTCCCCAGTAAGCTCCTCCTCAAACATCATTTTGTAATTAGGGTCGTTAGACATTTTACGCATGAAAAGTAGCGAAAATAATATGAATTTGATGAATAATCAAATCCACCCTTCCACTACCAATCAAGTGAAAAGGTGTGCTGAAGAACAAGGACAACTTCCCCGACCAAAGCCCTTATTCAAAATGAAAAATATTCTAGACATTGAGGATACACCTAAAACCCTCACAAGGAGAGAAATTTGCGATCGAAAAACTATCAGACCCGTGTCGATCAGGTCCTCCTCGACGGCAAAACCCAGAACTCCGGTTGAAATTCAACCGGAGCGGCCACACAAAACCAAGAACTCGCCCATCGCAGGCTCATTCTCGCCGCAATAACGCTGGAAAACTTTGAAAAAACTAACGACATCACGTTCGGCCACAACGGCGCCACCACACAAAAAATGGAAGCCCTGTCGTGTGCCATCAACATATCAACAGAAAGTCATCTAAACCTAGATTTTTTTTTCCCTAAATCACATGTAATTTACTCCAACGGAAGTAAAAAACTATCCTAAGGAGAGAGTAGATAAACTTACTTATTTTTGGGATTCTATTGACCTGTTCGGAAGCTTGTCCTGGGTTGTGACGACGGCTGACGGTGGTGACGATGGAAAAACAAGAACCTCACGACAAAGAAGATGTCGAGCAGAAAGTTTGAGATGTAAAAAGTGCATAAATGGCAAGCAACACCCTATTTATAGGAATTCCCAAGCACGTGCAACCTAGGGACATGCAAAGACATCATTATTTCCTAGAGTATCCATCGCTACACATTTAATGCACACACGTCTCGAGATACACGTGACAGTCTAACTCTTCAGTCCCATCAACCATTGATCTCCCTAGTTACCGGGCAAGCCACGATGTCCATGATGGTTCGTACATATAACCAGTCGGGCATACCTCGAAAGGCTTAAAGATCACATGGTCCATTCCCCGAATAGAGAGTTGCCCTTAAGTTATCACTTTTACGACCATAAGCAATAACTTGGGGGGACTCATGTTCTGGACTGACCCAATGACTAGGCATGGCCAAATCCACTCTTGCATCTAGGAAGACTCAATAGTTCAAATTCATCCCATTAAGGCCAAAGGTGACCAGTTTTCCCTCTGCCCCCCAGCCGGAGAGAGATGACCAACTGACCCTGAACATGGTCGTCCATCTCTACCTCCTCAAGACTTCTGCCCGAAATCTGGGATAAGTTACCCATAAACAACTTAGGATCTTCCCTGCTCGACTGAAGCCTCTAATCCGAGCAGTTATGTCATTCCTAACAATTAGTTTCTGGCAGTTACCTATTTTTGGGGGATTCGCGATCCAGGTCCAAAATAGGGGCCAATGGCCAAGCATCAGGGGCATTATATAAACCATTTCACATGAGAGGATCAAGTATTCAATATTCACTCTAACAATACTCTTTCTGATACTTGCTCACTCTACTGCTTGTTCTTACTTTGACATCAGAGTGTCTTACAGGTACACCACCACCTTTCCTCGACGATCAAGCACCGTCAACGCAGTTCGTGGCCCACTCAAGGTTCTGATCAATCGGAAAGATCGATAGTTGTTAAAGGTTTGTCATTGTTCATGACCAACTTAACTTACCATGTAGATTTTGTTTGCAATGCTCAAGTCGTTTACACACTCGTCTGAAGTTATTTTGATACACAATACATCTCTTTTGTCCGTCAAAATCGGCAATTGACTTGTTTGTACTATATTAAAGATTCATTTATTTTGTTTTTTTTATAAATAATTTTTATAGTATAACATAATTTTATGTAAAAAAAATTACAAAGAAACTTTTCATAAAAGCTTCAAAATGAAAATTTGGTTTGAGTAGTTATTTTTGTAATACTATTTTAGATATTCATTTTATTGATTTTTTAAATCAAAATTTTAAAAAATTACTTAATTTTAAAGTTATTTCAAATAGATTTTCATAAAAATCATTTTTGAGATACAACTTTTTAAAAAAATGTAATTTTAATTATCTTTTGTTCTTCAATAATGTATATTTAAATTATAAGATATCAAAACTAGTCTTTCAATTTAAAAAAACGAATATAAAGAAATTTGTAATAATTTAATAAACGATTTTATAAAATACTTTTTAAAATTTAAAAAAAAAAAAATATTTTTTAAGCTAAAACATGCTCTAAATATCTAGAATAATTGTTTATAAGATCATATGATGGTAAAGGAGGCTGAAATTTTAGTAAATGCTTTAAATTCTTGCTCTATCAAGGAAAGATAACCCTAATCCTCCTAAAATAATAATTTAATAAAAAAATTAATACATAAAAGATAATTTAATATAAATTATTTAGCAAATCTTGATTTAATAAAATAGTATTCTTTTTTTCTAGAGAAATGAATGTGAAACCTGTAATGTACAAAAAAAAAAAAAATTGTCTTGTATGCAATAATTACCAAGAAATAACACCGGATCTTCAGTTCACAAAACAAAACATACGATACGAAGGTTAAGTAAAGAACACAGCAGCAACAGTTGTCAGTTTGTTAGATATTGTTATACGCTCATATTTTGTCAATCCAGTCAATATGTCCGAGTGGTTAAGGAGATAGACTTGAAATCTATTGGGCTTCGCCCGCGCAGGTTCGAACCCTGCTGTTGACGAATTTTTCATTATTTTCTTGCTACCTTTATTGGCGTGAACAATTTTAAACGAAATAAGTAAAACGTAAAGATTTTAGCGTGCGCTGGGATTATGGTAAAAATTGTGTGAATTTATTTATCATTTTATAAATTGATTATGGTAAAAATTGAGTTGAAATTATATAATTATGAAATTAATTGTAAACTTTAATGTGAAAATTACATTTATATTCAAAAGTTACGGATCATATATTTAAGTATAATTAATTTTAAAAGATAAAATTATTTTTATTTGAATTTAATTGGTATACATTGATAGTGTAAAACAGTTTTACACGGTTAGTTAATCGTAAGACAAGCTTTAGCGCGGGTTGAACAAGAATTCCTCGCATGGTTTTTCCACCTGACACATCAATTTTTTTTTTGTGGTGTAAACCTAAAAAAAGACCACATTTTATTCTTTTTTTTTATCTTACAGATTCTTTATTTATTTTTTAATATGAAAATTAGTCGTTGAACAACTAGTTGTTTTATTTTTATTTTTTTTTCAATTTTTTTTTATAAATATAGGTTATATCTAAAATATCGCCAACACAAATTTTCTTTCACTCTTATTTTCTCTTCAATTTGAAATTTCTCTCTCACAATTTCATTATTTTATTCTTAAACTTTTAATTTTTTTCAACAATTTATTCTCAAATGGATCCTAATCATTTTCATTTTCAACAAGTTTTCTTCAATTATATGTAAAATTATCAAAATCTTAACCCTCAAAATGCTCAAATTCCATCGGTGCCAACAAATCCCGTCATATTTCTTCCGTTACCAAACAATCCAAATATGTTTCCTAGACCTCAAATGAATTCTAATAGTATGGAATTCCCTACTCAAGTTCCATCATTTTCTAGTCAAGTTGGTAACGAAAAAGAAGAAAGGGTTGTCGTTAATGGTAAGCCCACAATCATGCTTGAAGCAGTGACATCGCAAGACTTATGGATTTGGCATGTTTTCTTTGGTATTGCAGGTTCAAACAATGGCATTAACGTGCTAAACCAATCCAACGTGTTTAATGGTATTTTGGAAGGACATGCTCACAATGTGCAATATACAATCAATGGGACACCATATAATATGGGATATTATTTAGCAGATGGTATATATCCTGAGTGGACTACATTTGTCAAGACCATTTCAATGCCACAAGGAGAAAAGAAAAAATTATTTGCTCAACATCAAGAATCGGCTAGAAAAGATGTGGAGCGGGCATTTGGAGTGCTTCAATCTTGATTTGCAATTATACGTGGCCCAGCACGTGCTTGGCACATGGACACCATCAAGCATACTATATATGCCTGCATCATATTACACAACATGATTGTGGAAGTGTTCGCTGTGATTTCTGGCGAACAACCTCTGGTTAACCAATTTCTCAGAAAAATGGGTTACTTGCAGGACCAACCAAACAAGTCCTGAGACACATGTGCATTGATTCTGTCGAACTATTCTTAGAATTGGTGATTGATTTATGATTTGTTTCGTCAATACCGTCAAAGTGTTAAGAACTTTGATTTTTACAAGTAAAGTAAAGTTTAAGTTTAAAATGAAATAAAGTTAAGAGTTTTAAACAAGAATAAGAAGAAATGTCGAAGGCTAGAATTTGCAGAAAAGTAAATAAAGCTTAAAAATGACATAAACTTGATGAATAAACAAATAATTTAAATAACTTTGAAATATGAATGGTGTTCAAACGTACATGGTTCCAAATATCAAACTCATTTTCTCTCACACTGGGTACTTAGAGTATTTTACAGGAATTTTTGTATCAGTTTTCACACACCTATTCTAAACACAAACTATCCTATTTATATACAAACAAAATAACTGTTTAGAACGGAAAAACTATAACTAAATGACAAGTGTCAGCCTGCATGCAATTTTCTTCTCTGAAACTTCCATGTGTCCAACTGTCAAAGGTTACAACCTTTTGAATTTGAATTCCCTTCTTTGGTGACGAAACCTTGCACCCCTTCAATCTGTCGAAGCCTTTAAAGAAGAAACAAACTCTTTTCAGCATCTATCAAATACTGTCTTTTTGTCAAAAATCCTCTTCTGTCGAAATCGTCGAAAAGACCAACTTCTTCTGTCAAATACTTAGCTACAAGTAACTTTCCAAACTTATCCTGCTAGAACAATACTTGTCGTTTTGTCGAAACATCAGAGCTTTTGACTTTGCCAGCATTACTTGAATTTCTTTTCTTTCCTTATTCTTCGACAGAGATGACCTCAAGCTTCAAATTTTACCCTGTCGAAATTATGAGTTTACAAATTGCCCCCCAGCAAAGATGTTTTCGACTATTCTTGGAGAAATATCTTTTGCTATCGAAATGACCTTTGACTTCCTGTCAGTCACATTTATTATAAAGTGATTTTGTTGAGTCCCAAGAAAACATCATGATTTTCACTTTATGAAAACGTCATATCTAGCCCACGTTTTACACAATCTCCCATGACCCTATATTGTAGCTAAATCATGGCCTCCTACCAACTGCCACTTTTTAATTTTCACCAATAGATAAAAAACGCACGTCTCCACTTCTCCAACTGAAAGTCTTTTCATTTTCCCTTTTTTATTATTATTCATTTATTTCATCTTCTATAAATACCACCTTCAACAACATTTCATTCTTTTCACATTCTCAAAACACTTCTCTTACCTAAACGCAAAAACTCCATTACAAAACCTTTTCAAAGCTTCTGCTCCTTCAAACTTCTCATCTTCTCATTATCAATGGCTCCTCCAAAGACTGTTACTGGTCGCAGTGCAAAAAAGACAAAGAAGACAGTTGATCTTCCTCCTGCTCACATACTGTCTGGACCCATACAAATGCAGCAACAACAATACTTTCCAGAACCCCCAAATGAAAGGGAGAAAACAAGCATTTACAGGTCACAGGTAATGATTCCCATCTCTGTTTCTGGAGTCCATCATGTTATGTTAGGTCCTATTTTTGATCCCACTGTTGACCCTAACCGTCTGAAAGAATTTTATCCCTGTTATTCTGCTTCTAAACCCATAGCTGCTAGCAGAAACCCTAAACCTGTCGAAACCTCATCCAAAGAACCTGAAACCCTCATAGCTTCGACAGAGATAGATCTGTCTTATCTGAACCAAACTAGGATTTTTAGGAGTCCCCCTTTGACGAAAGATCCCTCCGACTACTTAGCGTGGCTCACTAGGGTCGAAAAAGCCAAAGAAAAGTTCTGGAAGAAAACTGGTATCTATGACCTGATCCAACTGTCGAAGGAGGGTCCCCGTTATTGCCAAAACATGTTGTTAGCCTCTTTGTACTTCTGGGATAGTACTTACAATACTTTCCATTTACCCTGTGGAATGATGACTCCTACCCTATTCGACATAGCAGCCATTACTGGCCTTAGTCCTTTAGGCGAGATCTTTAACCCTGAACATTTAAACAAGGACCCCATAGGCTTCGACACAAAGCATGCTGGATACTCTGTTTTCATCACTCATCACCAAGGTGAAGACAATGAAGAAGTCTCCGACAGAGAGCACATTGCTTTCCTCACCCTGTGGTTAGCCAAATTTGTTTTCTGTACTAGGTCACTTCAAGTGGCCAGAAGTTATGTCATCATGGCCAATCAACTTCATAATGGAGTTGCATTCTGCCTGAGTGAGTTACTTTTGGCAAACCTCTATGAATCCTTGAGTGAGAGTGTAAGCAACCTCAAAACCCTTAAGGACAAAGGTAACATTAGCCTTACAGGCCCTTTCTGGCTCCTACAACTATGGTTGAATGCAACCTTTGAAACTTTCATCCCCATCAAAATGCCAGTTGTCGAAGAAGCAGTAAAAGAAAGGCGCGTCGAATGGCCTAGGTTGGTTCAACTGACCCCTACTGATGATAACATAAGCGTTCGACAAGCGTTCACTGGTTACATCATGATGTTCGCCAAGCGCTACAAGTTTACTCCTCCTATGGCACCATTCGCCAGTAGACTTGTAGGTCCCAGGTGGTTCACCAGACAACTCCCAGTGGAGAACCAGAAAGACGAAGATTCCTATATATCTATTTGGGAAGCTTTTCTCATGCCAAGGCACTTTTTCTCCCACCATAGTCTCAACAACACTAAGGTGTCCCTCATTGCTTACCAACCCAACCTGGTAGCTAGGCAATTTGGATTAATTCAGACGAAGACAAAGCATATTTACCACAAGAAAGGTGCTATTATATTCTATAACTCATTTCAAAGCTTCGACAGAAGTTTAGAGCTATACAACAAATTCTTCGACTCATCTTTAGAAGTTTACCCCACCATCTTTCAACCAAGCTTCCTCTGTACTGAAGACTTCGACGTTTGGTGGAAGGAATATTACATCAACAAATTTTTTGACGTAGCAACCTTCACTACTCTCCTGACGAATGCTTTTACTTTTGTGCAGGATAAGAAGAAAAAAGGTACAGACAAACACATTAAAGAAATTCAAAAGTTTCAAAAATATTTTGAAACTATTTACAGGCCCAATGATCTTCGTCGAACCATAAGTGAAGCAGCAGTAACTCTAAAACAAAAGTTTACAGAAAAATTGGATAAGTTGGGGGTGCCTTCGTCTCTCCCACCACATGCACGCTACAACTTTGCATTCACAACTTTTCCTCCAAAATTCCCTCCACTCCCTTCTGCAGAATTTGGTGTGGCTTTGAGCCCTCCATTTCCAGATTGGTTTGTGTGTGGATCTGATTTAAAACTGCTTCGCGAATCCAGCAAGAAACTTGCCGAATGTGTGGTTCCGACGAAGTATCACTTGGGCAACTTCACTGGGCACCTTCATGTTGGGATAGAACATATTAGTGTCGAAGAACCCATTCTTGAAGGTGTCTAAGAAATTACATTACTCTTTTTAACTCTAACTCCCTTTATTGTTATATCAATGTTCATGCAATTCTTTCTCTTTCAACTGTCAAAATTGTCAAGAAAGCTGTTGGCGAAGGAACCTCCTCTAAAACAGTCGAGAAATCTCCCATGCCTGCCAAGAAGGTTTCGACAAACAGAGAAACACCTCCCTATTCATGCCTCTCAATCTTCTCCTATACTGAATACTTCTTCTTTCATTTGCAGGTCACTCGTACACCAGCTAAGAAAAGAAAACAAGAGGAAAAGGAGACAAGTGTCGAAGAGTCTGAGGATGAATCCCCTGAACCTCAACCCTTGAAAAGAAACAAAGGTCTGAGAATAAAAACAGTGGCATCTCAAAGATCCATAGTTCACAGACGAACTCCCCCTGCAAGTCCAATCAACAAAATTCCCTCAAGGAGTGAAAAAAGTGGAGACTCAAGTGTCCACACTGAGATCCCTCAGGTATTTACTTCGACCAACAACATTCCTAATCTTGACTGCATATATTCTTACATTATACTTCCCTTTTATGCTTTCTGTAGGTTGTTATTGATGTCGAAGAGACCTCTACAGTCCAAGAAGAAATTGTTCCTTCTGACTCTGAGAAGACCCTGGCTGAAAGGCTCCAAGAAGACGCCACCCCAGATGCAGGTGTCTATGGACCTCAGACTTTGGACGAATTCAACCTCGGTGACTCTGAATCTTCTGGCAATCATTCTTCTTTTTTACCAGACCTTGCTGCAGAGGAAAAAACAACTCCAGACCAGGATGCACCAACTCAAATACCAGCTGCTGCACCAGAAACTGACGAAGATGCTCTTGGTCAGGATGTACAAGTTCAAGATCCAACTGATACCACAGAAGCTGATAGAGAGAATGTCGAAGAAGAGGTTGATCTATCGAATCAACCAAGAGTCAACTTGAGCCTTGGAGGAACTTCCCATACTGTTCCCACTTCATCAGAAGTTCCTGCCGAAACCCATTTGGGCACTGATTCGACGAGCTTGTCACACGAAGAGATTGAAAGTTTGAAAGTTAGAAAGCCTCTGGAATATTTAAAAGCCCTACTCAACTCCAGGTATAACTTCCAAGATTCTTCTCACAGTGGTTCGACAGCTTCAGGGGCCACTTCTGACATTCAACCCATCAATGTCATTATGGACGAAATCAAAGCAAAAATCCTTAGGGTGGACCTGTTTGAGACCCTGGCTGAAAATCCTTCTGCCCAGTATGATCTGAAGAAACTCCTGAAACGAGCTAATCTGTTGGAGGCTTCGACTGAAGAGAGCCGTTTGGTGATGGACTTGATGTCCTTAATTGATTCTGTAAGTGCTGATTTGGTTCGTCAGAAGGAATTTTCTCAGAATATTACAGCCAAATCTGAAGAACAAGTTTCAGAATGGAATATTGTGGCTTCTTCGACAGAAAAAATCTCAGAACTAAATAAGCTTTCTGACGAATACACCAAAGCTGTTGCTGAGTGTGAAAACAACATTCAGGCCTATCAGGCTCAGATTGCTGATCTTCAGAAGAAAATCCTCCAAGAAAAGGAACGCCAAGCCTCTCTCCAACAGCCCAATCAAGAGGCAATCGACAGTGAACTCCAGAAGGGGCTCCAACATGCAGAAACAGCCCAGCAACTTCACAGGGAAATTGATGAATTGACTGTCAGCAAGAGTCTGTGCGAGCGTCGAATTCAGCTTCAGAAGAAAAAATTCGACGAACTCAAAGCTACCTTCTTTCGACAGTAGTTTGTAATAGGAATTAGGAAATTTTTATTTGTTTAAGGATTTTTTCAGCAATTTCATATGTAATGCTATTTCACGCCATCTGTTTGGCGAAGACAAGTTTTATTTGCAATTTCATTATGTTCTTATTTTTATTTCCTGCAATGTTGGTTTATACCTTTTTAAGTACTTTCCATTTATTTTCAGCACTCTCCTGTCTTTTTCTATCTCTTCGACTTCATATGCACCATTTGAAAAAACCCTTAGAATTTTGAAAGGTCCTTCCCATTTAGGGGACCATTTTCCCATCAATCTATCTTTCTTCTCCATGGGCAAGATCACTTTCCAAACTAAATCATTTACTAAAAAGGCTTTGAATTTTACTTTCTTGTTATAAAACTTTTCGACTCTCTCTTTCTGCCTTTTTATTAATTCTAAAGCATGTAACCTTTCTTCATCTAAATCAACCAACTCATCCATCATCATACTCCAATAGATTTCAGATGGAATCTCATGATGTCTTTAAATTCGTATTGATTGTAAACAGATTTCGACTGACAATACTGCACCATGTCCATAGGTTAATTTAAATGGGGTAGAGTTAGTTGCCTCCTTAGGAGATGTTCGACAAGCCCAAAGGATTTGATCCAGAGTCTTGTGCCAATTTCTGGGTTTTTTACCCACGTGCTTCTTTATCAGGTTTATTACTACTTTGTTGGCTGCTTCGACCTGACCATTTGCTTGGGCATAATAAGGTGTCGAAGTTAACAACTTAAAACCTGTCTCTTTTGCAAATGCCTGCATATTTCTTCCAGTAAACACAGATCCTTGGTCAGTGGTTATTGTCTCTGGTATTCCAAATCTATACATTATGTGTTTCTGGATGAAGTCTATGACTGCTTCCTGATCTACATTCGTCAATGGTATGGCTTCAATCCACTTAGTGAAGTAGTCTACCCCAACTAAAATGTACTTCTGCCCTTTTGAAGAGGCTGGTCGAATTTCACCAATTAAATCTAAAGCCCATCCTCTAAATGGCCAAGGCTTTATAATGGAATGTAACTCATTTGCTGGTACATGAGGTATGCCTGCATGAATTTGACATTCCTGACAACCCTTTGCAAATTCGACACAATCTTTCAACATGGTTGGCCAATACATCCCTTGTCGAAATAGTAGCCATTTCATCTTATGCCCTGCTTGGTGTGCACCACATGCACCACTGTGTACATTCGACAAAGCTAGATAAGCTTCAGTCTCTCCTAGGCACTTCAGTAGAACTCCTTCTGCAGTCTTTTTAAACAATTCATTTCCAAAGAGCACATAACTTATAGCTCTATACTTTATCTTTCTTTCGACTGTCTGGTTTGGATTTTGTAAATAATCTTTGATAGGTTTTCTCCAATCTCCTACCCCTAGATTATCTATATAAAAAATCTCAAAGTTTTCTTCGTCACCATATCCCAATCTTATTGTCTCCAAATCAGATGGGGACAGCCTGGTGGATAAAACTTTCCCTCTCACTTCGACAACTTTCATCAGGTTTTTTACCCACGTGCTTCTTTATCAGGTTTATTACTACTTTGTTGGCTGCTTCGACCTGACCATTTGCTTGGGCATAATAAGGTGTCGAAGTTAACAACTTAAAACCTGTCTCTTTTGCAAATGCCTGCATATTTCTTCCAGTAAACACAGATCCTTGGTCAGTGGTTATTGTCTCTGGTATTCCAAATCTATACATTATGTGTTTCTGGATGAAGTCTATGACTGCTTCCTGATCTACATTCGTCAATGGTATGGCTTCAATCCACTTAGTGAAGTAGTCTACCCCAACTAAAATGTACTTCTGCCCTTTTGAAGAGGCTGGTCGAATTTCACCAATTAAATCTAAAGCCCATCCTCTAAATGGCCAAGGCTTTATAATGGAATGTAACTCATTTGCTGGTACATGAGGTATGCCTGCATGAATTTGACATTCCTGACAACCCTTTGCAAATTCGACACAATCTTTCAACATGGTTGGCCAATACATCCCTTGTCGAAATAGTAGCCATTTCATCTTATGCCCTGCTTGGTGTGCACCACATGCACCACTCTGTACATTCGACAAAGCTATATAAGCTTCAGTCTCTCCTAGGCACTTCAGTAGAACTCCTTCTGCAGTCTTTTTAAACAATTCATTTCCAAAGAGCACATAACTTATAGCTCTATACTTTATCTTTCTTTCGACTGTCTGGTTTGGATTTTGTAAATAATCTTTGATAGGTTTTCTCCAATCTCCTACCCCTAGATTATCTATATAAAAAATCTCAAAGTTTTCTTCGTCACCATATCCCAATCTTATTGTCTCCAAATCAGATGGGGACAGCCTGGTGGATAAAACTTTCCCTCTCACTTCGACAACTTTCATCAGATTTTCCTTCGACACTTTATATCCTGAAGCCAATTGATCCAGGTCATTTGCTTCCTGATTTTCTAATCTGGGAATGTGTCTAAAGACTACACTGTCGAATCTCTTGAGGAGTCTGTTGGCTATCACAAAGTACATGATCAAATTTTCTTTGACACATTTGTACTCTTTCGTCAGTTGTTTTATCACCAACTCAGAGTCACCCATTATTTCGACCTCTGTTGCCCCCAATTCCAACAAAATTTCAAGTCCAGTAATTAAAGCTTCATATTCTGCCTCATTATTTGAACAGAACCCTTCTATTTTGTACTTGAATTTTGTTGGAATTTTATTGGGAGAAATGATTAATACCCCAACACCTGTTCCATTTTTATGACTGGAACCGTCGAAATATAATTTCCAAGGCTCTCTTTCGACATAATTAGTCTCATCTCCAAGTATGGAGTGATCAGCTATGAAGTCAGCAACTACTTGTCCTTTAACAGCTTTTAGAGGCATATATTTTAAAGAATATTCAGTCAAGGCTAAAGCCCATTTTCCAATTCGACTATGTAAAATAGACTTAGACAACATATGCTTTATTACGTCGAAATGAGAAGATATATGTACATCAATGGGTTTTATATAATGCTTCAATTTTGTACAAGAGAAATATACACATAAACATAATTTCTCTATCATACTATATCTAGTTTCAGCATCATTTAAGACTCTGCTGAGATAATAAATGGCTCTTTCGACGCCATGTTCATCTTCTTGACAAAGCATGCTTCCTAATGTTCTGTCAGATGCTGATATGTAAAGCCTCATGCTCCTACGGGCCCTACCCCGCTGCCTACGTACCTCATCAGGATAATGAGGATCAGAGACGCCGTAGTTCCCCTAACTAGGGGTACTAAAAGGAAATTGCTTGTGAATTAAAGGCTTGAACTGCCTATGTCAATGCTCAGGTGTTGCAGGCTCGGACGACGAGTGCGTTACCGTCTTGCAAAGCGACAAGTAGGAGCAAGTTCGCGGATGGAGCGAATGAGGTGAGAAAAGAATTCCCGAAGGAAAGACGCTTATTATTTGTTTGTTTTTTTTAGAAGCTTTTATGAGTGGAGTTTGCATAGGCAAGTGTACCTAAGTCTTACTCAATGGGATGTGTACATCTCACATCATCCCGAAATGGAATGCGCAAGAGGCACACCTATCTATGGGGGAAATCCCCAAAGCTAGTCCCACAAGTTAAGGCTTAAGCACACTGGCCTATTACCATTATTAAGTGTTTTTGTGGTTTTTGGTTAAGAAGTGTCTTTTAACGCTTTCTTTGTGAGGTACTCATGCTAAGACCTATCTACCACGAGTGATGACTCACACCTCGCCCCGAAATGGAACGCGTGCAAGCATCTCATAGCAAAGTCTCATGTCACATGAAAGCACCCAACCTTTATTAAGTGAATTAGAATTAAGTTTGAAGATGAGAAGAGAAAGATAACCAAAGGAGCAAAAGGAAAAACTAGGGGGAAGTTTCTATCCTAAGTTAGCATGCATGGAGTTCCTAGGGTTTGTGAGGTCTTTCTAACCTAAAAATGATCTCAAGAGAAGAAGAAGAAGATAAAAGGAGAGATGAGAAAGGCCTAAGCCCAACAAGAAGATGTTAGTCCATATAAACAAAATGAGAAGAGATGAGAAATGGAGATGTGGAACTCAATTCCCACATCTCAAACTTACCATAGCCCCTGCAAGGTTAGTGTAACAACATAAAACCAAGGCATGAACCAACAAGTCAGAAGCTACACAATCATATAGGCATGGCAAAGAGTTCACAAGATGATAAGCAAAGCAACACAAGATCATATTGAGATGATTGGAAGTGAAACAAGTGCAAAGAAGGCATGCATAACACTTAAAGAAATAAAGCACATAAAAGAGACCCAACACCAAGACTCAAGGAGACTCAAACCCTATCCTAAGACCAGGAACAACCCTAGACCTCTAAAGGACCCCAAAAGATGAGGAGAAGTTGGCACAAGTGCCCTTCTAAACTTAAAAGAGACTATAAGACTCAAAGTATGCAAAACAAGGCAAGGTGAGGAAGAAAATACCCAAGAAAAAGATCCAAGCACCTAAAAAATCTACCCAACCAGCAAAGTACTCTCCAAACACAAAGAAATGAGAATCCAAAAGGGTTTGCAAAAATACAGCACCAAACTAGGTCAATGAAGCTCAAGGATGCAAGGTATCACCATTTAGGGTTTTGAAAATTAAGGCACAAGTAACTCAAGCAAAGTCCAGCAAGGAAATTTGTGAAAAATGCAAGATAAATCATGAAGATAGTATAGTGTCTTAGGATTTGAATGCAAAAAGAATGGGGTTCATAGCTTAAAGGATGAGAAAAATAGAAATTGGACAAGGCAGATTGGTCTATGAGAGTCCACAAGAAAGCAATGCTCAATGTTGAATTTATTTGGCCACGTGGGATGAAAATAAAAATCTGGAAAAATTATGATAAAAAACTAGATGAATCAAGGAGTGCATATGAATTTTTTTGGATTTTTTAGAGTTAAGGAAATATTTAAAATGGATCAAAAGCAAATGGAATAAAATTGGTAAAGAAAAAGAATAAAAATAAAGCAAATGGGCCAAGGGGGTGCAAGAAGTAAACATGTTAGTTCAAAAAACAGCATGGGCCTTGCGTGGGGGGTGTGGATAGCGCTGGGGGGCTGAACCTTCTTCTTCATGAATAAAACCTAAACTCTAACCACCATTAATGAACCAAACCCTAACCCTAACTTCATGAAATCTCAAACCAAGCCACGGCCGGCCATGAAACTCTCCAGAATACATAATCTAACATCACTAAACACAAATACATGCTTGGATTGGATTAAAACTCAAAGAAACTCAAGATATGAATGAAAATAAAATTTTCCATGAAACTTTAAATCACCATAACTTTGTGAATACTCAACCATTTCACAAACTACAAAGAGCATTGTAACCACCACAACATGAGGATTCTAAAACACACAACCAAATACATTTCTATGAGATTCGAAATTTGAGCATACCTAAGGTGGTGTTCCAAATTTGAAGTCAAGAATGGTATAAAGTGATGGCAAATGATCTCCTTATCCCCTTAGATGCAAAATAAATGCATCTAAGGCTTTGCAAACTTGTAAATCCAGCAATGTGCTTCCTTGTGCTTCAAAGCTTCTCAAATGGCCACTTGAACAAACTTCACTATAAATCTAGATCCATGGGTGCTTAATGATCCTTGAGATGAGAGGAGTATGAATGTGGTCTTGGATTGAAGAAAGCTTGCCTAGATCAAAAGTTATGGCACAAAATGCAAATGTGCACAAGAAATGAGAAATGGATGATTCTTGAAGAATAATCCAAACAAATGGTATGGAAATGATCTATGAGTGATGAGGATTAAGAATCCAGCAAGAGTTTTGTGAATGGATTCTTGTAGCAAGAGTTTGTGGAGAATAAGCAATTTTGCATAAAAGATGAGAATGAGAGAATGAGTGTGTAATCTGGCTGCCTCTAACCCTAATTCTGATTGTTATAGAATATATATGGCAATGCAAAAGGGTTAGAACAAATGCACGTGAGAGAGGGCTGATTTTTGTGAAAATGCAATTTTGGCCCAAGTGTGCCATAAGCATGCCAAGATCATGATTTGCTGGCCTCTCTTGCATGTGCATTCACCATCCCACCAATGATTCCCAGCAAACAACTTCAGCCCTTGGATGCAAGCTATCACACAATGGTCATGCCTTATGCAAATTCAAGTGTAAAATGCAAGTTTTATGGAACTTTTTCATGTGCATGAATTTTTCCACTTTTCTTTGAGCCAAATGACCTAAATGGGATGCATTTTGGTTGTGTAAACTTACTTTGGCCATAGCATAGCAAACTATCCATTTTTGAGCCTTTGTGCAAATGGCTTGGCCTTGAAACTTGGAAATTTGCCCTAAAATACCTAAATTTTCGGGGGCCATATCTCTCAAACCATAAATCCCATGAAAATTTACTTGTACTTTTTAAAAATGGAAGCCCTTACTCTCCAACTTTCATGTTTGGGTTGGGTCCATTTGAAGATTTTTTGATCAAGTTAAGGCCTTGTGAAGTTTTAGGTCAAAATAGCCAAAAATATTAACTTTTCCATGACCAACTTTGTGCACTTTTGCCAAAACCCCTCAAACCACCAAAATTCTTGTACTTTAAGCTCACCCAACATCTTATAACATTGAATATACCTCATTTGGACAAAAAAAAATTGGGTTAGACCCCTTGGAATGGCACAGTTGACTTTTTCCGGGCCCAGTTGACTTTCTGCTTCATCTGCAAGTAACTGAGGCAATGACTGACTTCCACTTGGAATTTTTCCATGAAAATTGACATGTAGGAACCTCATATCATATAGAAAACATTTCCCAAAAGAGTTGGCCAAAATTATGAGGTTAAGGCTCTTGAAGCCAAAACCCTAATTTGGTTGCACTGCTTAGGAGCCTTGCATTGTCTTAAAACTTGTGATGATTAAGCAATCTTCTGAGCTTTTGCAAGTGAACTTGGCCTTGCCAAAGGAGTCTAGACTCATAATAGGCCTCCCACAAATCCATTGGAACCCTTGTCTTGGCTTAGATGGCCTTCAACACCTCCCCAGATGGCCATATGCCTCATGCTAGGGCTTGATGCTTGTCATGCTTTATTTTCCTATGCTATAATGCTATATATATGATATGCTTATGATGCAAATGGTGTATTATGATGCTTAAAATGAAGAGGGCAAATTTGAGGTTCTACAGCTGCCCCTATTCAAGCAACTGTTGATCTGAAAAGGACGATTGCTTCCGCTTTCGACCGTTCAAGATAAACTGTGGTTGAATACCCAAGAAAACGGAAATTTGCGCTCTGATGCAGAAAACAAGAAATGGGAAATAAACCCAATCCAGCGATGTTACAAATGAGCTGAGAGATGAGCAGACGAGCTCCTTCCAATGAAACCAAAGGTTCTGATGAAACATGAAACGGACGAGTCTTCTTGTGACCTGTGACGCCAGGTGCAGAAAGCGGACGAGTCCTTAGGAATCTTCAAAGTAACCTGAGATAGACGAATCTCCTTCACTAACCCTTACGCAGATAAGCGGAATAAGACGGACGAGCCTTCTTCGGATAACCCTTACGCAGGTTCCGGGAATGCATATAAGTCTGCGGGATAGACATGCAGCTAGGATGGACGAATCCTCTTCGCGAATCCTTACGCAGATAAGCGGAATAAGACGGACGAGTCTTCTTCGGATAACCCTTACGCAGGCTCCGGGAATGCATATAAGTCTGTGGGATAGACATGCAACTAGGATGGACGAATCCTCTTCACGAATCCTTACGCAGATAAGTGGAATAAGACGGACGAGTCTTCTTCGGATAACCCTTACGCAGGTTCCGGAAATGGTTTTGACGTTTTAATCCCACCGTCAGGGTTTTCAACCTCTTCAATACGGACGAGCATTGGAATGATCATCAAAGAAACACGGACGAGTGTCATAAGTCGACGATACGGACGAGTACCGGATGATGATCCAAGAAACAGGGACGAGTGCTTCTGATATTGATACGGACGAGTATCAGCTTATTCCAGACGATCTTCAAAAGAAAATACCAAACACGGACGAGTGTCGGGGCGTGCAGACGAGCACTAGATAAGTAGCAGACACAAACGAGTGTCGAAGGATGCGGGCGAGCAATCTTCAAAGGAGTAACAAGCACGTACGAGTGCTAAGAGATGCAGTCGAGCATCAAATAAAGATGCGAGTACGGACGAGTACTGGCGACTTTCTTGGGGATATGCCTCAAATAAAGAGGAATCGAAAAATGCACGGACGAGTGCTGCAGGGATGCGGTCGAGCATCAAATAAAGATGCGAGTACGGACGAGTACTGGCAACTTCACTGGGGAAAAACTTCAAAGAACTAATAAACACGGACGAGTGCCGAGAGCTGCGGACGGTCATCAAATAAAGATGTTAGCATGGACGAGTGCTAGGAATACCTCAAATAAAGAGGAATCTGCTGAGGAAAAGGCACGGACGAGTGCTGAAAGAGGATGAGCATCAAATAGAGATGCGAGCACAGACGAGTGCCGTAAGGTGCTAATTCTTCTGGAGACTGCGGATGGGCAAACTGAATCATCAGATAAGTGTCTAAGAGTGCGAACGAACACTGAATAGCATCAACACAGGCAAAGGCTGATCATGCTGGGGAAGTAGACACTTCCACTCTGGCTGAGGAATGAAGTCCTGGCGGCCTGTGGGAGAAGATTCCAGCAACCTGTTGGGGACTCAAAACTTTTAACTCTGACGAAAACGAAGTGTTGGCAACCTGATGCTTGCCGGAGAAGCTTTCACTAGAAGAAAGACGACTCTGCGTGAGGTATACTTCGTTTAACTGCTTTGAACATCTGTTGAGGATCTGATCATCCTGCTCTGACTCCACTGGGGAGAATTTCCTCTTGCTCTGCTAGGGAAATCCCTTGGGAATGAGAATCCCGATGACTCTGTGGGGAAATGAAGTTACCTGCAACTCTGCTGAGCCAGGGGAATTTCTAGCGATTCCGTTGCGGATAATAAACTTCTGACAACTCCACTGTGGATGGGAGACTTCTACTAACTCCTGCTGGGGATTGACCCGACTTCTGGGGAGTGCAGGTGTTCAGATACCTGTTGAGAATAAGTCACTTGTAAATAGGCGCTCTGTCGGGGAAATACCTCTGCTTGGAGAATAACCCTCTGCTGCTTGGGGATACGGTGATAACCTGATAATCCTGCAATAACAGAATACACACACATGCACCAAGATTGGTACGGCCTGATCTATTCATCTGCCGTCACCTGACACTCAAAGCGATGTTAAGTGTCCCTACAATGTCGTTTTTATCAGTTTGAAAAAGCAACATGTTTCGCATGCAATGTTATTTGTCAAAAATTCAGGACATTTTTGTAAACAAAATAAACATAACACGGTGTTTGACTGAATATTCTTTTTATTGATTGGCCTCTGAATAGGCAAAATTTTACATCAGGAAGTAACCACCTGGAAAGAGGTAGCTACTGTAAATTTGAGAAAAGAAACTATCCTAATGGCAATGGCACGGCATTCCAAAGAGTTTCCTTCCTGCTATGACTGGCATATCCTCAAGACTTTCCGTTCCGTCTTCGACCTTCTGAAGAGAATGAGGGGGGCTGATCTCTACCCTTCTGATATGGTCAAGCTGTTTGAAGCGGTGATGTGGTTCAGATAAACCGGAGCGCAGTTGTTCGCTTATTCCCTGATTTTGCGTGGATCGCCCTTTCGGGTTTTCAATCCACCGGGCTACCCTTTTTTGCCTGAGTTGTCCGATGTGGCTTTTCAACTCAGCGGGTGTACATTTTTTTTAATTTTTCCCTAATTTTTGCCCGAGCTTTTATTCTGTTTTTAGCTCGCCGGGATGCCCTTTTTTTGCCTGGACTATAATTCTGTTTTTGTGTCCAACGGGTCTCTTATGCGAAGTATTTTTTAACTGCGTCCGAGTTAACAGGGTATTGGAAGTCCTCGCCATCCATAGTGGTGAGCATCAGTGCTCCGCCTGAGAATACTTTCTTCACTATGAATGGTCCTTCATAATTTGGGGTCCATTTGCCCCTGTGATCTGAACTGGGAGGAATGATCCTCTTGAGTACGAGCTCGCCTACTTGGTACTCCCGAGTACGTACTCGCTGATCGAAGGCTCGCTTCATTCTCCTTTGATAAAGCTGGCTATGACAGATAGCTGCTAATCTCTTTTCCTCAATTAGACATAGTTGATCGTATCGAGCACGTACCCACTCAGCCTCATCAAGCTTGACATCCATCAGCACCCGCAGTGAAGGGATTTCCACTTCAACAGGCAAGACTGCCTCCATGCCGTAGACTAAAGAGAAGGGGGTTGCCCCAGTCGACGTCCTGACTGACGTTCGGTACCCATGCAACGCAAACGGTAGCATCTCATGCCAATCTTTGTAGGTGATGACCATTTTCTGTACAATCCTCTTGATATTCTTGTTAGCTGCCTCTACCGCACCATTCATCTTTGGTCGGTAAGGAGAGGAATTGTGATGTTAGATTTTGAAGTCCCGGCACAGTTCTGCCATCATCTTATTGTTCAGATTAGAACCATTATCAGTAATGATTCGCTCGGGCACTCCATATCTGCATATGATATCTCTTTTCAGGAATTTTGCTACCACCTGGCGAGTAACATTGGCATAAGACGCAGCTTCTACCCATTTGGTGAAATAATCAATCGCGACCAAGATGAAGCGATGTCCGTTTGACGCCGTTGGTTCAATCTTGCCAATCATATCAATGCCCCACATGGCAAAGGGCCAGGGTGAAGACATCACATTCAGAGGATTTGGAGGCACATGCACTTTATCCGCATAAATCTGGCATTTATGACATTTTCTGGCATAGGCACAACAGTCTGCATCCATGGTGATCCAGTAATAGCCTGATCTTAGCAACTTTTTAGCCATTGCATGCCCTCCAGCATGGGTACCAAAGGATCCTTCATGCACCTCGTGCATCAGCAAGTCTGCTTCCGCTCCATCAACGCATCTGAGAAGTATCATATCGAAGTTTCTCTTATACAGGGAACCATCAGTGTTCAGGAAGAAACTGCCATCTAGCCTTCTTAATGTCTTCTTATCATTGGAAGATGCCCCAGGTGGGTATGTTTGATCCTCCAAGAAGCATTTGATGTCATGGTACCAGGGCTTATCATCTTTGACAATGTCTGTTGAGCACACATATGCTGGCCTGTCAAGTCTGGATACTGCAATTTGAGGCACAAAATTGGCAGCTTGCACTTTGATCATGGATGAAATGGTAGCTAGAGCATCTGCAAACTGATTTTCGTCTCGAGGGATATACTCAAGCTTGACTGTTGTGAAGAAAGTCAACAACCTCCTTGTGTAGTCCCGATAAGGTATCAGATGATCTTGGTGCGTGTACCATTTGCCGTTGGTTTGATTAATTACCAGAGCTGAATCTCCGAAAACAGTCAAAGTCTTGATCCTGAGGTCAATAGCTTCCTCAAGACCCATAATACAAGCTTCGTATTCAGCTTCGTTGTTAGTGCAGTTAAAGGTGAGTTTTGCCGAGAAAGGCATGTGAACTCCCTTAGGTGTAATGAGTACTGCACCAACACCACGACCATTCATATTAACAGCCCCATCAAACATCATAGTCCATTCTTCTTCTGGGTCAGGCCCTTCAGTATGAATAGGCTCTTCATGATCTTTTGCTTTTATGAACATGATATCTTCATCAGGGAAGTCAAATCTCATAGGCTGGTAATCATCAATGGGTTGCTCAGCTAGATAATCAGACAATACACTGCCTTTGATAGCTTTTTGGGATGTGTACTGAATGTCATATTCTGTGAGAATCATTTGCCATCTCGCAACCCGTCCGGTAAGTGCTGGTTTCTCAAATATATACTTGACTGGATCCATCTTGGAGATCAACAAGGTGGTGTGGGTCAACATATACTGCCTTAGTCGGCGAGCAGCCCACGCTAAAGCACAGCAAGTTTTCTCGAGCAGTGAATAACGTTGTTCACAGTCGGTAAACTTTTTGCTTAGGTAGTATATTGCATACTCTTTTCGACCAGACTCGTCATGCTGGCCCAACACACACCCCATTGACTTTTCTAATACTGTCAAGTACATGATCAGAGGTCTTCCTCCAACTGGAGGCATAAGGATCGGAGGCTCCTGTAAGTATTCCTTAATTTTGTCAAAAGCCCTCTGACAGTCTTCATTCCACCTGACCGTTTGTTCTTTTCTTAATAGCTTGAACAAGGGCTCGCAGGTTGCTGTAAGATGAGATATGAACCTTGAAATCTAGTTCAATCTTCCTAGGAACCCTCGAACTTCTTTCTCAGTTTTTGGTGCAGGCATTTCTTGAATGGCTTTAACTTTGTCAGGGTCAACTTCAATCCCTTTCTCACTTACAATAAATCCCAACAGCTTACCAGATCGTACCCCGAATGTGCATTTGTTGGGGTTTAGCTTCAATTGGTACTTCCTCAGACGCTTGAATAACTTCAACAGATTTACCAGGTGGTCTTCTTCTGTGAGGGACTTGGCAATCATGTCATCCACATAACATTCAATTTCTTTGTGGATCATGTCATGGAATAATGTTACCATAGCCCGTTGATAAGTGGCACCAGCATTCTTCAGTCCGAATGGCATCACCTTATAACAGAATGTGCCCCAGGGTGTGATGAAAGTTGTCTTCTCCATGTCTTCAGGTGACATTTTGATCTAATTGTATCCTGAAAATCCATCCATGAAGGAGAACACCGAGAACTGAGCCGTATTGTCGACCAATACATCAATGTGAGGTAAAGGGAAATCATCTTTTGGGCTGGCTCTGTTCAGGTCCCGGTAATCTACACACATCCTCACCTTGCCATCTTTCTTTGGCACTGGAACAATATTGGCTACCCAAGGTGGGTAACTGGTCACGGCAAGGAACCCGGCGTCCCACTGTTTCTGTACCTCCTCTTTGATCTTCATCGCCATGTCAGGGCGAGTTCTTCTCAGTTTTTGCTTAACAGGAGGACAGTTTTCTTTTAACGGTAGTCGATGCACAACTATGTCTGTATCCAACCCTGGCATGTCCTGATATGACCAGGCAAAGATGTCAACGTATTCACGCAACATTTCAATCAACCCCTTCTTAACTTCAGTCTGCAAGCTGGCACCTATCTTGATTTCCTTCTTAAACTCTTCTGTGCCGATGTTGATAACCTCGATTTCCTCTTGATGAGGCTGAATAACTCTTTCCTCTTGCTTCAACAACCTGACCAGTTCTTCAGGGAGTTCGTAATTTTCCTCAACCTCTTCATCAGCTTGGTAGATTGGATTGTCGAAGTTATGCTCAGTCATAGCAGGAGAGTTGTCAATGGAATCCGGTTGATCGACACTGCACAAGTGATGTGCTCATTCAGAATCTGTTTAGAGAAAACACACACCAAAAGCAAGAAAGAAAAACACATTGCCATTTTCTTTATTTGTGCAAAAAAATAAAATTGAAAGAAAAGGAACGATTTTGATTGAAAAATGTCCTTTATTTATGACAAATAAATGCTTTCAAAACATGGAGGCCCATACAATGGATCCTTGTACCTTGGGCAGAGTACAGGATTTGACATGCAGTATGTAGAAAAAAAAAAGACAAATAACAATTACTTTGTGATCCAGGTGACTTCGACGATGTCTTCAGTAGACCAATTGGGCAGCTCCTCTCCTGGTGCACACGGGCGGATCCAATTATCTAGATCGAACTCGCTATCTCCGTCTTCACTGGTAGCACAGATATGATTGCGGTCCAATAACCCAGCACTAGTAAAGGTAATGGTCTTGTTGTCTAATGAACGGACGAGCCCATCAGGCTGATACCCAAGCCCGAACTTGTCTTCCTTCTTTTCCAGTTCCAGCAATCTGCCCCAGCCCTGGGCACTACCTGATCGCACAACCTCCTTGGCCTGCTTGTAGGAGGTAATGGACGTACTTTCTTTATCTTCAGCTTTACTCAGAGGAGACAGGGAACTAACATTCACTGCTTCGAATGCCTGACACAGGGTTTCATGAATTTCACCATCCATCTCCACGTATTTGAATGTAGATAGATGGCTCACAAATATGTCCTCTTCACCGCACACAGTCACAACTTGACCATCCGCTACGTACTTGAGCTTCTGGTGCAAGGTTGACGTCACAGCCCCTGCAGCATGAATCCAGGGTCGACCAAGCAGACAGCTATAAGCAGGTTGGATGTCCATCACGTAGAACGTGCTTTTAAACACTTGCGACCCAACCTTGATTGGCAACTCAACCTCTCCAAAGACAGACCTTCGAGAACCGTCGAAAGCCTTCACCACCAAATCACTTGGCCTCAAAACAACCCCTTCCACATTGAGTTTCATTAACGCCTTCTTCGGCAAGACATTAAGAGATGACCCAGTATCAACCAGGACATGAGACAGCACAGCCCCTTTGCATTCAATTGTGATGTGGAGAGCCTTGTTATGATTCCTCCCTTCAGTAGTAAGGTCCCTATCAGTAAAGCCCAGACCATGGCTCGCATTTACACTTCCCACTACAGCTTCTAACTGATTCACGGTAATCTCCTGAGGAACATACGCCATCTGCAACACCTTCAGAAGGGCTTCTCTATGAGCTGGTGAGCACATCAGCAGTGACAAGATAGAGATTTTGGAGGGAGTTTGATTTAGCTGCTCGACTACCTTGTAGTCGCTCCTCTTAATAATCCTCATGAACTCCTCCATTTCCTTCTCGAAAGTACTTTGACCAGTAGCGGGAGTGGCATTATCGTCAGTTGTTATTTGTTTCCCTTTGGCTTTAGCAGAAGCCTCAGCATCAGTGTCTCCTCTCAAAGTCTGGGGAGCGAATAAGCGACCACTCCTCGTGAAACCTCCACTTCTCCCAACATTCACCACAGCTGGGTCCATGGTTACTGTCTTATTTTCCACTTTCTGTCCTCCGACATACACTTCTGATCCGTAATGCCACGGAATAGCCTTCTCATCTGAATACGGAATAGGTCCAGGCACCGTGATGGTGACGGGACTTACTTCCGGGACATAAATAGTAACCGGATCTCTTTGCGCTGGCATTTCAGCAGGATCATAGTATATGGTCACTGTTGACACTTCATTAGTCCTCTTATCGACCCTGTCGAACTGTAACAGCCCATCATCCATCAGTCTCTGTAAACCAGTCTTCAATCTGTCACAACCATTCTTCGACTCAACACAGTCTTCGCAATCAAACCCACAACCCGGGAAAACCTGACCCTTCACCAACCTCTCCTTGACCAGCAACAAGGAGGTCTTCACTTCTTCAACCTTCTTCACCAAGTTCAACCTCTCCTCCATCTCAATAGCATTAACCCTGGCTCCCCCATGATTAGGGATAGGGTTATTCGTGACATTCGGAGGTGGCGCGAAATTGATTGCTTTGGAGTCGATCAAATCCTGAACTTTATAGTGCAAAGCCCTGCACTTCTCTATTGAGTGCCCAGGTGCCCCAGAATGGAAAGCGCACCGAACATTGGCGTCGTAACCTGGAGGAAGAGTTCCAGTAGGTGGAGCCAAGGTCCTCAGTTGAATTAAGTTCAATTCCAACAATCTCTGGAGTAAAGCTGTGTATGTCATTGGGATCACATCAAAAACCCTATCAGCTTGGCGTGGCTGCCTCTGCTGATACGGTCTCTGTTGATAGTTGCGCTGCTGTTGTTGCTGAGGTTGTTGTAGAGCCTGTTGAGCTGATTGAATTGGTGTAGCGGGAATTGTGACTGCAGCTATTTGATTGTATTCTCGTCTATAACCTCTGCCTCTGCCTCGGCCATATACTGCGTTAGCTTCCCCTTCTCTTCTTCTAGGAGGTCCGCCAAAGGCTTTCCTCGCTCCCCCAGAGCTACCAGCAGTATTAGGGTCTTGAATCTTCCCTGTCTTTAATAGAGTCTCAACTCTCTCTCCAGTAATCACTATATCATTGAACTTGGTGGCCGAGCTAGATGCCAACCTCTCTAGAAAAACACCTTGGAGAGTGCCCATAAACATGTCGGCCATTTCATCCTCTAAGAGAGGTGGTTGCACCCTGGCAGCTAACTGGCGCCACCTCTGGGCATATTCTTTGAAACTTTCTTTTGCCGCCTGGGTCATGTGTTGCAACTGCGTGCGCTTCGGAGCCATGTCCATGTTATATTGATACTGCCTCACAAAGGCCTCGGCTAAACCCTTCCAGCTCTTGATATTGACCCTATTGAGCTTCATGTACCATTCAAGAGAAGCTCCCACCAAGCTATCCTGAAAATAATACATCCAAAGTTTCTCATCATCTGTATGAGCGGCAATCCTCCCGACAAACGATTGCAGATGGGTCTTCGGGCAAGTAGTGCCGTCATACTTCTCGAAGGTAGGAACTTTGAACTTATACGGAATCCTGACTCCCGGAACCAAGCCCAAGTCTGTTATGTCGAATCCCAAAGAACTTTGGGACTGAATAGCCTTGATTTGCTCAGCCATCTCTTCAAACCTCTTGTTCATCTCTGCTCCTTGACCTTCAGCCTCATCAAGCAGAGTGAACTGGTCGTCTTGATGGTCTACCTGAATGTTGTGTAACCCATCATTGATTATTGTCATTCCTGGCTGTGTAACAGGAGGTTCGACCTGACGTGCGCCCGCACCGGTACGATTGTCAACAGTAGCAGCAGCCGCAGTGTTCCTATTCGGATTCTCAACCATCTCCCGCAGGCGCTCTTGGGTCTGCCCCATGCCGACCATTAGTGTCATAAAATTATCCATCCTTTGTCTCAAATCTGTCAAGTCTGCTTGTAACTGGTCCATGACTCGCTCTCTGTTAATCTTGGTTGGATATCTGTGTACTGTTGGTTGCCCCCGAACTTTTCGAGGAGCTATAGTGCCTGAAACACAAAACACGTTAGTAACCGAGACACTACCTGCAAAACAACAAACAGGTTATATGGATGCAATGCAGTTGTTTATGTTTCCAATCACAAGTCATTTATGCCCCGGTCCCGGTATTTCAGCAAAGAAAACCAGATGGGCACTGATCCTCGACTTCCAGGAACCTTCGCGAGAGACCACATTCAAACCATAACAGCAAGCGAACCAAGAAATAATGGAAAAAACCATAACATAAATCAACCTATCAGGCAAATAACACAGAATTCCCCGTAGGGTACAAGTCTTTACAAAGGAGAAATAACCAACTAGGACTCCTACAACATGCCTGTAGGTAATCCAGATACAAGAAAAGTAAACTAAGAAGCAGAACCAACGCCTAAGGACCCTGAAGCTCCATCACTAAGCCCCCCATCAGATCTGACCTTCTTGACTCCTGCCATCAACTTTAAGTCTTCAATTTCTTTAAGTGCTGCTTCGAGGGCTTGTTGACTGTCTGCGAGTTGTTGGGTCTTCTCTCTGCGAATTTTGTGGACTTGCTCCACCTCTTCTTTTTTGTAAGCCATCTGAACTTCAAAGAACTCTTCTTTTTCTTTATATTGTTTCAGCTCTTGCTCTCTTTGTCCCTTCAACCAGACAATAGACTGACGAGCATCTCTGAGGGTCTTTGACTTCTTTTTGCGCTCATCTTCTCTCTGGGCTTCCATCATCCCCAATCTGCGGAAATGTGCTTCTCTACCTGCAAAGTCCTTCTCCTTAGCCTCCAAAGTCGTCTGTATCTTCAGCAACTTCTCTTCAGCTTCAATCCTGGTCCTATTGGCTTGGTGATACAGGCTTACCATCTCAGTATTTTCAACTCTAACTGCATGTAGCTGGGCTTCCAACTTCTTGAATTCCTCTAGAGGCACAGTATCAATGGACTCAGCAACTGGGGGAACTGGTGTTGAAAATGGTAACAAAACTCTTCTAGCTCTGTCTTTCAACCAAGCTTCGTACTCTGGGAATGTCTGATTGTTACACTTCCCAAAGCTAGCTATCCCTTCTCCCTTAATGCACTTCCAAGCTCCCGCAACCTTCCTCACTAAGGGCATATTATCTTTCACTGAGAAGTAGAAAATAGGGGTCAGTTTCAAATCTTCAGGCACCTCTCTCAAAGCGTATCCCAATTGTCTTCTTAACAGGATTGGATTGTAATTAATCCCTCCAGTTATTCCCAACAAAGGCACACTATGGTAACTCCCGCAGCTGGTGATGAAACGTGCACCTTGCAGCCTTTGAGTGAACCATCTAACATCTTTGGCCAGCAACTTTTCCAGCTTTTGAGCCCATACCAGAGTGTGGTCACTAAACACTCCCGTACTAGGCAAATGTCTCATGAACCACATGTGAAATAAAGGAGCACAGCAACGAACCAAACCTCCCCTCTTCTTCTCAGTTTTGTAATGAACTGAGTAATACAAGTCCCCGAGTAAGGTAGGCACAGGATTCTTCAGCAAAAAGAGATGTATGGCGTTTATATCTATGAACTTCTCCATATCAGCAAACAAAATGATGCCATAGATAGACAGAGCCAAGATGGCACACACAGCATCCCATTCCTCTTCAACAGCCAATTCTCCTGCTTTCTTCACCAGAGCCTCCAAAGAAAACCCAGACACACCTCCTTTAATAATGGTCAAAGACTTCACAGCAGAAGGGCTCAAATAAAGAGCCTTAGCAATAGCCTCAGGTGCCGGTCTACTCATCTCAGAATTGAAAGGAACTTGGTCTCGAACCGGCACACCCAAGATCAGAGCATATTCCTCCAGCATAGGGCCCAACTGAAAATCAGGGAAGGTGAAGCAACGGAGCTGAGGGTCATAATACTGAAGCAATGTATGAATGGCACTCCTCTCGGAAGGATCTAGCTCTATTACCACATCAAGAATACTCCCGTAAGCTTTTTTGAATCTCTCTACCTGGTTGGGTGTAATCAGTTTTACCATCTTTTTCAACAAGCCAACCTTGATATCAAAGAACTTGAAATGAATATTCTGCTTGCGAGGATCTTCCATCTTTAAAGAGAATACCGGAACCGGAAGCAGAGAAATGAACCTGAATGAAAACAAAAACAATGATTAATGATGCAATGATGCAATGCAGATGCAAATGCAAAGACACATGGCCATCTGAGACTGTCTGGAATCTGGACACTGACAAAGGCCCCTCTGAATAACTTGACAAACTAAAAGTCCACTGAGTCACACTCTCTGATAATCACAACTCTCTGAAGAAGATCTCAAGACCACAGTATCAAGAATACCAGAACAAGAAAACTAGATCTCCGGAACTGTATCATAATATGAACTGCACTGGTAACAAGGGTATGATGAGGTCAAGGGTTCCTGCAAACCTGTAAACCCATCCCCAATCTCACAGGTGTGCTCCGGGTCAAACATCACGGACTCTCAAAGCCGAATAGCAATAATACTTTCACCATTTCCGAGAAATGGCTCATGACCAAATCAGGGAAACGGTTAGGCATTATGTACTACGCAGGGAGGCCTCAGCTGAGTCCGGGAAAACAAGCATCCCTTATAAGTCCCCAGCTTCGAGCGCTAAAATCGAGAAACAATAGTACATTCAGCCCGTAGGATACAGTACTAATGTCATACGACCAGATGCTTTGACTGAGTTCCTATAAGAGAACCAAGCCATCCTATGCGAGTCCCCAGTGGACCCTCGGGTGCGAATGGGTTTGCCACAAAATGTGGTCTGCCACTGCCACCACTGGAGAGGGTTGTTTCCACAAAGGTTCTCAATGATCGGTCCCCAGATGCACATAACTATCAAGGTCCTATCCCGAAGTGGAGGAAATCCCCACACAAGATATTTCCAAGACGGTCGCAATCTGGGCGTGAAACACATCGCCACTCATCATGCCACATGTGAGTACAATATGTCCACTCTAATCCTAGGGTGCACTCAAGCCGGGTACTTGGCTTATCTCTCAGAAATAGTATCACCCGAGCCCACCAAACAGAAAACCAGTCCAGACAGTCCAGTATGATATATATGATGCGGAAAATAAATACTGAAAACTGTAAATAAAGCTGTAAACAACAATAAAATACAACAAGCCACAACAAACAAACATCACCCAATGAAACAGAACCACACAAGCGCTAGGAGAGACTCACAGGGGAACCAGAGATCACTGATCCGGTCCCCAGCAGAGTCGCCAGCTGTCGCTCCCGGGATTTCCATCCTGGTACAAACGCGAAAGTGGCGCGGAAAAAGAATAGAGTCGTCAGCCAGGCATTTTTATCCCGAAGAAAGGGAATGGTAATGCTGCACAAACCAGAAGAAAGAAAGAGGAAGGACACAGGTCCTGCGAACCAAAGAGACTGAGTTCGGGAGTCGGTTACGACCTGGGAAGGTATTAGCACCCAGATCGTCCGCCGTACCCGACGGGATCCACGCTTGCAAAAGAAACTGTTTCAAAGGGTGAGGGTATGAAAGCTGCAGCACAAGAAATGAAAATGAACTGGGAAGGAATCTGAGAAAATAACTGAAATAAGAAATGAAAAGGAAAAAAATGTAGGGAAAATAAAGATTGTGCTCGAACGGGCCCTACCCCGCTGCCTACGTACCTCATCAGGATAATGAGGATCAGAGACGCCGTAGTTCCCCTAACTAGGGGTACTAAAAGGAAATTGCTTGTGAATTAAAGGCTTGAACTGCCTATGTCAATGCTCAGGTGTTGCAGGCTCGGACGACGAGTGCGTTACCGTCTTGCAAAGCGACAAGTAGGAACAAGTTCGCGGATGGAGCGAATGAGGTGAGAAAAGAATTCCCGAAGGAAAGACGCTTATTATTTGTTTTTTTTTAGAAGCTTTTATGAGTGGAGTTTGCATAGGCAAGTGTACCTAAGTCTTACTCAATGGGATGTGTACATCTCACATCATCCCGAAATGGAATGCGCAAGAGGCACACCTATCTATGGGGGAAATCCCCAAAGCTAGTCCCACAAGTGAAGGCTTAAGCACACTGGCCTATTACCATTATTAAGTGTTTTTGTGGTTTTTAGTTAAGAAGTGTCTTTTAACGCTTTCTTTGTGAGGTACTCATGCTAAGACCTATCTACCACGAGTGATGACTCACACCTCGCCCCGAAATGGAACGCGTGCAAGCATCTCATAGCAAAGTCTCATGTCACATGAAAGCACCCAACCTTTATTAAGTGAATTAGAATTAAGTTTGAAGATGAGAAGAGAAAGAGAACCAAAGGAGCAAAAGGAAAAACTAGGGGGAAGTTTCTATCCTAAGTTAGCATGCATGGAGTTCCTAGGGTTTGTGAGGTCTTTCTAACCTAAAAATGATCTCAAGAGAAGAAGAAGAAGATAAAAGGAGAGATGAGAAAGGCCTAAGCCCAACAAGAAGATGTTAGTCCATATAAACAAAATGAGAAGAGATGAGAAATGGAGATGTGGAACTCAATTCCCACATCTCAAACTTACCATAGCCCCTGCAAGGTTAGTGTAACAACATAAAACCAAGGCATGAACCAACAAGTCAGAAGCTACACAAGCATATAGGCATGGCAAAGAGTTCACAAGATGATAAGCAAAGCAACACAAGATCATATTGAGATGATTGGAAGTGAAACAAGTGCAAAGAAGGCATGCATAACACTTAAAGAAATAAAGCACATAAAAGAGACCCAACACCAAGACTCAAGGAGACTCAAACCCTATCCTAAGACCAGGAACAACCCTAGACCTCTAAAGGACCCCAAAAGATGAGGAGAAGTTGGCACAAGTGCCCTTCTAAACTTAAAAGAGACTATAAGGCTCAAAGTATGCAAAACAAGGCAAGGTGAGGAAGAAAATACCCAAGAAAAAGATCCAAGCACCTAAAAAATCTACCCAACCAGCAAAGTACTCTCCAAACACAAAGAAATGAGAATCCAAAAGGGTTTGCAAAAATACAGCACCAAACTAGGTCAATGAAGCTCAAGGATGCAAGGTATCACCATTTAGGGTTTTGAAAATTAAGGCACAAGTAACTCAAGCAAAGTCCAGCAAGGAAATTTGTGAAAAATGCAAGATAAATCATGAAGATAGTATAGTGTCTTAGGATTTGAATGCAAAAAGAATGGGGTTCATAGATTAAAGGATGAGAAAAATAGAAATTGGACAAGGCAGATTGGTCTATGAGAGTCCACAAGAAAGCAATGCTCAATGTTGAATTTATTTGGCCACGTGGGATGAAAATAAAAATCTGGAAAAATTATGTTAAAAAACTAGATGAATCAAGGAGTGCATATGAATTTTTTTGGATTTTTTAGAGTTAAGGAAATATTTAAAATGGATCAAAAGCAAATGGAATAAAATTGGTAAAGAAAAAGAATAAAAATAAAGCAAATGGGCCAAGGGGGTGCAAGAAGTAAACACGTTAGTTCAAAAAACAGCATGGGCCTTGCGTGGGGGGTGTGGATAGCGCTGGGGGGCTGAACCTTCTTCTTCATTAAGAAAACCTAAACTCTAACCACCATTAATGAACCAAACCCTAACCCTAACTTCATGAAATCTCAAACCAAGCCACGGCCGGCCATGAAACTCTCCAGAATACATAATCTAACATCACTAAACACAAATACATGCTTGGATTGGATTAAAACTCAAAGAAACTCAAGATATGAATGAAAATAAAATTGTCCATGAAACTTTAAATCACCATAACTTTGTGAATACTCAACCATTTCACAAACTACAAAGAGCATTGTAACCACCACAACATGAGGATTCTAAAACACACAACCAAATACATTTCTATGAGATTCGAAATTTGAGCATACCTAAGGTGGTGTTCCAAATTTGAAGTCAAGAATGGTATAAAGTGATGGCAAATGATCTCCTTATCCCCTTAGATGCAAAATAAATGCATCTAAGGCTTTGCAAACTTGTAAATCCAGCAATGTGCTTCAAAGCTTCTCAAATGGCCACTTGAACAAACTTCACTATAAATCTAGATCCATGGGTGCTTAATGATCCTTGAGATGAGAGGAGTATGAATGTGGTCTTGGATTGAATAAAGCTTGCCTAGATCAAAAGTTATGGCACAAAATGCAAATGTGCACAAGAAATGAGAAATGGATGATTCTTGAAGAATAATCCAAACAAATGGTATGGAAATGATCTATGAGTGATGAGGATTAAGAATCCAGCAAGAGTTTTGTGAATGGATTCTTGTAGCAAGAGTTTGTGGAGAATAAGCAATTTTGCATAAAAGATGAGAATGAGAGAATGAGTGTGTAATCTGGCTGCCTCTAACCCTAATTCTGATTGTTATAGAATATATATGGCAATGCAAAAGGGTTAGAACAAATGCACGTGAGAGAGGGCTGATTTTTGTGAAAATGCAATTTTGGCCCAAGTGTGCCATAAGCATGCCAAGCTCATGATTTGCTGGCCTCTCTTGCATGTGCATTCACCATCCCACCAATGATTCCCAGCAAACAACTTCAGCCCTTGGATGCAAGCTATCACACAATGGTCATGCCTTATGCAAATTCAAGTGTAAAATGCAAGTTTTATGGAACTTTTTCATGTGCATGAATTTTTCCACTTTTCTTTGAGCCAAATGACCTAAATGGGATGCATTTTGGTTGTGTAAACTTACTTTGGCCATAGCATAGCAAACTATCCATTTTTGAGCCTTTGTGCAAATGGCTTGGCCTTGAAACTTGGAAATTTGCCCTAAAATACCTAAATTTTCGGGGGCCATATCTCTCAAACCATAAATCCCATGAAAATGTACTTGTACTTTTTAAAAATGGCAGCCCTTACTCTCCAACTTTCATGTTTGGGTTGGGTCCATTTGAAGATTTTTTGATCAAGTTAAGGCCTTGTGAAGTTTTAGGTCAAAATAGCCAAAAATATTAACTTTTCCATGACCAACTTTGTGCACTTTTGCCAAAACCCCTCAAACCACCAAAATTCTTGTACTTTAAGCTCACCCAACATCTTATAACATTGAATATACCTCATTTGGCCAAAAAAAATTGGGTTAGACCCCTTGGAATGGCACAGTTGACTTTTTCTGGGCCCAGTTGACTTTCTGCTTCATCTGCAAGTAACTGAGGCAATGACTGACTTCCACTTGGAATTTTTCCATGAAAATTGACATGTAGGAACCTCATATCATATAGAAAACATTGCCCAAAAGAGTTGGCCAAAATTATGAGGTTAAGGCTCTTGAAGCCAAAACCCTAATTTGGTTGCACTGCTTAGGAGCCTTGCATTGTCTTAAAACTTGTGATGATTAAGCAATCTTCTGAGCTTTTGCAAGTGAACTTGGACTTGCCAAAGGAGTATAGACTCATCATAGGGCTCCCACAAATCCATTGGAACCCTTGTCTTGGCTTAGATGGCCTTCAACACCTCCCCAGATGGCCATATGCCTCATGCTAGGGCTTGATGCTTGTCATGCTTTATTTTCCTATGCTATAATGCTATATATATGATATGCTTATGATGAAAATGGTGTATTATGATGCTTAAAATGAAGAGGGCAAATTTGAGGTTCTACAAGAGACTGTAATTCCTTCTTTGTCGATGGCGCTTTTGCTTCCATTATGGCCTTAGCTTTGTTTTCATTAATTTCAATCCCTTTCTTGTGGACCACAAAGCCTAAGAAGTCCCCAGCCTGCACACCAAAGCACATTTAAGAGGATTCATTTTCAAACCAAACTTCCTCATCCTTTCAAAGGACTGTCGAAGATGGTTAATATGATCTGAGCCTGAGGTAGATTTAATCACAATGTCATCTATATAAATTTGCATAAATGTTTCAATGAAATCATGAAAAATAGAATTCATAGCCCTTTGGTAAGTAGCTCCAGCATTCTTCAAACCAAAGGGCATGACTACCCACTCATAGGTTCCTATTGCTCCTGGACAACGAAAAGCTGTTTTTGGAACATCTTCTTCGGCAATGAAAATCTGGTTATAACCAGAATATCCATCAAGCATACTTAAATACTCATGGCCTGCTGCCGAATCTACTAGCATTTCTGCTACTGGCATAGGATATTCATCCTTAGGGGTAGCTGAGTTTAGATCTCTAAAATCAATGCATACCCTCAGTTTGCCATTTTTCTTAATCACAGGAACAATATTAGCAATCCATTCGACATACCTTGTTGTACGGATGAATTTGCATTTTAGAAGCCTTTCGACTTCTTCTTTGATTTTCGACAGAATTTCAGGTGCAAAGCGTCTGGGAGTCTGCTTTATTGGCTTTTTCCCTTCCAGTATTGGCAACTTCAGTTCAACCAAATTTCTGTCTAAACCAGGCATTTCGTCATAATCCCATGCGAAGCAGTCTTTAAACTCATTCAGCAGTTGGATTATTTCGACTCTGAGTTGAGGATTCATCTTGGCACTGATGTAAGTTGGCCTTTTCTCTGCCCCCAGTCCCAGATTAATCTCCTCCAAAGGATCTTGTGCCACCATCTTCATGTTGGTTGGGGATGGATCCTTTTCAAACCCCAAGGGTTCGTCATCATAAATGGCATCAAGTCTTTGACTCTGCCATTCGCCATTAGAATCTTCTTCTAAATTCTGCTTTGTATGTTGTTCCTCAATGTTTTCTTGAGGATGTTGTTCTTTGACAACTTGAGTGCTGGCTTCAACAGCCATATTTCTAACTTCAGCCTCAAGGGCCGCTTTGAGTTGTTTTTCGGCCATGTAAGCCGAGATCCTTTCCATTGCTGAAACTTCAGTCATTTTCACTGAATTCACTCCCCCATCCAGTAGGGTTGACATGGGCAGTTCCCCAAGTGTAATTTGTCTCCCCAATTATTTCTTTATCCCACTGGAAACCATGCGTAGGATGGAGGTACATGGAACAGTAAGCGTTGTCGGAAGCTGTTAGGTCGAAAGCAGCAGGATTGCATGGTGCTATATGGGCTAGGTTCTTGTCGAAGTTACGACTAGTGACATTGTTCACATCAGCTGTGAAGTAACTCTGATCTGCTTCAATGTTTTCGACAATCCCATCTGGCCTCCAGATTGTTATTCTTTGATGCATGGAGGATGGCACAGCCCCAATCCCATGGATCCATTCTCTTCCCAGCAAAAAGTTGTAATTTGCCTTTGATGCTATCACCACAAACATTGTAGGCCTGGTAATGGATCCTACAGTCAAGTTTAGTTGTATTACTCCCAGTGTTGTCCCTACTTTACCTTCATAGTTGGACAACACCATATTGTGAGGCTTAGTGTCGGAGTCATCTTTTCCAATCCTCTTTATCATGTAATGAGGAATTAAATTTACAGCTGCTCCACCATCTATCAGGATTTTGTTGACTCCCACGTTTTCTACCTTTCCTTTTATGAAGAGAGGCTTTAAGTGAGCCTTCATTGCATCATCTGGCTTTTCGAAGAAAGCATTTTGCTCTTCGACACAGCCATTGTTCATTATGTAGTAACATACCGGCTTCAAGCCGATGCTATCGTCTGCCATGTCATCCTCTTCGTCTTCGACTTCCATTATCCTGTCATAATCTCTGGGCAACACAGAAACCACATTGCAGGTTACGTCAAAAGAGGCATCAGACTCAGAACTAAGGTCATCTGTGACTTCTTCGTCCACTGGCATTCTGTTGTTTGTTTTCTGTATTTCTGTGGTGTCACTAGATCTATTCTTCTGAGGGGTTTTTTCTTCTGCCAGAAGTCTCCCCTTGCTTGTGATCTGCACACATTTGCTTGATTCAGCCTCCTTCTGTCTAACCTTTTTGTGTTCTACAGTTTCCTTCTCACTTTTCTTCTGCCTTTGGAATCTTCTCCATTGGGACCTGGACATAGGATTCTTCCCTTTGTAGTTCTCAGAGACGTACTTTGGCTTTTCCTCCTTTTTAACTTCAATTGAGGGACCCCTGTTCACTTCAAAACTCTTCCATCCCTTCTGACCTTGGGCATCCCTTATAGGCTGAACCCATTTGTCACCATTTGGCCTGTTGGATGGTTTATAAGTGTTGAAACGTCTTTCTCCCACTCCTTGGATGTGATGCTTCCCTCTTCTTGGGTCGAATCTTTCGTTTCTGGTTGGTGGGAGTGTTCCCCAGTTTCTCTTCCTCTGGGTCTTTTCTGCCGCTTCTAAGTCATCAGCTGCTTTCATGTCGAACACAGCACTGCATCTTGGGCAAAGCATAACTTCTGCGTTCTTCCTTTGACACCTCTGGATGAATTCGACAAGACTTTCGTTCTCTTCTGGGTAAACCAACTTCTGATGCTTCTCTTGACGTTTCTTTCCCTCGTTGGTGTCTGGTCCTACCTTCTGAGTGATCTCCACCATATGAATCCCAGCATTCTGCTCAGCTGTAATTTTCAATTTGTTCATTTTTTCGACTAGCATCATTTCCTCTGGGATATTCTCCTTTGACTGATTTACACTGCCTTTTGGGTGTAAACCCTTATAGATGTATTTGCAGCAGTGTGCAACACTTTCGACAGGATGTTATTTAGTCCTGATGGTACCACTGTTTATTGGTTCGACAGTAAGGGAATTGTTATCAGTCCCTGTTGCCTTGATCTCATCTTGGTCAAGGCCCTCAGTGGCCTCTTTCTGGACAGTGAGGGTTTTGTTATCCTCTTCTTTGTCATCATTTTTGAAAGAATCTCCCCATCCTGTGGGTTTGATTTTGTTGATATCTGTTTTGGAGCTTGGTGGTGCTGAATATTTCACCATGAAATCGAACTTCCCATTCGACTCTCCTAAAGTGTCCCAGATCACCCCCTGCTCAGCATCTCTTTCATAGTTTTTCTTGTCGAAGCTTCTTCCCACTTTGACTATATTCCTTTCGTCGAAACCTTCAGTAGTTTCGATGGCATTCTCACTGTCGAAGTCTTCAGAAACTTTGACTTCTTTTTCCTCAGCCTGGTCAGCAAGATTATCACCTTCTTCCACCACATTTCATGGGTGTCGAAACCTTCAGCAGCTTCTATCATGGTGAAATTGGTGTCGAAGCTTTCAGTAACTTCTACCATTTCAAAACTTTCCTCCGCCATGATCTCCATTTCGACCACATTTACCATTTCTGGTTCAGCATAATTGGCCTCCACAACCTGCATGGGATTGGAGTCAATCCTCATCTGCTGCTTGGCTTTGTCTCCAAACTTCAGCCTTCCATTTTGGATTGCATTCTGTCGCTCCCGGGATTTTCATCCTAGTACAAACGCGAAAGTGGCGCGGAAAAGGTAGAGTCGCCAGCCAGACATTTTTATCCCGAATGAATGGGAAAGGTAATGTTGCACAAACCTGAGGAAGAAGGAAAGGACAAGGCCTTGCGAACCAAAGATCTGAGTTCGGGAGTCGGTTACGAACTGGGAAGGTATTAGCACCCCAGATCGTCCGTCGTACCCGACGGGATCCACGCTTGCTTGAGAAACTGTTTCAAAGGGTGAGGGTATGAAAGCTGCAGCAAAGAAATGAAAAGAAACTGGAACTGGAAAAGAACTGAAATAAGAAACAAAGAGAAAAATGTAGGGAAAATAAAGATTGTGCTCGAACGGGCCCTACCCCGCTGCCTACGTACCTCATCAGGATAATGAGGATCAGAGACGCCGTAGTTCCCCTAACTAGGGGTACTAAAAGGAAATCGCTTGTGAATTAAGGCTTGAACTGCCTATGCCATTGCTCAGGTGTTGCAGACTCGGACGACGAGTGCGTAACCGTCTTGCAAAATGACAAGTAGGAGCAAGTTCGCGTACGGAGCGAAGGAGATGAGAAAAGAATTCCCGAAGGAAAGACGTTTATTGTTTGTTTGGTGTTTTTTAGAAGCTTTTATGAGTGAAAGTTTGCATAGGTAAGTGTACCCAAGTCTTACTCAATGGGATGTGTACATCTCACATCATCCCGAAATGGAATGCGCAAGAGGCACACCTATCTATGGAGGAAATCCCCAAAGCTAGTCCCACAAGTGAAGGCTCAAGCACACTAACCTATTATCATTATTAAGTGTTTTTGTGGTTTTGATTAAGAAGTGTTTTTTTAGCTTTTCTTTGTGAGGTACTCATGTTAAGACCTATCCACCACGAGTGATGACTCACACCTCGCCCCGAAATGGAACGCATGTGAGCATCTCATAGCAAAGTCTCATGTCACATGAAAGTACTCAACCTTTATTAAATGAATTAGAATTAAGTTTGAAGATGAGAAGAGAGAGCACCAAAGGATCTTAAAGGAAAAATTCTAAAGGGGGACTAAAATAATCCTAAGTATTCACATGCATGGAAGTCCTAAAGGTTAGTGAGGTTTCTATCCTAATGAAGGAAAAAAGAAGAAGATAGAAGAAGGGATGAGAAAGGCCTAAGCCCAACAACAAAGGGTTAGTAACATAAACATAAGAGGAAGATGAGAATTGGAGATGTGGAACTCAATTCCCACATCTCTCACTTACCATAGCCCCTGCAAGGTTAGTATGCACAAAAAAATCCAGCAAAGTGACCAACTCAATCATGGAATTAGTCATGCTCAAAGGTTCTTGTGAACAAGAATCAAACATCATGCCAAACATTGCAAGTACACGACTTACGCGTCGAAAACATGAAAGCATACATCAACCAGCAAGCAAATCACCCTAAAATCTCATGTTTAATGATCATGCAATGATCCATGGCAATTAGAACAAGCAAAGGGATCAAACAAGCTCAAAACAACACTAAAAAGTCATTCTGCTTCAGTGTTAACCGGTTAACCAAATGCGTTAACCGGTTAACCAGCTCAAACCTGCACAAAATACGCACAAAACAGGGGCGTTAACCGGTTAACCATATACGTTAACCGGTTAACACTGATAAAACAGCAACAAATCCTGCAGAAAACAGCATCTCAAAACAGCTTATTCAAATAAGCTTGCACCAGACCAGCAATCAATTACACATGGAAAAATTAGATCAATTCACATTAATCCATATCATTAAGCTCATGAACAATAACATTCGGATCCGGATACAAATCAACCAATCAAATCAAACAACACAAGCAAATACACAAGCACATGGTGGATCTAAAGCACAAGCATGCAAATAAGCTAAAAACAGAGCTAGATCTGAAATTAACCAACCTACAAAGCTGAGGTATGCTTTGGTAATTGTTGATTGAGCTGAAAACGGTAGATCTCGCGCAAAACTTTAAAGATCCGATGCTAAGCTCCACACTCCATGCAAAATAAATGCAAGAACAAGCCCTTGATGCAGAATTTTGGATCCAAAAGCACTTCTAGATCTCAAACCAGATCTGAATCTCCAATAAAACCAGCAAAAAGATGCAAAGAAGCTATGAATGGAGGTTTAGTTCCAAGATCTACACACCTCAAGGCAAGGTTGTGTGATCTTCAAAGAGGAACTTTGAGTGATTTGGAAAATTGGGAGAGAAAAGTGAGAGAATTGTGAGTGAGAGGAATGAAAATTCAGAAATGAGAGTGAAAAATGAGTGGGAGCCCCTTTGGTTTGGAAGGAAATGGAATAAATATGGTTTAGGTTTGGGGCCCAAAATTTTGGTTTGGGATCCAAAAATATGGCTTGGCATTAGCTTAGAAAGTGATTTGGATTTAGGGTTGGAATGAGGCTTGGATAAATGCTCTAGATCCTTCTCTCAAATTCAAATTTAATTCAAATGAATAAAAATCAGAAAATTGGAAAATGGGGCCAAAACACACATGCTGAAATTGCTGCTGGAAATTCAAATTTCGCAGCTGTTAACCGGTTAACCATATGCGTTAACCGGTTAACGCATGGAAAATTTGAATTTCCCTCCCTTTGGTGGGAACCTTCAAAAATAGGCCTGCACCAACCGTTTCAAGCAAATTTTGATCCATCTTCTCTTTCTAGGGCTCTGAACATGATATCAGGCTTGTGCAAAATGATCCTGTGAGATTCTTGCCAGATCACCATGCTCTTGATTTTGACTTGCAGATTCAGATTTTCCCAGATGACCGATCATATGCCTTATGCTAGAACATGTGAGTGTTATGCTTTATTTTTCTATGCAAAATGATAAGGATATGGTATGCTCGTGATGATTATGATATGATAACGATGCTAAACAAGAAGAGGGCAAATTTGGGGTGTTACAGCTGCCCCTATTCAATCAACTGTTAATCTGAAAAGGATGAGAGCAGCGGCTATCAGACATTCGAGATAAACTGTGATTGAATACCAAGAAGACCTGAAATTTGCACTCTGACGAAGAATGCAACACTGGGAAATAAACCCAACCAGATGACGCTCTGGGGATAAGAAAGAGAGAAAAAGCAGACGAGCTTCTTCCAAGTTGAAACTGATATCTGGAATACTATCATTCTGACAGACGAGTCTTCGCATGACCTGTGACGCCAGGTGCAGAGAGCGGACGAGCCCTTAAGAATCTTCAAAGTGACCTGAGATGGACGAATCTCCTTCACTAATCCTTACGCAGATAAGTGGAATAAGACGGACGAGTCTTCTTCGGATAACCCTTACGCAGGCTCCGGGAATGCATATAAGTCTGTGGGATAGACATGCAATCAAGGTAGACGAACCCTCCTCATATATTATCCGCGGATATATGGTATAAGACAGACGAGTCTTTTGAGCAAACCTGTTACGCCAGGTGCAGCAACCATAATTGGTGCTTGAGACAGACGAGCCTCCTTCGGATTTACCTGTTACGCCAGGACCGGTAACCATTTCGACATTTAATTCCCACTGTCAGGATTTTAAACCTCTTCAATACAGACGAGTATTGGATGATCATCAAGAGAACACAGACGAGTGCCAATAGTCAAAGATACAGACGAGTATCGGACGATGATCTGAGAAACACAGACGAGTGCTTCAGGCGATGATACAGACGAGTATCAGCCACTGGTATAGACGAATACCAGAAGTTCAAACACAGACGAGCATTTGAAGTAGCAACAGCAATATCAGGATGAACGACAAATCTTCACATTCAGGTGCGAGCTAGCACAGACGCGTGCTGAGGATGATACAGACGAGTATCCAGGCAAAGCAGACGAGCTTCAGAACACAAACGACTTCTGGGGGATAAAAGCAGACGAGCTTCAAACACACACAGACGAGTGCTGGACAGTTGCAGACGAGCAACAACAGAGAATACATATCAAGGCACAGACGAGTGCAGCGAGGGATCCAATACCAAACACAGACGAGTGTTGGAAGGTTGCAGACGAGCAACAGCAAATATCATCTCAGAACACAGACGAGTGTTGAGGAGTTGCGGACGAGCAACAACGGAGGCATCATGACACAGACGAGTGTTGGAAATTGCAGACGAGCAATAATAAGGTAATCACTTCAAAACACAGACGTATGCCGAAAATTGCAGACGAGCAAACAGCAACACAGAGCTAACACAGACGAGTGTTGAAGGATGCAGTCGAGCAGCCATAAAGCAGTGATATGTCCTCGCTGGGGAAACTTGCTTAGGGATAACACATACGAGTGTTGAAGATTGCAGACGAGCAATAAACGAATGCCTGAGCGGCAACAAGAGATACAACTCTGCAGGGGAGAAAAAGTCAAGAGGTCTGGATACCCACTCCGACTGAGGTGATGAATACCTGGCCGCATCACCATATGAACCAACCATAGGGCAACTTTGCTGGGGAATATTTCACGGACGGAGGTGAAAATCAAATATGAACTCTGTGGGGGGACAGATCATCTTCAGACTTGGCTGGGGAAGCTTCCTGGGCAAATACTCTGGCTGGGGAGAGCATCCGATGATTCAAGACTCTGAGGGGATATCAGGCCCTCAATCACGCCTACTGGGAAGGACTCTTGCTGATGATAAAATACTGTTAATTCCACCTCTGATGATGACATGCTCTCAGGTACTTGCTAGGCACACTCCGCTGGGGAAGAATGGACTACTACTTCACTTGGGAAGAAGAACCTGCTTGGGCTGCTGCCAAGACTTAGTTGGAGGAAAATATCTATTTAGACAAGTCAGGCTTTCAGCTACCTGCTGGAGAAGAAAAATCTCTGCTTGGGGAGATACTCTACTGGGGGAGAGTAAATTGCTTGATGTGACGCCATCCTGCAACCTGCAACAACAGAAAACACACGTGTGTCCCGGGGATTTGCATGGCGTGATCTGTTCATCCATTATCACCCGACACTCAAAGAGGGTTACAGTTTCCCTGCATGTCAGTTTTCTTCTCAAGATTATCACCATGTTTAGATGCAATGCTATTTTTGCCAAAAATTCAGGACATTTTGCAAACAAAAATAAACACACACAGCTTTTTGACTGAATATTATTTTTATTGAATGGCCTCTAAATAGGCAAAGATTTACATCAGGAAGCAACCACCTGGAAAGAGGTAGCCACTATAAAAATTGAGAAAAGAAACTATCCTAATGGCAATGTACACGGCATTCCAAGGAGTTCCATTTCTGCTATGACCTGCATGTCTTCAAGACTCTCCATTCTGCTTTAGCTTTCCGAGAAGACAAGGGGACTGTTTCCTATCTTTCCGATATTGTCAAACCGTACGAAACGATGACGTGGTTCAGATAACTTGGATCACAGTTGTTCGCTTATTCCCTTATTTTGCGTGGATCGCCCTCTCGGGTTTTCAATCCACCGGGATACCCTTTTTTGCCTGAGCTGTCCAATGTGGCTTTTCAACTCAGCGGGTGTACATTTTTTTTTGTTTATTTTCCCTAATTTTTGCCCGAGCTTTTTATTCTGTTTTTAGCTCGCCGGGATGCCCTTTTCTTGCCTGGACTTACATTCTGTTTTTGTGTCCAGCGGGTCTCTTTATGCGAAGTATTTTTTAACTGCGTCCGAGTTAACAGGGGATGGGAAGTCATCTCCATCCATAGTGGTGAGCATCAGCGCTCCTCCTGAGAAGACTTTCTTCACTATGAATGGTCCTTCGTAGTTTGGGGTCCACTTGCCCCTGTTATCTGAACCTGGAGGAACAATTCTCTTCAATACAAGCTCTCCCACTCGATACTCTCGAGTACGTACTCGTTGATCGAATGCCCGCTTCATTCTCCTCTGATAAAGCTGACCATGACAGATAGCCGCTAATCTCTTTTCCTCAATTAGACATAGCTGGTTGTAACGAGCACGCACCCATTCAGCCTCATCCAGTTTGACGTCCATCATCACGCGCAGTGAAGGAATCTCTACTTCAACAGGCAGGACTGCTTCCATGCCATACACTAGAGAGAAGGGAGTTGCCCCTGTTGACGTCCTGACCGACGTTCGGTACCCATGCAAAGCAAACGGTAACATCTCATGCCAATCCTTGTAGGTGACAACCATTTTCTGCACAATCTTCTTGATATTCTTGTTAGCTGCCTCTACCGCACCATTCATCTTTGGTCGGTAAGGAGAAGAATTGTGATGCTGTATTTTGAAGTCCCGACATAAGTCTGCCATCATCTTGTTGTTGAGATTAGAACCATTATCAGTAATGATCCTTTCGGGTACTCCATATCTGCATATGATATCTCTTTTCAGAAATCTTGCCACCACTTGACGAGTGACATTGGCATAAGACGCTGCTTCTACCCACTTGGTAAAGTAATCAATCGCGACCAGAATGAAGCGATGACCGTTCGAAGCAGTTGGCTCAATCTTCCCGATCATGTCAATGCCCCACATAGAGAAAGGCCAAGGAGATGACATGATGTTGAGCGGATTAGGAGGAACATGCACTTTATCTGCGTATATTTGGCACTTGTGGCATTTACGAGCGAATGAACAACAGTCTGCATCCATTGTCATCCAATAATACCCTGATCTCAGCAGTTTCTTTGCCATAGCATGCCCTCCTGCATGGGTACCAAAAGATCCTTCATGGACTTCCTGCATCAACAGGCTTGCTTCGTGTCTATCCACGCATCTGAGCAAAACCATGTCGAAATTCCTCTTGTACAAAACCCCGTCTGTGTTCAAGAAGAAACTAGCAGCAAGTCGTCTCAAGGTCTTCTTGTCTTTGGAAGATGCCCCTGTTGGGTATTCTTGCTTCTCCAGGAACAACTTGATATCAAAATACCAAGGTTTCTCGTCAGACACGGCGTCTACAGAGAAAGCATAAGCCGGAGAGTCAAGCCTGGAGATGTCAATTCTGGGCACAAAGTTCCAACATAGGACTTTAATTGACGAAGAGAGAGTGGCCAAAGCATCGGCAAATTGATTTTCGTCCCGTGGTATGTATTTGAGCTCAACTGTCGTGAAGAATGTCAACAGTTTTCTAGCATAATCCCTGTACGGAACTAGATGCTCTTGATGTGTATACCACTTGCCGGTAATTTGGTTAATGACGAGGGCTGAATCTCCGAATATGTCGAGGTTCTTAATCCGAAGATCAATTGCCTCCTCTATTCCCATTATACACGCCTCGTATTCCGCTTCATTGTTGGTGCAGCCAAAAGTAATTTTGGCAGCGAAGGGTAAATGAACACCTTCAGGAGTAATGAGTACGGCACCAACTCCACGACCATTGATATTGACAGCCCCATCAAACATCAACTTCCATTTGGATTCAGGGTCAGGCCCCTCCTCCGGAAGTGGTTCCTCATAATCGTTTGTTTTGAGGCACATGATGTCCTCATCAGGGAAATCAAATCTCATCGGCTGATAGTCATCCTCAAGAGGTTGCTGAGCAAGGTATTCCGACAATACACTTCCTTTGATGGCTTTCTGAGAAGTGTACTGGATGTCGTATTCAGTTAAAATCATCTGCCATCTAGCAACCCTTCCGGTCAATGCTGGTTTCTCAAAGATGTACTTGACAGGATCCATCTTGGAAATGAGAAGTGTAGTATGGGTCAACATGTACTGCCTCAGTCGGCGAGCAGCCCATACCAAAGCGCAGCAAGTTTTCTCGAGCAGTGAGTATCGGGATTCACAGTCGGTAAACTTTTTGCTGAGGTAATAAATGGCGTACTCTTTTCGACCAGACTCGTCATGTTGGCCGAGCACACACCCCATCGACCCTTCTAGTACGGTCAAGTACATGATTAACGGTCTCCCCTCCACTGGAGGCATCAGAATTGGAGGCTCCTGCAAATATTCCTTTATTTTGTCGAAAGCCCTTTGGCAATCATCATTCCACCTGACTGTTTGCTCTTTTCTTAGCAGTTTGAATATCGGTTCGCACGTGGCAGTTAGGTGAGATATGAACCGAGAAATGTAGTTCAATCTACCTAAGAACCCGCGCACTTCTTTTTCTGTCTTTGGTGCAGGCATATCTTGAATAGCTTTCACTTTAGCAGGGTCTACCTCAATTCCTCTTTGACTTACAATGAAACCCAGCAATTTTCCGGAACGCACTCCGAAAGTGCACTTGTTCGGATTCAACCTCAATTTATACTTGATCAATCTATCAAACAACTTCTTCAAATTAACCAAATGCTCCTCTTCGTCTTTGGACTTTGCAATCATATCATCCACATAACATTCGATCTCCTTGTGGATCATGTCATGGAACAACGTGACCATCGCCCGCTGATAAGTTGCCCCAGCGTTCTTCAAACCGAAGGGCATGACCTTGTAGCAGAATGTTCCCCACGGGGTAATGAACGTTGTCTTCTCCATGTCCTCCGGCGCCATTTTTATCTGATTATAACCGGAGAATTCATCCATGAAGGAGAATACTGAGAATTGAGCAGTACTGTCGACCAACACGTCGATGTGTGGCAACGGAAAATCATCCTTCGGACTTGCTCTGTTCAAATCTCTATAGTCAACGCACATCCGGACCTTGCCGTCCTTCTTAGGCACTGGTACAATGTTAGCTACCCAAGGTGGGTAACTAGTCACGGCAAGGAACCCGGCATCCCACTGTTTCTGCACCTCCTCTTTAATCTTCATCGCCATATCCGGGCGAGTTCTTCTCAACTTTTGCTTCACAGGAGGACAGTCTTCTCTCAGAGGTAGCTTATGCATCACGATGTCGGTATCCAACCCTGGCATATCTTGATATGACCAAGCAAAGATATCTACATACCCTCTCAGCATACTGATCAGCTCTTGTTTGACGTCGGCCTGCAGATTGGCTCCTATCTTGATTTCTTTCTTTGCATCTTCACTGCCAATGTTGATGGTCTCAATCTCCTCTTGATGAGGCTGAATAACTCATTCCTCTTGTTTTAACAATCTGACCAACTCTTCAGGTAGGTCACAATCTTCCTCAACCCCTTCATCAGCTTGGTAGACTGGATTATCAAAGTCATGCATAGTCATAGCAGGAACGTTATCCGTGGAATCCGGATGATCAATACCGCACAAATGATGTGCTTATTCAGAATCTGCTTATTTTGAAAAGAGACGCTAACACAGAGCAAAAAATGAAAAAACACATTGCCATTTTTATATTGTTTTTTGTGAAAAAGTTTTAAAAACAAAGAAAGAGAGCACAGTTTGTCTGAAAATGTCCTTTTATTAGCAAAAATAACAATGCGATACAAAACATGGTGGCCCAGTACAATGGATCCAAACATCTTGGGCAGAATGCTGGATTTGACAATGCAGTATGCTAATAAAAGGAAACAAAACAATTACTTTGAGAGCCAGGTGACTTGAACAATGTCCTCAGCAGACCAATTTCCTAGCTCCTCGCCGGGTGCACACGGGCGGATCCAATTGTTGTCCCAGTCTCCGTCACTATCCCCGTCTTGGCTTGCCATACAGATTTGATCGCGGTCAATCGACCCAGCACTTGTGAATGAGATAGCTTTACCACTCCGAGTAGACCCCCCAGGTTGATACCCTAAGCCGAATTTATCACCCTTCTTTTCCACCTCCAGTAGCCTGCCCCAGCCCTGGGCATTGCCTGATTGGACGGCCTCTTTTACTTCCCGGTAGGAATGAATTGACGTGCCTTCGTTGTTTTTCTTCACCGGAGTCAGGATACTGACATCTGCCTCAAAAGCTTGGCACAAAGTCTCGTGAATTTCTCCGTCCATTTCTACATATTTGAACGTCGACAGGTGGCTGACGAAAATATCTTCTTCCCCGCAAACTGTGATGACCTGGCCATCCACCACATATTTAAGCTTTTGGTGCAGGGTTGAAGTGACGGCTCCAGCTGCGTGTATCCACGGTCTGCCCAACAAGCAACTATACGCAGGCTGGATGTCCATGACATAGAAGACACTCTTGAAGACTTGAGAGCCTATCTTGACAGGCAACTCAACCTCTCCGAAAACTGATCTTCTTGAACCATCGAAAGCTTTAACCACCAAATCACTCGGTGTTAGGACAATCCCATCAATGTTAAGCTTCATCAACGCCTTCTTCGGGAGCACATTCAAAGAAGAGCCTGTGTCTACAAGGACATGAGACAACACAGCGCCCTTGCATTCCATCGTGATATGCAGTGCTTTATTGTGATTCCTTCCCTCCGAAGTGAGATCTCGGTCAGTGAAGCCTAAGCCATGGCTAGCATTAACACTTCCAACAACAGCTTCGAGTTGATTGACTGTGATCTCTTGAGGAACATAGGCCATTTGAAGCACTTTCAGTAAAGCTTCTCTATGCGCGGGAGAGCACATCAACAGTGACAAAATAGAAATCTTTGAAGGCGTTTGATTCAGTTGGTCAACCACCTTGTAGTCACTCCTTTTGATGATCTTCATAAACTCCTCTACCTCCTTTTCAAACGTCCTCTGCCCAGCCACAGGAGTAGTTGACTCGTCATTCGCAATCTGCTTTCCTTTGTCTTTGGACGAAGCTTCGGCCTCAGGATCCTTTCTCAGTGCAGGGGGAGCAAATAAACGGCCACTTCGAGTAAAACCCCCAACACCTCCTACATTCTCAATAGTCAGGTCAGCAACAGGTCTACTCTCCATCTTCTGTCCCGCCACATAAACATCAGAACCATAATGCCAAGGAATGGCTCTATCATCGGTGTATGGCACTGGCCCAGGTACAGTTATAGTCACAGGACTAATCTGAGGAGTGTAAACAGTAACTGGCTCTTGTCTGACGGGCATGTCAGCTTCATTGTAAAAGATAGTAATGGTTGACACATCATCAGCCCTTTCATTACTAATCTTGCTAAATTGTAGGGACCCAACATCAATCAACTCTTGCAAACCCGTCTTCAATTTCTCGCAGCCATTCACAACACTTATACAGTCTTCACAATCGAGAGAACAACCAGGAAATACTTGACCTTTCAACAGTCTCTCTTTCACCACCTTCAACGGCGTCTTGACTTCATCAATTCTCAGTACCAAACTCAACTCGTCATCACGCTCAACAGCATTAACTCTTGCCCCTCCATGATTAGGTATAGGGTTCGAGTTGATATTCGGTGGTGGCGCAAAGTTGATTGCCTTTGAATCCACGAGATCTTGAACTTTGTGATGTAGCGCCCTGCACTTCTCGGTTGAGTGCCTGGGTGCCCCTGAATGAAAAGCGCATCGCGCGTTGACGTCGTAACCAGCTGGAAGCTCTCCAGGAGGTGGTGGTGCCAAAGTCCTCAATTGAATAAGGTTCAAATCTAGTAGTCTCGGCAACAAGGCAGCATATGTCATCGGAATAGCTTCAATCACCCTGTTAGCAGGACGAGCCTGCCTTGGCTGATAAGGCCTTTGCTGGTAGTTGGCTCTAGGTTGTTGTTGTTGTTGTGGTGGAGGTGGCATCTGTTGTACGGGAGCTGCAGGAATGGTGACAGCAGCCATATGTTCATAAGGTCTTCTGTAACCACGGCCCTGGCTTCGGCCGAATACAGCATTGGTCTCTCCTTCTCGCCTTCTTGGAGGTCCGCTAAAAGCTTTCCTCGCTCCATTTGAGCTACTAGCACCTGGGTCTTGTATCTTCCCCATTTTCAACAGCGTTTCGACCCTTTCTCCCGCAATGACAATATCGTTGAACTTTGTAGCAGAACTTGATGCCAATCTCTCAAGAAATACCCCCTGGAGGGTACCCATAAACATATCGGCCATCTCATTCTCTAACAAGGGTGGCTGCACCCTAGCAGCTAGCTGACGCCACCTCTGGGCGTATTCTTTAAAGCCTTCTTTTGCTGTCTGAGCCATATGTTGCAACTGGGTGCGATTCGGAGCCATATCCATGTTGTACTGGTACTGCTTCACGAAGGCCTCAGCGAGATCCTTCCAGCTCTTAACATTGACCCTGCTGAGCTTCATGTACCACTCAAGGGAAGCTCCCACCAAGCTGTCCTGAAAGTAATACATCCATAGCTTTTCATCGTCTGTATGCGCGGCAATTCTCCCCACATATGATTGCAGATGAGTTTTTGGGCAAGCAGTGCCGTTATACTTCTCAAAAGTAGGAACCTTGAATTTGTACGGGATTCTGACTCCCGGAACCAAACCCAAGTCTGTTATATCGAATCCCAAAGAACTCTGGGACTGAATAGCCTTGATTTGCTCGGCCATCTCTTCGAATCTCTTGTTCATTTCGGCCCCTTGACCCTCGGCCTCATCAAGTATAGTGAACTGGTCATCCTGGTGGTCCACATGAATGTTATGCATCCCGTCGTTGATTACGGTCGCCCCTGGTTGTATAACATGAGGTCCACCCTGACGTGCGCCCGCACCGGTATGATTACCAACATTTGCAGCAGCAGCAGCGTTTCTGTTCTGATTCTCAACCAACTCTCGCAGCCGTTCTTGATTCTGCCCCATGTCGGTCATTAACGTCATGAAATTATCCATTCTCTGTCTTAGGTCTGCCAAATCTGCCTGCATTTGATCCATGGCTCTCTCTCTGTTAACCTTGGTTGGGTACCTGTGTACTGTTGGCTGCCCCCGAGCTTTTCGAGGAGCTATAGTGCCTGAAACACAAAATACGTTAGTAACCGAGACACTACCTGCAAAACAACAAACAGGTTATATGGATGCAATGCAGTTGTTTATGTTTCCAATCACAAGTCACTTATGCCCCGGCTCCAGTATTTAGCAAAGAAAACCAGATGGGTACTGATCCTCGACTTTCAGAAACCTTCTCGAGAGACCACATTCAAACCACACAGCAAGCGAACCAAGGAATAATGAAAGAAAACAAAACATAAATCAACCTATCAGGCAAATAACACTGAATTCCCCGTAGGGTACAAGTCTTTACAAAGGAGAAACGAAAAACTAGGACTCCTACAACATGCCTGTAGGTAATCCAGATACAAAGAAAACAAACTAAGAAGCATAACCGCCGCCTGAGGATCCTGAAACTCCATCATCAGACCTGACCTTCTTGACTCCTGCCATCAACTTGAGGTCTTCAATCTCTTTGAGTGCTTCTTCGAGGGCTTGTTGACTGTCTACAAGCTGTTGGGTCTTCTCTCTGCGAATCTTGTGGGCCTGCTCCACCTCTTCTTTCTTGTAAGCCATCTGAGTCTCAAAGAACTCCTCTTTTTCCTTATATTGCTTCAACTCTTGCTCTCTTTGTCCCTTCAACCAGACAATAGACTGACGAGCATCTCTAAGGGTCTTTGACTTCTTCTTGCGCTCAACTTCTCTTTGGGCTTCCATCATCCCCAACCTGCGGAAATGCGCTTCTTTTCCTGCAAAGTCTTTCTCCTTAGCCTCCAAAGTCGTTTGTATCTTCAGCAACTTCTCCTCAGCTTCCTTCTTGGCCCTGTTAGCTTGGTAATACAAGCTTACCATCTCGGTATTTTCAACTCTAACTGCATGTAACTGGGCTTCTAACTTCTCGAATTCCTCTAAAGGCACAGTATCAATGGACTCAGCAACTGGTGCTGAAAATGGTAACAAAACTCTTCTGGCTCTGTCTTTCAACCAAGCTTCGTACCCTGGGAACGTCTGATTGTTGCACTTCCCGAAACTAGCTATTCCTTCTCCTTTGATGCTTTTCCAAGCCCCCGCAACCTTCCTCACTAAGGGCATATTATCTTTCACGGAAAAGTAGAAAATGGGGGTCAGCTTCAAATCTTCAGGCACATCTCTCAAAGCGTATCCTAATTGTCTTCTTAACAAGATTGGATTGTAATTAATCCCTCCAGTTATTCCCAACAAAGGTACACTATGATAACTTCCGCAGCTGGTAATGAAACGTGCACCTTGCAGCCTCTGAGTGAACCACCTAACATCCTTGGCAAGCAACTTTTCCAGCTTCTGAGCCCATATCAGACTATGGTCACTAAACACTCCCGTACTAGGCAAATGCCTCATGAACCACATGTGAAATAATGGAGCACAGCAACGAACCAAACCTCCCCTCTTCTTTTCAGTCTTGTAATGAACCGAGTAATACAAATCCCCGAGTAAGGTAGGCACAGGATTCTTCAGCAAAAAGAGATGTATGGCGTTTATATCTATGAACTTCTCCATATCAGCAAACAAAATGGTGCCATAGATAGAAAGAGCCAAGATAGCACAGACCGCATCCCATTCTTCTTCAACAGCCAATTCTTCCGCCTTCTTTACCAGAACCTCCAAAGAAAACCCAGACACACCTCCTTTGATAATGGTCAAAGACTTCACAGTAGAAGGACTCAAATAAAGAGCCTTAGCAATAGCCTCCGGTGCTGGTCTACTCATCTCAGAGTTGAAAGGAACCTGATCTTGAACTGGCACACCCAGGATCAAAGCATACTCCTCCAGCATAGGGCCCAACTGGAAATCAGGAAAGGTGAAGCAACGGAGCTGAGGATCATAATACTGAAGCAATGTATGAATGGCACTCCTCTCTGAAGGATTTAGCTCTATCACCACATCAAGAATACTCCCATAAGCTTTTCTGAATCTCTCTACCTGGTTGGGCGTAATCAGCTTTACCATCTTCTTCAGCAAACCAATCTTGACATCAAAGAACTTGAAGTGAATATTCTGCTTGCGAGGATCTTCCATCTTTGAAGAGAATACCGGAACCGGAAGCAGAAATATGAACCTGTGAATGAAAACAAAACAATGATTAATGATGCAATGATGCAATGCAGATGCAAATGCAAAGACATATGGTCATCTGAGACTGTCTGGAATCTGGCCACTGACAAGATCCCTCTGACAAACCAAAAGTTCACTGAGTCACCCTCTCTGATAACCACAACCCTCTGAAGAAAATCTCAGGACCATAGTATCACGAATACCAGAACCAGAAAACCAGAACTCCGGAACCAAAGTAACTGCATCATAACATGAACTGCACTGATAACAAGGGTATGATGAGGTCAAGTGTTCCTGCAAACCTGTAAACCCATCCCCAATCTCACGGGTGTGCTCCGGGTCAAACATCACGGACTCTCAAAGCCGAATAGCAATAATACTTTCACCATTTCCGAAAAAATGGCTCATGACCAAATCAGGGAATCGGTTAGGCATTATGTACTACGCAGGGAGGCCTCAGCTGAGTCCGGGAAAAACAAGCATCCCTTACAGGTTCCCAGCTTCAAGCGCTGAAATCGAGAAACAATAGTACATTCAGCCCGTAGGATACAGTACTAATGCCATACGACCAGATGCTTTGACTGAGTTCCTATAAGAGAACCAGGCCATCCTATGCGAGTTCCCAGTGGACCCTCGGGTGCGAATGGGTTTGCCACAAAATGTGGTCTGCCACTGTCACCACTGGAGAGGGTTGTTTCCACAAAGGTTCTCAATGATCGGTCCCCAGATGCACATAACCATCAAGGTCCTATCCCGAAGTGGGGGAAATCCCCACACAAGATATTTCCAAGACAGTCGCAATCTGGGCGTGAAACACATCGCCACTCATCATGCCACATGCGAGTACAATATGTCCACTCTAATCCTAGGGTGCACTCAAGCCGGGTACTTGGCTTATCTCTCAGAAACAGTATCACCCATCCCACCAAACAGAAAACCAGTCCAGACAGTCCAGTATGATATATGATGCGGAAAATAAATACCGAAAACTGTAAATAAAGCTGTAAATAAAGCTGTAAATAAACAACAATACAGTACAACAAGCCACATCAAACAAGCATCACCCAATGAAACAACAACACACAAGCGCTAGGAGAGACTCACAGGGGAACCAGAGATTCTGGGTTCGTCCCCAGCAGAGTCGCCAGCTGTCGCTCCCGGGATTTTCATCCTAGTACAAACGCGAAAGTGGCGCGGAAAAGGTAGAGTCGCCAGCCAGACATTTTTATCCCGAATGAATGGGAAAGGTAATGTTGCACAAACCTGAGGAAGAAGGAAAGGACAAGGCCTTGCGAACCAAAGATCTGAGTTCGGGAGTCGGTTACGAACTGGGAAGGTATTAGCACCCCAGATCGTCCGTCGTACCCGACGGGATCCACGCTTGCTTGAGAAACTGTTTCAAAGGGTGAGGGTATGAAAGCTGCAGCAAAGAAATGAAAAGAAACTGGAACTGGAAAAGAACTGAAATAAGAAACAAAGAGAAAAATGTAGGGAAAATAAAGATTGTGCTCGAACGGGCCCTACCCCGCTGCCTACGTACCTCATCAGGATAATGAGGATCAGAGACGCCGTAGTTCCCCTAACTAGGGGTACTAAAAGGAAATCGCTTGTGAATTAAGGCTTGAACTGCCTATGCCATTGCTCAGGTGTTGCAGACTCGGACGACGAGTGCGTAACCGTCTTGCAAAATGACAAGTAGGAGCAAGTTCGCGTACGGAGCGAAGGAGATGAGAAAAGAATTCCCGAAGGAAAGACGTTTATTGTTTGTTTGGTGTTTTTTAGAAGCTTTTATGAGTGAAAGTTTGCATAGGTAAGTGTACCCAAGTCTTACTCAATGGGATGTGTACATCTCACATCATCCCGAAATGGAATGCGCAAGAGGCACACCTATCTATGGAGGAAATCCCCAAAGCTAGTCCCACAAGTGAAGGCTCAAGCACACTAACCTATTATCATTATTAAGTGTTTTTGTGGTTTTGATTAAGAAGTGTTTTTTTAGCTTTTCTTTGTGAGGTACTCATGTTAAGACCTATCCACCACGAGTGATGACTCACACCTCGCCCCGAAATGGAACGCATGTGAGCATCTCATAGCAAAGTCTCATGTCACATGAAAGTACTCAACCTTTATTAAATGAATTAGAATTAAGTTTGAAGATGAGAAGAGAGAGCACCAAAGGATCTTAAAGGAAAAATTCTAAAGGGGGACTAAAATAATCCTAAGTATTCACATGCATGGAAGTCCTAAAGGTTAGTGAGGTTTCTATCCTAATGAAGGAAAAAAGAAGAAGATAGAAGAAGGGATGAGAAAGGCCTAAGCCCAACAACAAAGGGTTAGTAACATAAACATAAGAGGAAGATGAGAATTGGAGATGTGGAACTCAATTCCCACATCTCTCACTTACCATAGCCCCTGCAAGGTTAGTATGCACAAAAAAATCCAGCAAAGTGACCAACTCAATCATGGAATTAGTCATGCTCAAAGGTTCTTGTGAACAAGAATCAAACATCATGCCAAACATTGCAAGTACACGACTTACGCGTCGAAAACATGAAAGCATACATCAACCAGCAAGCAAATCACCCTAAAATCTCATGTTTAATGATCATGCAATGATCCATGGCAATTAGAACAAGCAAAGGGATCAAACAAGCTCAAAACAACACTAAAAAGTCATTCTGCTTCAGTGTTAACCGGTTAACCAAATGCGTTAACCGGTTAACCAGCTCAAACCTGCACAAAATACGCACAAAACAGGGGCGTTAACCGGTTAACCATATACGTTAACCGGTTAACACTGATAAAACAGCAACAAATCCTGCAGAAAACAGCATCTCAAAACAGCTTATTCAAATAAGCTTGCACCAGACCAGCAATCAATTACACATGGAAAAATTAGATCAATTCACATTAATCCATATCATTAAGCTCATGAACAATAACATTCGGATCCGGATACAAATCAACCAATCAAATCAAACAACACAAGCAAATACACAAGCACATGGTGGATCTAAAGCACAAGCATGCAAATAAGCTAAAAACAGAGCTAGATCTGAAATTAACCAACCTACAAAGCTGAGGTATGCTTTGGTAATTGTTGATTGAGCTGAAAACGGTAGATCTCGCGCAAAACTTTAAAGATCCGATGCTAAGCTCCACACTCCATGCAAAATAAATGCAAGAACAAGCCCTTGATGCAGAATTTTGGATCCAAAAGCACTTCTAGATCTCAAACCAGATCTGAATCTCCAATAAAACCAGCAAAAAGATGCAAAGAAGCTATGAATGGAGGTTTAGTTCCAAGATCTACACACCTCAAGGCAAGGTTGTGTGATCTTCAAAGAGGAACTTTGAGTGATTTGGAAAATTGGGAGAGAAAAGTGAGAGAATTGTGAGTGAGAGGAATGAAAATTCAGAAATGAGAGTGAAAAATGAGTGGGAGCCCCTTTGGTTTGGAAGGAAATGGAATAAATATGGTTTAGGTTTGGGGCCCAAAATTTTGGTTTGGGATCCAAAAATATGGCTTGGCATTAGCTTAGAAAGTGATTTGGATTTAGGGTTGGAATGAGGCTTGGATAAATGCTCTAGATCCTTCTCTCAAATTCAAATTTAATTCAAATGAATAAAAATCAGAAAATTGGAAAATGGGGCCAAAACACACATGCTGAAATTGCTGCTGGAAATTCAAATTTCGCAGCTGTTAACCGGTTAACCATATGCGTTAACCGGTTAATGCATGGAAAATTTGAATTTCCCTCCCTTTGGTGGGAACCTTCAAAAATAGGCCTGCACCAACCGTTTCAAGCAAATTTTGATCCATCTTCTCTTTCTAGGGCTCTGAACATGATATCAGGCTTGTGCAAAATGATCCTGTGAGATTCTTGCCAGATCACCATGCTCTTGATTTTGACTTGCAGATTCAGATTTTCCCAGATGACCGATCATATGCCTTATGCTAGAACATGTGAGTGTTATGCTTTATTTTTCTATGCAAAATGATAAGGATATGGTATGCTCGTGATGATTATGATATGATAACGATGCTAAACAAGAAGAGGGCAAATTTGGGGTGTTACACATTCTGGACAAGATCCCTGAAAAGGTAACATTGAGAAGTTTTATGACCCAAGAAATTATGGTATTTACAAAAACCTCTCTTTTTCTGTTGGTCTACAGGAGGCTCCTTAGTGCCTGTTGGTTTTATTAACTGACCATCTTTGACTAATAAATCAAATATTTCATCACATTTGGTGATGTCGAATGTATAGGTTCTTTTAGGGAACCTGTCATTCTTTTCCACTTCGACTGGATTTTTTCCATTCGACGGGGCTAAAACTTTACAAGAATATGGAGGGCCCTGTTTTAATTCTGCCAGATCAATTTCTTGCTGGTCGAAATCGACTGGTTCGTTTTCGTCATAATCATCTTCTTGAACTATTCCTACATAGACCACTCTTTCCTTCTTGTTTTTATTTGATCTAAATTTTTCATTTTTTAGTCTTTCTATTTGCCTCACTCTGTCTGCCAATTGTGCCATGTCTCTCAAGTATTGGGTATCCAGTTTTTTCCTTATGGAATAATCTAGACCCCCTGCAGCCATTTCGACTAATTCTTGTTCCGGCACTTGTGTAAAGCATCTGGCTTTTAATAATCTAAACCTATTCAAATAGTCATCTATGGGTTCAGAAAATTTTCTTTTGAAACTTGCCAACTCTTTCAAACTTATCTTGGTTTGTCCCATATAGAATTGTTCGTGGAACAATCTTTCTAATTGGGTCCAAGTGAAGATTGAAGTTGCAGGAAGAGATGTAAACCAAGTGAAAGCATTTTTTGTCAAAGAACTTGGGAAATATTTCATCCTTAAGTTCTCATTATTAGCAATCTCTCCCGCCTCTATCAAATAACGTGCTACGTGTTCTATGGTGGACTCACTAGTATCCCCTGAGAATTTTGTGAATTTGGGGACTTTCCACCTTGGTGGTAATTCTTGTTGCAAGACAAATTCAGACAAGGGGGAAGTATAACTAGGCCTTTGTAATCCTACGTTTACTCCATTTTGTGCCATTATTCTCTCAACCATGGTGGCAATATTATTTTCGACAGGCATGTTATTGTAACGCATTCTCTGCTGTAATATTTCATCAGCATTTTGGTTTCTTTGGACTATTATTCTTCTTGGTTCCTGTCGGATAGGCTCTTCTACATTAGGCTGTTCGACTATCACCTCTTGCCCCCTGGGATTTTCATGAGGGTTTCCTAAGGGCCTTTGGTTTATAGTAAGTTCCTCTTCGACAGCCCTATTGGCAGGATTCTGATTTAATTGCATTCTTTGTTGTGCTTGCGGGACTCCAAAAAAGTCAGCAATGCGTGCCATCTGTTCTGCCAATATTTGGTTTGTTTGGGTAGTGTTTTGTATTAAGGGATTGAACACTTCTCCCATTTGTTGCGTCAAAGCATGCACCATATCATGATTGCTTTCATCCATCTGTTGACGAATTACTTGTGCAGAATGGTTCGTCATAGTGGGCATATGGAAACCTGGTGGAACTTGATTCATTCTATTTCCATTTCCACCATATCCTGATCCCTGCAATGGTGATGACATTTGAGCCATAGCATCAGAGAATAATGGTGACGAATTATGTAGGCTTGCCATCATTGAAGTTGGCATTCCATATGGTTGTTCCCTCCCAGTCAAAGGCTGAGAATAATTCAGATATGGCCTGAATGTATTTCCTCCAGGGGGAGGGGTTCCAAAGGGTCTGGCGTGTCCCATGGTGGAAGAACTAGGCGCATTCTGGGATCCTAAACCCGTTGGTATGGAATCCCCCAAAGGAGGCCTAATTTGTTCTAAAACAGGGCCAGACGCTGGTATTGTTCCTGACGAAGGGATAGGATTGGAAACTGGTATTGTTTCGTCAGGATTGTTTGAAGTATTTGGCAAGTTAGCTATATTTCTTCTTCTTGTTCTCTTAGGTCTCTCTACGTCAGTTACGGCTAGTTTACCGCTTCTAAGAATCATACAACGTAGCAAGGAACAATTTGTCTAAGAAGTTCTCTATTAGATTTTATCAAATGCACAAGTCCCACCGGGTGTGCCAATTTGTTCGCTGTGATTTCTAGCGAACAACCTCTGGTTAACCAATTTCTCAGAAAACTGGGTTACTTGCAGGACCAACCAAACAAGTCCTGAGACACATGTGCATTGATTCTGTCGAACTATTCTTAGAATTGGTGATTGATTTATGATTTGTTTCGTCAATACCGTCAAAGTGTTAAGAACTTTGATTTTTACAAGTAAAGTAAAGTTTAAGTTTAAAATGAAATAAAGTTAAGAGTTTTAAACAAGAATAAGAAGAAATGTCGAAGGCTAGAATTTGCAGAAAAGTAAATAAAGCTTAAAAATGACATAAACTTGATGAATAAACAAATAATTTAAATAACTTTGAAATATGAATGGTGTTCAAACGTACATGGTTCCAAATATCAAACTCATTTTCTCTCACACTGGGTACTTAGAGTATTTTACAGGAATTTTTGTATCAGTTTTCACACACCTATTCTAAACACAAACTATCCTATTTATATACAAACAAAATAACTGTTTAGAACGGAAAAACTATAACTAAATGACAAGTGTCAGCCTGCATGCAATTTTCTTCTCTGAAACTTCCATGTGTCCAACTGTCAAAGGTTACAACCTTTTGAATTTGAATTCCCTTCTTTGGTGACGAAACCTTGCACCCCTTCAATCTGTCGAAGCCTTTAAAGAAGAAACAAACTCTTTTCAGCATCTATCAAATACTGTCTTTTTGTCAAAAATCCTCTTCTGTCGAAATCGTCGAAAAGACCAACTTCTTCTGTCAAATACTTAGCTACAAGTAACTTTCCAAACTTATCCTGCTAGAACAATACTTGCCGTTTTGTCGAAACATCAGAGCTTTTGACTTTGCCAACATTACTTGAATTTCTTTTCTTTCCTTATTCTTCGACAGAGATGACCTCAAGCTTCAAATTTTACCCTGTCGAAATTATGAGTTTACAGGAAGACGAACGACATACATACGGAGGTAATTTTGATTACTCTTATGATAATATGGATATCAACAACTCAACAACTGAAACATTTAGCGGTCCTCGTCCGAATCTTGCAACAAGACTACAAAAAAGAGCAAGTATTCGTGAAAAACAAGTTCATCGTCAACTTCAAGGAGATCTAGTCGAGTATATTTGGGAACGTTTTGGACATGAAGATGATGAAATTTCAGTTTGATTAATTATGTGATGTTATTTATTTTTATTGTTTTTAATTATATATCATGTATTTGAGACTAATTTTAATTATCATTTTAGATTATAAGTTTAATTTGAATTTTATTTATTTTATATCAATTTTAACTTAAATATTTAAAATTATTATTTTAATTAATATAAAATTCAATATGAATAATATATTAATATATAAAGTAAAGTTGTGGGACCAAATATGAGTTCTTCAGAGTTGCACCATTAGAGTGAAAAACTGAATGAGTTGCTTCAAGCTGACATGGCTTTATAGGTCCCACAAGGAACCCAAAAATGGGTTCACGGTTGAAGATGCTCTAAACGTTAAATTTTAATTACAATTTGATTTTAATTTTAATTATTTAAAAAATAATTTTTTTGAGTGGTTGTGATATATTGATTGTGTACAAAAATTTACACTGACAGTGCATAGCAATTATTGATTGTGTAAACAAATTTACACTGACAGTACATAATAATTAATCTCTTTCTATTTTAGAAGGATCAAATACATTAAAATAATTTATACATCTTAAAATTTATTTTTATCTTTCAAAATATAACGTTTAGTCCCACTTTTGGAGTTTTCAAAAGTGATTCTACAGATGTATAACTAAGAATAGGTGTCACGATATGAATCATGACTAATATATTTATAGTTATATCAAAAATCTTAATTTAAGACCTAGTATATATATATATATATATATATATATATATATATATATATATATATATATATATATATATATATATATATAAATAGAATTTTAAATAAAAATTTAATATTATAGAATTAACAAAAATTATACCAAGATTTTAGAGGGTTAAAATTAAGGAGAAAGAGATAATACAACAGAATTGGGCTCCAACTCCTTCGTTCTCCCTTTCAAACTTTGAGGGTGTGCAAGATGAGATATAAAATGTTCTCAAGTTTTTTAGCATAAATTTGTGGATAAATAGAGTCTCATAATATAACTCTCATGCCTAAATCATAACAAAATATGGCTCATATTTATTTTGTTACGATTGAACCATAGCTAACAAACACAATCTCTAAAAATTTAAGACGACCTTAAATTGAAGCAAAACCTGACTCGAACCTATTGACACATTTTCCCCCATGTTTGATTGGCACCTTCAGAGAGCACATAAGTTTTGTGGTTTTTCGTCAAAATTTACCTCTCTTTGGTTATTCTCAAATGACAGTTGTTGTCATTAGAGAAACCTCTCCTTATATCGTTCATAAAATGCCTTCTTTGGGAATTTACAAACGTCGAAATAAGATGGTGGTCAATTTTCTTTATCACTTTATATTAGAAGTCTTAGATAGTTTTGATGAATTGAATTTCTAATTCATTCTCATTCTTCATTTATTCAAAGGTTGAAGTTTTACACAATAATAGAAGTATTACTCAATAATAGAGCTTAAGCATGAAAACTCTCTTAAACTAATTCTTGTAATACTTCCCTTAAAGCTTAGGGTGGTGGACGACCAACCTTAAGCCTGACATAAAAGTCACTAAAAGTTATGAAGCCAAGTGGTTTAGTAAGTGCATTAGCAATCTGAATCTAGAACTTGTTGAGTAACTAGCTTCCAGGTGGCCACACATTCCCTTATAAAGTGGATGTATAATTCAACATGTTTTGTGTGAAGGGAAATTAGTGATATAAACGCAGCGGAAAACAAAAACTTCCCTTTAGAGATCCTCTCGAAAGGTCATGATCCGTGATAGAAAAGTTACCTCTTGCGGCGATGAAACCTTTGAATCTGAATCGATGGATGATCACGAGCGTTGTACGATGAACAACGCCTCTACTCAGTCCACACGAACAACTTCCTTCAGTCACAGTGCTAGCTAATTAGATTGAAGGTTTAGAGTGAGGGAGAGGAAAAATAGAATACAGTCAGGGTTTCAAAAACAACAACCTTTGAGCTTTTGCACAAGGGTTCTATTTATAGAACTACTCGTGTGGGCTTCATGCTAAAAGCCCAACTTAATATTAATATTATTATAGTATTATAATAACTATTCTTATAATAAACATAATTTTATTATTATTATATTTTATAACTATTATAAAATTAATAATAACTATTATTATATCATATGTTAATCAAGCACATGGTACCTTACCATATTTCGTATTTCATTCTAGTGCACCATACCTTACAGTGTACCTTATTTATTCTATCCATTCTCTATTTGTCCTTATGTGTGTGAGCCTGTAGGATTTTGCGACGTTGGCAATTATATTAAATCATGTATTTAACATAATAAACAGTGAGCGGTATCTAGCAACACATCAGTGCTACCCAAGTCACAAAATTGTCATGTGATATGACAAAACCTTTTATGATAGTACTTGTGTGTACAATTACCCTTTTGCCCTCATGTCTAGATTGAACACAAGGCATATACCGTGTCATCCTTGTCCAACTCAATATTGGGTCCTTAGACATTTATCCTGTTATGCAGGATGGGAAAATTACATCTAGACTACTCATGTCCCTCAGCATGCTTTGTGAAGTACCCATCAACTGTCTTTATGATCATCCAGTTATGGACAATGTTTGATCAACAATAAAGTACTTAACTGTACATCTAGGGTCCATAGTAGTTTCAGGTCAAAGGGTGGCATACACCACATTCACCATGAGAGTAACTTATGACACTTTCCATAACATTCTATGTAGTAAACTCATAGTGGGTCAATCCAGTATAAATATTACTCATAATATTCATACATATGTCAAGACTTGATAACTCCTTATCCATGATCCATGAGATGTGATCATCATTCTATCTGCATAATAGTCTTAATGCTTTAAGGCTATCTCATTTCACATTAAAGCTCGACTATAAATACTTTAAGAATAGTGTCCTTATGTTTAACGTAATCTCATGATTTAAGTCACACTTAATATTTCATTAAGCGAACTAGCTATTCTAGGGACTTCATCATTTTGGAAAAACAAACATAATAAAGAAATGCCTTTTATTATCAATAAATAATTCGATACAAGTACCAAAAGTATTGGCCTCTGGGGCTTACACAAACAATCTCCCACTAGCATTAGAGCCAATCAGGCATACCCCTAATACCCATAGATCTAGTGTGACCATCATGCTTCTGCTGCGCAAGAGGTTTTGTTAGTGGGTCAACAATATTGTCAAGTATCGGTACTCTGCATATCTTCACATCTCCACAATCTATTATCTCTCGAATGAGATGATAACGCTTAAGTATGTGTTTGGATCTTTGGTGAGATCTAGGCTCCTTAGTTTGTGCGATGGCACCATGGTTATCACAATAGAAATCAATGGTATCCACAATTCTAGGGATTATGCCAAGTTCACTAATGAACTTCTTGATCCAAACAACTTCCTTTGCTGCATATGAGGCAACAATATATTCGACCTTAGTTGTAGAATCACCATTTAAGCAAAACATATAACCGAATTGTGATCTAAAGTCATCCTTATCTATTTGGAAGCTAGCATCGATGTAACCAATTACCGCGAGCTCTTCCTGACCTCCATATATCAAGAATGTATCTTTAGTCCTTCTTAAGTACTTAAGGATATTCTTTACAGATATCTAATGAGCATCACTGGGATCAGATTGGTACCTACTCGTTACACTTAAAGCATACGAGACATCTGGTCGAGTACATAACATAGCATACATGATAGATCCTATTGCAGAGGCATATGGAATCTTATTCATGCGATCCCTTTCTTCCTTTGTTGAAGGGGATTGTGTTTTTGATAAACACAAGCCATGTTGCATATGTATGGATTCTTTCTTGGAATCATGCATATTAAAGCGTCTCAACATTTTGTCTATGTATGTACTTTGACTTAGGCCAAGCAGTTTTTGTGATCTATCTCTATAGATCCTAATTCCTAATATATAGACTGCTTCACCAAGGTCCTTCATAGAAAAGCATTTCCCTAACCAAGCTTTTAATTATTTCAAGGCAGGGATATCGTTTCCAATGAGTAATATGTCATCTACATATAATACCAGGAAAATGATCATGCTCCCACTAACCTTCCTTCATAGAAAAGCATTTCCCTAACCAAGTTTTTACTTATTTCAAGGTAGGGATATCGTTTCCAATGAATAATATGTCATCTACATATAATACCAGGAAAATGATCATGCTCCCACTAACCTTCAAGTAGACACAAGGCTCGTCTTCATTCTTTATCAGTCCATATTGTTTCACAGTTTCATCAAAACGAAGATTCCAACTTCTGGAAGTTTGCTTTAATCTGTAGAATGATCGATGTAACTTGCATATCTTCTGGGCTTCTTCAGGTATGTCAAATACTTCAGGCTATGTCATGTACACACCCTTAAGAAGATTCTGATTAAGGAAAACAGTTTTGACATCCATCTTCCATATTCCATAATCATGATATGCAGCGATAACAAGTAAAATTCGAACAGATTTATGCATTGCAACTGGTGAAAAGGTTTCATCATATTCTATCCCATGAATTTGTTTATAACCTTTAGCAACCAGTATTGCCTTATATGTATGTACCTTACCATCCATGTCAGTGTTATTTTTGAAGACCCACTTGCATCCTATAGGATTAACTCCTACAAGAGGTTCTACCAAGATCCAAACTTGGTTTGTGTACATGGAATCCATTTCAGATTTCATGGCTTCTATCCACTTCTCATACTTAGGAACAATTATGGTCTCTTGGTAGGTCACATGCTCATCTTGATCCATCAGTAATACATCACCTTGATCAGTTATGAGATATCTGTATCTCTCTGGTTGGTGATGTATCCTGCTCGTCCTACGTTGGTCTTGTTCTACTTGAGCAGGTTGCTCTTCCACTACTGTGATTCCTGCTCTAATTCCTCCATAGGTGTATCAATTTTTTGTGATTCTTGAATTTCTTCAAACTCTACTTTCCTCCCACTGATTCCTTTGGAAATAAAGTCCTTTTCCAAGAAGATTCCAGTTCAAGCGACAAACACTTTACCCTCAGAAGGATTGTAAAAGTAATATCCTCTTGTTTCTTTAAGATACCCCACAAATAAGTATTTGTCAGATTTGGGCTCAAGCTTAGTTGAAACTTTTAGTTCCACATAAACTTCACAACCCCAAATCTTCATGTAAGATATATGTGGTTTCTTACCATTCCATATCTCATATGGTGTCTTTTCTACCTTTTTGGATGGAATATGGTTAAGTGTGTAAGTTGTTGTCAGTAGTGCATGTCCCCAAAAGGAGTTTGGAAGATCGACATGACTCATCATGGATCGTACCATGTCTAACAAGGTTCGATTTCTTCTCTCAGATACACCATTCCATTCCAGGAGGAGTGAGTTGGGATAGAATCCCACACTCTTTTAGATGGTCATCAAACTCTAGGCTTAAATATTCACCACCTCGATCTGATCAAAGAATTTTAATATTATTTCCTAATTGGTTTTGTACTTCATTATTGAACTCTTTGAACTTTTCAAAGGATTCAGATTTGTGTTTCATTAAATACACATAATCATATCTACTGAAATCATCAGTAAATGTGATGAAGTATTGAAAAACTCCTCTGGCTGGTATGTTCAGTGGTCCACATACATCAGTATGTATGAGGGCCAAAAGATCATTTTCCCTTTCACCTTTTCCTATGAATTGGTTCTCTCTCATTTTTCCAATTAAACAAGATTTGCATGTATCATATGATTCGTAATCAAAAGAATCCAAGAGTCCATCTTTATGGAGTTTGGAGATACGCCTCTCATTTATATGGCCTAAGCGACAATGCTAAAGGTAACTTGGATTTAACTCATTCGGTTTCATACTTTTTATACTAATGTTATAAATTAGCATATCAATATCAAGGATATACAATCCATTGTTCATTTGTGCATTAACATAGAATATATCATTTAAATAAATAGATCAACAATTGTTCTTTATTCTAAATGAAAAACCAAACTTGTCCAAACAAGAAACGGAAATAATATTTCTGCTAATTGCAGGTACATGATAACAATTCCCTAACTGAATTATTAAACCACTAGGTAAAGTCAAATCATAAATTCCTACGGCTAAAGCAACAACCTTTGCTCCATTGTCAACTCGTAGGTCAACTTCACCTTTTACAAAATCTCTACTTCTTTTTAGTCCTTGCACATTGGTATAAATGTGAGAAACACATCCAATATCTAATACCCATGATGCAAAAGTAGATAAATTAATTTCTATAACAAAAATACCTGAAGTTGAAGTCTCCACTTCATTCTTCTTATCTTCCAGGTACTCTGGGCAGTTTCTCTTCCAGTGTCCGATCTTGCCGCAATAGAAGCAAGTGCCCTCCTTGGTTATGCCTCCAGTAGGCTTCAAAGCAGGTGTAGTATGTTTGGGTTTGGCAACTTCCTTGCCTTTCCATTTACCACCCTGCTTGGTGGGCCTTTTGTTCTGTTTCTTTTCATTACTGACCATCAAAATGGAATTGACATCATCGACATGCTTCTTATAAGCATCTCTTTCAGCCTTAGGAGCAGAACTAGGAGGTTCCTCATTAGGAACATGTGTCTCTAAGACATACAACTTTATGTCATGTTTGAGGACAATCCTCAGATTTCGGTGCCAATCTAGAAAATGTGTCCCAGTCAATTTTTCCTTATCAATGATTGATTGCAAAATGTTATTAGAGGTGTTTGTTGTCATAGTAATTTATATTAAAAGATTGTGGAGATATTAGTATCATTAAACATATTCAATTAAGCCTTTAATTAAATATGCTCTCACTATTTTACTCAAAACAAATGACCCTCATCATTTGATTCAGAAAATCCCGTTGGAAGATTTTCTAGTGGATCGAGATCCATATTTTGCTTTGTTTTAAGTCAACGTTGGGCTGATTACACAAAACTCAACTATTTAGGTAGGAATTCCTTCCAATTGCATCCAATACAATTCTCGAATATTTCAGTTGGATGAATAACTCATTATTCCAATCCATCATATGGATCATTCCCAACTCTTGCTTCTAAACGTATATAAACTTATTATATTTTGTTCAGTTAAGTTTGACCCATTGTTTTAGAAATTGGATATTACTTTTATCCCATCGCACCTTACTAATCTAGAACATGCACCTTGCGTTAGGCGAAACCTACAATATTCAATACTAGTCTTGATGAGTTCTAAAACTTGGAAAGCAAAAAACTTAATATTAGCTTTGAGGGAATTTTAATTAGTTTGATCTCACAGCTTATTTAGCATATAAATCGTTCCTCACACATGCATCAACATATATACAATATATATCAACATACATACAAATGAAACATTTATGGCCCTAGCGCAATTGTTCTCCCAAGCCAATGAGAGAACTTAAGCTAAACCTAATAACGATCTTCACTTCTCCAAGCAAGATCTCCAAGGTTGTCCTTATTTGTTTTGTAGTCTTCTCTTTCTTCATAATAACATATTACATAAAGGAGACTCATTTTACATATGAGGGAGTGGGATGAGAAAAGAAATTACATGATGAGAATAAGAGAGAGGCACGCCACGCATGTCACATTTATAAAATCCAAAACAAACAAAAAAATAAACTAAGGTCATAACTGATCACCACAAGAAAAATAATAAACATATTTTATTATTATTAATTTAAATCCTATTAATTAAATAAATCAAATTGAATTTTCGGAAAAGGCATAACCTAAAACACATACTGCATTGATGCAACCCTTGCACCATCACAATGCCAATGACGACTGTCACACTGCTGCCTATGACGACCGTCACACTACTGCCTATGACGACCATCACTTGTTTTATAGTGACCGTCACACTTACAAAATACGTGACTTCATTGACGACCTCATTGACGGTGAAACCCTTGTGCTGTCATGAACCCTAATACAACGATTTCATACCATCAAAACACCATGATTAATAATTCAGTATGATTGATCCATATGGCATCGCTTCACCATACTAAAGTCGGATTCCGAAGCAGATGACCACATATCGCTTAAACGAATGATAATCATTACGTGATTTAAACTGACGAAATAAAATAGTATATCCAATATACCATTTTGCATCAAAGTTAATCATATCACTTATGAATTAGATCGATCATATATGTGTAACTTATGGACGATTGACATATCGCCGCTTCACCATACTATTGTCGGATTCTGAAGCATAGTCAATATCAACCATCCAAACCGTACACAATTTGATGCCAAAAAATTCAATATCCAGATTTGATTTAATTTTTGTTTACGTGTTTTAATCCAATTAAAACAAAATAACAGAAAATAAACAATTACCAGACTCATGGTTTCGCAAGTGGCTCTGATACCACTGAAGGGAAATTAGCGATATAAATGCATTGGAAAACAAAAATTTCCCTTTAGAGATCCTTTCGAAAGGTCATGATCCGTGATAGAAAAGTTACCTCTTGTGGCGATGAAACTTTTGAATACGAATAGATGGATGATCACGAGCGTTGTACGATGAACAACGCCTCTACTCAGTCCACACGAACAGCTTCCTTCAGTCACAGTGCTAGCTGATTAGATTGAAGGTTTAGAGTGAGGGAGAGGAAAAATAGAATACGACCAGGGTTTCAAAAACAACAATCTTTGAACTTCTGCACAAGGGTTCTATTTATAGAACTACCCATGTGGGCTTCAAGCTAAAAGCCCAACTTAATATTAATACTATTATATTATTATATTATTATAATAACTATTATTATAATAAACATAATTTTATTATTATTATATTTTATAACTATTATAAAATTAATAGCAACTATTATTATATCATATGTTATTCAAGCACATGGTACCTTACCGTATTCCGTATTTAATTCTAGTGCACCGTACCTTACGGTGTACCTTATTTATTTTATCCATTCTCTAACTGTTCTTATGTGTGTGACCCTGTAGGATTTCGCGATGCTAGTAGTTATATTAAATCATGTATTTAACATAATAAACAGTGAGCGATATCTAGCAACACATCACTGCTACCCAAGTCACAAAATTTTCATGTGATTTGACAAAACCTTCTGTGATAGTACTTGTGTGTACATTTACCCTTTTACTCCCATGTCTATATTGAACACAATACATATACTGTGTGATCCTTGTCTAGTTTAATATTGGACCCTTATACATTTATCCTGTTATGCAGGATGGGAAAATTTCATCTAGACTATTCATGTCCCTCAGCATGCTTTGTGAAGTACCCATCAACTGTCTTTATGATCATCGTGTTACAGACAATGTTTGATTAACAATAAAGTACTTGAATCTACATCTAGCTTCCATAGTAGTTTCATATCGAAGGGTGACATACATCATTATCACAATGAGAGTAACTTATGACACTTTTCATAACATTTTATGTAGTACTCTCATAGTGGGCCAATCTAGTATAAATATTACTCCTAATATTCATACCTATATCAAGACTTGATAACTCCTTATCCATGATCCATGAGATGTGATCATCAGTCTATCTACATAATAGTCTTAATGCTTTAAGGCAATCCCATTTCAAATTAAAGTTCGACTATGGATTCTTTAAAAATAGTGTCCTTATGTTTAATGGAATCTCATGATTTAAGTCACACTTAATATTTCATTAAACGAACTAGTTATTATAGGGACTTCATAGTAAACCCTTGAGCATGATGAGTTACTTCAATGCCAAGGAAATATTTAAGTGTTCCAAGCTTTTTAAGAGAAAACATTAGATGGATGTTAGTATTGATATCATGTATAAGTGTAGAGGATGATACAGTAATCGATATGTTACCACATAGATCAATGCATAATGGACAATCCATTGATGAAAGTAGAGAAACAAGGAATTATCACATTCTCTTGAAACAAACTTAAACTAAAACAAGGCTTAATTGAGTTTCTTATACCATTGTATTGATACTAGTTTGAGGCCATACAAAGCTTTGTGAAGTTTGCAAACAAGAAACTTGTTAGAGCTAGTGAAACCATGAGGTTTTTCCTGGTTGTGTAAGCCCTAGAGGCCAATACTTTTGGTACTTGTATCGAATTATTTATTAATAATTAAAGGGATTTCGTTGTTATGTTTCTTTTTCCAAAATAATAAAGTCCCTAGAATAGCTAGTCCATTAAATGAAATATTAAGTGTGACTTAATCATGAGATTTCATTATATATAAGGGAATTATTGTTAAACTATATGTAGTCGAGATTTACTATGAAATAGAATAACCTTAAAGCATTAAGACTATTATGTAGATAGACTGATGATCATATCTCATGGACAAGGAGTTATCAACTCTTAACATATGTATGAATATTAGGAGTAATATTTATACTAGATTGACCCACTATAGAGTACTGCATAGAATGTCATACAAAATGTCATAAGTTACTCTCATGGTGATAGTGGTGTATACCACCTTTCGGCCTGAAACCACTATGTACCCTAAATGTAAAGTCTAGTACTTTATTGCTGATCAAACATTGTCCGTAACTGGATGACCATAAAGAAAGTCGATGGGTACTTCACAAAGCATGTTGAGGGACATGAGTGGCCTAGATGGAATTTTCCCATCCTGCATCACAAAATAAATGTCTAAGAGCTCAATATTGAGTTGGACAAGGCTGAAACGGTATATGTCTTGTGTTCAATATAGACATAAAGGAAAAAAGGTAATTGTACACACAAGTATTATTACAAAAGTTTTTGTCAAATCTCATGACATTTTCGTGACTTGTGTAACAGTGATGTGTTGCTAGATATCGCTCATTGTTTATTATGTTAAATACATGATTTAATATAATTTTCAATGTCGCGAAATCCTACAGAGTCACACACATAAGGACATTTTGATAAGAGGTAGAGTAAATAAGGAACATCATAAGGTACAATGCACTTAAGTAAATATAGAACATCGTAAGGTAGGATGCACTTAAGTAGAATACGGAATATGGTAAGATACCATGTTCTTAAGTGATATACGGTACATCATAAGATATGATGTGCATGCACTTAAGTGGGTTTTTTAGCTTGCAACCCACACAAGTTGTTCTATAAATAGAACCCTTGTTTATAAGCATTCCCACTTGATGAAAATTTGGTTGTGAAACCCTATATGTAACTTGAACAAACAGTATGGCATCGAACTGCTCAAAAAAAAATAAAACGAACACACTAAAATGATCAGCAAAAAATATACGTATTGAAAAAAATACAGCGTTTGGTCAAATTTTGAAATAAATTTTACCCGGTTAAAATGCTCATACTAATAAAAAATGTGACCAAAAAGCAATAGAAAAATTTAAACAAGCACACCATTTTAAACTACGCGAAACATAGATTAATATACCTGATATCTGCAAGCTCAATCTTGAAATTTTAGGTCTGTTGATTTTACACACAGTTGACCTTTAGTTTGACCGAATTGTCTGTAAATCCAACAAGTTTATTCTGAATGATAATTTGGGCGTTATGCATGATGAAAGACATGATATGCTATAAAAATGAAGCGATGTGAGAATTAAGTCAGATGAATGCAAGTTTTAAATTGTCCAGAAAAAATTGGGGTATAACAGTGACCAAGGTCTAAAAGTTAACTTTATTAAACCTGAATGTCTGGTAACTAAAGAGAAGAATGAAGTTATCATGAAGGGAGTCATATCTAAGGATAATTTTTACTTGTGGAATCCTCAAGAAATAACCTCCACATGCTTGATATCAAAAGTAGATGAAGTGAAGTTGTGGCATCAGAAGTTTGGTCATCTTCATCTAAAAGGTATGAAGAAAGTCTTGTCAAATGAAGCAGTCAGAGGTGTTATCAATCTAAAAATTGATGAAGGAAGAATCTGTGGTGAATGCCAAATTGGGAAGCAAACAAAGATGTTACATAAGAAGCTCCAACATCTGACCACTTCAAAAATTCTGGAGCTATTTCATATGAACTTGATGGGACATATGCAGGTTGAAAGTCTTTGAGGAAAGAGGTATACCTATGTTGTTGTTGATGACTTTTCAAGATTCACCTGGGTGAATTTTATCAAAGAAAAGTTTGAGGTGTTTAAAGTGTTCAAAGATCTTTCTCAAAATATTCAAAGAGATAAGGATTTTGGTATTGCTAGAATTAGAAGTAACCATGGAAAGGAATTGAAAATAGTAAGTTTGATGATTTTTGTTCCTGTGAAGGAATTAGTCATAAGTTCTCTTCATCCATCACTCCTTAACAAAATGGTGTGATTAAGCACAAAAATATGACTATTTAAGAATGTTCCAGGGTCATGCTTCATGCCAAAAAAACTCTCATATCATTTTTGAGTTGAAGCCATGAACACTGCCTGTTATATCTTTAATAGAGTGACCATCAGATCTAGCACATTTTCTACTCTGTATGAACTATGGAAAGGGAGAAAACCAACTGTGAAGTACTTTCATGTTTTTGGAAGTAAATATTATATTTTGGCAGATCACGAGCAAAAGATAAAAATGAATCCTAAAAGTGATGATGAAACTTTTTGGGATACTCTACAAATAGTAGATCTTATAGAGTGTTCAACTTCAGGACTAAAGTTATGATGGAATCTATAAATGTTGTTATTGATGACTCATTTACAGAAGCAGATGTTAAAGAATGTTGGAACATCTATTCCTATAAATGATGTTCCTGAAGATGTTGCAGATTCAGATGCTATTATTAAACTTGAACCTATAAAAACTGAGTGGGTTGACAAAGGATCTTCCATTAAAATTCAAAAAAATCATCCTAAGGAGCTTATAATAGGAGATCTAAATGACAAAGTTATTATTAGATCAAAGGAAGTTGTCTCAAATGATTGTTCTGCCTCAAAATTTGAACCGAAGAATATCTAGGAAGCCTTGATTGATGAGTTCTGGATCAATGTTATGCAAGATGAGTTGGGTCAATTCAAAAGGAATGAAGTCTGGGATCTGGTACTAAGACCTGAAGGGGTAAATGTTATTGGTACAAGATGGGTGTATAAGAACAAGTCAGATGAACAAGATGTGATTACCAGAAACAAAGTTAGACTTGTTGTTCAAGGATACACTCAAATTAAATGGGTGGACTTTGATGAAACATTTTCTTTTGTAGGTATATTGGAATCTGACAGATTACTACTTGGAGTGGCATGCCTGTTAAAGTTTAAGCAGTTCTAAATGGATGTTAAAAGTGTCTTTCTAATGGTTACTTAAATGAAGAGGTATATGCTGAACAACCAAAATGATTTGCTGATCATACCTTTCCTAATCATGTGTTCAAATTAAATAAGGCCTTATATGGCTTAAAATAAGTTCCAAGAGCTTGGTATGAGAGGCTGACTGGGTTCCTCGTCAATCATGGATACAGGAAGGGTGACATTGATAAAAACTCTTTGTCAAAGAGAAGGATGGAAATTTGATGATAACTCAAATTTATGTGGATGATATTGAATTTGGAGGGATGTCAGATGAGATGGTTCAACATTTTGTCCAGTAAATTCAATCTGATGAATTTGGTAGGTGAATTAACCTACTTTCTTTGTCTCCAAGTCAAACAGATAGAAGACTCCATATTTCTTTGTCAAGACAAATATACAAAGAGTATTGTGAAGAAATTTGATTTAGAGAATGTTACCCACAAAAAAACATTGTCTTTTTAAAATAATTACCGGATATTTTGTTTCTACCAAGTTTTTACGGAAATAATTTTTTAATACAACATGAAAATTTCAAAGATAAAATAATATAAAAGATAAATTTGTCATTATAAAAAATTGTGGAGGTGACATATATAATTTGGTGGTGCCATCATTCTTGAGCTAACAAATCCCAGAGGGGCTTTTTTCAAAACCCATTATGGACGAAACACCAAAAAAAAAAAAAAAACTAAGTGAAGAAAAATCACTAAACCTCTCTACTTTTTTCCCTTAATGAATCAAGAATATCTATCACTTTCTCTAACACTGAATCAAAAAAAAAAAAAAACGTAAGTTGCGATGAGTAGTGGTGGTGCAGGAGCTGTAAAGCCCAAAGAGGAGGAACAAGATGGCATGTCCGTTCATTCTCCTTGCAAACCTCCTCCTTCCTCCGCTTCCTCTCTCCCCAAAGTCTCTTTCACTTTCTCTCTCTAACTTTGAATTTCAATTTCAAATATTTGAATTTCAATTTAACTCATGATCGTGTTTATAGGAGCAAGCGCAGGTTGAATTGGAGCTCAGACTCTTGGAAGCTCTTGAGATTTATCCTCCAATAAAACTTCAAGGTTTTTTCTCTCACTCTCTCTGCAAAAACTGATTCGTGTCAATGTCAATGTCAGACACCTGCACCGATACTTTAACTACGTTTAATTAATTAATTTATTTTTAAATTATTATCGGTGTTGCTGTCTCAATGTCGGAGTCGTATTCGGGATGTCCGTGCTTCATAGTATATATGGTTCTTATCTTTAATTTTAAGTTTTTTTATGTGCATAAATAAATTTATGATACTGAATTTAGTCTTAAGCAGGTAGCTGAATTGGTGAGCTAAGAGACACCGATTGGGTTTTAAGCAGATGGTTCAAACTTCGAACCCTAGGAATTAATATAATCACTCAACTTATTATATCGATAAGCTTCTCAAAATAGCTTAGGGAAAAATCTTACAACTTATTTGAAAAGAATTTAGGACTCTTTAGATAAACAGCTTATTTGTAACTTATAACACAAGTGTTTATCAAAATAAACGCTTATTGCATAAACTATTTATAAAAAATTTCATAGGCTAATATAATAAAGTCTCTCATACAGTATCACAAAATTTATCTCAGTAGATAAGCTCAAATAAGGTAATCCAGACAGGCCCTTTATCATATTTCATATTTGATTATATAAATATTTCATAGATAAGCGTTAAATGGTTGATCATCAATGATTTTTGCATCTATGGATTTTAGTAGTGATAAGCAAATAATATTGTTGGTTAAGTTATATAGATGTATGCACTTAGAGTGCTTGACATGCAAGAAATTCTCTTCAATAATAATGGTGGTTTTTTTTCTCTTTAAACTTGGCATGTTTTGGAGGCACCCTTTACCTTAAGATTTCATGACTGAGAAATAAGCGAAAATTTTTTTTCTTCCTTTCTGCAATAATGTGATGTTTGGCTACAGTTTGGACATTAGGTAACAAACAATTTAGAAGAATCAATTAATTTTCTTTAGTTATTGAAAAACTTTTATCCACTTTCACTCTCACCTATGAACCTTTCAAGTGAAGAGTAAGCATTTGTTGAGAGTTGAGACTACACTACGCGAACAATAAGGAATCGAGCATCATTGATTGCACTTATTTTCATTTTGAACCTGTCACATGTGATCACTGCTTGTTTCCTGTCACATGTGATCACTGCATGTTTCGTTGTTATTTGCTACTGCTTATTTCAGTTCTTACCAAGAGTAGTTATACTAAGATGGATGATCATTTTATTCTTGTAAAGCTTTTTCTTCTGTCAGATAGTTTAAGGCTAGTCATAAGCGATCATGATTCCTCATTTTTTTCTTGTCTGTAAGATTCATCACTTTATATTCTTACGATTAATATTCATTTCATGAAGGAATACATCGCCACTTTGTACTTTATGGTCTGATGGAATATCTAAAGAGGAGGTTTGTACTTCTTTCTACTTTTAAGCTCGTCTTGACTTTGATTATAAAGATCATAATGTGCCATATATACAAATCTATATTCTGATATATGATCTTCGAACTACATATGCTTCATTCAGTTTCGACAGACACTTCTCTTCGGAGGAGGTCCTTCAGTTGCTGGATCGCTTCTACAACTTAGAAATGCTGGTATGCTATCAATAAAATGTGATTCTTTCCGTTCATGTTAGTCTGTGCTTTATGTGTTAGTATAATGCTTTCAATTTGTTTATCATTCTACATCAGAAAACAGACGATGAAGATATCGATATGCTTAATCATGAAGAAGATTTCAGCTTGCCTCAGAGTTTCTTTGGAAAGGAAGAATCTTGAGCTATATAAACATTTTCATTTGGACTTCTGTCCACCCGCCAATTTTGTAAAGTTCGTTGTTATTCTATTCTGTCATTGTCTTCTCCCCTCATTTTGTGTTGGATTATGCTTTGATGGTGGTTCTTTTGTCTTTCCTGTTAAGTTGTGGTGGCTCTTATCACGCACATCTATCATGTTTTGCGTGGTGGTTCCGAGTATTATGATCTTGGTTTGGGCTGCTTAATAATGTATTTAATTGCAGTGATTTGGATATAGAACAGTAAGACTTCAGGGTATATTTATCTGATTAAGGAAAGTATATCGTATTTTCAATTTAGTGGTAGGAATTATTTTTGGTGAGAAACAATGGTAATATTACATTTTAAAAAGTTTTACATTTAGTTTTTGATTGTTTCTGTTAGATAAAATATAACCTTATATCTTCCATATAAACAAAGAAGCCTCACATTATATCTGTTTTTATTGTTGCAACAGTTTTGTTGACTCTGATGTCACAATTGAAAATGAATTCTATAATTTTTATTTATAATCACAATTTTTTTTATAAAGTGATGTTATTAGTAATAAACTAGTCGTCTATGATGCACGGGGATGTTATTAAAATAGTTTTAATGATAAAATATGCATAAAAATAATTTATAAATTTAATAGACATATTATATAAAATATTTGTCACTATTTAGATTGAAAAATAAATAAAATAAAAGAGAAAAAAATAAAAAATAAAATAAAAATAATACATTACATATGTTTGGTGTTAAGGCAAATGATATAGATGTAATATTGGTAGTGAAAGTTTAGTGAAAATAATAAAGAATAATATATCAAAATTTATTTTAAGTTTTGAAAGACTTCTTTATAAACGACATTTAAAATGGCGTTTGTGTCTTGACCGTCATCGGTAGGTATTAATAGCTTCAAATTGTTCCTTGAAGTAACTCTTGAAATGACAACATATAATTGTATATAAGATAAACTCCAACCTGCTTTAAAGATTGTCCTTAACTTTTATTAATAGTCATTGCAAATGAAAGGACTAAAGGGAATTGTCGCTATTGAAATTTGAAAGGAAATTTTAGATCAGAAGGTGTTAGTGACAACCTAGGTATATACACCTTATTACCAATATTTCTTCTTGATAAAATTCTTTCTTCAAGCACATATTTTCTCATTTTTGTGATAATTAGTCGAGTTCTATTGCACAATCCAGAAGAATGATCTATATTTCTCAATAACATTACAGATACTCCAACATTGATTTTCAACTTGTGATTTGGAAGGCCAGAAGTACTAATCGTGTTTAAAAATTTAGGAGTATGTACATTATTAGGTACATCTATATATGGATTCACCGAGTATGGAGTGTCAATACTTAGATATGTTTTTGTCACCGAGATCAATGATAACATGTAGTTATTAATGTCATCAACAATTTCATTTTTTGGGGCAAGTATAGCTCGTTCTTGAAAAAATGTTGGATCATTCATGTTATCCAAAAAGGATGGATAAATGTTTTGAACAATATATAAAATTGAATCACTTGAATTTTTAATGAGTAAGTCATTTGGAATTTCAAGTGTTATATAGTCATCACTTAATTCTCCATTTGTTCCATCACCAATCCCTAACACCCAATCAGAAAATACTTTTATTTGTATAACATCAACATCACTACTTTCGGTAAGTAGCCACATATTTGTATGCAATGTTAGGACTTCACAGTAATTCCAAAGATATGAGGAGTTAATGGTAGCATGAATCACATCTTGTCTTATTGCTTTAGGAATAACTGGTAAAATCAATACACTCAATTTAAGTCTACAAATAAGTAAAAATTACATCATTAATCTATGATTATTTTAAAACATGTAATTAAATAAATGATTATAATTCAAGTATACATTATTGCAAATGGAAGATATTTATAATTATATATATATAATTAAACTAACTAACATTAATTTGATGAAGGGACGTGAATTCATCGATGATTTACTATCCGTTGTTATTATTTTTAACTATGTAAGTTTGTCAGTTACGATAAATATTTTCATTCGTAACTTCAACTTTGAAAAACATGTCTTTGTTTAGAAAAGATTGAAGTTCAATAGGACTGACTTTTTGTGTCAGATGGATTTTTGAATTCCGGTTGAGTCCAGAGTCGAATAATCAGAACCTTCAAATTCCAATTGATCTCACCGGCGTGAATGTTAGCAATGTAAGTAATTATGGGATGTGTCATTAAAGACACAATTAGTATTAGGTAATAAAAAAAAATACAATATCGATGTAAAAATGGAGCAAGGGTATAATGGAAAAAAAACGAATGTGTGTGTTTGATAAACATGAAAATAATGTGATTTTGGAGCTTTTATAATAACCTGGAAAAAAAATGAAAAACATGGCAAGAGCGTGAATTTGATGGGTGGTTTTGTGGCTTTTGAAGTTGAAAATTTTGAACTGTCAATCAAGAGAATAGGAAGATAGGTATTGTGGTGCATATCCATGTAATTAATCCCTTCATTCCTTTTTAAGTGTCACTTTTTGGATATTTTTTTGTTTCTTTTTAAATGTCACTTGCAAAATTCAAGATAATATTAAATGTATTTTGTCAAAATTACCCCTAGATAATTATTATAGAGAGAAAAAGTAAAATAAATGTAATAAATAATTAGGGGTATTATAGGTAAAAAGAGAATTATTGTATGAAATGTAACAATAATGATTAACTTTCTTGATATGTAAAAACTCAAAAGATGACACTTAAAAAGAAACTGAGGGAATATTGTATTAGTAGGAGGATATTCTGTCCAACATGATTGCCAATTATTTTTAATTAATTATTTATTAATATATTGCTTTTCACGGTATCCTTCTTGCTAGAATTTTGAGTTAAACATGAGTTAAATACTATTGTAAAATATTTAAAATTAATTTATTTATAAAAAAGAAATGCATTGAAGTTTTCTATGGATGTCCAATTTATCGGATTTATAAAAATGGTACCGGACTACTATTTATTTATTCTTTTAAATTTAAAATTTAAAATGCATTGAAGTTGTCTATGAATATCCTATTTATGTGAGATTTTTAAAATTTAAAAAAAAAATGAAACATGATGAAGTGAGTTAGTGGAAAGTTTTTAGTAATAGAATTAATAATTATTTTATTTATTATTATTTAATTATTATAATTAGATTATATAAAAAGTTTTGGCGGAAAACTTTGGTAGAAAAAATTATAGGATTATAATTTAGCATGATTATTTATAAAATGTTAATGTCTATTTTAAGTAATTATTTTGCATCTATATGGATGTTCGTTAAATTTTATTAAATCCTACAGTGACGGTAACAAATATGAATGTTGGTAGTCAGCAGATTGTGGATTTTCCTCCTAATATCAAACCAATAGATTGCTGTTAAACATGTGCTTTTGCAACTGCTAGATAATTATTATTAATTTATTTTACTGTTTCAGTTTTTAGCATCTTAGTCAATTAGTAGTTCCTATACTTTAGGAGCAACTTAGTTGTGGTTCCTATACTTTAGGAGCAAAACTAGTTCTAGTTCTGTATTCAGATACTTTAGGAGCAAAAAAAGAAGGAGTCTAAAACAACCAAGGAGTATGAGAATAGACTTCTTAACATTGCTAACAATGTGAGGTTGTTAGGTTCTGACCTTTCATATTCAAGAATAGTTCAGAAAATACTGGTGACTGCTCCTAAAAAATTTGAAGCTTCTATTACTTCATTGGAAAACACTAAGGATCTTTCAAAGATCACATTGGCAGAACTTACAAGTGATATGTAGTCCCAAGAGCAGCGAAGGTTGATGAGACAAGATGGTGTATTCGAAGATGCGCTACAAGCCAAGCACCATCATGCGGAAACTAGTAAGAAGAAGCATGTCAAGAACCAGCCATCAAGCAGCGAAAATAATGCTTACTACCAAAACAATGGTAAGGGTAAAAAGAAAAGTTACCCACCTTATCAACATTGCGGAAAATTGGGTCACCCACCATATAAATGTTGGAAACGACATGACACGAAGTGTAATAAGTGCAAGCAGCTTGGAAACGAAGCTGTAATTTGTATAAGCAAATTTCAGCAATAACATGAAGCCAATGCCCAAGTTGTTGAGCAAGACGAAGAAGATTATATGTTTGCTGCAACATGTTATTCGACGAAGAGCGATTCTGATTGTTGGTTGATTGATCATGGTTGTACGAACCACATGACATATCACAAGACTCTATTCAAGGATTTGAAGCCCATTAATGTCTCAAAGGTCCAAATAGGGAATGGTGGTTATATCACTGCAAAAGGAAAAAGAACCATTGCAATTTTAACTTACTCAAGTACCAAAATTATATCAGATGTTCTTTATGTACCTGGCATTGACCAAAACTTGCTAAGTGTAGGTCAATTGATCAAAAAGTGATTTAAAGTGTCCTTTGAACATCAACATTGTCTTATCTATCACATTGATGGCCGTGAAGTTCTAAGGGTTAAAATGAGAGGTAAAAGCTTCTCATTTGATCCAATAGAGGAAAAACATGCAGTCTATTTCATGAAAGTCAGTCCCACAGAACTCCGGCACAAGAGACTTGATCATTGCCATCTTGAAAGAATGTTGAACATGCAAAAAAAAAAGACGTGTTAAGAGGTTTACCAATACTTTTGATAATTTTCCAAATTGTAATGCTTGTCAATTTGGCAAACAAATCAGAAAATCATTTCCCAAATCAGCTTGGAGAACTTCTCAAAAGTTGTGGCTTATTCACACTGATGTGGCAGGACCTTAAAGAACGCCATCACTACAAGGTAGTTTATACTTTATTCTTTTCATAGATGATTTTACAAGAATGTGCTGGATTTTTTTCTTGAAATTCAAGCATAGAGTAGCTGGAGTATTTATGAAGTTCAAGAAAATGGTGGAAACTCAGAGTGGTTGCAAGATTCAATGTCTAAGATCTGACAATGGGACAGAGTATGCATGAACAAAATTTAATCAATTTTATGAAGAAACTGGAATTGAGCATCAACTCACAACCCCTTACACTCCAGAACAAAATGGGGTTAGTGAAAGGAGAAATAGATTGGTGATGGAGATGGCTAGATGCATGTTGCATGAGAAGGAGTTTCCTAAAACATTTTGAGTAGAGGAAGCTAACACAACCGTTTTTTTGAAAAATCGGATTCCAACCAAATTCTTAAAGGATAAAACTCCATTTGAGGTTTGGTATGGGTATAAGTTGTCATTAACCTTTCTTAAAGTGTTTGGATGTGTTTGTTTTGCACATGTTCCACAAGCTAAGCAAGACAAACTTGACAAGAAGGAAACTCAAGGCATATTTCTGGGTTACAATTCAGTTTCAAAGGCCTAAAGAGTGTATCATCCACAAACCGGAAAGATGACCATTACTAGAGATGTGTACTTCAATGAAGATCAACAATGGAATTGGGAGAACTCACAAAGAACAACCGAACTATTTAACAGCATTGATGAGAAGCATATGGAACAACAAACAACAGAGTTGTTGCTAGATGAATTAGAAAATGACCCTCCAATCAGAGGAAAAAGGCTGTTATCTGACATCTATCAAAGATGTAATGTAGCGATTTGTGAACCTGCAAGCTGTGAGGAAGCACAAAAGAACCCGAAATGGAAAATCGCAATGGATGAGGAAATGTCCATGATACAGAAAAACAAAACATGGGAGCTGGTTGACAGGCCTGAAAATAGAAAAGTCATTGGAGTTAAATGGATTTTCAGAACAAAGCTGAATGCGGCTCAATCAAGAAACACAAGGCCAGACTAGTAGTTAAAGGGTATGCACAAATTTTTGGTGTTGATTATTCTGACACTTTTTCTTCTGTGTCCAAATTAGATACAATTAGATTGGTGATACCAGTTGCTGCGCAAAATGGATGGAAAATATTCCAGTTAGATGTTAAATCAGCTTTTTTAAATGGAGAGCTACATGAAGAAATATATGTAGACCATCCGGAAGGCTTGGTAGAGCAAGATAAATGATTATTTATTGAGCATAGGTTTTATAAAAAGCTTATCTGAGTCCACTCTTTATGTGAAACATAAGGGAAATACCTTTATCATAGTTTCCCTCTATGTTGATGATCTTTTAGTGACAGGAGATGACGCAAAGCTAGTTGACGAGTTCAAGCGAGAAATGATGCAAGCTTTTGAAATGATAGATCTTGGTCTCATGACATATTTTCTTGGAATTGAGATCAAACAAAGTGAGAATGAAGTGTTCACCTGTCAAAGAAAATATGCAAAGGAAATTTTGAAGAAATTTCAAATGGAGGAATGCAAATCTTTAAGCACATCAATGAATCAAAAGGAAAAGTTAAGGAAGGATGATGCTGCTGATAAAATTGATGAAGGATATTACAGAAGCTTGATTGGATGTATAATGTATCTCATTAGAACAAGACCGTACATTCTATTTGTTGTAAGTCTATTATCTCGTTTTTTGCACTGTCCAAGTGAAACTCATCTAAAAGCAGCAAAAATAATACTAAGATATGTTAAAGGCACTATTGATTATGGAGTCAAATTTGATAAGTGTTAAGAATTTAAGTTGTATGGATTCTCCGATAGTGATTGTGTTGGATCCGTTGACGACATGAAGAGCACTTCAGGATACTGTTTCAGCCTAGGCTCAAGAGTTTTCTCATGGTGCACAAAGAAGCAAGAAACTGTTGCACAATCCACTACTGAGGCTGAATGTATAGTAGTAGCTAGAGCTGTCAAAATGGGTTAGCCCACATGGATCGGCCCGCCAAAATAACACATTGATTTTTCTCACCTCACTAAATTTTATCTTTATTCTATTCGATCTTTCTCTTTTAAATATTATATGTTAATATAATAAACATTTTTTCTCATATTCTATTAGTTTTTCTTATGTTAAATATTTGAGTATTATTTTATACAATTTAGACATGTATTGTATTTAAAAACACATTATAATATTTATAAAATATATTACTTAAAAATGTATTATGTTTAAAATAATTTAATTTTTAATTTAATTTATAATAAATATTATGACACTTTTATTTTATTTTTTTATTTTAAAAAAAAAATCATTTAGGGCCGGGTAGCCCACAACCCATCTTGGGTCGTGCTAGGGTAGTAATTTTCGAGCCCATATTAGAAATGACTTTTTTTGGCCCAATCCTAAAAAGCCCGAACCCATCAAGACCGACCCGTTTAGAGTCGGATAGCCAATTTTGACAGCTCTAGCAGTAGCAACCGCTGTAAATCAAGCTTTATAGTTGAAGAAGATTTTAAGTGATTTACTTTTGCAACAGAAGAATAAAACAGAAATTTTTGTTGACAACCAGGCTGCAATTTTCATTGCAAATAATCCAGTATGACACGGGAAAACTGAACATTTCAACATCAAACTTTACTTTTTTGAGAGAAATGCAGCAAAGTGGAGTAATAAATTTAGTTTACTGCAAGTCTGAAAATCAATTGGATGACATATTTACAAAGCCATTACCTCTCAGAAAATTTGAATATCTAAGACAACAAATATGAGTTTGTAGTTCTTAAAGCAATGAGGAGTGTTAAACATGTGCTTTTGTAACTGCTGGATAATTATTATTAATTTATTTTATTGTTTCAGTTTTTAGCATCCTAGTCAATTAGTAGTTCCTATACTTTAGGAGCAAGTTAGTAGTGGTTGCTATACTTTAGGAGCAAAACTAGTTTTGTATTCAGTTCCCTAAAATCCTGGTCACATGGATGCAGTTCATTTTTTCTTTCCATTATTTATTGTAATGTTACTGATTGATCAAGCATAATTCTATTACTCTTTTTTCTAATATACATATCAATTTCTCAACTTCTCTGCCTCCATGGGTTCATATTTCCGCCATTAAACTAACAACTGCAAATTGGTTTACAAGATCAAACATAAAGTAGGTGAAAACATTGAAAAGTTCAAAGCAAGATTAGTTGCAAAATAATACAACCAAATCGAATTGAATTTTACCAACACATTCTCCTAGTGGCTAAGCTCACAACTGTCAAACTTGTTTTCTCTCTTGCATCCATTCATAATTGGCACATGCACCAATTAGATGTTAATAATGTTATTCTCTATGATGAATTATTTATGGACTCAAACAACTGTCAAACTTGTTCTCGCTTTTGCATCCATTCATAATTGGCACATGCACTAATTAGATGTTAATAATGCTATTCTCTATGATGAATTATTTATGGACTCAAACGGACAAGTTGCCAATGGTATGAAAAGCTCACTTCATTACTTGTTTCTCATGGATACACACAAGTTACATTTGATCACTCACTTCTTGTTAAAACCAATCAAGCATAATTCACAATTCTTTGGGTTTACTAGCAGGAAACTCCCTCTCTGAATTTGCAGCCATTGTTTCAACTTGCGAGCTTCAATGGATCATATACTTGTTACGTTACATGTAAGTCAACTGCACCAATTCACTGGTTCTTTACTGTGATAACCAGAGTGTTTTGCACATTGCAACAAACCTAATATTCCATGAACGAATTAAACACTTGGAGATCGATTGTCACATTGTAAGGGAAGAAATTTTTAGCAGGCGCTGTGATGAGGCTTCTCCCTTTTCCATCTCATATTCAACTAGTCAATTTTTTCACAAAGACTCTTCTTCCTATGCAATTTTCTTTTTTCATGTCCAAGTTAAACCTGATCAACGTTTATCAAGCATCAACTTGTGGAGGAATATTAACCAAGAAATATGAAGTTAGTTAGTTGATATAATGAAAGTTAGTTAGATTGCAACTAACTTGTGTAGCAAGTTATCATTACATGTAGGAAATACATGTTAGTTGTGATGTATCATCTTTTCAATATAAATTGTGTGTTACATTCAAGAATAATGAAAAAAATTGTATTCCACCATAACATTCTTAGTTTTTCTTCCCTCCTCTTCTTCTTCTTCTCTTCTTACCAGATTCAAACCTTCTTGATTTCCATGTTGAGAATGTATGTTTCCTATATTACTAAGAGTTTCTTCATCTTGAAATGGAAAATCATGATCCAAAGAGAATATACAAGAAATTGGGTTTGGAAAGGAAAATAAGTTTGTTTGAAGGATGGCTAGAAGTTTTAATTATTTTTATTATTTAGTGAGCGGCAAAGAGAAGTGGTAGCCGTGATACAACAAATATTGGAAGAAATAGAAAATTGCTCTGTGCTATAAAAAAAGTTGAATGCACATGCTTTTATTACCACTCACCATATGTCACACCAAGTCCTTTCACAGACTGCAACACGTGTTCCCAACCTTCAAAAATATCTCAAGACACGGGCAAGGCATTGGTGTCATTATGGCCCAAAGGCATGCCTTTGAGTGTGTCTCTCTCCACATCATATTCTTTCTCATCATACTTTTCATTTTTTAACACTTCTACTATCAACCCTTTAAAAATAAATTGCATTAACTTACATATATATGCTCTTTTCCCTAAAACAATTTGCACTACAAAAAGAATAATAATGTAATTAACAAATTGGAGTAATAAATCTGATTCATGTCTCTCATATATTGCCAAGTGTCAGTCATCTATTTGACACATCAATTTTTTCCCTCTTTCCCTTATCACTTCACTGCACACGAAAAACTTTTCTCAAAAACCTTTTATTATGAATACAAAATAACTCATTTTCTCTCCCTCTTCTCTCATCCCTCCTTCTCTTCAGTTTTCTCTTTTCCTTTTTCTTCCCGAAACCCTATCGTCGTCCTTCGCACTCCATATTTGTTTCTCTCTTTGTTTGTATCACATTTCAACCGGGTAAGACTTTTCACATTCATTTCTCTGCAACCTTGCTTAGCATAAACTATGTCTCTCGGTTTTTCTTTTCTCCCTTCCTATTCTAATTTTAGGGTTTATGCAGAAACAATAACTGAAAATTGGAGAAAAACTCTTACAAAAACGAGATCTAAAATATTCAATAGAAATAGTCATTCCCAGACACCATTGAGGTTAGTTTCACCGGGTATTTATGAAATTTCTGATACTAAATATCACCGTGTGTCTTGAGAACAAATTATCAATATGAAAATAAAGTTTTTAAATATGATATTTGAACGAATATTTGAAAAAAGCATTGTTTTTCAAATTGATTACACATAATGTGGTTTAAACACAATGTTCTGGGTTTTATTTGACATTATAGGTTTTATCTAATATATGTGTTTGTTGGTTTTACTGAGATCTATGTTTTTGTTTGTTAGTTTTTACCGAGATCCATGTTTTTCTAAATTTGATTTATTCTTTCCACAATCTCACTTTTTATTGCATTTTGCTTTGAAAATATTTAGGGTTTTCAAAAAGCTATGGAAATGAAGAAGATGCATTGTTGAAGAGATGGACAAGGAGATAAAGTCTAATTTATGTCTTTTTGTGATTTAGAAGCAGTTTTTGGATGCATGTGAAAATTTTGTTTAATCATAATGTAAATGCACAAGTTCCTGTAAATGCAAGTTCATGTTTTATTGGTAATTTATTGAAAATTTGTTGAAAATTGTCTTTCACGCTGATTTGGCATGTTTACATAAATATGTGCAAATGCAAGTTCTTGTATTTTGTTTGCCCATGGGATGTAAACAATCCATCTAATATTTTGATATGTGCCCTTCTTGGTTTTCTCTTAGAATGGTCAGGTGCATTGTCATTGGGGTGACAGTTATTTCCTCTTCCAAGTCATCTATATAACCTTCAATGTGATTGACATTTATCCTTTCAGGTACATAAACAAGATAGTAAGTAGAGAGACTGATGCACCAAGCACAAAGAAAGAAATTTATTAATGAACAACAAATGAGAGCAAGCACACGGTATTTATAGGAAAATTTAACACTTTAAACATATACTCCATTTCAATTGGCGAATAAGTGAAAAAAGAAAAAAAAATAAAAAGAACCCATTAGCTAAACCAAATGGCGCATGGGTGCATGAGGAAAAAAAATTAAAACAAAATCGCCAATCTGATTGGCAACAACATGGAAATGAAAGAAAAAATAAATAAAAAACACCCATTAGCCAAATCAAATGGTGCATGGGTGTATTTTTAAAAAAAAAATCAATTTTGTATTTATACGTCAATCCATCTGGCGTATAAAGTATAAAACTACGTCATTTTCGTAATTACGTTGAACACTACATTATTTCAGTAATTTTTTTAGTAAATTACGTTATTTAAAAAAAAATTCCAAATAGAAATCGATGATGATGATAATAATAATAGAAAATAATAAGAATAATAGTAATGATAATAATAATAATAAGGCAACATATCCAAAATAGTCTTTTAACTCCATCACTGGGTCCAATATGGTCCATTATCTCTAAAAAGTGACAAAAAGGTCATTTAATTTGTTAAATTGTACCAAATAGATCCTTTCCGTCCACCAACCCCAAACAAACGTTAACTTTTGTATATGTGGCAGCTGACATGGCTTCTTCTTCCTCCTTTAAATTGAGATTCTTCATCCCCAAATAGTGTCATGATTTTCTAGGGTTCTGCGAAAATTTCTCTTCATCCCCAAATTGATTCAAGAAATAGTAAAATCATAGAGTCACGAAGATGAAATTCAGTGGGTTGACGCCAACGCCAGTGATGAAAGCAAAACACAGTTATGGTGGGTGTTCTTCGAAGGAAGGATCGAATGTCAACACAAGCACAACTTGGAAACCTATATGTCACTGTGGGGATTTAGTTGTTCTTCGTATGGCCACAACATTCAAGAACTATGGGAAAAAAATTTGGGGATGTCCTAATTTTAAGGTATGTCATATGTATGTTTGTTTAAAATCAGTAGATGTATTTGTGTTTTAAAATGGTTGATGTTGAAGATGGTATTTTGCAGGGATCAAGCAATGCTGGTTGTGGGTACTTTGGATGGTATTTTGAAGAGGTTGGAGATGAGAATGAGCAATATTTGATGGATAGAATTGAGAATCTCTCAAAGTCAGTGGCAAAGGCTCAAGTGACTATTGAAGAATATGGGAAACAAATAAGCAAAATGGAAAATGGCATGAAGAAGCTCATGAAGTTGATAAAATTCAGGAAATTGATTTTGTTCATAGGCCTTGTTGTAGTTGTTTTAGAATGCTTTAGGATGTTGTTGAATCAATTTGTTCTCACTGTTTTTAGAATGCTTTAGGATGTTGTTGTTGTTGAATCAATTTGTTGTCATTGTAGTTGACAGTACCAATTTGACATTTGTAATGGATTATTTGTGATCAATGGTACTTGCTATTGTTATGTTGACAGTACCAAAATGTTAGCATTTGTTATCAGCTAAACATAATTGACATAATTGATAAACATAATTGAAATAATTGCTTATCAGAATTGACAAAACAGAATTGTTACATTGACAGAACCAAACATAATTGACATAATTGATTATCATAATTGACAAAACAGAATTCTTACATTGACAAAACCATAATGTTAGCAGTACCATATGTCTTAACACATAACATAGTCTAATACAACAAAACACATAACATTGACAAAATTGTCTTAACATTGACATAGTCTAATACAACTAAACAAAATACAGATTGTGAAGTCTGCTGAGATTGTGAAGCATGTTGAGATTGTGCAGCCTGCTGAGATTGCACATGTGATGGTTGCTGAACAGATGCTTCAGATGGTTGGCCTTGTGATACTTGTTGACTGGTGTGGTCCTTGTAGGTCAGTTTATTATGACCTGCTTTTTTGCACCTGCTACACCTAACATTAAATCTAGTCCTTCTCATCTTTTTGTCTGAACCATCAATCTCACCTTGCTCTAAATTTCTTCTTTTCTTTGGCCTTCCAGGCATCTTCCTATACTTAGGAGGCTGCACATCTGGATATTCAGTTCTGGCCCACAAATTAGAACCATTAACTGGAAAAATCACAAATTGATAGACCTCCATGTATCTCTCCTTTCTATAATATTCTGGAATGTAGTCAACAATGTTGTAGTTTCTACTCTTCATAGATAACAAGGCATGCACACAAGGTAGCCCTGTCAGCTCCCATCTTCTACATGAACAGCTTTGCTCCTTAAGGTCTATAGTGAATTTATCTGCTTGGTTTTCTATATGCCTCACCTCAAAAATATGTTCAGAAGTCATCCTATAAGCACAAAACAAAATTGAATTCACTATTAATCTACTATAAGCACAAAACAGAATTAAATTCATATACCAATTACTAATAATCTACTATAAGCAACAAAATAGAATTGAATTCACTATTAATCTACTATAAGCACAAAACAAAATTGAATTCATATACCAATTACTATTAATCCACTATAAGCACAGAACAATACATATATAACAATTCATATACCTGACAATCCAAAAGTTGGTGTAAGAGCTTGTTTTTTCAACTTTCTTTCTTATGTTTGGTAGGACTTCCCCATCAGTCAGATTCTGAAACCTCATCCTATTTGTTGCCCATCTCTCCATCATATATATCCTTATTTCTTCCACCATAGTAATTAGTGGTTTTGCTCTTGAATCCAGAATAACACTATTGAATGCCTTGGACATATTGTTGAGGACTGCATCACATTTGTTATGAGCCTTGAAATATGATCTGCTCCAATATCTTGGTGGAGTGCTGATCATGTGCTTGTATGCTTCCACATTGATTTCCTTCATCCCTTTCATCTCTCTTTCCCAAGCTTGGTAATATGTGGCCAGATAATTTCCTTGAGTTTCTTGCCTGGATATCTTTTTCTGAAATTATTATAAAGATGTCTGACACAAAATCTTTGCTCAACTCCAGGTAGCAACTCATCCATGGCAGGTAATAAACCCTTAGTGCAACAAAAATAACATAAGTTAGTACAAATAACATAAGTACCTATAAGTGAACATAACTTAGAAAATATAACTTAGACCATATTTACCTTTTGTTGATCATATATATAGGTATATGTGAGACACTTTTCTCTCCCACCTAGATCATCAATAAGAAGCTCCAAGAACCAAGTTCAGCTATCTTTATTTTCACTTTCAACCACAACAAATGCTATTGGTAGCATTTGATCATTTGGATCTCTACCAATTGCTGCCAAGATTTGCCCTCCACACAACTCTTTCAAAAAACAACCATCTAGCCCAATGAAATGTCTACATAATTTAAAACTCTCCTTACAAGCAGCCAAGCAAATGTACAGCCTCTTAAAATATGGTCTCTGATCTGCAGAACCCTCTGGTACAGGATGCACATTGACTTTCACAGTAGAACATGGGTTAGATCTCAAAAGTTCATGGCAATAGTCATAGATCCTTGTATAGTCCCCAAGAAAAGAACCATCTACCATGTCTCTAGCAGCAAATCTTGCTCTTATGGTCTTTTGCTTGCTAACACCTACATTCCATTTTTTTGTGCCTTTTCCTTTATGTCTCTAAGCTTCAATCTTGGATTGGATTTCAGTGAATTCTGTAGCCTCTTAACCATTTTGTACTCATCGGCTTTACATTGTACTCTCTACTACAACTATGGTTGTCTATGATCTTCCTTAGTTGCCAAGAATCCTCATTAGGTAACTTTGGACAGTAGGCTTCCCAATCACATCCTTCCTTGCATCTAACCCTCACCCTTACCTTGTCATTCTTAATGTACCTAAGACCCCTGCCAGATTGCACTGCATATGATGCTATAGCTTCTTTGAAATCAGCCTTGGTTGTGAAATACATCCCAGCCTTGGTTGTAAAAACTAAAAATTACGAGTTAATGCTCTTATTATTTATGAACGTCTATTTTTTTCTCTCAATCGTATGTTATACTTCATCTAAACACAAGATAAACAACTTATAGTATTAAAAAATACTTGTTCGAATATATTTCGGAGATGTATCTCCAAAATATTACTATAGATGCATCTCATATACATCTTAAATATAAATAGCTTCTGAGTGGAATGTGTTGAATGTTTTAAATTGTTTCAGAGATGTATCTCCGAAATATTTCAACGTTTATTTAAAAATAGATACGTCCGGAGATGCATCTCCAAAAATTAGAGACATTTAAATAATTATGCGATGTGGTTAAGAAATATTAAAAATGTATTAAGAAATTCTATTTTATTGTCTCAATACCTCGACTTAAAATTTTCTTATCTTTAAAAAAATGTTAGACTTTGTTTGAAACTTTAGAGATGAAAAGAAGAAAGAATTTTGAAAAAGAGAGTTAAAATTTTGTTTTTTAATAATTATATAAATTATTTTCACCAAGTTCATTAAAGATTAAAAGATGTATATTTCAAAATTTATTACACCAAGTTCATTTTCATATACCTAGTCTCTACTATTTTTGTGACAATATTTTTTCCTTAAAATTAATATTTTCCAATTACGTATCAAGTTCCAAACCATGACAAAAATAGAAGAAAAAAAAATCCAGCTGAAAGCATCCTAACTAGTCATGTCAATATACCATTTACAGGAGTTACTGAGTGAAACTATTTACAGGAGTTACTGAGTGAAACTATTTACAGGAGTTACTGTTACATGAAATCCAGTTACAGCCAGTAAAAACCAGTCACCAAAAGATTCATCATATACATGAAATGTTACTGTCAATCTAGGATGCCAACAAATTTAAAACTGAGCAATCGCTAGAACTATTAATACCTCAGATCTAATCAAGTTCTTCATGTGTCACCATCATGTCCCTTATATCAAAACCTTCTTCCTAAAATAGCAATGTAACACAGTAAGATTAGGCACATCAAACTTATATAGTTATTTGTAGTTTGCTCAATAGCTGTCACTTGAATAATTGTCCCTTGTGGTTTGCTGATAGTTACCAGAGGAATCATTTGGTGTACTTGGAGCAGCAACAGGTACCTAAGACAAAATCAGTATTATCATTATTTCATATGGTAGCTAAATTTCTCAAAAAAGTTGAATTTAGTAATTCATACCTCTTGAGCTATAGCTTGCAAAACATCATTGATTTGTTTATCTGCTGAAAATCGTGTTTGAAGAACAGAAACAAGATTCCCAAGCAAACTTTCTAATTTGACGACCCTATTTTCTACATAAGGGTTTCGAGATGAAGTGATTGAAAGACGCGGAACCTTGCCTAAACAACGCACAGATCCTCTCTTTTCAGGACCCCTTACTTTCGAGTATACGTCATTCTCCCAATTCGTAGAATCTTGAGGCATTTGAGGAGTTCGCGAACTTGTAGCCTCTACCATATGCTTCTTTAATTCACCCTGCACAAAATACAAGGCAAAAATGACTATGTGCAGTTAAATTATAATCCACAACCATCCTTAGTTTCAATCAATGGCAATTCAAGAATAATGCTAACACTCTTTTTATTTTTTTTTAAATTCATATGTATCCCACCAAACTTATATATCCCATATGATTTGACGGGGTCCATATGAATTTAGCCAATAAAAGTGTGTTAAAAACTGTTGAGAGAGTGTGTTATTAGCAGTACTCAGTAATTTAATGTATGCCTGAAAATTGAAATTCTTACAATCACATTAGCTGCCTTCTCAGTCACAATACTCCCATCTTTACGAGTTCGAGTTTCAATATAAATTTGAGCTCGTGAAGGTTGTACTCCATTAGCCTCGGTTACCTAGCATTAGTAATCAGTAATAAAAATGTCAAATCCCATTCCCACTAAGAAATAATTATAAAATAGTAAGAAATACTATAACATACTTTCGATTGGACTCTTCATAATTGATTGATTTTTAGAAAATATTAATTTAGTCTATCTCTTATAAAAAATTGTCCAAAAGTGCTTAAAGAAGAGAATTGCTTGCTCAACAATGATTAAATGATGAAATAACATAACAAGAAACAAATAACATAATAAGAAACAATAATGAAACAAATAAACCACCTCGTGAATGAACCTTGGAAGACTCTTCGTTCCCATGCAGTGTATATCCTCATATTTTGAGCGATTCCTTTTGTTGATGTTACTTATTTTCTTTAATAGGAAACAAAAAAAGTCAATGATAAACAAGCATGTTCAACGTAATTGCTATATAAAGTGAAGGTTAATGACATTGTACATGTACCTGTCCTTTCTGGGAACACCAATAATGTACTAAAGCCCGATATTGAGAAGGATTAACTCTTCTATCAGGGATGTTGGCAGCCATTTCTTCCTCAGTCTTATTTTCATCGTATCCCTTTTCTTTCAAATCATGCTTGAATTGCCTCAACTTAGAACTCAAATTATCTTTTAGTATTTGCTTTGTTTGGTCAGTCAATTCAGGAACAAATTGAAACTTACTCTATTATTGAGATTGTTAGCAAAAAACTGTAAGGAATTGTAGAAAAGAATGTTATAGAAAGTGAAATCAAATAGAACTTAAAAAAATTAATCAAGACCTGTATCAATTCAAGCATATTAGTTATATTCAGCTCTGGCATGTCTTTCCAGCTTAGAATATTGATGGGAAAATATTGGTGCTTCCTTGCCAAGCAGCCCATTGCATTTAAAAGTTTTTTTCCTTCCCACCCAATAGGATTGCCTAAAGAATCTACTTCAACGCGAATGAATTCTCCATCAGGCAAATCCCACACATCCAACATTCGGTATAACCTCTTACCCTCGTTTGACCTAAATCATGTATGGCTGTTACGTTGATGAACTATATCAAGCAAAGGGTATATACTTACATATTTGTTTTAAAAAATCAATAGTTACCTTTAGATAAACTTTGGCTCATTCTACCAAAGGAAATAGAAGTTTCTACTTGACTTTCCACTGGAATTTGTTGTTCTGATGATGATCGATCACGTTGGTGATTGAGACTTGCTCCCATTACATTCACTCTTGTATCTGCTATGAGGAATTCAAAATAAAAAGGTATGAAATTTTAAGATAAAAGTTGAAAGAAACTATTAGGATAGAGGATAAGGAAGATTTTGTTAGGGAAATTAGTTTGTTACTATCTTTGTCGCTAAACATAGAACCCTTTTGAGAGTTTTCTTTGTCCCTTTTATAAGTCGACCTCTTTGAAATTTTCAACTGCATTAATTATTTCTATAATTACCCTTTTACCCCCATGTCTATATTGAACACAAGGCATATACCGTATCATCATTGTCCGGTTCAATATTGGACCCTTAGACATTTATCATGTTATGAAGGATGGGCAAATTCCATCTAGACTACTCATGTCCCTCAACATGCTTTGTGAAGTACCCATCAACTGTTTTTATGATCATCCACTTACCTCTTTGAAATTTTCAACTGCATTAATTATTTCTATACTACTACACTCTTAATTGTGTTACATTTTTACTGCAATGTTGTAGTAAATACAACTATTATGAAAACATTAACTAATTCTCTCTCCTATATTTAGGGGTAGTAATTGATAAGTTAGAAAATATCATGTATAACACTTGTACTCCTCTATCCATGTATTAAACATGAAACATTCTAATTAATCAATTAACTAACTAACTCGTTATCCTATATCCTAGCAGAAACTGTGTCAGCAACAATTTCATACCTCCAACAAATTGGTCACACTCTTCATTTATATCATGGTTGTTTCCGTTGACTTCAATAGAACTATTGATTTGCTTCACAGCTTGTGATCTGCCACTTTTCCGAATGCTGTTCGGCCTTTCGTGCCTCCCCATGGTATCTATTATGTATAATCCAATATCAATTAATTTTAAATCTACATGTGCTTTAAAAGATCAAAAAATTGTGTCACAATAGATAACTATGATTGTGTAACCAAACCTAAATGATCACAAGTAAACATAAGAAAGTACTTGCATATTTACAGTACTTTAGAAGAACACTACACCTGGGGCTAGTTTAATTGTGTTGTGATGTTAGTTTTTGAGAAAATAATTCAGTTTTTAAAAGCTATTTAGAGCATAAAATAAACAAATAAATAAAACTGTTTGGTATTTATGTTTTTTGAAAACTTATTTATAAAATGAGGAAAACATTGTTTGGCAACTTCTCTTAAAAACCATGTATAAAAGCATGGCTCCACAATTCTATTTTTTAAACCCTAATATTTTCTCTTATTTACATATATATACCATTAATGAAAAGTGGTAGTTCACCACATGTTTTCTTGTTTTGAACTAAAAAATAGAAAACAAAAACATACATTAGTCAATTTGCTTTTTTAGCTTTTGAAATAATAAAATATGAGTCAGTTTTGTAAAAGAATTTTGAAAACATTTCATGAAACAGATTATCTTCATTTATAATATTTAGAAATAGAAAACAGAATTTAAAAACACTATTCATACAGGATGTTACCTTTAGGTAATCTTTTACTCATTCTACCAAAAGAAATTGGAGATTCCACATGACTTCCCGCTTGTACTTGTTCTGATTGTGATTGTTCATTTTGGTAGTTAAGACTTGCTCCCATTAGATTACCTCTTGTATGTACTATAAATAATTCAAAACCAAAAAGCATGAAACTTCAACACAAGAAGAAAGAAACTGAACAAAATATATTTTCAATTTCATACCTCCTCCTAGTTGTGCAGACATTTCATGTATATTGTGGTTGTTTTGGTCGAGTCCATTGAAGCTATCAATCAATTGCTCTTCAGCTTGTGCTTTGCCACTTTTTCTAACAGCATTCAATTTCCTGCGCTTCCCCGTGGTATCTGTTATGGATAATCCAATGTCAAACCACATTTGTATATTAACCATGTAATCCAACCTAAATGATATACAAGTAACTATATAAGAAAATACTTGCACAATTATTTTTAATGAACACTACACTTACCGTTAGGTAAACTTTTACCCGTTCTAGCAAAAGAAATAGGAGATTCTACTTGATTTTCTACTGGAACTTGTTGTGATTGTGACCGGTGACTTTGGTGAGAAAGACTTACTGCCATTAGATTTCCTCTTGTATCTACAATGAAGAACTCAAAATCAAAATGTATGAAATTTCAAGACAAAAGTAGAAAAATCTGTTCGGATGTTGGATATGGATTTAGTTTGGGAAAGTTGGTTGGTTATTATCTTCATCCCTAAATATAGGAGCATCTTGAGATTTTTCAACGTCCGATTTATAAAACCTCTTTCAAATTTTCAACTTAATGAATAATTTTTTCTGCAATATGTAGCGAATAAAGCTATTATGAAAACATAAACTAATTCTCTCTCCAATATTTAAGGACAGAGGTAGTAATTGAGTAGTTAGAAAGTATCATGTATAACACATGTCCTCCTCTATCCATGTATTAAACATGATACTTTCTAACTAATCAATTAACTAACTAACGAACTCCTTATCCTATATCCTAACAGAAACTGTGTCAGCAACAATTTTATACCTCCAACAAACTGGTCACACTGTTCATTTATATCATGGTTGTTTCTGTTGACTTCGATAGAACTATTAATCAATTGCTTTTCAGCTTGTGATCTGCCACTTTTCTGAACATCATTCGGCCTTTTGCACCTCTCCATTGTATCTATTATATATAATCCAATGTCAATTAGTTTTTTAATATCTACAAGTGCTTTAAAAGATCAAAAAAATTGTGGCGCAATTGATAACTGTCATTGTGTAATCAAACCTAAATGATACACAAGTAAACATAAGAAAGTACTTACATAGTTACAGTATTTTAGAAATACACTACACCTGGGGCTAGTTTTATTGTGTTTTGGATTTTGGTTCTTTAAAACTATTTTATAAATCAATTTTTAAAAACGAATTTTGAGAACAAAATAAATAGATAAATAAAACTGTTCCGTAATTATGTTTTTAAAATTTTCTTTATAAATGAGGAAATAAAAAATAAAAAAAACTTGTTTGGTAACTTCTCTTAAAAATCATGTTTAAAAGGGTGGCTCCACAATTCTATTTTTTCAGCCCTAATATTTTTCTTTCACTTATTTAAATATATACCATTCATAAGTGGTAGTTCTCTGCATGTTTTCTTGTTTTTGACTTAAAAATAGAAAACAAAAACATGCATTAGCCACTTTGCTATTTTAACTTTTAAAATGATAAAACATGAGTCAGTTTTGTAAAAGAATTTTGAAAAACATTTCATCAAACAGATTTCTTCTTGTATAGAATTTAAAAATAGAAAACAGAATTTGAAAACAGGCTGTTACCTTTAGGTAATCTTTTACTCATTCTACCAAAAGAAATTGGAGATTCCATGTGCCTTCCCACTAGTACTTGTTCTGATTGCGATTGGTCGCTTTGGTGGTTAAGACTTGCTCCCTTTAGATTCCCTCTTGTAGATACTATAAATAATTCAAAATCAAAAAGCATGAAACTTTCATCACAGAAGAAAGAAACTGACCAAAATATATTTTCATACCTCCTCTCAATTGTGCAGACTTTTCATGTATATTGTGATTGTTTTGGTTGACTGCATTAGAGCTATTAATTAATTGCTCTTCAGCTTGTGCTTTGCCCATTTTTCTAACATAATTCAATCTTGTGGGCCTCCTCATAGTATCTATTATAGATAACCCAAAGTCAAACTATTTTTAAATTCTTACAAGTAGCTTAAAAGTTCAAAAAATTATGGTTGATAAACAATTCTTTATGTAACCAAAACCTAAATGATACACATGTAAAAATATAGAAAAATACTTCCACTTTTATTTGTAACAAACACTACACTTACCTTTGGGCAAACTTTTACCCATTCTACCAAAAGAAATAGGATATTCAGCATGACTTTCCACTTGTATTTGTTGTTCTGATTGTGATTCATGGTTTTGGTGGCTCGGACTTTCTACCTTTAATTTCTCTCTTGTATCTAAGAGTTCAAAATAAAATAGTATGAAACTTCAAGACCAAAGAAGAAAGAAACTTAGCAAATAAAAATTTCATACCTCCTACATTAGAGCTATCAATTAATTGCTCTTTAGTACGTGATTTGCCACTTTTTTGAACAGCTTTAAACCTTATGTTCCTACCAATGGTATCTATTATAGACAATCAAAAGTCAGGTCATTTTGTAATCTCTTCGATTGGTTGGTTTAAAAGATTAAAAAAATTAGGGTTGATATACAATTTATTACAATGATCATGTAACCAAACCTAAATGATACTCCTACATACGTAATTTATAAACATATAGGAAAATACTTCATATTTGGAAAACCCTATGCTACCTTTAGGCAGACTTCCCACTTGGAATTGTTGTTCTGACTGTGATTCATCATTTTGGTTACTCAAATTTGCTACCATTTGATTGTCTTTTGTACCTATAGAATTCAAAATAAAAATAATAAAAGGGCGACACTTCAAGACAAGAGAAGAAGGAAACTGAGAAAAATAATAATTGTATACCTCCTCCAATCTGTGCATATTTAACATTCATATTATGGTTGCTTCGGTTGACTGCATTTGAGCTATGAATTAATTGCTCTTCAGCTTGTGCTTTGCCACTTTTTCGAGCACTCAACCTTGTCGTGCGTCTGCCTATAGTATCTATTGTAGATAATCCAACGTGAAATTAGTTTTAATTGCTACATGTGGTTTAAAATATGAAACAATTTGGTATGATAAACAGTTGATTACAATGATTATGTAACAACAACTACGCCTTATCTCACTAGGTGGGGTCGGCTACATGGATCAACTTACGTCATCACGTTCTATCCAGGACCATACTCCTATCCAAATCATTAATTTTGAAATCCTTCATGATAACTTCTTTTATTGTCTTTTTGGATCTTTCTCTTCTTCGAATTGTTTGTCTTCTCTCCATCTGGTATACTCTCCTTACAACGGAATCTACAGGTCTTCTCTCTACATGTCCAAACCATTTAAGTCTATTTTCCACCATCTTCTCTACATTATGTGCTACTCCAACACTCTCTAATAATTTCATTTTTGATTTTATCCTGTCGAGTCTTACCACACATCCACCGCAACATCTTCATCTCGTTACCCCCACTTTGTTCTCATGTTGGTTATTAACCACCCAACATTTTGTTCCATACAAAATCGCAGGTCTTACCGCAGTCTGATAAAACTTTCCCTTTAGCTTGAGCGTTACCTTTGCATCACATAAAACACTTGATGTCTTTCTCCATTTCTTCCATCCAGCTTGAATTCAATGATTTACATCTCCTTTTATTTCCCGATCATTTTGTATTACGGACCCAAGATATTTAAACCTTGTGACTTGAAGGATAATATGGTCTCCTACTTTCACCTCTAAGTTAGAAACCCTGCTTCTTTTGTTGAACTTACATTCCATATACTCCATCTTACTTCTGCTTAGGCGAAAACCATGTGTTTCTAAAGCTCGTCTCCAAGTTTCCAATCTCTCATTTAACTCCTCCCTCGACTCTCCAAGAAGGACAATATCATCTGCAAAAAGTTTGCATCTCGACGCTATCTCTTTGATGTGTTTCGTGTGTACATCCAAAATTAAGGTAAAAAGGTAGGGGTTTAGGGTTGACCCTTGATGCAAACCAATTGTGATGGAAAAATCATCTGTCTCTCCACCCTGTATCCTAACACTAGTCGATACCCTTTCATACATATCTTGGATAGCTCGAATATATGCAACCCTAACCCTTTCTTCTCTAGAGCTTTCCAAAGAATCTCTCTAGGCAATCTATCATACGCCTTCTCCAAGTCAATAAAAATCAAGTGCAAGTCTTGTTGGTCCATTTGAAACTGCTTCGTCACCCGCCGTAATAGATAAATCGCTTTCATGGTCGACCTTCCCGGTATAAAACCAAATTGATTCTTAGTAACTTGAGTCTCTTTTCTTAATCTCCGTTCAATCACTCTTTCCCATAATTTCATGGTATGACTCATAAGCTTGACTCCCCTATAATTTGCACAATTTTGTATATCCCTTTTGTTCTTATAGATTGGAACTAAAGTGTTTTTCCTTCATTCATCTGGCATGCGTTTTGACCTCATAATTTCATTAAAGAGTTTGGTGAGCCACTCAATACCTTAATCTCCAAGAATTTTCCACACTTCAATAGGTATGTTGTCTGGCCCCACCGCCTCATTGTTTCTGAATCCAACAATAGTAACTATAGTTCTGATCCTCTTCTCTTATGTCTAGTCTGCTAGAGTCATATACCCATATCCCTCATTAAATAAGTTGTGGAAATACGCCTTCCATCTCTCCTTTATATCTTTTTCCTGCATTAAGATTTTGTCATCTTCATCCTTAACACACTTTACTTGATCCAAATCTCTAGTGGTTATTTCTCTTCCTTTAGCAAGCCTATATATAGATCTTTCTCCCTACTTGGTTCCTAGAGATTGGTATAGTCCATCAAAAGCTTGGGTTCTTCCTTCACTCACCGTCTTTTTTATTTCATTTCTAACTATCTTGTACTTTTCACAAGTTTCAGAATTTCTACACCTAGACAACTCTTTAAAACAGTCTTTTTTTACTTTAACTTTGCTCTGGACACTTACATTCCACTACCATGATTCTTTACCCTTGGGTCCAAAACCTCTAGATTCACTCAACGTCTCTTTAGCCACTTTTCTAATTTTTTGGGCCATCTTGTTCCACATATCATTAGCACTTCCTTTTGATTGTCCAAACTATCTCTCTCATATCCTTTGTTGGAAAATTTCTTGTTTCTCACCCTTCAAATGCCACCATTTGATCCTTGGTGCCAAAGGACTTCTTCTCTTTGCCCTTTCTTTAATTCTTACATCCATAACCAAAACTTTATGTTGGATAGTCAAACTTTCAACCGAGATAACTTTATAGTCCAAGCAAATCTTCCTATCAGACTTCCTGATAAGAAAGAAATCTATTTGAGAACATGTCCCTCCACTTTTATACGTCATAAGATGTTCATCTCTTTTCCTAAACCATGTATTGGCTAAAGAAAGATCTAGAGCCGACGAAAACTCCAAGATGGATTTACGCTCCGCATTCACCTCCCCTAGGCCAAGACGCATACTCTCAAAACCTCTTGCCACTCCTACCCAACATGTCCATTGAGATCTCCTCTAGGAAAATCTTCTCTCCTTGGGTATATTCTGAAGTACCCCTTCTAAATCTTCCTAAAAAATTTCCTTAGAGTGTGTTTGGATGAAGTATTTTAATGAGGGAAAGTAATTTTTTTGAGGGAATTTAAAATGATTTATCCAAAATCCATTGTTTGGATAAAAAATATGGAGAATTGTTAAAATGATGTAAATTTAAAAAGTATTTTGTTTAAGTTAAATTTATGGAATTTCAAATGACACCAAAAAGTAAAGAATTTCAAATTGTTTCTTCACTCTTTATAATTCAAATGTTAAATTGTTTATTATTAATTTTTCAAATTTTGTAAAATGGTCCTCATATTTTATAAAGATTTCAAATTGACCCCTAAAATTTTTAAAAATTACAAATAAGTCCTTAAAATTTTTAAAAATTTACAAATTAGTCCTTCAAATTTTTATAAATTGCAAATTAGTCCCAATTTTTCTTATTTTTAATTTTGCCCAAAAAATTTAAAATTTATGAAAATGACCCCAAAAATTTAACAATGAATCACTTTAATACTCCATCCAAACAAAATAATTTAAAAATGAATGGATTTCAATTGAATCATTTAAAAGGCTTAGAATTTTGAATTCCTTAAAAATTCTCAATTACCCCATCCAAACACACTCTTAAGGTGTTTGCTAACCCAACCTGAGATGCATACACACTAACAACATTAAAGGTGTCTTATCCCACGACAAATTTCAAAGCTATGATTTAATTTCCTATTCTTCTTACATCCACAACATCCTTCTTCCACTTATCCACAATAATCTCCACCCTATTTAAATTTGGTTACAATAATTTTGTAACCAAACTTAAATGATTAAAGTGTAAGCATATAGGAGAATAATTCCACATTTATTTTTAAGAAAAACAACTCACATACCTTTAGGTAAACTTTCACCCATTATACCAAAAGAATTAGGATACTCAACATGACTTTCCATGTATTAAAAATAATTCAAAATCAAGTATGAAAATTCAAGACAAATGAAAGAAACTGAGCCAACAAAAATTTCACACCTGCTTCAAATGGTGCAAACTCTTTGGTTTTACTGTAATTGTGCTTGTTTTGGTTTACTTCATTGGAGCTATCCATTATCTGTTTCCCATTAGCTTGTGAATTGCTACTTTTTCGAACAGCACTCGACCTTTTGCGCCTCAAAATGGTGTCTATTATACATAATCCAAAGTCAAATTATTTTTTTAATTGCTACAAGTGGTTTAAATAAAAGATTAACAAAAATGATAATGATACAAAAAATTGTGTAAACTAATATAATATATACACAGGTAAACGTTTTGGAAGATATCAACATATTTATTTTTAAAAAAAATACTACAATTACCTTTAGGTGAGCTACTACTCATTCCATTGAAAGAAATATGAGAATCAACTTGAATTCCCTCGTGTATTTGTTGTTCTGATTGTGAATGGTAATTTTGGTGATGAAGGCTTGCAACCATTAGGTTTTCTCTTGTATCTAATACAAAGAATTGAAAAATTAAAACAACTATGAAGCATCAAGACAAAGGATGAAAGAAACTTGCCCAGTCAAAATTCCTTACCAACTCCAAACTGTGCATACTCTCCATTTATGTTGTGGTTGACTTCATTAGAACTATAAATTAATTGCTTATCAGTTTGTGATTTGCCACTTTTTCGAACAATATTCAACCTTTTGCGCTTAGCCATGGTATCTATTACAAATAATCCAAAGTCAAATTATTTTTTAATTGCTGCAACCATTTAAAAGAAGAAAAAAAAACTAAAGCAGATAAACAATTATTACAATGATAGTCTGATAGTGTAAACTTTGCCTAAATGATACACATGTAAAACATATAGGAAAATAAAAACAGAAGTTGATTCATGTAGTCGATCCCACTTAATGGGATAATGCTTGGTTGTTGTTATCTCGCAAGGAGCTAGTCTGCAGCAATCTGCATAGTTCTTTCCTTAATTTTATGAGATTACAACACTGTAAAAGATACAATATATCTCTGAGGTGGCAAAAATTCAATATTTGGTGTGTATGAAGCACGGACTCCGACACAGACACCGGGACACAACACGGACACTCTGATACCGATAATATCAAAACATAGGACACCGACACCGCTATATATTAGAGAGTATTTCAGCTTTATTTATCTATCTATGATTTAAAAAGTTAGAAATATTCTAAGCATCTTATTGATAACATTGTTTAAATACATGTTTAACAATTTTAAATTTGTGTGAAATTTGTCCAAAATATATAGAAAGGTGTGTTGAAGTAAAGAAAAAAACGAATTTGTGTTTGAAACAATTGTTTGAATTGTCAGACATATGTGTAATGAGTGTCATACAGGTGTCAATCATTGATTCAAAGAGTGTCAAAACATAGAAAAAAACTATATTTTAGTGGACACTTGTCTGACTTTTTCGACACTTCTTTGACCTTTCCGACACGTATCATATGGGTGTCATACAAGTATCGGACACAGCAACACGCCTACTCCTAGAGGTGTACGTGCTTCATATTAAGATGTTTCCATCATTTGATGAACTTGTATGTTGCGAGTTCAGTAAAAATTTGAATCCATCAAATGAATTTATGATTAGGTGAGAGTCTTATTGACATCTAAACCTTATCAGTTTCAAATCACTTCAGTTAGTGTTCTATAAAAGAGATTGTATTCAGTTAATCATTCAAGGTTTCACATTTTAGTTTTACAGAAACACCTTGTGATTTCTCTCTAAAACTTGGCATCATTTTCTATCTTTTCTTGCATTTCTCTCTGCCTACATTTCTAATAAATGGGGAACATAGTGCCAAAACTATGGCACATTATCACAAATGGGTGTGAAAAATGGGGACTAACAAAACGCAATCTATGAGTGAGAACACTGATAAAGAAAGTAGAGTATTTTGACTCTTTTCCTCCTCTTACTTCCATCAAAGCAAGAACACACTAAATTTTCAATTATAATCAAATGAAAATGAAATTTACTTTCTCACTCTCACCACTGCTCAACTTTCCTTTCTACCTGAAAGACATAAGTTCTAGGAGTGGGATCAAGTTTCACCTAAAATCCAGTAGCATTTTCAAAAGGAAGTAACAAATTGGATAATCCCTAACCCTAACATGTAATTTCAACCTATGTTGTAAATAGTGCAACTTGATTTGCCGCGGACTCGCGGTGCGAAGTGGAGTTATGGTCTACTGCGACGCTATCCAAGTCGCGACGGAATCGCATCCTCGAGCCAGCACCAGAAGAGGGAGATGGAAATGGTTAAATAGAACAAGTTGAAGGAAAACCTGGAGTTTCTCGCGGCCTTACTCCCTATAGCGACGAACGAGGTTGGCTGTGTTTTCCGGACGTATTTTGACGGAGAGTTGATTTCAGTGTGACTCGAACTTGTGAGAGCTGCTGGGTTTTTTATTTTTGTGAAAAGAATTTCTGATTTCTGATTTCGGAAATACATTTATAAAAAAATGTTTCATATTTTGAGATATATTTCCGGAATCATTTTAAATATTCAAAACATGTAACGCAGAAGTCATTTAAATTTGAATTTTTTCAAAAATGCATATCCGGTAATATTCTGAAAAAACATATCCAAAGTGTACCAGAACATGTATTGTTTGTTATAAGTTGTATATTTGTTTTCAGATGAAGTATAAAACACGATCTCGAATAAAAAAAATGGACGTACAAAATAATAAGAGACTACACCATGCATCTGCCACCATGGCATCCAGGACTCGCCTGACAGCAGACCCATTAGGAAAAATACCCCCGTTAATGTCTGTCAGCGCAATCTCCATTATACGACGACACCTAGACAAGAAATCATCGGTATGATCTTGTTGAGTATGTTCCTCTAGTATCTCCTGATGAGCTAGTCTCGGCGGATCTCATAAAGTAGTTTGCATCATGTACGGATGTGACACCCTGAAGAACCATATGATGTACACATCGACGTAGCTCCAGACGTTCGGTGATATGGTAGCCTGTGTCTCCTCCGATATCAGATGACTCTCATAATTAGCAAATATCTCCTCTATATATCTACGAGACAAGGCAGCAGGAGCAGAGACATCAGGGTGTTTGGGGATGGTCAAGGTGTACTTGAATTGCTTCATGACGCGTTCGGGCAAATGAGGAGCAGTGATACGTGATTTGCATGCCAACCATTCGGAGTATAGCGTTATCTCGTCAAATAGTTGTGTCTGGCGGTGATCCATGTACGTAGTTGTTGAAGTGTACGTCCTCAGCAACCAAACGGTCAAGATAGACTGTGAGAGGCTTAACCGTCTGGTTCCCTCTGAGCGGGATAAAAGCATAGCATGCAGTCTATCCTCAGTGTACTCATCCACACTCGCCTAGTCAACGATGCACAAGAAGTGTTTAAGGATCCAAGCCTGAAATGAAAATTAAAAAAAAAACATGCATCTTGTGTACCGCCATCTTCTTAGCATCAATATGTGTTTGTTGTGCCTTATCGATATCAGCCACATAGAGCTTCCTCAAGAACTAAAATCTAGCATGAGCACCCCTGGTATTATCCACCTCCTTCATCGCTTTCCCTGAATTAGCCCCCAGATGCTCTACCATCATCTTGATTGCCTCGTCTCTAGTCATCCTTCCATGATCGAGGAATCTCCCGCTGATCGGAAGATGCAACAAACACGAGACATCGTCTAGTGTAATAGACATCTCACCATACGGGAGATGAAACGATGAGGTCGCCGAGTGTCGTCTCTCCATGAATTCACTAAGCATAATGTGGTTGACCAGATTGTAATCGGCCAGGCATAAGTCCTCCAGGCCAGATAATAAGAGAATCGACTAAAACCAATCTTCTTACTATTGAGGCATTGCAACAATCTTCCTCCTATGGTTAAGAAACTTTTTGGGGATCACGCTCCTGAAATTTGTCAGAAATAATCAATGTCAGAAATTAAAATGAACGTAAAAATAAATAAAGAATTCAACTAATGCTACTTATTCGTCTCAGATATGTATCGCAATATGGTCTGGGTATAGAGGAAGTAAAGACAAATCATATGGACCTCCTCCAAAATGAAGGGAAATTAGCGATCTAAACGCAGCGGAAAACAAAAATTTCCCTTTAGAGATTCTTACGAAAGATCATGATCTGTGATAGAAAAGTTACCTCTTGTGGCGATGAAACCTTTGAATCTAAAATGATGGATGGTCACGAGCATTGTATGATGAACAGTGCTTCTACTCAGTCCACACGAACAACTTCCTTTAGTCACAATTCTAGCTAATTAGATTGAAGGTTTAGAGTGAGGGAGAGGAAAAATAGAATACGGTTAGGGTTTCAACAACAACAACTTTTGAGCTTCTGCACAAGGGTTCTATTTATAGAACTACTTGTGTGGACTTCAAGTTAAAAGCCCAACTCAATAATAATAATATTATTATAATAACTATTATTATAATAAACATAATTTTATTATTGTTATATTTTATAACTATTATAAAATTAATAATAATAATTATTATATCATATGTTAATTAAGCACATGGTACCTTACCATATTCTGTATTTCATTCTAGTGCACCGTATCTTACGGTGTACCTTATTTATTCTACACATTCTCTAACTGTTCTTATGTGTGTGACCCTGTAGGATTTCGCGACGCTGGAAATTATATTAAATCATGTATTTAACATAATAAACAGTGAGCGGTATCTAGCGACACATCACTGCTACCCAAGTCACAAAATTGTCATGTGATCTGACAAAACCTTTTGTGATAGTACTTGTGTGTACAATTACCCTTTTACCCTCATGTCTATATTGAACACAAGGCATATATTGTGCGATCCTTGTCCGGTTCAATATTAGACCCTTCGACATTTATCATGTTATGCAGGATGGGAGAATTTCATCTAGACTACTCATGTCCCTCAGCATGCTTTGTGAAGTACCTATCAACTGTCTTTATGATCATCCAGTTATGGACAACATTTGATCAATAATAAAGTACTTGACTCTACATCTAGGGTTCATAGTAGTTTCAGATCGAAGGGTGACATACATCACTATCACCATGAGAGTAACTTGTGACACTTTGCATAACACTCTATGTAGTACTCTCATTGTGGGTCAATCCAGTATAAACATTACTCCTAATATTCATACCTATGTCAAGACTTGATAACTCCTTATCCATGATCCATGAGATGTGATTATCAGTCTTTCTACATAATAGTCTTAATGATTTAAGGTTATCCTATTTCACATTAAAGCTCGACTATGGATGCTTTAAGAATACTGTCCTTATGTTTAATGGAATCTCATGAGTTAAGTCACACTTAATATTTCATTAAACGAAGTAGCTATTCTAGGGACTTTATCATTTTGGAAAAAAAACATAATAAAGAAATGTTTTTTTATTATTTATAAATAATTCGATACAAGTACCAAAAGTATTGGTCTATATGGCTTACACCAACAATCTTCCATTAGCACTAGAGCCAATCAGGCATACCCCTAATACCCATAGATCTAGTATGATCATCATGCTTCTGCTACGCAAGAGGTTTTATTAGTGGATCAACAATATTGTCAAGTGTAGGTACTTTTCATATCTTCACATCTTTGTGATCTATTATCTCTCGAGTGAGATGATAACGCATATGTATGTGTTTGGATTGTTGGTGAGATCTAGGCTCCTTAGCTTGTGTGATGGCACCATTGTTATTATAATAGAGATCAATGGGATCCATAATGTTAGGGATTGTGCCAAGTTCACTAATGAACTTCTTGATCCAAACAACTTCCTTTGTTGCATTTGAGGCAGCAATGTACTCGGCCTCGGTTGTAGAATCGGTAATTATCTCTTGCTTTTAACTTTTCCAGCTCACGGTGCCACCGTTTAGGCAGAACACATAACCAGATTGCAACCTAAAGTCATCTTATCTGTCTGGAAGTTAACATCGGTGTAACCAATTACCACGAGCTCTTCCTGGCCTTCATATATCAAGAATGTATCCTTAGTCCTTCTCAAGTACTTAAGGATATTCTTGACAGCTACCAAGTGAGCATCACCAGGATCAGATTGGTACCTACTCGTTACACTTAAAGCATACGAGACATTTGGTCGAGTACATGACATGGCATACATGATAGATCCTATTGCAAATGCATATTGAATCTTATTCATGTGATCATTTTCTTCCTTTGTTGAAGGGGATTGTGTTTTTGATAGACACATGCCATGTTGCATAGGTATGAATCCTTTCTTGGAATCATGCATATTAAAGCGTTTCAACACTTTGTCTATGTATGTACTATGACTTAGGCCAAGCAGTTTTTGTGATCTATCTTTATAGATCCTGATTCCTAATATATATATATATATATATATATATATATATATATATATATATATATATATATATATATATATATATATATATATATATATATATATATATATATATATATATATATATATATATAGGTTGTTTCACCAAGGTCCTTCATAGAAAAGCATTTCTCTAACCAAGCTTGTACTTGTTGCAAGTTAGGGATATTTTTTCCACTGAGTAATATTGTTGGTGTAAGCCCTAGAGGCCAATACTTTTTGGTACTTGTATCGGATTATTCGTTTAATAATAAAAAGGCATTTCTTTATTATGTTTGTCTTTCAGAATAATAAAGTCCCTAGAATAGTTAGTCTGTTTAATGAAATGTTAAGTGTGACTTAATCATGAGATCCCATTAAACATAAAGACATTATTCTTAAAATATCCGTAGTCAAGCTTTATTGCAAAGTGGGATAACATTAAAGCATTGAGACTATTATGAAGATAGACTGATGATCACATCTCATGGATCATGGATAAAGAGTTATCAAGTCTTGACATAGGTATAAATATTAGGAGTAATATTTATACCGGATTGACCCGCTATGAGAATACTACATAGTATGGTATGCAAAGTGTCATAAGTTATTCTCATGGTGATAATGGTGTATTACCACCCTTCGACCTGAAACCACTATGGACCCTAGATGTAGAGTCGGGTGCTTTATTGCTGATCAAACATTATCCGTAACTGGATGATCATAAAGACAGTTGATGGGCACTCCACGAAGCATGCTGAGGGACATGAGTGTCCTAGATGGAATTTGCCAATCCTGCATAACAGGAGAAATGTCTAAGGGCCCAATATTGAACTGGACAAGGATGACACAGTGTATGCCTTGTGTTCAATATAGACATAGGGGCAAAAGGGTAATTGTACAAACATATATTATCACGAAAAAGGTTTTGTCAGATCACATGACATTTTCGTGACTTGGGTAGCAGTGATGTGTTGCTAGATACCGCTCACTGTTTATTATGTTAAATATATAATTTAATATAATTACCAACGTTACGAAATCCTACAGGGTCACACACATAAGGACAGTTTGATGAGAGATAGAGAAATCAAAGGAACACCGTAAGGTACGGTGCACTTAAGTGAAAATAGAAATTCGGATAATATAATAATAATTATTGTTATTTTATAATGGTTATAAAATAATAATAAAATAAATATATTTATTATAATAATAGTTATTATAATAATATATAATATTATTATGGATCATGTGAATTGGGCTTTTAGCCCGCAACCCACAAGAGAGTCTATAAAAGGAACCCTTGTGATGAAGCTTTCACTTGATGCAATTTCGTTTTTGATTCTCTTTTCTCACTCAAATAATTCCGTTCGTAAGCAGCTAGCACTGTGACCGAAAGTTGTTCGTGTGGACTGAGTAGAGGCGTTGCACTTCATCAACGCTTGTGATCGCTGCATCAAAGATCTGAATCGCCACAAAGAGGTAACGATTCTATCACTGACCATGCTCATTCGTAAGGATCACTAAAGGAAATTTTTGTTTTCCGCTGTGTTTAGATTGCAATTTTCCTTCAGTGGTATCAGAGCCACTTACGAAACCATGGATCTGATAGCTGTTAAATTTCCGTCTTTTCTGTATTTGATTCGATTAAAACACATAATGAATTTAACAATAAACGATTAATTAAATTTGGCATCTGTTGTGTACGATTTGGATGATTGATGTTGATTATGCTTCAGAAACCGACATTAGTATGGTGAAGTTGTGCGATACATTGATCATCCATAGGTTACACAATTAGATCGATCACTTTTATATAAGATATAAGAAATTCTGATGCAAAGATGGTATATGGGATATACTGTTTTGATTTCATCCATTCAATCACATAAGGATTGTAATTCTTTTGAAAGATCATCATTTTCATTCGCTTCGGAATCCGACGTTAGTATGGTGAAGCAATGACATGTTGATCTATCATATTGAGTTATCAATCGAGTTGTGTTTGACGGCATGAAATTGTTGCATTAGGATTAATGGCAGTACAAGTGTTGTATTGCCGCAGACTTTTCCGGTTGGGGTTGTAAATGCACAAAAGTTGTGCAGGAAACGACGTGAAATACAATGAAGTGTTCATAAAATTTTTCGGCGGGGCGCTGCCCCTAACAACCCCGCAAGGAGGCGCTGCCCCCTTGACCCCCGTCCGCTGACCGGGCAGCGGAACCCCCGGCTAAGTCTGCAAAGTGTGATCAATCAGCCGAAATTTAATTTAGTTTATTTAATTATCAGAATTTTAAACTAATAATAAAAGTGTGTTTATTATTATTTATTTGTGGTGATCAGTTATGGCCTTAGTTTATCCTTTATTATTGTTTTGGGATTTTTAAATACGGCCTGCGTGTCGTGCCTCTCTCTCAATCTCTTTATGTAACTTCTTTTCTCATCTCACTCCCTCGTATGTAAAACGAGTTTTCTTATATGTAATGTAATATTATGTTATGAAGAAAAAAGAAGTATTCAATATTAAAGGAGGATAACCTTGGAGATCATGCTTGGAGAAGCTTAGATCGTTATTAGGTTAGCTTAGGTTCTCTCATTGGCTTGAGAGAACAATTGCGTTAGGGGCCATAATTGTATCTTTTTATATGTATGTTGATGCATGTAATTGTATGTTGATGCATGTGAGAGACGTTTTGCATGTTAAGCCGGTGAGATCAAACTAATAATAAATTCCCTCAAAATTAAATATTAAGTTTATGCTTTCCAATTTTTAGCATTCATCAAGACTAGTATCGAGCATTGTAGGTTTCGCCTACGCGAGGTGCATGTTCTATATTAGTAAGGTGTGATGGGATAATTGTAATATCCAATTGCTAAAACAATGGGTCAAACTTAACTAAACAAATTATAATAAGATTATACATGTTTAGAAGCAAGAATTGGGAATGATTCATGTGATGGATCAGAATAAGGAGTTATTCACCCAATTGAAAATATTCGAGAGTTGTATGAGATACAATTGGAAGGAGTTCCTACCTAAATAACTTAGTTTTGTGTAATCAGCCTAACGCTGACTTAAAACAAAGTGAAACATGGATCTCGACCCACTAGAAAGTCTTCCAACGGGATTTTCCGAATCAAATGATGAAGGTCATTTGTTTTGAATAAAATAGTGGGAGCATATTTGATTAAAGGCCTAATTAAATATGTTGTTTTTAATGATACTTATATTTTCATATTTCTCTTGTAGATTACCATGACAACAAACACATCGAACAATATTTTGCGATCCATCCTAGATAAGGAAAAATTGTCTGGGACAAATTTCCTGGATTGGCACCGTAATCTGAGGATTGTCCTCAAGCACGATAAGAAGCTGTATGTCTTGGAGACACCAGTTCCTGAGGAGGAACCTCCTAGTTCTGCACCAAAGGCAGAAAGAGATGCTTATAAGAAGCATTTCGATGATGCAAATGAAACCGCTTGCCTCATGCTTGCTACCATGAACTCTGAGTTGCAAAAGCAACACGAGAACATGTCTGCGTTCGATATGATCGGACATCTGAAAATGCTTTATCAAGAGCAAGCAAGAAATGAGAGGTTTCAAGTTTCAAAGTCCCTTTTTAACAGCAAGTTAGCTGAGGGAGCCCCTGTAAGTCCCCATGTACTCAAGATGATTGGGTATGTGGAGAACCTTGACAGATTAGGGTTTCCCCTTGGAAATGAACTTGCGATTGATCTGATCTTGCAATCTTTGCCAGAGAGCTTCAGTCAGTTTGTCCTGAATTTCAATATGAATGACTTGGACAAAAGTCTTCCAGAACTGCTAGGCATGTTGAGAACTGCTGAGCAGAATATGAAGACAAAAGGGAAATCCATTCTGATGGTCAGTAATGGAAAGAAACAGAACAAGAGGCCCATCAAACAGGGTGGTAGAGGGAAAGGCAAGGAAGTTGCCAAACCCAAACCCACTCCTCCTGTTTTGAAGCCTAGTGGAGGAATAGCAAAGGAGGGCACTTGCTTCCATTGCGGTAAGACCGGACATTGGAAAAGAAATTGCCCAAAGTACCTGGAAGATAAGAATAATGGAGTAGAGACTTCAAATTCAGGTATTTTTGTTATTGAAATTAATTTATTTACTTCTGCATCATGGGTATTAGATACTGGATGCGGTTCTCACATTTGTACTAATGTGCAGGGGCTAAAAAGGAGTAGAGATTTGGCAAAAGGTGAAGTTGACCCACGAGTTGGCAATGGAGCAAAGGTTGCTGCTTTAGCTGTAGGAACTTATGTTTTAACTTTACCTAGTGGTTTAATAATTCAGTTAGAGAACTGTTATTATGTACCTGCAATTAGCAGGAATATTATTTCCGTTTCTTGTTTGGACAAGTTTGGTTTTTCATTCATAATAAAAAACAATTGTTGCTCCATTTATTTGAATGATATATTCTATGCTACTGCAAAAATGAATAATGGACTATATGTCCTTGATCTTGAAATGCCAATTTATAACATTAATACTAAAAGGTTGAAACCTAATGAGTTGAATCCAACTTACCTTTGGCACTGTCGATTAGGCCACATAAATGAGAAACGCATTTCCAAACTCCATAAAGATGGACTCTTGGACTCTTTTGATTATGAATCATATGAGACATGCAGATCTTGTTTAATTGGAAAGATGACAAAGTCCCCATTCACAGGAAAAGGTGAAAGGGCTAATGATCTTTTGGCACTCATACATACTGATGTATGTGGACCACTGAACATACCAGCCAGAGGAGGTTTTCAGTACTTCATCACTTTTACTGATGACTTCAGTAGATACGGATATGTGTATTTAATGAAACACAAATCTGAGTCCTTTGAAAAGTTCAAGGAATTCAAGAATGAAGTACAAAACCAACTAGGTAAGAATATTAAAGTTCTTCGATCAGATCGAGGCGGTGAATATTTAAGCCTAGAATTTGATGACCATCTAAAAGAGTATGGGATTCTATCCCAACTTACTCCTCCCGGAACACCACAATGGAATGGTGTATCTGAGAGAAGAAATCGAACCTTGTTAGACATGGTCCGATCCATGATGAGTCACGCCGATCTTCCAAACTCCTTTTGGGGACATGCATTATTAACAGCAGCTTACACACTTAACCGTGTTCCATCCAAAAAGGTTGATAAGACACCATATGAGATATGGAGTGGTAAGAAACCACATATGTCTTACATGAAGATTTGGGGTTGTGAAATTTACGTCAAACGACAAATTTCAACCAAGCTTGAGCCCAAATCTGACAAATGCTTATTTGTGGGGTATCCTAAAGAAACAAGAGGATATTACTTCTATAATCCTTCTGAGGGCAAAGTGTTTGTCGCTCGAACTGGAGTCTTTCTGGAAAGGGATTTTATTTCCAAAGGAAACAGTGGGAGGAAAATAGAGCTTGAAGAAATTCAAGAATCACAAAACATTGAAACACCTATGGAGGAACTAGAGCAGGAAACACAAGTAGTTGTGGAAGAGCAACCTGCTCAAGTAGAACAAGACCAGCGTAGGTCAAGCAGGATACGTCACCAACCTGAGAGATATGGATATCTCATAAGTGATCAGGGTGATGTATTACTCATGGATCAAGATGAGCCTGTGACCTACAAAGAGGCCATAACTGGTCCTGAGTCTGAGAAGTGGCTAGAAGCCATGAAATCTGAAATGGATTCCATGTACACAAACCAGGTTTGGACCTTGGTAGAACCTCCTATAGGAGTTAACCCTATAGGATGCAAGTTTCAAGAAGAAGACTGACATGGATGGTAAGGTACATACCTATAAAGCAAGACTGGTTGCAAAAGGCTATAAACAAATTCATGGGGTTGACTATGATGAAACCTTTTCACCAGTTGCAATGCTTAAATCTGTTCGGATTTTACTTGCCATCGCTACATATCATGATTATGAAATATGGCAGATGGATGTCAAAACTGCTTTCCTTAATGGGAATCTTCTTGAGGATGTGTACATGACACAACCTGAAGGATTTGACATACCACAAGATGCCCAAAAGATATGCAAGTTACAGCGATCAATCTATGGATTGAAGCAAGCTTCCAGAAGCTGGAATCTTCGTTTTGATGAAACCGTAAAACAATATGGATTCATCAAAAATGAAGATGAACCTTGTGTCTACAAGAAGGTTAGTGGGAGCATGATCGTGTTTCTGGTATTATATGTAGATGCCATATTACTCATTGGAAACGATGTCCCTACCTTGCAACAAGTGAAGACTTGGTTAGGGAATTGTTTTTCTATGAAAGACCTAGGTGAAGCAGCCTATATATTAGGAATTAGGATCTATAGAGATAGATCACAAAAACTGCTTGGCCTAAGTCAGAGTACATACATAGATAAAGTGTTGAGACGTTTTAATATGCATGATTCCAAGAAAGGATTCATACCTATGCAACATGGTCTGTGTTTATCAAAAACACAATCCCCTTCAACTAAGGAAGAAAGGGATCGCATGAATAAGATTCCATATGCATCTGCAATAGGATCTATCATGTATGCCATGTTATGTACTTGACCAGATGTCTCGTATGCATTAAGTGCAACAAGTAGGTACCAATCTGATCCCAGTGATGCTCACTGGGTAGCTGTCAAGAATATCCTTAAGTACTTGAGAAGGACTAAGGATTCATTCTTGATATATGGAGGTCAGGAAGAGCTTGATATAATTGGTTACACTGATGCTAGCTTCCAGACAGATAAGGATGATTTTAGATCACAATCTGGTTATGTGTTCTGTCTCAATGGTGGCGCTGTGAGCTGGAAAAGTTCAAAGCAAGAAACAGTTGCTGATTCTACAACTGAGGCTGAGTATATTGCTGCCTCAAATGCAGCAAAGGAAGCTGTTTGGATCAAGAAGTTCATTAGTGAACTTGGCATAGTCCCTAGCATTGTGGATCCCATTGGTTTATATTGTGATAACAATGGTGCTATCGCACAAGCTAAGGAGCCTAGATCTCACCAACGATCCAAACACATACTTAGGCGTTATCACCTCATTCGAGAGATAATCGATCGGGGAGATGTGAAGATATGCAGAGTACCTACACTTGACAACATCGCTGACCCATTAACAAAGCCTCTTGCGCAACAGAAACATGATGGTCATACTAGATCTATGGGTATTAAGGGTATGCCTAATTGGCTCTAGTGCTAGTGGGAGATTGTTGGTGTAAGCCCTAGAGGCCAATACTTTTTGGTACTTGTATCGGATTATTCGTTTAATAATAAAAAGGCATTTCTTTATTATGTTTGTCTTTCAGAATAATAAAGTCCCTAGAATAGTTAGTCTGTTTAATGAAATGTTAAGTGTGACTTAATCATGAGATCCCATTAAACATAAAGACATTATTCTTAAAATATCTGTAGTCAAGCTTTATTGCAAAGTGGGATAACATTAAAGCATTGAGACTATTATGAAGATAGATTGATGATCACATCTCATGGATCATGGATAAAGAGTTATCAAGTCTTGACATAGGTATAAATATTAGGAGTAATATTTATACCGGATTGACCCGCTATGAGAATACTACATAGTATGTTATGCAAAGTGTCATAAGTTATTCTCATGGTGATAATGGTGTATTACCACCCTTCGACCTGAAACCACTATGGACCCTAGATGTAGAGTCGGGTGCTTTATTGCTGATCAAACATTATCCGTAACTGGATGATCATAAAGACAGTTGATGGGCACTCCACGAAGCATGCTGAGGGACATGAGTGTCCTAGATGGAATTTGCCAATCCTGCATAACAGGAGAAATGTCTAAGGGCCCAATATTGAACTGGACAAGGATGACACAGTGTATGCCTTGTGTTCAATATAGACATAGGGGCAAAAGGGTAATTGTACAAACATATATTATCACGAAAAAGGTTTTGTCAGATCACATGACATTTTCGTGACTTGGGTAGCAGTGATGTGTTGCTAGATACCGCTCACTGTTTATTATGTTAAATATATAATTTAATATAATTACCAACGTTACGAAATCCTACAGGGTCACACACATAAGGACAGTTTGATGAGAGATAGAGAAATCAAAGGAACACCGTAAGGTACGGTGCACTTAAGTGAAAATAGAAATTCGGATAATATAATAATAATTATTGTTATTTTATAATGATTATAAAATAATAATAAAATAAATATATTTATTATAATAATAGTTATTATAATAATATATAATATTATTATGGATCATGTGAATTGGGCTTTTAGCCCGCAGCCCACAAGAGAGTCTATAAAAGGAACCCTTGTGATGAAGCTTTCACTTGATGCAATTTCGTTTTTGATTCTCTTTTCTCACTCAAATAATTCCGTTCGTAAGCAGCTAGCACTGTGACCGGAAGCTGTTCGTGTGGACTGAGTAGAGGCGTTGCACTTCATCAACGCTTGTGATCGCTGCATCAAAGATCTGAATCGCCACAAAGAGGTAACGATTCTATCACTGACCATGCTCATTCGTAAGGATCACTAAAGGAAATTTTTGTTTTCCGCTGCGTTTAGATCGCAATTTTCCTTCAAATATGCCATCTACATATAATACATGGAAAATGATCATGCTCCCACTAACCATCTTGTAGACACAAGACTCATCTTCATTCTTTATGAATCCATACTATTTTACAGTTTCATCAAAACGAAGATTCCATCTTCTGGAAGCTTGCTTAAATCCGTTGATTGATCGATGTAACTTGCCTATCTTTTGGGCATCTTCAGGTATGTCAAATCCTTCATGTTGTGTCATGTAGACATCCTTAAGAAGATTCCCATTAAGGAAAGCAGTCTTGACATCCATCTGCCATATTTCATAATCATGATATGCAGCGATAGCAAGTAAATCCGAACAGATTTAAGCATTGCAACTGGTGAAAAGGTTTCATCATAGTCTACCCCATGAATTTGTTTATAATCTTTAGCAACCAATATTGCCTTATAGGTATGTACCTTACCATCCATGTTAGTCTTCTTCTTGAAGACCCGCTTGCATCCTATATGATTAACTCCTACAAGAGGCTCTACCAAGTTCCAAACGTGGTTTGTGTACATGGAATCCATTTCAAATTTCATGGTTTCTAGCCACTTCTCAGACTCAAGACCAGTTATGGCCTATTGGTAGGTTACAGGCTCATCTTGATCCATGAGTAATACATCACCTTGATCAGTTATGAGATATACATATCTCTCCGGTTGGTGATGTATCATGCTCGACCTACGTTGGTTTTGTTCTACTTGAGTAGGTTGTTCGTCCACAAATGTTTGTGATTCCTGCTCTAATTCCTCCATGGGTGTATCAATGCTTTGTGATTCTTGAATTTCTTCAAGCTCTAATTTCCTCCCACTTATTCCTTTGGAAATAAAATCCTTTTCCAAGAAGACTCCAGTTCGAGCGACAAACACTATTCCCTCAGAAGGATTGTAGAAGTAATATCCTCTTGTTTCTTTAGGATACCCCACAAATAAGCATTTGTCAGATTTGGGTTCAAGCTTAGTTGAAATTTTTCGTTTCACATAAACTTCACAACCCCAAATCTTCATGTAAGACATATGTGGTTTCTTACCACTCCATGTCTCATATGGTGTCTTTTCTACCTTTTTGGATGGAACACGGTTAAGTGTGTAAGTTGCTGTCAGTAATGCATGTCCCCAAAAGGAGTTTGGAAGATTGGCGTGACTCATCATGGATCGGACCATGTCTAACAAGGTTCGATTTCTTCTCTCATATGCATCATTCCATTGTGGTGTTCTAGGAGGAATGAGTTAGGATAGAATTTCACACTCTTTTATATGGTCATCAAACTCTAGGCTTAAATATTCACCGCCTCGATCTGATCGAAGAGTTTTAATATTTTTACCTAATTGGTTTTGTACTTCATTCTTGAACTCTTTGAACTTTTCAAAGGATTCAGATTTGTGTTTCATTAAATACACATAACCATATCTACTAAAATCATCAGTAAATGTGATGAAGTATTGAAAACCTCCTTTGGATGGTATGTTTAGTGGTCCACATACATCAGTATGTATGAGGGCCAAAAGATCATTTGCTCTTTCACCTTTTCAAGTGAATTGGGTCTTTGTCATTTTTCAAATTAAACAATATCTGCATGTATCATATGATTTGTAATCAAAAGAATCCAATAGTCCATCTTTGTGGAGTTTGGAGATATGCCTCTCATTTATATGGCCTAAGTGACAATGTCAAAGGTAATTTGGATTTAACTCATTAGGTTTCATCCTTTTAGTATTAATGTTATAAATTGGCATTTCAAGATCAAGGATGTACAATCCATTGTTCATTTTTGCAGTAGCATATAATATATCATTTAAATAAACAAAGCAACAATTGTTCTTAATTATAAATGAAAAACCAAACTTGTCCAAACAAGAAACGGAAATAATATTTCTGCTAATTGCAAGTACATAATAACAATTCTCTAACTAAATTATTAAACCACTAGGTAAAGTCAAATCATAAATTCCCATGCCTAAAGCAACAACCTTTGCTCCATTGCCAACTCGTAGGTCAACTTCACCTTTTGCCAAATCTCTACTTCTTTTTAGTCCCTGCACATTGGTACAAATGTGAAAACCACATTCAGTATCTAATATCGATGATGCTGAAGTAGATAACTTTATTTTTATAACAAAAATACTTGAAGTTGAAGTCTCCACTCCATTCTTCTTATCTTCCAGGTACTTTGGGCAGTTTCTCTTCCAGTGTCTGGTTTTACCGCAATAGAATCAATTGTCCTCCTTAGTTATGCCTCCATTAGGCTTCAAAGCAGGTGCAATATGTTTCTGTTTGGCAACTTCCTTGTCTTTCCTTTACCACCCTGCTTGGTGGGCCTTTTGTTCTGTTTCTTTCCATTACTGACCATCATAATGGATTTCCCTTTTGACTTCATATTTTTCTCAGCAGTTTTTAACATGCTTAGCAATTCAGGAAGAGATTTCTCCATAGCATTCATGTTGAAATTAAGGAAAATTTGACTGAAACTCTCCGACAACGATTGCAGGATCAAATCAGTTGCAAGTTCTTTTTGTTGGGAAAACCCAATCTTTCAAGATTCTCCACATACCCAATCATCTTGAGTACATGGGGACCTACTGGGCTTCTCTCAGCTAGCTTGCCTTGCAAATGGGCTTTTGAAACTTCAAACATCTCATGCCTTGCTTGCTTTTGATAGAGCATCTTCAGATGTTCGATTATATCGAACGCTGCCATGTTTTCATGTTGCTTTTGAAATTTATAATTCATGGTAGCCAACATAAGGAAAACAGTTTTATTGGCATCATCGACATGCTTCTTATAAGCATCTATTTCATCCTTAGGAGCAGAACTAGGAGGTTTCTCATCAGGAACAGGTGTCTCTAAGACATACAACATTTTGTCATGTTTGAGGATAATCCTCAAATTTTGGTGCCAATCAAGAAAATTTGTCCCACATAACTTTTCCTTATCAAGGATTGACCGCAAAATGTTATTAGATGTGTTTGTTGTCATGGTAATCTACAAAATAGAATGTAAAGATATAAGTATCATTAAAACAACATATATAATTGGGATGAGTGTTTATCTCTTCCTGGAAGAGCAAATGTTGTGATATTAAAAAGGGTATCGCTATGGTTCTTATATTTAACCGTTGTGATATATTATGTAAAATTAATAAATAATTGTTGCCAGGAATCGAACCTTGTACCATATAAAAGGGGTATCGCTACGGTTCTTATATTTAACTGTTGTGATATATTTATAATAAAAATAATGTATCATTATGGTTGTTAACGTTAACCGTTGTGAAATATTTACCCATATAAGAGAATTAATTGACCTATTGTCACTGTTTCATTCACAGCGAAACCCTAACACTCATTTTTCCTCTTGCGCTTCATACATTAAGGTATCCTTCTTCTTCCATTAATGTATTTACATATACCGTTAAGATATTCCTTATTATATTTTTTGTTGCAAGTTTTTTATTATTATTCTTCTTTCATCTTAGGCAGCAAACTTCGTCTAGTTTCTAAAACTCCGTCTAGTTTTAGAAACAATGATGTACATATTGTTTGTGTAGCTATGGAAAACAAGGCATTCTTCTACTTAGGGTTACAGTCCAACTTCTTAGGGTTTTGTTTCAACTTTTGTTGTTTTTATTTTGAATACTAACTAATTTCCTTGTTTGAAATAGTTGAAGTTGTATAGTAAAGATGATACATGTTTATGATGATGGTGGTAGCAAGAATGTATGAGTTGATAATAAGTACGAAGCTTCATCTTTTTTTAGAATCTGCAAAAAGGAATACAAGAAGTATGAAGCTTTTTATTTAGGTTTCTTCATCCTGTATGCCTTCTTGTAAAGTCTAAAACTAAATGAACATGGTGGATGATGATAGTGGTAGCAAACTTATAGTATGAGTTGTTGAGGTGTATATATATATATATATATATATATATATATATATATATATATATATATATATATATATATATATATATATATATATATATATATATATATATATATATATATATATATATATATATATATATATATATATATATATATATATAAGGTATTCTTCTACTTCAATCTTTTTTAGATAGTTCTCATTTTCTCGTTTTGGCATGTTGTTTTTTTTTATTGTTCTCATTTTTTCGGATTTGTCTTCTCGTTTGTGCAGCTATTTGTAGTAAACGAGGAAACAACTATGGTTGCAAATCTAACCTAGTTTTAGAAACAATAAAAAGAAGTATAAGAAGTATAAGAAGTATAAGAAGTATGAATTCATTGTGGTTAAGAGGTGTGTTCTCTTGGAACAATTTAATATAGTTTGTGATAAATTATAGTATTTGGTTATGGTGTATGATGTTTTTTGAGTTTATTATATTCTATATAGATTGTTTGTTTCACTAAAATGCTCACTTAAAATACATTCATTTAAATTTAGATAGATACTTATAATATGTAAATTAAGTTATATTAGAAAACTAAGTTAAACAAACCATTGTTGTTTTTGGATCGGCATGCTTCTCGTCATTCAGTTCTTTACATTTAATATGGTATAATGATCAGACACCTCTGATGCATCGTTGAATTCATTTATAGTTTGATATCCATAAGAATATTTTATCGGATAGTCCTTCTCCCCCTCCTCATTGATAATCGTAAAAAAAATAGTATAAAAATTGCGATAATAAGTGAGGATGAGAAGATAGACTATCCGATCAAATTTTCTTATGAAAATTTAACTATAATCGAATTCAGTGATGCATTTAAGGAGTCAGATGATTATACCACTATATATGTAAACAACATGAGATGAATAATGAGACGCATGCAATTCAAAAACAACAATGGTTTTATTAAATTGGTTTTCAAGAATAGTTTGATTTTTCAGATTATATGCTTCTTCGTCAATTTGAATGCCTATATATCTTTAGTGAGGGGTATAGAAAACAAGAAATTTATATAAAATATAAACCATGGGCCTTTCACAACGGTTATCTATTTTAACCGAGGCTAAAAGTAATTTTTGTTTTGTATAAATTTGTTGTTGATGGGTTTCGAACCCAGTATCTAAGAGTATATATCACAATGGTTTGTAAGCATAACCGTTGAGATATGCGTCGCGTGTCTTGGATTATAACAACGGTTTCCAGATTGTTATTGTAAGTACAATATATATAACAACACTCTACATAACAACGCATGTGCAAGCGTCGTTATATATCTTTCTCAACTGTTGTTAAATGAGTTTTCCGTAGTAGTGTATACACTAAGTCTAAATTATGTTACATGTGATTACTACTCATTTCTAACTCTAATCATTGATTTTTAGACATTTACACTAAAACTCTAAATTTACCGAAAACTCGAAAAATTTACTTGAAATTTATGATTTTGATGCAGTTGAATAATGTTATAGATGATACTTGATGTTCCCTTGAGTTCCTTTGAGCGTTGTTTGGTGAATTTTGATTTGGTACAATTTAAATGTATTGAGAGGTTGAGTTGAGTTTGGAGAATATTTGTGAAATGAGGAAGAAGAAGAGTCTGACGCGATTTAACCTCCAAAATATTCTGATGATATATCTCCGATATATTTCAACATTCATTTACGTTTGGGTGCGTCCGAAGATATATTACCGAAATCAGCGGGCAATTGTGAAATTTCACATGGTGTGGTATGAATCAGTGTTATCAAAATTGTCCGCTCCCGACGAGATCCTGGACGCTCCGGTCGGGTGGCAGCCTTCTGCACGAGAAGCTTGAAGCGAATCGCAGTTGGGGATCGCGTACTGCACGATAGCAGGTTTCAGATAACGGTCTGCACCCTGGGGAGCGGGTTGCCCGAGTTGTGTTTTCTTTTTTTGTTGATATTTTCCCATTTGCAGCGAAGGAAGAGAAGTGTCAGATAAGAAATGACAAAGAATGAAGAGAAAAGAAAGATAATAATAAAGAAGAGAAGAGGAAGATGATAAAGATTGAAAAATTAAAAAGTTGTGTTCAATATTTACAGTTGTACAACTGTAAAAAGTAATATTTAATAAATTGCAAGTACATTGTCATGCTGGAAAGCACCATTATGATTAATATATTGCTACGACATGTTTAAAAAATAATAATATATTTAATACAACTTGTATTCTACAATATTATGAATAAAAATAATAATAATATATTGAATTTATGCCTTCCTTTTAATAAAAAAATATATATAATAATAATAATATATCAGAATATATAATTAAGATGTTAATTCATTTTTATTATATTAGTTAATTTTTTATAAAACTTTTAAGCTGATTGTGTTATTTGTATAGATTATTCGTATATTTAATTTAAGAAATAGTTAATTCTAAAAATCAACAAAAATTATCCCACTATCCCATTTTTGGAGTCGGTCGCTCCACTCCACTATCTGAGATTAATAACTCTGATAGAAATACATAGGGTGCTATAAAAAATCCTCTTTTGTGAATTATCACGGGCCTATTCAAAAGTGGGTTGGGCTTTATATTTGAATCGAGGAATTAATCTGACACCCCCTCTTTTATACCTCTTACCCCCAGTTTATTTTTTAAAAGTAATCCTGCTCAAAATTAGAACCAAATTTCTATACAAAATTTATGGAAGGTAATTCAAAAATCCTGATACAATCAAAATTTTCGGTAGTGTATTCAAAATTTCCTATATGAACTAATATCGTTTTTTTCAAACATTTTTTGCACGCTTGAAATTTTATCGGTATTTTAAAAAATTATTTGTTATACCGAAAATTTCAACCAATGTGAAATTTCTGGTAGTTTAATTTTTTAATATTTCTAACGGTTAACCGACAGTTTGGGACGACTATGATTGCACATACCGTTTTGTGTGGTCCGGAATGAATTCGAAGTTGTATAAATATGGGTCATTTGTTGTTGAGAAAAACATCTTAAAATGTATCTCCCTCAATCTTTGATTAAGCCAAAAGTTGTATAAAGAGTCATATAACTATTTTCATGAACTTATGTTTCATCCAGAGAGAGCCTTGAACCACGTATGACAACTCCCTTAAGGGTGAATACGAACATCTTACATTTCACGCCTCCTTGAGCATGATAATAGTCCACCCTGGTGTGGTACCTCGAAAAATACGATCCTCGCGATGGACGCGGAAAAAACAACAGAGTCGCCACCTAATTCTATTTATTCTAACTAAAGAAAAGGGAGATATAGATACAACCTAATAAGGATAAGAAATGGTCAACGAAACCAAATTCTAAGTTCAGGAGTCGGTTACGCAAAGGGAAGGTATTAGCACCCCTCACGTCCGTTGTACTCAACGGGAACCTCTTAGTCTAACTGTGCGATTGAATGTTGATTTATGTCTTTGTCTTCTAAAGGTTTTGCTAAGATGTTTGTTCTTAGGGAAAAGAATATTTTAATTATTATTATTATTATGGAGAAATGGGAAGTTTTTTTTTATTAGGGTGATTTGTGACAGAGAAATGATTAAATTGTTTTATTATTGTGCTCGCGAAGGATTAAAATCCACGTGCCTACATATTTCTTTATGCAATGGGAAAGTCAGAGCTTCGTAATTTGTGCTACTACGATTTGTTGGTGTTTTTTAATAAATGATTGTTTAAACCGCTTTCTAACTGCCTAACATTGGCTTATCTGCTCGCGATAGGAGGCTGAAGCGCTAGCTTCTCTGCGAGATAGAAAGAGCTTAAATAATGTTCGTTTAGAGAAAGAGTTTGATCTTATTTAGTATTTTAAGAATGAAAGGGAGAATGAATCACGTCCCGTGGGATGGCCTCAGGAATGATCCACTTAAGAACCCGTGGAATGATAGACTCTAGAATTCAGTTCTTTCATTATTTGATATGTGATAATTAAGTGTTTTGAAATACAAGAGGGTGAATGAATCACGTCCCATGGGGCTGGCCTCAGGAATGATCCATTCAAGAACTATGTGGAATACTAGACTCCATAATTCAGTTCTTCCGTTTAATTAATATGAAAATGATTTGAGTATTTGTTGGGTATGTTTTAAGTTGGATTTGAAAGAAAGAGACAAGTCGTCATCTTTGAGGTAGATATCTCACCTATTCCACCACAAACAGTTAAGGGAAAAAATAGAGGGGAAAAAAGCTTCGAACTTAGATTTATGATCAACAAGTGATTGCCACATTCTTCCTTGAGAGAAATTGTTTGAGAAAATCGATTTATTTGTGTTTGTGGGAATATGAGGAACATCTCTCCTATGGAGATGAATCATGTCTCATCTTTTTGAAGGTGTTAAGTTTTAAGTGTTTTAAGTACGAAAGAGTGAATGAATTACATCCTGTGGGGCTGGTCTCAAGAATGATCCCTTCAAGAACTATGCGGAATGCTAGACTCCAGAGTTCAGTTCTTTCATATTTTTATTTATAATAATTAGATGTTTTGAATACGAAAGGGAGAATGAATCACGTTCCGTGGGGCTGGCCTCAGGAATGATCCATTCAAGAACCCGTGGAATGCTAGACTCCAGAGTTCAGTTCTTTTGTATTTTTAATATGAGAGATTTGATTTGTATTTGTTTTGTATTGTGACGCATAAAGTCGTGCAGATGGCGATCATAAAAATGACTGACTTACGTGTGTGCGAAGTGTATATGTAAAAATAAATACTTGGCGTTGGACCAAGAATTTTAATTATCTTGGAATCAGTTAATCTTATGGTGGTCGTGTTTATTATTTTTTTATTTAACAACTTATGGTCGAAATGCGAAAATAACATTCAAGTTCATACAAGTCATACTCCATCATCATACAACTAAATAAGGAGCCATGAATATTGAACGATACATAATCATAAGGTAATTAAAATCGATCAAAAGGTAATTAATTAACTAAATTAAATATAATTATTTAATAAAATAATTAAAAAATTAATTAAATCAATTAAATAAAATTATTTAAAATAATTAACTAATACAAAAATATTTTTCAACCTTTTTTTGAATTTTAATAAAAGGAAATAATTATAAATAAATGAAAAGGAAACTAAAAATAAATTAAAAGAAATAAGAGAGAAAAAAGTAATGGGCCTGGGTTAAGAAGTAAATCAGGGGGTGTGGTTAGAAGTTCTCTAGGCCCAACCAACATGTAGCCCATGCGAAAAGAAGGTGCACATAGACCCTTAGGTCAATACGTTGACCAAGGATGAAATTTGGATCGTTGATCTAGCATTGAGTCAAAGAAATTGACCCATCAAAGGACCCACCAGGGGCGTACACGGTAGGAAGCAGGGAGTGTGCCCACAGGAAATTATGATCAGATAAACCTTGGCGATGACAAGTGTCCACAGTGGCGAAACATGTCACTGTCGTATCCAGCCAACAACAACAACAGTTAAAGTCACTTCTAGGAAAAGAAAACACATAAAAACAGATTGCCTCTCCTTCACGATATTTTTTCCTTACTCGGTGTCTCTCTCACGATATTTTATCATTACTCAAACTCTCTCTCATGATTTCAACAATCTCACACCCTCAAACCCTTCCCTGCTAAATCTCTCACTTGAAATCGCACGGTTAACCAAAGAATATGGGTTACAGTGAACATGAACACCCTTATGGTGAGCACAGGCTCTAAAGCGGAGACACCGTGAAACACTCAGAAACCACGACAAAACCAAAATCAACCCTAAACGGAACCTTCCATATGCGAATCTCTCAATAATTTCTCTAATTCCAAACCTAAACTCTCAGATCAAACAAAACTTACAAGCCCTAGATCTACAAAAACATCTCAACTCGCAGAATTGATGGAGGAAAACAATAAAGCCCAACAAAACAACTCTAAAGATGATGGAAAAAAACGAAAAAGGGACGATACCTAATTGGTGCTTGTCAGGTCGTGAAAAGAAATTCGACAAGCTTGCGATAATGGTGATGATATCGCCTCATATAAGTCTCTTTTACACTTTGCCACGTTCGACTTCTTTTTTTCTCGATCTTTTTGATTCGTACTACTTTCTTCTTCTACCTCTGTTGCGTTCTTGTATGCCTCCTTGTTGTTGTTTTGATTTTGTTGATGTCTATTGCCTCAGTATTATTGCTTGTTGTTATTTTTGTTACAGTTGGATTTTTCCTTTATTTTTTCTCTGTGTTTTTGGGTAAATGTTCTCGTGTTTTTGGTGGCTAGGATTTATTGTATATACTTGCGGCTAGGTCTTGTGATCCTTTTTTTATGTGAGTAGTCACAGGTTTATATAGGATATGAATTAGGGTTTTTGAATTTGAAATCTTGTTGAGGAATCTTTATTCATGGTATTATGCTTATGTATTTTATGGTGTTCATAAATTGTTTTGCCGAAACTGTGAAAACTGCTTTGTGAAGCTTAAATTGTGATGCTCTGCTTTTTTATTTTTATGTTGACTCTGAAATTGTATTCAAAACGGTGTTTACCTTACTGCTGCCCTGATTTTCCTTTTTCTGATCATAGGGTTTTGTTGTTATCTTGCTATGTCTGCAACTACTTTTCTGTATCAAAAGTCTTTTTGCTAAGTTCATGAAATTATTTGCAATGTATACTTTAAACTCTGTTTCCTCTTGATTTTTTGTTGACTTGCAAAGTCCTGAATTCTAATGATACATTCTGGCTTGTGTAGGTACAACTTTGGCTTGGTTTGTAGCAATTGTGTTGTTAGTACGCAACAAAACAAGGGATGCTCACGGACCATGCTTTTAGGGTTATCTTTGTTGTTATTTTTCTTGGTATTTTGGTCAATTTGTATGACATATGGGATTCTAAGTTGCAGCTGGGAATCAAATTTTTTTTTGTCCAATGTGTAAAGAAATGGTCCCCACGGTTTCTTTTTTCACGAACTTTTGCTTTTTACCACTGAAAATGTATTTACTGATGTGGAGTTTTTTTTTGTATCAAATTACAGCCCTTGATGAGTCCAATTTGCTGACTCACTTGCTTGGATCGGCAACATACATGTGGGAAGGAAAAGTTGTGTCGATAAGTCACATTTGGAGCTTATGGAAGAAGTCTCATTGATCCAAGGCACATGGAATACAATTTTAATTTCTTGATTTATATCCTTAGTTGGATTGGCAAGAGCTTGTAAACTTTGTATCAAACACTTTGCATTTCATGTAATTTGTTGTCACCCTTTTATATCTTGTAATGAACTTGCTCCCTAAATTTAACTTGTACATTTTGTCATGGCTAAAAGAAAGATCTAACTCGACATTAAACATGAGAAATTTATTTTGACAAGAAATGACACTTGAAACAAAGATGCATGGAAATTGAAATTTGAAACAAGTTGAAATTTTGTGGTTTGAAACAAAACCTTTTCTTACGAATTTGGAATGATTTTTGGAATTGACATTGAATCTGGAAAGAGTTTTGAAAAAGGGGGTTAAGAATATGAATCTCAAATTGACATGAACTGGAATAATGAAATTTCGAAAAATAAAAATGAGATGACGAACCAAGCTTGCAATTAGAAATTTAGACATTTGAAATTGATCATTTGGAAATGAGTTTGCAACCTTTGAGAGGTGAATTAAAGTTATAACTTGAAATTTGAATTGTAACTTTGGTGAATTTTTAAGAATGAATTTGAATTTGTGAACTTGTATTTGAACTTGAATAAAATTTGGAATTTGAAATTGGAATTGAAATTGACTTGGAATGGAGTTGAAACTTTGAAATGAGACTTGAAATGAGACTTGAAATGGAAAGAATCCTTGGAATTTAGCATTTGGGAATAGGATCGAAACTTGGAAATAAACTTTGGATTTGAAATTGGAAAAGAATTGGAACTAAACTTGAAGTTGAAGTTGGACAAATGAATGAAAATATAGATTAATAATTAAAAATGGAATTGAAACTTTTGGACATAGAAATTGAAGTAAGGTCATGAACTCTAGAAAATTTGATATTTTGAACTCGACAAAATCAGACATACAATCTTTGTTGTCAAATCCCATATCAGTGAAAAACCAAATATCCACTCCATTTGTCTTAGTCAAAAACCATTTTTCAGGATCCATATTTTCCTTCCAATCCAACTAACGAACAAGACTTTCTTCACCTGAAGATCATCTAAACCAAATATCAACAGTTCTCGTTGAAGTACCTCACTAAATAAAACCACAAATGACCTGAGGTCTTGAACACATCCATGATTCAACCTTGAAATTCCATAATCCATTACTTATGAGATCAATCCACCACTCTAAGCTTCCAAGCATAAAACCCTCGTTTTTCAAATCAAAAGACCAGACCTCCAATACTTGTTACAGAACCAACAAATTCTTCTTGTCATTCCTGCAAAACTTCAGAATACATGGTATGCACTTTGGTATGCTAATGATGTGATGAATGTATGATATGAAAAGTTAGGGGTAAAATTTAGGGTGAGACAGTTGCCCCTATTTAAATAACTTTACCAGATGGCATGAGTGATGTTAATCCTCGTGGAATCAGGGTGAAAGGTATTTAAATATAGAAAACCGGAAATTTTGCCCCTAAATGCAATGCTATGCTGGACTAAAAACTATATAACTCTTAATATTATGCAATAAAAGATGAATATGATGCGATATAGTGACAAACAAAGGGACAAGACTCATTGGGGATGACATGCGCTCGGGACAAAGAAATGAAAACAGGAAGCATTCAAAATGATAAATCAACAGGTTCAAGTGTAACTGTTGGCACTAAGAATAACAAAAGACGAGAAATAAAAAGAAATCCAAAGCGTTGGTTCAACGAACAAACTGACCTTTATGATGACAAGAAAATATCAAGGTAAAAACAAAGTGGCTCGATGCGACCAGCTGATGTCAGGAATAGAAAGACTCGGGAATAATCGAAATGGAAAATCAACGGCTTTATGCGACCAGTTGACTTGAGAAATAAAACAAACAAAAAATTCAAAGTGATTGTGCAGCGACTCTACGCAACCAGTTGACACTGAGAATAAAGATAACAAACCATCCAAAGTGAATGCGCAACAGCTCTAAGCGACTAGCTGACACTTAGGAATACAGGTAGGGTAAGATAAAAAAAACATCCAAGGTGATGGGTTAGTAGGTTCAAGTGTGACTGCTAAAATTAAGAATATAAAGAATATTCAAAGTGAATGCGCAACGGGCTCTAGACCGGTTGACACCAAGAATAGATAGGATATTCAAAGTGAATGTGCAGCGGCTCCAAGCGACCAACTAACACTATGAATAATTACAAAGGAAAATATTCAAAGTGAATGCGCAGTGGCTCCAAGCGACCAATTGACACTAAGAATAAAGATAACAAACCATCCAAAGAGAATGCGCAACATCTATAAGTGACATACTGACACTGTGAATGAGAACATAATAATCAAAGTGGATGCGTAGCGGCTCGATGCGACCAACTGACACTAAGAATAAAGACAAAGAAAAACATTCAGAGTGAACGTGCAGTGGATTTAAGCGACCTACTGACACTGTGAATGAGAACAAAATAATCAAAGTGGATGCACAGCGGCTCGAAGCGACCAACTGACACTAAGAATAAAGACATGATAAACATTCAAAATGGATGCGCAACAAGTTTCAAAACCAATTGACACTAAGAATAGAGACCAAGATACACTCAAAGTGAATGCGCAACGAGTTCCAAACCGGTTGACACTAAGATTAAGATACATTCAAAGTATCCAAAGTAATAAATCTAACAGGTTCAATTGTAACTGTTGACACTGAGGATAAAGAAGACAAACACAATGGTTGGGCAGCGACTCTATGCGACCAACTAATACTAGTGGTAGAATGTAAAGTATTCAAAGATAAATCAATGGCTCTAAGCGACCGAATGACATTAGCAAGAAATGTTGGAGTTTTCAAACGGATAAAACATCCAACCTCTGGAAATTCCTTAAACAAAGAGTCAAAAGGAAGACCTTCAAGAACCATCAGGAAAACACAGGTATGTGCCAAATTAGATGGACTTAAACCGTAAGTTAAAAGGTTTCACAACCAGCTTAAGGAAATCGTGCCAATGACAACTGGACTTTAAAGAGATATTGATGGAAATAAGGGCAAATACCAACAACATATGGATTTCTGCAGGGGATACCAGTATTACTAGAGGGAAGACTTTGGTTGACCAAACTTCGGGGTACCAACATCAATGAATTTCAAAAATGAAGACTAATAGTATCTGGACTCGGAGTCAGATAGACGACAATTGGGGAAAGACAAATGTAATGTCAAATCCGTATGATCGAGTATGATGCGAATGATCAGGATATGCAAATGCTGACATGAAGAGACAAAGAGTTTTGACAAGGCTCAAAGGGGAGTAGGATCTCAACACCAATACTGAGCAATATGAAAAATGCTGGGGGGATGTCTTCGAACTTGGAACGTAATGCTTGGTCCAAGGATCCATCCAAGAGTGCTACCAGTTTTGATCCTCTATGGGGATTTTTTTGTAATAATGGCATAAGAGGGTTGTTGCAAACTAGAGGTGTTTTGGGAAGACAAAAGATTTTTTAATCTTTCCAAAGTCAAAGAAACTTGAAAGTTTTTTCAATATGTTTTCAAAAAAAATATTTTTTCTTAAAAATAACTTGTCATTTTCAAAGTTATATTGTAATTCAGTAAAGACATTTTGCATAACAAAAGAAAATAAGAAGCTGAAAGATAAAATTTATAGGAAAAGGTTGTATTTCATTCAAGAATGGTAGCTTTCCAATGGCAAAAGCTCCATGGAAAATTAAAATTTGAAAATGGCAATGGGGAAAGGTCTATATTGAATCCAACGACCACTACAATCCTTAATAACTAAGACTTCCCAACACTTTGCTTCTGACAAGAGCAACTGGATTGGTCTTCAACTATGGTTCTTTAGTAATGGTAAACACCATCTGATACAGTGAAATGCCTTTGTCCCTAATTTTTGCCTGGACCACCCTTTCGGGTTTTCAATCCACCGAGACGCTTTTTTTTTGCCTAAGCTGCTCTTTCGGGCTTTTAACTTAGCGAGCTCTCATGTTTTTGTTTTTTATCCCTAACTTTTGCCTGGATCTCCTTCTTAGGTTTTGATCCACCGGGATACCCATTTTTGCCTAGGTCGCCATTTTTGGTTTTCGACCTATCGGGTTTTATTTAGGCATAATATTTTTTAACTGCATCAGAATTCACCGGGTGTTTAAGCTGTTCGCCATCCATAGTTGTAAGGATTAAGGAACCTCCGGAGAATGCCACCTTCACAACATATGGGCCTTCATAGTTAGGACTCCACTTTCCACACATATCTTTGTGAACTGGCAAGATTTTATTAAGTACAAGGTCTCCTTCTTTGAATTCACGAAGACGAACTTTCTTGTCAAAATCTCTCTTGATGCGCTTTTGGTACAACTGCCCATGGAACATGGCAGTCATTCTCTTTTCATCAATGAGGTTCAGTTGGTCATATCTGTCCTGGACCCACTCAGCTTCCTCTAGTTTGGTTTCCATCAAGATTCTCAAAGATGGTATCTCTACTTCAACAGGGAGAACTACATCCATCCCATACACCAGAGAGAAAGGGGTTGCCCCTGTTGAAGTGCGAACTGATGTTCTGTATCTGTGCAAAGCATACGGTAACATCTCGTGCCAATCTTTGTAAGTCTTCACCATCTTCTGTAGGATCTTTTTTATGTTCTTGTTTGTGGCTTCAACAACTCTATTCATCTTTGGACGATATGGAGAAGAGTTATGATGTTCAATCTTGAATATTTCACACAACTCTTTCATTGTTTTATTGTTCAAATTGGTCCCATTATCTGTGATGATGTGGCTTGGAATTCCATAACGACAGATAATTTGGTTCTTGATGAAGCGGGCAACCACTTGCTTTGTCACGTTGGCGTAAGACGCTGCTTCTACCCACTTGGTGAAGTAATCGATCGCGACCAAAATGAATCGGTGACTGTTGTAAGCTTTAGGCTCAATTTCCCCTATCATGTTAATTCCCCACATTGAGAAAGGCCAAGGTGATGATAGAACATTTAACAGGGTCGGAGGTACATGCACCTTATTGGCATAAATTTGGCATTTATGACACTTCCTGGCATAGTTGAAACAATCTGATTCCATGGTCAACCAGAAGTAACCAGCTCTCAAGATCTTCCTAGACATGGCATGTCCATTGGCATGGGTTCCAAATGATCCTTCATGGATTTCTCTGATCAATAAGTCTGCTTCTTGCTTGTCCATACATCTGAGCAAAATCATATCATGATTTCCCTTGTAAAGCACATTGTTGTTGAGGAAAAACTTGGATGCCAACCTTCTCAGAGTCTTCTTGTCTAGAGTTGTTGCATCTGCTGGGTATTCTTGATTTTGCAAGTAGTTCTTGATGTCATAGAACCACAGTTTCTTATCAGTTTCTTCTTCAACTAGTAGATAGTAGTCTGGTGTAGTTCTTCGCTCGATCGTAATGAGTGGAGCTTCATTAAGAAATCTGACTTGAAACATGGAGGCCAACATAGCCAAAGCATCCGCTATTTGATTCTCTGCCCTTGGAACGTGATGGAAAGTGACTTCATCAAAATATTTTATCAACTCCACAATGTGGGCACGGTGCGGGATCAACTTCTCATCATGGGTTTCCCATTCACCTTTGACTTGGTAGATCACCAAAGCTGAGTCTCCATACACTTCAAGGATCTTGATTCTAGTATCAATTGTAGCTTCAATACCCAAGACACATGCCTCATACTCTCTATGTTATTTGTACGCTCAAAGCATAATTTGGCTGTGAAAGGAGTGTAACCACCATCAGGATTCATCAAAACAGCTCCCACATCATGTCCCATGTAATTGGAGGAACCATCAAACATCATCTTCCAACGAGAATCTGGCTCGGGACCTTCATCTGGACCTGGAACTTCACAGTCCTTTACCAACATAATGTCCTCGTCTGGGAAATCAAATTTCAAAGGTTCATAATCTTCAACAGGTTGACCAGCTGTAACCCGGTGAACTGACTTTTAAACAATGTTGCGGATAGCAAGAGTCGCCACCGACTTTTATTTTATCCATAAGGAAAGGTTATAAAAGAACAGGAAAGACCTTAGAGAATGTTTTTGGGTCCGGGGGGTAGGTTATGAAAAGGGAAGGTGTTAGCACCCTTTTCATCCATGGTTATCCATGGGCTCTTAGGTACTTAAGCTCACTTTTGAATTGTTTTGAAAGTGTAGTGTGTGAATAAGAATTTTCAGAATAATTAGTAAATAATCCATGTAAGGATGTGTTAAAAACATGTTTGAAAATTTGTTTAAGTGTGAAAAAAAGTTTTGAAATGAGCTTAAGTACTTAAAAGTAACTTTCCCTAATGTTTAAAGGTCTTTCTTATTCTTTTCCTTTCCTTAGTAAGACTATCCCTACTATAATGGAGTAGGTAATCCTTACTTTGGATGTTTAAGGGACATGTAAAGGGGCAATTCAATCTTTGAAGGCAATGGTGGGGTGTAATAAGCATATTAAGGGACTATCATCATTTTTTCCGAAGGGACTCGATTCGTATAGGCAACCAAAAAGGGGCTTTGATGATTTTTATTCGAGGGACTTGCTTTTATACACCCCACTTAACCATTATTTGTAGGCAACTGGAGGGATATCCTTAGAAAGTGAGACGGCGATTTAAAATCGACTTACGTGTGTGAAGTGTTTAAATTAATTATCTTTATTAAAAATTATCTAAATTTATTTTAAATAACAAACATATTAACACTCCCTAATTACTAACCATAATAATAATAATTAAAATAATTATAAAAAATTACAACCGAGAAACAATTACAAAATAATAATAAAAATAGCAAATTTAGGCAATAAATAATAAAATATAAATAATAAAGGGGTTAGTAAATAAAATTAGCAAAAATAATAGTAAACATAATTAAATTATAAATGGGTTAGTAACTCGAAATAATAAATAAGGTTAGAAAAATAAAATATAAATAATAACATGGTTAGTGATAAAAATTAAAAGATTATAATAAGCAATAAATTAATTAATAGAAATCAACAATATAAATAAAAATAATTAACATACATAATTAGGTAATTTTTATATTCTTATAATATTTAAATTATTATAATTACAGAAATTTTAATTATTATGAACATATATTTATAATTTACATACATATTATAAGAAAAAGATAAACTTTCAAATATCATGTTAAAATTTAATTTCTATTAGTTATTATGTTTATAAATTAATTTTAACTATATACAAAAATATATAAATTAAAATATTTCTAAACTTTAAAAGAAAATTAACTTAAATCACAAATGCAAAATTCTATGACAAATTATAATTATATTGGGAATTAATAAAAAAAACAGCATTAAATATTATTTAGAAAAAATATTTTAAGATTGGAAAATTAGGTTTTTTATAGTTTTTTTTTAAGATTTAAGAATTAGGATTTATACAAAAAAATTATTTTTTAATAATCACATGATATTATTTTAATATAACTTATATAAAATAAAATTTTAAATAAAAAAAACAAGAGTTTTATGATATTTTAGAGAATTATTTTTAAGGTTAATTAAACTATATAATATATATACATATTTTAAAACATAAATAATAATATACTAATTATTTTAAACAATTAATTTAAACATGAAAATAAAAAGAAAAGAATAAGAAAAGGAACCTGGTGGGGCTGGGGTTTGAACCCAGTCCCCTATGCTTGCTTTCAAGAGAGACTACCACTGGGCCATTGGGTGCGCAGGCAAGAGAGGAGAGCAAGAGATTTGTTTTATTCTTTGTTTTGAGAAATCCAGAAAAATATCAAAAACAAAAGGCCTGGGGGAGTTTCGTACCCAGGACCTTATGGATGTGCGTATGCGCGTCTTACCGCCTGGCTGGGAGAGCCTACCTGCTAGTCCAACAACTACAACAAATAATATATGAAGAATATGATTTAAGTGAGAAAATGTCAAAAAAAAATGCTGGAGGTGGGATTCGATCCCCTCCCTTCTTATCAAACACAAGCGTACTTTTCCACCAGGCCAGACAACATCATCTGAAATAATATAGAAATAAAATCATAAAATATTATGTTAATATTTTGAATTTCCAGATGCGCGCCACCTGCATCTTCTTCCTCAAAATACCTGCGATTTTTGCTGTAAATTTAGCTATGAAATTTCCTGCGAAATTACAAATATAAGAACCTACGAAAATTGGATTATCACTAAAACAGTAAAATTTCTCAAAATTAATGGCTGTTTCATGATCCCCAGGGTTCACTTGGTTGTTCTATGTTCTTATAATTTGTTTATATTAGGTTTAATGTAAAGCCCTCATATCATAGCCGAAACCCTAGCCATGGTGACTTCTCCAATCTGCATCGAAACTTCAATTAAACTATCCAGGATCAATCAAAAGCTTCATACAAACACAAAACAATGATCACAAGACATTAAAATCCACTCAATATGCGAAATCGAAAAATTGAAATATGAAGAACATTATGAATTCGGGTTGTGCTATATGTGGTGTTTCAAATGCAAATGATCACTGAGAATGATTCAATGATGTCTTAGAAACGTGTCTACACCTTCAAATTGATTCAAAAGGGCTTGAATCTCCAAATCCGAATTTCAACTTTTGAAGAATTTTTGTGTTCTTGTTCTTACCTCTTGGCTGCTCCAATTCGTGCCTTAGCATTAGGTTTATGTTATGTATATATATGGGGTTGATTTAGGTCAGAAAAACCATTTGGTTGTGTGAAGATTTGATCCAAAAAAGATTCATAAAGATCATTGTGTAACTTTCAAATATTTGATCATAATGCCTTACTATTTTGGGAGGGATCTCATGATTTCCTTCTCTTTTGACTCCAATCACCATTTATGATTTTTTAAATCCAATCACAAAAATATCCTTTCATGTTTAATATTTTTTTTTTAAATTTAAAATGATTTAAAATGTAATAAATCATAATAAATTAATAAAATAAAATAAAAAATATGAGAATATCATGAAAATTTCGTGCATGGCATTATGAAGTGGATTGGGTCACAAATTGAATGGCCCATTTGAAAAGAAATGATTTTGAACCTCCTTTTTCAACATAAACCTTCACAAAATTGTCCAACTTTGCAAGGGCACATCTCCCTCAATTTTAAAGGTATGAGGATGTTCTTGGACTTTTTGGAAAGCTTGAAGAGTCCTCTAAACAACCCCATTGGTTTCAGGTCCATATCATTTACCAATCTCAAGTTATGCCCTTTGGAAGTTGTTGACTTTTTGTTGACTTTTGAAATGACCTATAATGTCTTAGATCATATCTTTCAAATGAAGCATTTTTGGGCTTAACCTTCAACATCAAAGTTGTAGAGAATTCAATTTCCTTCAAAATGAGCTTTGGATGGAGACTTGGTGATGAAGTATGTGAAAGTTATGCCTGGTCAAAGTTCAGTTGACTTTTACTGAGGAAACCCTAATTTAGAAACTCCTGATTATTGATGATCTGGAATCTCCTTGATGAATCATGATTAACCCTTGATCAAATGATGAATTTTACTTCATATACTTGATGTTGGCAAAAAATCATGAAGTTTGACTTTGGTTTGACCACAGTTGACCTCAGTTTGACTTTTTAACTGCACTGACTGATTTTGACTCATCTGATCATCTGACTGAGCAAACTTTTGAGAAAAGTCTTGAAACTTGTCATGGGGGTTCTTATATACATATAAGATGTTATGAAACTCACTTGAGGTATTGGAAGTCCATTTAGCCTGATTAAAGTCAAAACCCTAGTTTTGGATGCACTGCTTAGGAGGTGCATTGTCTGAGGGAATTGTCAACTCCTTTGACCAATTGTGAACTTTGTGAACCTTGTGAATCTTCATAAAGTGTCTTGTGATACTCATGGGAGGTATTGTGAAGCTTGTGAACCTTGTGAACCTCATGAAGTGGCTTTGTAGACCTCATGACCCTCAGGAAAGCTTTGTAAACATTGTGAAACTTGTGAACCTTGTGAACCTTCAAGAAGTAACTTGTGAACTTCATGAACTTCATGAAAGGTCTTGTAAATGTTGAGAAGCTTGTGAACCTTGTGAACCTTCATAAAGTAACTTGTAGACTTTATGAACCTCATGAAAGGTTATAGAAAGCATTAAAGAACTTGTGAACCTTGTGAACCTTCATAAAGCAACTTGTGGGCTTCATGAACCTCATGAAAGGTTATATAAGCATTGAGAAACTTGTGAACCTTGTGAACCTTCAAGAAGTGACTTGTAGACCTCCTGAACCTCATGAAAGGTTATGCAAGTGTTGGAAAACTTGTGAACCTTGTGAACCTTCTTAGAACACAAAGTCTTGTATTGTGAGGGCAAATTTTGGGGTGCAACAGCTGCCCCTGTTCAATTTTCTGAAACCTGAGGGGTTAGATTGGTATATTTGCCAGTCGTAACCTGGAAGGTTGAAGGGGATTGAACACAAAAGCCCAAAAATTTGCACTCACCAGTGCATAGAATGATATTGATGGTTGGTTGAACATGATCGAGTGGGCTTAAAGATGCCACTAGGGGAAAATTCTTTAGTAGTATAATGAAAGCTGTCAGGAGTCTGGAGTAATATTGATGTAGCAGCATGTCTTCATGAGGATAGAGCAATGGAAAGCCCTAAAGCAGTCTTGAAGTAATGATTTCAGGAGGATGGAGACGTCAATAATGACAACTCCAATGCAGTCTTGAAATAATAGTGTGATATGTCTTCAGGAGGATAGAGCAATCAATAATGATAACTCCAATGCAGTCTTGAAGTACTGATTTCAGGAGGATGGAGACATCAATAATGACAACTCCAATGCAGTCTTGAAATAATAATGTGATATGTCTTCAGGAGGATAGAGCAATCAATAATGATAACTCTAATGCAGTCTTGAAGTACTGATTTCAGGAGGATGGAGACATCAATAATGACAACTCCAATGCAGTCTTGAAATAATAATGTGATATGTCTTCAGGAGGATAGAGCAATCAATAATGATAACTCTAATGCAGTCTTGAAGTACTGATTTCAGGAGGATGGAGACATCAATAATGACAACTCCAATGCAGTCTTGAAATAATAGTGTGATATGTCTTCAGGAGGATAGAGCAATCAATAATGATAACTCTAATGCAGTCTTGAAGCACTGATTTCAGGAGGATGGAGACATCAATAATGACAACTCCAATGCAGTCTTGAAATAATAATGAGCTCATCAGGAGGATAAAATAACCCTAAGGTTACAATAAAGCAGTCCCAAAGATCATAAGTTTGCTTGTTGGATAATTAACCTGAAGACAAAGTAGCATTCTGTATAACAATATTAGTTTATGCTTTATGTATGCATGTATGATATGATGTACTTAGGTAATGTATTATGTATATGGATATATATGCTATGGTATGATGTAAATGATGTATGTATGATATGATAACTGCCGGAAACGTCTGGATATCTTCGTATAACCACTGCTGGCCAGGGAAAATAAATCCCGATTCGTTGTTGAAGAATGTATAACCTCTGTCTGCTGGGTATAACAGGGTATAGATAACCTCCCGTTGTTGGGGATGGTAAGGTATGTATAATCTCCCGTTGTTGGGGATAGTAAGGTATATATAACCTTCGTCTTCGTTTGATAGTAGGATAAGTATAACATCCCGTCTTCGTTCGTCGTACCCTTATTGGAAAGTAATTTCCCGAATATCCGTATGAGGATAAAAGAGATGGATATAAATTCCAGGGGAGATGAGACTTTATGAAGATGGATTAGTCCTACTGAGGGTTTTGTAACTGTTTTGTAAAGGTGAACCGGCGAAGCTTCGTTGAAATCCTTCCCTCGTTCGCCCTTAGTAAATACTATTACTGCATTTTCATGCATTTCTGGTAAACATTAATCATATTAAGAGCATACATGCATTTCTGGTAAACATTAATCATATTAAGAGCATACATGCATTCAAACACAACCAATGGACGTTTCGCTTATGTAAATAGGGTAAAAGTAAATCTGAATTCAAAAGATGGAATTTATTTATATCAAAAGTGACCCATACACGGGTAAGTTTGTACAAGGAGACATAAACCCTAGTAAGAGGATTTTGTCATAAAGTTTTACAAAAGAGAATCAGCTATGTGGGAAACAATCTTATTGAGTTTCAATTCTACTATTGCCACTCAAGTATCTCGTCTTCTTGCTGTTGAGACGGAAACGATTGGATTGATCTTTATCTGTTCGAGCTTGAATAAGTAGTACAACTGGTTGCAGTTTTATGAGTGATCCAAACGAGACATAGTCATACGCTTTAATCCCTAACTTTTGCCTGGATTGCCCTTTCGGGTTTTCAATCCACCGGGATACCCTTTTTTGCCCAAGCCGCCTTTTCAGGTTTTCGACTTGCCGGGTGTACATCTTTTCATATATATCCCTAATTTTTGCCCAAACCCTTTTGGTTTGCCGGGATGCCCTTATTTTTGCCTAGGCCAGTCAACCTAGCGGGTCTCTTTTTATGCGTAGTATTTTTTAACTATGTCTGCGTTTACAGGCTGTGGGAAGTCCTCACCATCCATTGTAGTCAGTATCATGGCACCTCCTGAGAATACTGTCTTGACTACAAATGGTCCTTCATATGTTGGAGTCCACTTGCCCCTAGGATCACCCTGTGGTAATATGATACGCTTGATTACCAAGTCACCAACCTGATATACCTTTGGCTTAACCCTTTTGTTAAAAGCTTTGATCATCCGTTTCTGGTACATCTGGCCATGACAAACTGCTGCTAACCTTTTCTCATCAATCAAATTTATCTGGTCCAGTCGAGTCTGAATCCACTCATCTTCGTCCAAGCCTGCATCCTTCATAATTCTTAAGGAGGGAATCTGGACTTCAATGGGCAGAACTGCTTCCATACCATAGACTAAGGAGAATGGGGTTGCCCCTGTTGAAGTACGTATTGTAGTACGATAACCATGAAGAGCAAATGGTAACATCTCATGCCAATCCTTGTAAGTAACAGTCATCTTCTGTACGATCTTCTTAATGTTCTTATTAGCAGCCTCAACTGCCCCATTCATCTTTGGACGATACGGAGAAGAGTTATGATGCTTAATCTTGAACTGCGTGCAGAGATCAGTAATCATAGTGTTGTTCAGATTAGAGCCATTGTCAGTAATAATCCTTTCGGGGATGCCATACCTACATATGAGATTATTCTTAATGAACCGAGCCACAACATTCTTGGTAACAGATGCAAATGAAGCTGCCTCTACCCACTTCGTGAAGTAATCAATAGCCACCAGGATGAAACGATGCCCATTGGAAGCAGTAGGCTTAATCTCACCAATCATATCAATGCCCCACATGGCAAAGGGCCAAGGAGCAGTCAACACATTCAATGGTGATGGAGGTACATGAACTTTATCAGCATAGATTTGACACTTGTGACAAGTTCTGGAGTGTTGATAGCAATCAGCTTCCATGGTAGACCAATAGTAACCTGCTCTCAATATCTTCTTTGCCATAGTATGACCACTAGAATGAGTGCCAAAGGTCCCATCATGCATCTCTCCCATAATCTCAGTTGCTTCCTTCTTATCCACACAACGAAGCATAGTTGAATCATGATTACGCTTGTACAGAATCTCATTACTCAAAGAGAACTTAGCAGAAAACCTTCTCAGGAACTTCTTATCTTTGACGGATGCCCCTTCAGGGAATTCCTGAGCTTCAAGATATCTTTTTACTTCATAGAACCAAGGCTTCTCCTCTGCCCCTTCTGTGTCAATCTCATTGCAGTATGCAGGCTTCTCAAATCTATCAATGGTAATCTTAGGAGCTTCATCATCCCAGCTGATCTCAAACATAGATGCCATGGTGGCCAAAGCATCTGCCAACTGATTCTCTTTTCGTGGAATATGTTCAAAGGTAATCTCTTTGAAATGTGGGATCAAAGACAACACATGTTCTCTGTAAGGAATGAGATTATCATGCTTGGTATCCCAATCTCCTTTAATCTGACTTACTACCAAGGCTGAATCTCCATACACATCAAGGAACTGAATCTTCATATCAATAGCAGCTTTCATACCCAGGATACATGCCTCATACTCAGCCATGTTATTGGTACAATGGAAACAAAGTCTGGCAGTAATCGGAGTATGACAACCTTCGGGGGAACTAATCACAACACCAACACCATTACCAAGTGCATTGGAGGCACCATCAAAAACCATAGTCCATCGGGATCCTTGTTCAGGTCCGTCATATTGTCCAGGTTCTTTGGTAACAGTCATAATGTCTTCATCAGGGAACTCAAAATTCATTGACTGGTAATCATCCACTGCTTGATGAGCCAAATGATCAGCAACAACACTTCCCTTAATGGCCTTCTGAGTAGTATACTGTATGTCATATTCTGTTAAGATCATTTGCCATCTTGCAATTCTTCCGGAGAGAGCAGGTTTCTCAAATATGTACTTGATTGGATCCATTTTTGAAATCAACAAGGTAGTATGGGTCAACATATACTGTCTTAGTCGGCGAGCAGCCCATGCCAAAGCGCAGCAAGTTTTCTCGAGAAGTGAGTATCTTGTTTCACAGTCGGTAAACTTTTTGCTAAGGTAGTATATTGCCTGCTCTTTTCGACCAGACTCGTCATGTTGCCCCAACACACACCCCATTGAGTTGTCTAGCACTGTTAAGTACATAATCAAGGGTCTTCCATCAACTGGTGGCATCAAAATTGGTGGTTCTAGTAGATATCTCTTGATTTCATCAAAGGCAGTTTGGCACTCATCATTCCATTCCATCACCTGATCCTTCTTCAACAACTTGAAGATTGGCTCACAGATAGAAGTTAATTGGGAAATAAATCTTGCAATGTAGTTCAATCGTCCCAAGAAACCTCTAACCTCCTTCTCAGTACGGGGAGCTGGCATCTCTCGTATAGCTTTTACTTTTGCAGGATCCACTTCAATACCTTTTCCACTGACAATGAAACCCAGGAGCTTTCCAGACCTAACTCCGAAAGTACACTTGTTTGGATTCAATCTCAACTTGTATTTCTTCAACCTCTCAAACAACTTGTGCAGATGATCAAGATGTTGCTCTTCATTCTGAGATCTGGCTATCATATCATCCACATATACCTCTATCTCATGATGGATCATATCATGAAACAAAGCCACCATAGCACGCTGATATGTTGCCCCTGCATTCTTCAAACCAAATGGCATCACCTTATAGCAAAAAGTGCCCCACTGTGTCACAAATGTTGTCTTCTCCATATCTTCGGGTGCCATCTTGATCTGATTGTAACCAGAGAAACCATCCATAAAAGAGAATACCTTATGTTGAGCAGTGTTGTCTACCAAAATGTCAATATGAGGAAGTGGAAAGTCATCTTTGGGGCTAGCCTTGTTCAAATCTCTGTAGTCTACACACATACGTACCTTACCATCTTTCTTAGGAACCGGTACCACATTTGCAACCCACTGAGGATAAGAAGTCACTGCCAAGAACCCTGCATTGAACTGTTTCATTACCTCTGCCTTGATCTTTTCTGACATCTCAGGACGCATACGACGAACCTTCTGCTTCTTTGGACGACAATCTTCTTTCACTGGCAAACGGTGAACCACAATGTCTGTATCCAACCCTGGCATATCTTCATAAGACCAAGCAAAGATCTCCACATAGTCACGTAACATCTGGATCAACCTGCTCTTGACACTGTCCTCTAAATCAGCCCCTATCTTGACCTCTTTTCTGTTTTCTTCAGTTCCCAGATTCACAACTTCGACTGGCTCTTCATGTGGCTGTATAGCTTTCTCTTCTTGTTGTAACAACCTAGCAAGCTCTACAGGTATTTCACAATCGTCCTCATTTCCGTCTTCAGTTTGATAGATCGGATTCTCGAAATTGTAATTGGCAATAGTAGAACTGTTATCAACAGGATCCAGAGTGGATGAGGATCTGCATTTAGTGTTGTGGGTGTGTGTAAGAACACATAGCTGATAAAGCAAAAATAAAGAAAAGAAAGACAAGGAACACAATATTTACGAAAACGAAACGTCCACTGATTTTATTGAATGAAGTATGCAAATGAAATGACAGCCCGTAACAAGCACACCATTGTGCCCCGGGTAAGGCACATGGCTTGAAAGTTTTATTGTTCAGAAATTACAAATTTAAAACATAACACAGTAATAGTATTTACTCCTGACTAAAGGAGATAGGGATAACATCTTCAGCTTTCCAATTATTGAGTCCAGCACCTACAGTAGGAAAAATCCATGCATCCAAGTTGTAGTCTTCATCTTGATCTCCCACAGCATTAATCACCCCTTGATTGGTGATACGAGCAGCACGAGCACGACGAACAGCCTTCTGGGACTCTGCAGTGAAACCCAAACCAAACTTGTCAGACTTGTACGGAATATCAGGAAGCTGACCCCAAACAGTACAACCACCTTCTTTCACCACAACTTTTGCATCATTGAGAGAGGCCATTGCCATCGTTGGAGGGTTTCTGATGACTACAGGGACTTTCTTCACAGCAGGAGGAGCTACACAATCATTACCAACCCAAGGAACCACTTCAAATGACTGACACGGAGTCTCAATGTATTCACCTTCCACTTCCAGATACTTGAAAGTGTTTACATGGCTGACAAAGTATTCTTCCTCTCCAAAGACAGTAACAACCTTTCCATTCACCGGATATCTCAACTTTTGGTGCAATGTAGAGGTCACAGCACCTGCCCCATGGATCCATGGACGACCAAGCAGACAAGAGTATGAAGGACGAATATCCATCACGTAGAATGTAGCAGTAAACACCTGAGATCCAACCTTGATTGGAAGATCAATTTCTCCATGCACTACTCTTTTAGAGCCATCAAAAGCCTTTACCACAATATTACTGGGCTTCAACACAGTATCTTCAGGACTCAGCTTATTCAGGACTTCTTTAGGCAACACATTCAGAGAGGAACCATTGTCTATCAGTACATGAGACAGGGTAGTGCCCCTGCATTCAATTGAAATATGCAAGGCCCTGTTATGATCCCTCTTGGCAGGGGTCAAATCAGCATCAGAAAATCCTAACCCATTGTCATAGGTCAGGTGGGCAACACAGTTTTCAAATTGGTCCACAGAAATTGTACTGGGTACATGAGCCATCTTTAGAAACTTGATCAATGTCTTGGCATGAGCCTCAGAACATAATAACAGGGAGAGCATAGAAATCTTTGAGGGAGTATGCCCCAATTGGTCAACAATGTCATAATCACTCTTGCGAATGATCTTCAATACTTCTTCCATTTGCTTAGAGAGGTCATCAGCAGCTGGAACATCAGTAGATACAGGCTCAATTACAGGACCTTTGCCCCGGGCATCAGTAGTGGAAGTAACAGCAGGAGTAGCTGCATTCTTTGAAGTATCTGGAGGAGAGAAGACTCTTCCACTACGAGTGATCTTGCTAGATCCAGCAATATTATCAATGTCAGCAGGTATATCAGGTAAAGGCTCCTGCTTGACACCATGGATGTAAACATCAGACCCATAGTGCCAAGGCACAGCTTTGTCAGATGTATAAGGAATAGGACCAGGAGTAGTAATGATCAGAGGAGCTACTCTGGCTTCAGCAACAACTTTCACAGGACCTTCAGCCGTAATCTTGATAGGACCCTGATGAGAGATCTTGATGGGCTTCCTTGCAGTGATTTTTACCGGTACTTTGTCAACCATATCAACCTCTTCAATTTTCTTACCCTGAGTCAGACGATCCACCATATCTTCTACAGATGCTGGTCTTCTTTCAAATACTATAGTATACTTATCCATGAGACGTTGAATACCATCTCTCAAAATGAAGCAACTATCCGGCTTATAGGTACAATACAGACAATCTTCACGACAACCTGGAAAGATCCCAGCTTGCACTAACCTCTTTTTGATAACAGACAATGGTGTGCTCAATTCCATAACTGAGTAGACATGCAGGTCTTCCTCAATGTCTTCATCAATGGCATTGACAGTCTTTTCATGATTTGGCATTGGTGCTGTAATTACATTTGGAGTACCCGGAGGATCAAACTCAATCTCTCCAGCATCGATCATATCTTGAATTTTGTTCTTCAAGACCCAGCAGTTATTAGTATCATGTCCTGGACAGTTTGAATGATATGCACATCGTGCATTGGGATTGTACTTGGGAGAAGTAACATTGGGATTCTGAGGAGCCTCCCTCAAAGTAATGAGTTCAGCCTTCAACAAGTGTTGCAATGCCTGAGCCATTGACATGTTGATTCTCGTGAACTGTCTTCTAGTCTTTGGTTGGTGTCCCTGAGGCTGCTCTGTTGGTGCAGGAGTTGGATTTGAAATATGAACTGCACTGACAGACTGATGCCTTCTGTTACGATCAGGCTGACCATAAACAGCATTAGATTCTTTCTTCCCAGTGGGAGGCTTCTTTGCAGCACCTGATGAAGAAGTGCCCACTTGGATCTTACCACTCTTAATACCATTCTCTACTCGCTCTCCTGTCATAATCAACTCAGTGAAGCCAGATGATGAGCTTCCAATGAGATGACTGTAAAACGGACCATTCAGTGTACACATGAACATATCAACCAATTCCCTATCAGTCAAAGGGGGTTGAACTCTTCCAGCTAAGTCTCTCCACTTCTGAGCATACTCCTTAAAGCTTTCTTTGGCACCCATAGACATGCTTTGAAGCTGCATGCGAGTGGGGGCTAAGTCAGCATTGTATTGATACTGCTTGTAGAAAGCTTCAGCAAGATCATTCCAATCTCTGACGTTGACACTCTCCAACTGATAATACCACTCCAGCTGAGCTCCAGATAAGCTCTCTTGAAAGAAATGGATCCACAACTTTTTATCAGCAGTGTGGGGTTGGATTCTTCTGACATAAGACCTCAGATGCAATTTGGGACAAGAAACCCCATCATAGACAACAAATGTAGGAACTTTGAAACCAATGGGTATGACTACCCCAGATATCAGACTCAAATCCTCAAAATCCAGCCCAGATGACTTCTGCAACTCCATAGCATCCATCCTATCCACCAGCATCTTAAATTTGTCTTCATTAGGCTCATGGTAGTAGTTAGCCTCAGAATCAGAGTCCCCCATTGTATGGTGGAGACTGCCTACCTCTTGCTCAGATTCTTCAGATTCATAGTCTTCAGCTGGTTCTTTGGTCTTGGCAAGACCTTTGAACCTTCTTCCCATGTTAATCAACCCAGCAGACCTTCTAGTCTTCTTAGTCTTCTTGGCCAGCAGTGCCTTCAATTCATCCTGCCCCTTGGACAGGTTCAAGATCAGCTCTTGGAATTGTGCATTTTGTGCCTGGAGATCCTTAACTGATTGTTCAAGTGCCATTGCTGAAATAAACAGCGAGAAGATGAGAAACCTGTGCACAATTATAAACCTGTGATGCAATGAAATGATATGGGAATGCATATGCAATGTTTTCAAGGACCGCAGGATTTAAATTTGCTTAAACAAACAAAAAGTAACTTTTATTAGTAATAACTTGTTTTGCCTTTAAGGCTTACAGAAATGAAAGTGAAATAAGTACAAAAGATGGGGTTTTAAGTCTCCCATGGACGTTTCCTCTTTGTGTTGAGGTATGAGTTGAGATTTCGTTCCTCGTGAAGTTGCTTTGTGAGCTCTAGGATTCTTGCTTGGCTTGCTTTGTAATGAGCCTCGAAAGTATCCCTTTGCTCCTTCAGTTGGATCCATGATCTCTGCAAGTCTTCCTTATCAGTAGGCATGTCTGGGTGAAGGATGGTATAAGCAGTGTCTCCTTCAGCAACAGGTTCCATGGTAACTGGTAGGATGGCAGGATATGGCATCATGAGAGTCTGAGCACGAGATCGCACCCATCTGAGATAAGCCTCCATAGGAATAGTGTACTTAGGCTCCAGTGTCTTGCTGTCAACCCTGTTTACTTTTCCCCAAGCTCGTATGAATCTCTGACGGTAACCCTGAAGATCGTTGTCGTAATCAAACACAATACTCTGAATCAACATGTCATGTGGGCCATCGCTCCGAGCGTAACCAAACTGTCGTAAAGCTAGAGAGGGGTTGTAGGTGATGCCTCCCCTTATGCCTAGAAGTGGCACATTGGGAAACTCCCCACAGCGGTCAATGATGGTGACATTCTCCATAGATCTGGAGCACCAATGGATGTCTGAGTGAGAAAGTGACATGATCCTCTTGGACCATCTGAACCCTTGCTCATTCTTCATTACTGAGCGAGGAAGGTGAGAAATAAACCACCTAGAAAGCAAAGGTATGCAGCACATCAAAGTTCCTCTTGCCCTTGTAGTACGGGTGTGAAGAGAATGTAGGATGTCTCCAAGCAATGTAGGCACTGGATTGTGACTCAGGAAAATGTTGATGGCATGAACGTCTATGAACTGATCTGGATTGGGGAACAATACTAAGCCATATATCAGCAAGGCTAAGATCTCCTCAAAAGCATCATGGCTCATGGCCTTCAAGAACATTTGAGCTTTATCCACTAATACTTTGGCAAGAATACCCTTAACTCCACTTCTCGTTTCTAGAACAATGTCAGACTTCTTCAGATGTAGAGCTGCAGCAATAACCTCTGGTTTAAGTTCCTTCTCCAAACCTGTGAATGGTTTCTGATCAAGAACAGGGATATCCAGAAGTTTAGAGAACTCCTCCATGGTTGGAACTAGCTGATAGTCAGGAAATGTAAAGCAATGGTGCTTAGGGTCAAAGAACTGAAACAGCACACTCATCATGTCTTCACTGAACCCTGAAGTGACTAGATCCAATAGGTGACCATGTCTCTTGATGAACCGGGAGTGATCAGACACTTGAGAAACCAACTCTTTAAGCTTGGGAGGTATCCCCACAAAGTTGATCCTGATGGTGTTTCTACGAGCAGAAGCCATGACCTGCGACAAAGAACAAAGATAAATCCCTTGGTCCTTGAAATGGTTAGGGAAAATGATATGCTCATGATGCATGATGATGTCATGATGTAATGCTCAATCACAAACATGTGGCACACACAAACAAGTCACACCATAGCCCTAGGTTTAAAGGCTTGCATGAGGTTTAAGGTAAGTACCCTCCCCTGAAGTTAGATGGTTCATCCTGTCCTACAAAAGTAACCAGGTTCTAAGGGATCTCAATATCATTGATCCTTCACAAGGGTGATTGTTCAGAAGGCAACTTACTTGCCAACCAAAACCCTCCAAGTTTAAGATCTCAATGAGCGTAGCATCGAGTGTCAACCAACTTCAGTCTGCACCAAAGCCGGCTACCTCACTACTTTCTAAAGGCCAAGATGAGTTAACTAGGGTTCTAAAAGTCAGTTAATGCATTGACAACATATGGTGGCCTCAATATTATCCTCAACTTGACTTAAGGAATATAAGCACCAACCAAGAAGTCGCACTAACTATGGCCACCAGATCAACCGTATCGATATACGTCGTACAGTTTCCTTGGTCTATTGCCATTTACCTAAGGTACACTAGATCCGGGTTAGGACCTTCCACACATAAGAGCACCCCAACAAAGAAAGTAAAGCAAACAAGGCAAACAATTTAAAGTGATCTTATTTCCTAAGGGTACCCCTCTTAAATAGATCCCCAGCAGAGTCGCCAGTTCTGTAACCCGGTGAACTGACTTTTAAACAATGTTGCGGATAGCAAGAGTCGCCACCGACTTTTATTTTATCCATAAGGAAAGGTTATAAAAGAACAGGAAAGACCTTAGAGAATGTTTTTGGGTCCGGGGGGTAGGTTATGAAAAGGGAAGGTGTTAGCACCCTTTTCATCCATGGTTATCCATGGGCTCTTAGGTACTTAAGCTCACTTTTGAATTGTTTTGAAAGTGTAGTGTGTGAATAAGAATTTTCAGAATAATTAGTAAATAATCCATGTAAGGATGTGTTAAAAACATGTTTGAAAATTTGTTTAAGTGTGAAAAAAAGTTTTGAAATGAGCTTAAGTACTTAAAAGTAACTTTCCCTAATGTTTAAAGGTCTTTCTTATTCTTTTCCTTTCCTTAGTAAGACTATCCCTACTATAATGGAGTAGGTAATCCTTACTTTGGATGTTTAAGGGACATGTAAAGGGGCAATTCAATCTTTGAAGGCAATGGTGGGGTGTAATAAGCATATTAAGGGACTATCATCATTTTTTCCGAAGGGACTCGATTCGTATAGGCAACCAAAAAGGGGCTTTGATGATTTTTATTCGAGGGACTTGCTTTTATACACCCCACTTAACCATTATTTGTAGGCAACTGGAGGGATATCCTTAGAAAGTGAGACGGCGATTTAAAATCGACTTACGTGTGTGAAGTGTTTAAATTAATTATCTTTATTAAAAATTATCTAAATTTATTTTAAATAACAAACATATTAACACTCCCTAATTACTAACCATAATAATAATAATTAAAATAATTATAAAAAATTACAACCGAGAAACAATTACAAAATAATAATAAAAATAGCAAATTTAGGCAATAAATAATAAAATATAAATAATAAAGGGGTTAGTAAATAAAATTAGCAAAAATAATAGTAAACATAATTAAATTATAAATGGGTTAGTAACTCGAAATAATAAATAAGGTTAGAAAAATAAAATATAAATAATAACATGGTTAGTGATAAAAATTAAAAGATTATAATAAGCAATAAATTAATTAATAGAAATCAACAATATAAATAAAAATAATTAACATACATAATTAGGTAATTTTTATATTCTTATAATATTTAAATTATTATAATTACAGAAATTTTAATTATTATGAACATATATTTATAATTTACATACATATTATAAGAAAAAGATAAACTTTCAAATATCATGTTAAAATTTAATTTCTATTAGTTATTATGTTTATAAATTAATTTTAACTATATACAAAAATATATAAATTAAAATATTTCTAAACTTTAAAAGAAAATTAACTTAAATCACAAATGCAAAATTCTATGACAAATTATAATTATATTGGGAATTAATAAAAAAAACAGCATTAAATATTATTTAGAAAAAATATTTTAAGATTGGAAAATTAGGTTTTTTATAGTTTTTTTTTAAGATTTAAGAATTAGGATTTATACAAAAAAATTATTTTTTAATAATCACATGATATTATTTTAATATAACTTATATAAAATAAAATTTTAAATAAAAAAAACAAGAGTTTTATGATATTTTAGAGAATTATTTTTAAGGTTAATTAAACTATATAATATATATACATATTTTAAAACATAAATAATAATATACTAATTATTTTAAACAATTAATTTAAACATGAAAATAAAAAGAAAAGAATAAGAAAAGGAACCTGGTGGGGCTGGGGTTTGAACCCAGTCCCCTATGCTTGCTTTCAAGAGAGACTACCACTGGGCCATTGGGTGCGCAGGCAAGAGAGGAGAGCAAGAGATTTGTTTTATTCTTTGTTTTGAGAAATCCAGAAAAATATCAAAAACAAAAGGCTTGGGGGAGTTTCGTACCCAGGACCTTATGGATGTGCGTATGCGCGTCTTACCGCCTGGCTGGGAGAGCCTACCTGCTAGTCCAACAACTACAACAAATAATATATGAAGAATATGATTTAAGTGAGAAAATGTCAAAAAAAAATGCTGGAGGTGGGATTCGATCCCCTCCCTTCTTATCAAACACAAGCGTACTTTTCCACCAGGCCAGACAACATCATCTGAAATAATATAGAAATAAAATCATAAAATATTATGTTAATATTTTGAATTTCCAGATGCGCGCCACCTGCATCTTCTTCCTCAAAATACCTGCGATTTTTGCTGTAAATTTAGCTATGAAATTTCCTGCGAAATTACAAATATAAGAACCTACGAAAATTGGATTATCACTAAAACAGTAAAATTTCTCAAAATTAATGGCTGTTTCATGATCCCCAGGGTTCACTTGGTTGTTCTATGTTCTTATAATTTGTTTATATTAGGTTTAATGTAAAGCCCTCATATCATAGCCGAAACCCTAGCCATGGTGACTTCTCCAATCTGCATCGAAACTTCAATTAAACTATCCAGGATCAATCAAAAGCTTCATACAAACACAAAACAATGATCACAAGACATTAAAATCCACTCAATATGCGAAATCGAAAAATTGAAATATGAAGAACATTATGAATTCGGGTTGTGCTATATGTGGTGTTTCAAATGCAAATGATCACTGAGAATGATTCAATGATGTCTTAGAAACGTGTCTACACCTTCAAATTGATTCAAAAGGGCTTGAATCTCCAAATCCGAATTTCAACTTTTGAAGAATTTTTGTGTTCTTGTTCTTACCTCTTGGCTGCTCCAATTCGTGCCTTAGCATTAGGTTTATGTTATGTATATATATGGGGTTGATTTAGGTCAGAAAAACCATTTGGTTGTGTGAAGATTTGATCCAAAAAAGATTCATAAAGATCATTGTGTAACTTTCAAATATTTGATCATAATGCCTTACTATTTTGGGAGGGATCTCATGATTTCCTTCTCTTTTGACTCCAATCACCATTTATGATTTTTTAAATCCAATCACAAAAATATCCTTTCATGTTTAATATTTTTTTTTTTAAATTTAAAATGATTTAAAATGTAATAAATCATAATAAATTAATAAAATAAAATAAAAAATATGAGAATATCATGAAAATTTCGTGCATGGCATTATGAAGTGGATTGGGTCACAAATTGAATGGCCCATTTGAAAAGAAATGATTTTGAACCTCCTTTTTCAACATAAACCTTCACAAAATTGTCCAACTTTGCAAGGGCACATCTCCCTCAATTTTAAAGGTATGAGGATGTTCTTGGACTTTTTGGAAAGCTTGAAGAGTCCTCTAAACAACCCCATTGGTTTCAGGTCCATATCATTTACCAATCTCAAGTTATGCCCTTTGGAAGTTGTTGACTTTTTGTTGACTTTTGAAATGACCTATAATGTCTTAGATCATATCTTTCAAATGAAGCATTTTTGGGCTTAACCTTCAACATCAAAGTTGTAGAGAATTCAATTTCCTTCAAAATGAGCTTTGGATGGAGACTTGGTGATGAAGTATGTGAAAGTTATGCCTGGTCAAAGTTCAGTTGACTTTTACTGAGGAAACCCTAATTTAGAAACTCCTGATTATTGATGATCTGGAATCTCCTTGATGAATCATGATTAACCCTTGATCAAATGATGAATTTTACTTCATATACTTGATGTTGGCAAAAAATCATGAAGTTTGACTTTGGTTTGACCACAGTTGACCTCAGTTTGACTTTTTAACTGCACTGACTGATTTTGACTCATCTGATCATCTGACTGAGCAAACTTTTGAGAAAAGTCTTGAAACTTGTCATGGGGGTTCTTATATACATATAAGATGTTATGAAACTCACTTGAGGTATTGGAAGTCCATTTAGCCTGATTAAAGTCAAAACCCTAGTTTTGGATGCACTGCTTAGGAGGTGCATTGTCTGAGGGAATTGTCAACTCCTTTGACCAATTGTGAACTTTGTGAACCTTGTGAATCTTCATAAAGTGTCTTGTGATACTCATGGGAGGTATTGTGAAGCTTGTGAACCTTGTGAACCTCATGAAGTGGCTTTGTAGACCTCATGACCCTCAGGAAAGCTTTGTAAACATTGTGAAACTTGTGAACCTTGTGAACCTTCAAGAAGTAACTTGTGAACTTCATGAACTTCATGAAAGGTCTTGTAAATGTTGAGAAGCTTGTGAACCTTGTGAACCTTCATAAAGTAACTTGTAGACTTTATGAACCTCATGAAAGGTTATAGAAAGCATTAAAGAACTTGTGAACCTTGTGAACCTTCATAAAGCAACTTGTGGGCTTCATGAACCTCATGAAAGGTTATATAAGCATTGAGAAACTTGTGAACCTTGTGAACCTTCAAGAAGTGACTTGTAGACCTCCTGAACCTCATGAAAGGTTATGCAAGTGTTGGAAAACTTGTGAACCTTGTGAACCTTCTTAGAACACAAAGTCTTGTATTGTGAGGGCAAATTTTGGGGTGCAACAGCAGCAAGGTAATCACACAAAACACTTCCTTTGATAGACTTCTGGGTTACATATTGGATGTCATATTCAGATAACAACATGTGCCAATGGGCAAGTCTTCCGGTTAGAGCTGGCTTCTCAAAAATTTACTTTATTGGATCCATTTTCGAAATCAACAAAGTAGTGTGACAAATCATATACTGTCGGAGGCATCTGGAAGTCCATGCTAAAGCACAACAAGTCTTCTCTAGAAGTGAATATCTGTTTCACAATCTGTAAACTTATTGCTTAAGTAATAAATGGCATGTTCCTTTAGACCAGTTTCATCCTGTTGGCCTAATACATAACCCATAGATCCTTCAAGTACAGTCAGATACATGAAGAGAGGCTTCCCTGGAGTAGGTGGAATAAGGATAGGAGGTTCTTGTAGATAACCCTTAATCTTCTCAAAAGCCTATTGACAATCGGAATTCCATTTAATTGCTTGATCCTTTCGAAGAAACTTGAATATGGGCTCAGACGTAGCCGTCATGTTAGAGATAAATCTAGAGATGTAGTTCAATCTTCCAAGGAAACCTCTGACTTGCTTTTCTATTTTTGGAGCTGGCATTTCTTGAATTGCTCTAACCTTGTCCGGATCCACTTCAATTCCTTGCTGACTAACAATAAAACCAAGTAATATCCCTGATCGGACACCAAAGGTACACTTAGCTGGATTCAAACGCAATTGGAACTTCCTGAGGCGCTCAAATAACTTCAGAAGGTGATTCAAATGATCTTCCTCACTCCATGATTTGTAAATCATATCATCCACGTAAACCTCTATCTCTTTATGCATCATATCATGGAAAAGGGTGACCATTGCCCTCTGATAGGTGGCTCCTGCATTTATGAGACCAAATGGCATAACCTTGTAAAAATAAGTGCCCCATGGTGTGATGAATGTGGTCTTTTCCATATCATCAAGATCCATCTTGATCTGGTTGTATCCTGAAATCCCATCCATGAAGGAGAAAACAATAAACTTAGCAGTGTTGCCAACCAAAGTATCAATATGCGGAAGAGGGAAATCGTCCTCTGGACTAGCTTTGTTCAAATCCCTATAGTCCACGCACATTCTAACCTTACCATCCTTTTTAGGGACTGGCACAATATTCGCTACCCACTCAGGGTACTTCGCGACTGCGAGGAATCTTGCATCAAACTGTCTTTTGACCTCTTCTCGAATCTTCAAAGCCATGTTCGGTCTTGTTCTTCGGAGCTTTTGCTTTACTGGCGGACAATCTGGTCGAAGAGGCAACTTGTGGACCACTATGTCTGTCTCTAAACTGGGCATATCCTGATACGACCATGCAAACACATCCACATACTCTTGAAGAAGCTTGACCAATCTTTCTCTGACATCTGCCCCAAGTGTTGTACCAATCTTGACTTCTTTCTTGTCTCCATTGGTGCCAAGGTTGATGATCTCTACCTGCTCTTTATGTGGCTGAAGATCTGTATACTCATACTCAACCAATCTTGCCAGTTCCTCGGGAACATCACAATCTTCCTCACTTTCATCTTCCGCTTGGTAGATGGGTAAATCAAAGTTAGGAGAGAATGTAGAGTCATTGGATTCAACAGGGTTTTCATTTATTCTGCATATGTGAATGATTTTCTTTTATTAAAAGTGAGAAAAAAACAGAGAGATGCAAGAATGTTTTTTTTGGTTTTGAAAGATTGCCATTTTTGTTTAAAAGTGAAAGGAGAAAAAGCAGTAAATGAACAAAACAAGAATTTAACAAAATGCCTTCATTGATAAATAACTTTAAAAATGAGAAGGGGCCCTACAAAATGATCCCATAGCCTTGGACAGAGCTAGGGAACTTTGAAACCACTTAAAGAAAAACAACAAATTACGTTGACAATGAAAAAATCTATGGGATCTCAACTGCCTCCCAATTGCCCAAAGCTGCTTCACACTGATACACCAAATGATTCACATCTTCAGAATCTCCAGCAATTGCATTGACTTGATAACCAGCACTGGAAAACACCTCTTGAATGGTCTTTGGACGTCCTTTAGTGGAGGTTGATGCTCCTTCCTTCACATGAGTCGGTTTGTAATCCAACCCGTAACGATCCAACTTCAGCTTGACTTCAATAACATCACCCCAACCTCTGTGGCTTCCTTCTTCAATGGTGGAAATAGTACTCTTCAGCGATGTAAATGATGGGACACCCTTCCCTTTTGGTTCCTCTACTTCCATAAGGACAACATTGACTATCTCAAGAGCTTGGAAAGAAGTTTCAAAGCATCTTCATCAGCCTCAATATAGCTAAAGGAGGAAAGGTTGCTAACCATGAGATCTTTTTCCCCAGACAAGGTTACCAGCTTATTGTCAACCACAAACTTCATCTTCTGATGTAGAGTAGAAGTGACTGCCCCAGCGGTATGAATCCATGACCTTCCCAGCAAACAACTGTAATTAAGGTTAATGTCCATAACCTGAAACGTGACTTTGAACACCTGTGGTCCAATCAAGATTGGCAAGTCCACATCTCCAATAATAGTCCTCCTTGACCCATGAAAAGCTTTTATAATCAGTGCACTGCGCCTCATCTCTTCCCCCTGGTATGATAACTTAGCAAGTGTCCTTTTCGGCAAAACCTTCAATGAAGATCCAGTATCCATAAGGACTCTTTCTAAAGTGTCTTCTTGGCATCTCACTGATATATGAAGAGCACGGTTATGGTCTTGGCCATATTTTGGAAGATCTTCCATACTGAAACTGAGATTATTGCACACAGTGATATTGGCAATGACTCAATCAAACTGATTCACGGTTATATCATGCGTAACATGTGCTTGAGCTAACAACTTCTGGAGAGCGCTTCGGTGAGCCGACGAATGCATATGAAACAACAAGATAGATATTTTGGAAGGTGTTTGATGTAGCTGATCAATAACCTTGTAGTCACTCTTCTTAATGATTCTGAGAAATTATGCATCTTCCTCTTCCAAGACCACTCCTTTATCTTTTTTGGCAACAACGAGAATGACTTCTTTAGGTGGAATCAGTGGATCTGTATTGACTTGCTGAGTATAAACACGACCACTATGAGTTATTCGACTTGCACCGGCTATGTCAGCACTATCCACTTTCAAACTTTCCTTCTGACCAGTCTGCTTAGTCTTCTGATGAACCTCCGTTGTATCATACTTCCATGGAACTGCTCTGGTATTCTCACAATGGAAATGATTACTCCTTTGCACAATCCCTAGCTCTGGTAAATTAAAAATTGGCACTACAGATTTCAGAATATTGAAGATGGGTTGAACTCTTGAAGATTCAAGTATGTTCAACACTGGTGCTACGGTAGAATTAGACTCAGGAAAATTGTAGATAGGTTCAATCATTGCCACTTCATTCTTCTTAATACGACCACTTACTTCTAAGATACCCTAATTGATCAAAACTTGAACATCTTTCAAAACCAGTGCACACCCTTTTAGACTACCAACACAATCTTCACAATTCTTATGACAACTTTTCAGTATACCCGCCCCCACTAATTTTGCATGGAAGTCACTAAGCGGGGTCTTGATCTCAGTAGCATCAAAAATCAAATCCTTGTCAGACTCATCAATAATGGCATTTATGGACCCGTTTTTGGGCAAAGGATTATCTTTAACATTCGGACCAACATTTCTGAATGACAGAATGTTCTTCTCCATCAAATACTTCACAACATACTTCAAGGCATAACAACCTTCCAAATCGTGTCCTGGAGCACCTTCTTGGAATAAACAGTGGGCGTTTGGGTTGTAATTTGGTGGAAGTGGATCTGGTGGAGGACCTAAAGGCCTTGGAGTAACCAAACCTTTCTTCAGCAGTGAAGGATATAATTCAGTATAGGTCATAGGGATCCGAGGATTAGGAGGCCTTCCTCCTGGTCTTCTGTTCTGAAAGTTGGGATGCTGATGAGGAGCTGGAGTCCTCTGTTGATAGGCTGAAGCATTGGGTGTTTGTTGATAACCTGGAGTGTTGAGCACTGGTTGATAGGCTGAACCTGCCGGAACTGTTTGTTCATACATCGGTACTGCTTGAGTTGGCTGATACATTGGAATCTGTTGATTATATGATGGTTGAACTGCCGCTACATATGGATGTTGAACATACTATGGTGGATGAACATACTGTCGTTGAGCCACAAATGGAGGCCTCTGCCAAAGCTGATTTCTCCTTCGAATCGCCATCACTGCATTTGTTTCGCCTTCTTTCTTTTTGTGGAAATTGCCAGTAAACTTTTTAGCATTGCTCCCATTGTTGTTGCTCGAGCTGTTGGATGAACCACTCATCTTACCATTCTTCAGAGAAAGTTCAACCTTGATTCCCACAACCACAAGATCAGAGAAACTAGCAGTTATGCTCCCCACCATACTCTCATAGAATTATGGTCGTACAGTGTCAAAAAACCAGTTAGCTAATTCTTTTTCTGTTAACGGGGGCTATACTTGAGAAGCGGTCCCTCTCCACCTTTGAGTATATTCTTTAAGAGATTCAGAATCTCTCTGGGACATGCTCAGAAGCTGCCTCCTGTCGGGGGCAAGGTCCATATTGTACTTGTATTGTTGAATGAAGGCGTCAGTCAGGTCTTGGAAACAATGAATTTTTGATTGATCTAGCGTCAGGTAGCACTTGGAGGAAATTCCTTTCAGACTATCCTGGAAGCAATGGATTATCAGTTTGTCATTGTCAACTTGTGCTGCCATTTTCAGATAGTACATTAAAATATGACTTTTAGAACACGTTGCTCCTTCATACATATCAAAGGTGGGTGTCTTGAACTTGGGATGTATCACTAGTCCAGACACAAGACACATTTCCCTGGCAGTAGCACCAAAGAATTGGTCACCTTCAACCGCTCGCAACCTTTTCTCAATAGTATCCAAATTCTCTCGCAGCCTCTCGTGTCTCTCATCATCGTCTTCAGACATGTCTGATACATCATATACATGATGAGGGTCGTGAAAATACGGTTGAACACGGGTATGCACACCATCTGGTGTAAAATTAGGAACCACATGGTTCACCTCAGTAGTCAAAGGAACAGTTTGTTGAGTGGTATATCCTTGAGGAGGAGGCACAAAACCTTGAGAAGGAAGTACAAATCCTTGGGGAGGAGGTACAAACTCGTGAGGAAGCCCAAAAGGAGGCCAGGTTTCAGGAATAGTGACCGATGGTGAAGGATCAGTCGTCGGAGTGACAATCTCAGAAACCACAGTCAGTTGGGTATCCATCTTTGCTCGAATGACTTGTAGAATTTCCATAATCTGACCCACATTTCCGCGAAGATCAGTAAGCTTTTCATTAACTTTGTCCATCTCTGGGTCTCTTTCAGACATCTTCTTCATAGCCTGAGCTCGAGTGGAGTATTTGCGTGAGATCCTCAGTGTGACAGCTAGAAAGGAGGTGACGGGAATGAGTTTATTTGACAAATGCAAATGCGGTGATGCACACATGAGTAGAAAACATGAAAATGTTTCAAGGAACATAAGAAATCATTGCAAACACCGAAATGGACAAAACTTTTCTTTTTTTGAAAAAGTATTATATTGAAGTCCATTCATGGTAAAATTAAGATATTTTCAATAGACATTTATTTGTTCCTTGAAGACCTTATTAAAATGATGCGTATGATGCAGGGATGCTTGGATGCAAGGTGTCACAAGTGAATCCGAAACCTTCTTAATAGGTAGACTGTAAGAGATTGGTTCTACATTCTCTACCCATAAAACCCACTCACATGATGGTTTCTACGGTGGTGGTATTAGGATACTCAAGGTCACATACGTTTATCGTACTAACGCCCCGCCGCAGGCTAGCTGAATTATGACGATAATAACGATAAGGTCTACCTTGAGTAGCGTTCTCATGTTAGGCCCTCAAGAGGTGAGCCCTTGGAGACTAACACTACACAACAATCAAAATAGAAACTGGTTTTTAATAGTGGATCCCAGAATCACAACCCTTTCATGGATCAAGTCACACGACAGGCTAGTTGCGTTATGACAAGATCTACGAATAGGTCTACTATCTGGGGGGCTTTCATGCTATGCCCTCAAGAAGCGAGTTCTTTGAGACTAACACTAATAACTACCAATTCTAACCTAGGTGTTCCCTCTTCTTTTTCCAAACCTCAGCATTTACTTATGATATAATCCCAAGATCCCACAAACAAGTATAATAATGAGCAATAAGAGAAAGAGATAAAAGAGCAAATAAACAAACATAAATAACAAACATAGGGAAGACAAACAAGACAAGATCAACAATTAAATGCACATTTAGCTAAGTTAGGCTCGACTCTTTCTAGCATGGAGCCCTCCCCAACAAAGTCGCCAGCTGTCGTATCTCGAAAAATATGATCCTCGCGATGGACGCGGAAAAAACAACAGAGTCACCACCTATTTCTATCTATTTTAACTAAAGAAAAGGGAGATATAGATACAACCTAATAAGGATAAGAAATGGTCAACGAAACCAAATTCTAAGTTCAAAAGTCGGTTATGCAAGGGAAGGTATGAACACCCCTCACGTCCGTTGTACTCAACGGGAACCTCTTAGTTGTCGCTCCCGGGATTTTCATCCTAGTACAAACGCGAAAGTGGCGCGGAAAAGGTAGAGTCGCCAGCCAGACATTTTTATCCCGAAAGAATGGGAAAGGTAATGTTGCACAAACCTAAGGAAGAAGGAAAAGGACGAGGCCTTGCGAACCAAAGATCTGGATACGGAAGTCGGTTACGAATTGAGAAGGTATTAGCACCCCAATCCGTCCGCCGTACCCGACGGGATCCACGCTTATAAGACTGTTTTCAAAGGGTGAGAAATAATATGCTGTTTAACTGAAAGAATAACTATCTGGAATGAAATGGAAATGAGAAAAGAAATGGAATTAACAAATGGGAATAAAGGGGAAAAATGTAGGGAAAATAAAGATTGTGCTCGAATGGGCCCTACCCCACTGCCTACGTACCTCATCGGGATAAATGAGGATCAGAGACGCCGTAGTTCGTCTAACCAAGGCTTACACTCGTTTGTGGTTTTTAGGATGACGTTGCCATAGCTCTAGCTCAAGTGTTACCGGCTCTGGCTCGAGGGTGTTTACCGTGTCGCTGTTTGAACTGTCGAGACAAGTCATGTTCGTCCGCAAAGAGTATGAGATGAGAAAAGAAGACGTGACTCCTTGGTTTGTTGTCTTTTAGAAGAAATGTTTTGAATTTGTGTTTGTTGAATGTACAACACTAAAGACTATGACACAGGAGCGAATACTTTCCAAGATCGCCCCCAATGGAACGTTTGTAAAGCATCCTAGAAGAGTGAAGGAGACCTCCACTAGTCATTTCCCGTGTAGCTTAAGGCTCGTGGCGCATTGTACACCTTTTCCTTTATTAAGTGTTTTTGATTTTCTTTAAAGATGAGAAGAGACTCAAGTTATAAAAGGTAAACATTCTAAGGGAAACTAGACTTACCCTAAATCAGTTGAATTCATGGATAACCTATGGTTAGTGAGGTTTGCAATTAAATCTACCTAAGAGATATAAGACTAAACATGCAAGTAAAAGAAGTCAATAATGAGCAATAGGGTCCTCCTAAGTCATGATAGGTAAAAACATATATGAAATGTAAATGGGATGAAACAATGGATCGGGTGGGTCGGTTGCGTGGTGCTGAGACGCACGACTTATGGTGTGAAACATACAAGGCTTGCCTTTGGTTGAATGGAGTGGAACGACGGTGATCGAGGAACCCTATAGTTACATGCAACTTTATTTATTTATTTGAAAATATACTCGACGTTGGATCGAATACTTTATTTGTTTTTGGAAATTTGGTTTTCTATCGATTCGTTTTATCTTTTCTAACCTAGTTATAGAAACTATACAAGCATACAAGTTCTAAGCTATTACATCATAAAGCATACAAACATAATTGATACACAAAAATATCCAAGTCCAATAGCCAATCCTTGATAACATACCTTGCACAAAAAATAAATAGTTAGTGAATGATATGAACCATGGATATGCACAATATGATGGAAATGAATTAAAATGCCAAAAATATTAAAAGTCATGAGAAAAATATGAAATTAAATTCCTAAGGTCTTAAACCTGATTATAGCATTGTGTAAAAAAATCTCTAAAAAATTCTCATTCTAACTAAGGCAAATGGTCACCTAATTCTATGTAAAGTTCCATCATAAATTTACACAAATTACACTATTAAAACAGTAGAAAAAATGTCCTAAAAAATACACAAAAAAATATTATAGGTACTTCTATCTGTCCTTTAATCATGGCAAAAAGAATGGGTCAAAAATATTGTGGGAAGTGGCAGAAAGAAATTGTACAAATTTATGCGTCTAAGTGGAAATTCAATGGAAAATCAATTAAATGAAAATTCGAAATTAAATTGAAAAATGATTAAATTCAGAAAGTAAAAATTGGTAATGTTTCTAAAATGTCTTAATATTCTAATATAATTTTGGTGGATTTTTATTATTCTTTTCTATATTTTTTTATGAATTATATTTGAAGCTATATGAAATAGAAATTTATAAAAATAGAAGAATAGAAAGGGGGTAAGAATAGAAATGTTCTTAAGTTAAAATGACTGCTGGGCCCAAAGCAGGGGGTCTCAATAGCGTTTTGCAGGGCCCAACGCACAGGGAGTGAGGCTGGGGTGCAAATAGAAACGTTTTTAAGTTAAGAATGAAATTGGGCCCAGAATGGGGGGTGCAAATATCAGATTCGCAAAGCCCAATCAGCATAGAAAAAATAAAGTCAAAGATGGCGGTGGAAGATTAATGTGATTGACTCATACTTATCTTTAATAATTCATATTAACTTATTTTAACTCCCATTAAATCTTAATAATGTTGCTATTAATTAACTTAATGAATTAACAATTATAAAAAACAAAAAATAGAAGAAGAACAATAAAGGATTAAGACAGTACAACAAAACCCTAGCCCCCCTCTTCTTCAACCTCGCCTCCCCCCAAATTGAAACCCTACACCGCCGTCATCACCTCCTTCTTCTCCCAAAATAAACCCTAGCCGCCGCTAACACCTTCCAACCGAAGTAAAACGAATGAAACCCTTTCTCCTAATTGAATTTGGGCGGTGGGCTTTACCTTCTTTTATGAGATCAATTTCATCAAAATTAAAACCACAGAACTCAAACAAACATGGCTCTGCGCGTTCCACCTTCTTCTGTTGCAAACCCTAATCCATTGGAGAGACGGCGGCTGGTGGTGGCGCCGTCGTTCTCTCCGACGACCAATACTCTATCAGCTCAAAAGTCTCTTAACACGTCCTCCACCTAATTCCTTACTCGTCTTGAATCAGAAGTCGCTTTCTTCAAATTCATCCTCACGCGTTCGGATCGGTTATAAATAAGGATTGAAATATTTAAACAGTACGATGAACAACGGAATCTTACGAGTTCGCATCAAATTCACTCACTTGGTAAACGATAACAACAAGAGCCAATCCAGGTATGAGTTGCGTTCTTGTTCTCTATCAGATTTCGTAATTTCGTCTTCTGCTCCGTGACTTTTGTTTCGTTTTGACTTGGTTCGTTGTTGTTTTGTTGGTGTAGCTAATCGCGAATGAATGAGGAATTAAAGGGGATTATTGATGAACTGAATCTGAGCTTCTGTCGTTGGATTGATGTTCAATGACGTATTGTGGAGGAAGATTGGAGTACAGTGATGGATCCTGATGAAGATGATAGCCACAAATCTTGGTACGAATGTGTGAGGTTGTAGAAAGCTCTACCTTGATGAGAGAGGAGTGATGATTCTTGATGCTGATTAGAGAACGTCGAAGAAGACGTTTGAGCGATGGTGGGGCTGATGATTCGTATTGTTGATGCCTCGATGTCTTTTTTGTATTCTGCGGGTATTGATGAATCTGAACAATGAAATTTGACTATGGTGGATAGAAGTTTCTCGACGATTGACACGATAAACCTCTCAGGTGATTTCGATTTGATCTCCTCCTTTATGAAACTCCTCTTTGCTTTTCTTGAATTTCTTCTATTTTCTTTTTCTGTGAATCTGAGCTTTGTTGGATTTTCTATGTACTGGTTGTTTGCTCAGAGCAATGGTTGGTAATGGTGGTGATCTGTAATCTGTTTTGAAGAAGGTTAGAGGTTGATGTGTGCTGAAGTATGGATAGCGGGATTTCAGAGTTGCGGAATCGCTTCGATTTGAAGATGACGAAGAAGAAGGGTTGACGAATGGAAGAAAAAGATTCGGATGAAGGTATGGAGGAGTAGGTGAAGAAGTGTGAAGATGGAGAATTGAGAGAGATGAAGAATGTGAGATTGAAGAAGAAGAATGAAACAGAATGATAAATTTGAGGAAGGAAATCGAAGATTCAACCCCCAAAACCTGCAGCAAGTTTCTGGTTTTATAGAAGATAGATTGAAGGAGCTCAATGGGAATTTCAGGTAAAAAATGGTTACGAATTCTGTTATCCTTTCTGTTAGTTTGTTAGAGCTCTAACTGAATTCGGTTATGGACTTTTCAGATCAATTGAATTTTGAAGTTCTACATTTTCCTTTCTATAATATTTTGAGATTTTTTCTGGTGAAAAGTGTGCTGTAACTGACTGACTTAGTTTATTTTACTGTATGTTGCTGCGGAGAGCTTGAAGTCGTCGCTTCCTCCATTCGAAGCTGTGAGAGAGAGATTATAGTATGTTGGAGTGACGTGGGAAATCGATGATAGAGTCTTCGGGAGATTGAAGACGATGTTCCTTGAAACTGTTGACAATTCAGTATGCGGAGTAGCTTCGAGTTGACGAAGTTTACCATTTTTGTGTTAATTTCATTAAAGATTCATGCTGTCATCATTCTGTTGTAAAATCATTTTTTGTATTATAGATTCCTTTTCGGTTTGCCTACTGAATTTTTGTAACATATTCCCCTTTTTGAAACTGATCATATTATGGACCTGATATTACTTATCCATTTACACTGCAATGCCATTATGAACCTTCCATTTAGAATATATAATCCTCAAATAATCTACAAATAATCTGATAATCTTCACTTAGTGAATGGAACACCACCAAGGACAATGTATTTACAATATTATTTGAATGCAACCCGACAACCCGACAACTTGTAGGTGGTTAAAGGAAATATACTCGTGAAATGAATTCAATTTCAAACAAGACATACCATTTCCAAAAGTTAATAAAAGCAGCTTATAAAAACTTAGAAACTCCGCGCCAATCTTAATTTTCCCATAACAACAGTGTAGAATTTGCACCTTGAATTCCAAACTGACCCATTTGAACTTTGTGTTTTTTCTCTTTTTTAAACTATTTTGGATTTGCAACTTAACTTGGTACCCTTTCCAACATCTTAAATTCAAATCCAATTTCGGATCCATATTAAACTTAAATTCTTCATGAAACTTCAACTACAATTCCAACTCTTGCGTCACGCAGCAAACAACGTCTTGACTTCCCTATGAATCCATAACGAGATCTCTTATGCCACGAATACCAAAATGCCTTTGTTATAATCCCTAAAATCTCGAATGACTAGTTTCCACAATCTCAACCACAAGGAAATAGCTTGATATTAAAGTCATAATCCAATAATCCTCGTTTGAAGAACCATGGGCGAAAATCCTAATATTGTAGGAAAATCAATGAAAAAGACTTTTCATGTTGAGAAGAAACACTAATTCCACCCCTACACCCTAAAATGAAACCTCGATCCTATGAGAGATGCAGATAACCGAACTCTGATTCAAAACCTTGGTGATATTTTCAGAAGAGCAACTATAGCAACTTGAGGAAGAAGAAATCCATGATAATCATTCTTCACAACTCTAATCTCTCACTTCATTGCTTGAGGAAGAAAAGGAGAATCCAGTTTTATTGAATATACCTCAACCATTGTGAAACCCTGATCTGCCAAGTCACGGATCCTCTAAATAAGAAAATTCATACTGCAATAATCATACTTCGATCTCCTGCTTTAGAAGCTTGGTGCTAAGGAATGAATGCTAGTGTTTTTGTCATAATGGAGGGTGCTGACGAATGCAAGGATAAGCCAGCTAAGGTAATAAATATGAGGGCAAATTTTAGGGTGTTACAGCTGCCCCTATTCAATCACTGTAGACTTGAATGGATGATAGCAGTTACTCTCAGACGTTTGAAGTATGCAGGGATTGAATACCAGAAACAACCAGAAAATTTGCACTCTGTGACAGAAGAACAGGGAAATAAACTCAATCGAACGAACTCTGCTTGGATATAATTATGATGTGAAGAAAAGTAAAAATGGGATGCCTTTTGAATGATGCCAGAAGGCTACTGGCCTACCACACTGTGGGTGGACTTGTGATATGATGCCATCCTGAGGATGGACTTTCGCCAATCTGCGGTTGGACTTCAAAATACATTGCCACACTGCGGGTGGACTTTGGAAACTGCCACGTTGTGGGTGGACTTTGATAGGCTGCAACAATGCCTTAGTGAAGTATCGTTGGATGGAGTTAGACGAATAACGACTTGCCACGCTGTGGGTGGACTTTGATCAACTTGTGGTAGAATTTTAAGATACTTTGCCACCCTGAGGATGGACTTTTGCCAATCTGCGGTTGGACTTCAGATACTTTACCACATTGCGGGTGGATTGCTGGATAATTTGCCACACTGCGGGTGGACTTTAAAGGTTTGCCACACTGCGGGTGGACTTCTGCTCGCTGTGGGAGACTTTTGAAATTTGCCACACTGCGGGTGGACTTTGGAAATTGCCACGCTGCGGGTGGACTTCTGCTCACTACGGGAGACTTTTGAAATTTGCCACACTGCGGGTGGACTTTGGAAATTGCCACGCTGTGGGTGGACTTTGGAAATTGCCACGCTACGGGTGGACTTCTGCTCACTACGGGAGACTTTTGAAATTTGCCACACTGCGGGTGGACTTTGGAAATTGCCACGCTGTGGGTGGACTTTGGAAATTGCCACGCTACGGGTGGACTTTGGAAATTGCCACGCTGCGGGTGGACTTGTGATATGATGCCACCCTGAGGATGGACTTTCGCCAATCTGCGGTTGGACTTCAAAATACATTGCCACACTGCGGGTGGACTTTGGAAACTGCCACGCTGTGGGTGGACTTTGAAGCTTGCCACCCGAAGATGGACTTTGGCCAGTCTGCGGCTGGACTTTTGCTCACTACGGGAGACTTTTGCCCACTACGGGGGACTTTAGAGATTTGCCACACTGCGGGTGGACTTTTGCTCACTACGGGAGACTTTTGCTCACTACGGGAGACTTTTGCCCACTACAGGGGACTTTAGAGATTTGCCACACTGCGGGTGGACTTTTGAAGCTTGCCACCCGAAGATGGACTTTGGCTAGTCTGCGGCTGGACTTTTGCTCACTACGGGAGACTTTTGCCCACTACGGGGGACTTTAGAGATTTGCCACACTGCGGGTGGACTTTTGCTCACTACGGGAGACTTTTGCCCACTACGGGGGACTTTAGAGATTTGCCACACTGCGGGTGGACTTTTGCTCACTACGGGAGACTTTTGCTCACTACGGGAGACTTTTGCCCACTACGGGGGACTTTAGAGATTTGCCACACTGCGGGTGGACTTTTGCTCACTACGGGAGACTTTTGCTCACTACGGGAGACTTTTGCCCACTACGGGGGACTTTAGAGATTTGCCACACTGCGGGTGGACTTTTGCTCACTACGGGAGACTTTTGCTCACTACGGGAGACTTTTGCCCACTACAGGGGACTTTAGAGATTTGCCACACTGCGGGTGGACTTTTGAAGCTTGCCACCCGAAGATGGACTTTGGCTAGTCTGCGGCTGGACTTTTGCTCACTACGGGAGACTTTTGCCCACTACGGGGGACTTTAGAGATTTGCCACACTGCGGGTGGACTTTTGCTCACTACGGGAGACTTTTGCCCACTACGGGGGACTTTAGAGATTTGCCACACTGCGGGTGGACTTTTGCTCACTACGGGAGACTTTTGCTCACTACGGGAGACTTTTGCCCACTACGGGGGACTTTAGAGATTTGCCACACTGCGGGTGGACTTTTGCTCACTACGGGAGACTTTTGCTCACTACGGGAGACTTTTGCCCACTACGGGGGACTTTAGAGATTTGCCACACTGCGGGTGGACTTTTGCTCACTACGGGAGACTTTTGCTCACTACGGGAGACTTTTGCCCACTACGGGGGACTTTAGAGATTTGCCACACTGCGGGTGGACTTTTGAAGCTTGCCACCCGAAGATGGACTTTGGCCAGTCTGCGGCTGGACTTTTGAAATTTGCCACCCGAAGATGGACTTTGGTCAGTCTGCGGCTGGACTTTGAAATCTGCCACCCGAAGATGGACTTTGTCCAGTCTGCGGCTGGACTTTGAAATCTGTTGAATTGCATGGTATGTTGCCCCATGACACTGGGGATATTATGTCTTGAGTATCGTTAATAAACTGATGAAAGAAATTCCTGACGCGGAAGTAATAAGTCCCTGCTAACTCTGTGGGGAAACACAATGATCGCGTATTTGATCCCAAGAAGTCCTGTGGGGATAACATCTCTGTCGGAGAGGAGCGTGAATAATTCATCTGTCCCGAATTATCACCTTTGCCAAAAATAAATTGGACTTTTAGATTTGAGGACTGTGCCAGGGGATACCTCAACTATTGGGGATTATCCATTCTTATGGAGCTGCCGGGGAGGAGAATGATTTATCTGAAATCTTCTAGGGGAATAGGAGTTGCCTTGGATCAGTTGAGGAACCGAGATCGAGGAAACCATCTGAAAGAAAAACTGCTGACTTTAGTGAGGAATACTTCCATTTGCCTGTTGGAGATGACAACACCGAGACACGTCCTGCTGAGGAGGAAAGATTTCAAGTTGTCTCGTGTTGGGGATTAGTTGCTTCTGTATGGACTTTACCTCAAGAGGATTTTACAAAAGACTTGGCGTCTTTAAACTCTTAGATATCATAACGACTGCATGAACCAGTGTAATAATCTTGCTGGGGAGGTAACCATTGCCAATGCGGATGAGTTTGTATCTGTCAGAAGTGCTGAACGAGATAGTTGACTTGACAAGTAACCACGGTATTCTAAACTCCGGGTAAATGCTTCCGATCCTCTGTCTTCGGGAAAGAATGAACTTTCGTACTATTAGGGTGGCCTGCCCCAGTACGAGTATTTGAATAGATTTGCACCTGAGTGACTGATCTTCGATCTTGGAGAGATTTGAATCTCGAGGTGATTGCCCCAATTTGACTGAAATTTGAAGAGATTGCTCCACGTAACTGCCCCGGATTGGCTCAGTACTCTAATTTTGAAGAGATTGCTCGACGTGACGGCCCCGGATTGGCTGGCTCTTACCGTGACTAATTGGGAAAGTCCCTGCTCAGTGAAGCTTTATTCAGAAAAGTGCACCTCGACGTGACAGTCTTTCAGAAGTTTTAAACTTCTCAACTTGGCAAGCTTAAGCTTCTGGATTGAATTTCCGCATGTGAACCATTTATGATGCCAAACAAATGTATGCAAGCGAAAAAATGTTTATTCTTAGAATGAAAATTCTAATGCAACACACAAGTTAATCTTGAAGTTTTGAAAAAAGATCGCTAACCTTCGTGAGCGAATCACTGGTTAAGATACGACACTATTTTGAATGAAAGTATGTACATGCAATACCAACAAATGTCTTTTAGCACAACTCATAGGAGTCAGGAACGCGGCCTCGTAGTAGTACGCTCTCAAATTAACCCTGTTTCAGTTAGGACTTTTGAGGGTTGTATCGTGGCCTAGTTCACGGTTATAGAAACAAAGGATATAGGCTCGAAATTTATTTGTGCCCACCCACTCTTCGTGATGTTCTTCATTCCTACATTCAGCTAGTTTTCACAAGCATTCATCTTTCATAAGGGTTTTGTGTTGATTGAGGAACCATTGCTGCTATCAGTTCAAGCACCAATCAGGTTATTGTTGAGAGTCAGTCACTCCTCTATCTTTCGTGTCCGTGTCACACGACTTTGTTCTCATTTTGAGGATTTTTCTTGTGTAATTCTTTTCCGTCTTTCGCTTTTGCATTATTTTGCTTATCCCTAACTTTTGCCTGGAATGATTCTTGTGAATCTTTGATTGTGAAGTCCAGCGGGATGCCCTAACTTTTGCCTAAGTCGCTTGTTTTCAAGTTTCGACTTAGCGGGCCTTTTCTTTTCTTTTTCTTTTTGCATTTTGAACAAGTCGCGTGTCATTGTTTGTCTTGATTGCTTCACGAGGGTTGTGACTGCCTCATTCTTTGGTCGACGAAGGCTAACCATTGTGGTTTTCAATCTTTGGACCTTTTGACTTGGGTAACCATTGTGGTTTCGGGTCTTTGGACCTCTTGATTAACATAGTAGAATGCAACGGATCTTCAAATACACTTCTTTATGAAAGTCTGAACGCTTGGTCTGACTAGCTGACGTCTACCCTGCCCCTGGGTTACATGTGAGGGTTTTTTATGTGAAAAGAAACTCCTACTTCAAGGCTCGAAGGGGTTAGCAAGGGTTTATATTCCTTATATCTCCAGTGTTTAGGATTTGAAACAATGCCTGTACATCGTCAACAGGGCCTTACTCGAGAGCACACAATTCAAAGATATTGCGTTTTTGTTTCGTCATTCTCCCTCATAGAATTTAAGCATGACAATTGGTATTGCGATATACATATGCAAAATTATAAGGGAATGCAAATGAATTTACTTCAAGAAAAACATGTGAGTTTTATTATTGCTAACATTCAAAAGCAAACAAATTTCATACATGTAGACAAATGTTTAGCATATAAAAGAAACTACAAATGGAAATGCAGTAAAGAAAATGAATATTGCCGTGGTTGAGGAGGCTTGGCTCCGTCTGGACCTGTCAGTCTTGGATACTTTCAACGATCAATAGCTCTTTTCACAGACTTGTAAACTTCAATTTGCAGTTGCATGCCCAACCATGGCAGTAATACTTCTTCTTCTAGCTATTCTGACTCTGACACGAGACGTCTGAAGGAAAAAGTGAAGCTGGGGAGTAAAGTTGCCCCATAAGGTTGCTCGGAAAGACCTGACGATCTTCTGCCTACGTATCTCCATTGACTGATGACCAATGAAGAATCAGAGCGACGTAGTTCCCCTCAATAGGGATGAAAAACGAACAATGAAGAAAGGCAAACACAAAAATGCCATCACTGAGAGTATTTGAATACTGCTGGCTCTATTTGCTTTATGAATACCCTGGTGTCATAGATGTTTAACTTGAAGACTTCAGCTTAACATGGACCATTTGGTAGAATATTCGTGACACTGGTTCCGTCGTGATTAGGCATCAAATTATGGAGTACCTTTGGATGAGGAGAAAAAAATGATTGTCTTGGACTCAATTAGGTCTTGTACCTTGTTCTGAAAAGCCCAACATTTCTCAATACTGTGCCCCTGGGCACCTGAATGGAACTCGCACCTGGAATTAGGATCAAAATTTGGTGGTAGATTATCAACAGAAGGATCTCTCATGGTACGGAGCTCAACCAAGTTCAACTTCAGAAGTTCTGGAAGCAATACAGCATATAGACATGGGATAGGATCAAGTCTGCGGTTCCTCGCTCTTGAAGACATTATACATCAGGACTGCTTTATCCTCCTGAAAACTTATTATCTCTCAGGACCGCTTCATCCTCCTGACAGCTTATTATTACCTCAAGATTGCTCTATCCTCCTGACAGCTTCTCATACCTCAGGATTGCTTTATCCTCCTGAAATCACATTATTACATCAGGACTGCTTTATCCTCCTGAAAACTTATTATCTCTCAAGACTGCTTCATCCTCTTGAAAACATATTACTACATCAAGACTTCTTCATCCTCTTGAAAGCTTATTACTACCTCAGGACCGCTTCATCCTCCTGACAGCTTATTATTACCTCAGGATTGCTCTATCCTCCTGACAGCTTCTTATACCTCAGGGCTGCTTTATCCTCCTGACAGCTATCATCACTACATCAGGATTGCTTTATCCTCCTGAAAGCATCACTATATCGGGATTGCTTTATCCTCTTGAAAGCACATCAATACCTCAGGACTGCTTTATCCTCCTGAAAGACTATTATCTCTCTAGACTGCTTCATCCTCTTGAAAACATATTGCTACATCAGGACTGCTCCATCCTCCTGACAGCTTATTATTACCTCATGACTGCTTTATCCTCCTGACAGACTATTATTACCTCAGGGTTGCTTTATCCTCCTGACAGCTATCATCATTACTTCAGGATTGCTTTATCCTCCTGAAAGCTATCACTATATCTTCATATTTTGGACTGCTTTATCCTCCAAGAAATGTGTCTGAAGAACTTTTCTCCAAGTGACATCTTTAAGCCCACTCAAGCATATTCAACTAGCCATCTGTATCACTTAATGCACTGGTGAGTGCAAATTTTTGGGCTTTTGTGTTCAATCCCCTTCAACCTTCCAGGTCACGACTGGCAAATATACCAATCTAACCCCTCAGGTTTCAGAAAATTGAACAGGGGCAGCTGTTGCACCCCAAAATTTGCCCTCACAATACAAGACTTTGTGTTCTAAGAAGGTTCACAAGGTTCACAAGCTTCCAAGACCTTTCATGAGGTTCATGAAGTCTACAAGTCACTTTATGAAGGTTCACAAGCTTCACAAGCTTCCCAATGCTTCCAACACCTTTCATGAGGTTCATGAAGTCTACAAGTCACTTCATGAAGGTTTACAAGGTTCACAAGATTCACAATGCTTACAAGGCCTTTCCTGAGGTTCATGAGGTCTACAAGTCACTTTATGAAGTTCACAAGGTTCACAAGGTTCACAATGCTTCCCATGAGGTTCACAAGACATTTTATGATGGTTCACAAGGTTCACAAAGTTCACAATTGGTCAAAAGAGTTGACAATTCCCTCAAACAATGCACCTCCTAAGTAGTGCATCTAAAACTAGGGTTTTGACTTTAATCAGGCTAGATGGACTTCCAAGACTTCAAGTGAGCTTCATAACATCTTATATGTGTGTAAGAACCCCTATGACAAGTTTCAAGACTTTTCTCAAAAGTTTGCTCAGTTAGATGATCAGATAAGTCAAAATCAGTCAAAGTAGTTAAAAAGTCAAACTGAGGTCAACTGTGGTCAAACCAAAGTCAAACTTCATGATTTTTTTGCCAACATCAAGTATATGAAGTAAAAATCATCATTTGATCAAGGGTTTATCATGATTCATCAAGGAGATTCCAGATCATCAAGAATCAGGAGTTTCTAAATTAAGGTTTCCTTAGTAAAAGTCAACTAAACTTTGACCAGCCATAACTTTCACATACTTCATCACCAAGTCTCCACTCAAATCTCATTTTGAAGGAAATTGAATTCTATACAACTTTATGTCTCACAAGCCAATCCCAAAAATGCTTCATTTGGAAGGTATGAGCTAAGACATTATAGGTCCTTTTGAAAGTCAACAAAAAGTCAACAACTTCAAAAGGGCATAACTTGAGATTGGTAAATGATATGGACATGAAACCAGTGGGGTTGTTTAGAGGACTCTTCAAGCTTTCCAAAATGTCCAATAACACCCTCATATCATTAAAATTGAAGGATATGTGCCCTTGCAAAGTTGGGAAATTTTGAGTTGGTTTATGATGAAAAAGGAGGTCTAAAACCAATTTCTTCCAAATGGGCTTGCCAAATAATGACCCAACCCATACAATGACTTCATGCACGACCCAAACCATTAAAAATCAGATTTTTTATTATTTTATTTTTATTTATTTTGATTTAATTCATTAAAAATCATTTTAAATAAAAATAAAATATGAAAATGTAAGATTTGATTTGGATCAAGCTTCTAGAAAATCATAAATTTGATTTGAATTGAAGAGGAAAGAAATCATGAGGATTGGCCAAAAATAGCAAGGGTTTATGAATGAATATTTGATTTTTAAGGCATGATCATTTTGAATCTTTTCATATCAAATTTTCCACACAACCATTCAATTTTATTGACCTAATTCAATCACCTATAAGTACTTAACTCATTGCAATCACAAAGGGACGGATTCCACAGCCCCAAGTGTAAGTTTGCATATCACAAAAAACCTCTCACAACTCACATTCGGTTTTCAATTTGCAGGGCATTTGAAGGTAAAATAAGGACACAGCTATGATCCTTGGACTTCACTGATCATAAACCAATACTCATATGCATCCCAAGCACTCCATATTGCATAAACCGAATGGTTATTGTTCTTGAAAATTATTTTTTCGATTCTAACTTTTTAGGCATTGCTAATGAATTTTGGTTGTGTTTTAGTGTTTGTGAGGTTCTAAGGATTGATTCTGGACAAGAAACTTGAAGTTTCGTGACCTAATGGGCAAACGGCCATTGTTAGGGTTTGGAACTCAGTTTTAGGGCTTTGTGATTTGAGTGATTTAAAGACCTTTAAATAACATAATTGAACTGTATTGATCATGGGTAATTGTTTGGTGCTATTATTGTGGTTTGATTTGGCATGATTCAATGCGTTTGAAGAACATAGGTCTTCCTGCAAATTTAAATCGCAGGAAAAGTCGTAATAATATTCGCAGGTAATTCTGCAGGTCATGAGGAAGAAGACGAAGCTAGTTCGCGCGCTTCTGGAGATTCAAATATTGACTATAATATTTTATTGCATTGTTTCTATTTTCATTCACCAAAGCATGGTTGGCCTGGTGGTAAGACAGACGTGCGTGTTGATGGTAGGCTGGGGTTCGAATCCTGCCTCCAGCCAAATCCGTTTGATATTTTTCCATTTAAATTACAGTTTTAATATATTATCATTTATAGTCAATATTCTAACATGTTCGCTCATCTAGCTGGATTGGTCTTGTGTATGCGTGTTAGCTTCAGAGGTCCTGGGTTCGATCCTTCCCCCAGGCCTTTTGTTTCTTTTATTTTTCTGGACTTTTTGTGACAAAGGAACAAAACCAATTTCACTCTCTCTTCTATTGCCTGTGCGCATGGTAGCCTGGTGGTTGTTGTTGTTGCTGGCAGGCAGGATGTCATGGGTTCAACCCCAGCCAGGTAAGTTTTCATTCTTTCTTTTTTTCTTGTATTTTGTTTGTTTCAAATATTTTATTATTAAATTATATATAGTTTTGTATATATATTATATATCTAAATAATTCTAAAATAAAATATATGTATATATTATGTATTCTTTTCAAAATTCTAAAAAATTTATTTTCTAAATTCAAAAATTAGTTTTTTATTATTATTATAAAATATATATATATATATTATTTAGTTAAATAAATTATAATTATAAAATAAACCCTAATATATTATTTTCTAAACAATTGAAAAGAAACCTAATTTTCTCTTATGATTTAAATTTCTAATTTTTGTAAATATAATTATAATGTACATATTTATTTAATATAATTAATTTTTGTAAATATAATTATAATGTACCTATTTATTTAATATAATTAATTTTAGTAAATATAATTATAATCAAATTTTTCTTTATAATTTGTTCATAATCTAAATTTTATTTTTTTTAAAAAAAATATATATGTTTAAAATATAATTAAATTTATGCTAATATTGTAATTATAATTTTTTATATGTTTATAATTTATAATCTTAAATTTTATAATTAAATTGTTCATATTTCCTTAATAATTTCTAATTCTTATTTATTATTGTTTATTATTATTATTATTAATCATGCTTATTACTAATCCATTTATTTTTTAATTATGCTTATTATTTTTATTTCACTAACCTTATTTATTTTTAATTATTATTATTACTAACCCCTATTATAATTATTATTGCTTATTTCTTTATTTTGCTTATTATTTATATTTTGCTTATTATTTATATTTTGCTTATTTATTTTTTTGCTATTTATTTTTAATTGCTTATTAGTTATTATTGTAATTGCTCCTTGGTGTAAATTTTTGTAATATTTAAATTATTTAATTTTCATGCCATGGTTAGTAAAATAGGGAGTGTAAACATGTATTATATTAAAATTGAATTTAGATCATTTTAATTATAAGATAAATAAAATTAAACACTCACACACGTAAGTCGATTTTTAATCGCCATCTCACTTTCTAGGGTTGCCTCTCAATGTTGCTTATTCATAAAGGTCAAGTGGGGTGTATAAAGCAAAGTCCCTTAAAAGAAAAGTCATCTAGTCCCTAAATAATCAAAGATCAAGTCCCTTAATGGTTGCCTTTCATAATGATCTAGTCCCTTTCGAATAATGATGACAGTCCCTCCAAAATGCTTAATACACCCCACAGTTGCCTTCATTAAACAGATGTCCCTCATATGTCCCTCACATCCAAGGTAATGACTACCTATTCCTTAATAATAGGGATAGTCTTACCATTTAAAGGATAAAGAACAGAAAGACTTAAACTTTAGGGTAGGTTCCTCATAGTTACTTGCTCACTTCATTCAAAACTTTTCAAACACATCACAAATTTCAAAAAAATTTCAAACACAAGTTTTTTACGCATCCGTACATGGATCATTATTAAACTCTTATGAAAAATTTTATTCACACACTTCACCTTTTCAAAAGCAATTCAAAGTGAGCTAAGTAACTAAGAGCCCATGGATAACCATGGATGTAAAGGGTGCTAACACCTTCCCTTTACATAACCTACCCCCCGGACCCAAAAATCTTTTAAAAGGTCTTTCCTGTTCTTTTATGCCTTTCCTTTGGATAAAATAAAAGTCGGTGGCGACTCTTGCTATCCGCAACATAACTAAAGTCAGTTCTCCCACCGTGTTACACATGGGTATCAGATCAATAACCCTCTCTTGAACCTGTTGGTGACGGGTTGCTAGCAATGGAGGAGCTATAGCCGAAATCGGTTGGAGTATTTCTTCTGGAAACCAAGGCGTAGCAGCTGAGGAGGATCCCTGATAAGGAAAGAAAGTGCTCACTTCTTTGGTAACGATTGGTGTAGGATCATTTAGTTCACACGTGGAGTTGGTTCCTATCTGATGCTCTTCCTGATTGACGAGTGATGATTGCTGGTGAAGAGATTCGAATTGTAAAGGAAATCCATCTAAAGAACCCTGATTTATAGGACATCCCAAAGAGATGGGAGAAACATGACATTCTGTTTGAAAAGCAGACACACATCTATTTTCCTTTTTCGATATAGTATTCATGATTCCTGTAAGCAGCTTTATCTGAGTCTTCATCAGGTTGAATTCTTCTCTTAGCAATTTCTGATCCTGGGACAACGCTTGAATGCCCACTATAAAATGCCCCAGTTGGGCTTTTATCTCAGTCACCTCCGCTCGGAGTTGCTCCATGTCTAAACCTTGACAGTCGCGATTCAAATTGACCATTCTGGAGAGAAACCAGGTCAGGATAAGAATTTGTCTCTGAACACCTGTAAAAAATGCAAGGATGTATGCAAATGCCATGTTCGATTATTTCCAAGGAATCCATCAGTTTTGATCCCAGTTTTAATGCAGAAGAAAATCCGACATAATCCAGATATGGGATCCTTAGAAGTAACTGAACATGTATGCTAAAATGCCATGATGTCATGTATGCAACTGGCATGTGGTCAGCGGTCTGACGCTGGTGCGGATCAGATAACCAAGTGTTGGTGAAGATCATGATATCAGTGTCTCTGTACAGAAGTTCCAGAATTCTCAACCAAGTATCATATAGGACCGGATCATATCATGGAGTAATACTGGCAAAAGCGGGTATGTTGGAAGTTTTAGGGTTCCTGCAAACCTGTAAACCCCTCCCAATCTCACGGGTGTGCTACTACGGGTCAACATCACAGACTCTCAAAGCCGAATAGCAATAATACGTTCACCATTTCCGAGAAATGGCTCATGACCAAATCAGGGAATCGGTTTGGCATTATGTACTACTCAGGGAGGCCTCAGCTGAATTCCGGAAAAACAAGCATCCCTCATAAGTTCCCGGCTTCAAGCACTGAAGTCGAGAAACAATAGTACATTCATCCCGAAGGGTACAATACTACCGTCATACGACCAGTTGCTTTAACAGGGTTCCTATGAGAGAACAAGGTCATCCTATGCGATTTCCTAGTGGGCCCTCGGGTGCGAATGGGTTTGCCACGAAATGTGGTCTGCCACTGTCACCACTGGAGAGGGTTGTTTCCACTAAGGTCCTCGATGATCGGTTCCCAGTGTTAGCAGCTCAGGTGGGAACATTCTATGGCCTGCCTAGGCAGTATAGAACATATCCCAAGAGAGCCTGATCTGGGTGTGGGACTCGTGAAAACTACACGTGCTCAAGACCACGCAAGCCACACGACTGCCCACTCTAAATCCTATGTGTATACTCAAGCCGGGTATTTGGCTTATCTCACAATAATCCCATCCCGCCAAGGAAAACCAGAACAGCCAGTACAGTATATGCCAGTATATGTGACAGTAAAGTAAAGTGCAGAAAGCTGTAAATAAAGCTGTAAAGGAAAGCAATAAACTGTAAACAAGACAGTAAAGCTAAACTTAAAGCAACAGCGAATGAATAAGCACCCAAAGGAAACATAAACAGACAAGCGCTAGGATTGACTCTCAAAGGGGAAATTAGAATTTCTAAAGTCCCCAGCAGAGTCGCCAGCTGTCACTCCCGGGATTTTTATCCTAGTACAAACGCGAAAGTGGCGCGGAAAAGGTAGAGTCGCCATCCAGACATTTTTATCCCGAAAGAATGGGAAAGGTAATGTTGCACAAACCTAAGGAAGAAGGAAAAGGACGAGGCCTTGCGAACCAAAGATCTGGATACGGAAGTCGGTTACGAATTGAGAAGGTATTAGCACCCCAATCCGTCCGCCGTACCCGACGGGATCCACGCTTATAAGATTGTTTTCAAAGGGTGAGAAATAATATGCTGTTTAACTGAAAGAATAACTATCTGGAATGAAATGGAAATGAGAAAAGAAATGGAATTAACAAATGGGAATAAAGGGGAAAAATGTAGGGAAAATAAAGATTGTGCTCGAATGGGCCCTACCCCACTGCCTACGTACCTCATCGGGATAAATGAGGATCAGAGACGCCGTAGTTCGTCTAACCAAGGCTTACACTCGTTTGTGGTTTTTAGGATGACGTTGCCATAACTCTAGCTCAAGTGTTACCGGCTCTGGCTCGAGGGTGTTTACCGTGTCGCTGTTTGAACTGTCGAGACAAGTCATGTTCGTCCGCAAAGAGTATGAGATGAGAAAAGAAGACGTGACTCCTTGGTTTGTTGTCTTTTAGAAGAAATATTTTGAATTTGTGTTTGTTGAATGTACAACACTAAAGACTATGACACAGGAGCGAATACTTTCCAAGATCGCCCCCAATGGAACGTTTGTAAAGCATCCTAGAAGAGTGAAGGAGACCTCCACTAGTCATTTCCCGTGTAGCTTAAGGCTCGTGGCGCATTGTACACCTTTTCCTTTATTAAGTGTTTTTGATTTTCTTTTAAGATGAGAAGAGACTCAAGTTATAAAAGGTAAACATTCTAAGGGAAACTAGACTTACCCTAAATCAGTTGAATTCATGGATAACCTATGGTTAGTGAGGTTTGCAATTAAATCTACCTAAGAGATATAAGACTAAACATGCAAGTAAAAGAAGTCAATAATGAGCAATAGGGTCCTCCTAAGTCATGATAGGTAAAAACGTATATGAAATGTAAATGAGATGAAACAATGGATCGGGTGGGTCGGTTGCGTGGTGCTGAGACGCACGACTTATGGTGTGAAACATACAAGGCTTGCCTTTGGTTGAATGGAGTGGAACGACGGTGATCGAGGAACCCTATAGTTACATGCAACTTTATTTATTTATTTGAAAATATACTCGACGTTGGATCAAATACTTTATTTGTTTTTGGAAATTTGGTTTTCTATCGATTAGTTTTATCTTTTCTAACCTAGTTATAGAAACTATACAAGCATACAAGTTCTAAGCTATTACATCATAAATCATACAAACATAATTGATACACAAAAATATCCAAGTCCAATAGCCAATCCTTGATAACATACCTTGCACAAAAAACAAATAATTAGTGAATGATATGAACCATGGATATGCACAATATGATGGAAATGAATTAAAATGCCAAAAATATTAAAAGTCATGAGAAAAATATGAAATTAAATTCCTAAGGTCTTAAACCTGATTATAGCATTGTGTAAAAAAATCTCTAAAAAATTCTCATTCTAACTAAGGCAAATGGTCACCTAATTCTATGTAAAGTTCCATCATAAATTTACACAAATTACACTATTAAAACAGTAGAAAAAATGTCCTAAAAAATACACAAAAAAATATTATAGGTACTTCTATTTGTCCTTTAATCATGGCAAAAAGAATGGGTCAAAAATATTGTGGGAAGTGGCAGAAAGAAATTGTACAAATTTATGCGTCTAAGTGGAAATTCAATGGAAAATCAATTAAATGAAAATTCGAAATTAAATTGAAAATGATTAAATTCAGAAAGTAAAAATTGGGAATGTTTCTAAAATGTCTTAATATTCTAATATAGTTTTGGTGGATTTTTATTATTCTTTTCTATATTTTTTTATGAATTATATTTGAAGCTATATGAAATAGAAATTTATAAAAATAGAAGAATAGAAAGGGGGTAAGAATAGAAATGTTCTTAAGTTAAAATGACTGCTGGGCCCAAAGCAGGGGGTCTCAATAGCGTTTTGCAGGGCCCAATGCACAGGGAGTGAGGCTGGGGTGCAAATAGAAATGTTTTTAAGTTAAGAATGAAATTGGGCCCAGAATGGGGGGTGCAAATATCAGATTCGCAAAGCCCAATCAGCATAGAAAAAATAAAGTCAAAGATGGCGGTGGAAGATTAATGTGATTGACTCATACTTATCTTTAATAATTCATATTAACTCATTTTAACTCCCATTAAATCTTAATAATGTTGCTATTAATTAACTTAATGAATTAACAATTATAAAAAACGAAAAATAGAAGAAGAACAATAAAGGATTAAGACAGTACAACAAAACCCTAGCCCCCCTCTTCTTCAACCTCGCCTCCCCCCAAATTGAAACCCTACGCCGCCGTCATCACCTCCTTCTTCTCCCAAAATAAACCCTAGCCGCCGCTAACACCTTCCAACCGAAGTAAAACGAATGAAACCCTTTCTCCTAATTGAATTTGGGCGGTGGGCTTTACCTTCTTTTATGAGATCAATTTCATCAAAATTAAAACCACAGAACTCAAACAAACATGGCTCTGCGCGTTCCACCTTCTTCTGTTGCAAACCCTAATCCATTGGAGAGACGGCGGCCGGTGGTGGCGCCGTCGTTCTCTCCGACGACCAATACTCTATCAGCTCAAAAGTCTCTTAACACGTCCTCCACCTAATTCCTTACTCGTCTCGAATCAGAAGTCGCTTTCTTCAAATTCATCCTCACGCGTTCGGATCGGTTATAAACAAGGATTGAAATATTTAAACAGTACGATGAACAGCGGAATCTTACGAGTTCGCATCAAATTCACTCACCTGGTAAACGATAACAACAAGAGCCAATCCAGGTATGAGTTGCGTTCTTGTTCTCTATCAGATTTTGTAATTTCGTCTTCTGCTCCGTGACTTTTGTTTCGTTTTGACTTGGTTCGTTGTTGTTTTGTTGGTGTAGCTAATCGCGAATGAATGAGGAATTAAAGGGGATTATTGACGAACTGAATCTGAGCTTCTGTCGTTGGATTGATGTTCAATGACGTATTGTGGAGGAAGATTGGAGTACAGTGATGGATCCTGATGAAGATGATAGCCACAACTCTTGGTACGAATGTGAGAGGTTGTAGAAAGCTCTACCTTGATGAGAGAGGAGTGATGATTCTTGATGCTGATTAGAGAACGTCGAAGAAGACGTTTGAGCGATGGTGGGGCTGATGATTCGTATTGTTGATGCCTCAATGTCTTTTTTGTATTCTGCGGGTATTGATGAATCTGAACAATGAAGTTTGAATATGGTGGATAGAAGTTTCTCGACGATTGACACGATAAACCTCTCAGGTAATTTCGATTTGATCTCCTCCTTTATGAAACTCCTCTTTGCTTTTCTTGAATTTCTTCTATTTTCTTTTTCTGTGAATCTGAGCTTTGTTGGATTTTCTATGTACTGGTTGTTTGCTCAGAGCAATGGTTGGTAATGGTGGTGATCTGTAATCTGTTTTGAAGAAGGTTAGAGGTTGATGTGTGCTGAAGTATGGATAACGGGATTTCAGAGTTGCGGAATCGCTTCGATTTTAAGATGACGAAGAAGAAGGGTTGACGAATGGAAGAAAAAGATTCGGATGAAGGTATGGAGGAGTAGGTGAAGAAGTGTGAAGATGGAGAATTGAGAGAGATGAAGAATGTGAGATTGAAGAAGAAGAATGAAACAGAATGATAAATTTGAGGAAGGAAATCGAAGATTCAGCCCCCAAAACCTGCAGCAAGTTTCTGGTTTTATAGAAGATAGATTGAAGGAGCTCAATGGGAATTTCAGGTAAAAAATGGTTACGAATTCTGTTATCCTTTCTGTTAGTTTGTTAGAGCTCTAACTGAATTCGGTTATGGATTTTTCAGATCAATTGAATTTTGAAGTTCTACATTTTCCTTTCTATAATATTTTGAGATTTTTTCTGGTGAAAAGTGTGCTGTAACTGACTGACTTAGTTTATTTTACTGTATGTTGCTGCGGAGAGCTTGAAGTCGCCGCTTCCTCCATTCGAAGCTGTGAGAGAGAGATTAGAGTATGTTGGAGTGACGTGGGAAATCGATGATGGAGTCTTCGGGATATTGAAGACGATGTTCCTTGAAACTGTTGACAATTCAGTATGCGGAGTAGCTTCGAGTTGACGAAGTTTACCATTTTTGTGTTAATTTCATTAAAGATTCATGCTGTCATCATTCTGTTGTAAAATCATTTTTTGTATTATAGATTCCTTTTCGGTTTGCCTACTGAATTTTTGTAACATATTCCCCTTTTTGAAACTGATCATATTATGGACCTGATATTACTTATCCATTTACACTGCAATGCCATTATGAACCTTCCATTTAGAATATATAATCCTCAAATAATCTACAAATAATCTGATAATCTTCACTTAGTGAATGTAACACCACCAAGGACAATGTATTTACAATATTATTTGAATGCAACCCGACAACCCGACAACTTGTAGGTGGTTAAAGGAAATATACTCGTGAAATGAATTCAATTTCAAACAAGACATACCATTTCCAAAAGTTAATAAAAGCAGCTTATAAAAACTTAGAAACTCCGCGCCAATCTTAATTTTCCCATAACAACAGTGTAGAATTTGCACCTTGAATTCCAAACTGACCCATTTGAACTTTGTGTTTTTTCTCTTTTTTAAACTATTTTGGATTTTCAACTTAACTTGGTACCCTTTCCAACATCTTAAATTCAAATCCAATTTCGGATCCATATTAAACTTAAATTCTTCATGAAACTTCAACTACAATTCCAACTCTTGCGTCACGCAGCAAACAACGTCTTGACTTCCCTATGAATCCATAACGAGATCTCTTATGCCACGAATACCAAAATGCCTTTGTTATAACCCCTAAAATCTCGAATGACTAGTTTCCACAATCTCAACCACAAGGAAATAGCTTGATATTAAAGTCATAATCCAATAATACTTGTTTGAAGAACCATGGGCGAAAATCCTAATATTGTAGGAAAATCAATGAAAAAGACTTTTCATGTTGAGAAGAAACACTAATTCCACCCCTACACCCTAAAATGAAACCTCGATCCTATGAGAGATGTAGATAACCGAACTCTGATTCAAAACCTTGGTGATATTTTCAGAAGAGCAACTATAGCAACTTGAGGAAGAAGAAATCCATGATAATCATTCTTCGCAACTCTAATCTCTCACTTCATTGCTTGAGGAAGAAAAGGAGAATCCAGTTTTATTGAATATACCTCAACCATTGTGAAACCCTGATCTGCCAAGTCACGGATCCTCTAAATAAGAAAATTCATACTGCAATAATCATACTTCGATCTCCTGCTTTAGAAGCTTGGTGCTAAGGAATGAATGCTAGTGTTTTTGTCATAATGGAGGGTGCTGACGAATGCAAGCATAAGCCAGCTAAGGTAATAAATATGAGGGCAAATTTTGGGGTGTTACATTAGTCTAACTATGCGATTGAATGTTGATTTATGTCTTTGTCTTCTAAAGGGTTTTCTAAGATGTTTGTTCCAAGGGAAAATAATATTTTAATTATTATTATTATTATGGAGAAATGGGAAGTTTTTTTTATTAGGGTGATTTGTGACTGAGAAATGATTTTTTTTTTATTATCGTGCTTGTAACACCCCAAAATTTGCCCTCTTATTTATCATCAACCTCGAGCGATTCACGCTTCATTCTTGCATCATTCCGCATATCATCGCATCGCATTTGGAAAAAAATAAATAAGTCATTCATCGTCCTTTGCATGAGGTGTGTGGTCGATCGAGGCTTGGCAAACATTGGAGTTCGAGAGAAAATGATGTACCAAAAATAATCCACACCACTTTCAAGCTAACCCATTAAAAAGGAAGAATTCACCACTTTCCTCCCCTTTTCTTTCCGCTTTTCCTTCCACTTTCTTTCCACACTTCCTTTCATTCTTTCCATCTCATTTTTCCACTTCAATTCCACTCCATTTCCCTTGGAAACTTCCACCACCTTCCACCATCTTCTAGAGTGTTCCAAGGAATATTCCAAGGAATATTCCAAGGAATATTCCCTTTTCCAACCCTAACCCTAACTAACTTCCAAACCTAACTTTGGATCCCAAACCTAATTTTTGGGCCCCAAACCCAAACCTAACTCCTAGCCTAATCTCTATATAACCATTAATCACTTCATTGAAAAGGGTTCCCAAAAAAATTCCAAATTTTTCACTTTTTCCATAATCACTTTTTCTCTCTCACTTTTCCTCCATTTTCCCTCCTTTCACCAAAGCTTCTTTGAATAAGCTCTTCAAGTTTCACATTGAAACTTGAAGATCTTGAAGCTTAAGCCTCCAACCTCCATTAATTGTGGATCGTAGAAGAAGAAGCTAGTGATTTTGTTGAAGATTTCGGATTATCGGAAGCGCATCAAAGATTCAAGCTCAAGAACGCATTTATTTTGCGATTTCTCGGCTTTTTGGTTTTTCTCTTCGATCAAGTTCCGATTCTTGCAACAATTACCGAAGCACTCCTCCGCTTCGTAGGTTGGTGATCTTAATCACTTCTTCTTTAAGTTATTCTCTTCATCTCGCCACTTTTGGCATTCTTTAAGTGTTTTTTTGCTTTGTTTAAAATCAATTCCGTTTCGATTATGTTTGTTTGTGATTTGTGATTTTTGTTGCTTTAGGATTTAAGGTGTTAATAGATATAGGTGCTAGCATGTGTAAATAAGCTCAAAATAAGTAGAAATTAGTGTTAGCATGATTAGGTGGGGTTTAGGATTATTTAGAAGGAAGATTGTGGCCAAAAGCACTTATTTCAAAAGCATTTTTCACTTTTTTTTCAGTGTTAACCGGTTAACGCATTTGGTTAACCGGTTAACGCATGCGTTTTTGGCCAAAATGCTGTATTTTTTGCCCGTTAACGGGTTAACCTATATGGTTAACCGGTTAACGCTGTTGAATTTTGGATTCTTAGCTTAGTTGAGTGCTCAATCTTGCTTCCTAGTGCCTTTAATGTTCATACATGTTTAGGTAGTGATTTTAGGGAATTTTTGAGTCCATTTCCAGTAGCTCACTCCCCCGTTTCGAGTCGTTTCGACACAAATCCGTTCATGTCGCGTGTTATGCGTTTTTATACTTCTTTGTGCACATCTTGAGTTCTTGCATATTGTTGCTATGTTCATGCATCATTAGGTATGTAATGATCATGTTGCATTCTGTTTTTACATATTTCACATTGCATTAAATCATTTTGCATTTCATTATGTCAAGATAATGTTGCATTTTGCATAATCATATATATGTGCATTTGGTGGAATTTGTTGCATGTTTGATCATAGCATTTTATCAATTCAATTCTGAATTTTGCATTGAGTTTAGTATGTTTTTTGAACCATCATATTGCATGTTCATAATCAAAGATCATCATGTTCATATATGCTACTTTTTGCATTACTTGTGGCATAATTAACCATATGATGCATGCTTGCATAATCATCAAAAATGTTCATGTTCTTGCATTTTTATATGATGATCCATGTTCAAATGCATGTTTGTGAGGTGTTTAGTGCATTTTTAATTGAGTTTGTGCATTAAAAAATGAAAATAGTCAATTCTGGATTTTGCATTTCATAGCTGTTTTTGCATATAGGTGCTGTAAAATGTGTGCTGTTTGTTATGTGTACATGCTGCATTTGACCTTTTACACCTACTTTTTTCATGTTGCATGATGGCTGTAAAAAGCTGAGTTGCATCATGCATTGTTTTCATGGCTGTTTGTGTAATAGGGGCTGTAATAGGTGCTGTATTTTTGGTTTAGCATTTTTCTAGTTCCTTTAGGATTTAAATAGAGTCTAGTTTAGGTCCAAGTTTAATTAGGATTTAATTAATGTGTGTTTTGCCTTATTCTTTTTAATAAAAATGTGCACTAACCACTTGTTTTGTAGTGGGGAAGATTGAGGCAAGTTTACTTCACTTTATCCCTTATTTTTTATGCATTTCTTTTATGCATTCTACTCATTTTTCCTTCCATATTTGTGTTTGGTAGGATTCCCCCTTGTTAGGATCAACTTATCTTCCTTAGGAAGTAAGTTGCATCCTTTTTCCTATTCCTTTTTGCTTTCCTCTCCTCCTTAGGATTAGGAACCTCACTAACCTTTAGGATCTCCTTGATATTGAATAAACAACTTAGGGTTGGTCTTAGTCCCCCTTAGTTTTTCCTTTTCCCACTTGAGTCATTCTTTCTCATCTCAAAAGAAAAACAATAAAACATTTAACAAAAACCGAACAATCTTGTACGACACGAGACTTTGTTGCGGAGTGTTTATACGCGTCCTGTTTCGGGGCGAGGTGTAAATACTTCCCGCGATGGATAGGTTTTAGTACAAGACTGTTCACAAACAAATTCAAAACATTTCTTCTAAAAAACAACAAACCAAGAAGTCACGTCTTCTCATTCTCATCTCATACCTTTCATGACTTGTCTCGACAGTTCAAACAGCGATACGGTAAACACCCTCGTGTCAGAGCCGGTAACACCTGAGCTAGAACTATGGCAACGTCATCCTAAAAACCACAAACGAGTGTAAGCCTTAGTTAGGCGAACTACGTCGACTCTGATCCTCATTATCCCGATGAGGTACGTAGGCAGCGGGGTAGGGCCCGTTCGAGCACATTCTTTATTTTCCCTACATTTCCCCCTTTCTTTTCATTCTCATTTCAGTTCATTTCTCATTTTCCACTCCCTTTATTCCAGTAGCGGTTTTATTCAGCAGTTATTTTTCTCACCCATTGAAACAAGCAAGCAAGCGTGGATCCCGTCGGGTACGACGGACGATCTGGGGTGCTAATACCTTCCCAGGTCGTAACCGACTCCCGAACCCCGATCTTTGGTTCGCAAGGCCTCGTCCTTTTCCTTCTTCCTCAGGTTTGTGCAACATTACCTTTCCCATTCATTCGGGATAAAAATGTCTGGCTGGCGACTCTACCTTTCCGCGCCACTTTCGCGTTTGTACTAGGATGAAAATCCCGGGAGCGACAGCTGGCGACTCTGCTGGGGACTAACCTGATTCTTCCGGTTTCCCTTGTAGAGTCAATCCTAGCGCCTGTTTGGTTTTGTTCTTTGGGTGTATATGTGTTTGATGCTGAGTGCTTTAGTTTAGCTTTACTGTTGTATTTACAGTTTTATTTACAGCTTTACTTTATCGCATTTATTTACCGCTTCCAGTATTTTATTTTCCATGCATCATATTATACTGGACTGTCTGGCTGTGCTGGTTTTCATTTTTTCTGTGGGTGGGAGTTACTGTGAGATAAGCCAAATACCCGGCTTGAGTGCACCATAGGATTAGCGTGGACAGACATTGTACTCTTATGGTATCTCACCATGATGGGTGGCGATGTGTTCCACACCCAGATTGCGACCGTCTTGGAACTATTCTGTGTGGGGATTACCTCACTTCAGGGTACGACCTTGATAGTTATGTGCATCTGGTGACCGATCATTGAGAACCTTAATGGAAACACCCCTCTCCAGTGATGACAGTGGCAGACCACATTTGTTGGCAAACCCACTCGCATCCGAGGGTCCATTGGGAACTCGCATAGGATGGCCTGGTTCTCTCATAGGAGTTCAGTTAAAGCAAACTGTTCGTATGACGATAGTATTGTACCCTTCGGGATGAATGTACTATTGTTTCTCGATTCAGTGCTTGAAGCTGGAGACTTATGAGGGATGCTTGTTTTTCCGGACTCAACTGAGACCTCCCTGAGTAGTACATAATGCCAAACCGATTCCCTGATCTGGTCATGAGCCATTTCTCGGAGATGGTGAACGTATTATTGCTATTCGGCTTTGAGAGTCCGTGATGTTGACCCGAGTAGCAATACCCGTGAGATTGGGAGGGGTTTACAGGTTTGCAGGAACCCTGGTACCTTCAGCATACCCACTTTGCCTTTGATTCAGTTTTGTGATCTGGATTTCTGTTCTTAAGTTATGGACCCCGGATCAGAGGGATGATTATTGTGATATCTGGATTTTGAGACCATGCACCGACACCAACGTCAGATCATTGATCACATACCATTGCATTGCATCACATCATCCGCATACTTGCATTCCTAACGCATGTTTATTCATTTACAGGGCTGCATATTACATCCTTGATTCCGGTTGTGGGTATTGATCTATGAGCATGGAACCCAAGAAGTGTTATTTACAACAAAAGAGCTCCTGTCTTCATCAAACTCACAAAACTGGAATCAGGGGATGGGATGCCCTAAAAATGAATCAACATGCCATAGCATTCATTTCCTGCATACCATATTCTTGTATTTTTTGCAGGTTACCCAGGGTTTCTAACTTATTTGATCGTAGGCAATATAGCTGGTCAACGCATTCACCGATATCCGACCAAAAGAAACCGAGTAAGGATGGCTGATCGAGTGCAGACTGATCTCAATGAGTTCCGACAGAGGATGGATCAGTTCATGGAAATGATGACTGGCTTGGCCCAGAACCAGGAACGTCTCCGGTTGATGATTGAGCAACCTCATGGGAATGTTAATACGGGAACACCAGCTGAGAACGTGGATGCTAACGCTGCCCGTAACGGAGAGCCTCATCCAAATAGGACCGCAACACGTAATGCAGGTTTAGAAGACAATCAAGAGGACCAGTTCACTCTACTGGATGCTGATATGGGTAACATGAATGAGATCAACAATCGCAGGTATGAAGAGCTGTCAGAGAAGATCAAGGCCATGGAATGTCAGAATTCCTTGGGTATCGATGTAACCAGTCTCGGGTTAGTGCCAGGAGTCAGAATCCCTCCAAAGTTCAAGGCACCATCGTTTGACAAGTACAACGGCAGCACGTGTCCTAGGACTCACATTCATGCGTACTTCGGAAAAATCTCGGCTCATACTGATGACGAGAAACTTTGGATGCATTTCTTCCAAGACAGTTTATCTGGAGCTTCGTTGAGCTGGTACATGAAGCTGAGTCGGGTCTCTATTCGAAGTTGGAAAGATTTAGCAGAGGCATTCCTCAAGCAGTATCAATACAATATTGATATGGCTCCGAATCGCACTCAGTTGCAGAACTTGTCTCAAGGACCTAAAGAGAGTTTTAAGCAGTATGCCCAGAGGTGGCGTGAGCTGGCCGCACAGGTTCAACCTCCCTTGCTGGATCGGGAGATGGCAGACATGTTTATGGGCACCTTGCAAGGTGTTTACTTGGATCGTCTGGCCGCCTGCCCGTCCATTGGTTTTTCTGATATCGTCATTGCTGGAGAAAGGATAGAGAATTTTCTGAAAATGGGAAAGATCCAGGATGCAAGCAGTGCTAGTTCTTCTGGTGTGAGAAAACCTTTTGGCAATGGCCAAAGAAGAAGAGAAGGCGAGACGAATGCTGTGTATAGGGGCCGAGACAGAAATTATTCTCAAGGTTACTACCAAACGGCTGCAGTGACTATTACTCCACAGGTTCAACAACCACGACCACAGGGTCAGCAACAACAGGTACTGAGACCGTTTCAAGAAAGAGCAAGAGCGAGAAATCGCAGACTCGACCCCGTCCCATGCCCGTATGCTGTATTGCTCCCAGAGCTGCTGAAGTTGAACCTGGTCGAGCTTCGTACCATGAGACCTCCCGCTCCTGACAATCTACCTCCGAATTTTGATGCTAACGCCAGGTGCGAATTCCATTCAGGTGCCCAGGGGCACAGTATTGAGAAATGTTGGGCCTTTCAGAACAAGGTACAGGACCTAGTTGACTCCAAGGCGATCAATTTCGCTCCTCTCCCAAATGTATTTCATAATCCGATGCCTAATCATAATGGAACTGGTGTCGCGGTCGTTCAACCAGATGGTTCACGTTAAGCTGAAGTCTTCAAGCTGACCACCCAGGACACCAGGGTATTCATGAAGCAAATAAAGCCAGCAGTATTCAAATACTCTCAGTGATGGCATTTATGTGATTGCCTTTCTTCATTGTTCGTTTTTCATCCCTATTGAGGGGAACTACGTCGCTCTGATTCTTCATTGGTCATCAGTCAATGGAGATACGTAGGCAGAAGATCGTCAGGTCTTTCCGAGCAAACTTTTGGGGCAACTTTACTCCCCAGCTTCACTCTTTCCTTCAGATGTCTCGTGTCAGAGTCAGAATAGCTAGAAGAGGAAGTATTACTGCCATGGTTGGGCATGTAACTGCAAATTGAAGATCACAAGTCTGTGAAAAGAGCTATTGATCGTTGAAAGTATCCAAGACTGACAGGCCCAGACGGAGCCAAGTCTCCTCAACTACGGCAATATTCAGTTTCTTTACTGCATTTCCATTTGTAGTTTCTTTTATGTGTTAAACATTTGTCAATGTATGAAATTTGTTTGCTTTTGAATGATAGAAATAATAAAACTCACATGTTTTTCTTGAAGTAAATTCATTTGCATTCCCTTATAATTTCGCATATGTATATCGCAATACCAATTGTCGTGCTTAAATTCTATGAGGGAGGATGACGAAACAAAAACGCAATATCTCTGAATTGTGTGCTCTCAAGTAAGACCCTGTTGACGATGTACAGGCATTGTTTCAAATCCTAAACACTGGAGATATAAGGAAGATAAACCCTTGCTAACCCCTTCGAGCCTTGAAGTAGGAGTTTTCTTTTCACATAAAAAACCCTCACATGTAACCCAGGGGCAGGGTAGACGTCAGCTAGTCAGACCAAGCGTTCAGACTTTCATAAAGAAGTGTATTTGAAGATCCGTTGCATCCTAATATGCTAATCAAGAGGTCCAAAGACCCGAAACCACAACGGTTATCCAAGTCAAAAGGTCCAAAGATTGACAACCACAATGGTTATCCTTCGTCGACCCCAAAATGAGGCAGTCACAACCCTCGTGAAGCAATCAAGACAACAATGTCACGCGACTTGTTCAAAATGCAAAAAGAAAAAGAAAAGAAAAGGCCCGCTAAGTCGAAACTTGAAAACAAGCGACTTAGGCAAAAGTTAGGGCATCCCGCTGGACTACACAATCAAAGATTCACAAGAATCAGTCCAGGCAAAAGTTAGGGATAAGCAAAATAATGCAAAAGCGAAAGACAGAAAGGATTACACAAGAAAGATCCTCAAATAAGAACAAAGTCGTGTGGCATAAACACAAAAGATGGAGGAGTGACTGATTCTCAACAATAATTTGATTGGTGCTTGAACGGATAGCAGCAATGGTTCCTCAATCAACACGAAACCCTTATGAAAGGTGAATGCTTGTGAAAACTAGCTGAATGTAGGAATGAAGAACATCACGAAGTGCGGGTGGGCACAAATAAACTTCGAGCCTTTTTCCTTTGTTTCTATAACCGTGAACCAGGCCACGATATAACCCTCAAAAGTCCTAACTGAAACAGGGTTAATTTGAGAGCATACTACCACGAGACCGCGTTCCTGACTCCTATGAGTTGTGCTAAAAGACATTTATCGGTATTGCATGTACATACTTTCATTCAAAATAAGGTCGTATCTTAACTAGTGATTCGCTCACAAAAGTTAACGATCCATTTTCAAAGCTTCAAGATTAACATGTTTGTTGAATTAGGATTTTCATTCTAAGAATAAACATTTTCTCACTTGCATACATTTGTTGAGCATCATAAATGGTTCACATACGGAAATTCAATCCAGAAGCTCAAGCTTTCCAGGTTGAGGAGTCTAAAACTTCTGAAAGACTGTCACGTCAAGGTGCACTTATCCGAATAAAGCTTCATTGAGCAGATATTTCCCCAGTTAGTCATGGTAAGAGCCAGCTAATCCGGGGCAGTCACATCGAGCAATCTCTTCAAAATTAAGGTACTGAGCCAATCTGGGGCAGTTATGTTGAGCAATCCCTTCAAATTTCAGCTAATCTGGGGCAATCACCTCGGGATTCAAATCTCTCCAAGAGCGAAGATTAGTCAGTCAAGAGCAAAACTATTCAAGTACTCATCCTGGGGCAGGCCACCCTAATAGTACGAGAATTCATTCTTTCCCGAAGACAGACGATCAGAAGTATTTACCCGGAGTCTAGAATACCGTGGTTACTTGTCAAGTCAACTATCTCGTTCAGTACTTCTGACAGATACAAATTCATCCACATTGGCAATGGTTACCTCCTCAGCGAGGTCATCACATTGATTCATGCAGTCATTACAATACCTAAGAGTTTAAAGACGCCAAGTCTTTTTGTAAAATCCTCTTGAGGTAAAGTCCATACGGAAGCAACTGATCCCCAGCACGAGACAATTTGAAATCTTTCCTCCTCGGTAGGACGTGTCTTGTTGTTGTCTTCCCCAGCAGGCAAATGGAATCTATCCTCACTAAAGTCAGCACTTTTTCCCTCAAATGGTTTCCTTGATCTCGGTTCCTCAACAGATCTAAGGAAATTCCTATTCCCCTAGAAGATTTCAGACAAATCATTCTCCTCCCCAGCAGGTTCATAAGAGTGGATATTCCTCAATAATCGAGGTATCCCCGGGCACGGCTCTCAAATCTAAAAGTCCAATTTATTTTTGGCAAAGGTGATGATTCGGGACAGATGAATTATTCACGCTTCTCTCCGACAGAGATGTTATCCCCAAGGGACTACTTGATATCGAATTCGCGATCATTGTGTTTCCCCACAGAGTCAGCAGAGACTTATCACTTCCGCGTCAGGGATTTCTTTTACATTCACACCAGTTCAATAACAATACCTAAGACATGATATCCCCAGTGTCATGGGGCAACATGCCATACGATTCAACATATGCAAAAGTCCAGCCGCAGACTGGCCAAAGTCCATCTTCGGGTGGCGAATTTCAAAGTCCAGCCGCAGACTGGCCAAAGTCCATCTTCGGGTGGCAAATTTAAAAGTCCAGCCGCAGACTGGCCAAAGTCCATCTTCGGGTGGCAAATCTCTAAAGTCCCCCGCAGTGGGCAAAAGTCCCCCGCAGTGGGCAAAAGTCTCCCGTAGTGAGCAAAAGTCTCCCGTAGTGAGCAAAAAGTCTCCCGTAGTGAGCAAAAGTCCAGCCGCAGACTGGCCAAAGTCCATCTTCGGGTGGCAAATCTCTAAAGTCTCCCGTAGTGAGCAAAAGTCTCCCGTAGTGAGCAAAAGTCTCCCGTAGTGAGCAAAAGTCTCCCGTAGTGAGCAAAAGTCCAGCCGCAGACTGGCCAAAGTCCATCTTCGGGTGGCAAATCTCTAAAGTCTCCCGTAGTGAGCAAAAGTCCCCCGCAGTGGGCAAAAGTCTCCCGTAGTGAGCAAAAGTCTCCCGTAGTGAGCAAAAGTCCAGCCGCAGACTGGCCAAAGTCCATCTTCGGGTGGCAAATCTCTAAAGTCCCCCGCAGTGGGCAAAAGTCTCCCGTAGTGAGCAAAAGTCTCCCGTAGTGAGCAAAAAGTCTCCCGTAGTGAGCAAAAGTCCAGCCGCAGACTGGCCAAAGTCCATCTTCGGGTGGCAAATCTCGAAGGTCTCCCGTAGTGAGCAAGAGTCCAGCCGCAGACTGGCCAAAGTCCATCCTCAGGGTGGCATCATATCAAAAGTCCACCCGCAGTGTGGCGACTCTTTAAAGTCTACCCGTAGTGTGGCAATGTATTTTGAAGTCCAACCGCAGATTGGCGAAAGTCCATCCTCAGGGTGGCATCATTCCCAAAGTCCACCCGCAGCGTGGCAATCTCAAAAGTCCACCCGCAGTGTGGCAAAGTATTTTGAAGTCCAACCGCAGATTGGCCAAAGTCCATCTTCGGGTGGCAAGTTTCCGAGTCCACCCGCAGCGTGGCAATCTCAAAAGTCCACCCGCAGTGTGGCAATGTATTTTGAAGTCCACCCACAGTGCGAGTGCAAATTTTCGGGTTGTTTCTAGTATTCAATCCCTGCATACTTCAAATGTCTGAAAGCAGCTGCTATCATCCATTCAAGTCTACAGTGATTGAATAGGGGCAGCTGTAACACCCCAAAATTTGCCCTCTTATTTATCATCAACCTCGAGCGATTCACGCTTCATTCTTGCATCATTCCGCATATCATCGCATCGCATTTGGAAAAAAATAAATAAGTCATTCATCGTCCTTTGCATGAGGTGTGTGGTCGATCGAGGCTTGGCAAACATTGGAGTTCGAGAGAAAATGATGTACCAAAAATAATCCACACCACTTTCAAGCTAACCCATTAAAAAGGAAGAATTCACCACTTTCCTCCCCTTTTCTTTCCGCTTTTCCTTCCACTTTCTTTCCACACTTCCTTTCATTCTTTCCATCTCATTTTTCCACTTCAATTCCACTCCATTTCCCTTGGAAACTTCCACCACCTTCCACCATCTTCTAGAGTGTTCCAAGGAATATTCCAAGGAATATTCCAAGGAATATTCCCTTTTCCAACCCTAACCCTAACTAACTTCCAAACCTAACTTTGGATCCCAAACCTAATTTTTGGGCCCCAAACCCAAACCTAACTCCTAGCCTAATCTCTATATAACCATTAATCACTTCATTGAAAAGGGTTCCCAAAAAAATTCCAAATTTTTCACTTTTTCCATAATCACTTTTTCTCTCTCACTTTTCCTCCATTTTCCCTCCTTTCACCAAAGCTTCTTTGAATAAGCTCTTCAAGTTTCACATTGAAACTTGAAGATCTTGAAGCTTAAGCCTCCAACCTCCATTAATTGTGGATCGTAGAAGAAGAAGCTAGTGATTTTGTTGAAGATTTCGGATTATCGGAAGCGCATCAAAGATTCAAGCTCAAGAACGCATTTATTTTGCGATTTCTCGGCTTTTTGGTTTTTCTCTTCGATCAAGTTCCGATTCTTGCAACAATTACCGAAGCACTCCTCCGCTTCGTAGGTTGGTGATCTTAATCACTTCTTCTTTAAGTTATTCTCTTCATCTCGCCACTTTTGGCATTCTTTAAGTGTTTTTTTGCTTTGTTTAAAATCAATTCCGTTTCGATTATGTTTGTTTGTGATTTGTGATTTTTGTTGCTTTAGGATTTAAGGTGTTAATAGATATAGGTGCTAGCATGTGTAAATAAGCTCAAAATAAGTAGAAATTAGTGTTAGCATGATTAGGTGGGGTTTAGGATTATTTAGAAGGAAGATTGTGGCCAAAAGCACTTATTTCAAAAGCATTTTTCACTTTTTTTTCAGTGTTAACCGGTTAACGCATTTGGTTAACCGGTTAACGCATGCGTTTTTGGCCAAAATGCTGTATTTTTTGCCCGTTAACGGGTTAACCTATATGGTTAACCGGTTAACGCTGTTGAATTTTGGATTCTTAGCTTAGTTGAGTGCTCAATCTTGCTTCCTAGTGCCTTTAATGTTCATACATGTTTAGGTAGTGATTTTAGGGAATTTTTGAGTCCATTTCCAGTAGCTCACTCCCCCGTTTCGAGTCGTTTCGACACAAATCCGTTCATGTCGCGTGTTATGCGTTTTTATACTTCTTTGTGCACATCTTGAGTTCTTGCATATTGTTGCTATGTTCATGCATCATTAGGTATGTAATGATCATGTTGCATTCTGTTTTTACATATTTCACATTGCATTAAATCATTTTGCATTTCATTATGTCAAGATAATGTTGCATTTTGCATAATCATATATATGTGCATTTGGTGGAATTTGTTGCATGTTTGATCATAGCATTTTATCAATTCAATTCTGAATTTTGCATTGAGTTTAGTATGTTTGTTGAACCATCATATTGCATGTTCATAATCAAAGATCATCATGTTCATATATGCTACTTTTTGCATTACTTGTGGCATAATTAACCATATGATGCATGCTTGCATAATCATCAAAAATGTTCATGTTCTTGCATTTTTATATGATGATCCATGTTCAAATGCATGTTTGTGAGGTGTTTAGTGCATTTTTAATTGAGTTTGTGCATTAAAAAATGAAAATAGTCAATTCTGGATTTTGCATTTCATAGCTGTTTTTGCATATAGGTGCTGTAAAATGTGTGCTGTTTGTTATGTGTACATGCTGCATTTGACCTTTTACACCTACTTTTTTCATGTTGCATGATGGCTGTAAAAAGCTGAGTTGCATCATGCATTGTTTTCATGGCTGTTTGTGTAATAGGGGCTGTAATAGGTGCTGTATTTTTGGTTTAGCATTTTTCTAGTTCCTTTAGGATTTAAATAGAGTCTAGTTTAGGTCCAAGTTTAATTAGGATTTAATTAATGTGTGTTTTGCCTTATTCTTTTTAATAAAAATGTGCACTAACCACTTGTTTTGTAGTGGGGAAGATTGAGGCAAGTTTACTTCACTTTATCCCTTATTTTTTATGCATTTCTTTTATGCATTCTACTCATTTTTCCTTCCATATTTGTGTTTGGTAGGATTCCCCCTTGTTAGGATCAACTTATCTTCCTTAGGAAGTAAGTTGCATCCTTTTTCCTATTCCTTTTTGCTTTCCTCTCCTCCTTAGGATTAGGAACCTCACTAACCTTTAGGATCTCCTTGATATTGAATAAACAACTTAGGGTTGGTCTTAGTCCCCCTTAGTTTTTCCTTTTCCCACTTGAGTCATTCTTTCTCATCTCAAAAGAAAAACAATAAAACATTTAACAAAAACCGAACAATCTTGTACGACACGAGACTTTGTTGCGGAGTGTTTATACGCGTCCTGTTTCGGGGCGAGGTGTAAATACTTCCCGCGATGGATAGGTTTTAGTACAAGACTGTTCACAAACAAATTCAAAACATTTCTTCTAAAAAACAACAAACCAAGAAGTCACGTCTTCTCATTCTCATCTCATACCTTTCATGACTTGTCTCGACAGTTCAAACAGCGATACGGTAAACACCCTCGTGTCAGAGCCGGTAACACCTGAGCTAGAACTATGGCAACGTCATCCTAAAAACCACAAACGAGTGTAAGCCTTAGTTAGGCGAACTACGTCGACTCTGATCCTCATTATCCCGATGAGGTACGTAGGCAGCGGGGTAGGGCCCGTTCGAGCACATTCTTTATTTTCCCTACATTTCCCCCTTTCTTTTCATTCTCATTTCAGTTCATTTCTCATTTTCCACTCCCTTTATTCCAGTAGCGGTTTTATTCAGCAGTTATTTTTCTCACCCATTGAAACAAGCAAGCAAGCGTGGATCCCGTCGGGTACGACGAACGATCTGGGGTGCTAATACCTTCCCAGGTCGTAACCGACTCCCGAACCCCGATCTTTGGTTCGCAAGGCCTCGTCCTTTTCCTTCTTCCTCAGGTTTGTGCAACATTACCTTTCCCATTCATTCGGGATAAAAATGTCTGGCTGGCGACTCTACCTTTCCGCGCCACTTTCGCGTTTGTACTAGGATGAAAATCCCGGGAGCGACAGTGCTCGCGAAGGATTAAAATCCCCGTGCCTACATATTCCCTTGTGCAATGGGAAAGTCAGAGCTTTGTAGTTCGTGCTACTATGATTTGTTGGTGTTTTTTAATAAACAATTGTTTAAAACGCTTTCTAACTGCCTAGCGTTGGCTTATCTGCTCGCGATAGGAGGCTGAAGCGCTAGCTTCTCTGCGAGGTAGAAAGAGCTTAAACATTGTTCGTTTAGAGAAAGAGTTTGATCTTATTTAGTATTTTAAGAATGAAAGGGCGAATGAATCACGTCCCATGGGGCTAGCCTCATGAATGATCCACGCAAGAACCCGTGGAATGCTAGACTCTAGAATTCAGTTCTTTCATTATTTGATATGTGATAATTAAGTGTTTTGAAATACGAGAGGGTGAACGAATCATGTCCCATGGGACGGGCCTCAGGAATGCACTTTTCAAGAACTATGTGGAATGCTAGACTCCAGAATTCAGTTCCTCCGTTTAATTAATATGAAAATGATTTGAGTATTTGTTGGGTATGTTTTAAGTTGGATTTGAAAGAAAGAGACAAGTCATCCTCTTTGAGGTAGATATCTCACCTATTCCACAACAAACAGTTAAGGGGAAAAATAGAGGGGGAAGAAGCTTCGAACTTGGATATATGATCAACAAGTGATTGCCACATTCTTCCTAGAGAGAAATTGTTTGAGAAAATCGATTGGTTTGTGTTTGTGGGAATAGGAGGAACATCTCTCCTATGGAGATGAATCATGTCTCATCTTTTCGAAGGTGTTAAGTTTTAAGTGTTTTAAGTACAAAAGAGTGAATGAATCACGTCCCGTAAGGCTGGCCTCAGGAATGATCCTTTCAAGAACTATGTGGAATTCTAGACTCCAGAGTTCATTTCTTTCATATTTTTATTTATAATAATTAGATGTTTTGAATACGAAAGGGCGAATGAATCACGTCCCGTGGGGCTGGCCTCAGGAATGATCCATTCAAGAACCCGTGGAATGCTAGACTCTAGAGTTCAGTTCTTTCGTATTTTTAATATGAGAGATTTGATTTGTATTTGTTTTGTATTGTGATGCGTAAAGTCGTGCAGATGGCGATCATAAAAATGACAGACTTACGTGTGTGTGAAGTGTATATGTAAAAAGAAATACTTGACGTTGGACCAAGAATTTTAATTATCTTGGAAACAGTTAATCTTATGGTGGTCATGTTTATTATTATTTTATTTAACAGCTTATGGTCGAAATGCAAAAATAACATTCAAGTTCATACAAGTCATACTTCATCATCATACAACTAAATAAGGAGCCATGAATATTGAACGAGACACAATCATACCTCGTACAAATAAAATTGATCAAAAGTTAATTAATTAACTAAATTAAATAAAATTATTTAATAAAATAATTAACAAATTAATTAAATTAATTAAATAAAATTATTTAAAATAATTAACTAATACAAAAATATTTTTCAACCTTTTTTTTTAGAATTTTGATAAAAGGAAATAATTATAAATAAATGAAAAGGAAATTAAAAATAAATTAAAATAAATAAGAGAGAAAAAAGTAATGGGCCTGGGTTAAGAAGTAAATCAGGGGGTGTGGTTAGAAGTTCGCTAGGCCCAACCAACATGCAGCCCATGCGAAAAGAAGGTGCACATAGACCCTCAAGTCAATACATTGACCAAGGATGAAATCTGGATCGTTGATCTAGCATTGAGTCAAAGAAATTGACCCATCAAAGGACCCACTAGGGGCGTACACGGTAGGAAACATGTAGTGTGCCCGTAGGAAATTATGATCAGATAAACCTTGGCGGTGACAAGTGTCCACAGTGGAGACACATGTCACCACCGTATCCGGCCAACAATAACAACAACAATTAAAGTCACTTCTAGGAAAAGAAAACACATAAAAATAGACTGTCTCTCCTTCACGATATTTTTTCCTTACTCAGTCTCTCTCTCACGATATTTTATCGCTACTCAAACTCTCTCTCACGATTTCAAAAATCCCACACCCTCAAACCCTTCCCTGCTAAATCTCTCACCTGAAATCGCACGGTTAACCAAAGAATATGGGGTCGCAGCGAACATGAACACCCTTGCGGCGAGCACGAGCTCTAAAGTGGAGACACTGTTAAACGCTTAGAAACCAAGACAAAATCAAAATCAACCCTAAATAGAACCTTCCCTATGCGAATCTCTCAACAATTTCTCTAATTCCAAACCTAAACTCTCAGATCAAACAAAACTTACAAACCCTAGATATACAAAAACATCTCAACTCGCGAAATTGATGGAGGAAAACGATCAAGCCCAATAAAACAACTCTGAAGATGCTGAAAATAAACGAAAAAAGGGACGATACCTAATCGGTGCTTATCAGGTCGTGAAATGAAATCCGGCGAGCTTACGATAATGGTGATGACAGCGCCTCAGATAAGTCTCTTTTACACTTTGCCACGTTCGACTTCTTTTTTCTCGATCTTTTTGCTTCGTACTCCCTTCTTCTTCTACCTCTCTAGCGTTCTTGTATGCCTCCTTATTGTTGTTGTTTTGATTTTGTTGATGTCTATTGCCTCAGTATTATTGATTGTTGTTATTATTGTTACGGTTGGATTTTTCCTTAATTTTTTCTCTGTGTTTTTGGTAGATGTTCTCGTGTTTTTGGTGGCTAGGATTTATTATATATACTTGCAGCTAGGTCTTGTGATCCTTTTTTGATGTGAGTAGTCACAGGTTTATATAGGATATGAATTAGGATTTTTGAATTTGAAATCTTGTTGAGGAATCTTTATTCATGGTATTGTGCTTATGTACTTTATGGTGTTCATAAATTGTTTTGCCGAAACCGTGAAAACTGCTTTGTGAAGCTTAAATTGTGATGCTCTGCTTTTTTATTTTTATGTTGACTTTGAAATTGTATTCAAAATGGTGTTAATCTTACTGCTTCCCTGATTTTCCTTTTTCTGACCATAGGGTTTTGTTGTTATCTTGCTATGTCTGCAACTGCTTTTCTGTATCAAAAGTATTTTTGCAAAGTTCATGAAATTATTTGCAATGTATACTTTAAACTCTGTTTCCTCTTGATTTTTTGTTGACTTGCAAAGTCCTGAATTCTACTGATACATTCTGGCTTGTGTAGGTACAACTTTGGCTTGGTTTGTAGCAATTTTGTTGTTAGTACGCAACAAAACAAGGGATGCTCACGAACCCTGCTTTTGGGGTTATCTTTGTTGTTATTTTTCTTGGTATTTTGGTCAATTTATATGACACATGGGATTCTAAGTTGCAGCTGGGAATCAAATTTTTGTGTCCAATGTGTAAAGAAATGGTCCCACGGTTTCTTTTTTCATGAACTTTTACTTTTTACCACTGAAAATGTATTTACTGATGTGGTGTTTTTTTTTGGTATCAGATTACAACCCTTGATGAGTCCAATTTGCTGACTCACTTGCTTGGATCGACAACATACATGTGGGAAGGACAATTTGTGTCAACAAGTCACATTTGGAGCTTATGGAAGAAGTCTCATTGATCCAAGGCACATGGAATACAATTTTAATTTCTTGATTTATATCCTTAGTTGGATTGGCAAGAGCTTGTAAACTTTGTATCAAACACTTTGCATTTCATGTAATTTGTTGTCACCCTTTTATATCTTGTAATGAACTTGCTCCCTAAATTTAACTTGTACACTTTGTCATGGCTAAAAAAAACTTCTAACTAAACATGAGAAATTTATTTTGACAAGAAATGACACTTGAAACAAAGATGCATGGAAATTGAAATTTGAAACAAGTTGGAATTTTGTGGTTTGAAACAAACCCTTTTCTTACGAATTTGGAATGATTTTTGGAATTGACATTAAATATGGAAAGAGTTTTGAAAAAGGTGGTTAGGAATATGAATCTCAAATTGACATGAACTGTAATGATGAAATTTCGAAAAATAAAAATGAGATGAAGAACCAAGCTTGCAATTAGAAATTTAGACATTTGAAATTGATCATTTGGAAATGAGTTTGCAACCTTTGAGAGGTGAATTGAAGTTATAACTTGAAATTTGAATTGTAACTTTGGTGAATTTTAAAGAATGAATTTGAATTTGTGAAATTGTATTTGAACTTGAATAAAATTTGGAATTTGAAATTGGAACTGAAATTGATTTGGAATGTAGTTGAAACTTTGAAATGAGACTTGAAATGGAAAGAAATCTTGGAATTGAGCATTTGGGAATAGGATCGAAACTTGGAAATGAGCTTTGGATTTGAAATTGGAAAAGAATTGGAACTAAACTTGAAGTTGAAGTTGGACAAATGAACGAAAATATAGATTAAGAATTAAAAATGGATTTGAAACTGTTAGGCCTAGAAATTGAAGTAAGGTCATGAACTCTAGAAAATTTGACATTTTGAACTCGACAAAATCAGATATACAATCTTTATTGTCAAATCCCATATCAGTGAAAAAAAAATCCACTCCATTTGTCTTAGTCAAAAACCATTTTCCAGGATCCATATTTTTCCTTCCAATCCAACTAACGAACAAGACTTGCTTCACTTGAAGATCATCTGAACCAAATATCAACAGTTCTCGTCAAAGTACCTCACTAAATAAAACCACAAATGACCTGAGGTCTTGAACACGTCCATGATTCAACCTTGAAATTCCATAATCCATAACTTATGAGATCAATCCACCACTCTAAGCTTCCAAGCATAAAACCCTTGTTTTTCGAATCAAAAGACCAGACCTCTAATACTTGTTACAGAACTAACAAATTCTTCTTGTCATTCCTGAAAAACATCAGAATACATGGTATGCACTTTGGTATGCTGATGATGAGATGAATGTATGATATGAAAATTTAGGGGTAAAATTTAGGGTGAGACAGTTGCCCCTATTTAAATAACTTTACCAGATGGCATAAGTGATGTTAATCCTCGTGGAATCATGGTGAAAGGTATTTAAATATAGAAAATTGGAAACTTTGCCACTAAATGCCATGCTATGTTAGACTACAAACTATCTAACTCTTAATCTTATGCAATAAAAGATGAATATGTTGCGATATGGCGACAAACAAAGGGTAAAGACTCACTGGGGATGACATGCGTTGGGGACAAAGAAACAAAAACAGGAAGCATTCAAAGTGATAAATCAATAGGTTCAAGTGTACCTGCTGGCACTAAGAATAACGAAAGACGGGAAACAAAAAGAAATCCAAAGCGTTGGTTCAACGAACAAACAAACCTTTATGATGACAAGAAAATATCAAGATAAAAACAAAGTGGCTCGATGCAACCAGCTGATGTCAGGAATAGAAAGACCCGAGAATAATCAAAATGGCAAATCAACGGCTCTATGCGAACAGTTGACTTGAGAAATAAAACAAACAAAAAATTCAAAGTGAATGTGCAACGGCTTTGCGCGCCCAGCTGACACTGAGAATAAAGATAACAAACCATCCAAACCGAATGCGCAACAGCTCTAAGCGACTACCTGACACTTAGGAATACAGGTAGGGTAAGATAAAAAAACATCCAAGGTGATGGGTTAGCAGGTTCAAGTGTGATTGCTAAAATTAAGGATATAAAGAATATTCAAAGTGAATATGCAACGGGCTCCAGACCGGTTGACACCAAGAATAAATAGGATATTCAAAGTGAATGCACAGCGACTCCAAGCGACCAACTGGCACTATGAATAATAACAAAGGAAAAGAATCAAAGTGAATGCGCAGTGGCTCCAAGCGACCAACTGATACTAAGAATAAAGATAACAAACCATCTAAAGCGAATGCGCAGAAGCTCTAAGCGACCTACTGACACTGTGAATGAGAACATAATAATCAAAGTGGATGCGTAGCGGCTCGATGCGACCAGATGAGGCTAAGAATAAAGACAAAGGAAAACATTCAAAGTGAACGCGTAGTGGCTCCAAGCGACTTACTGACACTGTGAATGAGAACAAAATAATTAAAATGGATGTGCAGCGGCTCAAAGCGACCAGCTGACACTAAGAATAAAGACACGATAAACATTCAAAATGGATGTGCAATGGGTTTCCAAACTGATTGACATTAAGAATAGATACCAATATACACTCAAAGTGAATGCACAATGGGTTCCGAACAGGTTGACACTAAGAGTAAGATACATTCAAAGTATCTAAAGTAATAAATCTAACAGGTTCAATTGCAACTGTTGACACTGAGGATAAAGAAGACAAATATAGTGATTGGGCAGCGGCTCTATGCGACCAACTGATACTAGAGGTAGAATGTAAAGTATTCAAAGATAAATCAATGACTCTAAGAGATCGGCTGGCATTAGGAAGAAATGTTGGAGTTTTCAAACGAATAAAACATCCAACCTCTGGAAATTCCTTAAACGAAGAGTCAAAAGGAAGACCTTCAAGAACCATCAGGAAAACACAGGTATGTGCCAAATTAGATGGACTTAAACCGTAAGTCAAAAGGTTTCAAGACCAGCTTAACAAATTTGTGTCAATGACAATTGGACTTTAAAGAGATATTGATGGCAATAAGGGCAAATACCAACAACATATGGATTTATGTAGGGGATACCAGTATTACTGGAGGGAAGACTTTGGTTGACCAAACTTCGGGCTACCAACATCAATGAATTTAAAAAATGAAGACTAATTGTATCTGGACTCGGAGTTAGACAGACGACAAATGGGGAAAGACAAATGTAATGTCAAATGTGTATGATCTAGTATGATGCGAATGATCAGGATATGCAAATGCTGACATGAAGAGACAAAGAGTTTTGAAAAGGCTCAAAGAGGAGTAAGATCTCAATGCCAATACTGAGCAATATGAAAAATGCTGGGGGGATGTCTTCAAACTTGGAACTTAATGCTTGGTCCAAGGATCCATCCAAGAGTGCTACCAGTTTTGATCATCTATAGGGATTTTTTTAATAATGGCATAAGAGGGTTGCTGCAAACCAGAGGTGTTTTGGGAAGACAAATTTTTTTTTTTAATCTTTCCAAAGTCAAAGAAACTTGAAATATTTTTCAATATGTTTTCAAAAAAAAATATTTTTTCTTAAAAAGAACTTGTCATTTTCAAAGTTATATTGTAATTCATTAAAGACATTTTGCATAACAAAAGAAAATAAGAAGCTGAAAGACAAAATTTATAGGCAAAGATTGTATTTCTTATTCAAAAATGGTAACTTGCCAATGACAAAAGCTCCATGGAAAATTACAATTTGAAAATGGCAATGGGGAAAGGTCTATATTGAATCCAACGACCACTACAATCCCTAATAACTAAGATTGCCCAACACTTTGCTTCTGACAAGAGAAATTGGATTGGTCTTCAACTATGGTTCTTTATTAATGGTAAACACAATCTGATACAGTCAAATGCCTATGTCCCTAATTTTTGCCTGGACCTCCCTTTCGGGTTTTCAATCCACCGGGACGCTCTTTTTTGCCTAAGCCTCCCTTTCGGGTTTTCAACTTAGCGAGCTCTCATTTTTGTTTTGTTTTTTATCCCTAACTTTTGCCTGGATCTCCTTCATAGGTTTTGATCCATCGGGATACCCAATTTTTGCCTAGGTGGCCATTTCTTGTTTTCGACCTATCGGGTTTTATTCAGGCATAATATTTTTTGACTGCATCGGAATTCTCCGGGTGTTTAAGTTGTTCGCCATCCATAGTTGTGAGGATTAAGGAACCTCCGGAGAATGCCACCTTCACAACATACGGGCCTTCATAGTTAGGACTCCACTTTCCACACATATCTTTTTGAACTGACAAGATTTTCTTGAGTACAAGGTCTCCTTCTTTGAATTCACGAAGACAAACTTTCTTGTCAAATGCTCTCTTGATGCGCTTTTGGTATAACTTCCCATGGCACATGGCATAAAGTGGAGTATGGTGTACTCAATGTAGGTTGTGGTCTGGAAACCTTGGGGCCGTTCTATGTAGTTTGACAATGTCGATGAAGATAAGCTTATGTCCGCCTCTTTGCTCGTTATGTGAAATGGTCTTGGGAACAAAGTTGTCCTTGGGAGAAATGAACTTCAAGTTTTCTTCAAGTTGGAGTACTTTTTGGAGAGGAAGTGCAAATTCTACTATTGTACTAAGTTATAGACATTGTTCAACAAATTGTTCGCCCATTGCACGCCTAAAATATTTTGCAGTTGTTGGAGATTATGGAGTATTTCCTACCCAAGAACTATAGGTTGCGACAAATGTTTCTCTGAAGTTTGACCTGGGAGCAATTGTATAAGAGGTTGAAAGGTTGGGAAAGAATGAAATGCTCCTTATCCTATTTTTGAAAGTGCCACATTTGAGACATTGGAACTGTATAATGAGTGATTAGGACCAAACCATCTTTAGTTATTGGAAGGAGTGAAGCCTCCCTTACTGGATTTGGAGCATTGGTATAACACGGTAGGAGAACTGACTTAGGTGTTTTTGTTTGACAAAAACATGTGCGGATAGCAAGAGTCGCCACCGACTTTTATTTTATCCAATAGGAAAGGGTATAAAAGAACAGGAAAAACCCTTTTTTAAAAATTTTGAGTTCGGGGGGTAGGTTATATAAAGGGAAGGTGTTAGCACCCTTTATATCCATGGTTATCCATGGGCTCTTAGTTACTTAACTCACTTATTTGTTTGAAAAGTATGAAGTGATTGCTTAGAAAAGATTTTCAGAAGTTCTTTGTAATGATTCTCGTATGGATGTATACAAAGTCTCGAGTTTGAACATATTTCGAAAGTGGGTTGTGAATAAGAGTTTTTGAAAGATCTGAGCAAGTAATTAAGCACTACCTACCCTAAGTTGGTCTTTCATGTTTCTTTATTTCCTTTCAAGGGTAAGATTGTCCTTACTATTAAGGAGTAAGTAGTCACTACCTTGGATTTATTAAGGGACGGGCGTAGGGTCATCGTATGGTCAGAGAAAGAAACTTGTAGGGATGTCTTTAGCAATTCGTAGGGACTATCATAATTTTTTTTACCGAGGGGACGAGAACATTATTTCGTAGGCGATTTCGAAGGGACTTATGATCTTTTAACTTGGAAGGGACTTGATGAGTTTTATCTGAAGGGATTTGCTTTTAAGACACCCCTACTTTTGAGGGACTTAACCATTTGTTTAAGGCAACCAAGAGGGGAAACCCTAGGAGGTGCAGATGACAATCATAGAATGATCGACTTACGTGTGTGAGTGTTGTTTTCAGATATTTATCTTGTTATTAATTATCTAAGTCCAATTGATTTTCAATTAAGTCTTTACACGCCCTATATTACTAACCACACAGTAAATAATAAAAAAAAGAAAGGAAATTTAAACTCCTACATTATTACATGGCTTCAGGGCAGTTACATAATAATAATGGTGGAAAATAAGACTAAGTTATTACAAGTATGAAACAATTACAAAATCGGGCAAACCATAAATGAATAACATAAAAATAAGTTAAAGGAAATAAGTTAAGATTAAGGTTAAAAAATTATAGGTTTAGGGTTTTAAGGTTTAGAAAAATTAAGGTTTATGAAAAATTTAGGGTAAAAATTAGGGTTTTAAGATAAAGATTATGGCTAAATTTTTAGGTTCAAAATTTAAGGTTTGAGGCAAAAAATCAGGGTTTAGGAAAAAAATAGGTTTAGTGAAAAATAATAGGGTTTAATAATTATTATAACAAAATAGTTTTCATTAATTTAAAAAAAATTAAAAAACTTAAACTTAAATATTTTAAGGAAATAAATTATGACTAAAAAAAAAGCTAATGAAAAACAAAATTAAGGGTTAATCAAGGTTTTTTTGAAAAAATGTTTAGGAGGTTAATCATGGTTAAAAGGATTTTTAGGTTATTAATTAAGGGAATTAAAAAAAATTAAAGGAAATTAGGAAGAAAATAGAAAGAAAACCATGTTTTTTTGTCAAAATGTTGGGGATGGGTGTTGAATCCACGCCCTCAGCCTCACACACCATCTCCTCATCCACTAGGCTACAGGTGCGCTGGTGACAATATCCTGAAACAATTTAAATATAAAATAAATCCACTGAAATAAATGAGATATAAAAAAAATGCTGAAGGCTGGGTTTGAACCCACGCCCTCAAAGTAATAGTCACACTTCTCAACCAATAAGCCAAACGCACGTTTCTGATAATTGTATGAAACAAATAAAATAAAAAACAAGTCAAAGTTTGAAATTCTGCAACAAGCCAAATTGGTCATCCCCTACCTTCAGACCTGCAAGTTTACCTGCGATTTTTGTTGCAATATTACCTGCGAATTTGGTTTTGTAGGAAAACCTATGAATCTCACATTATTCATACAAAGCACAATTTCTTCCAATTAATCATACCAATATAATCCATACAGTTCATACAACTCAAATATGTCAATGAAAATTATTTAAATGGCTTATATCATGAAACCCCAATTTGGAGGTCAAAACCCTAACAATGGCGATACACGAATTTGGCCATGAAACTTCAAGGAAATCGTCCATAAATCATCCATGTAACCTCACGAACAATAAAACAAAGTCAAATTTCATTAATAATACATGAATAATGGAAATCGAGAAAGTCAAATTTCAAGAACCATATGAATTCGGTTTGTATGATTTTGCATGATTTTGATACTAATGATGATTGGGATATGTTTGGGAAGCCTCAAGGAATGATTATACACCCTTAAACCTCTTGTGAATGGCTTGAATGGTTGAATCTGAATCTTACCTTTTCCTTGATTTTTTGAAGTTTGAATGTTCTTACCTTGTCTCAAAAATCGTCCCCTAGTATTATGGCCTTGTTGTGTTTATGTAGTAGTACAATTTAGGGTAAAAAAATTGGGCTTTGATGGAGTTTTGTGGATTGCATAAAGTTGAAGAAACCAATTTGTCTTAATCATCCAAAAATAAAATATTTTCACCCATGTTGGTTTTACACGAATTTGAATGATTCCAATAATCTTAATCACAAAATATTTGATCCAAAAATAGGTATTAGATCAAATATTTGATTTTCATAATTTATTTTCAATTAAAATTGAATTTTAATGATAAAAATCCAAAATAATATAATATAAATAATAAAAAAATAGAACAATTGATCGTTGGGTCGAGCATGACTTCATATTTAAGTTTGGTTTGGAATAATATGGGCCCATTTGACAAAATCTTGAGTTTAGACCCTTTTTTCTTCATAAACCTCTTGAAAATTTCTCAACTTTGACAATGCATAACTTCTTCAATTTTAACCCAATGAAGGTGTTCTTGGACTTTTTAGAAATCTTAGAGTGTCCTTTAATCAACCCTTTTGGTCCCATATCCATATCATTTACCATTTTTAAATTATGAGTTTTGGAAAAAGTTGACTTTTTGTTGACTTTCAAAAAGACCTATAATGCTTTGGCTCATACCTTTCAAATGAAGCATTTTTGGACTTGGCTTGTGAGACACAAAGTTGTAGATAATTGGATCTCCTTCAAAATGAGCTTTGGATGGGAAATGTTTGATGAAGTATGGGAAAGTTATGGCTGGTCAAAGTTCAGTCGACTTTTCCTACACAAAACCCTAATTTAGTAACTCCTGAATTATGATGATTCTGAGGTTTCCTTGATGAATCATGATCAACCCTTGATCAAATGATGAATTTCACCTCACAATTTTTATGTTGACCAAAAATCTTGAAGTTTGACTTTATGTTGACCACTGTTGAATTTTTTACCAAGTTAATTGATTTTTGGGTATCTGAGCATTTGATTGGCCAAACTTATTAGGAAAGCTTTGAAACTTGTCATGGGGATTATTTAAGATATGTGGGATGTTATGAAGTCCACTTAAGGCTTTGGAAGTCCATTTTTCTTGGGAAAACTCCAAACCCTAGTTCTATATCCATTGTTCAGAAGGAGGCTTTGTCTGGTGAAACCTTCAATCCCTTTGACTAATTGAGAATCTTGTGACTATTGATAGACCTCTTGAGACACATTATCTTAAAGATGGGAGGTAAAATTTTGGAGTACAACAGCTGCCCTTGTTCAATTTTCTGAAACCTGAGGAGTTAGATTGGCATGTACGACATTCGTGACTTGAAGGTTGAAGGGGATTAAACACTAAAACCCAAAAATTTGCACTTGTCGGTGCACAGAGTGATACTGTTGGTTGGTTATATTGCTTGAATGGGCTTAGAGATTCCATTTGGAGTATTTGCATATTGTCTTATAAATGCCATGCAAAGTACCATAAGGTAGGAGTATCTATATGTTGTTATTATAATAAGTATTAACACTAGATTTTCGTATAGATAGTTTCTGAATTGTCTTTGTAACATGAATGAGTTAAATATCAACACTAGATATTCGTATAGATCGTCTCTGAATTGTCTCTGGGGAAAAAGGTATCATGCACTAAGTATCAACACTAGATCTTCGTATAGATCGTCTCTGACCTGTCTCGGGAAAATCTCTTTATTGAAGCATCAAAAGTAAATCTCTGAAAATATCCTGCAGTAAGCATCAACACTAGATCTTCGTATAAATTGTCTCTTAACTGTCTCAAGGAGAAAAAGATATCATGCACTGAGTATCAGCACAAAATCTTCATATAGATCGTCTTTGACCTATCACAGGGATTTGATAATGTTTATCTGACTATAAACTATCCTGAAAAAGAAAGATTAATTTATGCAGGATTGCATGTCATGAAATATAAACAAAGATATGATGTGAATGATGTATGAATGAATTATGTAGTTGAAGCTTATTAGTAGCTTCAAGTAATAACTGCTAGCCGAGTAAAACAATCCTGATTCGTTATTGAGGAGTATGAAGACTTCGTTCCCATCTTGTTTTGGAATATCATACTGAGGATCTTCTGTTTTCCGTTTGTCGTACTTCTTATTAAAGTATTAAATTCCTGAATACCCTGACTGAGGATAAAAGAGATGGACATTCCCCTGGAGTATTTCGTTAGAATATCCGTAAAGATTACTCTATGGGGATGAACCAGTCAAGATTCGTTGGATTCCTACCTCCGTTCGTCCTTAGTAAATACTATTATTGTGTTTTATGCATTTCTGGTAAACATCAATCATATTAAAAAACATATATACATTCAAACATAATCAATGGCCGTTTTCACTTAAGTAAAAAGGGAAAAGTAAACCTGAATTCGAAAATAGAATTGTATTTATTTAGAAAGTGGCCTATAAACAGGCAAGTTTTGAACAAGGAGACAGAAATCCTAGTAAGAGGAATTCGTCGTAGAAATTTTAAAAGAGTACAAAAAACAAGGAAAAATAGCTATGCGTAAGTGACCTATTGAGTTTCAAATCCGTTATTGCCATTATCTTCAAGTATCTCATCCCTTGCTGTCGGAATAAAAACAATTAAACTGATCTTTACCTGTTTGAACTTGATATAGGTAGTACAACTAGTTGAGGTTACGTGGATGATCCAACGAGACATAGTCATACGCTTTAATACCTAACTTTTGCCTGGACTACCCTTTCAGGTTTTTAGTCCACCGGGTTACCCTTTTTTGCCCAAGCCTCCCTTTTGGGTTTTCGACTTGCCGGGTGTACAATTTTTTTATATATATCCCTAATTTTTGCCTGAACCCTTTTGGTTCGCCGGGATGCCCTTATTTTTGCCTTGGCTAGTCAACCTAGCGGGTCTCTTTTTATGCGTAGTATTTTTTTACTATGTCTGCATTCATAGGCTACGAGAAATATTCACCATCCATAGTAGTAAGCATCATGGCACCTCCAAAAAATACCCTTTTGACTACAAATGGCCCTTCATATGTGGGAGTCCATTTTCCCTAGGATCACCTTGTGGTAATATGATACGCTTGATTACCAAGTCTCCAGCCTGATATACTTGTTGCTTGACCTTCTTATTAAAGGCTTTGATCATACGCTTCTGATACATCTGACCATGACAAACAGTTGCAAGTCTCTTCTCATCAATCAAGTTTATCTGGTCGAGTCGAGTCTGAATCCATTCATCTTCATCTAAGTCCGCATCCTTCATAATTCTCAAGGAGGGGATCTGAACTTCAATGGGTAAAACTGCTTCCATACCATAAATAAGAGAGAATGGGGTTGCCCCAGTTGAAGTACGTATTGTAGTACGATAACCATGAAGAGCAAATGGTAACATCTCATGCCAATATTTATATGTAACTCTCATCTTCTGCAAGATCTTCTTAATATTTTTATTGGCGGCTTCCACTGCGCCATTCATCTTTGGTCGATATGAAGAAGAATTGTGATGCTTAATCTTGAACTACGTGCAGAGGTCCGTAATCATAGTATTTGTAATACCCATATACAAAAGACATACATAAAGCATATTTTTTATATATAATATTAAAAATTTGGTACTTGAAATACAAATAAGTTCTTAGCAACACATTGCATAAATATAGCCACTACAACTTAGGGTACTAAATAAGGCTATATAATAATACAAGATGTTCAACTACAAAAAGATCTAAGAACTAGATCCGAAGATCTCAAAAGTCCACAGCGGAAGACTAAGCCATCAACTAGCAAAGATAATCAAGTCGCCTTATCTTTACCCTTAGCGGAACCTGAAATACCTGAAATAACAACATCAACATGGGGTGAGATAAAACATCTCAGTGGGTTCACTATCTTAGAGTTCTCTCGGCTCTAAGGGTTAATTCCAACGAGACTCGCATGCTTCACGAACCAATTTACACAAGGGACAAGGATATGGGGAAAACTAGGGTCCACACACGATTTCCAAACACAAAAAGGGATATGCCTACCTCAAGTCCTTACGGATGCTCTAGTGAAACACACAGTAACAACTTAGAGACTTATACAAGACCTTACGGAGGAAAGACATACACGCGCTGCAATCCTTACAGATGCTTCCCGTGGGACTCAGGATAACCCACCTCAAGACTTACTCAAGATTGACACAGTTAGCATAGCACTTGCCCCAAGTCCTTACGGATGCTCTAATGAAACACATAGTAACAACATAGAGACTTATACAAGACCTTACGGGGACTTATAGTCTACACTTCTCAAATCAACGCCCACGTATACACAACGGATACCTCAAGTCCTTATGGATGCTCTAGGGAAACACATAGTAACCATATAGAGACTTATACAAGACCTTACGGAGGATCCTAAAAACGAAACATAAAACATAAATCAAACGAGTTTAAGGGGAAACCTAGATACCTCACAAGTCGTACCTTTTCTCCATTTCCATTAACTCACAAGTTCCATTTTATCAAGTTTTGGTCATTTGAAATTAGTCGGGTAAACATCGGCTCGAAATTTATGTTATTCAATCTTAATAGATAGATTATTCTTTAAGCTTCAAAACGATATGTGGAACGCTCAAAACGGACACCCGAATCATAAGTTACGAATTAAAAGCCAAAGTTTGAAGCTACAGGTCTCGCTGAGCGAAACTCGCCCTGGAACTTTCGCTGAGCGAGCTACACCAGTTCAGGAAGTTCCAACCTTACGGGAATTCACTCTCCCCACACCCAATCACTCCCAAACCTTAACCAATGCAACAAGACATGATCAAACGTATCCATTATCATAATGTGAGTGTTTTAGGTAGGTTTTAATCGAGTTTTAACCGTTAAACTTCCGATTTCTCTTAGGTTTCCAACTAAACCCTAACCACAAACATTTCTAAAACTCAACCAAAATCAAAGATACAAGTTTCTAACTAAGAACCCACCTCGAGAGATGAAGATTGGCGGAAAGATTGAGTTGATTCGACGGACGGATGATCGGGAATTAAGGATTGGAGCTTTAGGGCTTTTTCTCTCTTCTTCTTCTCTTCTCTTCTCCTTTTCTTCTTTTCTTCTTTTCTTACTAACTTTTTCTTTCTCTCATAATCCTTTTATATATATAAAATATAAAAGCTTATATTTTTACCGATAAGTCAAAATTTGAGAGTATCCGAAAATGTCTTTTAATCCGATATTTTATAAAACCTCTGAGTCAACTAATTATCAATTAATAAAATATAATCCCATGAATTACTCTAGTTAGTTCCATTGTATGCCCACTAGAATGAGTACCAAAGATCCCATCATGCATGTCTTCCATAATCTCTATTGCTTCCTTCTTGTCCACACAATGAAGCAAAGTCGAATCGTGATTGCACTTGTACAAAATTCCATTACTCAGGAAAAACATGGCAGAAAATCTCCTCAGAAACTTCTTGTCATTGATAGATGCCCCTTCAGGATATTCCTGAGCTTCGAGGTATCTTTTCACTTCATGTAACCAAGGTTTCTCTTCCACACCTTCAGTATCAACTTCATAACAGTATGTTGGCTCATCTAATCGATCAATAGTAATCCTGGGAGCTTCATCATCCCAACTGATTTCAAACATAGATGACATGGTGGCTAATGCATCTGCCAATTGATTCTCTTCTCGCAGAATATGTCCCAAAGTGATCTCTTCAAAGTATGGAATTAAAGACAACACATGCATTCTATAAGGAATGAAATTTGGATGTTTTGTGTCCCATTCACCTTTAACCTGACTAACTACCAGGGCTGAATCTCCCTTCACATTCAAGAATTGGATTTTCATCTCAATGGAAGCCTTGATACCCATAATACGCGCTTCATATTCAACCATATTGTTGGTACAATCAAAACATAGTATAGCAGTAAACAGTGTATAACAACCTTCAGGAGAGATAATCACAACACCGACACCATTACCAAGCGCATTAGAAGCTCCATAAAAAACCATAGTCCATCGGGATCCCTGTTCAGGTCCTTCATATTGTCTAGGTTCTCTAGCAACAAGCATAATATCTTCATCTGGAAACTCAAAGTTCATAGACTGGTAGTCATCCACTGCTTGATGAACCAAATGATCTGCTACCACACTTCCTTTAATTGCTTTATGAGTAGTGTATTGTATATCATATTCTGTCAAAATCATTTGCCATCTTGCTATTCGTCCGGAGAGAGCAGGTTTCTCAAATATGTACTTGATAAGATCCATTTTTGAAATCAATAAAGTGGTATGAGTCAACATATACTGTCTTAGTCGGAGAGCATCCCAAGCCAAAGCGTATCAAGTTTTCTCGAGCAGTGAGTATCTTGTTTCACAGTCGGTAAAATTTTTGCTAAGGTAGTATATTGCTTGCTCTTTTCGACCAGACTCGTCATGTTTCCCCAACACACACCCCATTGACTTGTCCAATACTGTCAGGTACATAATCAAGGGTCTTCCTTCAACTGGTGGCATCAATATTGAAGGTTCCTGGAGGTATTTCTTGATCTCGTCAATAGCTACCTGACATTCGTTGTTCCATTCCATTACTTGATCTTTCTTCAACAACTTGAAGATTGGCTCACAAGTAGCAGTTAATTGGAAAATAAATCTTGCAATGTAATTCAGGCGTCCCAAGAAACCGATGACTTCCTTCTCAGTACGGGGAGCAAGCATATATTGTATAGCTTTTACCTTTGCATGGTCAACTTAAATACCTTTACCAATGACAACGAAACCCAACAGTTTACCAGATCTAACCCCAAAGGTACATTTGTTTGGATTTAATCTCAGCTTGTATTTCTTCAACCTCTCAAACAACTTGTGCAGATGATCAAGATGTTCTTCTTCAGTCTGAGATCTGGCTATCATATCATCAACATATACCTCTATCTCATGGTGAATCATATCATGGAACAAGGCTACCATAACACGCTGATATGTTGCCCCAACGTTCTTCAAATCAAATGGCATTACCTTATAACAGAAGGTGTCCTAATGTGTGACAAACGTAGTCTTCTCCATATCTTCAGGTGTCATCTTAATCTGATTATAACCAGAGAAACCATCCATAAAACAGAATACCTTATATTGAGTAGTGTTGTCTACCAGATCATCAATATGTGGAAGCGGAAAATCGTCTTTGGAGCAGGCTTTGTTCAAATACCTGTAATCTATGCACATGCATACTTTACCATCTTTCTTAGGCACCGGTACCATATTTGCAACCCATTGACGACAGGAAGTGATAGCTAGGAACCCTGCATCAAATTGTTTCATCAGTTCTGCTTTAATCTTTTCTGACATTTTAGGACACATACGAAGAACTTTCTGCTTTATTGGGCGACAACCTCCCTTCATTGGTAGACGGTGAACCACAATATCAATATCAAGTCTCAGCATGTCCTCATAAGACCAAACGAAGATTTCCACATAGTCATGTAACATCTGAATCAATATGTTCTTAACATTGTCTTCTAATTCAGCTCCTACCTTGACCTCTTTCATGTCTTTCGCAATTCCCAGATTCAAAACTTCGATTGGTTCTTCATGCGGCTGTATAACTTTATCTTCTTGCCGTAGCAATCTAGAAAGCTCTATAGGTACTTCACAATCTTCCTCATTTCCATCCTCAACTTTGTAGATCGGATTCTTGAAGTTATAATTGGCAATAGCAGAACTGTTATCAATAAGATCCATAGTGGATGAGGATTTGCATTTTAATGACATGGGTGTGTGTTGTAACACCCCACTTTCCCATTATAAATAAAATAACGTTTTTACATCAATAATCAGAGTTTAAAGTGGAATGCCACGTATACAACAATAATAACCAACAAAATGTTCTTTCATTAGTAACAGCGGAAAACTAATCGTTTAAAACAACCAAGGCAATGAGCCAGTTTCAACAAAATATCCTCAATATATTTAATTCCATAAAATCAGACACATAACGGAAATAAAATAACAACATAAAATCCCGCATCCCGTGTTACGTATCAAAGCATCCTAAGACTCGAACACAACAACACGACTCCATGCACTCTAAGTACCTGGATTATTTTATACTTCCAAAGAAGCACAAACGCAACAACAACAACAAAGGGATGAGAAACAAATTTAAATATAAATGGTGCATATAACATATACAACGTAGTACATGGTAGTTTCTCACGCAAACAACAATAATCTTATCATCACTCAACAATAATCCACAACAACAAGTACAATAATAATTATGCAACAACAATAAATAATATATGCAATGTGACTCAACACGACACAATGCATGTGGTACCAGGTTTTGTTCATTCAATCGAACACGGATAATCACATACACCCATCCGACAATGATTATCCCAACACTCTCCATAATGGAGTACGAATGATCGTATTCTCCCATCCGACCGATCATCCCAACAATAACGACAAATGTATGCATGTCAATGTAAAAGCATACATCATGTATAACTCACCATATTATACATCTACACGACCCATCCGATCAAACACAACAAAATTCCCATCAATAATCACTAATAATTACTTCACGCGATTTACTCGATTTTACGACTAAATTAATTCACCTAATTTCCAACATTTATTCATCCTCAAGATTAAATCTCAATTAAATATGTTTTAAGATTCATCTCAATACCCCACACCAAAAGAATCGGCTATGCACGCAAAATCGAGAGAGAAATCGCAAAACTGCACATTTTTGCACCACACGCTGGCCATACGCGTATTGGCATGTTCCATACGCCCCATAAGCCCCCAATACGCGTATCAATACCCTCATACGCGTATTGGCCCATTCCCCAACCCTCCATATGCATATCAGCCTAGTCCATGCGCGTATGGGCAGAATAAGTGTGTTTTCTGGGTTTTCTGTATAATTTCAGATCTATACCTCATTCCACTCGATTCCATGATTCGTATCTGTCCTAAAATCGTTTCTACACCAGTTTTACTCTCCAAATTTCATCTAACTTTCATCTATGTTACTATATTCCGATTAAATTTTCGTTCTAGATCTACATTTCATGCTATTCATCAACAACAATAATATTCATAAACATCTCATGATCCAGAACAACAACAACAACATGATAACAAAAATCATCAGATAAACAACAATATTTTCACAGATTCACACAATCATCAGACAATCACAGATTCTTCATAATCATCATAAACAACAAGAAAACCTAAGAGGGAAGGATACCCTCAAACTACCCATCATGTTAAATCACCTGAAATTAAATCCGTTCTCCCCCCTTACCTCGAATTTTAGTGCAAAAATCCTGCGAATTTGGATGATTTGGGTGCCTTAGATGTGTTATTCCTCCCTAGCCTCTTTGTTCTTCTCATCAAAACTTTTTACGATTAATATTTTACTGATTTTTCTGTTTTGACTAATTCAATATTAACCCTTTACTACTAAACCACCCCTTAATCCAGTTAATACTAATTATTATTATTATTTTAATTCTATTATTTCACTAACTGGTTTTTATAAAATAATAATAATAATAATAATAATAATAATTAGTAAATAATCTTATTACGATTTGCACCCCCTATATTACTAATCACACTCGATTATACCCGTCCCACTAGGACACAACACCAACAATATTAAGACACACGCCTTAACTAAGGACAACATAACAACAAAATTACCCGACAATTAAATATTAAAAATGGGGTGTTATAACTCTCCCCCACTTAGAATATTTTCGTCCTCGAAAATGTACCTGATGAGAAAAGTTCCGGATACGACTCCCACATCCTACTTTCTAGCTCCCAGGTTACACTCCCACCAGCAGTTCCTCCCCAAGCTACTCTCACTAGAGGAATATCTTTACCTATGAGTTTCTTCATTTTGTGATCCTCAATTCTGATCGGCATCGCTTCCACAATAAGATTCTCTCTAACCTGCACCTCGTCCCTCTGAATAACATGAAATGGGTCAGACAGATACTTCCGAAGTTGCAATACATTAAACACATCATGTAAATTCGAAAGCTCTGTGGGAAACGCCACCCTGTATGCAACAGTACCGACTCTCTGCAAAATCTGATATGGTCCAATAAACTTAGGATCCAACTTCTTTGATTTTAAAGCACGACCAACACTTGTCATTGGATTAACCCTCAAAAATACATGATCACCTTCAGTAAATTCTAATTCTTTCCTCCGATTATCATGATAACTTTTCTGTCTACTCTGAGACGCTTTCATCTTTTCACGGATCATCTGAATTGCCTCAGTTGTCTGTTGTACAATTTCAGGTCCAAGCACCACATTTTCACCAGTTTCATACCAACATAAAGGCGTTCTACACCTTCTACCATACAAAGTTTCAAACGGTGCCATTCCAATACTAGAATGGTAACTATTATTGTACGTGAACTTAATCAATGGAAAATGAGTATCCCACACACCACCTTGTTCCAATACACACGTTCTCAACAAATCTTCCAAAGTCTGAATAGTCCTTTCCGACTAACCATCCGTCTGCGGATGATAAGCCGAACTCAATTTCAACTTTGAACCCAAAGCCTCTTGTAAACTTTTCCAAAATTCAGACATAAATCTTGGATCTCTATCTGACACTATACTTAATGAAATAACATGTAGTTTTAAAATTATCCTTATGTAAATCTCAGCCAACTTCGTCAACGAAAAACTCATATTAATAGGAATAAAATGTGCAGATTTTGTAAGTCTATCCACAACCACCCAAATAGCATCAAATCCTCTCACCGTATTCGGCAAACTAGTAACAAAATCCATTGCAATACTATCCCACTTCCATTTTGGAATTTCTTACGGTTGCATCAAATCCCGAAGGTTTTTGATGCTCCACCTTCGATTTTTGACACACCAAACAAGCATATACAAATTGTGCAATATCTCTATTCATACCAAACCACCAAAATAACTTCCTTAAGTCCTGATACATCTTTGTAGCTCTTGGATGAATACTCAAGCTACTACGATGACTTTCTTCTAAAATTGCTCTCTTTAAATCATCATTATCCAGAACACAAATTCTGCCCCAGAACCTCAATACACCAGCATTATCCACCTGGAAATTACTTTCATGATCATTGTCTCCTGAAGGCATCAAGTTAACTAACTTCACATCAATTCTTTGATTCTCTTTAATAATATCTAATCATTATTCACTTTCAACATTCCAAGTCTAACACTCTCAGGTGTCGTCTCGCAAACCATACTCAAATCTCTAAATTGTTCAATTAATTCCAATTCCTTCACCATCAACGTCGACATATGAATTGTCTTGCGACTCAAGGCATCTGCTACAACATTAGCCTTACCCGGATGATAACTCAAATTAAAATCATAATCCTTCATAAATTCTAACCATCTCCTTTGCCTCATATTTAGCTCTTTTTGATCAAACAAATACTTCAAACTTTTATGGTCACTGAACACTTCAAATCTTGACCCGTACAAATAGTGCCTCCAAATTTTAAACACAAAAACCACTACAACTAACTCAAGATCATGAGTAGGATAATTCCTTTCGTGCACTCTCAATTTCCGAGAAGCATAAGCTACTACCTTACCATCTTGCATTAATACGCCACCTAGTCCCATCTTGGACGCATCACAATAAACAACAAAAGGTTCACCATGACTTGGTAAAATCAACACTGGTGTTGTAGTCAATTTCTTCTTTAATTTCTCAAAACTTTCCTCACAAGATGCATCCCAAATAAACTCTTGACACTTCCTAGTCAACTGAGTCAAAGGTAACGCCAAATTAGAAAATCCCTGATTAAATCTTCTATAATAACTGGCTAAACCAAGAAAACTTTGAATCTCCATTACAGTCTTCGGAGGTTCCCATTGCAACACAATGCTCACCTTAGATGGAACCACTGATATACCATCACCAGAAATAACATGACCTAAGAAACTTACATTATCCAACTAGAATTCACACTTTGATAACTTAGCAAACAACTTGTTATATTTCAGCACCTGCAAAGCAACTCTCAAATGTTCCTTATGATCATCTTCACTCTTAGAATAAATAAGTATATCATCAATAAATACTACAATAAATTGATCCAAATAAGAATGGAAAATATGATTAATATACTACATATACTCCATAAATACACCTGGAGCATTAGACACTCCAAACGACATCACGACATATTCATAATGTCCATATCGAGTTCTAAACACAGTCTTCTAAATATCACCTTTTTTCACTCGAATATGATGGTAACCTGACCTCAGATCGATCTTACTGAAAACACGAGCACCAAATAGATGATCCATTAAATCATCAATCCTTGGAAGCGGATACTTATTCTTAATAGTCACTTTGTTCAACTGACGGTAATCGATGCATAGACGCATACTAGCATCTTTCTTCTTCACCAATAACACTGGAGCTCCCCACGGCGACACATTTGGTCTAATAAACTTCTTATCAATCAATTCACCAATCTAAGTCTTCAACTCAGCTAACTCTGATGCAGACATTATGCATGGCACCATAGAAATAGGCCTCGAACCAGGAATAAGATCAATAGTAAACTTAACTTCTCTCGTCGGAGGTAATTATGTAATATCATCAGGAAATACTTCCGGAAACTCATTCACAACTGGAAACTCTATAATCGATACTTTACTTTCAACAGACAACAACGCGAATAATGCAAACATCATCGCCTCGTATTCCAATAAGGTCCTTAACTCTTTTGTAGATAGTGAATTAGCCAACGCTTCCTCTTCAGGAGTAAGAAACAACAACTTCTTCCTATAGCAGTTGTAACACGGTGGGAGAACTGACTTTAGTTGAATGTTGCGGATAGCAAAAGTCGCCACCGACTTTTATTTTATCCAAAAGGAAAGGGCATAAAAGAACAGGAAAGACCTTAAAAAGATTTTGAGTTCGGGGGGTAGGTTATACAAAGGGAAGGTGTTAGCACCCTTTATATCCATGGTTATCCATGGGCTCTTAGTTACTTAGCTCACTTTAAATTGTTTTGAGAAAGGTGTAGTGTGTGATTAAAAATGTTCTAAGTGCTTTATAATGATCCTCGTATGGATGTATATAAAGACTTTGTTTTGAAAATTTGTTTGAAATGTGAAGTGTAATGAAGTATTTTGAAAAGTGTGAGCAAGTAATTAAGAGAAACCTACCCTATATTAAGTCTTTACTGTTCTTTATGTCTTTCAATGGTAAGACTATCCCTATTATTAAGGAATAGGTAGTCATTACCTTGGATGTGATAAGGGACATGTGAAGGGTCATCTGTGTTTAGGCAACTGTAAGGTGTCTTAGCAATTCGAAGATACTTATCATCTTTTATTCGAAAGGGAAAAGATCATTTATGAAGGCAACCTCGAAGAGACTTGATCTTATAATCGTAAAGGGACTAGATGATATTTTTAGAAGAAGGGACCTTGCTTTTAGACACCTTACTTGACCTTTTGGTTTAGGCAACATGAGAGATATCCTTAAGAAGTGAGATGACGATCAAAGATCGACTTACGTGTGTGCGTGTATAAGTTCATATATTTATCTTATTATTAGTGATCTAAATTAATTTAAAAGCAAACATGTTATCACTCCCTATTTTACTAACCATAGCAATATATTTACAAATAAATAAACAATAAAATACTACGACTATTACACAGCTTGTACAGTTACATTATAATAAAAGCAATTTAAATAATAATTATATAACAAAATAAACAATTAAAATAAAAGGTTAGTAGTAAAACAATTATAAGAAGAAAGGTTAGTAATAATATACAATATATATATAACTTAATTAAATATTTTTATATTTAAATAAATATTTTTAAAGAATTTTGAGATGAAAATAAAACAATAAAGATATACTAATTTATTTACAAAATAAACTATGATTAATGATTTAATTATATATATTAGAAATATTTATTAAGTATAATTAAACAAAAATAATTAAAGTGAGAAATTAAAGTTTTAAAAGAAATTAGGGTTTTTAGAAATTAGAAAATACATTAGGGTTAAGGATAATTAGGGTTTTAATTATATATAAAAAATATTAGGGTTAGAGATTAATATACTTAATGAAATTATATACAAAAATATATATACATATTAATAAATATTATTAAAAAAAACATATAAAGAAATAAATATATTAATTTAGGTTTTAAGAAAATAATATAAATTTATAAAAGAAAATAAAGTTTTATTAAAAAGAATGATTTAGATATTTTTTTTTAGAAATTATTTTAATTGTTTAAAGAATAAAATAAAGAATTAATAAAAATAAATAAAACAAAAACCTAAAAAACAGGACCTGGGATTTGAACCCATGTCCTTTACCTGAATGATCAGAAGCATAACCACTGGGCCACTGCACGCAGCTGAGAGCAAACCACTTCAAATTGGTTTTGTTGTTATCCTGTAAAAATTCTAAAAAAAAAATAAATAAAGCAAAATGGCCTGGGGAGGTTTTGAACCCAGGACCATCTATATGACAAGCACGCACACTAACCACTGAGCCACTACAACGCATTCAACATATATCCACAAACAAAACATAATATTTTAAATCAACTTTTTAAACTGGATTTTGGCGCCAGACCAGCTTCGTCTTCCTCAAATTTCCTGCGAAAATAGCTAGGAGTTTAGCTGCGTGTTTTCCTGCGAAGTTTATCATATCCAGAACCTACGAATTTCAAACATTAACAAAACAGTGAAATTTCTCCAAATTGATTAGTGAAATATGATCCTCAGAGCTCCTACAATCTTTCTATGTTCTTAAAAACTATTTATATTTGGTTTATCATGAAACCCTAATCAAGAGGCCGAAACCCTAGCCATGGTGGATTCCTTAATCTGCAATAAAAATTCAATCCAAGCATACAGAAACGTTCCAAATACCTTCACAAGCAATTATCAATGATAAAAAACAATTTATATTACATAAACATATTAAATCAAAAATTTGAAATTTTAAGAGAAAATTGATTTCGGGTTATGCATTTAGGCATGTTTTGGACAATGATAATGATCAGGTTATGTTCAGTGATGTTCAAGGAAGCCAATGCAACCTTTAAAAAGCTTTGAGATTGCTTCTAAGTAGGAAACCGAATTGGAGTTTTTTGAAGATTTTTGTGAAGTTTGAACAATGTGTAAGAGGCTGGGAATTCGTGAATAGTGCTTGGCATCATGTTATTTATATATGAGTCAATCAAATTAGGTCAAGAGTTCAACAATTTTGTGGATATTTGATCTTTGGGAGATTGAAAAAGATTGGTTCTTAAATTTTGAAATATCTTGATCTAGCCTTGCTATTTTAGGATGATCTTCATTATTTTTGTATCAATCAAGTCTAAATATATTTTAAGACTTTCTAGAAACCAAATCAATTTGAATATCCATTATTTTATATTTTATTTGAATTTAAAATGATTTTTAACATAAAAAATCATAATAAATAAAAATAAAATGAATAAAATTATGAATAAATTAATTTAATTTCGTGCATGATGTCATGGAAGTAATTGGATCACAAAAAAGCAAGCCCATTTGGTGAATTATGGTTTTAAGACTCCATTTGCTTCATAAACCTCTCAAATATTTCCCAACTTTGCAAGGTCACAAATCCTTCAATTTTAATGCTATGAAGGTGTTCTTGGACATTTTGGAAAGCTTAAAGAGTCCTCTAACCAACCTCTTTGGTCTCATGTCCATATCTTGTACCATTCTCAAGTTATGCTCTTTTGAAGTTGTTGACTTTTTGTTGACTTTTAAAAGGACCTATAATGTCTTAGCTCATACCTTCCAAATGAAGCATTTTTGGGCTTGGCTTGTGAGACACAAAGTTGTAGAGAATTCAATTTCCTTAAAAATGATATTTGGATGGAAAATTTTTGATGAAGCATGTGAAAGTTATGGCTGGTCAAAGTTCAGTTGACTTTTCCTGTGAAAACCCTAATTTAGAAACTCCTGATTCTTGATGATCTGAAATATCCTTGATGAATCATGATCAAATGATGAATTTTACTTCAAATACTTGATGTTGGCAAAAAAATTATGAAGTTTGACTTTGGTTTGACCATAGTTGACCTCAGTTTGACCTTTTAACTGCTTTGATTGACTTTAACCTATCTGATCATCTGACTGAGCAAATCTTTTGGGAAAGTCTTGAAACTTGACATGGGGATTCTTGAACACATATAGGATGCTATGAAGCTCACTTGAAGTCTTGGAAGTCCATTTAGCCTGATGAAAGTCAAAACCCTAGTTTAGGATGCATTGCTTAGGAGGATGCATTGTCTAAGGGAATTGTCAAACTTTCTGACTTATTGTGAACCTTGTGAACCTCATGAGATGTCTTGTGAGCCTTGTGAACCTTGTGAACCTCTTAGTACACAAAGTATTGTCTTGTGGAGGGCAAATTTTGGGGTGCAACAGCTGCCCCTGTTCAATTTTCTGAAACTTGAGGGGTTAGATTGGTATATGTGCCATTCGTGACCTGGAAGGTTGAAGGGGATTGAACACAAAAGCCCAAAAATTTGCACTCGCCGGTGCGTAAAGTAACACTGATGATTAATTGTATATGCTTGAGTGGTCTTGAAGATGCCACTTGGATGAACTGGAGATGGGCTTATAGATGTCATGGAATAACTGGAGATGGGCTTAGAGATGCCATCTAAAATATCAGGATGTGATGATGTCTTTATGTTGATACTGGATGTCAGTACTAGGTCTTCGTATAGGACATCTCTGAATCGTTTATGCAACATAGTTTGAATTGTTGAATAGACCAGTAGAAATAAATCTCCGTGCCGATTATCTCTTCTGGAAGTATCTTGGATTAGGGAAGGGATCTTTGTACAAACCATTTGCCTACTCTCCAAGGTCAAAAGAACGTCAGGATTAGTCCTTCTGAAAAAATATCTTGAACCAGGGAATGGATCTTTGTACAGACCGTTTGCCTGCTATTCAAGGGCCAAAAGAACGTCAGGATTAGTTCTTCTGAAAAATATCTTGAACCAGGGAATGGATCTTTGTATATACTGTTTGCCTGCTATTCAAGGGCCAAAAGAACGTTAGGATTAGTTCTTCTGAAAAATATCTTGAACGAGGGAATGGATCTTTGTATAGATCGTTTGCCTGTTATTCAAGGGCCAATAAATTAAATCTTCTGAAAATATCTTGAACCAGGGAATGGATCTTTGTACAGATCGTTTGCCTACTATTCAAGACCAGATAGATGAAATCTTCTGGAAATATCCTGGATTAGGGAATGGATCCTTGTACAGACCGTTTTCCTACTCTCCGAGGACATCTTGAGTACTGTATGGATCATTTCTGACCTGTTGTGAATTATTGATATTGTTTTATCTGCCTATAACCATCCTGCAAGGAGAATGTTAGTTTATGCAATATGTATGCATGCATAGTATGATGCACCTAAGTAAATGTATTATGTATTTATGGATATGTTATGGTATGATATAATGTAAATGATGTATGTATGAATCATGCAGCCTGAAGCGTCTGGATATCTTTGTATAACAACTGCTGGCTAGGGAAAATAAATCCTGATTCATTGCTGAAGAATATGAGGAACTTGTTCCCGTCTTGATAGTATAGTATTTATAACCTCCCGTCTTCGTTCGCCGTACTTCTATTGAAGGAATAAGTTCCTGAGTATCCTGACTGAGGATAAAAGAGATGGACATAAATTCAAGGAGAGATGTAACTTGAAGCATGGATTTTCTGTACTGGGGATTTGTAGTTATCTTGTGGGGATGAACCGGCGAAGCTTCGTTGAATTCCTTCCCTCGTTCGTCCTTAGTAAATACTATTACTGCATTTTTATGCATTTCTGGTAAACATCAATCATATTCAAGCATTTTATGCATTTATGGTAAACATCAATCATATTCAAAAGCATACATTCATTCAAACACAACCAATGGACGTTTCGCTTATGTAAATAGGGTAAAAGTAAATCTGGATTCAAAGATGAAATTTTATTTATATCACAAAGTAACCTATACATAGGCAAGTTTGTACAAGGAGACAGAAATCCTAGTAAGAGGAATTTGTCGTAAATTTTTTACAAAACAGAGAAAATCAGCTATGTGGGAAATAATCCTATTGAGTTTTAATTCTACTATTGCCATTATCTTCAAGTATCTCATCTTCTGCTGTTGAGATGGAAACGATTGGATTGATCTTTATCTTGTTCGAGCCTGAATTAAGTAGCACAACTGGTTGGAGTTACATGGGTGATCCAAACGAGACATAGTCATACGCTTTAATCCCTAACTTTTGCCTGGATTACCCTTTCAGGTTTTCAATCCACCGGGATACCCTTTTTTGCCCAAGCCGCCTTTTTGGGTTTTCGACTTGCCGGGTGTACCTTTTTTTTTTTTTATATATATCCCTAATTTTTGCCCGAACCCTTTTGGTTCGCCGGGATGCCCTTATTTTTGCCTAGGCCAGTCAACCTAGTGGGTCTCTTTTTATGCGTAGTATTTTTTAACTATGTCTGCATTTACAGGCTGTGGGAAGTCTTCACCATCCATAGTAGTAAGCATCATGGCACCTCCTGAGGATACTGTTTTGACTACAAATGGTCCTTCATATGTAGGAGTCCACTTGCCTCTATGATCACCCAGTGGTAATATGATACGCTTGATTACCAAGTCACCAGCCTGATATACCTTTGGCTTAACCTTCTTATTAAAAGCTTTGATCATCCGTTTCTGGTACATCTGGCCATGACAGACAACTGCTAACCTCTTCTCATTAATTAAATTTATCTGGTCAAGTTGAGTCTGAATCCACTCATCTTCATCCAAGCCTGCATCCTTCATGATTCTTAAGGAGGGTATTTGAACTTCAATGGGCAGAACTGCTTCCATACCATATACTAAGGAGAATGGGGTTGCCCCTGTTGAAGTACGTATTGTAGTACGATAACCATGAAGAGCAAATGGTAACATCTCATGCCAATCCTTGTAAGTAACAGTCATCTTCTGTAGAATCTTCTTAATGTTCTTATTAGCAGCTTCTACTGCCCCATTCATCTTCGGACGATACGGAGAAGAGTTGTGATGCTTAATCTTGAACTACGTGCAGAGATCAGTAATCATAGTGTTGTTCAGATTAGAGCCATTGTCAGTAATAATCCTTTCAGGGATGCCATACCTACATATGAGATTATTCTTAATGAATCGAGCCACCACATTCTAAGTAACAGATGCAAATGAAGCTGCCTCCACCCACTTTGTAAAGTAATCAATAACAACCAGAATGAAACGATGTCCATTAGAAGCAGTAGGTTTGATCTCACCAATCATATCAATTCCCCACATGGCAAAAGGCCAAGGAGCAGTCAACACATTCAATGGTGATGGAGCTATATGTACTTTATCAGCATAGATTTGACACTTGTGACACGTTCTGGAATTTTGATAGCAGTCAGCTTCCATGGTAGACCAATAGTAACCTGCTCTCAATATCTTCTTTGCCATGGTATGACCACTAGAATGAGTGCCAAATATCCCATCATACATGTCTTCCATAATCTCTGTTGCTTCCTTCTTATCCACACAACGAAGCAAGGTTGAATCATGATTGCGTTTGTACAAAATTCCATTACTCAAGAAGAACTTAGCAAAAAACTTCCTCAGAAACTTCTAATCTTTGATAGATGCCCCTTCAGGGAACTCCTGAGCTTCAAGATATCTTTTCACTTCATAGAACCAAGGCTTCCCTTCTGCTTCTTCAGTGTCAATCTCATTGCAGTATGCAGGCTTCTCAAATCTATCAATAGTAATCTTGGGAGCTTCATCATCCCAGCTAATCTCAAACATAGATGCCATGGTGGCTAATGCATCTGCCAACTGATTTTCTCTTCGTGGAATATGTCCAAAGGTAATCTCTTCAAAATATGGGATCAAAGACAAAACATACTCTCTGTAAGGAATGAGATTATCATGCTTGGTATCCCAATCTCCTTTGATCTGACTTACTACCAGGGATGAATCTCCATACACGTCTAGGAACTGAATCTTCATATCAATGGCAGCTTTGATACCCAGGATACATGCCTCATACTCAGCCATGTTATTGGTACAATAGAAACAAAGCCTTGCAGTAATCGGGGTATGACAACCTTCAGGGGAACTGATCACAACACCAACACCATTGCCAAGTGCATTAGAAGCTCCATCAAAAACCATAGTCCATCAGGATCCTTGTTCAGGTCCGTCATATTGTCCATGTTCTTTGGTAATAATCATAATATCTTCATCAGGGAACTCAAAACTCATTGACTGATAATCATCCACTTCTTGATGAGCCAAATGATCAGCTACAACACTTCCTTTAATGGCCTTCTGAGTAGTATACTGTATATCATATTCTGTCAAGATCATTTGCCATCTTGCTATTCGTCCGGAGAGAGCAGGTTTCTCGAATATGTACTTGATTGGATCCATCTTTGAAATCAATAAGGTAGTATGAGTCAACATATATTGTCTTAGTCGGCGAGCAGCCCATGCCAAAGCGCAGCAAGTTTTCTCGAGCAGTGAGTATCTTGTTTCACAGTCGGTAAACTTTTTGCTAAGGTAGTATATTGCCTGCTCTTTTCGACCAGACTCGTCATGTTGCCCCAACACACACCCCATTGAGTTGTCTAATACTATTAAGTACATAATCAAGGGTCTTCCATCAACTGGTGGCATCAAAATTGAAGGTTCTAGAAGATATCTCTTGATTTCATCAAATGATGTCTGGCACTCATCATTCCATTCCATTACCTGATCTTTCTTCAACAACTTGAAGATTGGCTCACAGGCAGCAGTTAATTGGGAAATAAATCTTGCAATGTAATTCAATCGTCCCAAGAAACCTCTAACTTCCTTCTTAGTACGGGGAGCTGGCATCTCTTGTATAGCTTTCACTTTTGCTGGATCCACTTCAATACCTTTTCCACTGACGATGAAACCCAGGAGTTTACCAGACCTAACTCCAAAAGTACATTTGTTTGGGTTCAATCTCAAATTGTATTTCTTCAACCTTTCAAACAACTTATGCAGATGATCAAGATGTTTCTCTTCATTCTGGGACCTGGCTATCATATCATCCACATATACCTCTATCTCATGATGAATCATATCATGAAACAAAGCCACCATAGCACGCTGATATGTTGCCCCGACATTCTTCAAACCAAATGGCATCACTTTATAACAAAAAGTGTCCCACTGTGTAACAAATGTAGTCTTCTCCATATCTTCAGGTGCCATCTTGATTTGATTGTAACCTGAGAAACCGTCCATGAAAGAGAATACTTTATGCTGAGCAGTGTTGTCTACCAGAACATCAATATGAGGAAGTGGAAAGTCATCTTTGGGGCTGGCCTTGTTCAAATCCCTGTAGTCTACACACATACGTACCTTACCATATTTCTTAGGTACCGGTACCACATTTGCAACCCATTGAGGATAAGAAGTCACAGCTAAGAACCCTACATCAAAATGTTTCATTACCTCTGCTTTAATCTTTTCTGACATTTCAGGACGCATGCGACGAACCTTTTGCTTCTTTGGACGACAATCTTCTTTTACCGGTAAACGGTGAACCACAATGTCTGTATCCAACCCTGGCATATCTTCATAGGACCAAGCAAAGATCTCCACATAATCATGTAACATCTGAATCAATCTGCTCTTAACACCATCCTCTAATTCAGCCCCTATCTTGACCTCTTTCCTGTTTTCTTCAGTTCCCAGATTCACAACTTCGAATGGCTCTTCATGTGGCTGTATAGCTTTCTCTTCTTGTTGTAACAACCTAGCAAGCTCTACAGGTACTTCACAATCTTCCTCCTTTCCATCTTCAGCTTGATAGATCGGATTCTCGAAATTATAATTGGCAATAGTAGAACTGTTATCAACAGGATCCAGAGTGGATGAGGATCTGCATTTTAGTGATGTGGGTGTGTGTAAGAACACATAGCTGATAAAACAAAAATAAAATAAAAGAAAGACAAGGAACACAATATTTACGAAAACGAAACGTCCACTGATTTTTATTAAATGAAGTATGCAAATGAAATGACATCCCGAAACAAGCATACCATTGTGCCCCGGGTAAGGCACAAGGCTTAAAAGTTTAATTGTTCAAAAATTACAAACTTAAAAGTAACAACACAGTAATAATATTTACTCCTGACTAAAGGAGATAGGAATAACGTCTTCAGCCTTCCAATTATTGAGCCTATCACCCACAGTAGGAAAAATCCAAGCATCCAGGTTGTAGTCTTCATTATAATCACCCACAGCATTGATCTGGTCTTTCATGATCCCTTGATTGGTGATACGAACAACACGAGCACGACGAACAGCCTTCTGGGACTCTGCAGTGAAACCTAAACCAAACTTGTCAGACTTGTAAGGAATGTTAGGAAGCTGACCCCAAATAGTACAACCACCTTTTTCAACCACGACTCTAGCATCTTTGAGGGAAGCCATTGTAGGAGGTACTCTGGTGTCCACAGGAACTCTTTTGACAACAGGAGGAGCTTCAGCAGCAGGAACCACCCAAGGAACCACTTCAAATGTCTGGCATGGAGTCTCAACATATTCACCCTCCACTTCAAGGTACTTAAATGTATTCACATGACTGATCATATATTCTTCTTCTCCGTAAACAGTGACAACTTTTCCCTTTACTGGATATCTCAGCTTCTGATGTAAGGTGGAGGTCACAACACCTGCCCCATGGATCCAGGGGCGTCCAAGCAAACAGGAGTACGAAAGACGAATATCCATTACATAGAAGGTTGAATTGAAGACCTGAGATCCTACTTTGATTGGGAGATCTATTTCTCCATGTGTTGCACCCCAAAATTTGCCCTCACAAGCCAAGACTTTGTGTACTAAGAGCCTCCCATGAGGTTCACAAGGTTCACAAGACCTCCCATGAGGATCACAAGGTTCACAAGACCTCCCATGAGGTTCACAAAGTTCACAAGACATCTTATGAGGTTCACAAGGTTCACAAAGTTCACAATTAGTCAGAAGATTTGACAATTCCCTCAGACAATGCATCCTCCTAAGTAGTGCATCCTAAACTAGGGTTTTGACTTTAATCAGGCTAAATGGACTTACAAGACTTCAAGTGAGCTTCATAACATCTTATATGTGTTTAATAATCCCCATGACAAGTTTCAGGACTTTTCCCAAAGGTTTGCTAAGTCAGATGATCAGATAGGTCAAAATCAGTCAAAGTAGTTAAAAAGTCAAACTGAGGTCAAGTGTGGTCAAACCAAAGTCAAACTTCATGATTTTTTGCCAACATCAAGTATATGAAGTAAAATTCATCATTTGATCAAGGGTTGATCATGATTCATCAAGGAGATTTCAGATCATCAAGAATCAGGAGTTTCTAAATTAGGGTTTCCTCAGGAAAAGTCAACTGAACTTTGACCAGCCATAACTTTCACATGCTTCATCAAAATTTTCCCATCCAAAGCTCATTTTGAAGGAAATTGAATTCTCTACAACTTTGTGTATCACAAGCCAAGCCCAAAAATGCTTCATTTGGAAGGTATGAGCTAAGACATTATAGGTCCTTTTAAAAGTCAACAAAAAGTCAACAACTTCAAAAGAGCATAACTTGAGAATGGTAAAAGATATGGACATGAAACCAATGGGGTTGTTTATAGGACTCTTTAAGCTTTCCAAAATGTCCAAGAACACCCTCATAGAATTAAAATTGAAGGATTTGTTCCCTTGCAAAGTTGGGAAATTTTAGGGAAGTTTATGAAGCAAATAAGGCCTAAAATCAAATTTTTGCTAAATAAGCCCACCAAATTGCCATCCCATCTTTATGAAAATACCAAGCACGACCCAACCCATGTAATTTCTGATTTTTATTATTTTATTTAATATTTATTTGAATTTTATTCATTTAAATACATATTAAATCAAAATAAAATCAAAAAAATCAATATTTAAGTATGATTCTTCTTCTAGAAAATCATAAAAGCCATTTAACATGAATATACACTGTCCAAATTCGGGCTCACTCCTTAGAGCATGAAAAGATTTGATATTTGGCCAAATTTGGAGTGAGATTTCTTCATCATCAAGGTATCCAAAAAGCCCAAAGAAGGAGCATATTTTTTGACTTAATTCAATCCACTATATGTACACAAACATAACAGAATGCAGAAGGAAGAAATTGGCAGCCTCTACACATTGTTCAACTTCACAAAAATCTTCAAAAAATTCAAATTTGGTTTTGTCCATTCCAGCAATCAACAAGCTCTTTGAAGGTTGAAATAGTTTCCTGGGATCATTTAGAATGTTTCTGGATCATTATATTGCCTGCTAGCATCTCATACCATCAAACCCGAAATTAATTTGTTCTTAAAATGTCAAATTTTCGATTACATCCATTCACGAAATATAAACTGTTTCTATTAATTGATACTTGCTTATTATTGTGTGTGGATTGTTTTGATGTGCTTTGATTGGATTTTCATGACAGAATCAAGGAGAAGCCATTGTTAGGGTTTCGGCCAAGCTATTAGGGTTTTATGATAAACCTAATATAAATGATTTTTAAAGACATAGAATGATTATATGAACTCTGGGAATCATAATGCCCTAATCAATTGGAAGAAATTTTGTTGTTTCAATGGTGTTTGAATTTCGCAGGTTTAGCTATGAAAACAAATTCGCAGGAAATTTCCCAAGAGAATTCGTAGGAAATTTCGTAGCATCCAAGGAAGGAGATGAAGTTCTTGGCGCGCTGGCTGGAATTCAAATTTTGTTTTAATATTTTATTATATTGCTTGACCTGGGTTCGATTCTTGGAGGCAGCATTCTTTTTATTTGATTTTCACATTCATTCACATAACTTAATATATTATTAATTGTGGTGGTTATCTAACAGATGCGCCCTTCTGGCTGGATGGTTGGAGTGTGTGTTTGTTTGGTTGAGGGTCCTGGGTTCGAATCCCCCCAGGCCCTTTTGAATTGTTTTGCTTTTTTGTGATTTTTTCAGGTTTTGAAACAAAACAACATGGTTCTCATTCTATATCCCCTGCGTGTGCTGGCCAGAGTGGTTTTGGTGTTGAGTATGGAGGTAAGGGACCTGGGTTCAAATCCCAGGTCCTTTCTTTTTGATCAATTTTCCATGTTTTCTTATTTTAATTTATTTTATTATATTATTTCTGTTTTATTTAAATTAGTAAATATAATTTATAAATACTATTAAAATACTTTTGTTCATATTCTTAAAATATCATGATTTCTTTTCTAAAAAATATTTTTTTATTTATATTTATAATATGTATATATAATTTGTAAATAAATAAGTAAAACCCTAATTTATTTTGACAAACCCTAACTTTATTTTATTAAATTAATTTTTTTGTTACATGTTTATTTAATTATAATTAGTAAATATTTTTATAATATGTATATAAATTTAAATCATTAGAATAATTTAGTATATAATACTTATTATTTATTTCTTTTATTAAATTCTTTTAAAAAATATTATTTATCTAATTTTGAACTTTTAATTAATTAATTTATTATTATGCTAATTTTTTCATCTTATGCTTATTTATTTTTGCTTATTATTACTAACCCTCTTATATTTATTTATTTTTGTTTATTACTACTAATCCATTTAATTATTTATTTACTTATCTATTTTAATTATTTTAATTATAATGTAATTGTATCCAATATGTAATAGTTATAGAATAATTTTTATTATTTATTTTTAAATGCCATGGTTAGTAAAATAGGGAGTGTAAAACATGTTTGTATGTAAATTTGAATTTAGATCATTAAAACTTAAAGATAAATATCTGAATTGGTACACTCACACACGTAAGTCGATCCTGGATCGCCATCTCACTTCTTAAGGGTTACCTCTCAAGTTGCCTAAATAAAAGGTCAAGTAAGGTGTAAAGCAAAGTCCCTCCTATTATATCATCTAGTCCCTTAACAGATAAAAAGATCAAGTCCCTTCATGGTTGCCTTCGTAATGATCTTGTCCCTTTCGAATAAAGATGATAAGTCCCTTCGAATTGCTTATACACCTTACAGTTGCCTAATTACAGATGTCCCTTCACTTGTCCCTCATACATCCAAGGTAATGACTACCTATTCCTTAATAATAGGGATAGTCTTACCATTTAAAGGATATTTAAGAATAGAAAAGACTTAACTTAGGGTAGGTTCCTCTTATGTACTTGCTCACTTTCCAAAAACATTTCAAACACTTCACATTTTTCAAGCAATTTTCAAAACAAAGGTTTTATATATATCCGTACATGGATCATTATAAAACACTTAAGAAAATTTCTAAACACACACTACACTTCTCAAAAACATTTTAAAGTGAGCTAAGTAACTAAGATCCCATGGATAAACATGGATGTAAAGGGTGCTAACACCTTCCCTTTACATAACCTACCCCCCGAACCCAAAAATCTTTTAAAAGGTCTTTCCTGTTCTTTTATGCCTTTCCTTTGGATAAAATAAAAGTCGGTGGCGACTCTTGCTATCCGCAACATAACTAAAGTCAGTTCTCCCACCGTGTTACAGAACTGACGACTCTGCTGGGGACTTAATAAAAGAGGGGTACCCTTAGGAATTAGATCACTTTAAAATTGTTTGCCTTGTTTGCTTTATACTTATCTTGTTGGGTGTTCTTATGTGTGAAAGATCCTAACCCGGATCTAGTGTACCTTAGGTAAATGGCAATAGACCAAGGAAACTGTACGGCGTATACCGATATGGTTGATCTGGTGGCCATAGTTAGTGTGACTTTTTGGTTTGTGCTTATGTTCCTTAAGTCAAGTTGAGGATAATATGAGGCTGCCATATGTTGTCAATGCACTAACTAACTTTTAGAACCCTAGTTATCCCATCTTGGCCTTTAGAAAGTAGTGAGATAACCGGCTTTGGTAAAGACTGAAGTTGGTTGATACTCGATGCTACGCTCATTGAGATTCTAAACTTGGAGGGTTTTGGTTGGCAAGTAAGTTGCCTACTGAACAACCACCCTTGTGAAGGATCAATGATATTGAGATCCCTTAGAACCTGGTTACTTTATAGGACAAGATAAACCAACTAAACTTCAGGGGAGGGTATTTACCTTTAAACCTCATGCAAGCCTTCAAACCTAGGGCTATTGTGTGACTTGTTTGTGTGTGCCACATGTTTGTGATTGAGCATAACATCATAGCATCATCATGCATCATAAGCATAACATTTTCACTAACCATTTCAAGGATCAAAGGATTTATCTTTGTTCTTTGTTGCAGGTCATGGCTTCTGCTCGTAGGAATACAATCAGGATCCACTTTGTAGGAATACCTCCTAAGCTTAAAGAGTTGGTTTCTCAAGTTTCCCAAAACTCCCAGTTCATAAAGAGACATGGTCACCTACTGGATCTAGTCATTTCAGGGTTCAATGAAGACATGATGAGTGTTCTGTTTCAGTTCTTTGATCCTAAGCACCATTGCTTCACATTCCCCGACTATCAGCTGGTTCCTACAATGGAAAAGTTCTCTAAACTTCTGGGTATACCTATTCTTGATCAAAGACCCTTCACAGGCTTGGAAAAAGAGCTTAAACCAGAGGTTATTGCTGCAGCTCTACATCTGAAGAAGTCAGACATTGTCCTAGAAACGAGAAGCGGAGTTAAGGGTATTCTTACCAAGATGTTGATAGAGAAGGCTCAAGTGTTCTTGAAGGCTATGAGCTATGATGCTTTTAAGGAGATCTTAGCCTTGCTGATTTATGGCTTAGTGTTGTTCCCCAATCCAGATCAGTTCATAGACATTCACGCCAACAACATATTTCTAAGTCGCAATCCAGTGCCTACATTGCTTGGAGACATCTTACACTCTCTTCATACTCGTACTACAATGGCACGAGGAACTCTGATGTGTTGCATACCTTTGCTATCTAGGTGGTTTATTTCTCACCTTCCTCGATTAGTAATAAAGAATGAACAAGGGTTCATGTGGTCTAAAAGGATCATGTCACTTTCTCATTCAGATATCCATTGGTGCTCTCGATCTATGGAGAACGTTACTATCATTGACCGTTGTTGGGAATTTCCTAATGTGCCACTTCTAAGCATAAGAGGAGGCATTACTTACAACCCTTCTTTAGCTTTACGACAATTTGGTTACGCTCGGAGTGATGGTCCACATGACATGTTGATTCAAGGTATTGTGTTCGACTACGACAACGATCTGCAAGGTTACCGTCAAAGGTTCATACGAGCATGGGGAAAAGCGAACAAGGTTGACAACAAGACTCTGGAACCCAAGTACACTATTCCTATGGAAGCTTATCTCAGATGGGTGCGATCTCGTGCTCAAACTCTCATGATGCCATATCCTGCTATCCTGCCAGTTACCATGGAACCTGTTGCTGAAGGAGATACTTCTTATACCATCCTTCACCCAGACATGCCGACTGACATGGAAGACTTACAGAGGTCCTGGATCCAGTTGAAGGAGAAAAGGGATACTTTCGAGGATCATTACAAAGCAAGTCAAGAAAGAATCCTGGAGCTAACAAAGCAACTTCACGAGGAGCGGAATCTCAACTCATACCTCAACATAAAGAGGAAACGTCCATGGGAGACTTAAAACCCCATATTTTGTATTTATTTCATTTCATTTTGTAAGCCCAAAGGGCGAACAAATTTATTACTAATAAAGTTTACTTTCTTGATCGTTTAAGAAAATTTAAATCCTGCGGTCCTTGAAAACATTGCATACGCATATCATATCATTGCATCACAAGTTTATTGTGCACAGGTTTCTTATCTTCTCGCTGTTTATTTCAGCAATGGCTCTTGAACAAATAGTTAAAGATCTCCAGGCACAAAATGCACAGTTCCAAGAGCTGATCCTGAACTTGTCCAAGGGGCAGGATGAATTGAAGACACTGCTAGCTAAGAAAAAGAATCCAAAGGACAACAAAGATGATCAGCTGAAACAACTACAAGCTGAGATAGCAGAGATGAGGATTCAGATGAATGACCAGGTGACTCTTATTCAAAGTTTAGCTCAGGGGCAAGAAGAGCTAAGAACTTTTGCCCACAAACTCCAAAGTAATAGAGTCAGGAATCTAATTGTCAGTCAACCTCCATTAAAACAAGCTTATTTGGTTGAAAGGAAGATGAGGATAAAAGAAGGTAAAAGACAGGTTGCCACTGATTGTTCTTCAGTTGAAGAAAAAAGACCTGATAAGGTTAATCCACCTCAACACAAGGAATGTAGAAGGAAGTTTATCAAGTTTAGCACTCCAATGTCACAAGTTCTGCAATGCTTGTTGGAGATGAAACTAATTTCTTTGAAAAGTCATCCTCAAAATCCTAAAGCTTCCTCTCCTCACTATAATTCCAAGGCAAAGTGTGAGTATCACTCTGACAGTCCTGGACATGATACTAATAGTTGTTGGACATTGAAGAAAAATATTCAAGACCTGATTGACGAAGGAATCCTAGAGGTTACTCCAGAAGGTCAAATTGAGTTCTACTATCGTCCATCAAACATCGAAGCTGCAAGACAAGTTGCCCAAAGTAGCAAGAAAGGAAGACCACCTATTCCTGTTGAGATATGGGGCACCTTGGGACATCCAAGTGGCAAATTTGATTTCATGGTGAAGTATACTGCTCCTCAAAGTTCACAGATTGCAATTGAAGACATTCAGCCAACTGGATGGGACAACATTTGAGCTTTCATTTGTAATTTCTTTTGTTTTGTTTAAACACTTACTATTATGTTAAACTTTTGTTTTCATTAATGCATTGCGTATGTTTGTCTTGAATTAATCCATTCGTTTCACTATATTTTAAAACTATGCTTCTTATTTTTATCTTGTGATATTTAACTCCTGATAAAGCTATAAGCCTGTAGAGGGAGGATGACGAAAACAATACCATAATATTAGGCAGTATGCTTTTGAACAGACTATGCTGACGATGTACATGCATTGTTTCAATTCCTAAACAGTGGAGATATAAGGAAGTTAATCCCTAGTCAACCCTTTTGAGCCTATGAAGTAGGAGTTTTCATTCTCGCACAAATTAAAACCCTTATTCATAACCTGGGGCAGGGTAGTTACTCGGTTAACTCAAATATGCTAATTATCTGTGTTGTACACAACTAATGATGGTTCTCTGTAATCATTAAACCTGACGGTCAATATCCAGCAAAAGAAAAGCTCACTAAGTCAAAACCTATGAAGGAGACTTAGTAAAACATCAAGACATCCCACTGACTGTAAACCTTGAAATAAACAGTTCAGACAAAAAGGAGGGATAACAAAGTCAGAAGAAAAAAAGAGGTCACTATGAATCCTCAACAAAGAAAGATGACTGAATGTACAAATAAATTTTCGGTTTCTGAACCATCATAAATGTCAGTGTTACAATTCCAAACTCCTTTGAGCCTCGGTGCATAAGTTAACTGAGTATAGGACTGAAGAACATCATGGAGATTGGGTTGGGTACAAATAAAATTTGAGCCTTTATCCTTTGTTTCTTAAACCGTGAACCAGGCCACGTTACAACCCTTTAAAAGTCCTAACTGAAGCATGGTTAGTTCGAAAGCGTACTGCTACAAAAAGGTATCCTGACTCCTTTAGGGCTTATTATAAAACTTGAGTTAATATCACAGTTTTCACAAAAATTGTTTTTCTAAAATAACTTTTTTTCAAAACTTCAAGACAGACATAAGCATTGTATTTTTGAATATATTTGTTTGTATATACCTGGGTGTTTGATAAACAGAGAAAATTATAGGATGAATGTTCAATAAACAAAAGTCCTTCCGATAAACAAAGTTGCTTCCTGGATCAAAGTCCATGTATACAAAGGGGCATAGTCATTATCTCCCAATCAAGGGGGCAGGCCATGATACTTCCTAACTCATCTGGGGCAATCAGGTCCAGATTCAACAGTGCTTAATAGCCAGGGGTAGCTCTCCTCATATATTTGAATTACCAAGGGTAACATTATAAAGTTCATGATGTCAGGGGCATATTATTGTGGGGCATTCTGCTTATTTCTCTTGAGGTAACTACATTCAGATACTTCCGTTATGGGATAATTCATCCTCAACCAAGGGGCAATGTTCTCTTTTCAAATCTAATACCCGGAGTGTATATGGCCCATCACAATTTGAAGACACGTTCCTCTCATCGTATTACCTTGATATTGGATTCTCAGCAGAAGCCATTGTGGAAATTAATTGTCTATGCCAGTAGTATCAGATGGTGTCAGTATCATGTCTTCAGATCCGACTATGAGGATTTCTGGGAAGGTATTCAGGAAAGTTAAGAATCTCAGGAGCTTTAAATCCAATTGGTTATACACTCTCAAGGTTGAAACGATTTTGTTTTCGAGTTCAGCTTTACTTTTCCCTCTTTATTCAAGTAGGAAATGCTTGTTGAATCCAGATTTACTTTTACCCTATTTACATAAGCGAAAACGTCCATTGGTTGTGTTTGAATGTATGTATGCTTTTGAATATGATTGATGTTTACCAGAAATGCATAAATGCTTAATATGATTGATGTTTACCAGAAATGCATGAAAATGCAGTAATAGTATTTACTAAGGACGAACGAGGGAAAGAATTCAACGAAGCTTCGCCGGTTCATCCCCACGAGACAACTACAAATCCCCCAGTAGGGCAAATCCATCTTCATAAATACTTCGGGTCACATCTCCCCTGGAACTTATATCCATCTCTTTTATCCTCATACGGATAGTCGGGAATTTATTCTTTCTATAGGAATATGACGAACGAAGACGGGAGGTTATGGATACCTTACCATCGAACGAAGACGGGAGGTTATGGATACCTTGCTATCGAACGAAGACGGGAGGTTATGAATATTATATTATCAAACAATATGGGAACGAGTTCCTCATGTTCTTCAGCAACAAATCGGGAGTTATTTTCCCTGGCCAGCAGTTGTTATACGAAGATATCCAGACGCTTCAGACTCATGATTCATACATGCATCATTTACATCATACCATAACATACATATCCATAAGTACATAATACATTACTTAAGTGCATCATACTATGCATGCATACATAATGCATAAACTAATATTTTCCTTGCAGGATAGTTATATACAGGTAAAACAATATCAACAACTAATACCTCGGGACGTTGTTTATCCTCCTGAAAGCTATCATGACTTTGGGCCGTTGTTTATCTTCCCAAAAGTTATACTTATACCTCGGGACGTTGTTTATCCTCCTGAAAGCTATCATAACTTTGGGCCGTTGTTTATCTTCCCAAAAGTTATACTTATACCTCAGGACGTTGTTTATCCTCCTGAAAGCTATCATGACTTTGGGCCGTTGTTTATCTTCCCAAAAGTTATACTCTTACCTCGGGACGTTGTTTATCCTCCTGAAAGCTATCATGACTTTGGGCCGTTGTTTATCTTCCCAAAAGTTATATTTATACCTCAGGACGTTGTTTATCCTCCTGAAAGCTATCATGACTTTGGGCCGTTGTTTATCTTCCCAAAAGTTATACTTATACCTCGAGACGTTGTTTATCCTCCTGAAAGCTATCATGACTTTGGGCCGTTGTTTATCTTTCCAAAAGTTATACCCTTACCTTGGGCCATTGTTTATCTTCCCAAAGGTTATATCATTATCTTGGGACGTCGTTTATCTTCCCGAGGGCTATCTTGAGACGTTGTTTATCTTCTCAAAAGGTCGTATTGTTACCTTGGGCCGTTGTTTATCTTCCCAAAGGTAATGTTGGGACGTTGTTTATCTTCCCAAAAGCTATATCTTCATACTTTGGACTACCTTATTCTCCAAGAAGTATATTTGAAGAACTTTTATCCAGATGGCATCTCTAAGCCCATCTCTAGTTCATTCTGATGGCATCTTTAAGCCCATTTCCTTTTCTCCAAGTGGTATCTTCAAGCCCACTCGAGCATGTACAGTTAATCATCAGTATTACTTTACGCACCGGTGAGTGCAAATTTTTGGGCTTTTGTGTTCAATCCCCTTCAACCTTCCAGGTCACGAATGGCACATATACCAATCTAACCCCTCAGGTTTCAGAAAATTGAACAGGGGCAGCTGTTGCACCCCAAAATTTGCCCTCACAAGCCAAGACTTTGTGTATTAAGATCCTCCCATGAGGTTCACAAGGTTCACAAGGTTCACAAGACCTCCCATGAGGTTCACAAGGTTCACAAGACCTCCCATGAGGATCAAAAGGTTCAAAAGACCTCCCATGAGGTTTACAAAGTTCACAAGACATCTTATGAGGTTCACAAGGTTCACAAAGTTCACAATTAGTCAGAAGATCTGACAATTCCCTCAGACAATACATCCTCCTAAGCAGTGCATCCTAAACTAGGGTTTTGACTTTAATCAGGCTAAATGGACTTCCAAGACTTCAAGTGAGCTTCATAACATCTTATATGTGTTTAAGAATCCCCATGACAAGTTTCAAGACTTTTCCCAAAGGTTTGCTCAGTCAGATGATCAGATAGGTCAAAATCAGTCAAAGTAGTTAAAAAGTCAAACTGAGGTCAACTGAGGTCAAACCAAAGTCAAACTTCATGATTTTTTTGCCAACATCAATTATATGAAGTAAAATTCATCATTTGATCAAGGGTTGATCATGATTCATCAAGGAGATTTCAGATCATCAAGAATCAGGAGTTTCTAAATTAGGGTTTCCTCAGGAAAAGTCAACTGAACTTTGACCAGCCATAACTTTCACATGCTTCATCAAATTTTTCCCATCCAAAGCTCATTTTTAAGGAAATTTAATTCTCTACAACTTTGTGTCTCACAAGCCAAGCCCAAAAATGCTTCATTTGGAAGGTATGAGCTAAGACATTATAGGTCCTTTTAAAAGTCAACAAAAAGTCAACAACTTCAAAAGAGCATAACTTGAGAATGGTAAAAGATATGGACATGAAACCAATGGGGTTGTTTATAGGAATCTTTAAGCTTTACAAAATGTCCAAGAACACCCTCATAGCATTAAAATTGAAGGATTTGTGCCCTTGCAAAGTTAGGAAATTTTAGGGAAGTTTATGAAGCAAATAAGGCCTAAAATCAAATTTTTGCTAAATAAGCCCACCAAATTGCCATCCCATCTTTATGAAAATACCAAGCACGACCCAACCCATGTAATTTCTGATTTTTATTATTTTATTTAATATTTATTTGAATTTTATTCATTTAAATACATATTAAATCAAAATAAAATCAAAAAATCAATATTTAAGTATGATTCTTCTTCTAGAAAATCATAAAAGCCATTTAACATGAATATACACTGTCCAAATTCGGGCTCACTCCTTAGAGCATGAAAAGATTTGATATTTGGCCAAATTTGGAGTGAGATTTCTTCATCATCAAGGTATCCAAAAAGCCCAAAGAAGGAGCATATTTTTTGACTTAATTCAATCCACTATATGTACACAAACATAACAGAATGCAGAAGGAAGAAATTGGAAGCCTCTACACATTGTTCAACTTCACAAAAATCTTCAAAAAATTCAAATTTGGTTTTGTCCATTCCAGCAATCAACAAGCTCTTTGAAGGTTGAAATAGTTTCCTGGGATCATTTAGAATGTTTCTGGATCATTATATTGCCTGCTAGCATCTCATACCATCAAACCCGAAATCAATTTGTTCTTAAAATTTCAAATTTTCGATTACATCCATTCACGAAATATAAACTGTTTCTATTAATTGATACTTGCTTATTATTGTGTGTGGATTGTTTTGATGTGCTTTGATTGGATTTTCATGACAGAATCAAGGAGAAGCCATTGTTAGGGTTTCGGCCAAGCTATTAGGGTTTTATGATAAACCTAATATAAATGATTTTTAAAGACATAGAATGATTATATGAACTCTGGGAATCATAATGCCCTAATCAATTGGAAGAAATTTTGTTGTTTCAATGGTGTTTGAATTTCGCAGGTTTAGCTATGAAAACAAATTCGCAGGAAATTTCCCAAGAGAATTCGTAGGAAATTTCGTAGCATCCAAGGAAGGAGATGAAGTTCTTGGCGCGCTGGCTGGAATTCAAATTTTGTTTTAATATTTTATTATATTGCTTGACCTGGGTTCGATTCTTGGAGGCAGCATTCTTTTTATTTGATTTTCACATTCATTCACATAACTTAATATATTATTAATTGTGGTGGTTATCTAACAGATGCGCCCTTCTGGCTGGATGGTTGGAGTGTGTGTTTGTTTGGTTGAGGGTCCTGGGTTCGAATCCCCCCAGGCCCTTTTGAATTGTTTTGCTTTTTTGTGATTTTTTCAGGTTTTGAAACAAAACAACATGGTTCTCATTCTATATCCCCTGCGTGTGCTGGCCAGAGTGGTTTTGGTGTTGAGTATGGAGGTAAGGGACCTGGGTTCAAATCCCAGGTCCTTTCTTTTTGATCAATTTTCCATGTTTTCTTATTTTAATTTATTTTATTATATTATTTCTGTTTTATTTAAATTAGTAAATATAATTTATAAATACTATTAAAATACTTTTGTTCATATTCTTAAAATATCATGATTTCTTTTCTAAAAAATATTTTTTTATTTATATTTATAATATGTATATATAATTTGTAAATAAATAAGTAAAACCCTAATTTATTTTGACAAACCCTAACTTTATTTTATTAAATTAATTTTTTTGTTACATGTTTATTTAATTATAATTAGTAAATATTTTTATAATATGTATATAAATTTAAATCATTAGAATAATTTAGTATATAATACTTATTATTTATTTCTTTTATTAAATTCTTTTAAAAAATATTATTTATCTAATTTTGAACTTTTAATTTATTTATTTATTATTATGCTAATTTTTTCATCTTATGTTTATTTATTTTTGCTTATTATTACTAACCCTCTTATATTTATTTATTTTTGTTTATTACTACTAATCCATTTAATTATTTATTTACTTATCTATTTTAATTATTTTAATTATAATGTAATTGTATCCAATATGTAATAGTTATAGAATAATTTTTATTATTTATTTTTAAATGCCATGGTTAGTAAAATAGGGAGTGTAAAACATGTTTGTATGTAAATTTGAATTTAGATCATTAAAACTTAAAGATAAATATCTGAATTGGTACACTCACACACGTAAGTCGATCCTGGATCGCCATCTCACTTCTTAAGGGTTACCTCTCAAGTTGCCTAAATAAAAGGTCAAGTAAGGTGTAAAGCAAAGTCCCTCCTATTATATCATCTAGTCCCTTAACAGATAAAAAGATCAAGTCCCTTCATGGTTGCCTTCGTAATGATCTTGTCCCTTTCGAATAAAGATGATAAGTCCCTTCGAATTGCTTATACACCTTACAGTTGCCTAATTACAGATGTCCCTTCACTTGTCCCTCATACATCCAAGGTAATGACTACCTATTCCTTAATAATAGGGATAGTCTTACCATTTAAAGGATATTTAAGAATAGAAAAGACTTAACTTAGGGTAGGTTCCTCTTATGTACTTGCTCACTTTCCAAAAACATTTCAAACACTTCACATTTTTCAAGCAATTTTCAAAACAAAGGTTTTATATATATCCGTACATGGATCATTATAAAACACTTAAGAAAATTTCTAAACACACACTACACTTCTCAAAAACATTTTAAAGTGAGCTAAGTAACTAAGAGCCCATGGATAACCATGGATGTAAAGGGTGCTAACACCTTCCCTTTACATAACCTATCCCCCGAACCCAAAAATCTTTTAAAAGGTCTTTCCTGTTCTTTTATGCCTTTCCTTTGGATAAAATAAAAGTCGGTGGCGACTCTTGCTATCCGCAACATAACTAAAGTCAGTTCTCCCACCGTGTTACACCATGCACCACCCTTCTTGAACCATCAAAAGCCCTCACTACTATATTACTTGGTCTCAACACATCATCTTCAGGACTAAGCTTGTTTAGAACCTCTTTAGGAAGTACATTCAGTGAAGAACCATTGTCTATTAACACATGTGACAGGGTAGTGCCCCTACATTCAATAGAGATATGTAAAGCCCTGTTATGATCCCTCTTGGCAGGAGTCAAATCAGCATCAGAAAAGCCTAACCCATTATCATAGGTCAGGTGTGCAACACAATTCTCGAATTGATCTACAAAAATTTCATTTGGTACGTGAGCAATCTTCAAGAACTTAATCAAGGCTTTAGCATGAGCCTCAGAACACAGCAACAAAGATAACATGGAAATCTTGGAGGGAGTATGCCCCAATTGGTCAACAACATCATAATCACTCTTGCGAATGATTTTCAACACTTCTTCCATCTGCTTAGAAAGATTCTCAGCAGTTGGTGCATCATTTTGTACAGGTTCAATAACAGGACCTTTGCCCCGGACATCAGTATTTGTCTCAGCAGTAGAGGTAGAAGTTGGAGTAACTGTATTCTTGGAGGTAACCGGAGGAGAGAAAATTCTTCCACTTCTTGTGATCTTACTAGATCCAGCAATATTATCAACATCAAGGTTTTCATCAGCAACATCAACTAAAGGTTCCTGATTAACACCATGAATATAAACATCAGAACCGTAGTTCCAGGGTATAGCCTTATCAGAAGTATACGGAATAGGACCAGGAGTGGTAATAATCATAGGAGGCACTCTAGCTTCAGCAACAATCTTCACAGGGCCTTCAGCAGTAATCTTGATAGGACCCTTATGAGTGATCTTGACAGGGCCCTTGGAAGTAATCCTCATTGGCACTTTATCAACCATATCCACCTCTTCAACCTTCGCACCTTGAGTTATATGTTCAACCATGCTCTCTACAGAAGGTGTCCTCTCAAACAATATGGTGTAATTGTCCATGAGGCGTTGAATACCGTCTTTCAACTTCCAGCAACTATCCGGTTTATAAGCACAATAGAAACAATCTTCATTACAACCTGGAAAGAACCCAGCTTGTACCAACTTCTTCTTGATAACAGATAATGGTGTAGTCACATCTGTAACTGAGGAAATATGTGAAACTTCATCAATGACATTAACAGTCTTCTCATGATTTGGCATGGGAGCAGTGATCACATTTGGAGTACCAGGAGGGTCAAACTCAATCTCTCCAGTGTAACACCCCAAATTTGCCCTCTTCCTTTTAAGCATCATATCACATCATATTCATCATTCAGCATATCATCTCGTATGCTTTACATTACATTTGCATAGAAAAATGAGGCATAACATTCATTGTGGAAGCATAGCATAAACTGACAGTGATTTCAGTGCGGCAATCTGAGTCAAACGGACGCTTGACCTAATCTTGTTCAAATTGTCAGGAAATTAGTTCAGCTGTTGAGTCTTCATGTTTCAGGGGTTATTTCTCAAACAGTGCGAATTCGGCGTTGAATTGTGTTGTGTGCGAAAGTACTTGATTTACCAGGCAGTGGTTCTAGTGATAGTTTTGGGTCCGAAGATTCAAATGTGGCATGGGTATTCTTATTGTGGGTATCTGCGAATTTTACTGTTCCAGAGAATGATTCAGATAAATTCGAAGTAATTCTAAAGCAATGCAAGCTGGTTCAGGTGAATGAACTAATTGGTGGAGATTATGCGACTATGTGCGTATTGGTGATAATTGGTTCGTCCCACAAAGTGTCAAATTCCATATCCGCTTCTAAACCATTTTATCCAACCATCTGTTTAATCCAATTTATACACCATTGTCCATATTTCGATTGTTTCCATTTTGTTTTAACATCTTTCAAATCCATATTCACAGCCCCTATTTCTATCCATTCATTTTATCACAATTGATAACAATTTCTCTATTCATTTTTATTTTTATTATTCATATTCAAATAATCATTTCTTAAACCACACTTATCCATCTATTCATACAAACACACTTGTTGTATTACCATTAACCCTCAGTAGAAAGTCATTTTCTATAGCATTAAGCCCGTTTCCTTTTGTTCCCAAAAAACAAAAAAAAGAAACTCACATTTGTTCTATGTCATGAAAATTATAGCAAGGAAAAAGAGGAGAAGAATACTATAACAAGAAATAACAAAAAAAAAAAGAAGAATTGGAGAGGAAGCGAAAAATAATAACAATACAGTTCTGCTAGAAGAAAAAATCAATAGCAATTGGGGATTACACTCTTTGCATCGCGGTTTCATGACTCTCACACAAAATCATTTTTATCATTCACTCGTCAGCAGTAACAAACGGATCTCACCGTCATCACACAGAATAACAACCGAATTGCACTCTTCTTCCTCATCGCATCACAAAACAGAATTTACATCCTCTTCATAAATATAACGGGAACGAAAATTCTAACGGAAAAAAAAAAGGAAAAATAATAATATCAGAAATAAAAAAAATAGCAGAATGATTCTAGAAGGAGACGGAAGGATAACGAAATCTCAGGGAGAAAAAGGGAACAACATAGCTTCATAACCGTTTTTTCTTTTTCTCAATCCTAACAAACTCTCTTCACAATAACATAACAAAAAGAAAGCTCTCACAATAACAGAATGAGAATCCTAACAGAATAACAGAACCGCAAATTTCTCACAATCAGAGAATTCTGATTTTCTCACCAAGTTTCTCTCACCAATTCTCCTAAATCTCCAACAGAATTCTTCAAGAAACTTGAACCAATGCTCTGAAATCTTCATCAATTTTCTTGATAATCCTCACCAATTCTACACAAAACTTCAACCAATTCTTCATAATTTTCATTAACTTTCTTCAATCTTCTCAACACAAGATCTGAATCACTCTTCCAAACTCAGCCAAGAACATAATCTTCATCGATTTTATTCGCAGCATCTTCATCAACATTGTGGATTAAACTTCAGCTTTCGATCCAAGCGCATATCCAGCATTCCGTTTCAACTGTTCCAATCGATTCAGCCTCTTCAAACTACTGAATTCGTCGCAGCATCGTCGACATACCTGCAATCAGTGTCAGCATGTGGATTTTGGATTAACAACAGCAAATCGGATCCGAAGAAAGGAGAAAAGATTCAAATCGGAAGCAAAAGTGTAAGAGGAAGCATTTACCTAACCGAGATTAGCTCACGCATTGTTTGCGGCATCGTGGAAAAACAGGTACGCATTCGATTACTCCGATTTGCTGTGAGTGCTAGCTGTATTGCGATTTTGTTGCATCTGATTGTGCTTGTGATTCGCATTGTTGTGTGTTTGTTAGTTCGAATCCGAGGTTATGAATAGGATAGAAAGAAGGATAGTTTGTGTGCTGATTTGGTCGTTAGAATTGGTTCTCCGGCTAAGAGGTGTTAGGCTAGTGATTGGTTCCGTTCGACTAAAAGGTTTTTAGGAGGAATCATTGATGGATTCGGATGGATGTTGAGGTTTAGAGGGTGTGCGTTGTGTTGTGTTGGTCGGAGGAGGTTAATGACGCCGACGTTTAAATGTGAGAAGAAGAAGCAGGGCGTTGGACTGTTGCGTTTTAGGTTTAGCTTCGGAGAAGAAGAGCAGGAAACCGAAGGAGAGCGGAGAGAGAGGCTTAGGTTAGAATAGAGAACGGCGGCGGCGGACGTGTTTAGGCCGTAGAAGCCATGAAGGTCTCGGTGGGTTAGGGTTTTGGAGCTGATGCGGGAGGCGGTTGAAGGTGAGGGGTAGGTTCTTCGGCGGCGGTTTTCTAGGTTTAGAAAAGGGGAAATGTGTTTGAGAGAGAGAAAGGTGAGAGATTGTTGACGGAGAGAGGAAGGGTTGCTGCGAGGATGGAGGTGGCGGCGGCTAGGTATGGTGAGGGAAGATGAAGAAGGTGATGGATATGGAAGTGGCGGCTAGGGTTTTCATAGAAGGAGAGGAAGAGGAAATGTATTAGTCTTCTGATGTTGCTGTATGTTTGTTTCTTCTAATAATGTTTAGTAAGTTTAATATAAGGTTTAGAAAACATAAAAGGATTAATTAGTATAATAACGTTTAGAAATATAATAAGGTTTAATTAATTTAGTATAATGTTTAGGATAATATAATCTTTAGTAAATTTGATATGTTGTTTAGGATAGTATGATGTTTAGGGAATTCAAGATAATTGTTTAGAAATATAAAAAGATTAATTTAGTATAATGATGTTTAGGGAATAAGAAGTTTGAGAGGCTATTTTGTGTGTTTGAACCTGGGCCAACGAAATTCTAGGACCCAGGACGAGTTGATATTCGTACCCCCAAACCTTGGGCCCATCTCATTTCTAACATGCAAGGCCTGCTAAATGCACCTCCTCCCAATTTCATTTAATTCTTCTTTTTCTTCCTTTAAGTTCTTTTATTTTCAGTTTCGTTTTAATCCATTAAAAATAGTTATAATCATCCAAAAATTCCCAAATAAATCATGGATATTCCTTTGTGTTTCTAGTTTTTTATCACATTTTTTATTTTATTTTTTTCATTGATCCATGTGCCAGAAATAATTCACCAATGTACATAGCTTCATTTGCTTCATTTCTTGACCAGTCTGTCTTGTTCATTTTCTATAGCCTTCAATATTTGGAGTTTTGATCCCATTCTTTTTGCATTATGTTCCTAAGATCTTCTAGTTTTCATGTGATTTTTCTCATAATTTTTAGGAAATTATTTCTGGAGTTTTGGTCTGGTATCTTGTGATGTAAGTTTTCTGTCCTAGCTTGTGTTTGTACCTCCATTTGACCTAGTTCCTTTCTGAATTTTTGAAAATCCTTTTGGAAAGTTAATATAATGTGTTTTAAGATCATTTGGTTTCAGTTGTAGAATTTTTAGATGGCTGGTTTATTATTTGTGGATTTTTTGTTCTCACCTTGTCCCATTTTGCTTCTTTTGGTTCAATAGATCTCTTATAGGCTTAGAAGGGCACTTGTGCCAACTTCTTCTTCTCATTTGGGGTTCCTTTGGGGTATGGGTACTTTCCTGGTCCTAGGATAGGTCTTGGTTATTCTTAATTTTTGAGTTTGCTTCTTATTCAAGTCATTTGTTTCTTTAAGTGTTTAAATTCCATTTTTTTGGGTTCCGTTGCTTTTATTTTTACATTGTTTGGTATTGTGTGACTTCTCTCTTCATCTTGATGGCCTCTTAGGCCATTCTTCATATCATTTTGATTCTGGTTTTGAACTTTGTGCTTGCATTTTGTGTGTTTTGTATTACGTTTTTCATAGGCGCGCATTTGTTTCCATATGTATTCATGTTGCCTCATTTTAAGTCATAAGCTTCTCATCTTTATCTCTTTGATTTGAATTAGCATTAAGCATTTGTTTACTTCATTTCACTTCTGATTGTTGGATGATGTTATGTTAATTTGTTCATTTTTGTTCACTTGTGCATGCTAACCTTGCAGGGGCTATGGTAAGTGTGAGATGTGGGAATTGAGTTCCATATCTCTAATTCTTATCTCTTCCTCTTGTGTTTATGTGAACTAACCCTCTTTTGTTGGGCCTAGGCCTTTCTCATCCCTTCTTCTATCTTCTTCTTCCTTCTTCATTAGGATAGAAACCTCACTAACCCTTAGGACACCCATGCATGTGAATACTTAGGATTATTTTAGTCCCCCTTTAGAATTTTTCCTTTGAGATCCCTTTGGTTCTTCTTCTCTTCTCATCTCATAACTCTAAAAAACACTTTAATAAATGTGAAGTGATGTCTTGATCCATAACCTTATCCCATGAGGTATGCTTGTAGTCTTCCCATCTTGGGATAGTACAAGTTTACCTTGTGATGCACAAGTCTGATCAAGGTATTTTCTTCATAAAGAAAAGCATAAAAAACACTTCTTCATGTAAATAATCAAAACACCTAATAAGTAAACAAGTTAGTGAGCCTAAGCCCTAATCTTTGGGTTCAAGTTTTGGGGATCTTCTCCTTACTTGAATGTGCTTGTTCTATTATTCCATCTTGGAATGTAGTGACAAGTGCACATTCCATTGGTGAGAGCTTGAGTTCACTTACTTGTGACACACTCATAAAAGCTTCTAAAAAACACAAACAAACAATAAGCGTCTCTCCTTCGGGAATTCTTTTCTCATCTCCTTCGCTCCGTCCGCGAACTTGCTCCTACTTGTCATCTTGCAAGACGGTTACGCACTCGTCGTCCGAGCCTGCAACACCTGAGCAATGGCATAGGCAGTTCAAGCCTTTAATTCATAAGCAATTTTCCTTTGCTACCCCTAGTTAGGGGAACTACGGCGTCTCTGATCCTCATTATCCTGATGAGGTACGTAGGCAGCGGGGTAGGGCCCGTTCGAGCACAATCTTTATTTTCCCTACATTTTTCTCTTTGCTTCTTATTTCAATTCTTTTCTCAGTTTATTTTCCAGTCCATTTTCATTTCTTTGCAGCAGCTTTCATACCATCACCCTTTGAAACAGTTTCTTTTGCAAGCGTGGATCCCGTCGGGTACGGCGGACGATCTGGGGTGCTAATACCTTCCCAGGTCGTAACTGACTCCCGAACTCAGATCTTTGGTTCGCAAGGCCTTGTCCTTTCCTTCTTCCTTAGGTTTGTGCAACATTACCTTTCCCATTCTTTCGGGACAAAAATGTCTGGCTGGCGACTCTATTCTTTTTCCGCGCCACTTTCGCGTTTGTACTAGGATGAAAATCCCGGGAGCGACAGCCAGCATCAATCATATCCTGAATCTTGTTCTTCAATATCCAGAAATTGTTGGTATCATGTCCCTGACAATTAGAATGATATGCACATCGTGCATTAGGATTGTACCTAGGAGAGGTAACATTAGGATTCTGAGGAGGGTCCTTCAAAGTAATGAGCTCCCCTTTCAACAAGTGTTGCAAGGCTTGGGCCAGTGACATGTTGATCTTGGTGAACTGTCTTCTGGGCTTCTGCTGATTGCCCTGTGGTGGTTCTGGTGCTGCAGGAGTAGGATTGGAGATATGAACTGCACTCACAGATTGGTGCCTCCTATTACGACCAGGTTGACTCTAAACAACATTTGACTCCTTCTTTCCACTTGGGGGTTTCTTTGCAGTACTTGATGAAGAGGCACCTACCTGTATTTTGCCACTTCTTATGCCACTTTCTACACGCTCTCCAGTCATTATCAGCTCAGTGAAGCCAGATGATGAGCTTCCAATGAGATGATTATAAAAAGGACCATTCAGCGTACTCATAAACATATCCACTAGCTCCCTGTCAGTCAGAGGAGGTTGTACTCTACCAGCCAAGTCTCTCCACTTCTGGGCATACTCCTTGAAATTATCCTTAGCACCCATGGACATGCTTTGGAGTTGCATGCGAGTAGGTGCTAAGTCAGCATTGTATTGATATTGCCTATAGAAGGCCTCAGCAAGATCATTCCAATCACAGATTTTGACACTCTCCAATTGATAGTACCATTCCAATTGAGCTCCAGACAAGCTCTCTTGGAAGAAATGGATCCACAACTTCTTATCAGCAGTATGGGGTTGGATCCTCCGGACATAGGACCTCAGATGCAGCTTGGGACATGAAACACCATCATATACTACAAAAGCAGGGACCTTGAAACCAATGGGTATAACCACTCCAGATATCAAACTTAGATCTTCAAAATCCAGCCCAGAAGACTTTTGCAATTCCATAGCATTCATTCTATCCACCAGCATCTTGAACTTATCTTCATTAGGATCATGATAGTAATTTGCTTCAGAATCAGAATCCCCCATAGTATTATGGAGACTGCCTCCCTCTTTCTCAGACTCTTCAGACTCATAATCTTCAACCTGTTCCTTGGTCTTGACAGGACCTTTGAACCTTCTTCCCAGATTAATAAGACCTCCTGATCTTCTAGCCTTCTTAGTCTTATTAGCCAGCAGTGTCTTCAATTCATCCTGTCCCTTGGACAAGTTCAGGATCAGCTCCTGGAATTGTGCATTCTGTGCCTGGAGATCTTTGACTGTTTATTCAAGAGCCATTTCTGCTGAAATAAACAGCGAGAAGATAAGATACCTGTACATAAGAAACCTGTGATGTAATGATATGGTGTATAAATGCGTATGCAATGTTTTCAAGGACCGCAGGATTTAAATTTGTTTAAACAACCAAAAAGTAAACTTTGATTAGTAATAAATTTGTTTGCCCCTTGGGCGTACAATAAAAATGAAATGAATACAAAAGATGAGGTTTTAAGTCTCCCATGGACGTTTCCTCTTTGTGTTGAGGTATGAGTTGAGATTCCGCTCCTCGTGAAGTTGTTTTGTTAGCTCCATGATTCTTTCTTGACTTGCTTTGTAATGAGTCTCAAAAGTATCTCTTTGCTCCTTCAACTGGATCCAGGACCTCTGTAAGTCTTCCATGTCAGTGGGCATGTCTGGGTGAAGGATGGTATAAGAAGTATCTCCTTCAGCAACAGGCTCCATAGTAACTGGCAGGATGGCAGGATATGGCATCATAAGAGTCTGAGCACGAGCTCGTACCCATATGAGATAAGCTTCCATAGGAATAGTGTACTTGGGCTCCAGAGTCTTGCTGTCAACCTTGTTCACTTTCCCCCATGCTCGTATAAACTTTTGACGATAACCTTGCAGATCGTTGTCGTAGTCAAACACAATACCCTGAATCAACATGTCATGAGGACCATCACTCCGAGCGTAACTGTAAACACCCCAAATTTGCCCTCACCCATTCACCATGGCTTGTGATTATTCTCATATGCATAAACACAATCATATCATCTCACATCTCATTTTTGAGTCACTGCATTGGTTCTAAGTCATCTGCATCTAGGGTTTGTGATCTGAGCAATCTCAGGGCTTCTTGAGCCACTCCAAAGATTACCAATCACTTCAAAGAGGTCCATGAGTGTTCTTACATCATATTCCATCTCCTCAAAGTCAAAAATGCAAAGGAATCACAAGAACTAGGGTTTGAGTGGATGCAGAGCCAGGTTAAACTGCACAGTTGACTGAAAATTAGGGTTTTGGTTTCAAAGGCCATAACTCCAAATTTTCTGGTCATTCTTGTTTCCATTGGTCTCTATATGGTATAGGGAGTATGCATATCAATTTTCATGAAGAAATTCCATGGGGAAGTCATCTGATCAAGAGTTGACTTTTCAGACAAGTCAGTGCAAAATCAGGGCATCTGAGGCCCCCAATGACCCAACCAATGGGTGATCTTCATCATTTTGAGTGTATATGATCTTTATTTGATCATGGAAGAAGGTTGAAGTTCACAAAAATCAAGAATTTAGGGTTTTTGCAAATGTTGACTTTTTGGGTATAGTTGACTTTTCAAGAATGCTTCATTTTAGGTCATTTTTCAAGCTTTGATTATTGATCCAAAAATGCTTCAAATGGAAAAACTTTGGTCATGAAAGTTGTAGATCTCATCTTTCCCTTTTCAAAAAGTACAAGAACATGATCAAACTCTTCTTGGATCAAAAGTTATGGTGTGACAAAGTTGGCAAAAATCATTGATTTTCAAGTTATGCACCAAAAGGCAAAAATTGCAAATTCTCCTTTCAAGGCCAATTCAGTCCCCATATGGGCTTCTAATGCACTTAACATGATCATGCAACTTCTAAAAGTCAGATTTGAACCAAGGTGCCTCATGTTTCATGGCTTATGTAACAAGATTTTTCCATGTGAACCATAAAGCAACAACTTGCAAAATCATCATGATCACTTCTTACAACTTGCAACCTTGGATGCTGACCTTGCTAGCTCACTCACCACACCATGCTGCGCAGCCCCTAGCCTTTGTACCAAGCTAGCACCTCACCATACCTCTCTTACACATAAAGTGGATTTTGAGCAAAAGTAAACTTACCAATCACTATAGGCCAGGTCAAATCATCTGACCTATAGGATTAAAATACAATATCCATTTGCAAGCTAAAGACATCAAGAGGCCAGGCTGAAAACACACACAACAACACATTCACAAAAACACACCAAGCTGCATAAGCCTTCGAATCTCTCTGCCCAGCCTTCAAACACACACACCATCTTCATCATTCATCTCACCACACTCCATAGACCTGAAACCACCAAGAGCCTGGCCTGAAACAAGCAAGAACATCCCACTGCCATTCTTCACCTCCACTTGCAGTTCCATTCGAATCTTCCACCCTAGCTCACAAACACACAAACAAACACCACAGATCTTCTCCACACAGCATCTGGACCTCAAACAACCCCTCACAATGGCCTGAAACTACCAGAATCACCATTGCCATTTCTGACTGAGTTGGAGCAGGAGCTTTCGAAACTCATTATCCAGCCAACATAAACTCTTCTTGAGCATTCAAACATCTTCTGGGGATCAAGTGGAGTGGATTGCACAAGGAGAAGTGGCCAGAAAGTCATCAGGTTGAAAGCTCCAAATCTCAGGTAGCTTGAAAATTATTTTTCCAGAAATCAATTTTCATGTTATAAACTTGTTCTATGTGTTTCACTGATCATCCTGATGTCATTGGTTTCGAAAATGGCTTTGAAATGAGTATTTAATTTCTCTCTGAAACCTGCGTGCCCTAGTTTTTATCTTCTTCGATTCAGCTTAGTTAGGAAAAAGAAATTTATTTTGAGAGAGGGGTTTGGTTCGTGAGTGTGTAAGGAACATTTCCCATTTCTTAGTTTTCATTTTTGATACGATTTGAGTGAGTTGGGAAGTTTTCAGGGGAGTTGCTCGCCGGAGAAGACGACCGGAAGTCTTCTCCGGCAGCCTGAGTGTGATTAGGGCTAAGTGTCATTAATTAGCGAACTTTGAATTTGGTCCCTTGGATGGACTCTCCCGCGCGTGAATGAAAGGCTGAGATGAGTCATTAGAAGCCCTAATCCTGATTATCCATTTAATTTGTGTTTAAATAATTCATAATTATTAATTAGCCAGATTTGAATCTGGGCCCTTGGATCTGGCGCGCAGTCAACCAGACCAAGCCCAGATCGAATCCTGGCCCTCCATCCTGTTTACTTTCATTTTTATTTGTTTTTAATTCATTTTCTTTTCATTTTATTTGCATAATTTATTAAAAATAGCAAAAATGTCTTAAAAATTATGAAACTTTTTCCTAAAAGTTTTATTAATCTTTAAGACCCAAAAATATTTTTATTTCATTTTTTATCATTAAAAAAGTATTTTTAAATATTTAAAAGATTATTTTTAATTGATTAATGAAAATTAATTAATTAAAAATACTTATAGGTATTTAAAAATCACCAAAAAATTCATGAAATGTTCTAAGACATTTAGAAACATTGTCCAACCTTCAAACCAAATTTCTTTTTTGATCTTGATGCATTTTAAGAATTTTTCATTGAATTAAATCATATTTTGTGCATTATTTTGATCATAAGTTCAAAAAATCATTTCTGCCTATTGGAGAAGAGTTGGACATTGATTCTTCTTGCTTTGTTTTATGTTTAGCATGTAGTTTCTAGGATAAAATGGCCATGATTTGATCTTGCATTTTCAATTTGTTTGGCATTTCTTTTGTTTAGGAGCCCTAAAAACCCTAATAACTTAGAAAATTCATATCTTGAGATTGGTTAAGAGTTGAGAGCTCCCCTTTGGACATTGATTTAGTATAGGTTTAGGGTTTCTTTGGAAGGCATTTTCCATTTTTTATCTTAGGGTTTGCTTCTGTTTTTTGGGTTTTGTTTGTTGTTTGATCTTTAAACCCTAATTTGGGCTTTCATTTGCACCCTTCTTGCATTCTCTTGCATAACATGACTTGTCTTTGCATTTTATGCATGCTTGTGTTCCATTTGACATCTTAAGACATGTAGGAAGCATGTTTGATCATTGCATCACATATTTGCCATGTCATTTGCCTTGTATGCTTCATAACTTTCCATGCTTATCCATGCTTCTAAGCTTGCATCATTTGCATCCATGATCTTGTATGAACATCTCCATGTCTTGCCTCATGTTTGCAGCACCTCATAACATCATAATCATCATCAACATGCTTCTGGTTTCTCTTAGCATCATACCATTTCATCTCATCTTGCATTGCATTGCATTTCTTTCTAACATTTCAGGTGGTAAGTAAACTTGGGAAGTGAATTTGCCTTCACTTCTCATAACTTTTCTTTTCATCTCTCTTGCATCCATTGCTGCATTCCTATATGTGTTTGAGTTTGAGCTTGCTCATTCTTGTTCTTCCCACTTTCTTTCTTCAAGTGACTTGACTTCTTGAATGAAGCAAGTCACTTTGCTTCTCTTGATCTTGTTCATCTGCTTCCTGGTGGTTCCATTGAAGATATCTCTTGAAAACTTCACAAACCTTAGGAACAACCAAGCATGACAATGATTAGGGTTTTGATTAGTCTCCCCTCTTAGTTTTACCTTTGTGTCTCTTTTGAGTCTTCTCTTCTCATCTCATAATCAGGGATTAAACCCTAAAGGCTTTAAGGCTTTGTGATTAAGCTTATGCCTGCATCCTTCCCTTAGGATGGAGTGTATAACTTTAATCCTAAGTGTTAAACCCTTAATGTGTTTAAATCTCTCAATCAATTCACTTAATAAATACCAAGGCATCACACTTGTAACTTGGGCCTTGCATTAGGGTTCTAATTCTTCCTTAAATGGTTAAGAAGGACTAACCCTAGTGCTAATGGACAAGTCCCCCTCAAGTTGTCTTACAAATCATAAAATTCACTTCATCATCATATCATTAACTAAAATCCACTTAATCAAAGGCTTGTTTTGTCATGAGTTTAATCCCTAATCATGGATTAAGTTGAGGAGCTTTCCTCAGCTTAAACATTCTCATCTATTATCCTTCTATTAGGATGGTGTAATGAGTCTGTTTAATCCCTGATTATGGCTTAACCTCATTACTCAACACTAAACAAAAGCACCAAAAACACCTAAATAATCACAAGTAGGTTAATGATCTTAATCCTGCACCAAAGGTGATTAAGTGTGAGAATCTGACTTCACACTTAAGGTATTCTCATTACCCCTAAACAGAGGGAAGATGTGATGAGTTTACTAACCCATTGGTTTAGGCTTAAGCTCATTAACTTATGACAAACTTTCAAAAGCAATAAAAGACTGAAAACACAAAAACAAACAATAATCGTCTCCTCCGGGATTCTTTTCTCATCTCATTCACTCACAAACGAGAGCTCGCTTCTTCCGTCTAATGCAAGACAGTTAGCACCTGAGCCAGACAGGTCATACACTTGAGCATAGACAAGCAAGCAGTTCACAAGTCAATTCACCTTTCAGTCTCTTTGGGTCGAACTACGGTGTTCTGACTTCCTCATTGCACGAGAGGATACGTAGGCATAACTTAACAGTTATTGAACAAAAGTCTCTGTATATTCCCCCTCTTTCTAGCTTCATTCTTTAGCCTCATGATCTTGAGCATTTCATTCTTATCTTTACACTGACACTTTCATACCTCACATCACTTATACACTTTACACTGACACCTGTACATATTGCTTTCCAGCTCTTTATACACAGATTGCACTGACACTACCCCTTTAATACACAAATCTTTTAAGCGTGGATCCCGTCGAGTACGACGGACAATCTGGGTGCTAATACCTTCCCAGGTTGTAACCAACCCCCTTTCTCAGTCTCTCTGGTTCGCGACCGTCTTATCCATCTTTTTCTAGGTCTATGCAGCATTACCTTTCCTCCGGGATAAAAATGCCTAGCTGGCGACTCTATTCATTCTCCAGTGAGTTCACGGCTGTGTGTTCTCACTGTTCCCTTCGCCGACCGTTCGCGTCTGTACCTTCATCTGATCCAGTTTCATTTGTCGGGAGCGACAGCTTGGCGACTCTGCTGGGGACCCTTATACTGCAACCAGGGCTTCTGGTTCTTTTTGTGGGTTCCTCCTAGCGCTTGATTGATTTGTGTTTACTGGGGTGTTATGTGCTTATTTGTGCTTGTGTTTATTTTGCTTTATGTACAGTTTGCTTTACTGCTTTCTTTATTGCTTTTCATATATCATACTGTCATGCTGGCTGGATCTGGTTTTTCTTTGGTGGGTGGGTATTTCATTGAGAGTTGAGGTCCTATACCTGGGACCTGAGTGACACCTAGGCTAGAGTGAATCATATTCTTTCCCATTCCATTTCGGTCTGGTGCGGGAGTATGAAACACGATTCAGATATGGGTTTCTTCTTGAGAACTCTGTGTTGCAGATTTCCTGCAATGCTAGGGCTATCTGGGAAGCCTGCTAAGTCTGGATGACCTTTAGTATTGACCTTCAGAAACTGAGGTGAATTAGAGGAGGAATTGTTATGGTTATTGTAAACACTGTACCTCCGGGTTAGAAGTGTTTACACTTCTCATAACTGATCCAAGTCTGAGGATCCTTGTTTTAGAACGCCACCTGTGAGGGGATTGGGCTGTTTACAGGTTTGCAGGTACCTTGACCTCAGAATACCCTGTTACTTTGTTAAGAGTACTCCATGTTGGATAGTTCTTGTGATTCTAAACCCAGGATATGTGGCTCTTTATTTGAGCCCCCCACCCTGGTTACTGGTTTTATAGACCTCCAACTGGAATTCTTGAACACACTTGGACCTATATCAGAGCAGTTTGATCAGATCCAGCTCGGTCACAAACCCTTGCATATCATTTGCATACATAATCATTGCATCATATTAACATTTGCTTATTTGTGTTTCAGGGTATCCATCTTCATCTGGTTTTGGTTTTGACCCCATCTTCAGTTTTGACCTGCCTTCATCAGCACTTGCTACCAGCTATCTATTCCAGCCAATCAGTGGCCCTTCTCTTCAGTATCTTCATCAACATTTGTCATCATGGCTCCAAAGAAAAGCAACATCACCTATCACTTCTTCCAGCCAGACTTATCAGACATCAGGAGGATCCAAACCCTGATCACTCCAGATCACATACCTTTGTTCAGGGAGCATTATGGAGATATACTTGATATGGTTATGGATCTGGACCCATCACAGAGGAGCCTCATCCACACCTGCATTCAGTTTTATGATCCTCCACTGAGATGTTTTACTTTTCAAGACTTTCAGTTGGGCCCCTTATTGGAAGAGTACTCCTCATTAGTTGGTATGCCTATCAGGAGAGAAATTCCTTTCAACCCTGAGATGGTCTTTCCTGCTAATGGAGAAGTAGCAAACGCTTTGCATCTGGAACCTGTTTTGATTGAGCAACATATGACCTCTAAAGCTGGGATCCCTGGCTTTCATCTGGACTTCTTAATTTCTCAAGCTAGTCTGAAGGCTTCCCTGGGGGAGTGGAAAGCTGTTTGTGCTTTGTTGGCCCTAAGTGTATATGGAATTGTGCTGTTTGCAGATGAGCCTCGATTCATTAGCAAGAATGCAATCCATCTGTTCATCTTGAAGAACCCAGTGCCAACTTTATTGGGGGATCTTTATTATTCAGTGCATCAGAGGAATGAAAAGCAGAGGGGGAGGTTAGTGAGGTTTTGTGCTCCATTGTTTCACACTTGGCTTCTCAGGCACCTACCCAGGACAGATGCATTTTTAAACCCTCATCAGCAGAGCAACTGGGCTAAGAGACTCACTGTTCTAACTTCAGCAGATATCAGATGGTGCACTCAAAGCACCAAGGGCAGGGATATCATCACCAGCTGTGGACATTTTCCCAATGTGCCTCTAATAGGAGTTAAGGGAAGTATCAATTACAACCCTCTGCTGTTCAGAAGGCAATTGGGCTATGCACTGGTCCACACTCCAAGGGCACAGGACTTGGTGGAGACCCTTTATTGTGAGAACAAGATTAGTTTGGCTGTTGTTAGGCAGGCTGCCTGGGCCTGGGATAATGTTCAAACCAAGGGAGTCACCATTCTGGGGAAGTGTAATAATGTGGCATCAGCACAATATTATGAGTGGTCCCGTGCCAGGGCCCAATTCTCTGGAATGCCCTTTACCATAGAAGACATGCCTGAGTCATCTTCAGCACCACCCCCTGCCACCATCAGTTTGGAAGAGTTTGAGAGCTTGAAGGAAAGAAATGAGAAGCTAACCCAGGCTTTGCAGAAGACCCTCCGGGAAAGGAGTGAAGGTATGAGGGAGATTGAGAGATTGGAGAAATTAAGAGTAGAGCATTTGACTAAGATCGAAAAGTCTGGGGATTATATCAAAAAGTCTAAAGCTGGTGAACAAATTCTGAAGAATGCTTGCAAAGAAGCCCAGTTCCAGAGAGCAAGGACAGACTTGTACTTGAAGGAGAGTCAAGCCCGGTGGGTCAGGATCACCGAGGCTCGTACCCTGGAGGACAAGAGAGTTCAAGACAAGATGGAGCAACTAGAAGCTAGTGCAAAAGAACGGCAAGAAGCCCTGGCAGCAGCCCAGAGGGAGATATCAGAGCTAAAGATCAAAGCAGGGGTGAAGAGGTCCAAGGACCAAACTCAGCACAGGAAGCTAACAACATTTGTTACGACCCGGAATCTCCTCATCAGGAATCTCACGGAGCGTCCGACTGATCCTGTGACCGAAGCACTTCTCAAGGAAGTTCGTGAGGATGAGTTTGGTCTTGGTGTTTGACCATTTGTTTGTTGTTGATTTCTGTCCATGTACTTTTATTTTGTACTGTATTTTGACCCCTTAGGGGGCTTGTGTTGTAAAATGAATAAATTGTATCATTTCACCTTCTGTAATATATTTGTGTTAGTTTGCTTCATCTGAGTTTTCCTCGAGCAACAACAACGGCATCTTCAAGGGTCTGGAAGGGTCAAAACTGAAGACCAAACCGGATACCTTGAGAGCAAATAAGCATAACTGCATTGCATGCTAACCCTTTGTTGGTTTTGTAGGTTTTGTTTTGTTGTTGCTAACCTCTGTTGTGACATCTCAGGAACTATTGCTAGGCGCCGAGTTTTTCCCCTCAACCGTCCGCACCGTTATCCAACCCGAAACAACCTTCCGGGAATTCAGATGGATCAGATGCAGCAGGACCTTACTGAGGTCAGAAATCAAATGGCAAATGAAAGGCTAGAGATGAGGAATCAAATGACTCAGTTTATGGAGGTTATGAACAACATGGCTCAGAGCCAGGAAAGATTGAGGGCCATGGTGGAAAGGCAGAATCAAGAAGAGCCCCATGTGGGGACTGCCGGTACCAGTAACAATGAAAGAGTCCAACCTCACGTCAACCCTCCGGTATTTGGGCCACACCTCCATCCTGAGGTCAATATTCCAGCAAATGTTCAAGGGACTGCCGCAGCAGGGAGGGTACTGCAGGAAGACCCTCAAGAAGACCAGTTCACAGTAATGGGTGCTGGAGAAGAGGCTTACGATAGAAGGTTGGATGAAATAGCTGAGAAGTTAAGATCCCTAGAGTCTCAAAACTCTTTGGGCTTCGACGTTATGGACATGGGTTTGGTAGACGGGGTCAGGATCCCCCATAAGTTCAAGCCTCCTTGTTTCGAAAAGTATAATGGGACTTCATGCCCCCGGACTCACTTACAATCATTTCTGGGAAGGCTGAAGGCCTATACAATGGATGAGAAGCTTTGGATGTTCTATTTCGAAGACAGCTTAACTGGAGCGTCAAGAGAATGGTACTCTCACTTGACAAGGGCAACTATTAGATGCTGGAAGGACCTGGCAGAGGCCTTCATCAGACAGTATCAGTATAACTTAGACATGGCACCCAACAGGACTCTCCTGATGGGAATGTCACAGTCGTCAAGGGAAAGTTTCCGAGAATATGCCCAGAGATGGAGGCAACTGGCTGCTGCTGTTCAACCACCTATGTCTGAACGGGAAATGGCGGATATGTTCATGAATACCCTTCAGGGAACCTATATTGACAGGTTGGCTGCTTTCTCTTCCACTAGCTTCGCGGATGTTGTCATAGCTGGGGAGAGAATTGAAAGCCTGTTGAAAATGGGAAAGATCTCAGACAACGGTGCAAGCTCGTCCAGTAGTACAAGAAAGCCTTTTGCAGGCCCAAGAAGAACTGGCGAGACCAATGCCATCCATTCAAACAGGGGCAGGCCCCAGTATGTTCAGAGGTCAATAGCAGCAGTCACCATTCTTGCTCCAGCTCATCCTCAACCAGTCTATCAACCTCCTCAGCAAAATTATCAGCCGCAACCTCAGTATCATCAGCAAAATCAGTATCCTCCAAGAAATTACAACAACAGCAACACCAACAACAACAGTCAACAGAGGCCATTTCAGCAAAGGCCATCTCAAGCTAACAGAGTGATCGATCCGATCCCAATGCCATATGCTACTTTGCTGCCACAGCTTCTGAAACTCAACCTGGTTGAGCTAAGAACGTTGGCACCTCCGGATCCCAACAGTTTACCCAGGAAATACGACTCCAACGCTAGGTGTGCTTTTCATTCAAACGCACCTGGCCATAGTACGGAAAAGTGCAGAGCTCTGCACATGAAGGTACAAGACCTGGTGGACTCAAAAGCTCTGAATTTTGCACCGCCGCCCAATGTCAACAAAAATCCTATGCCAAATCATGGTGGTCCCCGAATTAACGCTATTGAAGAAGACAAACCGTCCTATTTAATAACCAGTGTGGGACAAATCAGGACACCATTGGTAGAAATCAAGGCTCAGCTATTGGAATGCAACATGTTCCCAGGGTGTGAGTTAGGGTGTGCTTACTGCAATATCTCAGTAAGTGGGTGCGATAATCTGAGGAATGGCATAGATGGCCTTATTCAGAGTGGCCAGCTTCAGATCACTACATCATTTCCAACAAATCAAGCAATCTCACCAGCAACGGTTTCAGAACCTCCTACAACTGCAGCAACTATTGTTCCTGACAATTCGTCGGTTTCATCAATAAGTACTTCATCCATCATCTCAACTGATCAGTTTACAACAAATCTTTCTGCTACAACTTCAGCTTCACTCCATTTTGAAGCTCCTACAACAGCAACATCCATCCTGCCACCACTATCTCCTACAACACCAGCAACAAATCATGAAGATGTCTCTACCGTCACAATATTTTATGATCCTGAGAACAACTCTGCCTACCATTCAGAAGGTGCTGCTCCCACCAGAGCACCAGTTACAATCTTTTACGATCCACAAACAATTATAGTCCCTTCAGCAGCAGCAATCAGTCCAGTCACTGTCACGGTGCCTGGACCAGTACCATATGAAAGCAATAGGGCCATCCCTTGGCACTATGGCTCTGATGTGTACTGCGAAGGAAAAAGAATCACTCTTGAAACATCAACACCTGCACCACAAGTAGATAATGTGGGGGGAGGCGGAGGCTTCACTCGAAGCGGACGTCTCTTTGCTCCACCAATTCAAAGGCCTATCGCCGAAGCAGAAGCTGCTGCTAAGGCAAAAGGAAAGAGCCCGGTGCAAGAAGATCAAGCTGTTAAAGAAGCCTTGAAGACGCCATTCGATCAAGAAGTTGATAAGTTTATGCGAATCATCAAAAAGAGTGATTACAAAATCGTGGATCAGCTTCACCAGACGCCATCCAAGATCTCTATCCTCTCACTGCTTATGTGCTCCGAAGCCCATCGGAATGCACTACTTAAAGTCCTGCACGCAGCTTACGTGCCTGAAGAGATTACTGTCAACCAGTTGGAAACCGTGGTTGGAAACGTTACTGCTAGCAATGGGCTAGGGTTCACCAATACCGACTTGACAGCGGATGGCCGCAACCACAACAAAGCCTTGCACATAACCATGGAATGCAAAGGTGCTGTCCTTTCCCATGTGCTGGTGGACACGGGGTCGTCCCTTAATGTCTTACCAAAGAAGGCTCTGGTGAAGTTAGAATATGATGGATTGGCATTGAGACCCAGCAACCTGGTAGTAAGAGCCTTCGATGGTTCTAAGAGATCGGTTCTGGGAGAGATTGAGCTGCCCGTGACAATTGGCCCACAGACCTTTAAAACTATCTTTTATGTGATGGACATTCAGCCCGCCTACAGCTGTTTGTTGGGTAGACCCTGGATTCACGCCGCCGGCGCAATAACGTCTACCCTTCACCAAAAGTTAAAATTTGAGTGGGAAGGCCAAGTTGTTACAATCTGTGGGGAGGAGGATATATTCGTTAGCCATCTGGCTACTTATAAATACATTGAGATGGATGGAGAGATCCATGAAACAATGAGCCAAGGATTTGAAGCCTTGAATGTCAATGAAGCATCTGCTGTATCTGGGATCTCCATGTCATCATACCAACAAGCCCGGAAGGTTGTTAAGGAAGGAACCGCCCTAGGCTGGGGCAAGGTTTTAGCTGTGGAGGAGAAGAAAGACAAATTTGGGTTGGGTTACAGACCAACTCAACATCAAGCAAAGGCTGCTGGAGAGCCTGGTTTTGTCAGTGGGGGGATGCTTACCCCCGATGCTATCAACTGTCTGGAAGACGAGCTGGAAGAGGAGCGCAACCTGGAAAGCTGGATTCGTCCAAAGATCCCGGGGAGCAGTGTCTCGAACTGGTCTTCCCAGGAAATTATAAGAGTTACTCGATCAGAGTAATTATTATTTCCTGTATTTTATAAGCATGCATCAAAGTCTTGCATCTTGCCCAAGATGACAAGACTCATTTTGTAATCGGGCCATCTGTACTTTTTTGTGCAAACAAGATCAATTAATGAAATATCAGACATCTTTTTGCAAACGCGTCTTTTTCTTGTCGTTCACTGTTTTTCCATTTTTCTTTTTGTACAAAAAATAAATGGCAGTGCTTTCAAAATGACAATTTCATTTCACTTTTTCTAAGGCAAGATTAAAATTAATCACTAAAATGAACAAATTAAACCCTTGCAGAGAATGCCTTCCTGACAGCACCGACAACAGCACGGCTATGACATCATATGACTTTGACAATCCGATCAATCAAGCTGATGAAGGGGTTGAAGAAGAATATGAGCTTCCTGAAGAGCTAGCCAGGTTGTTAAGACAAGAGGAAAAGGTTATTACCCCTCACCAGGAGGAGGTTGAAGTGATCAATCTTGGTACAGATGAAGACGTGAAAGAGGTTAAAATCGGGGCCTGCCTGCAAGACTCAGTGAAGAAGCAACTGGTTGATCTACTTCAAGAGTATGTGGATGTGTTTGCTTGGTCGTATCAAGACATGCCAGGGTTGGATACCGACATTGTTGTGCACAAGCTGCCTTTGAGAGAAGAATGCCCTCCAGTCAAACAGAAGCTGCGCCGTACTCGTCCAGACATGGCAATGAAAATCAAAGAAGAGGTACAAAAGCAATGGGACGCCGGATTCCTTGCCGTGACCAGCTATCCGCCGTGGGTGGCTAATATAGTACCTGTACCTAAAAAGGACGGCAAAGTAAGAATGTGTGTTGATTACCGGGACTTGAACAGAGCCAGCCCGAAAGATGATTTCCCATTACCTCACATTGATGTATTGGTGGATAATACGGCTCAGTTCTCGGTATTCTCCTTCATGGACGGATTTTCAGGATACAATCAGATTAAGATGTCACCTGAAGACATGTAGAAGACAACATTCATCACACCCTGGGGCACGTTCTGTTACAAGGTAATGCCATTTGGGCTCAAGAATGCTGGTGCAACATATCAACGGGCTATGGTCACATTATTCCACGATATGATTCATAAATAAATAGAATGCTATGTGGATGATATGATCGCCAAGTCCCTTACAGAGGAAGACCACCTGGTAAATCTGCTGAAATTGTTCAAGCGTCTGAGGAAGTACCAGCTGAAGTTGAACCCCAACAAATGCACATTCGGGGTGCGATCCGGTAAGCTGCTGGGTTTTATCGTAAGCGAGAAAGGGATTGAAGTTGACCCTGATAAAGTCAAAGCCATTCAAGAGATGCCTGCACCGAAAACTGAGAAAGAAGTTCGGGGGTTTTTAGGTAGATTGAACTACATCTCAAGGTTCATATCTCACCTTACAGCGACCTGTGAACCCTTGTTCAAGCTGTTAAGGAAAGAACAGACGGTTAGGTGGAACGAAGATTGCCAAAGGGCTTTTGACAAGATCAAGGAATATCTGCAAGAACCTCCAATCCTCATGCCGCCAGTTGAAGGAAGACCTCTGATAATGTACTTGACAGTATTAGAAGAGTCAATGGGGTGTGTGCTGGGCCAGCATGACGAGTCTGGTCGAAAAGAGTATGCAATATACTACCTAAGCAAAAAGTTTACCGACTGTGAACAACGTTATTCACTGCTCGAGAAAACTTGCTGTGCTTTAGCGTGGGCTGCTCGCCGACTGAGACAGTATATGTTGACCCACACTACTTTATTAATCTCGAAGATGAACCCAGTCAAGTACATATTTGAGAAGCCAGCGCTTACCGGACGGGTTGCAAGATGGCAAATGATCCTTACAGAGTATGACATCCAATACACATCTCAGAAAGCCATCAAAGGCAGTGTATTGTCTGAATATCTTGCTGAGCAACCCATCGATGATTACCAGCCTATGAGGTTTGACTTCCCTGATGAAGACATCATGTTCATTAAATCAAAAGATCATGAAGAGCATATTCACACTGAAGGGCCTGACCCGGAGGAAGAATGGATTATGATGTTCGATGGGGCTGTTAACATGAATGGCCGTGGTGTTGGTGCAGTACTCATTACACCTAAAGGAGTTCACATGCCTTTCTCGGCAAAACTCACTTTCAACTGCACTAACAACGAAGCTGAATACGAAGCTTGCATTATGGGTCTTGAGGAAGCCATTGACCTCAGGATCAAGACATTGACCGTATTTGGGGATTCGGCTTTGGTAGTCAATCAGACCAACGGAAAATGGTACACCCACCAGGATCATCTGATACCTTACAGGGATTATACAAGAAGGTTATTGACGTTCTTCACAACAGTCAAGCTTGAGTATATCCCTCGGGACGAGAATCAGTTTGCAGATGCTCTTGCTACCATTTCATCCATGATCAAAGTTCAAGCTGCTAACTTCGTACCTCAGATTTCAGTGTCGAGACTTGATAGACCAGCGTATGTGTTCGCAGCAGATGTTGTCAAAGATGATAAGCCTTGGTTCCACGACATTAAATGCTTCTTGGAGGATCAAACATACCCACCTGGGGCATCTTCCAATGATAAGAAGACTTTGAGAAGGCTTGCTGGAAGTTTCTTTCTGAACACTGATGGGTCTTTATACAAAAGGAACTTTGATATGGTACTCCTCAGATGTGTTGACAAGACAGAAGCAGATTTGTTGATGCATGAAGTGCACGAAGGATCCTTTGGTACCCATGCAGGAGGGCATGCCATGGCTAAGAAGTTGTTAAGATCAGGCTATTATTGGATCACAATGGATGCAGACTGTTGTGCCTACGCCCGAAAATGCCACAAGTGCCAGATCTATGCAGACAAAGTGCATGTGCCTCCCAATCCTTTGAACATAATGTCTTCACCATGGCCCTTTGCAATGTGGGGCATTGACATGATTGGCAAGATTGAGCCAACTGCTTCGAACGGCCACAGATTCATCCTGGTCGCCATCGACTATTTTACCAAGTGGGTTGAAGCAGCCTCATATGCAAATGTCACAAGGCAAGTGGTGGCCAGATTTCTGAAAAGGGATATCATCTGTCGATACGGAGTGCCCGAGCGAATCATTACTGATAATGGTTCCAATCTCAACAACAAAATGATGGCAGAGCTGTGCCGGGACTTCAAGATCCAACATCACAATTCTTCTCCTTACAGACCAAAGATGAATGGTGTTGTTGAGGCAGCAAATAAGAATATCAAGAAGATTGTGCAGAAGATGGTAGTCACCTATAAAGACTGGCATGAAATGCTACCTTTTGCCTTGCATGGGTATCGCACGTCAATCAGGACGTCCACTGGGGCAACACCGTATCAACTCGTGTATGGTATGGAAGCAGTCCTACCAGTTGAAGTTGAATTACCCTCCCTACGGGTACTGATGGATGTTAAACTGAGTGAAGCAGAATGGGCTAGGTCCCGATACGAGCAACTGAGTCTGATCGAAGAGAGGAGATTGGCTGCAATCTGTCATGGGCAGCTGTATCAGAAGAGAATGAAGAGAGCCTTCGATCAGAAAGTCAGGCATCGAGAATACCAAGTGGGAGATCTTGTGCTGAAAAGAATCCTCCCTCCCCATACAGACCACAGGGGCAAATGGACTCCAAACTATGAAGGGCCATTCGTGGTAAAGAAAGTTTTCTCTGGTGGAGCACTGATGCTCAGCACCATGGATGGTGAAGATTTTCCATCCCCTGTGAATTCAGATGCAGTTAAAAAATACTTCGCATAAAATGACCCGCTGGACATAAAAACAGAATGTAAGTCCAGGCAAAAATAGGGCATCCCGGCGAGTCAAAAACAGAATAAAAGACTCGGGCAAAAATAAGGGAAATAAATAAAAGATGTACACCCGCTGAGTTGAAAAGCCGCATTGGACAACTCAGGCAAAAATGGGTATCCCGATGGATTGAAAACCCGAAAGGGCGATCCATGCAAAATAAGGGAATAAGCGAACAACTGCACTCTGGATTCGTCTGTATCACTGACAACTTGGAAAGCTTTGATAGAATTAAGCTTCAATCAGAATCAACTTTCTTCAGAAAGCAAAACGAGAAGAACGTCATTGTCATACGAGTCATAGCAGAAGAGGAAGCTCCTTAAAGCGTCGTCAACACTGCCAGCATTTTGTTTCTCAATTTATAGCAATCCCCTCCTTTCAGGAGATATGTTTCTTTGACTGTATCTTGCCAATTCAGGGCATGTGAATTAATAAAATCAGATTTTCGGTCATGTCTCGTTTTATACATTTTATTTGCAAAACAATGTCTGATGTCGTAAAAGAAAAATTGATTGCATAAGTACAGATGTTCGTCTCTAAGAAAATAAAGAAACATGCTTGCAGGAAATATACTTACTCTCAGAAGTATCCTAACTCCTATGACGGAATCCAGTAAAGGATACCTCGGGATTATCTTGTGCGTTTTTCTATCTTTTTCAGGATTGCAGGTATCCAGAACGCAACCTGGGGCATGCAAGTTACGTCTCAGCAAGCTGGCGAATCATTATCAACTCGGTCTATCTTCCACGTGGCGCTGGAAGGTGCCCCTTTTCCCCAGCGAAGTTGCCAAATCAACATACACTCAATCTCAGCATCTGAAATGCTCTATCCCCAGTTGAGTTGCCTCTTGTTGCTCTCCCCAGTTGATTTGCCTCTCATAATTCCCCAGCCGAGTTGCCATCTCACCCTCAGCAGAATGCAAGAATCAGGGAATCATCTCCCCACAGAATCGTCAGCCTCTATTCAGAAGAGCAGCACACGAAGGAAATCACAACAGAGTAAAGAAAGCTTCTACAAACCCCAGCTGGGTCCCGTATTATAAGGATATGTCAACCAGTGACCTATATCCCCAAACGAATACATCTCACCAGATCTACCAATGATCTCATCCCCAGCTGGAATGTCTATTTCAGGCAGATCAGCCAAAGATCTTCGTAACAACGGGACCCGGATCCCGGTTTGGTATCTTTGCACAGTCATAGCATTTGCATCATATTTTCCCCTCAGAGCGTAGCATTCCGTCTAATACGGAGCATTACGGCAAAAATCAAACGCATAGCATAATCATAGGCCATGTGTTAACTAACACTTGTGAATAATAGCAGTTCATCAATGCACACAAAAAATTTCCACCAGAGTCCCCGGCAAGAGCAGCTGCCTCACAATCACAAACACCAGTATATACTCCTTTTGGCACACGTCCGTGCCATCCTTCCCCAGTAAAGTCGCCTGAACACTCTTTACAAACAAATCACCCATATCACGGATACTTCATGACACCCGTCCGTGTCATATCACCAGCAGAAAGCCGAAGACACCCTCTTTGCACTCACACATACTTATATATACACTTTCTTGACACCCGTCCGTGTCATTTCCCCAGCGCAGTCGCTTATACTTCTGCAACCCATATGCTTGTTTATATTATACTTTTCTCCTTTTGACACTCGTCCGTGTCACTCCCCCCAGCAGTTAAGCACCATCTATACAACACTCGCTCTTATATAGATACTCGTCCGTATCTTGTATTTACCAGTTATATCCCCACAGATTCGACAATAGTCCTTGTTCTTTGTTAACCAGTTGGTACTCGTCCGTATCATCATCTCAGAACATTGCGTCTAATGTTTGTTTCTACATGATACTCGTCCGTATCATAGTCTTAAGGATGCTCGTCCGCATCTTTAATCCATACACTGTGTCAAACGCTTATGTCTTCTTGAATATAGACATTCGCCTGTGTCTACTATCCCCCAGAAGAGTCCTTTCAGATGCAACACTCGCCCGTGTTCTTTGTTAACCAGATGGTACTCGTCCGTATCATCATCTCTGAGCATGTGTCAGTTTGTTTCTACATGATAATCGTCCGTATCATAGTCTTAAGGATCCTCGTCCGCATCTTTAATCTATACACAATACCAAACACTTACTTTCCTTTCTTGGTTGTGAACGCTCGTCCGTGTTCACCACATCCCCAGTAAATCACCAACAAAGCAAATTTTCTTCTTTATCTGACACTCGTCCTGTGTCATGATAAACCCTGAGAGCAGCCGTACCCTGCTGAGTGGTCGTCCTCCACTTCTTGATGGTCGTCCTCCATCATGCTCGTCCGATGGTCGTCCCCATCGTTGTCTTTTAGCAGCCGTCCCCTGCTAGGTGGTCGTCCTCCACCTTTTGATGATCGTCCTTCATCACTTTATCCAATGGCCGTCCCCATTGTTGATTTTGGTTATCTGGCACTCGTCCTGTGTTATGATAAACCTTGAGAGCAGTCGTCCCCTGCTGAGTGGTCGTCCTCCACTTCTTGATGGTCGTCCTCCATCTTGCTCGTCCGATGGCCGTCCCCATCGTTGACCTTTTCTATCCGATGGCCGACCCCATCGTTGATATTTTCGGCAGCCGTACCCTGCCAGGTGGTCGTCCTCCACCTTTGATGGTCGTCCCCATCATATTTCTTTTATTCCCAACAGAGCAGCCGTACCCTGCCAGGTGGTCGTCCTCTACCTTTGATGGCCGTCCCCATCATATTTCTTTTATTCCCAACAGAGCAGCCGTACCCTGCCAGGTGGTCGTCCTCCACCTTTGATGGTCGTCCCCATCATATTTCTTTTATTCCCAACAGAGCAACCGTACCCTGCCAGGTGGTCGTCCTCCACCTTTGATGGCCGTCCCCATCATATTTCTTTTATTCCCAACAGAGCAGCCGTACCCTGCCAGGTGGTCGTCCTCCACCTTTGATGGCCGTCCCCATCATATTTCTTTTATTCCCAACAGAGCAGCCGTACCCTGCCAGGTGGTCGTCCTCCACCTTTGATGGCCGTCCCCATCATATTTCTTTTATTCCCAACAGAGCAGCCGTACCCTGCCAGGTGATCGTCCTTCACCTTTGATGGCCGTACCCCATCATCTGTTTATTTCATTTATTCTTTAACCCGATGGCCGTCCCCGTCGTGGTCCCTTTTCTTTTTAGCCCGATGGCCGTCCCCATCGTTGGTTACTTTGCTTTATAAACTTGATGGCCGTCCCCGTCATGTTTCTTTATCTCCCAGAGAATGTTACAAATTTATCTTGATGGCCGTCCCCATCATGATTTTATTTCCCCAGCTAGTCGGCCGTCCCCGTCTTGGCTTTACCTTTTATCCCCAGCATGTCGGCCGTCCCCGTCGTTGCTATTTACCCAGCAGTCGTCCTCTGCTCGACGGTCGTCCTCCGTCGCCCACACCTTACAGTATACTTTATTTTTCTTTTACAATCTATATCCCTTTTCTTCTTCATTCTGTGAGTGCAAATTTTGGACTGTCTTTGGTATTCAACCACAAGTTATCTTGTTTGCCTGATAAGCCATTGCTTACAACCTGCACAGCTAACTCATGTTTGAATAGGGGCAGCTGTAAACACCCCAAATTTGCCCTCACCCATTCACCATGGCTTGTGATTATTCTCATATGCATAAACACAATCATATCATCTCACATCTCATTTTTGAGTCACTGCATTGGTTCTAAGTCATCTGCATCTAGGGTTTGTGATCTGAGCAATCTCAGGGCTTCTTGAGCCACTCCAAAGATTACCAATCACTTCAAAGAGGTCCATGAGTGTTCTTACATCATATTCCATCTCCTCAAAGTCAAAAATGCAAAGGAATCACAAGAACTAGGGTTTGAGTGGATGCAGAGCCAGGTTAAACTGCACAGTTGACTGAAAATTAGGGTTTTGGTTTCAAAGGCCATAACTCCAAATTTTCTGGTCATTCTTGTTTCCATTGGTCTCTATATGGTATAGGGAGTATGCATATCAATTTTCATGAAGAAATTCCATGGGGAAGTCATCTGATCAAGAGTTGACTTTTCAGACAAGTCAGTGCAAAATCAGGGCATCTGAGGCCCCCAATGACCCAACCAATGGGTGATCTTCATCATTTTGAGTGTATATGATCTTTATTTGATCATGGAAGAAGGTTGAAGTTCACAAAAATCAAGAATTTAGGGTTTTTGCAAATGTTGACTTTTTGGGTATAGTTGACTTTTCAAGAATGCTTCATTTTAGGTCATTTTTCAAGCTTTGATTATTGATCCAAAAATGCTTCAAATGGAAAAACTTTGGTCATGAAAGTTGTAGATCTCATCTTTCCCTTTTCAAAAAGTACAAGAACATGATCAAACTCTTCTTGGATCAAAAGTTATGGTGTGACAAAGTTGGCAAAAATCATTGATTTTCAAGTTATGCACCAAAAGGCAAAAATTGCAAATTCTCCTTTCAAGGCCAATTCAGTCCCCATATGGGCTTCTAATGCACTTAACATGATCATGCAACTTCTAAAAGTCAGATTTGAACCAAGGTGCCTCATGTTTCATGGCTTATGTAACAAGATTTTTCCATGTGAACCATAAAGCAACAACTTGCAAAATCATCATGATCACTTCTTACAACTTGCAACCTTGGATGCTGACCTTGCTAGCTCACTCACCACACCATGCTGCGCAGCCCCTAGCCTTTGTACCAAGCTAGCACCTCACCATACCTCTCTTACACATAAAGTGGATTTTGAGCAAAAGTAAACTTACCAATCACTATAGGCCAGGTCAAATCATCTGACCTATAGGATTAAAATACAATATCCATTTGCAAGCTAAAGACATCAAGAGGCCAGGCTGAAAACACACACAACAACACATTCACAAAAACACACCAAGCTGCATAAGCCTTCGAATCTCTCTGCCCAGCCTTCAAACACACACACCATCTTCATCATTCATCTCACCACACTCCATAGACCTGAAACCACCAAGAGCCTGGCCTGAAACAAGCAAGAACATCCCACTGCCATTCTTCACCTCCACTTGCAGTTCCATTCGAATCTTCCACCCTAGCTCACAAACACACAAACAAACACCACAGATCTTCTCCACACAGCATCTGGACCTCAAACAACCCCTCACAATGGCCTGAAACTACCAGAATCACCATTGCCATTTCTGACTGAGTTGGAGCAGGAGCTTTCGAAACTCATTATCCAGCCAACATAAACTCTTCTTGAGCATTCAAACATCTTCTGGGGATCAAGTGGAGTGGATTGCACAAGGAGAAGTGGCCAGAAAGTCATCAGGTTGAAAGCTCCAAATCTCAGGTAGCTTGAAAATTATTTTTCCAGAAATCAATTTTCATGTTATAAACTTGTTCTATGTGTTTCACTGATCATCCTGATGTCATTGGTTTCGAAAATGGCTTTGAAATGAGTATTTAATTTCTCTCTGAAACCTGCGTGCCCTAGTTTTTATCTTCTTCAATTCAGCTTAGTTAGGAAAAAGAAATTTGTTTTGAGAGAGGGGTTTGGTTCGTGAGTGTGTAAGGAACATTTCCCATTTCTTAGTTTTCATTTTTGATACGATTTGAGTGAGTTGGGAAGTTTTCAGGGGAGTTGCTCGCCGGAGAAGACGACCGGAAGTCTTCTCCGGCAGCCTGAGTGTGATTAGGGCTAAGTGTCATTAATTAGCGAACTTTGAATTTGGTCCCTTGGATGGACTCTCCCGCGCGTGAATGAAAGGCTGAGATGAGTCATTAGAAGCCCTAATCCTGATTATCCATTTAATTTGTGTTTAAATAATTCATAATTATTAATTAGCCAGATTTGAATCTGGGCCCTTGGATCTGGCGCGCAGTCAACCAGACCAAGCCCAGATCGAATCCTGGCCCTCCATCCTGTTTACTTTCATTTTTATTTTTTTTTAATTCATTTTCTTTTCATTTTATTTGCATAATTTATTAAAAATAGCAAAAATGTCTTAAAAATTATGAAACTTTTTCCTAAAAGTTTTATTAATCTTTAAGACCCAAAAATATTTTTATTTCATTTTTTATCATTAAAAAAGTATTTTTAAATATTTAAAAGATTATTTTTAATTGATTAATGAAAATTAATTAATTAAAAATACTTATAGGTATTTAAAAATCACCAAAAAATTCATGAAATGTTCTAAGACATTTAGAAACATTGTCCAACCTTCAAACCAAATTTCTTTTTTGATCTTGATGCATTTTAAGAATTTTTCATTGAATTAAATCATATTTTGTGCATTATTTTGATCATAAGTTCAAAAAATCATTTCTGCCTATTGGAGAAGAGTTGGACATTGATTCTTCTTGCTTTGTTTTATGTTTAGCATGTAGTTTCTAGGATAAAATGGCCATGATTTGATCTTGCATTTTCAATTTGTTTGGCATTTCTTTTGTTTAGGATCCCTAAAAACCCTAATAACTTAGAAAATTCATATCTTGAGATTGGTTAAGAGTTGAGAGCTCCCCTTTGGACATTGATTTAGTATAGGTTTAGGGTTTCTTTGGAAGGAATTTTCCATTTTTTATCTTAGGGTTTGCTTCTGTTTTTTGGGTTTTGTTTGTTGTTTGATCTTTAAACCCTAATTTGGGCTTTCATTTGCACCCTTCTTGCATTCTCTTGCATAACATGACTTGTCTTTTCATTTTATGCATGCTTGTGTTCCATTTGACATCTTAAGACATGTAGGAAGCATGTTTGATCATTGCATCACATATTTGCCATGTCATTTGCCTTGTATGCTTCATAACTTTCCATGCTTATCCATGCTTCTAAGCTTGCATCATTTGCATCCATGATCTTGTATGAACATCTCCATGTCTTGCCTCATGTTTGCAGCACCTCATAACATCATAATCATCATCAACATGCTTCTGGTTTCTCTTAGCATCATACCATTTCATCTCATCTTGCATTGCATTGCATTTCTTTCTAACATTTCAGGTGGTAAGTAAACTTGGGAAGTGAATTTGCCTTCACTTCTCATAACTTTTCTTTTCATCTCTCTTGCATCCATTGCTGCATTCCTATATGTGTTTGATTTTGAGCTTGCTCATTCTTGTTCTTCCCACTTTCTTTCTTCAAGTGACTTGACTTCTTGAATGAAGCAAGTCACTTTGCTTCTCTTGATCTTGTTCATCTGCTTCCTGGTGGTTCCATTGAAGATATCTCTTGAAAACTTCACAAACCTTAGGAACAACCAAGCATGACAATGATTAGGGTTTTGATTAGTCTCCCCTCTTAGTTTTAACTTTGTGTCTCTTTTGAGTCTTCTCTTCTCATCTCATAATCAGGGATTAAACCCTAAAGGCTTTAAGGCTTTGTGATTAAGCTTATGCCTGCATCCTTCCCTTAGGATGGAGTGTATAACTTTAATCCTAAGTGTTAAACCCTTAATGTGTTTAAATATCTCAATCAATTCACTTAATAAATACCAAGGCATCACACTTGTAACTTGGGCCTTGCGTTAGGGTTCTAATTCTTCCTTAAATGGTTAAGAAGGACTAACCCTAGTGCTAATGGACAAGTCCCCCTCAAGTTGTCTTACAAATCATAAAATTCACTTCATTATCATATCATTAACTAAAATCCACTTAATCAAAGGCTTGTTTTGTCATGAGTTTAATCCCTAATCATGGATTAAGTTGAGGAGCTTTCCTCAGCTTAAACATTCTCATCTATTATCCTTCTATTAGGATGGTGTAATGAGTCTGTTTAATCCCTGATTATGGCTTAACCTCATTACTCAACACTAAACAAAAGCACCAAAAACACCTAAATAATCACAAGTAGGTTAATGATCTTAATCCTGCACCAAAGGTGATTAAGTGTGAGAATCTGACTTCACACTTAAGGTATTCTCATTACCCCTAAACAGAGGGAAGATGTGATGAGTTTACTAACCCATTGGTTTAGGCTTAAGCTCATTAACTTATGACAAACTTTAAAAAGCAATAAAAGACTGAAAACACAAAAACAAACAATAATCGTCTCCTCCGGGATTCTTTTCTCATCTCATTCACTCACAAACGAGAGCTCGCTTCTTCCGTCTAATGCAAGACAGTTAGCACCTGAGCCAGACAGGTCATACACTTGAGCATAGACAAGCAAGCAGTTCACAAGTCAATTCACCTTTCAGTCTCTTTGGGTCGAACTACGGTGTTCTGACTTCCTCATTGCACGAGAGGATACGTAGGCATAACTTAACAGTTATCGAACAAAAGTCTCTGTATATTCCCCCTCTTTCTAGCTTCATTCTTTAGCCTCATGATCTTGAGCATTTCATTCTTATATTTACACTGACACTTTCATACCTCACATCACTTATACACTTTACACTGACACCTGTACATATTGCTTTCCAGCTCTTTATACACAGATTGCACTGACACTACCCCTTTAATACACAAATCTTTTAAGCGTGGATCCCGTCGAGTACGACGGACAATCTGGGTGCTAATACCTTCCCAGGTTGTAACCAACCCCCTTTCTCAGTCTCTCTGGTTCGCGACCGTCTTATCCATCTTTTTCTAGGTCTATGCAGCATTACCTTTCCTCCGGGATAAAAATGCCTAGCTGGCGACTCTATTCATTCTCCAGTGAGTTCACGGCTGTGTGTTCTCACTGTTCCCTTCGCCGACCGTTCGCGTCTGTACCTTCATCTGATCCAGTTTCATTTGTCGGGAGCGACAGTAACCAAACTGTCGTAAAGCTAAGGAAGGGTTGTAAGTAATGCCTCCTCTTATTCCTAGAAGTGGCACATTAGGAAACTCCCCACAACGGTCAATGATAGTAACATTCTCCATAGATCTAGAGCACCAATGAATATCTAAATGAGAAAGTGACATAATCCTCTTGGACCACCTGAACCCTTGTTCATTCTTCATCACTGATCGAGGAAGGTGAGAAACAAACCACCTAGACAATAGAGGTATACAACACATCAGAGTTCCTCGTGCCTTCGTAGTACGAGTATGGAGTGAATGTAAGATGTCTCCAAGCAATGTAGGCACTGGGTTATGAGTCAAAAATATGTTGATGGCGTGAACGTCTATGTGTTGCACCCCAAAATTTGCCCTCACAATACAAGACTTTGTGTGCTAAGAAGGTTCACAAGGTTCACAAGCTTCACAATGTTTTCAAGACCTTTTATGAGGTTCATGAAGTCTACAAGCTACTTTATGAGGTTCACAAGGTTCACAAGATTCACAATGTTTTCAAGACCTTTCATGAGGTTCATGAAGTCTACAAGTCACTTTATGAGGTTCACAAGGTTCACAAGATTCACAATGCTTTACAAGACCTTTCATGAGGTTCATGAAGTCTACAAGTCACTTTATGAGGTTCACAAGGTTCACAAGGTTCACAATACCTCCCATGAGGTTCACAAGACATTTTATGATGGTTCACAAGGTTCACAAAGTTCACAATTGGTCAGAAGAGTTGACAATTCCCTCAGACAATGCACCTCCTAAGCAGTGCATCTGAAACTAGGGTTTTGACTTTAATCAGGCTAAATGAACTTCCAAGACTTCAATTGAGCTTCATAACATCTTATATGTGTTTAAGAATCCCCATGACAAGTTTCAAGACTTTTCTCAAAGGTTTGCTCAGTCAGATGATCAGATAAGTCAAAATCAGTCAAAGCAGTTAAAAAGTCAAACTGAGGTCAACTGTGGTCAAATCAAAGTCAAACTTCATGATTTTTTGCCAACATCAAGTATATGAAGTAAAATTCATCATTTGATCAAGGGTTGATCATGATTCATCAAGGAGATTTCAGATCATCAGGAATCAGGAGTTTCTAAATTAGGGTTTTCTCAGTAAAAGTCAACTGAACTTTGACCAGTCATAACTTTCACATGCTTCATCACCAAGTCTCCATCCAAAGCTCATTTTGAAGTAAATTTAATTCTCTACAACTTTGTGTCTCACAAGCCAAGCCCAAAAATGCTTCATTTGGAAGGTATGAGCTAAGACATTATAGGTCCTTTTGAAAGTCAACAAAAAGTCAACAACTTCAAAAGGGCATAACTTGAGATTGGTAAATGATATGGACATGAAACCAGTGGGGTTGTTTAAAGGACTCTTCAAGCTTTCCAAAATGTCCAATAACACCCTCATAGCATTAAAATTGAAGTATATGTGCCCTTGCAAAGTTGGGAAATTTTTGGTTGGTTTATGATGAAAATGGAGGTCTAAAACCAATTTCTTCCAAATGGGCTTGCCAAATGATGACCCAATCCATACAATAACTTCATGCACGACCCAAGTCAATAAAAATCAGATTTTTTATTATTTTATTTTTATTTATTTTGATTTAATTCATTAAAAATCATTTTAAATAAAAATAAAATATGAAAATGTAAGATTTGAATTGGATCAAGCTTCTAGAAAATCATAAATTTGATTAGAATTGAAGTGGAAAGAAAATCATGAGGATTAGCCAAAAATAGCAAGTGTTCATACAAGAATATTTGATTTTTAAGGCATGATCATTTTGAATCTTTTCATATCAAATTTTCCACACAATGACTTGATTTTTTAACCTAAATTCATTGTCCTATAAGTACATAACACAACCCTAACCAAAGCCACGAATTTTCTGCCTCCCAAGAGTAAGTTCCATAAGTCAAAAAAACCTCTCCACAACTCACATTCGGTTTTGAATTTCCAGGGCATTTGAAGGTATTTGAAGCACATAGCCATGATCACTGAACACCATTGAGTGAAAACCAATACTCATATGCATCCCAAACACTCCATATCATGCTAACCGAATGCATCTTGTTCTTCTTTAAAAAAATTTCGATTTGAATGATTTGTGCATTTATAATGAAAACTAACTGTGGATTTGTGTTTGTTATGATGTTTAGAAGCTTTCTGGATGGTTTAATTTGACTCTTATGGACTGTATCAAAATCCACCATTGTTAGGGTTTGGAGTTCAATTTCGGGAACTTAGTATTTAGGACACCTAAATGAATTCTAAGAACATGGTCGTGACCTATAATGCTTGTATAATTGATCTGGGCTCTTAATTTGAACTAATGTTATGGTTTGATTGATGTTTAAAAAAATGTAGGATTCTGGTTTTGGAAATTCGCAGGAAAATGTGCAACAAATTTCATAGGTGATTTCGCAGGTAATCCAAGGAAGAAGACGACTGGCCTGCGCGCGAAATTCACATTCAAATTATTGTCTTAAAATATAATGAATTGTTTTTGTTTATTATCACAAGCGTGCAGCTTGTCCCAGTGGAAAGGCTAGTGTGTGTTTGGCTATAGGACCTGTGTTCGAATCCTGGTCTTGTACAATTTTTTCCTATTTTTTCAGGTTAAACATGAGGCTTAATATATTATGCCTTCTTGCCACCATAATATCAGATTCGCTCACCTAGCTGGGATGGTAATGTGCATATGCTTTTGATTGAGAGGTCCTGGGATCGATTCTCCCCCCAGGCCTTTTGTTTTTCATAATTTTTTTTGATTGTTGGTCTGAAGGAACAAAACCAATTGAAGCCCCTTTCCTTTCACTTGCGCATGATGGCCTGGTGGTGTGTTTTGTGGCTGGCAAGCAGAACGTCCTGGGTTCAAAACCCAGCCAGGTAAGTTTCTATCTTTTTGTTTCTTTTTCTATTTTGTCTTGTTTAATTAATTTTGTTTAATTATTGTTATTAATAATCATATATATAAATATATAACTAAATAATTCCATGATAATACATATATATTCAATATTTTCCTAAATTCTAAAAATTGTTTCTTTAATTCAAAAATTTGTTTTTATTATTAGATTATAATATATGTATGTCCATTAAATCAATTTTGTAAATAAAAATAAACCCTAATTTTATTTTCTAATTTTTTGTAAATATAATTATTATGTACATATTTTATTTAATATAATTAATTTTTGTAAATATAATTATAATCAATTTTTTTCATAATATGTAATTATTTCTATAATTTGTTTGTAATCTAAATTATGTATATATAAATAATTTTTGAATCTATGCTAATTTAATCTTTTAATTATAATATGTTTAAAAATAATTTAATAATTTGTATATAATTCAAAATGTTATAATTACTTAATTGTTTATATTTTCTTTTATAATTGTCCATATTAAAATCTAATTTTTTTTAATTATTATATTACTCTTTTGCTTATTATTTTAATTATGTTCTTATAATATTTTTGCTAACCCTATTTATTTTGGTTATTATTATTATTACTAATCATGTTTATTACTGATCCATTTATTTTTTAAATTATGCTTATTATTATTATTTCACTAACCTTATTTATTTTTAATTATTATTACTAACCCCTATTATAATTATTATTGCTTATTTATTTATTATTTTTTGCTTATTTATTTATTTTTGCTATTTATTTAAATTGCTTTATTATTATGTAAATGCTTCTTGGTGTAATTTTTTGTAATATTTAAATTATTTAATTTTCATGCTATGGTTAGTAAAATAGGGAGTGTAAACATGTATTATATTTAAAAATTGAATTTAGGTCATTTAAATTATAAGATAAATACAAAATTAAACACTCACACACGTAAGTCGATCTTTGATCGCCATCTCACTTTCTAGGGTTGCCTCTCAATGTTGCCTATTCAAAAAGGTCAAGTAGGGTGTATAAAGCAAAGTCCCTTAAAAGAAAAGTCATCTAGTCCCTTAACAATAAAAGATCAAGTCCCTTTTCGAATGTTGCCTTCATAATGATCTTGTCCCTTCCGAATAAAGATGACAGTCCCTTCAAAATTGCTTAATACACCCCACAGTTGCCTACATTAACAGATGACCCTTACTTGTCCCTCACATCCAAGGTAATGACTACATATTCCTTAATAATAGGGATAGTCTTACCATTTAAAGGATAAAGAACAGAAAGACTTAAACTTTAGGGTAGGTTCCTCATAATTACTTGCTCACCATTTCAAAACAAATTTCAAATACTTCACAAATTTCAAACAATTTTCAAACACAAGTTTTTTACGCATCCGTACATGGATCATTATCAAACTCTTATGAAAATTTTTATCCACACACTTCACATTTTCAAAAACAGTTCAAAGTGAGCTAAGTAACTAAGATCCCATGGATAACCATGGATGTAAAGGGTGCTAACACCTTCCCTTTACATAACCTACCCCCCGGACCCAAAAAATCTTTTAAAGGTCTTTCCTGTTCTTTTATGCCTTTCCTTTGGATAAAATAAAAGTCGGTGGCGACTCTTGCTATCCGCAACATTTAACTAAAGTCAATTCTCCCACCGTGTTACACTATGAACTGGTCTGGATTGGGGAACAACACTAAGCCATAAATCAACAAGGCTAAGATCTCCTCAAAAGCATCATAGCTCATAGCCTTCAAGAACACTTGAGCCTTCTCTATCAATACCTTAGCAAGAATACCCTTAACTCCACTCCTTGTTTCTAGGACAATGTCTGATTTCTTCAAATGTAGAGCTGCAGCAATGAATTCAGGTTTAGGCTCTTTCTCTAAGCCTGTGAAGGGTTTCTGATCAAGAATAGGTATACCCAGAAGCTTGGAGAACTCTTCCATTGTAGGAACCAGCTGATAGTCGGGGAATATGAAGCAATGATGCTTAGGGTCAAAGAATTGAAACAGAACACTCATCATGTCTTCATTGAACCCTGAAATGACTAGATCCAGTAGGTAACCATGTCTCTTGATGAATTGGGAGTTTTCAGAAACTTGAGAGACCAATTCTTTAAGCTTAGGGGGTATTCCTACAAAGTTGATCCGGATAGTATTCCTACGAGCAGAAGCCATGACCTGCAACAAAGAACAAAGATAAATCCTTTGGTCCTTGAAATGGTTAGTGAAAATGCTATGCTTATGATGCATGATGATGTCACGATGTTATGCTTCAATCACAAACATGTGGCACACACAAACAAGTCACACAATAGCCCTAGGTTTAAAGGCTTGCATGAGGTTTAAAGGTAAGTACCCTCCCCTGAAGTTTAGTTGGTTCATCCTGTCCTACAAAGTAACCAGGTTCTAAGGGATCTCAATATCATTGATCCTTCACAAGGGTGGTTGTTCAGTAGGCAACTTACTTGCCAACCAAAACCCTCCAAGTTTAGAATCTCAATGAGCGTAGTATCGAGTATCAACCAACTTCAGTCTTCACCAAAGCTGGTTATCTCACTACTTTTCTAAAGGCCAAGATGGGATAACTAGGGTTCTAAAAGTTAGTTAGTGCATTGACAACATATGGCAGCCTCATATTATCCTCAACTTGACTTAAGGAACATAAGCACCAACCAAGAAGTCACACTAACTATGGCCACCAGATCAACCATATCGATATACGCCGTACAGTTTCCTTGGTCTATTGCCATTTACCTAAGGTACACTAGATCCGGGTTAGGATCTTTCACACATAATATCCCCCAACAGATAAGTATAAAGCAAACAAGGCAAACAATGTTAAAGTGATCTAATTCCTAAGGGTACCCCTCTTTTATTAAATCCCCAGCAGAGTCGCCAGTTCTGTAACACGGTGGGAGAACTGATTTTAGTTAAATGTTGCGGATAACAAGAGTCGCCACCGACTTTTATTTTATCCAAAAGGAAAGGGCATAAAAGAACAGGAAAGACCTTAAAAAGATTTTGAGTTCGGGGGGTAGGTTATACAAAGGGAAGGTGTTAGCACCCTTTATATCCATGGTTATCCATGGGCTCTTAGTTACTTAGCTCACTTTAAATTGTTTTGAGAAAGGTGTAGTGTGTGATTAAAAATGTTCTAAGTGCTTTATAATGATCCTCGTATGGATGTATATAAAGACTTTGTTTTGAAAATTTGTTTGAAATGTGAAGTGTAATGAAGTATTTTGAAAAGTGTGAGCAAGTAATTAAGAGAAACCTACCCTATATTAAGTCTTTACTGTTCTTTATGTCTTTCAATGGTAAGATTATCCCTATTATTAAGGAATATGTAGTCATTACCTTGGATGTGATAAGGGACATGTGAAGGGTCATCTGTGTTTAGGCAACTGTAAGGTGTCTTAGCAATTCGAAGGGACTTATCATCTTTTATTCGAAAGGGACAAGATCATTTACGAAGGCAACCTCGAAGGGACTTGATCTTATAATCGTAAAGGGACTAGATGATATTTTTAGAAGAAGGGACCTTGCTTTTAGACACCTTACTTGACCTTTTGGTTTAGGCAACATGAGGGATATCCTTAAGAAGTGAGATGGCGATCAAAGATCGACTTACGTGTGTGCGTGTATAAGTTCATATATTTATCTTATTATTAGTGATCTAAATTAATTTAAAAGCAAACATGTTATCACTCCCTATTTTACTAACCATATATTTATAAATAAATAAACAATAAAATACTACGACTATTACATAACTTGTACAGTTACATTATAATAAAAGCAATTTAAATAATAATTATATAATAAAATAAACAATTAAAATAAAAGGTTAGTAGTAAAACAATTATAAGAAGAAAGGTTAGTAATAATATACAATATATATATAACTTAATTAAATATTTTTAGATTTAAATAAATATTTTTAAAGAATTTTGAGATGAAAATAAAACAATAAAGATATACTAATTTATTTACAAAATAAACTATGATTAATGATTTAATTATATATATTAGAAATATTTATTAAGTATAATTAAACAAAAATAATTAAAGTGAGAAATTAAAGTTTTAAAAGAAATTAGGGTTTTTAGAAATTAGAAAATACATTAGGGTTAAGGATAATTAGGGTTTTAATTATATATAAAAAATATTAGGGTTAGAGATTAATATACTTAATGAAATTATATACAAAAATATATATACATATTAATAAATATTATTAAAAAAAACATATAAAGAAATAAATATATTAATATAGGTTTTAAGAAAATAATATAAATTTGAAAAGAAAATAAAGTTTTATTAAAAAGAATGATTTAGATATTTTTTTTTGAAATTATTTTAATTGTTTAAAGAATAAAATAAAGAATTAATAAAAATAAATAAAACAAAAACCTAAAAAACAGGACCTGGGATTTGAACCCAGGTCCTTTACCTGAATGATCAGAAGCATAACCACTGGGCCACTGCACGCAGCTGAGAGCAAACCACTTCAAATTGGTTTTGTTGTTATCCTGTAAAAATTCTCAAAAAAAACAAAATAAAGCAAAATGGCCTGGGGAGGTTTTGAACCCAGGAACATCTATATGACAAGCACGCACACTAACCACTGAGCCACTACAACGCATTCAACATATATCCACAAACAAAACATAATATTTTAAATCAACTTTTTAAACTGGATTTTGGCACCAGACCAGCTTCGTCTTCCTCAAATTTCCTGCGAAAATAGCTAGGAGTTTAGCTGCGTGTTTTCCTGCGAAGTTTATCATATCCAGAACCTACGAATTTCAAACATTAACAAAACAGTGAAATTTCTCCAAATTGATTAGTGAAATATGATCCTCTGAGCTCCTACAATCTTCCTATGTTCTTAAAAACTATTTATATTTGGTTTATCATGAAACCCTAATCAAGAGGCCGAAACCCTAGCCATGGTGGATTCCTTAATCTGCAATAAAAATTCAATCCAAGCATACAGAAACGTTCCAAATACCTTCACAAGCAATTATCAATGATCAAAAACAATTTATATTACATAAACATATGAAATCGAAAATTTGAAATTTTAAGAGAAATTTGATTTCGGGTTATGCATTTAGGCATGTTTTGGACAATGATAATGATCAGGTTATGTTCAGTGATGTTCAAGGAAGCCAATGCAACCTTTAAAAAGCTTTGAGATTGCTTCTAAGTAGGAAACCGAATTGGAGTTTTTTGAAGATTTTTGTGAAGTTTGAACAATGTGTAAGAGGCTGGGAATTCGTGAATAGTGCTTGGCATCATGTTGTTTATATATGAGTCAATCAAATTAGGTCAAGAGTTCAACAATTTTGTGGATATTTGATCTTTGGGAGATTGAAAAAGATTGGTTCTTAAATTTTGAAATATCTTGATCTAGCCTTGCTATTTTAGGATGATCTTCATTATTTTTGTATCAATCAAGTCTAACTATATTTTAAGACTTTCTAGAAACCAAATCAATTTGAATATCCATTATTTTATATTTTATTTGAATTTAAAATGATTTTTAACATAAAAAATCATAATAAATAAAAATAAAATGAATAAAATTATGAATAAATTAATTTAATTTCGTGCATGATGTCATGGAAGTAATTGGATCACAAAAAAGCAAGCCCATTTGGTGAATTATGGTTTTAAGACCCCATTTGCTTCATAAACCTCTCAAAAATTTCCCAACTTTGCAAGGGCACAAATCCTTCAATTTTAATGCTATGAAGGTGTTCTTGGACATTTTGGAAAGCTTAAAGAGTCCTATAACCAACCTCTTTGGTCTTATGTCCATATCTTTTACCATTCTCAAGTTATGCTCTTTTGAAGTTGTTGACTTTTTGTTGACTTTTAAAAGGACCTATAATGTCTTAGCTCATACCTTCCAAATGAAGCATTTTTGGGCTTGGCTCGTGAGACACAAAGTTGTAGAGAATTAAATTTCCTTCAAAATGAGATTTGGATGGAAAATTTTTGATGAAGCATGTGAAATTTATGGCTGGTCAAAGTTCAGTTGACTTTTCTTGTGAAAACCCTAATTTAGAAACTCCTGATTCTTGATGATCTGAAATATCCTTGATGAATCATGATCAATCCTTGATCAAATGATGAATTTTACTTCACATAATTGATGTTGGCAAAAAAATCATGAAGTTTGACTTTGGTTTGACCACAGTTGACCTCAGTTTGACCTTTTAAATGCTTTGACTGACTTTAACCTATCTGATCATCTGATTGAGCAAATCTTTTGGGAATGTCTTTAAACTTGACATGGGGATTCTTGAACATATATAGGATGCTATTAAGCTCACTTGAAGTCTTGGAAGTCCATTTAGCCTGATGAAAGTCAAAACCCTAGTTTAGGATGCATTGCTTAGGAGGATGCATTGTCTGAGGGAATTGTCAAACTTTCTGACTTATTGTGAACCTCATGAGATGTCTTGTGAGCCTTGTGAACCTCTTAGTACACAAAGTATTATCTTGTGGAGGGCAAATTTTGGGGTGCAACAGCAGTCAATATAGACTCGGTTGAATTCCAACCAGTTCATATCTAGAATAACATTCATACTACCAAGCGGTAAACAAATTAAATCCACATAGAAATCCCTATCAAAATACTGATCGGACACTTCAGACATAGTAACAATGTCATAACAAATCCAATAGATGAAGTTTCAATAGTCATTCTCCGTTCGAGAGTAGAAGGAACAATTCCTAATCTCTTCACACAATCAACAAAAATAAACAAGTGGGTTGTACCCGTATCAATAATAGCACCCAAATGAGTATTATTAATAAGACAAGTACCTTTAACAAAACACTCATCATTGGTGGACTGGGCTCCTACTAATGCAAACACTTTACCGGTGGTTCCTTGGGTATTCTTCAGTTTCTGACAAGTTGTACTGATATGACCATGTTCACCACAGTTGAAACAAGTAGGCATAGTCGCCCTACAGTCGGCTAACACATGATTTATCCTTCCACACTTGAAGCACTTCTTGACTTCATTCTGACAAGTATTAGCACGATGACATGTGCTTTCACACCTGAAACACTTCACATGATTGGGATTCTCCCCTCCCCCACTTGGCTTCTTGTCAACTACAGCTTTTTGTTTACCTTTATAAACCGGAGCACTATAAGGAGTACCCCCAAACCTCTGCTTACCCTTCTTATCATTCACCGCCTTATAGTGAGCAATATGAACCCTGTTATCATTATCATAGATTATGCTCCTACTCACTAGCTCTGGATAGCTCCTGATCTTCTGACAAGCAGTGCCCTATTTGATCTCAAGACACAATCCATTCTCAAATTTCAAACACTTCGAAGTCATAGCTTCCTCAGTGTTATAATGAGTATAATATTGTACCAGCTCTTCAAATTTCGCAGCATACTCAACCACGATCATAGTACCCTGCTTCAGTTCCAAGAAATCAACCTCCCTAGTGTAACACGGTGGGAGAACTGACTTTCTATAAATGTTGCGGATAGCAAGAGTCGCCACCGACTTTTATTTTATCCAAAAGGAAAGGACATAAAAGAACAGGAAATACCTATTTTTAAAAGACTTGAGTTTGGGGGGTAGGTTATACAAAGGGAAGGTGTTAGCACCCTTTATATCCATGGTTATCCATGGGCTCTTAGTTACTTAGCTCACTTTGTTTGTTTGCAAGAGTGTAGTGTGTGATTAGAAAAATTCTAAGTACTTTGTAATGATCCTCGTATGGATGTATACAAAGCCTTGTTTTTGAAAATTTGTTTGAAAAATGTGGTGTAAAGAGCATTTTTGAAATGTGAGCAAGTAATTAAGAGAAACCTACCCTATATTAAGTCTTTACTGTTCTTATGTTCTTTCAATGGTAAGACTATCCCTATTATTAAGGAATAGGTAGTCATTACCTTGGATGTGTTAAGGGACATGCGTAGGGTCATCTGGATATAGGCAACTGTAAGGTGTCTTTAGCAATTCGTAGGGACTTATCATCTTTTATTCGAAGGGACAAGATCATTTATCGTAGGCAACCTCGAAGGGACTTGATCTTTAAAACTGTAGGGACTTGATGATATTTATGAAGGGACTTGCTTAAGACACCCCACTTGACCTTTGTATAAGGCAACTGAGAGGCAACCCTAGAAAGTGTAAGATGGCGATCAAAGATCGACTTACGTGTGTGCGTGTTCATATTCAAATACTTATCTTATTAAATTAATTTTCTAAATTGATTTTAATTACAAACATGTTATACACACCCTAGAATTACTAACCATACAATAAATATATTTTTAATAAATAAAGCAAAAATATAAACCTATAAATATTACAAGGCTTTGGGACAATTACAATATAATCGAGAAATAATAATAATGATAAATAAATAAGCAATAATTAAATATTAGTAGTAATAAAAAATAAGAATAAAGGTTAGAATAATAAAATAAAAGAAATAAGAATTTTAGCAAGAAGAAAAAATTATTAGAAAAGTTTTTTTAAGAATTAATTAGAAGAATAAGATTAATAATAATAAACAAATAATGAACTATTTACATATTAGAAATAATGATTAATGATTTAATTAGGGTTTAGAAAAAATTAATTAGGTTAAATATTAGGGTTAAGAAAATTAGGGTTTTGAAAATTAGGGTTTTGAAAATTAGTCTAAACCTAATTAGTTAATTTATTTACAAAAATATATACATGATAATAATAAATATAAACATATTATAAAATAAATAGAAACAATTTAAGTTTAAGAAAATAAATTATGATTTTGAAAATATAAAGTTTTTTATAAGAAAATATTATAAGTTATTGTTTAGAAATTAGTTTTATAAGAATTTAAATGAATATAATAATATATAAACAAATAAATACAAAGAAAATGAGGAAAAACAAAATACCTGGGGCTGGGATTCGAACCCGCGCCCTATGCTTTACAACCCTTAGTCCAGCATCACCACCACTAGGCCAGCTGCGCCTGGTGTGTATATGCTGAGTACCAATCCTTTTATTTTAAGCCTGCAAAAATCAAATAAAACACAAAACAAAATGGCCTGGGGCTGATTCGAACCCAGGACCATTGCAATAACACACAAACACTCCAACCAGCTGAGCCACATGGGGCGCGTTCAACAATTAACCAACATCAATCATTATAAGATAAAACAAGTTTTTAAAATTTAATTTCAGCGCCAATTTCATCATCTTCTTCCTCAGGATTCGCAGGTTTTCCTGCGAATTTTCCCAGGGATTTTCCTGCGAATTCTCTTGCGTTTTAAACCTGCGAAATTCAAATACCATTTAACCAGTACAATTTTATCAAATCAATTATACCAATGAGTTCCTTATGACTCATACAATTTATATATGTCCTTAGAATTCATTTATATTTGGTAATTCAGGAACCCCCAATTTGAAACACGAAACCCTGACAATGGCAGTTCATGTTCTAGGCTATGATTCTTCAAGAAACTGTCCAGAAACCATCTATAGATCATGACTAACATAAATCAAACAACAAAATTAGTTTATATTAGCTAAATATGTGAAATCAAAAAACAATATTTTGAAGAACAAGAATGATTCGGTTAGCATGTTTCAATGCATGAAGGGATGATTTTATGATCCAAAAACATTCAGTGATCTTCAAGGAATGATTTGCAACCTTCAAAAGCTTTGGAGATGGCCTGGAAAGAAGAATCCGATTATGAGATTTTTTTGAAAATTGAAGTTTTGTTCTTGGTATTGGAGGCAGCAAATTCGTGTCCTTGTGATTGTCTTTAGTTTGTCTATTTGTATGGAAGAGAATTAGGTCAAAAGAAACTGGATTTATGGGCTTTGTAGTGATTGCTTGATCAGGAAGATTCACACTTTCAAATATTGAAAATATCTCATCAAACCTTTCTAATTTTGGTCAATCTGATTTTAACTCATTCCCAATCATTCTAAATATGATTTAGATAATTTCCAATCACATATCTTGTCCCATATTTGATTTTTCATATTTATTTTATATTTAAATTGTATTTTAATGAATAAAATCAAAATAAATAATAAATCAATAATAAAAAATCAGAATTTGGTTGCTTTGGGTCTTGCTTGAGGTCTTTCTATGGATTGGATCACAACATTGCAAGCCCATTTGAAGAAATTTGGTTTTAAGGCCCTATTTGCTTCATAAACCTCCCAAAAATTTCCCAACTTTGCAAAGGCATATCTCCCTCAATTTTAAGCCTATGAAGGTGTTCTTGGACATTTTGGAAATCTTAGAGAGTCCTATAACCAACCTCATTAGTCTCATGTCCATATCCGTTACCATTTTCAAAGTATGCCCTTTGGAAGATGTTGACTTTTTGTTGACTTTTAAAATGACCTATAATGTCTTAGCTCATACCTTCCAAATGAAGCATTTTTAGGCTTGGCTTGTGAGACACAAAGTTGTAGAGAATTCAATTTCCTTCAAAATGAGCTTTGAATGGAAAAATTTTGATGAAGCATGTGAAAGTTATGGCTGGTCAAAGTTCAGTTGACTTTTCCTGTGAAAACCCTAATTTAGAAACCCCTGATTCTTGATGATCTGAAATCTCCTTGATGAATCATGATCAACCCTTGATCAAATGATGAATTTTAATTCATATACTTGATGTTGGCAAATAATCATGAAGTTTGACTTTGGTTTGACCACAGTTGACCTCAGTTTGACTTTTTAACTACTTTGATTGATTTTAGCCTATCCGATCATTTGACTGAGCAAACCTTTTGGGAAAGCCTTGAAACTTGACATAGGGATTATTGAAGCCAGATAGGATGCTATGAAGCTCACTTGAAGCCTTGGAAATCCATTTATCTTGATGAAACTCAAAACCCTAGTTTAGGATGCATTGCTTAGGAGGATGCTTTGTCTGAGGGAATTGTCAAACTTTCTGACTAATTGTGAACCTTGTGAGCCTCTTGGGACACCTTAGTACACAATGTCTGGTCTAGGTGAGGGAAAATTTTGGGGTGCAACACCTAGCACTACAAACATCTTCTGGAAAATACTTCTCTAGAAACTCACCACAAAACACAACCCAAGTAATAGCAGTACCTGCAGTTTCCAACCTTTGGCGACCGTTGTCCCACCAGACTTGTGCTTCGCCCTCAAGCATGTGAGAACTAAACCTCACTTTCTGATCATTAGTGCACCCCATGGTCCTGAAGATCTTCTCAATTGCCTTCAGCCATTTTTGTGCAGCCTCTGGATCCAATATACCCCCTTCATACGTAGGCGGCTTGTTACTTCTGAACTGATCCAAATCACGAAACTCAACATTCCCCGCAGCTGGAGCAATGTTCTCAACAGCTTGTTCCATGGCTTGCATAGCAGCAACAAATGCAACATCATTCCTTCCTACCATACTATCACAACAAACACAACCACTACAGGTTATAACATAACAACAATTCCTATCCTAAGGACTGACTCGACACAACATTTGGCCGGTTGGATCGACCTGCTCTGATACCAATTGTAACACCCCACTTTCCCATTATAAATAAAATAACGTTTTTACATCAATAATCAGAGTTTAAAGTGGAATGCCACGTATTCAACAATAATAACCAACAAAATGTTCTTTCATTAGAAACAGCAGAAAACTAATCGTTTAAAACGACCAAGGCAATAAGCCAGTTTCAACAAAATATCCTCAATATATTTAATTCCATAAAATCAGATACATAACAGAAATAAAGTAACAACAAAAAATCCCATATCCCGTGTTACGTATCAGAGCATCCTAAGACTCGAACACAACAATACGGCTCCATGCACTCTAAGTACCTGGATTATCTGTACTTCCAAAGAAGCACAGACGCAACAACAACAATAAAGGGGTGAGAAACAAATTCAAATATAAACGGTGCATATAACATATACAAGGTAGTTTCTCACGCAAACAACAATAATCATATCATCACTCAACAATAATCCACAACAACAAGTACAACAATAATTATGCAACAACAATCAACAATATATGAAATGTGACTCAACACGACACAATGCATGTGGTACCAGGTTTTGTTCATTCAATCGAACACGAATAATCACATACACCCATCTGGCAATGATTATTCCCAACACTTTCCATAATGGAGTACAAATGATCGTATTCGCCCATCCGACCGATCATCCCAACAATAACGACAAATGTATGCATGTCAATGTAAAAGCATACATCATGTATAATTCACCATATTATACATCTACACGATCCATCCGATCAAACACAACAAAATTCCCATCAATAATCACCAATAATTACTTCACGCGATTTACTCGATTTTACGACTAAATTAATCCACCTAATTTCCAACATTTATTCATCCTCGAGATTAAATCTCAATTAAATATGTTTTAAGTTTCATCTCAATACCTCACACCAAAAGAATCGGCTACCCACGCGAAATCGGGAGAGAAATCGCAAAACTGCACATTTTTGCACCACACGCTGGCCATACGCGTACTGGCCTGGCCATACGCGTATTGGCCTGTGCCATACGCCCCCCATACACCCCCAATACGCGTATCAAAGCCCTCATACGCGTATTGGTCTAGTCCTTAGCCCTCCATACGCGTATCAGCCTAGTCCATACGCGTATGGGCAAAATAAGTGCGTTTTTTGGGTTTTCTATATAATTTCAGATCTATACCTCATTCCACTCGATTCCATGATTCGTACCTATCCTAAAACCGTTTCTACACTAGTTTTACTCTCCAATTTTCATCTATCTTTCATCTATGTTACTATATTCCGATTATATTTTTGTTCTAGATCTACAGTTCATCCTATCCATCAGCAACAACAATATTCATAAACATCTCATGATCCAGAACAACAACAACATGATAACATAAATAATCAGATAAACAACAATATTTTCACAGATTCACACAATCATCAGACAATCCCAGATTCGTCATATTCATCATAAACAACAAGAAAACCTAAGAGGGAAGGATACCCCCAAACTACCCATAATGTTAAATCACCTAAAATTAAATTCGTTCTCCCCCTACCTCGAATTTCAGTGCAAAAATCCTGCGAATTTGGATGATTTGGGGGCCCTAGATGTGTTCTTCCCCCCTAGCCTCTTTGTTCTTCTCACCAAAACTTTTTATGATTAATCTTTTACTGATTTTTCTGTTTTGACTAATTCAATATTAACCCTTTACTAACCTTTTACTAAACCGCCCCTTAATCCAGTTAATACTAATTATTATTATTTTAATTATATTATTTCAATTACTGGTTTTTATAAGAGAATAATAATAATAATAATAATAATAATAATAATAATAATAATAATAATAATAATAATTAGTAAATAGTCTTATTACGATTTGCACCCTCTCTATTACTAATCGCACTCGATTATACCCGTCCTACTAGGACACAAAACAAACAATATTAAGACACACGCCTTAACTAAGGCCAACATAACAACAAAATTACCCGATGATTAAATATTAAAAATGGGGTGTTACATGTGTAAGAACACATAGCTTTTGATAAAGGAAAAATAAAAGAAAGACAAAGAGCGTAATATTTACGAAAGCAAAAACGTCCATTGATTTTATTGAATGAAAATATGCAAATGAAATGACATCCCTAACAAACATACAATTGTGCCCCAGGCAAGGCACAAGGCTTAAAAGTTTAATTGTTCAAAATTACAAACTTAAAAATAAGAAAAACAGTAATAGCATTTACTCCTGACTAAAGGAGATAAGAATAACATCTTCAGCTTTCCAATTATTGAGCCCACTGCCAATGGTAGGAAATATCCAGCTATCCAAGTTGTAATCTTCATCAGAATCTTCCACAACATTGACTTGATCCTTCTGAACTCCTTTGTTGGTGATACGAATAGCACAAGCACGACGAACAACCTTCTGAGATTTTGCAGTAAAACCCAAACCAAATTTGTCAGACTTGTAAGGAATGTCAGGAAGCTGACTCCAAATAGTACAACCACCTTCTTCAACTACATCTCTAGCATCCTTCAGAGAAGCCATTGTAGGAGGTACTCTAGTAATAGCAGGAACTGGTTTAGCAGCAGGAACAATCTGAGGAACCACTTCAAATGTTTGGCAAGGAGTCTCAACAAATTCACCCTCCATCTCAACATACTTGAAAGTGTTTACATGACTGGCCATATACTCTTCTTCACCATAAACAGTGAAAATTTTGCTTTTCATTGGATATTTCAGCTTCTGGTGTAAAGTGGAAGTCACATCATCTGCCCTATGTATCCAGGGACGCCCAAGAAGACAGGAATAAGAAGGACCAATATGCATCACATAGAATGTAGAATCAAATACTTGAGAACCCATTTTGATTGGGAGGTCAACTTCTCTGTGCACCATTCTTCTTGAACCATCAAAATATTTCACCACCACATTACTAGGTCTTAGCACAATATCTTCAAAGTTGAGTTTGTCCAGAACATCCTTTGGTAATACATTTAATGAAGAATCATTATCCACCAAAACATGAGAAAGAGTAGTGCCCATACACTCAATGGAGATATGCAGAGCTCTGTTGTGGTTTCTTTTGGAAGGAGTTAGATCAGCATCAGAAAATCCTAAGCCATTGTCAGTAGTCAGGTTAGCAACACAATTTTCAAACTGATCCACAGAGATTTCATGTGGTACATGAGCAGCCTTCAGGAACTTTACTAAAGCCTTAACATGGGCTTCAGAATACAACAACAGAGATTACATGGAGATCTTGGAGGGAGTATGCCCCAATTGTTCAACAATATTATAATAACTCTTACGGATAATCTTCAGTACTCCATCCATCTTCTTAGAGAGGTCTTCAGTAACTGGTGTTTCAGCCTGAACATGCTCAATCAATGGTCATTTGCCCCGAGCTTCAGTACTTGGCCTAGGGTTGGAGATATGAATTGGAGCAGCATCAGTCTTTGAAGTTTCTTCTGGAGAGAAAATTCTTCCACTCCTAGTAACCTTACTAGTCCCAACAATATTGTCGATATCAGGATTAGTATCTGCAGTAGGTATATCGGTTAGAGGCTCTTGCTTAATACTATGGATATAAACATCAGAACCATAATTCCAAGGGATAACTTTGTCAGAAGAATATGAAATTGGACCAGGAGTAGTAATAATCAGGGGAGCCACCTTTGGCTCAGCAGTAATCTTCACAGGACTTTTAGAAGTAATCTTCACATGACCCTTAGAAGTGATCTTCACAGGAGTATTAGTAACCACAGACACATCTTCAAGCTTCAGATCTTGGGACAAGCCTTCACATAAGCTCTCTACAGAAGATATCTTTTCAAACAATATAGTACGGTTGTCCATTAAAAGCTAAATACCTTCTTTCAGCTTCCAACAATCATTAGATTGAGAGGCACAATAAAAACAGTCTTCATTGCAACCCAGAAATAAATCGGCTTGCTGCAACTTCTTCTTAATAATGTATAGAGGAGTAGTCAAATCAGTCACAGTAGACATATAAGAAATATCATCAACAACATTAACAGTCTTCTCATGCTTGGGCATAGGAGCAGTAATCACATTAGGAGCCTCAGGAGGATCAAACTCAATTTCTCCAGCATCAATCATATCCTGAATCTTATTCTTCAACGTACAACAACTATTAGTATCATGGCCTGGGCAGTTGAAGTGATACACACATCTAACATTGGGATTGTAACAAGGAGGTAGTATTGGGATTCTGAGTAGGGTCCCTCAAGGTAATCAACTCTCCTTTCAACATGTGTTGCAGAGCCCGAGACAACGACATATTGATCTTTGTAAATTGTATTCTAGGCGTACCTTACTTAGGTTGACTATTTTGTTGCTGATCTTGGTGTGTAGGTGCAGGATTATAGATTAGGAATGCTCCCACAGATTGGTTATTCCTGTTACGACCCTGTTGGCCATACACAACATTAGATTCTTTCTTCCCATTAGAAGGCTTCTTGGTGGTACTTGAAGAGGCAACCATTTGTATCTTACCACTTCGTATTCTACTTTCCATGCGTTCTCCAGTCATTATCAGCTCAGTGAAACTAGATGATGAACTTCCAATGAGATGACTATAGAAAGGTCCAGTTAGTGTACTCATGAACATATCAACCAATTCCCTGTCAATTAAAGGAGGTTTAACACTGCTTGCAAGATCTCTCAATTTCTAGGCATATTCCTTGAAACTTTCTTTAGAACCCATAGACATGTTTTGGAGTTGCATGCAAGTTGGTGCTAAATCAGAGTTATATTGATACTGCCTATAGAAGGCCTCAGCAAGATCATTCCAAGTACGGATATTGGTACTCTCAAGTTGATAGTACCATTCCAGTTGAGCTCCAGATAAACTCTCTTGAAAGAAATGAATCCACAACTTCCTGTCAGCAGTATGTGGCTGGATCCTTCGGACATAAGATCTCAAATGCAGCTTGGGACATGACACACCATCATATACCACAAAAGTAAGAACCTTGAAACCAATAGGGATAATAACTCCAGAAATCAAACTCAGATCTTCAAAATTCAACCCAAAAGACTTTTGTAATTCCATAGCATTCACTTGGTCCTCTAGTAACTTGTACTTCTCATCACCAGTTGAATCATGGTAATAATTCTCCTCATAATCAGAATTCACAACAGTACCACATGGACTTTCTTATTCTTTTGCAGAATCTTCATCTCCAGTGTTTTCAACCTCATCATTTGTCTTGATTGGAGCTCTGAACCTTCTTCCCAAATTGATGAAGCCAACTGGTTTTTTAGCCTTCTTCTTCTTCTTGGTCAGGAGTGCTTTCAGTTCTTCTTGTCCCTTGTACAAGTTCAGGATCATCTCTTTGAATTAGGAATTCTGAGCTTGAAGATCTTTGACAGATTGTTTGAGAGCCATTTCTGCTGAAATAAACAGCGAGAAGATGAGAAACCTGTTGTGAAAACCTTTTATGCAATGATATGGTATGTAGATGCATATGCAATGTTTTCAAGGATCGTAGGATTTAAATTTTTGAAAATAAACAAAAACAAAATTGTTATTAGTAGGCTTGAAATAATATTTTCCCTTGGGCTTACAAATTAAAACAAAGAAAATTTATAAAGAAAATAAACCATCTAAGAATTAAGTCTCCCATGGATGCTTCCTCTTTGTGTTGAGGTAAGTGTTGAGATTCTGCTCCTCGTGAAGTTGCTTTGTCAGCTCCAAAACTCTTTCTTGGCTAACCCTGAATTGAGTTTCAAAGGTATCTATTTGCTCCTTCAGTTGGATCCAAGACTTCTACAACTCTTCCACATTAGTAGGCATATCTGGATGAAGAATGGTATAAGGAACATCTCCTTCAGCAATAGGCTCCATATTAATCGGCAAAACAGTAGGATATGGCATCATACGAGTCTGAGCATGAGACCACACCCATCTGAGGTAAGGTTCCATAGAAATGGAATACTTTGGTTCCAGAGTCTTACTATCAAACTTGTTCACCTTACTCCAAGCTCGTATAAACCTTTGACGGTAACCTTGAAGATCGTTGTCCTAATCAAACACAATACCTTGAATAAGCATGTCACAAGGACCATTACTCTGAGCATAACCAAACTGATGTAGTGATAAGGAAGGATTATAGGTGATGCCCCCTCTTATGCCAAGGAGTGGCACATTGGGGAACTCTCCACAACAGTCAATGATAATGACATTTTTCATAGATCGGGAACACCAGTGAATATCTGAATGAGAGAGTGACATTATCCTTTTAGACCACCTCAAACCTTGTTCATTCTTCATCATATATCGAGGAAGGTGAGAAATAAACCACCTAGATAGTAGAGGTATGCAACACATCAGAGTTCCTCGTGCCTTCGTAGTAAGAGTGTGGAGAGAGTGTAAGATATCTCCAAGCAAGGTAGGCACAGGATTATGAGTCAGAAATATGTTGATGGCGTGTACATCTATGAACTGGTATGGATTAGGGAATAGTACCAAACCATAAATCAGCAAGGCTAAGATCTCCTCAAAAGCATCGTAACTCATAGCATCCAAGAACACTTAAGCTTTCTCTATCAATACTCTGGCAAGAATACCCTTAACTCCACTTCTTGTTTCTAGGACAATATCTGATTTCTTCAAATGTAGGGTTGCAACAATAACTTCAGGTTTATGCTCCTTCTTTAAGCATGTGAAGGGTTTCTGATCAAGGATAGGTACCCCAAGTAACTTGGAGAATTCTTCCATTATGGACACCAGCTGATAATCGGGGAATGTGAAACAATGATGTTTAGGATCAAAGAACCGGAACATGACACTCATCATATCTTCATCAAACCCTGAGATAACCAAGTCAAGTAGATAACCATGATTCTTGATGAATTGGGAGCTTTCAGGAAGTTTTGAGATCAAATACTTAAGCTTGGAAGGTATCCCTACAAAGTTGACCCGGATAGTGTTCCTACGAGTGGAAGCCATAACCTGCAACAAAGAACAAAGATAAATCCTTTGGTCTTTGATATGGTTAGTGAGAATGCTATGCTTATGATGTCATGATGTCATGATGTTATGTTCAATCACAGACATGTGGCACACATAAGCAAGTCACATAATAGCCCTATGTTTAGAGGCTTGCATGAGGTTTAAAGGAAAGTACCCTTCCCCTGAAATTTAGTTGGTTCATACTGTCTTAGTAAAAGTAACCAGGTTCTAAGGGATCTCAATATCACTGATCCTTTTCAAGGGTTGTTGTTCAGTAGGCAACTGACTTGCCAACCAAAACCCCCCAAGATTAGAATCTCAATGAGCGTAGCATCGAGTATCAACCAACTTTAGACTTCTCCAAAGTCAGCTATCTCACTACTTTCTAAAGGCCAAGATGGATCAATTAAGGTTCTAAAGGGTATTCAGTGTTAATGACAACATATGGAAGCCTCATATTATCCTCAACTTACTTAAGGAACATAAGCACCAACAAGAAGCCACACTAACTTTAGCCACCAGATCAACCATATCGGTATACACCGTACAATTTCTTTGGTCTATTGCCACTTACCTAAGGTACACTAGATCCGGGTTAGGATTTTTCACACAGTAACCCCACAACAATCCCTTAAAGATAAAGCAAACAAGTAAATGATCTTAATTCCTAAGGTAACCCCTCTTTTACTAAGTACTCCCCAACAGAGTTTCCAGTTCTGTAACACGGTGGGAGAACTGACTTGGGTGTTTTTGTTTGACAAAAACATGTGCGGATAGCAAGAGTCGCATTCGACTTTTATTTTATCCAATATGAAAGGGTATAAAAGAACAGGAAATACCTTTTTAAAAAAAAAATTGAGTTCGGGGGGTAGGTTATATAAAGGGAAGATGTTAGCACCCTTTATATCCATGGTTACCCATGAGCTCTTAGTTACTTAGCTCACTTAATTGTTTGAAAAGTATGAAGTGTTTGTTTAGAAAAGATTTTCAAAAGTTCTTTGTAATGATCCTCATATGGATGTATACAAAGTCTCGAGTTTGAACATATTTTGAAAGTGGGCTGTGAATAAGAGTTTTTGAAAGATCTGAGCAAGTAATTAAGCGCTATCTACCCTAAGTTGGTCTTTCATGTTTCTTTATTTCCTTTCAAGGGTAAGATTGTCCTTACTATTAAGGAGTAAGTAGTCACTACCTTGGATTTATTAAGGGACGGGCGTAGGGTCATCGTATGGTCAGAGAAAGCAACTTGTAGGGGTGTCTTTAGCAATTCGTAGGGACTATCATCATTTTTTTTACCGAGGGGACGAGATCACTATTTCGTAGGCAACTTCGAAGGGACTTATGATCTTTTAACATGGAAGGGACTAGATGATTTTTATCTGAAGGGACTTTTCTTTTAAGACACCCCTACTTTCAAGGGACTTGACCATTTGTTTAAGGCAACCAAGAGGGGAAACCCTAGGAGGTGCAGATGACAATCGTAGAACGATCGACTTACGTGTATGAATGTTGTTTTCAAATATTTATTTTGTTATTAATTATCTAAGTCCAATTTATTTCAATTAAGTCTTTACACCCCCTATAGTAATAACCACATAGTAAATAATAAAAATAAAAGGCAAAAATTAAAGGAAAATATTTAAACTCCTACACTATTACATGGCTTCGGGGCAGTTACATAATAATAATGGCGAAAAATAAGACTAAGTTATTACAAGTATGAAACAATTACAAAATCGGACAAACCATAAATGAATAACATAAAAATGAGTTAAAGGAAATAAATTAAGATTAAGGTTAAAAATTATAGGTTTATGGTTTTAAGGTTTAGAAAAATTAAGGTTTATGAAAAATTTAGGGTAAAAATTAGGGTTTTAAGATAAAGATTAGGGCAAAATTCTTAGGTTTGAAATTTAAGGTTTGAGGCAAAAAATCAGGGTTTAGTGAAAAATATTAGGGTTTAATAATTATTATAATCATAAATTTAAAAAGAAATTAAAAAACTTAAACTTAAATATTCTAAGAAAATAAATTATGACTAAAAAAAGCTAATGAAAAACAAAATTAAGGGTTAATCAAGGTTTTTTTAAAAAAATGTTTAGGAGGTTAATCATGGTTAGGAGAATTTTTAGGTTATTAATTAAGGGAATTAAAGAAAATTAAAGGAAATTAGGAAGAAAATAGAAAGAAAACCATGTTTCTTTGTCAAAATGTTGGGGATGGGTGTTGAATCCACGCCCTCAGCCTCACACACCATCTCCCCATCCACTAGACTACAGGCGTGCTGGTGACAATATTCTGAAAAAATTTAAATATAAAATAAATCCACTGAAATAAATGAGATATAAAATAAATGTTGAAGGCTGGGTTTGAACCCACGCCCTCAAACTGATATTCACACTTCTCAACCACCAAGCCAAACGCGCGTTTCTGATAATTGTATGAAACAAATAAAATAAAAAAACAAGTCAAAGTTTGAAATTCTGCAGCGCGCCAAATTGGTCATCCCCTACCTTCAGACTTGCAAGTTTACTTGCGATTTTTGTTGCAATATTACCTGCGAATTTGGTTTTGTAGGAAAACCTACGAATGTCACATTATTCATACCAAGAACAATTTCTTCCAATTAATCATACCAATATAATCCATACAGTTCATACAACTCAAATATGTCAATGAAAATTATTTAAATGGCTTATATCATGAAACCCCAATTTGGAGGTCAAAACCCTAACAATGGTGATACACGAATTTGGCCATGAAACTTCAAGGAAATCGTCCAGAAATCATCCATGTAACCTCACAAACAATAAAACAAAGTCAAATTTCATTAATAATACATGAATAATGGAAATCGAAAAAGTCAAATTTCAAGAACCATATGAATTCGATTTGTATGATTTTGCATGATTTTGATGCTAATAATGATTGGGATATGTTTGGGAAGCTTCAAGGAATGATTCTACACCCTTAAACCTCCTGTGAATGGCTTGAATGGTCAAATCTGAATCTTACCTTTTCCTTGATTTTTTGAAGTTTGAATGTTCTTACCTTGTCTCAAAAATCGTCCCCTATTATTATAGCCTTGTTGTGTTTATGTAGTAGTACAATTTAGGGTAAAAAAATTGGGCTTTGATGGAGTTTTGTGGATTGTATAAAGTTGAAGAAACCAATTTGTCTTAATCATCCAAAAATAAAATATCTTCATACCATGTTGGTTTTACACGAATTTGAATGATTCCAATCATCTTAATCACAAAATATTTGATCCAAAAATAGGTATTAGATCAAATATTTGATTTTCATAATTTATTTTCAATTAAAATTGAATTTTAATGATAAAAATCCAAAATAATATAAAATAAATAATAAAAAATCAGAACAATTGATCATTGGGTTGTGCATGACATCATATTTAAGTTTGGATTGGAATATTATGGGCCCATTTGACAAAATCTTGAGTTTAGACCATTTTTGCTTCATAAACCTCTTGAAAATTTCTCAACTTTGACAATGGATAACTTCTTCAATTTTAACCCTATGAAGGTGTTCTTGGACTTTTTAGAAATCTTAGAGTGTCCTCTAATCAACCTATTTTGTCTCATGTCAATATCATTTACCATTTTTAATTATGAGCTTTGGAAAAGTTGACTTTTTGTTGACTTTCAAAAAGACCTATAATGCTTTGGCTCATGCCTTTCAAATGAAGCATTTTTGGACTTGCCTTGTGAGACACAAAGTTGTAGAGAATTGGATCTCCTTCAAAATGAGATTTGGATGGGAAATTTTTGATGAAGTATGTGAAAGTTATGGCTGGTCAAAGTTCAGTTGACTTTTCCTACACAAAACCCTAATTTAGTAACTCCTGATTTCTGATGATTCTGAGGTTTCCTTGATGAATCTTGATCAACCCTTGATAAAATGATGAATTTTACCTCATAATCTTGATGTTGACCAAAAATCTTGAAGTTTGACTTTATGTTGACCACAATTGACTTTTTGACCAAGTTAATTGATTTTTGGGTATCTGAGCATCTGACTGGCCAAACTTGGTGGGAAAGATTTGAAACTTGTCATAAGGATTCTTTAAGATATGTGGGATGTTATGAAGTCCAATTGAGGCTTTGAAAAACTCCAAACCCTAGTTCTAGATCCATTGTTCAAGAGGAGGCTTTGTTTGGTGAAACCTTCAATCCCTTTGACCAATTGAGAATCTTGTGACTATTGATAGACCTCTTGAGACAAATTATCTTGAAGATGGGAGGGAAACTTTTGGGGTACAACAATTGGTTATAGTTGTTGGCATATCGGTGGCGTTACGTGCGATAGTCGAACAAGTGGCCTTCGATACTACCATGACATCAAGAACTGGATCGACGATTTGTGGGATGAGAAGATCAATGCTTTTATATAGAAAAGATCAATGCTAAAATTGTGGTAGAGTAGTGGTGGTTCTTCAAAAAGATACGCGGGAATCAGAAGTCGATTCCCACATACATCACCATTATTATGCACTGGAACCTTAGATATGCGTAGATCAAACAGACTTGAGCTTCTATATGGTGAAGCGAACTTCCGATACCGTAGAGTGAAGATGGACATGCATGATTAACACTTCAACATCCAAATCAGCAAATGAGAAAGAAAGTAGTTTGAGTGTGTGAATGAGAGAATCCCTAAAAGATAAACATTATGTTTTATATAGGACAAACAATTAAAATCGTTTCTATGAGACCCAACAACTTACGTGGGTGGTTGTTCGATCAAATCCAACAATAGAAGATGTGTTGGAGGTTGGAATCTCATATCCTCAATCTAAATGAGATGAACACACGTCTTTCGTATGATACTTACTTTTCTTTTTTACATTTATCCGTGGCCTTGTGTTGCGACCAACACAAAACAAAATAGCATTAACTCATAATTTTTAGTTTTATATATATATATATATATATATATATATATATATATATATATATATATATATATATATATATATATATATATATATATATATATATATATATATATATATATAATTGGGCATATGCCGGCAAACACGGCAATATTAAAAACATTTGAAGTTTATTTTTATATTAACAACATTTGTGCGGATTGGAAAATTAACGTCATGCATCATGCGTCTCTTGTCTATTTTCTTATTCTGATAAAAAATATATTTAAGATTAGTTATAACCATGTAACCAAAAGCTATTTCATTACATTTATCTTAATTAATTAACTTGAATTTGAATGCAAAAATTATTTTTTATAAACTTTTGGTTTTTCTCAAACATTTATATTTTTTAGAGGGAAACTTAACAACCACATTAAAACTCATTATCATTATTATACTCGTTCTGTTCCCACATTGTTTTCAACGTTCAATTATGTTTCCAAAATAAACACTCAAAACATTCTCTTTTTCATTGGAATTTCAGTATTGAAGTTTTTGAAAATGTCTTCTGTAACAAACCCAGTTCTCACATCACTTCAAAAACCTCAATTTTCTTCTGTTTTTTCGTTACACAAAAGAGTTTCAACCAGTTATGCCTTGTTGAAGTCTCCAACACTTCAATTTGAGGCTAAAGGTTCAAGCTTGGTGTTCTCTCCATTGGTGAAGGCCTTGGGATTAAGACATAGAAGGTTTCCAGTTGTTGTTGCAGCCTTAGCAGCTGATGCTGATGACAGTGAAATTGAAATATCAAATGGGTTAGAGTTGCATTCTTCATGTTTGATTTTATGATTATTAGTGATATAAAAAAACATCTGCTGTTTCATTTTTTATTTTTTTATTTTTTAATTATTGATGTCTAATTACAGGTCAGTAATATCCTCAAAGAGTTTTGGTGAGAAATTTCCTGCATTGGTTACTGGTTTCTTTTTCTTTATGTGGTAAGAATTTTTCCTTTTTCTTTTCAAATTTAATTTTTAGGTGATCATGAGAAAATGTATGAGATAGGGATTAATACTTATACAAACACAAAATGTATGTTCTAACAACCTCTTTAGCACCGACACCTCTGAAAAAATATGTGTGAGTATCAAACACCGACACCAATATTTGTAATATCCTCGTAGAGTTTCAAATATTCATTTTTTCAAATTATTACCGGTGTCTACTTGTCAGGGTCATGTCTTGTGTCTGCATGTGTTTCATTAGATTGCAGGCTAGCAATATGTTTGTTGAAATTGTCTTTCTTCTATGCATGCAGGTACTTCTTAAATGTGATTTTCAACATTATCAACAAGAAAGTCTACAATTACTTTCCATATCCATAGTAAGTTTTTTTCCCTCAATGATTAACTTAATAATTGCTGTAATAAAGCCAAGATAACTGTTGTTTCTAGTTTAACACTTAATAATTTTGTAGCTTTTTGTTGATTCCGTCCCTTAAGATACACTAATCTTTTCAAATTCTTTTCAGTTTTGTTTCTGTTGTGCATCTCCTTGTTGGGGTGGTATATTGCCTTATTTCTTGGGGTTTAGCTCTACCAAGACGCGCGGTGAGTTATACTTCCTCTGTGTTATTATCTTTTAATCAATGTTTCTAAAACTAGACCAAAGATTAAACCGAAGAGATTTGAGAATAATAAACCAGCCGAACTGTAGTTCGATCCAGTTCTAAGAGACTAAGAACCAACCGCAGTTGAATCAGTTAGCAGATTGGTTGGCTCCTGGTTCAACTGTCTAGTTGGTGGTCAAGTTCGGTTTTGAAAACACAATATCATGTTTTTGTTTCCCTCTCTTGTCAGCCAATGAATAAGGAGCTCTTGTTACTATTGACTCCTGTTGCATTTTGTCATGCCCTTGGTCATGTTATGTCCAATGTATCATTTGCTGCTGTTGCCGTTTCTTTTACACATACCATAAAAGGTATTAAAATTTAAACACTTGTTACACTGTTTTTATCTATGCACTATATGTGTCTGATAAATTTCAATCTGTTGTATTTTTTTTCCCTTTACAGCTCTGGAGCCGTTCTTCAACGCTTCGGCTTCCCAGTTTGTTTTAGGCCAACATATTCCCTTGTCTCTGTGGCTATCTTTGGCCCCTGTTGTTTTTGGTGTATCAATGGCATCACTAACTGAACTGTCTTTCAATTGGACTGGTTTCATTAGTGCAATGATTTCAAATATTGCTTTTACATACAGAAGTCTATATTCTAAGAAAGCTATGGTAAGATTAAGAATAAGATCTTTTGCCACATTACTTTGCTCACAAGTTTGAAATGTTTTACAATCTTTACACAATCCAAATACTTTTAAATTTGAACAGACGGGAATGGACAGTACGAATGTATATGCGTACATTTCAGTGATTGCGCTCGCCTTTTGTATCCCTCCAGCAATTCTTGTAAGTTCATTTTCTACAACGACTATTGGTTCTTTGTTAGTTTGTGATTGATTTTATTACGGTGCTTCCAGATTGAGGGACCTCAACTCATGGAATTTGGATTTCGAAATGCTATTGCCAAAGTAGGCCTGATCAAGTTTTTGTCTGATCTTTTCTGGATTGGAATGTTTTACCATCTTTACAATCAGGTATATTTCTATGTTTAGTACTTTTCTTGTTTGCAGACTTAAATTGATGTGCATGTAATGAAATTTTCACAATTTCTTTTTGATGTTATAATTGCAGCTTGCTACTAATACTTTGGAACGCGTTGCGCCACTGACACATGCAGTTGGAAATGTGTTGAAGAGAGTTTTTGTCATTGGATTTTCAATAGTGGTGTTTGGTAATCAAATTGATTGATTTATTTGAGTTTATTTACCTGTGAAACAGTTTAGAAGAACTTACCGAAACAGCTTATGAGTTATTTTGAGCTTATTTTTCATAAAACTCTCTAGGACTTATGAAAACAGTTTATAGTTTATGCGAAAATATTCTAACATTATGTTAACATCTGCAGGCAACAAGATATCTACACAAACTGGCATTGGAACTGCGATTGCAATTGCAGGTGTTGCCATCTATTCTCTGATAAAAGCAAATTTGGAAGAACAAAAACGGGTAAGCTTTCGATAAAAAATTCTACATTTTTTTTTGTTTCTACCATGTTTTTTTACATCTTGATGCAATGTTAAATTTCTAATCAATGTCTTAATTCCATTTCAGAAAGCTGCTACAGCCCCTGCATCTTAATGGAAGCTCTTTCTGAGAATCTAATATTTAGAAACATATTTCATTGTTTGTATCTTGAAAAGTGAAAACTTTAGTAGAATTACAAGATGTACACCAGAAAGATGAAAGATGAGGCGTATTTTGCTTCATTTTCTATACACTTTTTAGTATTTATTTGCTTCTGTATAATTCCACTATTTGTGGATTTTAGGTTATGGGTATTATTTGCACAATTTGAGTCGAGGGTTTAATCATATAGAAGTTGCTTTGCTTGAAACCAAAATAATTTGGACATAATATTTTACGACCTTTAATATTTTTAATAGGGTTAAATATGTGAGAGGTCCTCGTAAATATATTAACATTCAATTTTAATTCCTTTGAAATTTTTCTTTAAACAATGGTTATCGCAAACTTCTTCGTCCATAAAATTGGTCTCTCCCATTAATTTTTAATAACGGAGGCTTACATGACATTGTCATGTATTTTTTATTTAACACGTAAGATAATTTTTAAGTAAAATATTTTTTATATTAAAGGCAAACGCAGAAGGTTTGAAATCCATAATTTTATTTCCAATTGATTTTCATCATGATCCTTTGTCTTCTCCCCTTCATCTCTTTCACCACCATTTATATTATTTATCTTCTTTGTTGTACTTCGTTTTATTTGTCTTTGTGGAATATTGGAACAAACTCTAGTACGAATAACATATCGTCGAAATTTGCTCACATGTTATTGTTTAATTGGGCCTTATGTTATGGATCCAATTGTTTAAGTTAGCTTGTACCCTAAGTTAGTTTGTAATGGATAATTGTTAAAAAAACTCATTAGGTTAGTATGTTAGTTTTATTATAAATAGCATACTAGTCTCTCATATTTTGTATAAGGGAAAATAGGAAGATAAAACCCTAATTCAAAATTGAGAGAGGTTATTTGTTATTCTTGTATACTTGCAATCTTGTTTCAAGAGAAAGGAAAGAATAACAGTTTATAATCAATCCTTGTTGTTATCTTTGGTAACCCTAAACCCTAACCCTTGTAGGTTTCTTGAGAAACCTATTATACTTTGTTTTCTAAGGTATCCTAATTCACAACAAATTGTGCGGTGAGCATGGAGAAGATGCCTTCAACAAAGTATGAGATTGAAAAGTTCGCCGGAGTGAACGATATCGGTTTGTGGCGCTTGAAGATGAAAGCCCTACTTGTTCAGCAGGGTTGTTTGGAAGCGTTGAAGGGAGAGACGGCCATGAATGTTGCGTTGACGGCAGCTGAAAAGACAACCATGGTTGAGAAAGTACACATCGCAATATTGTTGAGCCTTGGTGATAAGGTTCTTCGACAGGTATCAAAGAAGACGACGGCGTCAGGGTTAAAGTTGAAACTTGAAGGTTTGTACATGACCAAATCGCTGGTGAATCGACTCTACCTGAAGCAAGCCTTGTATTCATTCAAGATGAGTGAAGACAAAGTGTTGGCTGAGCAGTTGGATATATTCAACAAGCTGATTCTTGATCTTGAAAATATTGATGTGAAGATCGATGACGAAGATCAAGTGATGTTGTTGTTATGCGTCTTGCCCAAAACACATGATCACTTCAAAGAAACCCTCTTGTATGGAAGAGAGTCCCTGACCTTTGAAGATGTTCAATCTGCCTTGTACTCTAAGAACTTGAACGAATGGAAAGAGCATAAACCTTCGACGGTTGGTGAAGGTTTGACCGTTAAGGCGAAATTCTTGCAAAAGGATGGTAAGTTCGACAAGAAGAAGGGCAAAAGTCAGCAAAAGTCTTATAGTGGTGAAGCATCTGGTGTTCGATGTTATCATTGTAAGAAGGAGGGTCATATTTGAAAGGTGTGTCCTGAACGCCTGAAAGATCATAGAGGTAATGATAATGACAATGTTGCCATTGTTCAAGATGATTTCGACTCATCTGATGTTCTTGTGGTTTCGAGCGGCGACTCAAGTAAAGAGTGGATTATGGATTCAGGTTTCACTTGGCATATGACTCCAAATAAAGACTTGTTCGAGGAATTATGTGATCAAGATGGTGGATCAGTACTGCTGGGAAACAACAAAGCTTGCAAAATTGCAGGTATTGGATTTGTGAGATTCAAGCTCCATGATGAGTCAATAAGACTATTGACTGAAGTTAGGTATGTATCTGACTTGAAGAGAAATTTGATTTCTCTTGGTGAATTCGACAAGAAGGGATATGTCTTTCAAGGAGAGAAAAATATCCTAAGAGTCATGAAAGGGTCGAAGGATGTCTTGAGAGGTGTGAAGAAACAAGGCTTGTATACCCTTGAGGCTGAAGTTGTAAGTGGTTCGACAAATGTTGCATCCACAAAACTGTTATCAAAGACAAAATTATGACACATGAGATTGGGTCATGTCAGCAAGAGAGGTTTGGTCGAACTGGGGAAACAGAACCTGCTAGGTGGTGACAGAGTCGAGAAGTTAGAGTTTTGTGAAACTTGTGTATTTGGTAAATCCTGTAGGGTGAAGTTTAAAAAAGGTAAACAAAGAACACATGGATCCCTTGATTACATACATGCTGATCTTTGGGGGCCTGCAAGGAATCATTCACATTCAGGTGCAAGATATTGTCTATCCATAGTTGATGACTATTCCATAAAGTTATGGGTATTCATTCAAAAGATGAAGGATGAAACTTTTGAGAATTTCAAGAGTTGGAAGGTCCTGGTCGAAACTAAAACTGGCAGAAAGGTCAAGAGGTTAAGAACTGATAATGGCCTTGAATTCTGCAATGAAGCTTTCGACAGTTACTGTGTCGAGTCTGGGATTGCAAGGCATAAGACTGTAGCAGGTACTCCTCAGCAAAATGGTCTAGCTGAGAGATTCAATCGAATAATCCTCGAAAGGGTTAGATGCATGTTGGTTAGTGTTGGATTGAGGAAGGTGTTTTGGGCTGAGACTGTTTCGACAACAACATATATGATAAACAGATGTCCTTCGACTGCGTTAGATATGAAGACACCTGAAGAAGTTTGGTCGGGACATCCATCAGATCTCGACAAACTGAGAGTATTTCGCCGTGTAGCCTATGCTCACATTAGGCAAGACAAGGTCGAACCTAGAGCTCTGAAATGCATGTTCATGAGATATCCTGAAGGATTCAAAGCTTATAGACTATGGTGCCTAGAGTCAGGTCACATGAGGTGTATCACCATTAGAGATGTAGTTTTCAATGAAGCTGAGATGACTTTCAAGAAAACCGACGATGTTTTCGAAGAGCTGGAACAGGGAGAAATTCCTATTGAGGTGAAGCATAATGATGCTGAATTGCATGACCCAGATGAAGTCGAAGAAGCAGAAACTATTGTCGAAGATGAGGATACTGATAATGACTACCTAATGGCAAGAGACAGGTCGAGAAGAGTCATCAAACCACCTCAGAGACTTGGGTATGCAGATCTTATAGCTTATGCCTTAATATCTGCAAGTGAGGTTCTAAACGAAGAACCTAGAGACTATAAGGAAGTTATGAGGAGTCGAAATAAGACTGAATGGATTAAGGCCATGGATGATGAAATGAAATCTCTTCATGATAACAATACTTGGGAACTGATCAAGAAACTTGCTGGAGCCAGGTTAGTCAGCTGTAAATGGATTTTCAAAGTTAAGGAAGGAATCGAAGGAGTGGCATCGAAGAGATACAAGGTAAGGTTGGTTGCAAGGGGGTTCACTCAGAAAGAATGTGTCGACTTCAATGATGTGTTCTCTCCTGTTGTGAAGCACAGGTCCATTCGAATGTTGCTTGCCATGGTGGCACAGTTCGACCTTGAACTGGAACAGATGGATGTGAAGACAGTGTTCTTGTATGGTGATCTTGATGAAACAATCCTGATGAGGCAACCTGAATAGTATGTCGAAGAGAGGAAAGAAGAGTATGTGTGCAAACTGGAGTGATCTTTATATGGGCTGAAACAATCTCCTCGACAGTGGAATAGGAGATTCGACAAGTTCATGGCACGCATATGTTTCATCAAAAGTCAGTTCGACCACTCTGTTTACTTCAGATTTCGATCTGGTAATTCATTTGTTATTTTGTTGCTTTATGTGGATGATATTCTAATACCAAGCAACAATGTCGAAGATGAAATGAGGGTGAAGGAGGAACTCAATAAGGAGTTCGATATGAAGGATCTGAGAGCTGCACCTAGGATTCTTGGGATTGACATCCAGAGAGATAGAAAGCAATCGAGGTTATGTTTATCTCAAGATCCATACTTGAAGAAGATTCTTGATAAGTTTGGTATGTCAAATTCAAAGCCTGTTGTGACTCCAACAAACCCTCAATTCAAGTTGAGTATAGATCAGTGTCCCAGTACTGATGTCGAAAGAACTTATATGAATAGCATTCCATATGCTAATATAGTAGGTTCTTTGATGTATGATATGGTATGTACTAGACCTGACATAGCATATGCAATAAGTCTTGTAAGCAGCTACATGTCGAATCCTGGAAAAGGCTCACTGGAAAGCATTGAAATGGATTTTAAGGTACATAAATGGGTCTCGAATAGAGTCCTAATTTATGGTGGAGCCTTGGGTGAAGATAGTAAAGCAGCAATCGAAGGATATGTCGACTCTGATTATGCAGGTTGTATGGATTCTAGAAAATCTATTTCTGGATATGTTTTCACTATGTTTGTCACAATAATTAGTTGGAAAGCAACACTTCAAAAGGTTGTTGCCTTATCAACCACTGAAACGAAATATATCGCTATAACTGAAGTTGTAAAGGAAGCATTGTGGCTTGAAGGTTTTGCAAAGGAGCTGAAACTTCAAGGTCGAATTATCACTGTTAAATGTGATTCAAATTGCAATACACCCGTCAAAGAACTCAGTCTATCATGAGCGAACCAAGAACATTGATGTGAGGCTGCATTTTGTCAGAGGGGTAATCGAGCGTGGATAAGTCCAAGTGCTGAAGGTTTCGACAAATCATAATGTTGCTGATATGATCACCAAGACATTGCCTAGTTGCAAGTTTTTCCACTGTATGCAGTTGATAAAGCTGCATGAAGAAAGCTAGTTTGTTTCTTGTTGGTATAGGGTGTGTTCCAAGATGGAGATTTGTGGAATATTGGAATAAACCCTAGTACGAATAACATGTCGTCGAAGTCTGCTTACATGTTATTGTTTAATTGGGCCTTGTGTTATGGATCCAATTGTTTAAGTTAGCTTGTACCCTAACTTAGCTTGTAATGGGTAATTGTTAAAAAGCCCATTAGGTTAGTATGTTAATTTTATTATAAATAACATACTAGTCTCTCATATTTTGTATAAGGGAAGATAGGAAGATAAAATCCTAATTCAAAATTGAGAGAGGTTATTTATTATTCTTGTATACTTGTAATCTTGTTTTAAGAGAAAGGAAAGAATAGCAGTTTATAATCAATCCTTGTTGTTATCTTTGGTAACCTTAAACCCTAACCCTTGTGGGTTTCTTGAGAAACCTATTATACTTTGTTTTCTAAGGTATCTTATTCACAACAGTCTTCCTCAACTATAATTTGTTTACTAATAGTATGCCATCTTCATCAAGATGAAACAAATTAGTATCATATCATTTCCCAAGTGTGACTAACCGTCCAGTGAGAAAGTGTGGGTGTAATGTTCGTATGATGTCATACCATTGCAAGAACAATCATAATAAAGAGAGAATTTTATTTATATGTTCGTTTTGACAAAATGATGAAACTTGCAATTTATTCATTTGGGATGATGATATTACACAAGGAAAGGATGATTATGAAAGTGTAGATGAAAAATGGAGCAAGGTGAGGGAGATGCAAGTTGTTGAAAATTTGAAGGAGTTATATGAATCTTCAATGAAAAAGAACAAGAGGTTGTAGATCAAGATTAAGTAAGAGGCATTTTGGGGAAAGTTAAAGTCAATTTATCAGGTATTTTTGTTTTTGGTCAACATGTCTTTTTTAATGAGGTGTAAATGTTAAAATGCGATCTTCCTTGTTTTTTTATAAAAAATTTGTAATGTAGTTTAATTGATTTTGTAATATTCACTTGGTATGAATTATAATTTGGTCTAATTGATTTTCTAATACTCACTTAGTATGACCTATAATTTGGTGTAAATGATTTTGTAAGTTTCACTTGGTAATTTGCAATGACTTATAAATTGATTTAGTTATGCATTGTACTATAATTTGACTTACCTATCATTTTAACATAATGTGACCGAGTATAATATGATCTATAAAAAAAAAGAAATCTTTTATCGTAGTTCTATGGTTACTCACATTTAAGATTTTGTCTCTCCATTAAATTGCCTTTCATTCAAAAATTCACATTTATCATCATGACAAACTCCAAAATGTAATGTATTCAAGATAGGCATGGCAAACAAATTCGGATCCGCCCACACCCGCCTCAAAATTAATAGGAAAAATCTGATTTAGTTGGGTGCAAGTACGGGTGCGGATGAAACTCGGTTCTTAACTATAGATGCAGGGGTGCGGACGGGTAGACACTAAGACCAACCCGCACGCACCCCCACATACTATAATTTACTTTAATTCCCTTATTTTAATATTTATTTATTTATTATGTTTTTAATTAAATTATTAATATCCTTATTACAACTAAAATAATCAAATTAATCAAGTTAATATTTATTTATTTATTAAAATTTTAATTAAATTATTAAAAAAATTAATTTTTTAATTAAATTATTATTTTTTATTGAAATTTAAAAAAAAAGTTTTTTTAGGGTGGGGGCGAGACGGGTGCGGGAAAACCCGTTCTCTATTGGGGACGGGTATGGATGTTAAATTTTCACCTCCGACTAAGTTTGAGAGCGGGTGTGGATCTGTTAGAGGGAAACAAGTGTGGGTGCGGGTATAGTTAAATTTGCCCCCGCCCCACCCCGTTGTCATCCCTCATTCAAGAAATCAAAATTTAGTACTTAAAATGATATTTTGACAACTATGACCCATGTCCCCACTTAAATTGTCTTCTATTAAAAAAATCATACCAATTCAAGACGGACTCCAAGATGTATTGCATTTATTTTGTGGATTTCAAATATTTATTTTATGTAGTTTACTTGGCAATTATGTTTTGCCTATAAATAGACATTTCTTTCTCATTTTTCAACACACGTTTTTAGAAAACAACTATCACACTGATTTCCTGTCGCGCACAAATCAAAAACGAGTATTTTGAAAATATAGTAGACGGTAACAACAACTCGAGTATCATTTTCAGGGATTCTTGTATTATTATTAACCAATCGATTGGAACAATGGGGGGTTGATTTTCGATTAATAGAAAAATAGTGCAAATAAGTGATTAAAACAAGTGCTTATGAAAAATAAGTTAATTTGTTATTCGTTCTCCTACTTATCATCGATCATATAATTACTAAGTCCTAAGCAGATTCTAATCCATTTTCAATTACAGGACCGATTAATAAGCGAAATTGACACTTTACAATTTACACTCTTATTATCTGAATAAAGCAAACAAATTAAAATCCTCACGAATTAAGCAAACGTGATTATACACAAATTAACGGTAAAACTACAATAATATGCGATAAAGATCAAGGAATGACAATCAATCAAAACAAATTTACATATATTTTATATAAGTTTAATTAAGCAAATAACATATAAAGAAGAATATTGAAAGAGAAAATAAATTATATTAGAAATTATATTAACAGAGAATACAATTACAACATATCAACTCAAGGGGTTCAGTTCTCCATGAAATTCGTAAAAGCAAAATAAAATCGTGAAAAAAGAATTGTGTGTACAATACCGCGACTAACCATTGTTTTAACAAAATAAAGGTTTCACTTATAATTCTAACCGGCTCGAAAACATAAACCAGACCCATAAAATGACCAAAAACAAATTATTTTCTAAAGGCTGAAACTTCATCGAATTATTCGAGACTCATGCCCTCTGAATCAGCTTTTGGTTAAAACATGAAAGTTGAAGCTCTCTATCTTAACTTTCTAACGACTGATAGAATGCACAAACGTAATCTCATAGCTCCAGTTATGATCTGAATAGCGGACATGTATCAAGTAACCACTAAAACGGAAAATAAGTTGCGAAAATAGATTAAAGACAAACAAAAACTTATTTCTAAAAACATAATAAAACAGTAAAATAAACAAAACAAACAAGAAAAATACCTAAGTACAAATATAGAAGAATGTGCATCAAAGTGAATTGATCACACACCCAAATTCTCTTCCTTGTTAGAATCTAAGTTCCCCACTTTCAAGATCCCTTTTGCTATTTTCATCATCTATTTTTATAAGTTTGTAATAAAGATTTCAAAGTAAGAAAATTTTATTTCTTTGAAATATTTACTCTCTCTCTCTCTCTCTCTCTCTCTCTCTCTCTCTCTCTCTCTCTCTCTCTCTCTCTCTCTCTCTCTCTCTCTCTCTCTCTCTCTCTCTCTCTCTCTCTCTCTCTCTCTCTCTCTCTCTCTCTCTCTCTCTCTCTCTCTCTCTCTCTCTCTCTCTCTCTCTCTCTCTCTCTCTCTCTCTCTCTCTCTCTCTCTCTCTCTCTCTCTCTCTCTCTCTCTCTCTCTCTCTCTCTCTCTCTCTCTCTCTCTCTCTCTCTCTCTCTCTCTCTCTCTCTCTCTCTCTCTCTCTCTCTCTGCCTTGCCTACATTTTTAATCTTCTTTTTAATTTTTATTTACTTTGTCCATTTTGTTTATTTTACTTTGTTTCATGCCATAAGAAAATCTCAAATATCGACTCTATCAATATGATCAACATGCAGGTCAAATTCTCGGGAGACAACACTTCTAATCCTTTAATTTTAGTTGATGACTTTTCCTCCATTAAGTCTTTTGGTGTTAATATCCGACCTCCTAGAGCTCCCGACATCAAGGAGGTTCTTTGATGTACTACCAATCCATGATGGACAAAATGCAATTGTGATGGAACCTTGGATGTCTTTCGAATATTGATGGTGCTGGTGGAATTTTTAGAAACCACTTTGGAGATTTCATTCTTGGATTTTTCGAGACTATCGAGCCAATCTCTTTTTTTTTTTTGCTGAAGTTGCAACCGTTATTAAGTACATGGATTATGCGATTCAACCGTTATTAAGTACATGGATTATGCGATTCAACAGGATTGGAATAAGCTTTAGATTGAAATAAATTGCTCCATGATCATCAAAACATACTCCATCCCTCTTTTGATTAATTGGAAACTTAGAAACACTTGGAAGAATCTTTTAAGAAAATTTACTAATTCTAACCTCTTTATTTCTCATATAATTAGAGAAGGGAATTCATATGCTGACTACCTTGCAAATATAGCTCTTAGCACAAATTCCTCTATAGTTTTTAATTACATCCCTTTGAAAATTCAGAATGATTTTGTAAATAAGGCTAACTTAACTCTCCTTTTTATTTCCTAGGTTGTAACTTTTTATTTTCATTATTATTAGTCTTGTTCAAATAATAGTAATTTTATTTATTTATCCTTTAAAAAAAATGCTAATTTTATTTAAATTATTTTAATGCAACTTAATTCACCTTGATAAAATGTCTCTATTCTAACATGCATTAATTCATTCACAATATTAATAATATTACCAAAAGCAATAATTCATTCACAATATTAATAATATTGCCGAAAGCAATAATTGTGGATACCGTTCTATTATTACTCTACTAATTGGTAAAAAGAGAAATCGGAAATCTTAGTAAAAGAAAAACAAGTGAAAAAAATCATGAACATCTTTACTCCTACAAGAAATGAACAGTACTAAGAAAGTTACGTGTTATTAATTTTATATAAGAATATTTATTATTAAAAAAAGATGTAACATAAATAAAAGTAAGTTAATAGAGAAATAATTAATGCAGTTTAAAAAATAAAAAATATATCTCATAAAATTTTATTTTTATTTACCAATTTTGATAAATTGAAAAGCTTTTGAGATTGGTAGAGGGGAGGAGACAGTAGTTCTTAGTTATTTTGACATTTAAAATTGTTGCCATTATTTTGCAGAAGAAATTAGTACAACCACAGGTCCATACAATTAGGATGTAATTCCTTTACAAGGTTTCCATATCCTTGCAGCTTCTAGTCGTTCGTTAGAAGTACTGGGTTATCAAAGTAGGAAGTGCCAAAAATCCATAAATAATTAAGAGCCATGAAACAAAAATGGCTATCTTAATATCTTCTATCCTACTGAATTTGGACCAGTCCTACAATTATTTCAAAATAAAACTTATAACAGCAACTACAATGCGTGAATTCCATCTTCAACACCCTTCCAGCTTCATAGACTCGTTAATACAGAAATGAAAATTCCACGATTCAATTTGGCCACGGCAAACCTCAGAATCATCCACAAATATACATACAGAGATTCTCTTGGAATGGACGCAATAAAAGAATTACCGATCGGCATATAAAATAATATGTTTTGACATCATAGACAGGTGAACCTGCCAAAAAGAAATACTATTGTATATCAATATGACTTGGTATATCCATATTGGTATATCCATATATCACATGAAATGTAGTTGAAACTTACCACTCATGCCATATCCATACTGTAATCAAGATTAAACAGCATGTTTCGTCGGACTTCTGAACCCAGTCGGAAATTCAAAGATCGAGCGAGTGACTCCACTTGTTGATCGCTCTCATAGTCAGACTCTCGTATGCATCGCCTTCTGACCTTTTTTAGTGTTGCTTTTGAAGGTTCAAATCCAGCAGCTGTCTGCAAATAAATTTGACATGTCAACGACCTTTGCAGGAAATATATACTCAGTACATTAGTTTTTAAAACAGATCCATGCAGATACCATATCACCAATCACAGCTAGAGCAGACTTGACATCCCGGTTAATGAGGTGAGCATCAACAAGCAGGGTATACGACTTTGCATTAGGCTTGACACCTAAACTTACTAGATGCTCAAACACCTTTGAAGCTTCATGTGTCTGCCAAAAGATAATTAAGTAGCAAGTTATAAATGGTTTGACACATTAGATAAAGGGGAAATGGTAGTGAGGAGAATGGGCAGTAAGATTGTGTAAGAAAAGGTGTGCAGGAAGCAAGATCCATCACCTTCTTGAGCTTCCCAAAGGCATACATCAGCCCATTGTACGAATGAATATCAGGTGTCAGCCCAAAAGCAGATCCAATTGATTCAAAAGTTTGGTAAGCTCGATCAAGGTCCCATATGTTGGCACATCCTAAAATGATGCAGTTAAGCGCAGCAACAGACTTGTAAGGACGCTCAGCACGGCTTAAATTCTCCAGTTGAAAATAAACCTAAATAAAACATAACATGATTAGATCAAGCTAGGTATGTGTATATCAAGGAGGCAATTTAATATATCATGCCACCAAATGCAAAAGGGTAGTATAATAAATATAAATGCTACTTATATCAAAGTAACACAATGCCCATATAAAAATAATAACCAAATTGAATTAATTATAATAATAAATCCCAACAGTTAGGCCAAAGTGATAGCTTTCTTAAATAGAAAAGACATACAGTATCCAAAGTCTCAAAACCCTTCTTGGAGCATGCCACAACCAATGGATGTAAAGAAGTAAATGGGCAGAACAAGTCATCCGCTTCTTGATTGGAAACTCCATAAGCGGACTCATATTCATGGAGAGTACCAAATGCCTTTTGTAAATTCCCCAATGATGCAAGGGCATATATCTTTCCAAGATAAGATTCTGGGTTTGGCAGCTTCTTTTTACGCAATGAGCGGTCCAAAACAGCCCATGCCGCTCCTAACAGCTCAGAATTATAGGTTCTACCTGCAGTCAACAAAGCTGACACGACTAAACCTTCGTCAACAGAAAGCAACACAGGAGGTCTTGCACGTTCACCCTTAACAATCCATCGGGCCATAAACTCCAATCCATAATAGGCTAACTTGCTATTATCCTCTCGAATTGCAACTTCAGCTATAAAAATACACAAGTTCCAGGAGGGGCAAAGGGCTTTGTTTTGATCTGTTGTCTGCATACAACAATGAGAAACCATATAGAAACAATGACAAGTTGATAGTGAATCAGTTACAGAAAAATACATTAAACGTCAAGAAAATTAACTACTCACCCTGCACTTTTCAATTATTGCCACCAATGTATCAAGCCTTCCCTGTTTGACACAACTCCTCACACAGTTCATAAATAAATTCATTGACAACACATTACCATGTTTCAGAGTTAAATCTATATATTTGAATGCAGCATCAATCTGATCCGTTGAAAAGAGCATCCCGATGACCAAGTCATATGATTCATCATCAGGGAGAGCTTCATTTCCTGATTGCAGCATCCTGATAACAAAGCACGGGTCAATACAGAATGAAGAAAACTTTCAATTTACACACATACAAATTATACAAACAAACAATTTGTGTCTTATTTAAGTAACATTGAGCAATTGTAACATTGGTTTGGCAGGTACATTAATCAGCAATTATGCTTCTTGGTATTTCAAATTTGTTAAATAATAATAAAGGATGGGAATATGGGATATAATGCAAGAGCATTTGTCATATTCCCATTCAGCTAGGTTTAGGAAGCAAAACTCCATTTAAGTGGAGGATATCCCTTCATAAAAACCAAGCTTTTAGGAATTGGCTCACCTCAAAACAAATGACAAAGAACCCCTCTTGTTCACCAACCATTGTATGAATTGTTCTTCCAAACCCAGTGAGATTGGCACCACGAAAGTTCAATATCAGCTGGGAAGTAGACATGAAATTCCCATTTTTAAGTTATCGCTCTTAACTCGTAACAGCCTAACTTCTACAAGTGGGCTTTCCTCTATACCAGCCTCTAGAAAAGGCAAGATATATAAAATAATCAAAGGAGCCATAAGATTAACCAAATCCTGATAAAGAATTTTAATTTTATCAATTGACGAAACAAATAGTTAGTTTAGTTAGTGTTATGGCAAACCCATTGACTATTCTTTTAGAATTGTTATTTGCTACTACATTTGCCCAATAAAACTGAAAATTCTTTCCTCCTAGCAGACAAAATTTTCTAAATTAATCAAATCAACAATTGCATAGAAACTGGAGCGTGTAAATCATACACACATACTCATTTCATGCCTTAAAAGTTAAAACTAGCTACAGGGAAAAGAAAACAAAACTAAGAACTTATTTTATCATATGGAAATCAATTAACTAGAACTTCTACCAATTACAGCCCAAGAAACTAATCAAATAGGGTGGGCAAATATAACAAATAATACTAAGAGGATAGAGGACAGATAGAAGAACTCGTTCAAAAAATTTTGGACCTTACAATAAACAATATAAACATAAACATTTAAACATAAACATTCAAACATAAAAAACAAAAACACAAAATTAAAGAGGCTAGTATACTTAGGTAGAGAAGAACATAACATAATTTATATGAACAAGAACATAATAGAATGAAGAGCATTACTCTTAAAAGGGTTTGAACAGTTTAAAACAAGATTTTGACGAAACCCATGAAACCCTAATAGTTAACACACTAGTGGTTTGGGGATGCAATTAGAAGCCATAACAACCACTACTGGCAAAGGCAGCTTCCAGACCAAAAGAGTCTCTCCCAAACTCTACCACCGCTGTGCTATTGACAACACACCATAGCATAAAGCTAAATTATTTTAATATAATCTATAAACTGTTTCAGCTTATGAACATATCATAATAATTTGTTTCCAAATGCTCTTCCAAACTGCCTCACAATATATAAACTCTGCTAAAAAAATTAAAACACTCCTTAATCAATTGTGTTCCTAAATGAAATGATCACAATCTAAAAATTTTCACAAACAGATTCCTAATTCAATCCACAACATAAACAGCAAACTCAAATAATGACATGATCTAACCGTTGGAGAAGTTTTTCAGCAGCAAGCGTTTCCCCAGCCTGATGCATAGCCTTAAGAACCAAATTAAACGACGCGGTATTCGGCGAAACATTAAAATGCTCCATCTGAGCTAACAAATCAAGCAGATCCGCAGCAGAAGCTCCCATCATAAGATTCGCCCTAAGATAATGATTAAACAAATTCACATCAGGCGTATTAGGTTTCCCATTTTTATCCAACGACCTAACCCAAGCCTCAAACAAATCCTTCACATCATGCCACTGTTGCGAAGCTATCCAATCACCGAAAATGTTGAGAAGCGCGTGGGAATCGTAGGTGTCAGAGAGTGAAGCGCGCGTGATGGCCCCAAAAGGAGCTACTGCGTTTGAGGATGGGGGTTTTGAGAGAGGGTTTCGCCAATTCTCGTTGTAGAGTGGACTTCCTGAAGCTGGATTTGGAGGAAGAGATGAAGGTGTTGGTGTGGGTGTTGATGTGGGTTCTGCAAGTTCGGGTTCTTGATTGAGAAATGGGAACGTGGAAATGGTTTTGATTTTGATGTTGGTTGATTTGGATTTTATGAGAAGTGAACGAGTTCGATATAGGATCGCCATTTGTGACGCCATTGATGAACTCGAGAGAGTGTGAAGTACGTGACTGTGAATTTTGTTTTGTGGTTTTTTGGGTTTAAGGTGTTTAGGGTTTGTTTTTGGTTTGGAATTAGGTTCGGTTTTCTGGGATGGTTCCGATAGGGAAAGGTTGCTATTAGCACCCAATGTTTGGAATTTGGTTTTGGGCCTAATGTGGGATATAACTATGATTTCTAACTGAATGTTGCTATTAGCACCCAATGTTTTGTATTTTCTCATGAATTAATGTTTGAATTTTTGAGTTGTTTATATTTGAAAGATGAGTTTTATAAACAATGACATGTTACATTTTGGAAGTTAATTTCCAAAATTTATAGAAGTTCCAAAATTTATAACAACTTTTTTTGAGATGATAACTTTTAAATAAGAGTGACAAAATTGGTTAAGTATGATGAGTCAATATTTTTAATATATTTTATTAGGTGAGGTGAATTGAAGTTTTTTAATCAAAAATTCAAGTTTTTTTTTTTTTTAAATGCGATGGTCGAGATATATGAGATCTTTCAGCACCTTATAGATTCATATATCATGTTATAGATGGTTATGTATTTCAAAACATTACTATGAGTTACTCTGATTTAGATATATGAGACTCTTTCCACTTAATTTGTCAAATTGAACAACATGTATTATATAATTTTAGTGATAAACTTTTTATAAAAGATTCTTGATTTAAGTTTTAATTAAAATTTCAAATTCATGAATCAATTGATTAGAGCTGCAAAAATGTCACTTTCCCACTGTGTTGTTGGCTACATTGCTCAATGATGCAAAAATAGTATTGAAATGGTGTAAATTAAGAGGCCCTTTTTGTTATCCTTTCATAAACTAAAAAAAGTTAAAAGGTAAATCTATGATAGAAAGATTAGCTCGGGTAAAAAGTTTTAGAGTTTTTGAAGTTAGGCATAACCGCATGAGCATGATTTAGTTGTCGGTTCAAATATGCATCTATCCTCTTTATTTTGTTTGGTGTCATGACATATTAACTAACAAGGTTTCGCAGTGCAACTATTAACTTTTAAAGTTAAGAATCAAGGCATTGTCATTGAAACACATATATGCAATTCTTACAGTAATTTTCTAGGTTTTGCGATTCTAATTGTTTGTTGATTGGTTATTGACTTCATTGCTTGAAATATGCCTATTTATGCACCTTAAAGTGATTTAATAAGAGAGTTTATATTCTCTCATTATAATTTCTCTCAATTATCCTAATAATTGTAAGTGAAACGTGCATAACGATTTTGGTAACTACATATTTCCTTACGTTTGTAAATGTATGTCATAACTAACGTTTGTAAGTGAATCATGTAGAAAGATTTAAGAAAACTACATATTTCCTTACATATATTATCTGGATGCAATAAAATAATCTTCAAGAACAAATATAAAAGCTTATTTAGGTAATGCCATGGATACTTTCCAAATTTACAACCTTTATCACTTACTCGAAAATATGTGTGCAATGAAGTATTGAATGAGAATGCCTTATTGTCTGTATGCCTTATTCTCAGCCTCATGTTTAGTTCCTTCTGATCAAACAAGTATTTCAAACTCTTATGATCGTTGAACACCTCAAACCTCGATCCAAACAAATAATGTCTCCAAATCTTTAACACGAAAACCACGACTGCTAACTCTAAGTCATGGGTAAGATAGTTCCTCTCATGAACACGTAATTGTCTAGAAGCATAAGCAACTACTTGACCATTCTGCATCAAAACACCACCAAGACTCATCTTAGAAGCATCACAGTACACCACAAAAGATTCGTTAGGATTCGACAAAATTAAAACTAGAGCAGTAATCAACCTCTTCTTTAACTCGAGAAAACTCTTCTCGCAAGCAACATCTCATACATAAGCTTGACCCTTCCGAGTCAACTGCATTAGTGGTAATGCCTGTAACAGCACGAGCCTTCTGCGCTCCTAACACTATTACCTCATGATCTTCTCTACCCCCACATTAGTATAGTTTTTTCCTTCCGTGGGAATCGAACCTTGTACCATGGGGTTCAAGTACATGTTCATTCCATTCCCACTACCAATTGAGCTACTAGCTCAACTAGTAGTGGGAATGGAATGAATATGTACTTGAACCCCATGGTACTGGGTTCGATTCCCACGGAAGGAAAAAACTCTACTAGTGAGGGGGTATAGAAGATCATGAGGTAATAATGTCGGGAGCGCAGAAGGTTCGGGCTGTTACAATGCCAACTTAGAAAAACCTTCTATAAACTTTCGGTAATAATCGGCCAAACCAAGAAAACTTTTAATCTCTGTAGCAGACTTCGGAGTTTCCTAATTCAACACAGTATCAATCTTCGAAGGATCCAAGAAAATTCCTCCACTAGAAATCACATGGCCAAGGAAACTCACTTCACTCAACTAGAACTCACACTTCGACAACTTAGCATAAAGTTTTTTCTCTCTCAACACCTGCAATACAATCCTCAGATGTCCTTCATGTTCCTCTCGCAAAACACCAAAAAGCAATAAAAAACTGAAAACACAAAAACAAACAATAAACGTCTCCTCCGGGATTCTTTTCTCATCACACTCACTCTCTAAATGAGAACTTGCTTCTTCCGTCTAATGCAAGACAGTTAGCACTCGAGTCAGACGAGTCACACACTTAAGCATAGACAAGTAAGCAGTTCACAACAAATCACCCCAGTCTCTTTGAGTCGAACTACGGTGTTCTGACTTCCTCATTGCACGAGAGGATACGTAGGCATAACTTAACAGTTATCGAACAAAAGTCTCTTTATCTCCCCTCTCCTTCCACCTTTCTTTCTAAGCCTCATTCTTGAGCACTCACCTTTTCTTTTGCACTAACACACTGTATTTTCTTTCCTTAGATTTTAAACACAGTTTAGCACATACATTATCCCGCTTTTAAACACAATCAAGTAAGCGTGGATCCCGTCGAGTACGACGGACGATCTGGGTGATAATACCTTCACAAGTCGTAACCAACCCCTTTTCTCAGTTTCTCTGGTTCGCAACCGTCTTACCCATACCCTTCCAGGTTTATGCAGTATTACCTTTCCTTCGAGATAAAAATGCCTAGCTGGCGACTCTATTCAACCTCAACCTCCAACATCGCCTACCGTCCGCATCTGCACCGGGACGAGAGTCTGGGGAGCGACAGCTTAGCGACTCTGCTGGGGATCTTTGCAAGTAGGGCTTCTGGTTCTCTTATGGGTTTCTCCTAGTGCTTGTTTGATTTGTGTTTATTGGGGGTGTTATGTGTTATGTGTGCTTTTGTTTTTGCTTTATTTATTGCTTTCTGTGCAGCTTTATTTACTGCATTTACTTTATCGCTTTCATTTACCGCTCTATTCATTTCATTTTATTATCATATCATTTGTGCTGGATTTTCTGGTTTGCTTTGGTGGAAGGGGTATTCCATTGAGAAAGGTCCAACACAAAGGCCTGAGTGACAGACATAGGATTACAGTGGATTCATATTCTTTCCCATTCCATTTCAGTCTGGTGCGAGAATATGAAAACATGGTTCAGACATGGGTTTCTTCTTGAGAACTCTATGCTACGGATTTTCTGTAGTGCTAGGGCTATCTAGAAAGCCTGCTAAGTCTGGATGACTTTTTAGATGACCTTCAGCATCTGAGGTGAATTAGAGGAGGATTCTTTATGATTAGGGTAAACATTGTACCTTCGGGTTAGAAGTGTTTACACTTCTCATAATAGATTTGAACCTGAGGATCCTTGTTCTAGAACAATACCTGTGAGTGGGTGGGGTTGTTTACAGGTTTGCAGGAACCCTTGGCCTCAACATACCCTGTTACTGGAATTGTTTCAAGGTTACACTATTTTGGACTGATTCTATGAAACCCTGGACAAGTGACTCTTTATTTGAGTCCCCCTTCTGGTTACTGGTTCTCAAACCTTCATCCGGAATTCTGAACACTCATGGATCCTATCAGAAGCAACTGACAATCCAGCACCTGATCACAAACCCTTGCATATCATTCAGCATACATCATACTGCATCATTTAACATTTGTCTATTTGTTTTACAGGGTATCCACATCTTATTTGGTTTGGTTTTGACCGTTCTTCTGCTCAGCTACCTTCTTCAGCTATCTGCTTCAGCTGTTTTCTTTAGTTATCTTTGTAACACGGTGGGAGAACTGACTTTAGTTAAATGTTGCGGATAGCAAGAGTCGCCACCGACTTTTATTTTATCCAAAGGAAAGGGCATAAAAGAACAGGAAAGACCTTAAAAGATTTTTGGGTTCGGGGGTAGGTTATGTAAAGGGAAGGTGTTAGCACCCTTTACATCCATGGTTATCCATGGGCTCTTAGTTACTTAGCTCACTTTAAAATGTTTTGAGAAGTGTAGTGTGTGATTAGAAATTTTCTTAAGAACTTTATAATGATCCATGTACGGATATATATAAAGCCTTTGTTTTGAAAATTGTTTGAAAATGTGAAGTATTTTGAAATGTTTTGAAAAGGTGAGCAAGTACATAAGAGAAACCTACCCTAAGTTAAATCTTTTCTGTTCTTAAATATCCTTTAAATGGTAAGACTATCCCTATTATTAAGGAATAGGTAGTCATTACCTTGGATGTATGAGGGACAAAAGAAGGGACAACTGTGATTAGGCAACTGTAAGGTGTATTTAGCAATTCGAAGGGACTTATCATCTTTATTCGAAAGGGACAAGATCATTTACGAAGGCAACCATGAAGGAACTTGATCTTTTTATCTTTTAAGGGACTAGATGATATAAACAGATGAAGGGACTTTGCTTTATACACCTTACTTGACCTTTTTCTTTAGGCAACATGAGAGGTATCCTTAAGAATGTGAGATGGCAATCCAAGATCGACTTACGTGTGTGCGTGTGCAAATTTCAAGTATTTATCTTATAAATTAATGATCTAAATTCAATTTTAAGTACAAACATATTTACACTCCCTATTTTACTAACCATGGCATTTTAAATAAATAATAAAAGTTCTACAACTATTACATAATTTGCACAATTACATTATAAGAATAATAAAAATAATTTAAATAAGTAAGCATATAATAAATAAATAAATTGGTTAGTAATAACAAACAAAAATAAATATAAGAAGGTTAGTATAACAATATAATGTAGAAATAAATTAAAAGTTCAAAATTAAATAAATAATTATTTTTAAGAATTTTAATAAAAGAAATAAATAATAAATATTATATACTAATAAATATGATTAATAGTTCTAATAATTTAATTATATATACATAAGAAATATTTGTTAATTATAATTAAATAAGCATATAAAAAATAAGAAATTAAACTCATAAAATAAAGTTAGGGTTTTTAATTGTTTAGAAAAAATAAATTATGGTTAATTACTTAATCTAAACTTAATTAAATTATTTATATAAAAACTACATATAATAATAATATAAAATAAATTATAAAATAAATATATAATTAAAATTTACAAACAAATATATTAAGATTTATAACATAATTAGGGTTTATAAAGAAAATTAGGTTTTACATATAAAAATATTAGGGTTTATAAATTAATCTAAATATAATTAAATTATTTATACAAAAAATACATACAAATATTAAATATATACAATAAAATAAATATAAATAACTTTTATTAATAAAGTTTGAATCTTTTAAAAAAAATATAAGTTTTGAATTATATATAAGAAAATACTATAACTAATTTATTTTAAACATTTATTATTATTAACTAAATTAATATAATATAAATAAAACAAAATAAATGAAAAATAATGAGAAAAAAGAACTTACCTAGGGCAGGGATCGAACCCATGCCCTAGGCTTTCCACACACAGGACCAATAACATCACCACCAGGCCAAGCATGTGCTGGTGTTAGCATTAGGAGTTTAATTCGTTTTGTTATTAACCTGCAAAAATCCAGAGATATCAAGCAAAACAAAATGGCCTGGGAGGGAATCGAACCCAGGCCAAAGAGTCTCCAAGCGCGCGCCTTCACCATCTGAGCTAACAACACATTTGTGAAACAAAATATAAACAATTCAATAAATGTTAAAACCAATTTTTAAAAAATAGAAAGCGCACGCTGCCTTCATCTTCTACCTCCAGATCCACGAATTTACCTGCGAATTTTCAAACAAACTTTGCTGCGAATTTTCTTGCACATAAAACCTGTGAATTTCAAATGTTATGCAATAGGTACAATTTCTTCAAAATAATAACACCAATGAATTCCCCATGACTTATACGATTCATCCATGTCATTAGAAGTCATTTATATTAGTTAAATCGTAAAGCCCCAAACTGAAGCTTAGAACCCTAATTATGGTGGAATGCGTTATAGGCCATGAAACTTCAAGAAATTAGTCCAGAAACAATCCTAGGGTCATAACAAACACAAATCATACATCAATTTTAATCAATAATGGTTAAAAGTATAAGAACGAAAAGATGCATAAAATGATGAAAACACGATTCGGTTCATGCTTATGGCAATGCTTTGGATGCTGCAAATGGTCCAGAATCCTTCAATGATCATCTATAAATGTATTGCAACCTTTGAAATGCCTTGAAATTGCCCTTATCTAAGAATCCGAATGTGAGTTTTTGAATGAAATTTTGAAACTTAAATGTGCACTTGGAGGCAGAAATTTCGTGTCCTCTAGGTTGTGATCAGTTCTATGTATATATGTGAATGAGATTAGGTCAAAAAATTGTATGATTCTTTGGACTTTTGGATCACTTGAATATTGAAAAAGATATGTCATGAAATTTGATTTTTATTTGATCTAACCTTGCTATTTTGGGACAATCCTCATAACTTGTGTATCAATCTAATCCAAATAATGTTTATGACTTTCTAGAAGCAAAATCCCTCTTTAAATATATGATTTTATATTTTATTTCAATTTAAATTGTATTTTAATGAATAAAATTCAAATAAATATGAAATAAAAAATAAAAAATCAGAAAATAGGTGGGTTGGGTCGTGCTTGGTGTTTTTGTAAAGATGAGATAGCAATTTGGTGGGCTCATTTAGCAAAAATTTGATTTAAGGCCTTATTTGCTTCATAAACTTCCCAAAAATTTCCCAACTTTGCAAGGGCAAAAATCCTTCAATTTTGATGCTATGAGGGTGTTCTTGGACATTTTGTAAAGCTTAAAGAGTCCTATAACCAACCTCATTGGTTTCATGTCCATATATTTTACCATTCTCAAGTTATGCTCTTTTGAAGTTGTTGACTTTTTGTTGACTTTTAAAAGGACCTATAATGTCTTAGCTCATACCTTCCAAATGAAGCCTTTTTGGGATTGGCTTGTGAGACAAAAAGTTGTAGAGAATTCAATTTCCTTCAAAATGAGATTTGGATGGAAAATTCTTGATGAAGCATGTGAAAGTTATGGCTGGAAAAAGTTCAGTTGACTTTTCCTGTGAAAACCCTGATTTAGAAACTCCTGATTCTTGATGATCTGAAATCTCCTTGATGAATCATGATCAACCCTTGATCAAATGATGAATTTTACTTCATATACTTGATGTTGGCAAAAAATCATGAAGTTTGACTTTGGTTTGACCACAGTTGAACTCAGTTTGACTTTTTAACTACTTTGACTGATTTTAACCTATCTGATCATCTGACTGAGCAAACCTTTGGGAAAAGTCTTGAAACTTGTCATGGGGATTATTGAACACATATAGGATTCTATGAAGCTCACGTAAAGTCTTGGAAGTCCATTTATCCTGATTAAAGTCAAAACCCTAGTTTAGGATGTACTGCTTAGGAGGATGCATTGTCTGAGGGAATTGTCAAACTTTCTGACTAATTGTGAACTTTGTGAACCTTCTGAACCTCGTGAGATGTCTTGTGAACCTTGTGAGACTCTTAGTACATAATGACTTGTCTTGTGGAGGGAAAATGTTGGGGTGCAACAGCTGCCCCTGTTCAATTTTCTGAAACCTGAGGGGTTAGATTGGTATATGTGCCATTCGTGACCTGGAAGGTTGAAGGGGATTGAACACAAAAGCCCAAAAATTTGCACTCACCAGTGCATAGAGTAATACTGATGATTATCTGTATATGCTTGAGTGGGCTTAAAGATGCCACTTGGAAGAATTGGAGATGGGCCTAGAGATGCCATCCAAAATGAACTGGAGATGGGCTTAGAGATGCCATCTAAAATGAACTGGAAATGGGCTTGGAGATGCCATCTAAAGTATCAGGATGTGATGATGTCTTTATGTTGATACTGGATATCAGTACTAGGTCTTTGTATAAGCCGTCTCTGAATCATTTATGCAACATGATTTGAATTGTTGAATGGACCAGTAGAAATGAATCTTGTGATAATTATCTCTTCTGGAAGTATCTTGGATTACAGACTGTTTGCCTATTCTCCAATGTCAAAAGAACGTCAGGATTTGTTCTTCTGAATAATGTCTTGAACCAGGGAATGAATCCTTTTTTACATACCGTTTGCCTGTTATTCAAGGGCCAAAAGAACGTCAGGATTTGTTCTTAAGGGTCAAAAGAACGTCAGGATTTGTTCTTCTGAAAAATATCTTGAACCAGGGAATGGATCTTTTTACAGACCGTTTGCCTGCTATTCAAGGGGCCAAAAGAACGTCAGGATTTGTTCTTAAGGGTCAAAAGAACGTCAGAATTTGTTCTTCTGAAAAATGTCTTGAACCAGGGAATGGATCTTTTTACAGACCATTTGCCTGCTATTCAAGGGGCCAAAAGAACGTCAGGATTTGTTCTTAAGGGTCAAAAGAACGTCAGGATTTGTTCTTCTGAATAAAAGGTCTTGAACCAGGGAATGGATCTTTTTACAGACCGTTTGCCTGCTATTCAAAGGGCCAAAAGAACGTCAGGATTTGTTCTTAAGGGTCAAAAGAACGTCAGGATTTGTTCTTCTGAATAATGTCTTGAACCAGGGAATGGATCTTTTTACAGACCGTTTGCCTGCTATGCAAAGGGCCAAAAGAACGTCAGGATTTGTTCTTAAGGGTCAAAAGAACGTCAGGATTTGTTCTTCTGAAAAATGTCTTGAACCAGGGAATGGATCTTTTTACAGACCGTTTGCCTGTTATTCAAGGGGCCGAAAGAACGTCAGGATTTGTTCTTAAGGGTCAAAAGAACGTCAGGATTTGTTCTTCTGAATAATGTCTTGAACCAGGGAATGGATCTTTTTACATACCGTTTGCCTGCTATTCAAAGGGCCAAAAGAACGTCAGGATTCGTTCTTAAGGGTCAAAAGAACGTCAGGATTTGTTCTTCTGAATAATGTCTTAAACCAGGGAATGGATCTTTTTTACAGACCGTTTGCCTGCTATTCAAGGGGCCGAAAGAACGTCAGGATTTGTTCTTAAGGGCCAAAAGAACGTCAGGATTTGTTCTTCTGAATAATGTCTTCACCCAAGGAATGAATCTTTTTTACAGACCGTTTGCCTGCTATTCAAAGACAACTTGAGCAAATGTATGGATCATTTCTGACCCGTTGTAAGTTGTTGATATTGTTTTACCTGCATATAACTATCCTGCAAAGAGAATGTTAGTTTATGCAATATGTATGCATGCATAGTATGATGCACTTAGGTAATGTATTATGTACTTATGGATATGTATGTTATGGTATGATGTAGATGATGTATGTATGAATCATGCAGCCTGAAGCGTCTGGATATCTTCATATAATAACTGTTGGCCAGGGAAAATAAATCCTGATTCGTTGCTGAAGAATATGAGGAACTCGTTCCCGTCTCGTTTGATAATATAGTGAAGAATATGAGGAACTCGTTCCCGTCTTGTTTGATAACATAGTATTCATAACCTCCCGTCTTCGTTCGATAGTATGGTATGCATAACCTCCCGTCTTCGTTTGTCGTACTCCTGTTGAAGGAATAAATTCCTGAGTATCCCGACTGAGGATAAAAGAGATGGACATAAATTCCAGGGGAGATGTAACTCGAAGTATTTATGAAGATGGATTTGCCCTACTGGGGAATTTGCAGCTGTCTTGTGGGGATGAACCGGCGAAGCTTCGTTGAATTCCTTCCCTCGTTCGTCCTTAGTTAATACTATTACAACATTTTATGCATTTCTGGTAAACATCAATCATAATAAGCATTTATGAATTTCTGGTAAACATCAATCATATTAAGCATTTATGCATTTCTGGTAAACATCAATCATATTCAAAGGCATACATACATTCAAACACAACCAATGGACGTTTCGCTTATGTAAATAGGGTAAAAGTAAATCTGGATTCAGAGGGAAAAGTAAAGCTGAACTTGAAAACAGAATCGTTTCAACTTCGAGAGTGTATAACCAATTCGATTTAGAGCTCCTGAGATTCTTAACATTCCTGAATACCTTCCTAGAAATCCTCATAGCTGGATCTGAAGACATGATACTGACACCATCTGATACTACTGGTGTAGACCATTAATTTCCACAATGGCTTCTGCTGAGAATCCAATATCAAGATAATACAATGAGAGGAACGTGTCTTCAAATTGTGATGGACCATATATGCTCCGGGTATTAGATTTGAAAAGAAGGCATTGCTCCATGGTTGAGGATGAATTGTCCCATAATGGAAGTATCTGGATGTAGTTACCTTAAGAGAAATAAGCCGAATGCCCCACAATAATGTTACCCTTGGTAATTCAAATATATGAGGAGAGCTGCTCCTGGCTATTAAGCACTTGTTGAATCTGGACCTGATTGCCCCGAATGAATTGAACAATAACTTGGTATGCCCCCTTGATTGGGAAACAGTGACTATGCCCCTGGCATTATGAACTCTGTAATGTTACCCTTGGTAACTTAGATAAACGAGGAGATCTTCCCCTGGCTACTTAACATAATTGAATCCTTTCCTGATTGCCCCAAATGAGTTAGGCAGTATCATGGCATGTCCCCTTGATTGGGAGATAATGATTATGCCCCTTTGTATACATGGACTTTGATCCAGGAAGCAACTTTGTTTATCGGAAGAACTTTGGTTTATTGAGCATTCATCCTGTAAGTTTCTCTGTTTATCAAACACTCAGGTATATGTAAACAAATATTTTCAAAAATGCAATGCTTATGTTTGTCTTGAAGTTTTGAAAAAAAGTTATTTTAGAAAAACAATTTTTATGAAAACTGTGATATTAACTCAAGTTTTATAATAAGCCCTAAAGGAGTCAGGATACCTTTTTGTAGCAGTACGCTTTCGAACTAACCATGCTTCAGTTAGGACTTTTAAAGGGTTGTAACGTGGCCTGGTTCACGGTTTAAGAAACAAAGGATAAAGGCTCAAATTTTATTTGTACCCAACCCAATCTCCATGATGTTTTTCAGTCCTATGCTCAGTTAACTTATGCACTGGGGTTCCAAAGTAGTTTGGAAGTGTAACACTGACATTTGTGATGGTTCAGAAACCAAAAATTTATTTGAACATTCAGTCATCTTTCTTTGTTAAGGATCTATAGTGACCTCTTTTTTTCTTTTGACTTTGTTATATCTTCTTTTTGCCTGAACTGTTTATTTCAAGGTTACAGCCAGCGGGATGTCTTAATTTTTTACTAAGTCTCCTTCATAGATTTTGACTTAGTGAGCTTTTTTTTTTGCTGGATATTGACTGTCAAGTTTAATGATTACAGAGAACCATCATTAGTTGTGTACAACACTGATAATTGGCATATTTGAGTTAACCGAGTAACTACCCTGCCCCAGGTTATGAATAAGGGTTTTAATTTGTGCGAGAATAAAAACTCCTACTTCATAGGCTCAAAAGGGTTGATTAGGGATTAACTTCCTTATATCTCCACTGTTTAAGAATTGAAACAATGTCTGTACATTGTCAGCATAGTCTGTTCAAAAGCATACTGCCTAATATTATGGTATTGTTTTCGTCATCCTCCCTCTACAGGCTTATAGCTTTATCAGGAGTTAAATATCACAAAATATAAATATGAAACATAGTTCAAAACATAGTGAAACGAATGGATTAATTCAAGACAAACATACGCAATGCATTAATGAAAACAAAAGTTTAACATAATAGTAAGTGTTTAAACAAAACAAAAGAAATTACAAATGAAAGTTCAAATGTTGTCCCGTCCAGTTGGCTGAATGTCTTCAATTGCAATTTGTGAACTTTGAGGAGAAGTATACTTCACCATGAAATCAAATTTGCCACTTGGATGTCCCAAGGTGCCCCATATCTCAACAGGAATAAGTGGTATTCCTTTCTTGCTACTTTGGGCAACTTGTCTTGCAGCTTCGATGATTGATGGACGATAGTAGAACTCAACTTGACCTTCTGGAGTAACCTCTAGGATTCCTTCGTCAATCATGTTATGAATCTTTTTCTTCAATGCCCAACAGTTATTAGTATCATGTCCAGGACTGTTGGAGTGATACTCACACCTTACCTTGGAATTATAGTGAGGAGAGGAAGTTTTAGGATTTTGAGGAGGACTTTTCAAAGGAATTAGTTTCATCTCCAACAAGCATTGCAGAATTTGTGACATTGAAGTGCTGAACTTGATAAACTGCCTTCTACATTCCTTGTGTTGAGGTGGATTAACCTTATCAGGTCTTTCTTCTTCAACTGAAGAACAATCAGTGGCAATCTGTCTCTTACCTTATTTTATCCTCATCTTCCTTTCAACCAAATCAACTTATTTTAATGGAGGTTGACTGACAATTAGATTCCTGACTCCATTACTTTGAAGTTTGTGGACAAAGGTTCTTAGCTCTTCTTGCCCCCGGGCCGAACTCTGGATAAGAGCCATTTGGCCATTCATCTGGATCCTCATCTCTGCCATCTCAGCTTGTAGTTGTTTCAACTGATCATCCTTGTTGTCCTTAGGATTCTTCTTCTTCATGTCCTTAGAGAGGAGTGTGTTCAACTCTTCTTGCCCCTTGGACAAATTCATAATCACTTCTTGAAACTGAGCATTCTGAGCTTGAAGATCTTTGACAGATTGTTCGAGAGCCATTTCTGAAATAAACAGCAAGAATATAAGATACCTGTGCACAAGAAACCTATGATGCAATGATATGGTGTATAAATGCGCATGCAATGTTTTCAAGGACCGCAGGATTTAAATTTGCTTAAGCAACCAAGAAAGTAAACTTTTATTAGTAATAAATTTGTTTGCCCCTTGGACTTACAATAAAAATGAAAAGAATACAAAAGATGGGGTTTTAAGTCTCCCATGGACGTTTCCTCTTTGTGTTGAGATATGAGTTGAGATTCCGCTCCTCGTGAAGTTGCTTTGTTAGCTCCAGGATTCTTTCTTGACTTGTTTTGTAATGAGTCTCAAAAGTATGCCTTTGCTCCTTCAACTGGATCCAGGATCTCTGTAAGTCTTCCATGTCAGTGGGCATGTCTGGGTGAAGGATGGTATAAGAAGTATCTCCTTCAGCAACAGGCTCCATATTAACTGGCAGGATGGCAGGATATGGCATTATAAGAGTCTGAGCACGAGATCGCACCCATCTGAGATAAGCTTCCATAGGAATAGTGTACTTAGGCTCCAGAGTCTTGCTGTCAACCTTGTTCACTTTTCCCCATGCTCGTTTGAACCTTTGACGGTAACCTTGCAGATCGTTGTCGTAGTCAAACACAATACCCTGAATCAACATGTCATGAGGACCATCACTCCGAGCGTAACCAAACTGTCGTAAAGCTAAGGAAGGGTTGTAAGTAATGCCTCCTCTTATGCCCAGAAGTGGCACATTAGGAAACTCCCCACAATGGTCAATGATAGTAACATTCTCCATAGATCTAGAGCACCAATGAATATCTGAATGAGAAAGTGCATGATCCTCTTGGACCACCTGAACCCTTGTTCATTCTTCATCACTGATCGAGGAAGGTGAGAAATAAACCACCTAGATAGCAAAGGTATGCAGCACATCAGAGTTCCTCGTGCCTTTGTAGTACGAGTATGAAGAGAATGCAAGATGTCTCCAAGTAATGTAGGCACTGGATTGTGACTCAGAAATATGTTGATGGCGTGAACGTCTATGAACTGATCAGGATTGGGGAACAACACTAAGCCATAAATCAACAAGGCTAAGATCTCCTCAAAAGCATCATAGCTCATAGCTTTCAAGAACACTTGAGCCTTTTCTATCAACCCCTTAGCAAGAATACCCTTAACTCCACTCCTTGTTTCTAGGACAATGTCTGATTTCTTCAAATGTAAGACTGCAACAATGTCTTCAGGTTTAGGCTCTTTTTCCAAGCCTGTGAATGGTTTCTGATCAATGATAGGTATACCCAGAAGCTTAGAGAACTCTTCCATTGTAGGAACCAGCTGATAGTCGGGAAATGTGAAACAATGATGCTTAGGATCAAAGAACTGAAACAGAACCCTCATCATGTCTTCATTGAACCCTGAGGTGACTAGATCCAATAGGTAACCATGCTTCTTGATGAACTGGGAGTTTTCAGAAACTTGAGAGACCAACTCCTTAAGCTTAGGAGGTATTCCTACAAAGTTGATCCTGATAGTATTCCTACGAGCAGAAGCCATGACCTGCAACAAAGAACAAAGATAAATCCTTTGGTCCTTGAAATGGTTAGTGAAAATGTTATGCTTATGATGCATGATGATGCTATGATATTATGCTCAATCACAAACATGTGGCACACACAAACAACTCACACAATAGCCTTAGGTTTAAAGGCTTGCATGAGGTTTAAAGGTAAGTACCCTCCCCTGAAGTTTAGTTGGTTCATCCTGTCCTACAATAGTAACCAGGTTCTAAGGGATCTCAATATCATTGATCCTTCCCAAGGGTGGTTGTTCAGTAGGCAACTTACTTGCCAACCAAAACCCTCCAAGTTTAGAATCTCAATGAGTGTAGCATCGAGTATCAACCAACTTCATTCTTCACCAAAGTCGGTTATCTCACTACTTTTCTAGAGGCCAAGATGGGTTAACTAGGGTTCTAAAAGTTAGTTAGTGCATTGACAACATATGGCAGCCTCATATTATCCTCAACTTGACTTAAGGAACATAAGCACCAACCAAGAAGTCATACTAACTATGGCCACCAGATCAACCATATCGGTATACGCCGTACAGTTTCCTTGGTCTATTGCCATTTACCTAAGGTACACTAGATCCAGGTTAGGATCTTTCACACATGAGAGCACCCAACAAGTAAAGTAAAGCAAACAAAGCAAACAAGTTTAAAGTGATCTAATTCCTAAGGGTACCCCTCTTTTATTATAATCACCAGCAGAGTCGTCAGTTTTGTAACACGGTGGGAGAACTGACTTTAGTTAAATGTTGCGGATAGCAAGAGTCGCCACCGACTTTTATTTTATCCAAAGGAAAGGGCATAAAAGAACAGGAAAGACCTTAAAAGATTTTTGGGTTCGGGGGGTAGGTTATGTAAAGGGAAGGTGTTAGCACCCTTTACATCCATGGTTATCCATGGGCTCTTAGTTACTTAGCTCACTTTAAAATGTTTTGAGAAGTGTAGTGTGTGATTAGAAATTTTCTTAAGCACTTTATAATGATCCATGTACAGATATATATAAAGCCTTTGTTTTGAAAATGTGAAGTATTTTGAAATGTTTTGAAAAGGTGAGCAAGTACATAAGAGAAACCTACCCTAAGTTAAATCTTTTCTGTTCTTAAATATCCTTTAAATGGTAAGACTATCCCTATTATTAAGGAATAGGTAGTCATTACCTTGGATGTATGAGGGACAAAAGAAGGGACAACTGTGATTAGGCAACTGTAAGGTGTATTTAGCAATTCGAAGGGACTTATCATCTTTATTCGAAAGGGACAAGATCATTTACGAAGGCAACCATGAAGGAACTTGATCTTTTTATCTTTTAAGGGACTAGATGATATAAACAGATGAAGGGACTTTGCTTTATACACCTTACTTGACCTTTTTCTTTAGGCAACATGAGAGGTATCCTTAAGAATGTGAGATGGCGATCCAAGATCGACTTACGTGTGTGCGTGTGCAAATTTCAAGTATTTATCTTATAAATTAATGATATAAATTCAATTTTAAGTACAAACATATTTACACTCCCTATTTTACTAACCATGGCATTTTAAATAAATAATAAAAGTTCTACAACTATTACATAATTTGCACAATTACATTATAAGAATAATAAAAATAATTTAAATAAGTAAGCATATAATAAATAAATAAATTGGTTAGTAATAACAAACAAAAATAAATATAAGAAGGTTAGTATAACAATATAATGTAGAAATAAATTAAAAGTTCAAAATTAAATAAATAATTATTTTTAAGAATTTTAATAAAAGAAATAAATAATAAATATTATATACTAATAAATATGATTAATAGTTCTAATAATTTAATTATATATACATAAGAAATATTTGTTAATTATAATTAAATAAGCATATAAAAAATAAGAAATTAAACTCATAAAATAAAGTTAGGGTTTTTAATTGTTTAGAAAAAATAAATTAGGGTTAATTACTTAATCTAAACTTAATTAAATTATTTATATAAAAACTACATATAATAATAATATAAACAAATTATAAAATAAATATATAATTAAAATTTACAAACAAATATATTAAGATTTATAACATAATTAGGGTTTATAAGAAAATTAGGTTTTACATATAAAAATATTAGGGTTTATAAATTAATCTAAATATAATTAAATTATTTATACAAAAAATACATACAAATATTAAATATATACAATAAAATAAATATAAATAACTTTTATTAATAAAGTCTGAATCTTTTTAAAAAAATATAAGTTTTGAATTATATATAAGAAAATACTATAACTAATTTATTTTAAACATTTATTATTATTAACTAAATTAATATAATATAAATAAAACAAAATAAATGAAAAATAATGAGAAAAAAGAACTTACCTGGGGCAGGGATCGAACCCATGCCCTAGGCTTTCCACACACAGGACCAATAACATCACCACCAGGCCAAGCATGCGTTAGTGTTAACATTAGGAGTTTAATTCGTTTTGTTATTAACCTGCAAAAATCCAGAGAAATCAAGCAAAACAAAATGGCCTGGGAGGGAATCAAACCCAGGCCAAAGAGTCTCCAAGCGCGCGCCTTCACCATCTGAGCTAACAACACATTTGTGAAACAAAATATAAACAATTCAATAAATGTTAAAACCAATTTTTAAAAAATAGAAAGCGCGCGCTGCCTTCATCTTCTACCTCCAGATCCACGAATTTACCTGCGAATTTTCAAACAAACTTTGCTGCGAATTTTCTTGCACATAAAACCTGTGAATTTCAAATGTTATGCAATAGGTACAATTTCTTCAAAATAATAACACCAATGAATTCCCCATGACTTGTACGATTCATCCATGTCATTAGAAGTCATTTATATTAGTTAAATCGTAAAGCCCCAAACTGAAGTTTAGAACCCTAATTATGGTGGAATGCGTTATAGGCCATGAAACTTCAAGAAATTAGTCCAGAAACAATCCTAGGGTCATAACAAACACAAATCATACATCAAATTTAATCAATAATGGTTAAAAGTATAAGAATGAAAAGATGCATAAAATGATGAAAACACGATTCGGTTCATGCTTATGGCAATGCTTTGGATGCTGCAAATGGTCCAGAATCCTTCAATGATCATCTATAAATGTATTGCAACCTTTGAAACGCCTTGAAATTGCCCTTATCTAAGAATCCGAATGTGAGTTTTTGAATGAAATTTTGAAACTTGAATGTGCACTTGGAGGCAGAATTTTCGTGTCCTCTAGGTTGTGATCAGTTCTATGTATATATGTGAATGAGATTAGGTCAAAAAATTGTATGATTCTTTGGACTTTTGGATCACTTGAATATTGAAAAAGATATGTCATGAAATTTGATTTTTATTTGATCTAACCTTGCTATTTTGGGACAATCCTCATAACTTGTGTATCAATCTAATCCAAATAATGTTTATGACTTTCTAGAAGCAAAATCCCTCTTTAAATATATGATTTTATATTTTATTTCAATTTAAATTGTATTTTAATGAATAAAATTCAAATAAATATGAAATAAAAAATATAAAATCAGAAAATAGGTGGGTTGGGTCGTGCTTGGTGTTTTTGTAAAGATGGGATAGCAATTTGGTGGGCTCATTTAGCAAAAATTTGATTTAAGGCCTTATTTGCTTCATAAACTTCCCAAAAATTTCCCAACTTTGCAAGGACACAAATCCTTCAGTTTTGATGCTATGAGGGTGTTCTTGGACATTTTGGAAAGATTAAAGAGTCCTCTAACCAACCTCATTGGTTTCATGTCCATATATTTTACCATTCTCAAGTTATGCTCTTTTGAAGTTGTTGACTTTTTGTTGACTTTTAAAAGGACCTATAATGTCTTAGCTCATACCTTCCAAATGAAGCATTTTTGGTCTTGGCTTGTGAGACACAAAGTTGTAGAGAATTCAATTTCCTTCAAAATGAGCTTTGAATGGAAAATTATTGATGAAGCATGTGAAAGTTATGGCTGGTCAAAGTTCAGTTGAATTTTCCTATGAAAACCTTGATTTAGAAACTCCTGATTCTTGATGATCTGAAATCTCCTTGATGAATCATGATCAACCCTTGATCAAATGATGAATTTTACTTCATATAATTGATGTTGGAAAAAAATCATGAAGTTTGACTTTGGTTTGACCACAGTTGACCTCAGTTTGACTTTTTAACTACTTTGACTGATTTTAACCTATATGATCATCTGACTGAGCAAACCTTTGGGAAAAGTCTTGAAACTTGTCATGGGGATTCTTGAACACATATAGGACGCTATGAAGCTCACTTAAAGTCTTGGAAGTCCATTTAGCCTGATTAAAGTCAAAACCCTAGTTTAGGATGTACTGCTTAGGAGGATGCATTGTCTGAGGGAATTGTCAAACTTTCTGACTAATTGTGAACTTTGTGAACCTTGTGAACCTCATGAGATGTCTTGTGAACCTTGTGAACCTTTTGAGCCTCTTAGTACACAATGACTTGTCTTGTGGAGGGCAAATTTTGGGGTGCAACAATCTTCATCAGCACCCATTTTCAGTATGGATTCAACCAGAAAGAGCAACATCACTTACCACTTCTTTGAGTACCCTCTAGCAGGCATCAGGCAGATCCAGGCCCTTATCACTCCTGATCATGTCCCCTTATTCATAGAATATTATGGTGGTATCCTGGACATGATCACGGACTTGGATGCATCACAGAGGAGCATGATTCATACTTGCCTTCAATTTTATGACCCTCCTTTATGTTGCTTCACTTTCCCAGATTTTCAGATTGGTCCTTTGCTGGAAAAGCATTCTATGTTGTTAGGTGTCCCTATCAGAAGAGGAATTCCTTTCAACCATGAGATGACTGCTCCTAAGAATGAAGATATAACTAAGGCTCTACATCTGGAAGAAACTATCATTGATGAGCATATGACCACCAAGGCTGGAATCCCAGGCCTCCATCTGGATTTCTTGATCACTCAGGCTACAAGGCAAGCTGCAACAGGAAATTGGGAATCTGTTTGTGCTCTCATGGCTCTTAGTATATATGGCATTATTTTGTTTGCAGACGAGCCTAAGTTTGTAAGCAAGAATGCTATCCATATCTTCATGCTCGAGAATCCAGTTCCCACCCTATTGGGAGATTTTTATTACTCAGTGCATCAGAGGAATGAGAAGCAGAGAGGGAGACTGGTCAGATGTTGTGCACCTCTCTTCTACAGTTGGTTAGTGAGACACATGTCGAAGAAGGAAGCTTTCTTGAATCCACATCAGTCAAGGAACTGGGAAAAAAGGATGATTGCCCTTACTTCAGAAGACATCAGGTGGTGTACTCAGAACACCAAGGGCAGAGACATAATTACAAGTTGTGGACAATATCCTAATGTACCTCTTATTGGAGTGAATAGTTGCATCAATTACAATCCTTTACTTTTCAAAAGATAGTTAGGGTATGACCTGGTACACCCACCTCGAGAGAAGGACTTAGAAGAGTCTTTATATTGTGCCTTTCAGAACAATCATGCCATTGTTTGACAAGCAGCCTGGGCTTGGGACAACATACAGGCAAAAGGGACTGCTATTCTGGGCAAGTGTAACAACATAGCTTCTGCTCAATACATTGAATGGTCACGCATCAGAGGACAGATCACTCGCATGCCATTCACCCTGGAGGATGTACCAGGGCCATCAGCAGTAGAGCCCATAGCCACAGTAAGTTTGGAAGAGTTTAAAATGTTGAAAAAGAGGAATACCCAGCTGGCTGAAGCTTTAAAGAAGACCCTTTGGGAAAGGAATAATAGTCGTCTAGACAATGAAAGGTTAGAGAAACTCTGTATCGAGCATGTAACCAAGATAGAAAAGACAGAGGACTTGATCAGAAAATCCCGAGTAGGGGAGTTGGTATTGAAGAATGCTTGCACAGAAGCCAAGATTCAGAAGGCCAGAGCTGAGCACTATCTGGAAGAAAGTCATGCTAGATGGATCAGAATCACTGAAGCTCGTTTGCAAGAAGATCAGAAGACACATGCTAAGATAGAGCAGTTGGAAGCCAATGAGAAGAATAGTCAAGAAGCACTCCTAGCAGCACATGAGGAAATCTCCGAGTTGAAACTACGGGCGGGGTTGAAGAGATCAAAAGAACAAGACAAGTACCAGAAGATGACAAGTGTCATTGCAACCAGGAACCTTCTTATCAGGACCATCACAGAGTATCCAGTTGGACCAGTGACTGATGCTCTCCTGAAGGAAGTCAAGGAGGATGACTTTGGGTTGGATGTTTGATTTCTCTTTTACTTGTATTTTATGTTGGTTGTACTTTAATTCTCCATGGCGATTTTGTTTGCATTCTTGACTTGATTGTATTCTGACCCACCATGGGAACTTGTTGTAATCATAAACTATGTATTTTGGCATTTTGTAATGTTATGGTTTGTGTGTTACTTGGATCTTCTTTTGAGCTTCGTTTGCTTCAGCATCTTCATCATTTCCAGAGGTCTGGAAGGTCAAAACCAAAAAAACCAAACCGGATACCCACTAAAGACAAATAGACATATTGCATTGCATGCTAACCTCATCTCTGTGTTTTTGCAGGAGTTTTTGTTGTTGTTTTCTCACTTTGTTGTGTGTTTCATGAAATATTGCTCGTATGAGAGTCTTTCCCGTCAATCGCATCCACCAGTATCCGACCAGAAACAACCTTCCGAGCTTACAGATGAATCAACTACAACAAGAACTGACAGATGTGAAGACCCAAATGACTGATGTGAGGATAGAAGTAAGGACCCAGATGAATCAGTTCATGGCTGTGATGACTGGGCTGACACAGATCCAGGAAAGATTGGGGGAGTTAGTCAAGCAGCAAACTCCAGAAGATAACCATGCTGGTACTAGAGGAACAAGTAACAACGCGCACAATCAGCCGCAAACAAATCCACCAGAGTTTGGGCCCCACATCCACCCTGAAGTCAATGTTATTGGAAATACCCATAGAAACACTGGAGATCATGTTCTACAGGAAGATCCTCAGGATGAGCAATTTACCGTGTTAGGTGTTGGGGATGATGAAGTTTATGATCGTCGTCTGGACGAGATATTTGAGAAGCTGAGATCCTTGGAGTCCCAAAACTCTTTGGGATTTGATGTGATGGATATAAGTTTAGTGGAAGGAGTTAGGTTTCCTCACAAGTTCAAATCTCCTTGCTTTGAGAAGTATAACGGTACCTCCTGTCCTCGTACCCATCTTCAATCTTTTCTGGGGAGATTGAAAGCTTATACCATGGATGAGAAGTTGTGGATGTTTTACTTTTAAGATAGCTTGACCGGGGCATCCAGAGAGTGGTATTCTCACCTATCCAGGGCTACTGTCAGAAACTGGAAGGACTTAGCCAAGGCCTTTATACACCAATATCAGTACAACCTGGATATGGCTCCCAATAGGACCCTCCTGATGGGTATGTCTCAATCTTCAAGCAAAAGTTTAAGGGAATATGCCCAAAGATGGAGACAAATTTCCGCTGATGTCCAGCCACCTATGTCTGAAAGAGAAATGGCTGACATGTTTATGAATACATTGCAAGGTACCTACATTGATCGACTTGTTGCTTTCTCTTCTACCAGTTTTGTTGATGTGGTTATAGGTGGTGAGAGAATTGAAAGCCTATTAAAGATGGGTAAGATCACTGATAATGGTGCTAGCTCCAGTAATGTCAGGAAACCTTTCTCAGGACCTCGTAGAACATGTGAGACCAACTTAGTGCATATGGGCAGAGGTAGGCCTCAGTACATGCAAAGATCAGTAGTTGTTGTCACCATTCCTGCTCCAGCACCTCAGCAACAACAATATCCTCAGCAACAACACTTCCCACAGCAACAACAGTTTCCTCAACAACAGAGACCTTACAACAATAACAACCAACAACAACGTCCGTTCTAGCAAAGGACTTCACAAATCAACAGGGTTATCGATCCCATCCTGATGCCCTATACAACTTTACTTCCATAGTTATTGAAGCTCAACCTGATTGAATTAAGAACCTTGACTCCACCTGATCCTCTGAATCTTCCAAGGAACTATGATGTCAACGCCAGATGTGCCTTCCACTCCAATGCACCTGGCCATACAACAGAGAAATGTAGGGCATTGCACATGAAAGTTCAAGACTTAGTTGACTCCAAAGCTTTGAATTTTGCACCTCCACCTAATGTCACAAAGAATCCAATACCGAATCACGGTGGACCGAGGATTAATGCTATTGAAGAATACCAACCATCTATTTTGATTGATGACGTTGCAAGTATTCAAACACCACTGGCCGAAGTTAAAACTCAACTATTGAAGTGCCAAGTGTTCCTGGGTTGTGAGGCCCATTGTGAAGCTTGCAAGATTTCTGCCAACAGTTGTACAAATCTAAAGAATGGTATCAGCAGTCTTATCAAAGAAGGCATCATGCAACTCACTTCAACAGTTCCAACTCCTACAACTTCAACCAACATCTCTCCTACAACATCGGCAAACACCTTTTCAAAGGTAGCTCCTACAACATCAGCAAAAATTATCTCAACAGAGTCTACTACAACAACAACAACAACCATCAATGAAGACATATCAACAGTCACCATTTACTATGATCCAGCAACAGTTCATGTCCCGAATTCTTTCAACAACTTTCAGCAACATCAACAGTCACATCAATAACTTCCTGCACCAGCATCATCTACAATCAGACCTCCTATCAAAATCTATTATGATCCACAAACTGTCACAACTCCTTCTTCCGCGACAATTAGTCTGGTTACCATCACGGTACCTGGACCAGTTCCATATGACAACAGCAGTGTCGTGCCTTGGCATTACGGCTCAGATCTATATTGCAACGGAAAGAAAGTCACTCTTGACTCTTCAACTTCTACACCACAAATTGATAATGTAGGAGGAGGCGGAGGCTTCACTCGAAGCGGACGTCTCTTTGCCTCACGGTTCCCAAGAGTTAATGCTGAAGCAGAAGCTGCTGCCAAAGCAAAAGGCAAAAATGTGGTTCCAGAAGAACCAATTGCTAAAGAAACTCAGAAGACATCCTTTGATCAGGATGTGGACGAGTTCATGAGAATTATCAAGAAGAGTGACTACAAAGTTGTGGACTAGCTCCACCAGACACCCTCCAAGATCTCCATTTTATCTCTGCTCACGTGTTCCGAAGCTCACAGGAATGCATTGCTCAAGGTCTTGCACGCAGCTTACGTGCCTGAGGAGATTACAGTTAATCAACTAGAGACGGTGGTTTCAAATGTCAATACTAGTCATGGACTAGGTTTCACCAATGTTGATCTGACTTCGGAGGGCCGTAATCACAACAAGGCTTTATATATCATCTTGGAATGTAAAGGTGTTGTACTTTCTCATGTCTTAGTTGACACTGGGTCATCTCTCAATGTTCTTCCAAAGAAAGCCTTAGTCAAGTTGGAGTATGATGGTCTTGCACTCCGTCCGAGCAACCTAGTTGTGAGAGCATTCGATGGTTCTAAGAGATTGGTTCTTGGAGAAATAGAACGGCCTGTGGTAATTGGCCCGCAGATTTTCAAAACTACCTTCTATGTGATGGACATTCATCCTGCCTACAAGTGTTTGTTGGGTCGACCCTGGATTCATGTCACTGGCACCGTAACATCGGCCCTTCACCAGAAGTTAAAATACGAGTGGGAAGGCCAAGTTATCACCATCTGTGGAGAGGAGGACATCTTTGTCAGTCACTTGGCCACTTACAAATACATTGAGATGGATGGGGAGATCCATGGAACAATGAGTCAGGGCCACTTACAAATACATTGAGATGGATGGGGAGATCCACATAACTCATAGTTAGGTGTTACCGCAACCACGGTGGTTGTTGGTGTTACGACTAGGTTATCTATCTTTTGAGCGAGAGCATCAAATTTAGCATTAACTTGATCCATACTGCTCACTTCATACATACCTCATTTTGTTGGTTTCTCTGTTGCGGTTCTTTCGATTCCCTGCTGATAATGGTTCTGAGCCATACTCTCGATAAGTTCACGAACTTTTTTATACTCTTTGTTCATCAAAGCTCCGCCCGCGACAGCGTCAATCGTCATTCTTGTGTTATACAAGAGCCCATTGTAAAAGGTATGGATTACCATCCATTCTAATAAACTGTGATGAGGACAAAGTCTCAGCATATCTTTGTATCATTCCCAAGCTTTGAAAAGAGATTTGTTTTCCTTTTGCTTAAATCCGTTGATTTGAGCTCTTAGCATAGCCGTTTTACTAGGTGGAAAATATCTTGCTAAGAAGACTTTCTTCAGTTCATTTCAGGTGGTGAATGAATTCGATGACATAGATTGGAGCCAAGCTCTTGCTCTGTCTCGTAATGAAAAAGGAAAAAGACGTAGTCTGATTGCTTCTTGGATAATACGAGAGTGGATGAGTTTCTTCTTCTTCAGCCATCTCAGCTTCTCTAGATGTTCCTACTCGGTTTTCAACTGATTCGGGTGGATAAGCTAAAAGATCAGGAATATTGTACCTTCGTTTGTACTCTACTATACGACGTCTTAAATGTAAAAAGCGCTCTAATTCAGCGATCGGAGGTTGCAAGTTTTCTCCTTGTGAGCGAGTACTTGGCAAACAATCGGTGAATGAGAATTAGAAAAAAATTGGTTGCCTTAGACTATACTGCACACTTTTAGAGTGCACTAGTGACTAAATACAAAATCCCCGGCAAAGGCACCAAAAACTTGATGTGTGATTGACCTAACGTCTAACGGTTGTCATACCCTAAATTTTGACCAGAAATTTTTCAGATTTTTGCCCATTTGACGCATTTTTGCCCATTTGACGCATTTTTGCCGATATATCGAAAATCGTTCACCTTTGCATAATCATGCATTTTTCCATTCAATTTAATTTTTTATTTCTATCTTACATTTTATTTCGGTTTAAAATAGATGTTTGGCTCGTTTTATCATTTTTATTTATTTATATTCTAATTTCTTAGTTAAATAAGTTATCTTAGATTATTTAAAATTATTACTATTATTATTATTATTTTCTAATTTCAATTTAGTTTTTATTTTTATTTATGTTTTAATTAGTTAATTTTAATTAGATAATTATATTTAGTTATTAATTTAATTTAATTAATTTATATTTTATTTTTAAGAAAGTTTAATTTTATTTAGCTTATATTTAGTTCAGTTTTTATTAATTTATATTTTATTTAAGTTTAATTCACAGTTTAATTTAATATTTTAACAAAGTCTACTTTAATTAGTATATTTGAATTATTTTATTTTGGTTAGTTTACTACTTTTATTTTAAAACAAATTTATTTTAATTATTGTATTAGTATTCTCCCCATATCTCTCAATCCAATGCACTTTTCCTGCTGCCCACTATGCATTCTATCCTAAAGACCAACTGCTACACTCCAAACTCCTTCCTGCAACAACATGCCAAACACCCTGCAACACTCCATCATATTTTTTCACTAATTTCAGTCATTCAAAACCTGCTGCAAGTAAAGCATAAGGAGGACAATACCAAAGACCACATTCAAAAGCCTATCTTGCATCAAAACTGGAGGATCCTGCTATTATCCTGTGTTTCAAAACCAAATCAGCATAAAAGCAAAGGAAGACCAAGCTTCAAAGGGGGGGGGGGGGGGTTAACCATAAAAGAAAAAGAGAGAAAATCATACCAGAGGGGGGATCCTTTTTCACGGATAAAAAAAAATCAAACTAAAAAAAAAGGGAACGGTCCTTAAACGCAGAAAGAAAACTTTCCGCCGCGAGACCCCGCTCTCCATCGCCACCATCACCACCACGCAACCAAACCGAATCTTGAACCAAAGCTTTAAAAAATCAATCTGAAAACTTTCCGCCGCGAGACCCCGCTCTCCATCGCCACCATCACCATGCCGCAACAACACAAATACCCTTTCTCCATACACCTTCCAAAAACACCGTGAATCATTAACCTCCACCATCCGACACCGCACCTTCGCCATCAAGTCACTTGACATAGCTCTCTCTCTCTTCCCTCCGCGAAGTTTCTTCCCCTGGAAGAGCGCGCCGATTTGCTGGTTTTTAGGGCTGAAATGAAACTCGCGGTGGATCGGAAACGGCGAGTTGAATTGGCGACAATGGATATTGAAGAAGCGATTCGAGTGTGTGGAGAGGAAGGTGATAACTCCGAAGCTTTGCGTTTGTTGGGAAAATGTTACGAATGGAAAGGAATGAGAGAAGAAGCGAAGACCTTTAAATCGCATCCTCCAACCATCCTTCAACAAAACCGAAACCGCGAAATCCAGGAGTAAGGACCGGCGAAGCGCGAACGTTGAAGGTAAGGAGTTCATATGGTCGTTTGTTTTTCTGCGTGAGAAAAGAAACGGAAGCCTGAGGTTGTTTTCCTTTTCTCTTTCTCATCCTTCAGCATCGTTTTTTGGGCATGATTCATTTGAAACCTTATGCATTCTATTTTACTATTTATTTATTTTATTATTAAGAAAATTGACCATTAATATTTTTTAGGATTCCATATTGTTGGGCTTTGAGTCCAAATGGGTTTGATACATTCACCACCTTTTATCATGGACACCTCATTTTCATGTATTTAGTTTTTTTATTATTTATTTTTCAATTTGCTATTAGTTTTGTGTTTTGGTTTATTCAATTTTTATTTCAATGTAAGATTTATGAATTCCTTTTGTATGCTTCTCTTTATGTGAATGTTTTAGATTTAATTTTCGGGGCCAATGATATAACAAAGCCACAATAAATCGATTTCGATTAATCGTGGCCGATATGAGGCCATCTTGTTTATTTTATTTTATTTATTCTAACCTCACAATTTATTTCATTTTTATTTAGTTTATTTATTTATTTTATTTACTTCTCGCACTTCGTATACCATATTTAATACTAACTGGTCCCGATTAATATGTACCTAGAGTAATTGTTACTTAGGATTTTATTTGGTTCTATGTTTTAAAATTTAATTAGAATTGTTAATTATTGATCGTTTTTTTAATTATTTTGTTAGATTTAGGTAAATAGTTGATTAACTTTCTTCTCAATGTTACTTTTGATCTTAGTTTGATCTGATTAAGTTTGAGTGTTGGATAGTTGAATCTAATGTGGTTTCGTGATACTAAAAGCGAACATTTGAGGATTAATGGTAAAACTTCTGATAAATATTATTGAACTTTTTGCGCGCATCGAAGAGGCAACAGACCTTCTCCGTTAGGTATCGTTAAAACTCAACTTTATCTCTTTTTTGCGTTTCAATTTAGTCCTGATGCCACATTCGTGTTTATTCGATTAATTGTACATCACCATCGTGTCTAAACCATAAAACACCTAAAAACTTTTGAGCTAATTAATTTGCGAAAGAACTGAACTCCGGAGTCTTGCACTCCGCATGTTCTAGAATGCAATCACTCCTGGGCTAGCCCCACGCGTTGTGGTTCATTCGCCTTTTCGTATTTAAAACACTCGATTTAATTAATCAATCAAACAATTCATCGCGCCTACATTTGCACACACGTAAGTCGGTCGCTTGTGATCGCTGTCTGCACGACATTACGCATCTATTTAATTAACATAAGAACTAAACTCAGGAATCTAGCATTCCTCGGGTTTTTGAATCGAATTACTGTTGGGGCTAGCCCCCGATTTGTAATTCCTTCGCTCTTTCGTTTCCAAAACAGAACATCTTAATTCACAATTTAAATAACGAGTAACTGAACTCCAAAGTCTAGCACTCCACACGTTTTTGAATTAAATCACTCCTGGGCTAGCCCCACGCGTTGTGGTTTATTCACCCTCTCGTTCCTAAAACATGGAAACCTTTAATTAAATTATACGAAGAACTGAACTCAGGAATCTAGCATTCCTTGGGTGCTTAAACTGAATTACTGTTGGGGCTAGCCCCCGATTTGTAATTTATTCATTCTTTTGTATTCAAAACAATTCAACAACCTTAGAGGATTAGGCATGATTCATCTCCATAGGAAAGATGTTCCTCATATCCCCACAAACATAAACAAAAATCTTACAAACAATTTTTCTCAAAGGAAAAATGTGGCATTGCTTGTCGATACTCATATCCAAGTTTAAAGCTTCTTCCGATTTTTATTCTCAAAGAATATGTGGCATTGCTTGTCGATCCTCGTATCCAAGTTTAAAGCTTCTTTCGATTTCTCTTCCTCAAATATTTGTGGTGGAATAGGCGGGATACCTCCCCTTAAAGATGACGACTTGTCTCTTTCTTTTCAAATACAATTCAAAACTTACCAACCAATCCAAACTTTTTTCCATAATTAATCAGCAAGTAACTGAACTCCGGAGTCTAGCACTCCGCACGTTCTTGAATGCAATCACTCATGGGTCAGCCCCACGCGTTGTGGTTCATTCGCCCTCTCGTTTAAAACACTTTAATAAAGATCAAACATCTTTTTCTAAACGAACATTGTTTAAATCTTTCTATCTCGCAAACAAGCTAGCGTTTCAACCTCCATCCCGAGTAAAAGCCAACGCTTAGCAAATTAGAAAGCATTTTTAAACAATTGTTCATAAAAAACACAAACCGTTGTCGCACGAACTACGAAGCTCTGACTTTCCCATTGCACAAGGGAATACGTAGGCATGGGGATTTTTATCCTTCGCGAGCACAATAATAAAAAACTTAACTTTTCTCCGTAATAAATAATAACTTCCTTTTCCCTTTTAATAAAAAATCTTAGTAACTTTAATCATTAAAAGAAGACAATAATAATAAGTTAGCATTTTAAAGCGCAAATTAGACTAAGAGGTTCCCGTTGAGTACAACGGACGTGAGGGGTGCTTAACACCTTCCCTTTGCGTAACTGACTCCCGAACTTAGATTAGTGGTTTCGTTGACCATTCTTATCCTTTATTTAGGTTGTGTCTATATCTCCCTTTTCTCTCGTAGAATAAATAGAATTAGGTGGCGACTCTGTTGTTTGTTTTAGGATCGTATTTTTCGAGGTACGACAACGGTATCTTAACTGAAAATGCACAGCCTATCGCGTAGTAATAAAAAGATGTCGAACCCATATGGATTATGTTATCACTCTAGTGCTATAAATGTTGTTATGTTAGCTAAGGCGAAGATTGTCACGAATTTGGTTTCTAAAGGTAAACTAAAGGGGAAAATTACTTAGGTTAAGATTATATAAATAATGCGGTCGGTATGTAACTTAGTAGACCTATGTGGATTAAACCAAAACTAAGCGTATAGAAATACTTCACTTTATTGCTTTTGTAGAAATTATCAGTTTAAAAACCCTCAACTCACACTCTCGTGGTCTTGTATTAGATTATATTCCTAAAGCCTCATGCCTGCTCTCGCTAGCCCATAAGTGTTTAGAAAATACTCTTTGAAAACTTAATAGAGTCTAATTCATTTTAAAGCGCTCTCCCTGTATTTAAAACAAATGCCTAACTTTAGCTATCCGATTAAAACCTCACACTCTCGTGGTCTTGATCCTAACCTTTTCTACTCTTTTTACTCTCATAACAAAAAGCTTGATTTTAATCATAAAAAGTCTCAGCCAAAAATTAAGTTAATTAGAACTTTTAGCTTAGCATTAATTTAACCCGTTCGGTTACCATTATTACATACCGACACTACTAGATTAGCTAGACATACTAATTAAAACGGAAAAAAAATTAATTAAATAAAAAGCAAACATAATGAATAAATAATAATTAAATAATAAAAATTATAATGCAATATCTTAAAACCTGATACAAAGAAATTTTCCTCGTAGATCCCTCTTCCACAAATGGCGGCAAGATTGGAACTTCTCGGAAATTGAATACGAGTTCTGAGGCTAGAAAACAATAAACCTTATCTAATGTAATAGCTTCCTAATGTTGGAAACTATTACTTACAGGTAGTTGAATTGAAAAGAAATAAAGCAATGAAAGCAAAAGAATTGAAATAACAAAGAATAAGAATACGGTAAAAATTTGGCAGAGCTTTGGTAAGAATTAGTGCAGCAAAACTATCCTCATTTTCCTTCTGTTGATGTTCCTATTTATAGAGTAGGAAGGGTATGGAAGTTGGAGAAATAATAGGTCCTATTTCATCCCTATCCTTGAGGAAAGATAGGAAGGCTTGGTGACTTCGTGTGGTAAGTGTTGAGAAAATCCAGGAACGTGGACGAGGAAGTCTCTCTTTCTGTTTCAAAGCAATTATGGGTTTACAGTTTATGAGTGAAAATAGCGTAACGTCCATGATGAGCGTCTTGGTTGGATTTTGGGCGCGTGACGATCGTAAGAGTTGTGTGACGGTCGTCACATGCTAAAAGGTGCATGACGATCGTAAGAGGTGTGTGACGACCGTCACTGCAACAAATTATGCATAATTCTGTTTTATGCTTTGTTCTTTGATTTGTCTCATGTCCACTTGCTTCATATCTTCACTTTGCACCTATTTGACTCGACAAACATTATACCTGTAACAAATGCGAAAACTCGGGAAAAGTCGTGAGTTAATTTTATCAAAATGCATTGAAAACAGACTAAATATGTGCAAAATAATTGATACGATTTCTCGTTATCATTTATGCAGATGATCAAGATGTTCTTCTTCAGTCTGGGATCTGTCTATCATGTTATCAACATATACCTTTATCTTATGATGAATCATATCATGGAACAAAGCTACTATAGCACGCTGATATGTTGCCCCAACATTCTTCAAACCAAATGGCATTACTTTGTAACAAAAGGTGCCCCACTGTGTGACAAACGTAGTGTTCTCCATATCTTCAGGTTCCATCTTAATCTGATTATAACCAGAGAAACCATCCATGAAAGAGAATACCTTATGCTGAGCAATATTGTCAACCAGAACAACAATATGTGGAAGCAGAAAATCATCTTTGGGGCTGGCCTTGTTCAGATCCCTGTAGTCTACACACATTTGTACTTTACCATCTTTCTTAGGCACTGGTACCACATTTGCAACCTATTGAGGATAAGAAGTAACCGCTAGGAACCCTGCATCAAATTGTTTCATCACTTCATCTTTGATCTTTTCTGACATTTCAGGACGCATACGACGAACTTTCTGCTTTATCGGGCGACAACCTTCCTTCATTGGTAGACGGTGAACCACAATATCAATATCAAGCCCTGACATATCTTCATAAGACCAAGCAAAGATCTCCACGTAGTCATGTAGCATCTGAATTAACATGTTCTTAACACAGTCTTTTAATTTAGCTCTTATCTTGGCATCTTTCATGTCTTTCTCAGTACCCATGTTCACAACTTCGATCGGTTCTTCATGCGGCTGTATAACTTTCTCATTTCCATCCTCGGCTTGGTAGATTGGATTCTCAAAGTTATATATGGCAATAGCAGAACTATTATCAATGGGATCCAAAGTGGATGAGGATCTTCATTTTAGTGACGTGGGTGTGTGTAAGAACACATAGCTTTTTTATAAAGGAAAAATAAATAAAAGAAAGACAAGGAATGCAATATTTATGAAAGCAAAAACGTCCATTGATTTTATTGAATGAAAATATGCAAATGAAATGACATCCCTAACAAGCATACCATTGTTCCCCGGGCAAGGCACAAGGCTTAAAAGTTTTTAATTGGTCAAATTACAAAACCAAAATAAGAAAAAAAATAGCATTTACTCCTGACTAAAGGAGATAGGAATAACATCTTCGACCTTCCAATTATTGAGCCCACTGCCAATGGTAGGAAAGATCCAACTGTCTAGGTTGTAGTCTTCATCAGAGTCTTCCACATCATTGACTTGATCTTTCTGAACTCCCTTTCTGGTGATACAAATAGCACGAGCACGACGAACAACCTTCTGAGCCTCTGCAATAAAACCCAAACCAAACTTGTCAGACTTGTAAGGAATGTCAGGAAGCTGAACCCAAATAGTACAACTACCTTCTTCAACTACAACTTTAGCATCTTTCAGGGAGGCAATTGCAGGAGTTTCTCTAAGAACAACATGAATTGTCTTAACAACAAGAATAGTTTGAGGAACCACTTCAAATGTCTGACAAGGAGTCTCAACAAATTCACCCTCCATCTCAACATACTTGAAAGTACCCACATGACTGACCATGTACTCTTCTTCACCATAAACAATGACAATCTTGCTCTTCACTAGATATTTCAGCTTTTGGTGTAAAGTAGAGGTTACAACACCTGCCCTATGTATCCAAGGGCACCCAAGCAAGCAAGAATAGGAAGGGCGAATATCCATCACATAGAAAGTAGAATCAAAGACTTGAGAACCCACTTTGATTGGAAGATCAACTTATCCGTGCACCATTCTTCTTGGACCATCAAAGGCTCTTACCACCACACTACTAGGTCTTAGCACAACATCTTCAAAGTGGAGCTTGTCAAGAAGATCCTTTGGTAACATATTCAACGAGGAACCATTATCCACCAACACATGAGACAGAGTAATGCCCCTTGTTGCACCCCAAAATTTGCCCTCACAATACAAGACTTTGTGTGCTAAGAAGGTTCACAAGGTTCACAAGACCTTTCATGAGGTTCATGAAGTTTACAAGACACTTTATGAGGTTCACAAGGTTCACAAAACCTTTCATGAGATTCATGAAGTTTACAAGACACTTTATGAGGTTCACAAGGTTCACAAGACACTTTATTAGGTTCACAAGACCTTTCATAAGGTTCACAAGGTTCACAAGACATCTTATGAGGTTCACAAGGTTCACAAAGTTCATCATGGGTCAAAAGATTTGACAAATCCCTCAGGCAAGGCATTCTCCTAAGCAGTGCATCCAAAACTAGGGTTTTGACTTTAATCAGGCTAAATGGATTTCCAAGACTTCAAGTGAGCTTCATAACATCTTATATGTGTCTAAGAATCCCCATGAAAAATTTCAGAACTTTTCTCAAAGGTTTGCTCAGTCAAATGATCAGATAGGTCAGAATCAGTCAAAGCAGTTAAAAAGTCAAACTGAGGTCAACTGTGGTCAAACCAAAGTCAAACTTCATGATTTTTTGCCAACATCAAGTATATGAAGTAAAATTCATCATTTGATCAAGGGTTGATCATGATTCATCAAGGATATTTCAGATCATCAAGAATCAGAGGTTTCTAAATTAGGGTTTCCTCAGGAAAAGTCAACTGAACTTTGACCAGCCATAACTTTCACATGCTTCATCAAATTTTTCCCATACAAAGCTCATTTTGAAGGAAATTGAATTCTCTACAACTTTGTGTCTCACAAGCCAAGCCCAAAAATGCTTCATTTGGAAGGTATGAGCTAAGACATTATAGGTCCTTTTGAAAGTCAACAAAAAGTCAACAACTTCAAAAGGGCATAACTTGATAATGGTAAATGATATGAACATGAAACCAATTGGGTTGGTTAGAGGACTCTTCAAGCTTTCCAAAAAGTCCAAGAACACCCTCATAGAATTAAAATTGAAGGATGTGTGCCCTTGCAAAGTTGGGAAATTTTTGGGTGGTTTATGAAGAAAATAGGGTCTTAAAACCAAATTTTTCTAAATGGGCTGGACTTTTTGTGACCCAAGGTGTTCCATGACATTATGCACGAAATTTATTTGATATTTTCATAATTTTATTTTATTTAATTTATTTATTATGATTTTTTATATTAAAAATCATTTTAAATTTAAATAAAATATCAAATGTGAAAATTTAAAATATATTTTTGTTCTAGAATGTCATTAAGATGATTTGGATTGGATTGATTCACAATTGATGAAGATTGGCTTGAAATAGAAAGGTCTCATGCACAAATATTTGAAATTTAAGTTCTAATCTTTTTCAATCTTAAAAAATCAAAAAGTCCATACAACAATCAAATCTTTTGACCTAATTTCATTGTACTATAAGTATACAAGATAACCCAATGCAAAGGACACGAATTCCTTGCCTCAAAGAGTAAGTTTGCATATCAAAAAAATCACCAAAAACTTCAATTCGGATTCTCCATTACCAAGTGTTTCAAGGTATTTTAAGGACACTATCAGCTTCCTCAGGCATTCTTGAGTCGAAACCAATCATCATACACCTCTGAATCATAACATAATGCATAAACCGATTCATCATGTTCATGATATTTTTGATTTTCGATTTTGGATATTGATTGGTTTTTAATGAATTTTGATTGATGTTTCTTGTTTGTGATAAGTTGTAGATTGATTCTGGACAGGTTTTATGAAGTTTCATCACCTAGAATGAGATCCACCATTTTTAGGGTTTCGATTGAGGTTTAGGGCTTTATGATTCATCAAGTATAAACAAATTCTAAAACCATAGATCAATTTGAATTAACCTCTGGACCTTATTTGCGCTTTTAATTTGATGTAATTTTACTGTTTTGATGATAGTTGAGATTCGTAGGTTTTGCTACAAACTTGAATTCGCAGGAAAATTCATAACAAAATTCGCAGGAAAATCCCCAGGTCTGGAGGAAGAAGAAGAAGCCAGCGCGCGCGTTCTGGAATTCAAATATTACTCATAATATTTTATGGAATTGTTTCTGATTTGTTTCACAAATGTATGCCCAGCCCAGTGGTAAGGGACGCGCGCGTATTGTTTGAAGGCCTTGGTTCGAATCCTGGGCTCAGCAACTTTTTCTAATTTTTTCCATTTAATTAACAGGCTTAATATATTATGCATTATGGTGATTATACTATCAGTTGCGCCCTCCCGGCTGGATGGTAAGTGTGCTTGCATGTGGTGAGAAGGTCCTGGGTTCGAATCCCCCCAGGCCTTTTGTGTTATTTTCTTTTGCTTTTTTCATGATTTTTCCAGGACAACAACAAAACAAACGTGAAGGAGTGTGCTATCAGTTGCGTTGCAGTAGCCCAGTGGTTATGCTTCTACTTGTCCAGGTAAAGGACCTGGGTTCAAATCCCAGGTCCTATTTTTTTAGGTTTTTGTTTTATTTATTTTTACTATTTCTTTATTTTATTCTTTAGTCAATTAATATCTAAATCATTTTTTTTAATAAAACTTTATTTTCTTTTCAAATTTATATTATTTTCTTAAAACCTAAATTAATATGTTTATTTCATTATATTTTTCTATTAATATATATTTGTATATAATCTCATTAATTATATGTAAAATAAATTATAAACCCTAATTTTATTTTTCTAAAATGCATAACCCTAATTTTCTAAAACCCTAAATATTTTTACAACCTAATTATTTTTATAAACTCTAATTGTAAATATTAATTTGTTAATTATCACCTTTAATAAACTTTAATTATGTGTCTAATTTTTATAATTGATTTGTAATTATTATTTAAATAGTTTTTAGTATATGCTTAAAAATAATTAAAACTTGCTAATTTAATTTTGTAAATATGATTTATTTTCATAATATGTTTATAATTAACCTAATTTTTATAATTTGTATATAATTTAAAACTTTATGATAATAAGTCTATAATTGTTTATATTTTCTTCTTAATCTTAAAAAATAATTGTTCATATAAAAAATTGATCTTTTAATTATTATGCTAATATTTTTGTTTATATTATTAATTATGTTTATATGATATTTATTTTATTATTACTAACCCCATTTATATATTGTGATTTATTATTATTATTTTTACTAACCCAATTATATTATTATTATTTATTTTGCTTATTTATTTAATTTGCTTTAATTATGGTTATTATGTAATTGTTCCCTTTATGTAATATTTTGATAATAATATTTAATATTTATTTTATGCTATGGTTAGTAAAATAGGGAGTGAAACATATTTGTATTTTAAAATTAATTTAGATCACTAATTTAAAAGATAAATATTTAAAATTGTACACTCACACACGTAAGTCGATCTTTGATCGCCATCTCACTTCCTAGGGTTATCTCTCATGTTGCCTAAACAAAAGGTCAAGTAGGGTGTATAAAGCAAAGTCCCTCATCTCACATCATCTAGTCCCTTAAACAGATAAAAAGATCAAGTCCCTTCGAATGTTGCCTTCGTAGTGATCTTGTCCCTTTCGAATAAAGATGATAAGTCCCTTCGAATTGCTTATACACCCCACAGTTGCCTCAATAACAGATGACACTTCACTTGTCCCTCACATCCAAGGTAATGACTACCTATTCCTTAATAATAGGGATAGTCTTACCATTTAAAGGATTCAAGAACAGAAAAGACTTAAACTTAGGGTAGGTTCCTCTTAGATACTTGCTCACTCTTCAAAACATTTCAAACACTTCATACATTTCAAACAATTTTCAAAACAAAGGTTTTATATACATCCGTACATGGATCATTATAAAATACTTAAGAAAATTTCTATTCACACACTTCACATTTCAAAAACAGTTTAAAGTGAGCTAAGTAACTAAGAGCCCATGGATAACCATGGATGTAAAGGGTGCTAACACCTTCCCTTTACATAACCTACCCCCCGGACCAAAAAATCTTTTAAAAGGTCTTTCCTGTTCTTTTATGCCTTTCCTTTGGATAAAATAAAAGTCGGTGGCGACTCCTTCTATCCGCAACATAACTAAAGTCAGTTCTCCCACCGTGTTACAGAACTGGCGACTCTGCTGGGGATTTAAATTAAAGAGGGGTACCCTTAGGAATTAGATCACTTTAAAATTGTTTGCCTTGTTTGCTTTATACTTATCTGTTGGGGTGCTCTTATGTGTGAAAGATCCTAACCCGGATCTAGTGTACCTTAGGTAAATGACAATAGACCAAGGAAACTGTACGGCGTATACCGATATGGTTGATCTGGTGGCCATAGTTAGTGTGACTTCTTGGTTGGTGCTTATGTTCCTTAAGTCAAGTTGAGGATAATATGAGGTTGCCATATGTTGTCAATGCACTAACTAACTTTTAGAACCCTAGTTATCCCATCTTGGCCTTTAGAAAAGTAGTGAGATAACCGGCTTTGGTGTAGACTGAAGTTGGTTGATACTCGATGCTACGCTCATTGAGATTCCAAACTTGGAGGGTTTTGATTGGCAAGTAAGTTGCCTACTGAACAACCACCCTTGTGAAGGATCAATGATATTGAGATCCCTTAGAACCTGGTTACTTTTGTAGGACAGGATGAACCAACTAACTTCAGGGGAGGGTACTTACCTTTGAACCTCATGCAAGCCTTTAAACCTAGGGCTATTGTGTGACTTGTTTGTGTGTGCCACATGTTTGTGATTGAACATAACATCATAACATCATCATGCATCATGAGCATAACATTTTCACTAACCATTTCAAGGACCAAAGGATTTATCTTTGTTCTTTGTTGCAGGTCATGGCTTTTGCTCGTAGGAATACTATCAGGATCAACTTTGTAGGCATACCTTCTAAGCTTAAAGAGTTGGTTTCTCAAGTGTCTGAACACTCCCAGTTCATCAAGAGACATGGTCAGCTACTGGATCTAGTCACTTTAGGGTTCAATGAAGACATGATGAGTGTTTTGTTTCAGTTCTTTGACCCTAAGCACCATTGCTTCACATTCCCCGACTATCAGCTGGTTCCTACAATAGAAGAGTTATCTAAACTTCTGGGTATACCCGTTCTTGATCAAAGACCCTTCACAGGCTTGGAGAAAGAGCTTAAACCAGAGGTTATTGCTGTAGCTCTACATTTGAAGAAGTCAGACATTGTTCTAGAAACGAGAAGCGGAGTTAAGGGTATTCTTGCTAAGGTGTTGATAGAGAAGGCTCAAGTGTTCTTGAAAGATATGAGCTATGATGCTTTTGAGGAGATCTTAGCCTTGTTAATTTATGGCTTAGTGTTGTTCCCCAATCCTGATCAGTTCATAGACGTTCATGCCATCAATATATTCCTGAGTCACAATCTAGTGCCTACATTACTTGGAGACATTCTGCATTCTCTTCATACTCGTACTACAAAGGCACGAGGAACATTGATGTGTTGCATACCTTTGCTATCTAGGTGGTTTATTTCTCACCTCCCTCGCTCAGTAATGAAGAATGAACAAGGGTTCAGGTGGTCTAAAAGGATCATGTCACTCTCGCATTCAGATATTCATTGGTGCTCCAGATCTATGGAGAATGTCACTATCATTGACCGTTGTGGGGAGTTTCCTAATGTGCCACTTCTAGGCATAAGAGGAGGCATTACCTACAACCCTTCCTTAGCTTTACGACAGTTTGGTTACGCTCGGAGTGATGGCCCACATGACATGTTAATTCAGGGTATTGTGTTTGACTACGACAATGATCTTCAAGGTTACCGTCAGAGATTCATACGAGCATGGGGGAAAGTGAACAAGGTTGACAGCAAGACTCTGGAGCCTAAATACACTATTCCTATGGAGGCTTATCTCAGATGGGTGCGATTTCGTGCTCAGACTCTCATGATGCCATATCCTGCTATCCTTCCAGTTACCATGGAACCTGTTGCTGAAGGAGATACTTCTTATACTATCCTTCACCCAGACATGCCTACTGACATGGAAGATTTACAGAGGTCCTGGATCTAGTTGAAGGAGCAAAGGGATACCTTCGAGGCTCATTACAAAGCAAGCCAAGAAAGAATCCTGGAACTAATAAAGCAACTTCACGAGGAACGAAATCTCAACTCATACCTCAACACAAAGAGGAAACGTCCATGGGAGACTTAAAACCCCATCTCTTGTATTTATTTCATTTCATTTTCTGTAAGCCCAAGAGGCAAAACAAATTTATTACTAATAAAAGTTTACCTTCTTGTTTGTTTAAGCAAATTTAAATCCTGCGGCCCTTGAAAACATTGCATATGCATTCACATACCATATCATTGCATCACAGGTTTATTGTGCACAGGTTTCTCATCTTCTCGCTGTTTATTTCAGCAATGGCTCTTGAACAAACAGTTAAGGATCTCCAGGCACAAAATGCACAGTTCCAAGAGCTGATCCTGAACTTGTCCAAGGGGCAGGATGAATTGAAGACACTGCTGGCCAAGAAGACTAAGAAGACTAGAAGATCAGGAGGACTGATCAACATGGGAAGAAGGTTCAGAGGTCCTGTCAAGACCAAAGAACAGGTTGAAGACTATGAGTCTGAAGAGTCTGAGAAAGAGGGAGGCAGTCTCCACAATACAATGGGGGACTCTGATTCTGAAGCTAATTACTATCATGAGCCTAATGAAGACAAGTTCAAGATGCTGGTGGATAGAATGGATGCTATGGAATTACAGAAGTCTTCTGGGCTAGATTTTGAAGACCTGAGTTTGGTATCTGGGGTGGTTATACCCATTGGTTTCAAGGTTCCTACTTTTGTTTTTTATGATGGTGTCTCTTGTCCCAAGCTGCATCTGAGGTCTTATGTCCAGAGAATCCAACCCCATACTGCTGATAAGAAGTTGTGGATCCATTTCTTCCAAGAGAGCTTATCTGGAGCTCAATTGGAATGGTACTATCAGTTGGAGAGTGTCAACATCCGTGATTGGAATGATCTTGAGGAAGCCTTCTATAAGCAATATCAATACAATGCTGATTTAGCCCCCACTCGCATGCAGCTGCAAAGCATGTCTATGGGTGCTAAAGAAAGCTTCAAGGAGTATGCTCAGAAGTGGAGATATTTAGATGGAAGAGTGTAACCCCCTCTAACTGACAGGGAGTTAGTTGATATGTTCATGTGTACGTTGAATGGTCCTTTTTACAGTCATCTCATTGGAAGCTCATCATCTGGCTTCACTGAGTTGATAATGACAGGAGAGCGCGTAGAAAGTGGTATAAGGAGTGGCAAGATCCAAGTGGGTGTTTCTTCATCAGGTACTGCAAAGAAGCCTCCCAGTGGGAAGAAAGAGTCAAATGTTGTTTATGGTCAACCTGATCATAATAGAAGGCATCAGTTTGTGAGTGCAGTTCATATCTCCAATCCAACTACTGCAACAACAGAGCAGCCACAGGGAAATCAACAAAGGGCTAGAAGGCAGTTCACTAAGATCAACATGTCAATGGCCCAAGCCTTGCAACACTTGTTGAAGGCTGAACTTATCACTCTGAAAGATCCTCCTCAGAATCCTAATGTTACCTCTCCCAGGTACAATCCTAATGCACGATGTGCATATCATTCGAATTGTCAGGGACATGATACCAATAGTTGTTGGGTATTGAAGAATAAAATTCAAGATATGATTGAGGCTGGAGAAATTGAGTTTGACCCTCCGGGTACTCCAAATGTGATTACTGCTCCCATGCCAAATCATGAGAAGACTGTCAATGCTATTGATGAAGATTCACATATTTCCTCAGTTGCAGATTTGACTACACCATTGTCTGTTATCAAGAAGAAGTTAGTACAAGCTGGGTTCTTTCCAGGTTTTCGTGAAGATTATGTCTATTGTGCCTATAAGCCGGATAGTTGCTGGAGGTTGAAGGACGGAATTCAACGCCTCATGAATAATTACACCATAGTATTTGAAAGGACTCCACCTTCTGTGGAAAGCATGGTTGATCATATAACTAAGTGTGCGAAGATTGAAGAGGTGGATATGGTTGATAAAGTACTAGTAAGGATTACTTCCAAGGGACCTGTCAAAATCACTCATAAGGGTCCAATTAAGATTACTGCTGAAGGCCCTGTGAAGATTGTTGCTGAAGCTAGAGTGGCTCCTATGGTCATTACCACTCCTGGTCCTATTCCGTATACTTCTGATAAAGTTGTGCCTTGGCATTATGGGTCTGATGTTTATATCCATGGTGTTAAGCAGGAACCCTTAGCTGATATGCCTGTTGATGTTGATAATATTGCTGGATCTAGTAAGATCACACGAAGCGGAAGAGTTTTCTCTCCTCCAATTACCTCCAAGAATACAGTTACTCCAGCTGCTACCTCCACCACTGATGCTCGGGGCAAAGGTCCTGTTATTGAACCTATACCTACTGATGTGCCAGCTGCTGATGATCTCTCTAAGCAGATGGAAGAAGTATTGAAAATCATTTGCAAGAGTGATTATGACATTGTTGATCAATTGGGGCATACTCCCTCCAAGATTTCTATGTTGTCTTTGTTGTTATGTTCTGAGGCTCATGCCAAGGCCTTGATTAAGTTTCTGAAGACTGCTCATGTACCAAATGAAATTTCTGTTTACCAGTTTGAAAATTGTGTGGCACACTTGACCTATGATAATGGGTTAGGTTTCTCCGATGCTGATTTGACTCCTGCCAAGAGGGATCATAACAGGGCTCTACATATCTCAATTGAATGCAGGGGCACTACCCTGTCACATGTATTAATAGACAATGGTTCCTCTCTGAATGTGTTGCCCAAAGAAGTTCTGAATAAGCTGAGTCTTGAAGATGCTGTGCTGAAGCCCAGTAACATAGTGGTGAAGGCTTTTGATGGCTCGAGAAGAGTGGTGCATGGAGAAATTGATCTCCCAAACAAAGTTGGTTCTCAGGTTTTCAATGCTACCTTTTATGTAATGGATATTCGTCCATCGTATTCTTGTTTGCTTGGGCGTCCCTGGATCCATGGGGCAGGTGCTGTAACCTCAACTTTACATCAGAAGCTGAGATATCCAGTAGAAGGGAAGGTTGTTACTGTCTACGGAGAGGAAGGGTATATGATTAGCCATGTAAACACCTTTAAATATCTTGAAGTGGAAGGTGAATATGTTGAAACTCCGTGTCAGACATTTGAAGTGGTTCCTTGGATTGTTAATGATTATGAAGCTCCTCCTGTGGTCAAGAAAGTTCCCGTGGTCACCAGAGTACCTCTTACAATGGCCTCCCTTAAAGATGCTAGAGCTGTGGTGGATGAAGGTGGTTGTACTATTTGGGGTCAGCTCCCTGATATTCCGTACAAGTCTGACAAATTTGGTTTGGGTTTCACTGCAGAGTCCCAGAAGGCTGTTCGTCGTGCTCGTGTTGTTCGTATCACCAATCAGGGGATTATGAAGAATCAAATCAATGTTGTAGGTGACTATGATGAAGACTACAACTTGGATGCTTGGATTTTTCCTACTGTGGGTGTTGGACTCAATAACTGGAGGGCTGAAGATGTTATTCCTATCTCCTTTAGTCAGGAGTAAATATTATTACTGTGTTGTTGCTTTTTAAGTTTGTAATTTCTTGAACAATTGAACTCTTTAAGCCTTATGCCTTACCCGGGGCACAATGGTGTGCTTGTTACGGGATGTCATTTCATTTGCATACTTCATTCAATAAAAATCAGTGGACGTTTCATTTTCGTAAATATTGTGTTGCTTGTCTTTCTTTCTTTTATTTTTGTTTTATCAGCTATGTGTTCTTACACACACCCACATCACTAAAATGCAGATCCTCATCCACTCTGGATCCTGTTGATAACAGTTCTACTATTGCCAATTATAATTTCGAGAATCCGATCTATCAAACTGAAGACGGAAATGAGGACGATTGTGAAGTACCTGTAGAGCTTGCTAGGTTGTTACAACAAGAAGAGAAAGCTATACAGCCACATGAAGAGCCAATCGAAGTTGTGAATCTGGGAACTTAAGAAAACAGGAAAGAGGTCAAGATAGGGGCTGAATTGGAGGATAGTGTCAAGAGCAGACTGATTCAGATGCTACGTGACTATGTGGAGATCTTTGTTTGGTCCTACGAAGACATGCCAGGGTTGGATACAGACATTTATGTTCACCGTTTACCAGAAAAAGAAGATTGTTGTCCAAAGAAGCAGAAGGTTCGTCTTATGCGTCCTGAAATGTCAGAGAAAATTAAGGCAGAGGTAATGAAACAGTTTGATGCAGGGTTCTTAGCTGTGACTTCTTATCCTCAATGGGTTGCAAATGTGGTGCCGGTACCTAAGAAAGATGGTAAGGTACGTATGTGTGTAGACTACAGGGGTTTGAACAAGGCCAGCCCCAAAGATGACTTTCCACTTCCTCATATTGATGTTCTAGTAGACAATACTGCTCAGCATAAGGTATTCTCTTTTATGGATGGTTTCTCTGGTTACAATCAAATCAAGATGGCTCCTGAAGATATGGAGAAGACAACATTTGTTACACAGTGGGGCACTTTTTGCTATAAGGTGATGCCATTTGGTTTAAAGAATGCAGGGGCAACATATCAGCGTGCTATGGTGGCTTTGTTTCATGATATGATTCATCATGAGATAGAGGTGTATGTGGATGATATGATAGCCAGGTCCCAGGATGAAGAGCAACATCTTGATCATCTGCACAAGTTGTTTGAGAGATTGAAGAAATACAAGTTGAGATTGAACCCAAACAAGTGTACTTTTGGAGTTAGATCTGGCAAACTCTTGGGTTTTATTGTCAGTGGAAAAGGTATTGAAGTGGATCCTGCGAAAGTGAAAGCTATACGAGAGATGCCAGCTCCCCGTACTGAGAAGGAAGTTAGAGGTTTCTTGGGACGACTGAATTACATTGCAAGATTTATTTCCCAATTAACTGCCATTTGTGAGTCAATCTTCAAATTGTTGAAGAAAGATCAGGTGATGGAATCGAATGATGAGTGCCAGACTGCCTTTGATGAAATCAAGAAATATCTGCTAGAACCTCCAATTTTGATGCCACCAGTTGATGGAAGACCCTTGATTATGTACTTAACAGTGTTAGACAATTCAATGGGGTGTGTCTTGGGGCAACATGACGAGTCTGGTCGAAAAGAGCAGGCAATATACTACCTTAGCAAAAAGTTTACCGACTGTGAAACAAGATACTCACTGCTCGAGAAAACTTGCTGCGCTTTGGCATGGGCTGCTCGCCGACTAAGACAGTATATGTTAACCCATACTACCTTGTTGATTTCGAAGATGGATCCAATCAAGTACATATTTGAGAAACCTGCTCTCTCCGGAAGAATTGCAAGATGGCAAATGATCTTGACAGAATATGACATACAATATACCACTCAGAAGGCCATTAAAGGGAGTGTTGTAGCTGATCATTTGGCCCATCAAGCAGTGGATGATTACCAGTCAATGAGTTTTGAGTTCCCTGATGAAGACATTATGATTATTACCAAAGAACCTGGACAATATGACGGACCTGAACAAGGATCCCGATGGACTATGGTTTTTGATGGAGCATCTAATGCACTTGGTAATGGTGTTGGTGTTGTGATCAGTTCCCTTGAAGGTTGTCATACCCCAATCACTGCCAGACTTTGTTTCTATTGTACTAATAACATGGCTGAGTATGAGGCATGTATCCTGGGTATTAAAGCTGCTATTGATATGAAGATTCAGTTCCTTGATGTGTATGGAGATTCAGCCCTGGTAGTAAGTCAGATTAAAGGAGATTGGGATACCAAGCATGATAATCTCATTCCTTACAGAGAGCATGTGTTGTCTTTGATCCCACATTTCAAAGAGATTACCTTTGGACATATTCCACGAAGAGAGAATCAATTGGTAGATGCTTTAGCCACCATGGCATCCATGTTTGAGATTAGCTGGGATGATGAAGCTCCCAAGATTACTATTGATAGATTTGAGAAGCCTGCATACTGCAATGAGATTGGCACTGAAGAAGCAGAAGAAAAGCCTTGGTTCTATGAGGTGAAAAGATATCTTGAAGCTCAGGAGTTCCCTGAAGGGGCATCTGTCAAAGATAGAAAGTTTATGAGAAGGTTTTCTACTAAGTTCTTTTTGAGTAATGGGATTTTGTACAAGCGCTATCATGATTCAACTATGCTTCGTTGTGTGGATAAGAAGGAAGCAACAAAGATTATGGAAGATATGCATGATGGGATCTTTGGCACTCATTCTAGTGGTCATACCATGGCAAAGAAGATTTTGAGAGCAGGTTACTATTGGTCTACCATGGAAGCTGACTGCTATCAACACTCCAGAACATGTCACAAGTGTCAAATTTATGCTGATAAAGTACATATACCTCCATCACCATTGAATGTGTTGACTGCTCCTTGGCCTTTTGCCATGTGGGGCATTGATATGATTGGTGAAATCAAGCCTACTGCTTCTAATGGGCATCGTTTCATCCTGGTTGCTATTGATTACTTCACTAAGTGGGTGGAGGCAGCTTCATTTGCATCTGTTACCAAGAATGTTGTGGCTCGATTCATTAAGAATAATCTCATATGTAGGTATGGCATCCCTGAAAGGATTATTACTGACAATGGATCTAATCTGAACAACACTATGATTACTGACCTCTGCACGCAGTTCAAGATTAAACACCACAACTCTTCTCCGTATCATCCAAAGATGAATGGGGCAGTTGAAGCTGCTAATAAGAACATTAAGAAGATTATACAGAAGATGACTGTTACTTACAAGGATTGGCATGAGATGTTACCATTTGCTCTTCATGGTTATCGTACTACAATACGTACTTCAACAGGGGCAACTCCATTCTCCTTAGTCTATGGTATGGAAGCAGTTCTGCCCATTGAAGTTCAGATTCCCTCCTTAAGAATTATGAAGGATGCAGGCTTGGATGAAGATGAGTGGATTCAGATTCGACTTGACCAGATAAATTTGATTGACGAGAAGAGGTTAGCAGCTGTTTGTCATGGCCAGATGTACCAGAAACGAATGATCAAAGCTTTTAACAAGAAGGTTAAGCCAAAGGTATATCAGGCTGGTGACTTGGTAATCAAGCGCATCATATTACCACAGGGTGATCCTAGGGGCAAGTGGACTCCTATATATGAAGGACCATTTGTAGTCAGGACAGTATTTTCAGGAGGTGCCATGATACTTACTACTATGGATGGTGAAGACTTCCCGCAGCCTGTAAACGCAGACATAGTTAAAAAATACTACGCATAAAAAGAGACCCGTTAGGTTGACTGGCCTAGGCAAAAATAAGGGCATCCCGGCGAACCAAAAGGGTTCGGGCAAAAATTAGGGATATATATATAAAAAAAAAATGTACACCCGGCAAGTCGAAAACCTGAAAGGGCGGCTTGGGCAAAAAAGGGTATCCCGGTGGATTGAAAACCTGAAAAGGCAATCCAGGCAAAAGTTAGGGATTAAAGCGTATGACTATGTCTCGTTTGGATCACCCATGAAACTACAACCAGTTGTACTATTTACTCAAGTTCGCACAGATAAAGCTCAATCCAATCGTTTCCGTCTCAACAGCAGAAGATGAGATACTTGAAGATAACGGCAATAGTAGAATTGAAACTCAATAGGATTATTTCCCACATAGCTGATTTTCTTTGTTTTGTAAAATTTTTTACGACGAATTCCTCTTACTAGGATTTCTGTCTCCTTGTACAAACCTACCTATGTATAGGTCACTTTTTGATATAAATAAAATTCCATCTTTGAATCCAGATTTACTTTTACCCTATTTACATAAGCGAAACGTCCATTGGTTGTGTTTGAATGTATGTATGCTTTTGAATATGATTGATGTTTACCAGAAATGCATAAAATGCTTAATATGATTGATGTTTACCAGAAATGCATGAAAATGCAGTAATAGTATTTACTAAGGACGAACGAGGGAAGGAATTCAACGAAGCTTCGCCGGTTCATCCCTACCAGACAGCTACAAGTCCCCGGTAGGGAAAATCCATCTTCATAAGTACTTCGAGTCACATCTTCCCTGGAATTTATATCCATCTCTTTTATCCTCATACAGATAGTCAGGAATTTATTTTTCCAATAGGAGCACGACGAACGAAGACGGGAGGTTTATATACCTTACTATCGAACGAAGACGGGAAGTTACGTATACCTTACTATCGAACGAAGACGGGAGGTTATGTATACCTTACTATCGAACGAAGACGGGAGGTTATGAATACTATACTATCAAATGAGACGGGATCGAATTCCTCATATTCTTCAGCAACAAATCGGGATTTATTTTCCCTGGCCAGCAGTTGTTATACGAAGATATCCAGACGCTTCAAGCTGCATGATGCATACATACATCATTTACATCATATCATACATATATATATAGATACATAATACATTACTTAAGTGCATCATATTATACATGCATACATAATGCATAAACTAATATTATCATACAGAATGTCATAATCTTGTTTTTCAGATTAATTCTCCAGCAGACAAACTTCATCAACAATTTGTGACTATTGGGCTGTTGTTTATCTTCCCAAAAGTTATATTTATACCTCAGGACGTTGTTTATCCTCCTGAAAGCATATCATGACTTTGGGCCGTTGTTTATCTTCCCAAAAGTTATATTTATACCTCAGGACGTTGTTTATCCTCCTGAAAGCATATCATGACTTTGGGCCGTTGTTTATCTTCCCAAAAGTTATACTTATACCTAAGGACATTGTTTATCCTCCTGAAAGCAATCATTACCTCAGGACGTTGTTTATCCTCCTGAAAGCAATCATTACCTCAGGACGTTGTTTATCCTCCTGAAAGCTATCATTATATCTTCATATTTTGGACTGCTTTATCCTCCAAGAGACATATTTGAAGAACTTTTCTCCAAGTGGAATCCTTAATCCCACTCAAGCATATACAACTAGTCATCAGCATCTCCCTACGCACCGGTGAGTGCAAATTTTTGGGCTTTTGTGTTCAATCCCCTTCAACCTTCCAGGTCACGACTGGCACATATACCAATCTAATCCCTCAGGTTTCAGAAATTTGAACAGGGGCAGCTGTTGCACCCCAAAATTTGCCCTCACAATACAAGACTTTGTGTTCTAAGAAGGTTCACAAGGTTCACAAGACCTTTCATGAGGTTCATGAAGTTTACAAGACACTTTATGAGGTTCACAAGGTTCACAAAACCTTTCATGAGATTCATGAAGTTTACAAGACACTTTATGAGGTTCACAAGGTTCACAAGACACTTTATGAGGTTCACAAGACCTTTCATAAGGTTAACAAGGTTCACAAGACATCTTATGAGGTTCACAAGGTTCACAAAGTTCATCATGGGTCAAAAGATTTGACAAATCCCTCAGACAAGGCATTCTCCTAAGCAGTGCATCCAAAACTAGGGTTTTAACTTTAATCAGGCTAAATGGATTTCCAAGACTTCAAGTGAGCTTCATAACATCTTATATGTGTCTAAGAATCCCCATGACAAATTTCAGAACTTTTCTCAAAGGTTTGCTCAGTCAAATGATCAGATAGGTCAGAATCAGTCAAAGCAGTTAAAAAGTCAAACTGAGGTCAACTATGGTCAAACCAAAGTCAAACTTCATGATTTTTTGCCAACATCAAGTATATGAAGTAAAATTCATCATTTTATCAAGGGTTGATCATGATTCATCAAGGATATTTCAGATCATCAAGAATCAGAGGTTTCTAAATTAGGGTTTCCTCAGGAAAAGTCAACTGAACTTTGACCAGCCATAACTTTCACATGCTTCATCACATTTTTCCCATCCAAAGCTCATTTTGAAGGAAATTGAATTCTATACAACTTTGTGTCTCACAAGCCAAGCCCAAAAATGCTTCATTTGGAAGGTATGAGCTAAGACATTATAGGTCCTTTTGCAAGTCAACAAAAAGTCAACAACTTCAAAAGGGCATAACTTGAGAATGGTAAATGATATGAACATGAAACCAATGGGGTTGGTTAGAGGACTATTAAAGCTTTCCAAAAAGTCCAAGAATACCCTCATAGAATTAAAATTGAAGGATGTGTGCCCTTGCAAAGTTGGGAAATATTTGGGTGGTTTATGAAGAAAATAGGGTCTTAAAACCAATTTTTTCTAAATGGGCTGAACTTTTTGTGACCCAAGGTGTTCCATGACATCATGCACGAAATTTATTTGATATTTTCATAATTTTATTTTATTTAATTTATTTATTATGATTTTTTATATTAAAAATCATTTTAAATTTAAATAAAATATCAAATGTGAAAATTTAAAATATATTTTTGTTCTAGAATGTCATTAAGATGATTTGGATTGGATTGATTCACAATTGATGAAGATTGGCTTGAAATAGAAAGATTTCATGCACAAATATTTGAAATTTAAGTTCTAATCTTTTTCAATCTTAAAAAATCAAAAAGTCCATACAACAATCAAATCTTTTGACCTAATTTCATTGTACTATAAGTATACAAGATAACCCAATGCAAAGGACACGAATTCCTTGCCTCAAAGAGTAAGTTTGCATATCAAAAAAATCACCAAAAACTTCAATTCGGATTCTCCATTACCAAGTGTTTCAAGGTATTTTAAGGACACTATCAGCTTCCTCAAGCATTCCTGAGTCGAAACCAATCATCATACACCTCTGAATCATAACATAATGCATAAACCGATTCATCATGTTCATGATATTTTTGATTTTCGATTTTGGATATTGATTGGTTTTTAATGAATTTTGATTGATGTTTCTTGTTTGTGATAAGTTGTAGATTGATTCTGGACAGGTTTTATGAAGTTTCATCACCTAGAATGAGATCCACCATTTTTAAGGTTTCGGTTGAGGTTAAGGGCTTTATGATTCATCAAGTATAAACAAATTCTAAAACCATAGATCAATTTGAATTAACCTCTGGACCTTATTTGCGCTTTTAATTTGATGTAATTTTACTGTTTTGATGATAGTTGAGATTCGTAGGTTTTGCTACAAACTTGAATTCGCAGGAAAATTCATAACAAAATTCGCAGGAAAATCCCCAGGTCTGGAGGAAGAAGAAGAAGCCAGCGCGCGCGTTCTGGAATTCAAATATTACTCATAATATTTTATGGAATTGTTTCTGATTTGTTTCACAAATGTATGCCCAGCCCAGTGGTAAGGGACGCGCGCGTATTGTTTGAAGGCCTTGGTTCGAATCCTGGGCTCAACAACTTTTTCTTATTTTTTCCATTTAATTAACAGGCTTAATATATTATGCATTATGGTGATTATACTATCAGTTGCGCCCTCCCGGCTGGATGGTAAGTGTGCTTGCGTGTGGTGAGAAGGTCCTGGGTTCGAATCCCCCCCAGGCCTTTTGTGTTATTTTCTTTTGCTTTTTTCATGATTTTTCCAGGAGAACAACAAAACAAACGTGAAGGAGTGTGCTATCAGCTGCGTTGCAGTAGCCCAGTAGTTATGCTTCTACTTGTCCAGGTAAAGGACCTGGGTTCAAATCCCAAGTCCTATTTTTTTAGGTTTTTGTTTTATTTATTTTTACTATTTCTTTATTTTATTCTTTAGTCAATTAAAACAATTTCTAAAAATATCTAAATCATTCTTTTTAATAAAACTTTATTTTCTTTTCAAATTTATATTATTTTCTTAAAACCTAAATTAATATGTTTATTTCATTATATTTTTCAATTAATATATATTTGTATATAATCTCATTAATTATATGTAAAATAAATTATAAACCCTAATCTTATTTTTCTAAAATGCATAACCCTAATTTTCTAAAACCCTAAATATTTTTACAACCTAATTATTTTTATAAACTCTAATTGTAAATATTAATTTGTTAATTATCACCTTTAATAAACTTTAATTATGTGTCTAATTTTTATAATTGATTTGTAATTATTATTTAAATAGTTTTTAGTATATGCTTAAAAATAATTAAAACTTGCTAATTTAATTTTGTAAATATGATTTATTTTCATAATATGTTTATAATTAACCTAATTTTATAATTTGTATATAATTTAAAACTTTATGATAATAAGTCTATAATTGTTTATATTTTCTTCTTAATCTTAAAAAATAATTGTTCATATAAAAAATTAATCTTTTAATTATTATGCTAATATTTTTGTTTATATTATTAATTATGTTTATATGATATTTATTTTATTATTACTAACCCCATTTATATATTGTGATTTATTATTATTATTTTTACTAACCCAATTATATTATTATTATTTATTTTGCTTATTTATTTAATTTGCTTTAATTATGGTTATTATGTAATTGTTCCCTTTATGTAATATTTTGATAATAATATTTAATATTTATTTTATGCTATGGTTAGTAAAATAGGGAGTGAAACATATTTGTATTTTAAAATTAATTTAGATCACTAATTTAAAAGATAAATATTTAAAATTGTACACTCACACACGTAAGTCGATCTTTGATCGCCATCTCACTTCCTAGGGTTATCTCTCATGTTGCCTAAACAAAAGGTCAAGTAGGGTGTATAAAGCAAAGTCCCTCATCTCACATCATCTAGTCCCTTAAACAGATAAAAAGATCAAGTCCCTTCGAATGTTGCCTTCGTAATGATCTTGTCCCTTTCGAATAAAGATGATAAGTCCCTTCGAATTGCTTATACACCCCACAGTTACCTCAATAACAGATGTCACTTCACTTGTCCCTCACATCCAAGGTAATGACTACCTATTCCTTAATAATAGGGATAGTCTTACCATTTAAAGGATTCAAGAACAGAAAAGACTTAAACTTAGGGTAGGTTCCTCTTAGATACTTGCTCACTCTTCAAAACATTTCAAACACTTCATACATTTCAAACAATTTTCAAAACAAAGGTTTTATATACATCCGTACATGGATCATTATAAAATACTTAAGAAAATTTCTATTCACACACTTCACATTTCAAAAACAGTTTAAAATGAGCTAAGTAACTAAGAGCCCATGGATAACCATGGACGTAAAGGGTGCTAACACCTTCCCTTTACATAACCTACCCCCCGGACCCAAAAATATTTTAAAAGGTCTTTCCTGTTCTTTTATGCCTTTCCTTTGGATAAAATAAAAGTCGGTGGCGACTCTTGCTATCCGCAACATAACTAAAGTCAGTTCTCCCACCGTGTTACACCCCTGCGCTCTATGGAGATGTGTAGAGCTTTGTTGTGGTTTCTTTTAGCATGAGTTAAATCAGCATCAGAAAAGCCTAAGCTATTGTCAGCTGTCAAGTTAGCAACACAATTTTCAAATTGCTCCACAAAGATTTCATGCGGTACGTGCGCAGATTTCAGGAACTTCACTAAAGCTTTAGCATGGGCCTCAGAACATAATAATAAAGACAACATAAGGATCTTAGTGGGAGTATGCCCCAACTGTTCAACAATATTGTAACCACTCTTGCGAATGATCTTCAATACTTCTTCCATCTGCTTAGAGGGATCTTCAACAACTGGTGTCTCAACCTAAATAGGCTCAATCACTGGTAATTTTCCTTAATCTTCAACACTTGGGCTAGAGTTGGAGATACGAACTGGAGCAGCAGCACTCTTCGAAGTGTCTTCTGGAGAGAAAATCCTTCTACTTCGAGTAACCTTACTAGTCCCAACAATATTGTCGATATCATGATTAGTACCTTTAGAGGGTATATTAGTTAAAGGCTCTTGCTTGACACCATGGATATAAACATCAACACCATAATTCCATCAGGATTAGTATCTTTAGTAACCACAGACACGTCCTCAAGCTTCAGACCTTGGGACAAACCTTCACATAAATTCTTTACAAAAGGGCTCTTCTCAAACAATATAGTATGATTTTCCATCAAACATTGAATACCTTCTTTCAGCTTCCAACAACCATTGGATTGAGAGGTATAATAAAAAAAATCTTCATTGTAACCTAGAAATAAACCGGCTTGCAACAACTTCTTCTTAACAATGGACAAAGGAGTAATCAAATCAGTCACCGTAGAAACACAAGAACCATCACCAACAACATTAACAGTCTTTTCATGTTTGGGCATAGGAGCAGTAATCACATTAGGAGTCTCAGGAGGATCAAACTCAATTTCTCCAACATCAATCATATCCTGAATCTTATTCATTAGTGCCAAAAAATTATTAGTATCATGTCTGGGGCAATTGGAGTGATATGAACACCTTGCATTGGGATTATAGCAAGGAGAGGAAGTATTGGGATTTTGAGGTAGGTCCCTCAAAGTAATCAGCTCTCCTTTCAACATGTGTTGCAGAGCTTGAGCCAACGACATATTGATCTTTGTAAATTGTCTTCTAGGTGTACCTTGCTTAGGTTGATTATTCTATTGCTGATTTTTTGGAGCAGGTGTAGGATTAGAGATCAGAACTGCTCCCACAGATTGGTTACGATTGTTCTTATGACCCTGTTGGTCGTGCACAACATTAAATTCTTTCTTCCCATTAAAAGGCTTCTTGGTGGTACTTGAATAGGAATCCATTTGTATCTTACCACTTCGTATTCCACTTTCCACGCATTCTCCAGTCATTATCAGCTTAGTAAAACCAGATGATGAACTTCCAATTAGATGACTATAGAAAGGACTAGTCAGTGTACTCGTGAACATGTCAACTAATTCCCTGTCAGTAAAAGGAGGTTTAACTCTGCTTGCAAGATCTTTCCATTTATGGGCATACTCCTTGAAACTTTCTTTAGAGCCCATGGATATACTTTGGAGTTGCATGCGAGTTGGCGCTAAATCAGAGTTATATTGATATTGCTTGTAGAAGGCCTCAGCACGATCATTCCAAGTACGAATATTGGTACTCTCAAGTTGATAGTACCATTCCAATTGAGCTCCAACTAAACTCTCTTGAAAGAAATGAATCCACGACTTTCTATCAGCAATATGTGGCTGGATCCTTCGGACATAGGACCTTAGATGCACCTTTGGACATGAAACACCATCATATACCACAAAAGTAGGAACTTTGAAACCAATAGGTATGACAACTCTAGAAATCAAACTCAAATCTTCAAATCTAACCCAGATGTCTTGTGCAATTCCATGGGATTCACACGGTCTTCTAGTAACTTATATTTCTCATCACCAGTCGAATCATGGTAATAATTCTCCTCATAATCAGAATTTCCAACAGTACCACATTGACTATCTTCTTCCTTCGCAGAATCTTCATCTCCAGGATTTTCAACCTCATCATCTGTCTTTATTGGACCTTTGAACCTCCTTCCCATATTGATGAAGCCAATTGGTTTTATGATTTTCTTCTTCTTCTTGACAGACTGTTCGAGAGCCATTTCTGCTGAAATAAACAGCAAGAAGATAAGAAACCTGTTATGGAAACCTGTTATGCAATGGTATGGTATGTAGATGCATATGCAATGTTTTTAAGGACCAGGTAGGATTTAAATTTGTTAAAGGAAAACAAAAACAAAACTCATAATAGTAAATTTCAAAATATAATTGCCCCTTGGGCTTACAATGAAGGAAAACAAGAAAAAGGTACAAAGAAAATAAACATATGAGACTCAAGTCTCCCATGGACGCTTTCTCTTTGTGTTGAGATATGTATTAAGGTTCTGCTCTTCGTGAAGTTGCTTTGTCAGCTCCAACACTTCCTCTTTGCTAGCTTTGAACTGAGCCTCAAAGGTATCCATTTGCTCCTTCAGCTGGATCCAAGATTTCTGCAGCTCTTCCAGATCAGTAGGCATATCAGGATGAAGAATAGTGTAAGGAACATCTCCTTCAACAATGGGCTCAACAATCACCGTTAGAACAACATGATATGGCATCATAAGAGTCTGAGCACGAGACCTCACCCATATGAGGTAAGGTTCCATAGGGATGAAGTATTTTGGTTCTAGAGTATTGCTATTAATTATGTTCACCATGCTCCAAGCTCGTATAAAACTTTGACGGTAACCTTGAGGATCATTGTCATAATTGAACACAATACTTTGAATACTCATATCATGAGGACCACCACTCTGAGCATAACCAAACTAACGTAGTGCTGAGGAAGGATTATCAGTAATGCCTCATATGATGCCAAGGAATGACACATTAGGGAACTCTCCATAACGGTCAATGATAGTGACATTTTCAATAGATCGAGAACACAAATGAATATTTAAATGAGAGAGTGACATTATCCTTCTAGACCACCTCAAACCTTGTTCATTCTTCATCACAGATCGGGGAAGGTGTGAAATAAACTACCTTGATAGTATAGGTATGCAACACATCAGAGTTCCTCGCACCTTCGTAGTACGAGTGTGAAGAGAGTGCAAGATATCTCCAAGCAAGGTAGGAACATGATTATGAATCAAAAATATGTTTATGGTGTACACATCTATGAATTGGTCCAGATTAGGGAATAACACCAAACCATAAATCAACACAGCCAAGATCTCCTCAAAAGCATCATAACTCATAGCATCTAAGAACACATAAGCTTTCTTTATCAATACTTTGGCAAAAATAACCTTAACTCCACTTCTTGTTTCCAGTACAATGTCTGACTTATTCAGATGTAAGTCTGCTGCAATGTGTCGCTCCCGGGATTTTCATCCTAGTACAAACGCGAAAGTGGCGCGAAAAAGGTTAGAGTCCCCAGCCAGACATTTTTATCCCAAAGGAATGGGAAAGGTAATGTTGCACAAACCTAAGGAAGAAGGAAAAGGACGAGGCCTTGCGAACCAAAGATCTGGATACGGGAGTCGGTTACGAATTGAGAAGGTATTAGCACCCCAATCCGTCCGCCGTACCCGATGGGATCCACGCTTATAAGTCTGTTTTCAAAGGGTGAGAAATAATATGCTGTTTTAACTGAAAGAATAGCTATCTGGAATGAAATGGAAATGAGAAAGAAAATGGAATTGGGAAATGGAAATGAAGGGGAAAAATGTAGGGAAAATAAAGATTGTGCTCGAATGGGCCCTACCCCACTGCCTACGTACCTCATCGGGATAAATGAGGATCAGAGACGCCGTAGTTCGTCTAACTAAGGCTTACTCTCGCTTGTGATTTTTAGGATGACGTTGCCATAGTTCTAGCTCAGGTGTTACCGGCTCTGACACGAGGGTGTTTACCGTGTCGCTGCTTGAACTGTCGAGACAAGTCATGTTCGTCCGCAAAGAGTATGAGATGAGAAGAGAAGACGTGACTTCTTGGTTTATTGTTTTTTAGAAGAAGTGTTTTGAATTTGTGTTTATTGAATGTACAACACTAAAGACTATGACACAGGAGCGAATACTTTCCAAGATCGCCCCCAATGGAACGTTTGTAAAGCATCCTAGAAGAGTGAAGGAGACCTCCACTAGTCATTTCCCGTATAGCTTAAGGCTCATGGCGCATTGTACACCTTTCCTTTATTAAGTGTTTTTTATTTTCTTTTAAGATGAGAAGAGAGACTCAAGTTATAAAAGGAAAAATTCTAAGGGAAACTAGACTTACCCTAAATCAGTTGAATTCATGGATAACCTATGGTTAGTGAGGTTTGCAATTGAATCTACCTAAGAGATATAAGACTAAAACAATACAAGTAAAAGAAGTTAGTAATGAGATATGTGGTCCTCCTAGGTCATGGTAGGTAAAAACGTGAATGAAATGTAAATGGGATGAAACAATGGATCGGGTGGGTCGGTTGCGTGGTGCTGAGACGCACGACTTATGGTGTGAAACATACAAGGCTTGATTTTGGTTGAATGGAATGGAACGATGGTGATCGAGGAACCCTATAGTTACATGCAACTTTATTTATTTATTTGAAAATATACTCGACGTTGGATCGAGTACTTTATTTGTTTTTGAAAATTTGGTTTTCTATCGATTCGTTTTATCTTTTCTATCCTATTTATGGAAACTATACAAGCATACAAGTTCTAGGATATTACATCACAAAGTACACAAAATATGAAACATAATCGAGGCATAAAAAATCCAAGTTCATAAGCCAAACCTTGCAAAATACCTTGCACAAAAAAAACAAATAGTTAGTGAATGATATGAACCATGAATATGCATAATGTGATGGAAATGAATTAAAATGACAAAAAATATTAAAAGTCATGAGAAAAATATGAAATTAAATTCCTAAGGTCTTAAACCTGATTATAGCATTGTGTAAAAAAATCTCTAAAAAATTCTCATTTTAACTAAGGCAAATGGTCACCTAAATCTAACTAAAGTTTAATCACAACTTTGCCCAAATTATACTACCACAACAGTAGAAAAAACGTCCTAAAAATTATACCAAAAATATTATAGGTACTTTAACTTGTATTTTAATCATAGCAAAAAGAATGGGCAGAAAATATTATGGGAAGTGGTAGAAATAAATTATACAAATTTATGTGTCTACATGAGAATTCAATACAAAATCAACTAAATTAAAATTCGAAAATAAATTGAGAAATTATTAAATTCAGAAAGTAAAAAAATTGGGAATGTTTCTAAATTGACTCAATATTCTACTGTATTTTTTTATAGAATTTTAATATTCATTTTAATATTTATTTGTGAATTAAATTAAACAAGCATAAAATAGAAAACATATAAAGAATGGAGGGGGTGCAGTAGAAATGTTACTAAGTTAAATAATAACATGGGCCTATCTAAGAAGGTGCAGAAAGAAACTCCTTAGGCCCATTTGCGCTGAGTTGCCTGGGGGTGAAAATAGAAACAATTATTAGTTAATAAAACAGATGGGCTTGGATCGGGGGTGGAATTAGCAAACTTCCTAGGCCCACTGCGCAGGAGCTTATTCTCCTCAAAATTCTGAAAATAAAGATTAACTAATTAAGTTTTATGGTGATTAACCTTCTTAAATTCTCTTAATTTCCATTGAATTCCTAATTAAACTATTTATAATTTAAAACAAAAACAATACAAATAAAAGAAAAAGGGAATAACACAAATTGAAACCCTAAACTTTTTCCTTTCCTCTTCCTCACGCCGCATGCCCCTTCTTCTTCCTCTCTCCATCTTCCGACCCTCTTCACAACCACCTTCTTCCTCAACCTAACCCTAATCCTACCATCATAAAACCTTAATCGCGCCGCCGGCGCGGCGACGAATCCTCTTCACCCTTTCATTCTCTAACCCTAGCCCCGCCGCAAACGGCGGCCTCCTGCTTCGACGGCCCCCTCTCTAAAACATCATCTCTAAACACGGACCTCCTCCGATTTTCCTCCTCATCTCAAATCCCTAGACGATTTCAACTACATCATTCTGAAACCTAATTGATCGAAGCAACGTCAAAGCGCAGTAAAAGGAAACAAACAAAATCGCACCTTCAACCGGTCAATGTTACGTTGAGAGTCGAAGGTCAGAAATGACGGTTGTGGTCTTCGCTTGATGAAGAACGACGAAGCCGGTAAGTGGCGTGACCCCCTTCTTCGAATTCTTTTGGATGTCGCTGCGATGTTGAATTGTTGTGACGTGTTCTGTAGCTGGTGATGATTATTGATGCAGGTGTTTTGAAGAAGGTGCACAGTTGATGTCAATAAGGATCGATGAGGGCGGTTAAAGGTGAAGAAGAATTTTTGGAGAGTTTTTTTCGCAGGGAGGTTTATTGATGATGAATTCGTGTTGCAGAGTCTGAGTTTTTCCTTGATTTTTCTGTAAGTTGGAGATGGCAGGAGGGTATGAGGTAGCTTCCTCGGTTCTCCGATAGTCCGTCATTCACATCTGCAGCCTGGTTCAGAGAGGCCTCAACGCGTTGACGTTCTCTTTTATCGAATTTGCAGGTCTTGAATTTGTCGGTTCAGGTTTCAATTCTTGACGTAAATCATTGAATTGAGATTGTTGGCGAAGGTTTAAGAATGGAACAGGTTAAGGAATTTCGGTGATTGAAAGTGCTGAAGATGATGAGGGTGAATTGAAGTTGGCCGAAAGATTGATGAAGTCCTTGCTCTTGGAGGTTATGCGGGTCATGAAGGTTTAGAGGCCTGATTCTTCTTTCGGTCTTTCTTGCTGTATTTGGAATTAAGATAGGTTGAAGCTGAGTATATTGGATAATTTCTGATAAGAGGTTGATGCCAAGGGTCAAGATTAATGAAGGCTTGAAGAGGTGATAATGATGATGGAAGAAGATGATGCAGACGCGGCAGATTTCCGGAGGCTGACGATGGAGATTGATGGTGCTGGATTAGAGGTATGATCTTGAGTACCCATTTCTTGTTGCACTTTGATTCTACCTTTTATGCTTTTTCTCTAATGTTAAGTTGAATCGCGTCGAATTTGTGATGCGGTTCTTGCAACTTCTCCTTTGATTCAGATTGGTAAATATGATGGAGAAAATCCCTCTGAATCGAATCTGTCTTTGATTTTCAGGTTGCGGATTGTTGCGGGTTGCAGGATTGAAGGATGGTGATGATTTCAAAGATATGAAGGAGGTTGAAGGATGGTGATGATGGTTTTGGGAAAGGTTGATGAAGGAGAGATGCGAGATGGAGAATGTTTGGAGAATATGGAAATAGGAGAGATTGATGATGAATTTCCAGCCAACCCCAAGAATGAGTGAAAGAGAAAATATATAGAGATGAAGATGAAGCTTCTGGAGATTTTCAGTTAAAAGCTTCTAGATTCAATTGGAAGTTTCTATTAGTTTTTTCTGTTAAGAGTTAGTTGGGAGTTTAGTTTTTTTCGATTCTGTTTTGAGTTAGTTGGAGCCTTTGTAATTGTTTCTGTATTGAACTTCTTTTCTGAAGTTTTGCTGATTTTTCCTACCATCAATTATAGAAAATCAATGTTTTTTTTCTTTACAAACTTGTTAGTTGAGCTTCTAAACTCTCTTTTCCTTATGAATTTCTATTTTTTAATATTATGAATTTTTGGACTTCTTCCTTGTAATAATAATAATCTTTTAGTAGTTCTTTATTTGTGTATGATGAAAATTCAAATGGAGGCTCAATACCATTATTGCTATGAAAAGAAAACTTGTCGGAAACTTTGGAAACCTGAATTTGGGTAACAAATTGGATACATGGAGTTAAATTGGGTGTAAACATGAATTAATTTGATTAAAATGAACAGAATTATGGTTGAGAGAAAAAAAAAACAAAACAAATGAAATGGACAAAAGTAGATGGATAAACAAGATATTGAAAATGGGTTATTTGGTTTTGGATTAGGATATGAATATAGAGAAAAAAATGGATATGAACCAAATTTCGAAAAGAAATGGTTTATGGGTTATGGTGTGGACAAGAAAAAATGAATTTGTCTAAAAATGGATTTGGATAATTAAATAGATGCAGTTATTTGATTGTAATGAAAATGAATTTAGTTTGAGACATGGCTACATACCTATGGATATCAAGAAATAGGTTTGGAAAATGGATACTAATAGTTTTAAAATAGGCCCAAAATTATGGAGTGAGGATTTGATTGATTAGATATTGGGCTTAAAAGATGGGTACAAAAATCTATAGTAGGCTTTAGAAAGAGAAACACACGGAATTGAGGTTTTTGAAATTGGTATGGAGAAAAATGATTATGGATAATGTGTGGTTTTGGACTTGAATTAAGATGGATGACTTGAGCTTCAAAAACCTCTGACACATCCTCCATCCTTGTCTTGAACTAGATCCTTACACACAATAAATTCCTGAGGACTTGATACGGTGATAAATCTCCAAAATCAATAGCTTGAACCATGCTCCTTGCTTCACTAAAAAATGCTATACGCGAATGAATATCTCCACAAAATAAGCCTAAATCAAATTTTAACACAAAGGTCCTCAGCTGGTGGAACGTGTTCAAGCTCATCCTCAAATGTGAACCCCAAATTCTGCTTGAGATGAAATCCTCTAAGACCATAATCCCTAAATAAGCGGAAAGAGGATGATATTGATGGCCACATAATCAAGACCTGGAATTCAAATGATAACCATTCATAAGGTGTGAAATCCTACTTCCATGATCCATAGTACAACCCCTAGTGAAGCAGAAACCATAAACCAATATAATAATCTGATTCTTCAAAGAGCATTGATCCCATGCCATATGAACCAATGAAATGCACGATTGTGGTTTTATAACCTGATGGAAAGTGCAGATGTAGTTCGAGACATAAAGCAAGTTAAGGTGATTAATTGAGAGGGCAAATTTTGGGGTGTTACAGCTGCCCCTATTCAATCACTGTAGACTTGAATGGATGATAGCAGTTGCTTTCAGACGTTTGAAGTATGCAGGGATTGAATACTAGAAACAACCCGAAAATTTGCACTCTGTGGCAGAAGAACAGGGAAATAAATTCAACTGAATGAACTCCGCTTGGATATAATTATGATGGTAAGGTCATAAACGGGGGATGCCTTTTGAGTGATGCCAGAAGGCTACTGGCTTGCCACACTGTGGGTGGACTTGTGATATGATGCCACCCTGAGGATGGACTTTCGCCAATCTGCGGTTGGACTTCAAAATACATTGCCACACTGCGGGTGGACTTGAGATATGATGCCACCCTGAGGATGGACTTTCGCCAATCTGCGGTTGGACTTTTGAATACTTTGCCACACTGCGGGTGGACTTGAGATATGATGCCACCCAGAGGATGGACTTTCGCCAATCTGCGGTTGGACTTCAAAATACTTTGCCACACTGCGTGTGGACTTTAAAGAGTTGCCACACTGCGGGTGGACTTTTGATATGATGCCACCCTGATGATGGACTTTCGCCAATCTGCGGTTGGACTTCAAAATACTTTGCCACACTACGGGTGGACTTTAAAGGTTTGCCACACTGCGGGTGGACTTTTGCTCGCTGTGGGAGATTTTTGAAACTTGCCACGCTGCGGGTGGACTTTTTGGAACTTGCCACCCGAAGATGGACTTTGGCCAGTCTGCGGCTGGACTTTTGGAACTTGCCACCCGAAGATGGACTTTGGCCAGTCTGCGGCTGGAGTTTTGCTCACTACGGGAGACTTTTGCCCACTGCGGGGGACTTTAGAGATTTGCCACACTGCGGGTGGACTTTTGCTCACTACGGGAGACTTTTGCTCACTACGGGAGACTTTTGCTCACTACGGGAGACTTTTGCTCACTACAGGAGACTTTTGCCCACTGCGGGGGACTTTAGAGATTTGCCACACTGCGGGTGGACTTTTGCTCACTACGGGAGACTTTTGCTCACTACGGGAGACTTTTGCGCACTACGGGAGACTTTTGCTCACTACGGGAGACTTTTGCTCACTACGGGAGACTTTTGCTCACTACGGGAGACTTTTGCCCACTGCGGGGGACTTTAGAGATTTGCCACACTGCGGGTGGACTTTTGCTCACTACGGGAGACTTTTGCTCACTACGGGAGACTTTTGCTCACTACGGGAGACTTTTGCCCACTGCGGGGGACTTTAGAGATTTGCCACACTGCGGGTGGACTTTTGAATGAATTGCCACGCTGTGGGTGGACTTCTGCTCACTACGGGAGACTTTTGCTCACTACGGGAGGCTTTTGCCCACTGCGGGGGACTTTAGAGATTTGCCACACTGCGGGTGGACTTTTGAAGCTTGCCACCCGAAGATGGACTTTGGCCAGTCTACGGCTGGACTTTGAAATTTGCCACCCGAAGATGGACTTTGGCCAGTCTGCGGCTGGACTTTGAAATTTGCCACCCGAAGATGGACTTTGGCCAGTCTGCGGCTGGACTTTGAAATTTGCCACCCGAAGATGGACTTTGGCCAGTCTGCGGCTGGACTTTGCATATGTTGAATTGCATGGTATGTTGCCCCATGACACTGGGGATATTATGCCTTGAGTATTGTTAATGAACTGGTGAATGTAAAAGAAATTCCTAACGCGGAAGTGATAAGTCTCTGTTGACTCTGTGGGGAAACACAATGATCGCGAATTCGATATCAAGTAGCCCTGTGGGGATGACATCTCTGTCGGAGAGGAGCGTGAATAATTCATCTGTCCCGAATTATCACCTTTGCCAAAAATAAATTGGACTTTTAGATTTGAGGGTCGTGCCCGAGGATACCTTGATTATTGAGGAATATCCACTCTTATGGACCTGCTGGGGAGGAGAATGATTTATCTGAAATCTTCTAGGGGAATAAGAATTGCCTTGGATCTGATGAGGAATCAAGATCAAGGAAACCAACTGAAAGAAAAAGTGCTGACTTTAGTGAGGACAACTTCCATTTGCCTGTTGGAGATGACAACACCGAGACACGTCCTGCTGAGGAGGAAAGATTTCAAATTGTCCCAGGCTGGGGATCAGCTGCTTCCGTATGGATTTTACCTCAAGAGGATTTTACAAAAAGACTTGGCGTCTTTAAACTCTTAGGTATTATAACGACTGCATGAATCAATGTAATAACCTTGCTGGGGAGGTAACCATTGCCAATGCGGATGAGTTTGTATCTGTCAGAAGTGCTGAACGAGATAGTTGACTTGACAAGTAACCGCGGTATTCTAAACTCCGGGTAAATGCTTCCGATCCTCTGTCTTCGGGAAAGAATGAACTTTCGTACTATTAGGGTGGCCTGCCCCAGTACGAGTATTTGAATAGATTTGCACCTGAGTGACTGATCTTCGATCTTGGAGAGATTTGAATCTCGAGGTGATTGCCCCATTTTGACTGAAATTTGAAGAGATTGCTCCACGTAACTGCCCCGGATTGGCTCAGTACTCTAATTTTGAAGAGATTTCTCGACGTGACTGCCTCGGATTGGCTGGCTCTTACCATGACTAATTGGGAAAGTCCCTGCTCAATGAAGCTTTATTCGGAAAAGTGCACCTCGACGTGACAGTCTTTCAGAAGTTTTAGACTTCTCAACCCGGCAAGCTTGAGCTTCTGGATTGAATTTCCGCATGTGAACCATTTATGATGCTCAACAAATGTATGCAAGTGAGAAAATGTTTATTCTTAGAATGAAAATCCTAATTCAACAAACATGTTAATCTTGAAGTTTTGAAAATGGATCGTTAACCTTCGTGAGCGAATCACTGGTTAAGATACGACCTTATTTTGAATGAGAGTATGTACATGCAATACCAACAAATGTCATTTAGCATAACTCGTAGGAGTCAGGAACGCGGCCTCGTAGTAGTACGCTCTCAAATTAACCCTGTTTCAGTTAGGACTTTTAAGGGCTGTATCGTGGCCTGGTTCATGGTTATAGAAACAAAGGATATGGCTCGAAGTTTATTTGGGCCCACCCACTCTTCGTGATATTCTCCATTCCTATGTTCAACTAGTTTTCACAAGCATTCACCTTTCATAAGGGTTTCGTGTTGATTGAGGAACCATTGCTGCTATTAGTTCAAGCACCAATCAGGTTATTGTTGAGAATCAGTCACTCCTCTATCTTTCGTGTCTGTGTCACTCGACTTTGTTCTCATTTGAGGATCTTTCTTGTGTAATCCTTTTTGTCTTTCGCTTTTGCATTATTTTGCTTATCCCTAACTTTTGCCTGGACTGATTCTTGTGAATCTTTGATTGTGGAGTCCAGCGGGATACCCTAACTTTTGCCTAAGTCGCTCGTTTTCAAGTTTCGACTTAGCGGGCCTTTTCTTTTCATTTTCTTTTTGCATTTTGAACAAGTCGCGTGACATTGTTTGTCTTGATTGCTTCACGAGGGTTGTGACTGCCTCATTTTGTGGTCAACGAAGGATAACCATTGTGGTTGTCAATCTTTGGACCTTTTGACTTGGATAACCATTGTGGTTTCGGGTCTTTGGACCTTTTGATTAGCATAGTAGAATGCAATGGATCTTCAAATACACTCCTTTATGAAAGTTTGAACGCTTGGTCTGACTAGCTGACGTCTACCCTGCCCCTGGATTACATGTGAGGGTTTTTTATGTGAAAAGAAACTCCTACTTCAAGGCTCGAAGGGGTTGGCAAGGGTTTATCTTCTTTATATCTCCAGTGTTTAGGATTTGAAACAATGCCTGTACATCGTCAACAGGGCCTTACTCGAGAGCACACAATTCAGAGATATTGTGTTTTTGTTTCGTCATTCTCCTTCATAGAATTTAAGCATGACAATTGGTATTGCGTTGTACACATGCAAGATTATAAGGGAATGCAAATGAATTTACTTCAAGAAAAACATGTGAGTTTTATTATTGCTAACATTCAAAAGCAAACAAATTTCATACATGTAGACAAATGTTTAGCATATAAAAAAAACTACAAATAGAAATGCAGTAAAGAAACTGAATATTGCCGTAGTTGAGGAGGCTTGGCTCCGTCTGGACCTGTCAGTCTTGGATACTTTCGACGATCAATAGCTCTTTTCACAGACTTGTAATCTTCAATTTGCAGTTGCATACCCAACCATAGCAGTAATACTTCCTCTTCTAGCTATACTGACTCTGACGCGAGACATCTGGAGGAAAGAGTGAAGCTGGGGAGTAAAGTTGCCCCATAAGTTTGCTCGGAAAGACCTGAAGATCTTCTACCTACGTATCTCCATTGGCTGATGACCAATGAAGAATCAGAGCGACGTAGTTCCCCTCAATAGGGATGAAAATGAACAATGAATAAAGGCAAACACATAAATGCCATCACTGAGAGTATTTGAATACTGCTGGCTCTATTTGCTTCATGAATACCCTGGCGTCCTGGGAGATTAACTTGAAGACTTCAGCTTAACATGGACCATCTGGTAGAATAACCGTGACACCGGTTCCGTCGTGATTAGGCATCGGAATCTGGAGTATCTTTGGATGAGGAAGAAAAAATGGTTGTCTTGGACTCAATTAGATCTTGCACCTTGTTCTGAAAAGCCCAACATTTCTCAATACTGTGCCCCTGGGCATCTGAATGGAATTCGCACCTGGAGTTTGGATCAAAATTTGGTGGTAGATTATCAGCAGAAGGAGCTCTCATGGTACGGAGCTCAACCAGGTTCAACTTCAGAAGTTCTAGAAGCAATACAGCATATGGATATGGGATAGGATCAAGTCTGCGGTTCCTCGCTCTTGTTCTTTCCAGAAACAGTCTTTGTACCTGTTGTTGCTGACCCTGTGGTCGCGATTGAAAACTTCGTTGTTGACATTGCGTTGGACGCTTGACATGTCTCTGTACTTTCTTACTCGTACTTGGCCAAGGAGTGAGTGGATATTGTTGATGTAGCCTCTTTGAAGACTTGGCCTGAGCAATGATTCCAGAAGAAGGAAAGTTGACCACTTCTTTTATATTCCTGCATGCTGAAGGAGGAGTTAGCTCGTGACACTCAATCAATCCCATTTTGAGCAGTTGTGGACATAACTCGGCATAAGACACGGGTATCGGATCAATAACCCTTTCTTGAACCTGTTGATGACGGGTTGCTAGCAATGGAGGAGCTATAGCCGAAACCGGTTGAAGTATTTCTTCTGGAAACCAAGGCGTAGCAGCTGAGGAGGATCCCTGATAAGGAAAGAAAGTGCTCACTTCTTTGGTAACGATTGGTGTAGGATCATGCAGTTCACATGTGGAGTTGGTTCCTATCTGATGCTCTTCCTGACTGCCGAGTGGCGATTGCTGGTGAAGAGATTCGAACTGTAGAGGAAATCCATTTAAAGAACCCTGATTTATTGGGCATCCCAAAGAGATGGGAGAAGCATGACCTTCTGTTTGAAAAGTAGACACACAAATATTTTCCTTTTTCGACATAGCATTCATGATTCCTGTAAGCAGCTTTATCTGAGTCTTCATCAAGTTGAATTCTTCTCTCAACAATTTCTGATCCTGGGACAACGCTCGAATGTCCACTACAACATGCCCCAGTTGGGCCTTCATCTCAGTCACCTCCGCTCGGAGTTGTTCCATGTCTAAGCCTTGACAGTCGTGATTCAAATTGACCATTCTGGAGAGAAACCAGGTCAGGACAAGAATTTGTCTCTGAACACCTGTAAAAAATGCAAGGATGTATGCAAATGCCATGATGTCATGTATGCAACTGGCATGCTGTCAGCGGTCCGACACTGGTGTGGATCAGATAACCAAATGTTGGTGAAGATCATGATATCAGTATCTCTGTGCAGAAGTTCCAGAATGCTCAACCAAGTATCATATAGGACCAGATCATATCATGGAGTAACACTGGCAAAAGCGGGTATGTTGGAAGTTTTAGGGTTCCTGCAAACCTGTAAACCCCTCCCAATCTCACGGGTGTGCTACTACGGGTCAACATCACGGACTCTCAAAGCCTAATAGCAATAATACGTTCACCATTTCCGAGAAATGGCTCATGGCCAAATCAGGGAATCGGTTTGGCATTATGTACTACTCAGGGAGGCCTCAGCTGAATTCCGGAAAAACACGCATCCCTCATAAGTTCCCGGCTTCAAGCACTGAAGTCGAGAAACAATAGTACATTCATCCCGAAGGGTACAATACTACCGTCATACGACCAGTTTCTTTAACCAGGTTCCTATGAGAGAACAAGGTCATCCTATGTGATTTCCTAGTGGGCCCTCGGGTGCGAATGGGTTTGCCACAAAATGTGGTCTGCCACTGTCACCACTGGAGAGGGTTGTTTCCACTAAGGTCCTCGATGATCGGTTCCCAGTGTTAGCAGCTCAGGTGGGAACATTCTATGGTCTGCCTAGGCAGTATAGAACATATCTCAAGAGAGCCTGATCTGGGTGTGGGACTCGTGAAAACTACACGTGCTCAAGACCACGCAAGCCACACGACTTCCCACTCTAAATCCTATGTGTATACTCAAGCCGGGTATTTGTCTTATCTCACAATAATCCCATCCCGCCAAGGAAAACCAGAACAGCCAGTACAGTATATGCCAGTATATGTGACAGTAAAGTAAAGTGCAGAAAGCTGTAAATAAAGCTGTAAAGGAAAGCGATAAACTGTAAACAAAACAGTAAAGCTAAACTAAAGCATAACAGCGAATGAATAAGCACCCAAAGAAAATAGAAACAGACAAGCGCTAGGATTGACTCTCAAAGGGGAATTTAGAATTTCTAAAGGTCCCCAGCAGAGTCGCCAGCTGTCGCTCCCGGGATTTTCATCCTAGTACAAACGCGAAAGTGGCGCGAAAAAGGTTAGAGTCGCCATCCAGACATTTTTATCCCAAAGGAATGGGAAAGGTAATGTTGCACAAACCTAAGGAAGAAGGAAAAGGACGAGGCCTTGCGAACCAAATATCTGGATACGGGAGTCGGTTACGAATTGAGAAGGTATTAGCACCCCAATCCGTCCGCCGTACCCGACGGGATCCACGCTTATAAGTCTGTTTTCAAAGGGTGAGAAATAATATGTTGTTTTAACTGAAAGAATAGCTATCTGGAATGAAATGGAAATGAGAAAGAAAATGGAATTGGGAAATGGAAATGAAGGGGAAAAATGTAGGAAAAATAAAGATTGTGCTCGAATGGGCCCTACCCCACTGCCTACGTACCTCATCGGGATAAATGAGGATCAGAGACGCCGTAGTTCGTCTAACTAAGGCTTACTCTCGCTTGTGATTTTTAGGATGACGTTTCCATAGTTCTAGCTCAGGTGTTACCGGCTCTGACACGAGGGTGTTTACCGTGTCGCTGCTTGAACTGTCGAGACAAGTCATGTTCGTCCGCAAAGAGTATGAGATGAGAAGAGAAGACGTGACTTCTTGGTTTATTGTTTTTTAGAAGAAGTGTTTTGAATTTGTGTTTATTGAATGTACAACACTAAAGACTATGACACAGGAGCGAATACTTTCCAAGATCGCCCCCAATGGAACGTTTGTAAAGCATCCTAGAAGAGTGAAGGAGACCTCCACTAGTCATTTCCCGTATAGCTTAAGGCTCATGGCGCATTGTACACCTTTCCTTTATTAAGTGTTTTTTATTTTCTTTTAAGATGAGAAGAGAGACTCAAGTTATAAAAGGAAAAATTCTAAGGGAAACTAGACTTACCCTAAATCAGTTGAATTCATGGATAACCTATGGTTAGTGAGGTTTGCAATTGAATCTACCTAAGAGATATAAGACTAAAACAATACAAGTAAAAGAAGTTAGTAATGAGCAATGTGGTCCTCCTAGGTCATGGTAGGTAAAAACGTGAATGAAATGTAAATGGGATGAAACAATGGATCGGGTGGGTCGGTTGCGTGGTGCTAAGACGCACGACTTATGGTGTGAAACATACAAGGCTTGATTTTGGTTGAATGGAATGGAACGATGGTGATCAAGGAACCCTATAGTTACATGCAACTTTATTTATTTATTTGAAAATATACTCGACGTTGGATCGAGTACTTTATTTGTTTTTGAAAATTTGGTTTTCTATCGATTCGTTTTATCTTTTCTATCCTATTTATGGAAACTATACAAGCATACAAGTTCTAGGATATTACATCACAAAGTACACAAAATATGAAACATAATCGAGGCATAAAAAATCCAAGTCCATAAGCCAAACCTTGCAAAATACCTTGCACAAAAAAAACAAATAGTTAGTGAATGATATGAACCATGAATATGCATAATGTGATGGAAATGAATTAAAATGACAAAAAATATTAAAAGTCATGAGAAAAATATGAAATTAAATTCCTAAGGTCTTAAACCTGATTATAGCATTGTGTAAAAAAATCTCTAAAAAATTCTCATTTTAACTAAGGCAAATGGTCACCTAAATCTAACTAAAGTTTAATCACAACTTTGCCCAAATTATACTACCACAACAGTAGAAAAAACGTCCTAAAAATTATACCAAAAATATTATAGGTACTTTAACTTGTCTTTTAATCATAGCAAAAAGAATGGGTAGAAAATATTATGGGAAGTGGTAGAAATAAATTATACAAATTTATGTGTCTACATGAGAATTCAATACAAAATTAACTAAATTAAAATTCGAAAATAAATTGAGAAATTATTAAATTCAGAAAGTAAAAAAATTGGGAATGTTTCTAAATTGACTCAATATTCTACTGTATTTTTTTATAGAATTTTAATATTCATTTTAATATTTATTTGTGAATTAAATTAAACAAGCATAAAATAGAAAACATATAAAGAATGGAGGGGGTGCAGTAGAAATGTTACTAAGTTAAATAATAACATGGGCCTATCTAAGAAGGTGCAGAAAGAAACTCCTTAGGCCCATTTGCGCTGAGTTGCCTGGGGGTGAAAATAGAAACAATTATCAGTTAATAAAACAGATGGGCTTGGATCGGGGGTGGAATTAGCAAACTTCCTAGGCCCACTGCGCAGGAGCTTATTCTCCTCAAAATTCTAAAAATAAAGATTAACTAATTAAGTTTTATGGTGATTAACCTTCTTAAATTCTCTTAATTTCCATTGAATTCCTAATTAAACTATTTATAATTTAAAACAAAAACAATACAAATAAAAGAAAAAGGGAATAACACAAATTGAAACCCTAAACTTTTTCCTTTCCTCTTCCTCACGCCGCATGCCCCTTCTTCTTCCTCTCTCCATCTTTCGAACCCTAACCCTCTTCACAACCACCTTCTTCCTCAACCCAACCCTAATCCTACCAACACAAAACCTTAATCGCGCCGCCGGCGCGGCGACGAATCCTCTTCACCCTTTCATTCTCTAACCCTAGCACCGCCGCAAACTGCGGCCTCCTGCTTCGACGGCCCCCTCTCCAAAACATCATCTCTAAACACGGACCTCCTCCGATTTTCCTCCTCATCTCAAATCCCTAGACGATTTCAACTACATCATTCTGAAACCTAATTGATCGAAGCAACGTCAAAGCGCAGTAAAAGGAAACAAACAAAATCGCACCTTCAACCGATCAATGTTACGTTGAGAGTCGAAGGTCAGAAATGACGGTTGTGGTCTTCGCTTGATGAAGAACGACGAAGCCGGTAAGTGGCGTGACCCCCTTCTTCGAATTCTTTTGGATGTCGCTGCGATGTTGAATTGTTGTGACGTGTTCTGTAACTGGTGATGATTATTGATGCAGGTGTTTTGAAGAAGGTGCACAGTTGATGTCAACAAGGATCGATGAGGGCGGTTAAAGGTGAAGAAGAATTTTTGGAGAGTTTTTTTCGCAGGGAGGCTTATTGATGATGAATTCGTGTTGCAGAGTCTGAGTTTTTCCTTGATTTTTCTGTAAGTTGGAGATGGCAGGAGGGTATGAGGTAGCTTCCTCGGTTCTCCGATAGTCCGTCATTCACATCTTCAGCCTGGTTCAGAGAGGCCTCAACGCGTTGACGTTCTCTTTTATCGAATTTGCAGGTCTTGAATTTGTCGGTTCAGGTTTCAATTCTTGACGTAAATCATTGAATTGAGATTGTTGGCGAAGGTTTAAGAATGGAACAGGTTAAGGAATTTCGGTGATTGAAAGTGCTGAAGATGATGAGGGTGAATTGAAGTTGGCCGAAAGATTGATGAAGTCCTTGCTCTTGGAGGTTATGCGGGTCATGAAGGTTTAGAGGCCTGATTCTTCTTTCGGTCTTTCTTGCTGTATTTGGAATTAAGATAGGTTGAAGCTGAGTATATTGGATAATTTCTGATAAGAGGTTGATGTCGAGGGTCAAGATTAATGAAGGCTTGAAGAGGTGATAATGATGATGGAAGAAGATGATGCAGACGCGGCAGATTTCCGGAGGCTGACGATGGAGATTGATGGTGCTGGATTAGAGGTATGATCTTGAGTACCCATTTCTTGTTGCACTTTGATTCTACCTTTTATGCTTTTTCTCTAATGTTAAGTTGAATCGCGTCGAATTTGTGATGCGGTTCTTGCAACTTCTCCTTTGATTCAGATTGGTAAATATGATGGAGAAAATCCCTCTGAATCGAATCTGTCTTTGATTTTCAGGTTGCGGATTGTTGCGGGTTGCAGGATTGAAGGATGGTGATGATTTCAAAGATATGAAGGAGGTTGAAGGATGGTGATGATGGTTTTGGGAAAGGTTGATGAAGGAGAGATGCGAGATGGAGAATGTTTGGAGAATATGGAAATAGGAGAGATTGATGATGAATTTCCAGCCAACCCCAAGAATGAGTGAAAGAGCAAATATATAGAGATGAAGATGAAGCTTCTGGATATTTTCAGTTAAAAGCTTCTAGATTCAATTGGAAGTTTCTATTAGTTTTTTCTGTTAAGAGTTAGTTGGGAGTTTAGTTTTTTTCGATTCTGTTTTGAGTTAGTTGGAGCCTTTGTAATTGTTTCTGTATTGAACTTCTTTTCTGAATTTTTGCTGATTTTTCCTACCATCAATTATAGAAAATCAATGTTTTTTTTCTTTGCAAACTTGTTAGTTGAGCTTCTAAACTCTCTTTTCCTTATGAATTTCTATTTTTTAATATTATGAATTTTTGGACTTCTTCCTTGTAATAATAATAATCTTTTAGTAGTTCTTTATTTGTGTATGATGAAAATTCAAATGGAGGCTCAATACCATTATTGCTATGAAAAGAAAACTTGTCGGAAACTTTGGAAACCTGAATTTGGGTAACAAATTGGATACATGGAGTTAAATTGGGTGTAAACATGAATTAATTTGATTAAAATGAACAGAATTATGGTTGAGAGAAAAAAAAAACAAAACAAATGAAATGGACAAAAGTAGATGGATAAACAAGATATTGAAAATGGGTTATTTGGTTTTGGATTAGGATATGAATATAGAGAAAAAAATGGATATGAACCAAATTTCGAAAAGAAATGGTTTATGGGTTATGGTGTGGACAAGAAAAAATGAATTTGTCTAAAAATGGATTTGGATAATTAAATAGATGCAGTTATTTGATTGTAATGAAAATGAATTTAGTTTGAGACATGGCTACATACCTATGGATATCAAGAAATAGGTTTGGAAAATGGATACTAATAGTTTTAAAATAGGCCCAAAATTATGGAGTGAGGATTTGATTGATTAGATATTGGGCTTAAAAGATGGGTACAAAAATCTATAGTAGGCTTTAGAAAGAGAAACACACGGAATTGAGGTTTTTGAAATTGGTATGGAGAAAAATGATTATGGATAATGTGTGGTTTTGGACTTGAATTAAGATGGATGACTTGAGCTTCAAAAACCTCTGACACATCCTCCATCCTTGTCTTGAACTAGATCCTTACACACAATAAATTCCTGAGGACTTGATACGGTGATAAATCTCCAAAATCAATAGCTTGAACCATGCTCCTTGCTTCACTAAAAAATGCTATACGCGAATGAATATCTCCACAAAATAAGCCTAAATCAAATTTTAACACAAAGGTCCTCAGCTGGTGGAACGTGTTCAAGCTCATCCTCAAATGTGAACCCCAAATTCTGCTTGAGATGAAATCCTCTAAGACCATAATCCCTAAATAAGCGGAAAGAGGATGATATTGATGGCCACATAATCAAGACCTGGAATTCAAATGATAACCATTCATAAGGTGTGAAATCCTACTTCCATGATCCATAGTACAACCCCTAGTGAAGCAGAAACCATAAACCAATATAATAATCTGATTCTTCAAAGAGCATTGATCCCATGCCATATGAACCAATGAAATGCACGATTGTGGTTTTATAACCTGATGGAAAGTGCAGATGTAGTTCGAGACATAAAGCAAGTTAAGGTGATTAATTGAGAGGGCAAATTTTGGGGTGTTACACAATGACTTCAGGTTTAGGTTCCTTCTCTAAGCTTGTGAATGATTTTTTATCAAGAATAGGCACCTGAAGTAGTTTGGAGAATTCTTCCATTGTGGGCACCAGCTGATAATCGGGAAATGTGAAGCAATGGTGTTTAGGGTTGTAGATGTTTAGAATTGGCAGAATTTTTGACCAACAAGAAATGTTGAATTCAGTTCAGGATGTCCTATCAGATGTTGGGACATTATCAAACAGAGTATAAGTAAATGAACTTAATTCAGGATGTCACACCAGATGTTGGGACATTGTATCAGTTAATGAAATAAGTTCAGTTTACAGGATGTCACATCAGATGTTGTGACATTGTATCAGTAAATGAAGTAAGTTCAGTTTTTCAGGATGTCCCAACAGATGTTGTGACATCTCAAACCTGCTACCAGAATTAATTAATGACTAACAGAACTGAGTAAATTAAGGAAAGTTATCTGGAATTAATTATGGATGGATAAAACAGAATAAGGCGCATCTGTAGGGAGTGTTGTTATATGTCTTCAGCATAATCAGAAGAACTGAATCACCTAGAATCTAGGAAGTAACAAACCCTAATTCAAGGTGGAAGCAACATGCATTTCAGGATTGGATAAACCTACAGAAAGCCCAAAATCCAAACACCTATTTAAGCAACAGAAACTCTCAGAATAGAGCATGAATTTCAGAAGACCAAATAGGGTGTTTTGTGTTTTAATAGCAGATTGTTTTAAGTGTACCACTTTATGAGCTTTTAAGCAAAAGTGCATTTGTGTCTTGATTGAAACTGTGAAGTAAGATCAAGCTGTTTTGTTTGAAGGATGACTTCAATTTTATTAAACTTGTAAACAAGATCACTGTGTGATTGAGGGGGAGTGAGTTGGTACTCATATCTAAGTTGTGTCTTAGGTAGAAATTGCATTGGGTAGATATTAAGTGAAAGATTAAACTGGGTGGTTTAAGTCTAGAATTAATATTACTTATAGTGGATTTCCTCCTGGCTTGGTAGCCTCCAGATGTAAGTGTGGTTATACACTGAACTGGGTTAACAAATTCCAGTGTTGTTTAATTTTCCTGCACTTTAAGTTTTAGTTAAGTTTTCAAGTGTTTAAACATCTCATTCGACATCTCATACCTGATCACAGAATTTCAATTGGCATCAGAGCAGGCACCCTGCCTGTTTATACTGGGTGAGATCTAGGGACTGCAAATTCTGGAAACATGGACAGAGATGTAGGATCACTAAATAGACCACCTATACTGGATGGATCTAATTATGACTACTGGAAGCCAAGAATGATTGAATTCTTAAGATCACTTGACAATAGGGCCTGGAAAGCAGTCAACAATGGATGGGAACACCCTGTCCAAGACACCAAAGATGGAGCAAAAGTGTTGAAACCTGAAGAAGAATGGAGTAAGGAGGAAGAAGATTCAGCACTTGGCAACTCCAATGCCTTAAATGCTTTATTCAATGGCATTGATAGAAACATCTTTAGACTTGTGCATCACTGTGAGCTGGCCAAAGATGTTTGGGACACTCTCAAAACAACTCATGAAGGAACATCAAAGGTGAAGATGTCAAGACTTCAACTTCTCACCACCAAGTTTGAAAACTTGAGAATGAAGGAAGATGAGACAATTCATGAATTCTACATGAACATCTTAGAAATAGCCAATACTTCTGGAGCTTTGGGAGAAAAGATGACTGATGAAAAGCTTGTAAGAAAGATTCTCAGATCTTTACCAAAAAGATTTGACATGAAGGTCACAACAATAGAAGAAGCTCAAGACATATGCACAATGAAAGTTGAAGAGCTCATTGGTTCCCTTCAAACATTTGAGATGGGAATGAATGACACAATTGTAAAGAAGAACAAAAGCATAGCCTTGATGTCAAATACTGATAAAGAAGAAGAAAATGATGAATCAGAAACTGATGAAAACTTATCAGAAAACATTGCTATGCTTGGAAGACAATTCAAAAAGATTCTCAGAAAGATGGAAGACAAGTCCAGACCAAGTGGAAGATACACAAACTCTTCTAAGAACAAAAGACCTTATGATAAAAGGTCAAATTATGATGAAAAGACCAGTCAAGAAAAAGGGATTAAATGCCATGGATGTGAAGGATATGGACACATCAGGAATGAATGTCCTACCTATTTAAAAAGGCAAAAGAAAGGTCTCTCTGTAACCTGGTCTGATGAAGACTCAGGAGGTGATTCAGAAGACGAATCAGCTAAGCATATCACTGCTCTAGCTGGATTATGTGAATCTGAAAGTGAATCCAGTGATGGAGAGCTTACTTTTGAAGAGCTTGAGCAATCATACAGAGAACTAGTCAAAAGAAGCACTGAAATATGCATGGAAAGTATAAAGCTAAAGAAGCAGATTGAGGCACTAAAGGATGAAAAAACAAGTGATCTAGAGATCATTGACACCTTGAAAAGTGAAGTAAATCTTCTCAACTCCAAGTTGGAGCATATGTCTAAATCTGTTAGAATGTTGAACAGTAGCTCAAGCACACTGGATGTTATTCTCAACAACAATAAGCATTCAGGGGATAAAAGTGGACTGGGATTTAACAAAGTTCATAAGGTTGAAGCTAGCACTAGCAAAACTACTTCAAAGTCCATACAGTCAAACAAGATGTCCCAACAGATGCTTCAACATCATGAAAAGAACACAAAGTCAAACATAATGTTCCAACAGATGTCTCAACATCATGAAAAGAACATAATGAAGAAGAAGTATCAAAGATGGAGATGTCATCATTGTGGAAGATTTGGACATATCAAACCTCATTGCTACAAGTTGCATGGATATCCAAATCAGATGCATCAGCAACCTCCTAAGCAAAAGATAGAGGTTATCAAGAAAGAGCTGCATAGACATCAACATCAAAGAAATCTGCAACCCCCTAAGCAGAAGACAGAGGTCACCAAGAAGGTATGGGTACCAAAAGCTAGTCTTCATGCTAATCAAAGTTACATGCCCAAGAACAAGATCAACAAACAACCTTGGAGCTCTACTGATGGACAATGCAAAGGGCAAAGGTATCAAAAGAAATCTCAATACCAATGTTCAAAGAAGGGTGTTACATATATAGCTCATACATCTCTAAGAGTATCAGCTAAAGAAGACTGGTACTTTGACAGTGGATGTTCAAGACACATGACTGGATTGAAGAATCTGCTAGTAGACTTAAAGTCATACTCATCCAGATATGTAACCTTTGGAGATGGAGCTAAAGGAGAAATCAAGGGAGTTAGGACCTTGGACTGTCCAGATGTACCAAGACTAGATGATGTGCTGCTGGAAAAAGGTTTAACTGCTAACCTGATCAGCATAAGTCAATTATGTGATCAAGGGTACAGTGTAAACTTTACCAAAACTGAATGCATAATGTCTAACAAAGAACAAAAGGTTGTCATGAGAGGTGCCAGATCTAAAGACAACTGCTACATGTGGGAACCTCAAGACTTCAGTCTCACTTCAACTTGTTCTTTAGCTAAAGAAGAAGAAGTGAAACTATGGCACCAAAGACTAGGTCATCTACATTTCAGAGGCATAAAGAAAATCATATCTATGGAAGCTGTGAGAGGTATTCCTAATCTGAAGATTGATGATGGCAAGATATGTGGTGAATGTCAAATAGGCAAGCAAACCAAGATGTCCCATCCAAAGCTACAACATCTGACAACTTCCAAAGTTTTGGAATTATTGCATATGGATCTTATGGGACCTATGCAGGTAGAGAGTCTTGGTGGTAAGAGGTATGCCTATGTGGTGGTTGATGACTTTTCAAGGTATACATGGATAAATTTTATCAAAGAAAAGTCTGATGTATTTGATGTATTCAAAGACTTATGCCAAAGAATACAAAGAGAAAAAGCCAGCTGTGTGATCAGAATAAGAAGTGACCATGGAAAGGAGTTTGAAAATCAAAAATTCTTAGACTTCTGTTCTTCAGAAGGAATAAATCATGAATACTCTTCACCAATCACTCCTCAACAGAATGGGATTGTTGAGAGGAAGAATAGAACTATCCAAGAATCAGCAAGAGCTATGATCCATGCTAAAAAGTTACCTTTGTACTTCTGGGCTGAAGCTATGAACACAGCTTGTTACATCCATAACAGAGTCACTCTAAGGAAAGGAACTTTGTCCACAATCTATGAAGTCTGGAAGGGCAGAAAACCCACAGTTAAGTACTTCCATGTGTTTGGAAGTAACTGTTATATTCTGGCTGATAGGGAGCAAAGAAAAAAAATGGATCCTAAAAGTGATGAAGGGATTTTTCTTGGATACTCTATAAACAGCAAAGCATATAGAGTATTTAACTATAGAACCAAGGTTATCATGGAGTCCATAAATGTGATAATTGATGATGCTCCTACAGATGTTACAGAAGATGTTGGAACATCTGCTGACAGCAAAACTGAAGCTGAAGAAAAGAGTGATCATTCTGACTTCACTCAAACTGATGCAAGGACAGAACAATCCAGCAAACCTCCCTCCATCAGAATCCAGAAGGATCATCCCAAAGATTTGATAATTGGTGATCCCAACAGAGGTGTAAGTACTAGATCAAGAGAAGTGATTTCAGGTTCCTGTTTTGTTTCAAAAATAGAACCTAAAAACATCAAGGAAGCTCTTACTGATGAATACTGGATTTGTGCTATGCAAGAGGAATTAGGTCAATTCACAAGGAATGAAGTGTGGAATCTTGTTCCTAGACCTGATGACATAAATGTGATTGGCACTAAATGGGTGTATAAGAACAAGTCTAATGAGCAAGGAGTTTTTACAAAGAACAAAGCTAGACTTGTAGCTCAAGGATACACACAAATTGAAGGAGTAGACTTTGATGAAACTTTTGCACCAGTAGCAAGACTTGAATCAATCAGACTACTTTTGGGAATTGCCTGTATCTTGAAGTTCAAGCTATTTCAAATGGATGTGAAAAGTGCCTTTCTAAATGGATATCTTAATGAAGAGGTATATGTAGAACATCCTAAAGGATTTGTTGATCCAAGCTGTCCAAATCATGTATACAAACTAAAGAAGGCTCTTTATGGTCTGAAGCAAGCTCCAAGATCATGGTATGAAAGGCTGACTACTTTTCTTATCAAGCAAGGGTACAGAAAAGGTGGAATAGACAAAACCTTGTTTGTTAAAGATGAAGAAGGAAATGTCATGATTGCTCAAATATATGTAGATGACATTGTTTTTGGTGGAATGTCAGACAGGATGGTTAAACATTTTGTAAATCAGATGGAATCTGAATTTGAAATGAGCCTAGTAGGAGAATTAACCTACTTTCTTGGACTGCAAATAAAGCAAATGGAGGACTCCATGTTCATTTCCCAAAGCAAGTATGCTAAGAACATAGTCAAGAAATTTGGGATGGACAATGCTACTCATAAGAGAACTCCTGCCCCCACACATTTAAAGCTAACTAAAGATGACAAGGGTGAGAATGTAGACCAAAGCCTATACAGAAGTATGATTGGAAGCTTATTGTATTTAACTGCTAGAAGACCAGACATAGCATTTGCAGTAGGTGTATGTGCAAGATATCAAGTTGATCCAAAAGTTAGTCATCTAAACCAAGTCAAGAGAATTCTGAAATATGTTAATGGTACTTGTGACTATGGCATAATGTACTTTCATGGATGCAAACCAATTCTCACTGGCTTCTGTGATGCTGACTGGGCTGGAAGTGTTGATGACAGAAAAAGCACTTCAGGAGGATGCTTCTTTCTAGGAAACAATTTGATTTCTTGGTTCAGTAAGAAACAAAATTGTGTATCCTTATCTACTGCTGAAGCTAAATATATTGCAGCTGGAAGCAGTTGTTCACAGTTGGTTTGGATGAAGCAAATGCTCACTGAGTACAATGTCCCAAAAGATGTCATGACATTGTACTGTGATAACTTAAGTGCTATTAACATATCAAAGAATCCTATCCAACATAGCAGGACCAAGCATATTGATATCAGGCACCATTTCATCAGAGATCTTGTAGAAGAAAAAGTGATTTCATTGGAACATGTAGCTACAAATCTGCAATTGGCTGATATATTTACTAAAGCCTTGGATGCTATCCAATTTGAAAACCTAAGGGGTAAATCGGGAATCTGTTTATGTGAAATTTAGCAGTTATGGAGATGTGCCAACATGTCATATGACATCGTGTGGCATGATCACCAGATGGCAACACCAGTCTGGTCAGGCACCTTGTGTATTCCACTCCTAGAAATTCTCCAAGTAACGGCTCTTATAAGAATATCAGCTCACTTTCAGCTATTCATCTTCTCATCATTCTCTCACAACAACTTGCTTGCTATAGCTAACTTTCTGAGATCATCAAACTCAACCAATCTCAATCTCTTTCTTCACCACATTCTAAAAATGGCTCAACACCAAAACCCTAACATCTCTGAAGAAATCCTCAACAAGGAAGATGTGGTGCATACAACTCCCATTTCTGTGGTACCCATGGATTCAACTCCAATGGACGAAATCAGAGAAAGTGTTCCTCTTGCTCAAAAGCCAAGAACCCCTACTGTCAGAAGGGCAAAGGAACCTGTTTTTAGCAAAGCCAAAGGGACACCTTCATCATCAAACACCACTCCAAAAGCTTCTGAATATGTGGATGATTCCATAAAGGAGCAGGTAAACAGGATCCTATCTGAGCAAAGAGTGGTAAGTGGCATATCTATTCCTCTGAACACCATGCCAGCTCCACAAGAAGATCAACAAACTCAGGCTGAAAAGGACACTCCTGCTCAACAGGATGTCCCAATAGATGTTGAAACATCTGAAGACCAGCAAAAGGTCTCATCTGATATTGCTGATGATACATCTGAGGACCAGAAAAAGGCATCCACTGATAGTGATGAAGAAACATCTGAGGACCAGCACAAGGCCTCCACTGAAGATCAAACCTCTGTTGATTCACCAGCTGAAGAGGAGACTGCTCAAACTCCTCCTGTTGTGAACATAGAGCATGATTCTGATACAGAAATCATTGCTTCTGTCAACCCTAGCATAGCCAAAAGGCTTAGAACTAGGAAGGAAAAGAAGAATGCAGGACATGCAACTCCTGAGAAGAAGCAAGCTACACCAAAGAAGGACAAAGCTAAAGTTGTCTTCGGTCCTACAAAACAATGGAGCAAGGTGCAAACACAAAAGAGGAAAGCTGTCACTCCTCCAGATTCAGATGTTGAAGAGGATGTCCCAACATCTCCACCAAAGAAGAAACCAACACCCTCAAGGTCATCAAATGCTGTTCCAGAAGCTCCTCTGGACAACATCTCCTTCCATCATGTTTCAAGTGTGAATAGATGGAAGTTTGTTTATCAAAGAAGGGTAGCACTTGAAAGAGAGCTGAGCAGTAATGCACTTCAGTGCACAGAGGTAATTGATCTCATCTCTTCTGATGGCCTTTTCAAAACTGTCTCCAACTTCTCTCCTTGCTATGAGCTTCTAGTCAAGGAATTCATTGTAAACCTTCAAGAAGATTGTGCTGATGGTAAGTCTGCTGACTTCAGAAAGGTATTTGTTAGAGGGAGATGTGTGGAATTCTCCCCTAGGGTGATCAACCACTACCTAGGAAGAGACTCTGATGGTCCAAATGAGTTAGGAAAGACTGATAACCAGGTTTGCAAGGTCATCACTGCAAATTAGGTAAAGACTTGGCCAGTCAAGGGGAAGATGTCTGTTAGCATGCTGACAAGGAAGTATGCCATGCTGCATAGGATTGACACTGCAAACTGGGTCCCTACCAACCATACCTCCTCAATAGCATCTGGGTTGGGCAGGTTCATATATGCTGTAGGTACCCAAACAAAGCTGGATTTTGGAGCTTATATCTTTGACCAGACATTGAAGCATGCTGGATCATCTGCAACAAAGCTGCCAATTGCCTTCCCTTCCTTGCTGTGTGGAATAATGCTGAGTCAGTATCCAGGTATCCTCACTGAGAAGGACTCCATTTGCAAAAGAGAAAGTCCTCTGGCCTTCCACTACAAATTGTTCTTGAGTCATCATGCAGCTGATGTTGAAGCTCCCTCTGGGACATCTGCTGGTCCTTCAAAGGCAAAGTCTCTAATCTCCAAAGCTGCCTTGATTGCTGAGCTGAAGATCACATGCAAAGAACTGGATGCAAGGAAGCAGAAGCTTGAGGAGATTATCCAAAGGCTGGAGATTGAAGAAAGTGCTCAGAAAACTGCTGCTTCTGATGAGGAGACTAAGAAAGAGGAAGAAACTGATTATGAGGAGTCTGAGTGAAACCTGTATGTGAGGAATATGTAATGGCTGCTTCTGCATTGTAATTTTGAATTAGTAACTTTGGCCCCAAATTTATGTCTAACAAGGGGGAGAACTGAACAACAACAACAATGTATGATGCTGATTACTGATTAATGAAAAACTTCTGTTTGCTTCTGAACTAAAATTGTGATTTTAATAAAAAAAAATTTGTTGCAACAAGTCTGAACAAATGTAGAATTGAGGGGGAGTAAACTCTCACATGACTCAATAGAAAAGAACTTATGCTGCACTCTGATAACCAGAAAAGTATGTTAGCCAAAAATTAGCCAAAGGGGGAGTTTGTAGATGTTTAGAATTGGCATAATTTTTGACCAACAAGAAATGTTGAATTCAGTTCAGGATGTCCTATCAGATGTTGGGACATTATCAAACAGAGTATAAGTAAATGAACTTAATTCAGGATGTCACACCAGATGTTGGGACATTGTATCAGTTAATGAAATAAGTTCAGTTTACAGGATATCACATCAGATGTTGTGACATTGTATCAGTAAATGAAGTAAGTTCAGTTTTTCAGGATGTCCCAACAGATGTTGTGACATCTCAAACCTGCTACTAGAATTAATTAATGACTAACAGAACTGAGTAAATTAAGGAAAGTTATCTGGAATTAATTATGGATGGATAAAACAGAATAAGGCGCATCTGTAGGGAGTGTTGTTATATGTCTTCAGCATAATCAGAAGAACTGAATCACCTAGAATCTAGGAAGTAACAAACCCTAATTCAAGGTGGAAGCAGCATGCGTTTCAGGATTGGATAAACCTACAGAAAGCCCAAAATCCAAACACTTATTTAAGCAACAGAAACTCTCAGAATAGAGCACGAATTTCAGAAGACCAAATAGGGTGTTTTGTGTTTTAATAGCAGGTTGTTTTAAGTGTACCACTTTATGAGCTTTTAAGCAAAAGTGCATTTGTGTCTTGATTGAAACTGTGAAGTAAGATCAAGCTGTTTTGTTTGAAGGATGACTTCAATTTTATTAAACTTGTAAACAAGATCACTGTGTGATTGAGGGGGAGTGAGTTGGTACTCGTATCTAAGTTGTGTCTTAGGTAGAAATTGCATTGGGTAGATATTAAGTGAAAGATTAAACTGGGTGGTTTAAGTCTAGAATTAATATTACTTATAGTGGATTTCCTCCTGGCTTGGTAGCCTCCAGATGTAAGTGTGGTTATACACTGAACTGGGTTAACAAATTCCTGTGTTGTTTAATTTTCCTGCACTTTAAGTTTTAGTTAAGTTTTCAAGTGTTTAAACATCTCATTCGACATCTCATACCTGATCACAGAATTTCAAGGGTCAAAGAACTGGAACAAAACACTCATCATGTCTTCATTAAACCCGAGGTAACCAAATCCAGTAGATGATCATGCTTTTTGATGAATTGAGAACTCTCAGGAATTCTGGGCACCAATTCTTTAATCTTGGAGGGTATCCTTACAAAGCTGACCCGAATAGTGTTCCTACGAGCGGAAGCCATAACCTGCAACAAAGAACAAAGATAAATCCTTTGGTCCTTGAAATGGTTAGTGAAAATGCTATGTTATGATGTCATGATGTTATGTTCAAAGAAAACAAGTGTCACACACAAAAAATTAACATAATAGACTTAGGTTTAAAGGCCTGCATGAAGTTCATAGGTAAGTACCCTCCCTACTAAAGTTTAGTTGGTTCATCCTGTCCTAGCAATAGTAATCGGGTTCTAAGGGATCTAAATATCACTGATTCTTCTCAAAGGTTGTAGTTTAGTGTGGCAACTGACTTGCCAACCAAAACCTCCTAAGATTAGAATCTCAATGAGCGTAGCGTCGAGTATCAACCAACTTTAGACTGAACCAAAACCGATTATCTCACTACTTTCTAATGGCCAAGGTTGGTCAATTAGGGTTCTAAAGGGTAGTTAGTGTTAATGAAAACATATGGCAGCCTCATGTTATCCTCAACTTACTTAAGGAACATCAGAACCGACAAAGATGTCACACTAACTGTAGCCACCAGATCAACCATATCGGTATACGTTGTACAATTTCCTTGGTCTATTGCTACTTACCTAAGGTACACTAGATCCGGGTTAGGATCTTTCTCACAGTAACCCCACAACAAATACCCTTAAAGATAAAGCAACAAATTCAAACAAGTGTAGTGATCTAACCCTAAGGTAACCCCTATTTTAAATAATATTCCCCAGTAGAGTCGTCAGTTCTGTAACACGGTGGGAGAACTGACTTGACCGTTTTTTTTACAAAAACTATGTTGCGGATAGTAAGAGTCGCCATCGACTTTTATTTTATGCAATAAAGAAAAGGAATAAAATAACAGGAAAGACCTTTTTTAAAAAAGATTTGAGTTCAGGGGGTAAGTTATACAAAGGGAAGAAGTTAGCACCCTTTGTATCCATGGTTATCCATGAGCTCTTAATTGCTTAGCTCACTTTGCTTTTGTTTGAAAAAATAATGTAGTGTGTGATTAGAAAATATTTTCATCATGACTTTAACTTTGTAATGATTCTCGTACAAATGTATACAAAGTGTTTAGTTTGAAAGTGTTTGAAAAAGTGGGGTGTAAATAGTATTTTTGAAAAGAGTGAGCAAGCACTTAAGAAATACTTACCCTAAGTTTGTAAGGTATTTCTTGTTATTTCTTTCCTTTAGGGGTAAGACTGTCCTTACTATTAGTTAGTAAGTAGTCTTAACCTTGGATGTTTAAAGGGACAGGCATAGGGTCATCGTATGGTCATAGAAGGCAACCTTATAAGGGTATCTTAACAATTCGAAGGGACGATCATCATATTCGTAGGATCATCGAGGGAAGAGATCATTTATTCATAGGCAACTCGAATGGACTATGATCTTTTATCTGAAGGGACTTGATGATTTTTATTCGTAGGCAACTTTACTAAGATACCCCCACGTTCGAGGGACTTGACCATATTATAAGGAAACCGAGAAGAGAAACCCTAAGGGTGCAGATGGTGATCGTATAATGATCAACTTGCGTGTGTGGATATTAATTTCAGATATTTATCTTAGAAGTTAGTGGGCTAGGTCCAATTGTTTTTTCATACATTCTTTTCACACCCTAGTTTACTAACCACGCAGTTTATATTTTGCGAAAATTAAAAAACAGAAAATAAAACCCTGGACTATTACATCATGGGGAGGGGGATACATTTTAATTTTAGGGGATTGCAGAAAGTAAAGTGCAGAAATAAAACCCTAATTAGCTATTACAAACCGGGAGTAGTTACATAATCGAAAAATACGAGGAAAATAAAGTTACATAAGTCGTAAATCCTATACAATTTTTCTAAGGAACTTAAATAACATAAATAAATAAAAGATAAAAAAAAGAAAATTTTCTAATCAATTGAAAAAAAAAATTGGAAGAAAATTAGTTAATCAATTTAATTAAACAAAGTTTTTATGATTTTTTTAATTAATTAAATAAAATAAAGTTTGATTTTGATTATTACTTACAAAATAAAATAAAAATTGGATAATTTAATGAATAGTAAAAAATTTAGTTGTTAATTTAAGAAAAATGATTAATTAAAACCCTAATTAGTAATTATTAATTATTAAATAAATAAATAAATAAACATGAAAAAATAGAGAAAAGTTATAAAAAAGAGGGGGGGGGGAGCCTGAGAATCGAACCCAGGACTTGAACTTCACATGCGCGCGTCCTAACCACTAGGCTGCGTGTCATGTAATGCAATTGAACAAACAACAATAAATATAATATAAAACGAAGATTCAAAAAAACCAGACGCCCTAAAAGTCTTCTTCAACCTTCGTCCGTCTGCTTAGCTTTTACCTACAGATTACGTCCGTAGCTAGAGCTGTAGTGACGATTCTTCCGTCACTGAAACCCTTGTGTTTTTGAAAAATGTCATATACATAAAATAAATTAATTCTAATGATACAAATCAACTAAAGGAAGTCTTATGAGTCATCACTTTCATGTGAAATCGTGTCTAGCCGTGGTTCCTAAAATTGAAACTCGAAACCCTAACCATGGCATATCATCGTTCCTGCATCAAAACTCATATCAAACCAACCAGAAACATTCTAAGCATCATTATAAACAATATTACACAATCAAATTAAAGTTAGAATGCATATATTATCAAAATCGAAAATCAAGAATTCAAATAAAAAACAAGATTCGGTTTATGTGATTCATGAGGTTTTTGATGATGGTGATGATTAGTTCATGCTCTAAACATCTCAAGGAAGATATTGCAACTTTCAAAACTCCTTTAGATTGGCTGTAAGGATGAAACCGAATTTGAAAATTTTCTTGATTTTTTGAAGTTTTGGTAAGTGTTCTTCAGCTCAGAAATTCGTCCCCCTGATATTTGGTCTTGTTGTATGTTTATAGGTGAATGAAATTAAGTGAAAACTTTGGGATTTTTGGATGGATTTGAGGTTGCTTGAGGATGAAGTTAGGAGGTTTCTATTTTGGTCAAAATTTTAGATTAAATCATACCTTTTGGTTTTTCACGAAATTGGACACTTATAATGATCATAAACATCAAATATTTGATCCTAAAATAACCCTAAGATCAAATATTTGATTTTTCAATATTTATCTTAATTAAAATTTAATTTAAATGAAATAAATCCAATATAATATAAAATAAATATAAAAAATCAGATATTATGATCTATGGGTCGTGCATGATCTTATAATTGAGTATGAGTTAGAAAAATATGGGTCCATTTGGAAGAAACTTGAGTTTCGGTCATTTTTGCTTCATACACCTCCTCAAAATTGCGCAACTTCAACAATGCATAACTATTTCAATTTTTATCCCATGTATGTGTTCTAGGATTTTTTAGAAATCTTAGAGTGTCCTTTAACTACTCCTTTTGGTCCCATATTCATTTGATCTTCCATGCTCAAGTTATGAGCTTTTGAAAAAAATTGACTTTTGTTGACTTTTTAAAGGACCTGTAATGTCTTGCTGGCTCATATCTCTCAAATAAAACATTTTTGGTCTTGGCTTGTGAGACACAAAGTTGTAGAAAATTGAATTTTATTCAAAATGAGCTTTGTATAAGAAATTTTTGATGAATCATGTGAAAGTTATGTCTGGTCAAAGTACAGTTGACTTTTCCTACAAAAACCCTAACTTAGTAACTTCTGGTTCTTGATGATTCTGAGGTTTCCTTGATGAATCATGATAAATCCTTGAGAAAATGATGAATTTCACCTTATAATATTGATGTTGACCAATTGTTTTGAAGTTTGACTTTGTGTTGACCACAATTGACTTTTTGACCAAGTTAACTGATTTTTGATATTCTGAGCATCTGACTGACCCAACTTGTAGGGAAAACCTTAAAACTTGACATGAGGATTCTTTGGAGTATGTGGGACACCATGGAGTACACTTGAGGCTTTGGAAGTCCAATTTTTCTTTGAGAAACTCAAAACCCTAATTTGAGATTCATTGCTTAGGAGGAGGCTTTGTCTGATGAAACCTTGAATCCTTTTGAGCAATTGAGAATCTTTTGACTATTAGGAGTCCTCTTGAGGTATATTTTCTTGAAGATGTGAGGGAAAATTTTGGGTCACAACACATGTGATACCGAAATATCCTTATGTGATCGATGTAAACACCCCAAATTTTCCCTCACCCATTCACACCATGGCTTGTGATCTTCACATGTGCATAAGTTCAATCATAGCATCTCATATTGCATTTTTGCTTCACTGCATTGTTTCTAAGTCACCTGCATCTAGGGTTTGTGATCTGAGCCATCCTTGATCTATTTGAGCCACTCCAAAGGTCTTAAATCAATTCAAAGGGGTCCATGTGTGTTCAAGCATCATATAATATCCTCTCAAGATCAAAGAAGTCAAAGAATCACAAGAACTGAAAAAGGCATGGAAGCAGAGCCAGGTTTAACTGCACAGATGACATAGAATTAGGGTTTTGGTTTCAAAGGCCATAACTCCAAATTTTTTTTGATCATTCTTGTTTCTATTGGTCACTATATGGTATAAGGATCATGCATATCAATTTTCATGAAGAAATTCCATGGGGAAGGCATCTGATCAAGAGTTGACTTCTTGAGCAAGTCAGTGTAAAATCAGGGCATCTGAGGCCCCCAATGACCCAACCAAAGGGTGTTCTCCATCATTTTGAATGTGTATGATCTTTATTTGATCATAGAAGGTGTTAGAAGTTCACAAAATTGAAGAATTTCAAGCCATTTGCAAAGTTGCCATTTTGGGAAAGTGACTTGTAATGAAAACTTGCCATTTGGGGAAAGTTTTTCAACCTTCTCTTTTTGATTCAAAAATGCTTCAAATGAGAAAACTTTGGTCATGAAAGTTGTAGAATGGATCTTCCCATTTTCAAAAAGTACAAGAACTCATTCTGATTCATTTTGGATCAAAAGTTATGGCTTGTCAAAGTTGGCAAAAATCACTTAATTTTCACTTTTGTACCAAAGAGGCAAAATTGCAAAACCTCATGCCAAGCCTTTATGTGACCTCTAATTGATTTCTATGCATTACAAAAATATAAACCATGACCTAAAAATCAGAATGCACCAAAGAACCTCCCATTTTCATGACTTATGCTTCAAGTAATCACAAAAGGGCCAAGCTTTGTGAAAATTGCAAAACATCACATAAACCCTAATCCACTTGCTGCATTGCCTCTAATTCATTTCCATGGTTCTCCTTGAAGCATGCTGAGCCAAGCCATGCCTTTCTACCTTGATTGAATCAGCCCATACCTCTCTTACACAAAAAGTTAACTTTATGCAAAATGGCCCATACCAATCAAGCTAGGCCAGCAACAACTCTCTGACCTATCCAAGCTTGATACATGGACAAAATGAGACTCAACACATAACACAAGATAGCCTGAAACATCACACAAGCCATAGTTCCCAAAACTCACCTCTTATGCATTTTGTTTCGAAACTCATCACACAGGCTTCAAACATCAAAACAAACTTCACAAAAACATTCACCATGTTCCTCTGATCATTTCCCAATCCTCATTTGTCCCTGAAACCACCCCAAGCAGAAATACGATTTCTCACTCATCCTGAACAGAACTTTATCAATCTCTCAAACCAGCCAAAAGAAATTCCAAACAAGCATTGCAAGCTTCTCAGGAGGTTCATTAGAGAGGTTTTGGACCAAAGAAGCAGCCAGAAAGTTCCAAAGATCAAAGCTCCAGTTCAGGTGAGCTCAAGAACATTTTTTCCAGAAACTTGTTTTTAAGTTACCAAATGATTCTTTATGCTTCACTGATCATGTTGATATGTTTTGTTTTGAAAATGGTTGAGAAATGAGTATGTATTCGTGTTCTGAAATTTTCTTGACCTAGAACTGTTTTGATTCGATTCTCACTTTTGATGTGTTTAAAATGTTGTTTGTTTGTTGATTCTTGATGTATGATGTATGGGGATCATTTCTGGGCAGAAAAATTGAGTGTTAGAAGCTTAGGGAGAGAGATAGCAATAATCAGGGAGGGGTGTGGCTGGAGAAGATGACCGGAGGTCATTTCCGGCCACCTGAAAGTCATTAACTCATTAATCACGTTTAGGGTTCAGTTTGAATGTGGACCATGGATCTGTTCAGAACCCAAAAATATTTTAATTTTTATTTTTTGCATTAAAAATTATTTTTAAATCATTTAAATGTTTATTTTTAATTATTTAATGGAAATTAATTAATTAAAAATGCATTTAGGTATTTAAAAATCACCAAAAAATTCACATTGCATTTTAAAACATTTAGAAACATTATCAAACTCTCAAAACAAATTTCTTTTTGGTTCTTGATGCATTTTGACAATTTTCATTGGAATTAAATTCTTTTAAAGGCAATATTTTTGTTCAAACTTGGAAAAATCCATTCTGCCTAACCATTGAGAGTTTGATGATGGTTCTTATTGAATTGCATCCTTCATAGCATGTAGTTTATAGGATAAAATTGGTTTGAATTTATATTTCATTTTCAATTTGTTTTGTATTTTTCATTGTGAGGTATCCCAAAACCCTAATTGACTTGAGAAATTCATAACTTGCACTAGGTTAAGAGTTAGACCCCCTCCTTTGGGCAGTGAACTTGTGTAGGGTCAGGGTTCCTTTGATCCCATTTTCAATTTTTTGTCATGTCACTTGCTTCTGGTTTTGATTTTTTTGCATTGCATGTTGTGTATAAACCCTAATTTTTGCCTTCCTTTGCATCCATCTTTCATTTGCTTGCATTTAAGAACTTGCCATGACATTTTGTGCATCCACATGATTCATAAGACATCTTAGGACATATTAGAACCATGATTTATCATTGCATCATCCCTTTGCCATGTTATATGTTCATTTCATTTCATAAACATTCATGAATCTTTATGGTTCAAGGCATGCTTCATTTGCATTCTTATGCTTGTTTGATCACTTTCCTCTATTGCCATGTGTTTGCATCATCTCTTGGCATCATTTACATCATGTTTATGCTTCTGACTTTGGTTTGCATCATGACATTTCATCTCATTTACATTGCATTTCATTTCTTTTGCTAACTTTTCAGGTGGTAAGTTGTTTTGAGAAGTGAATTTGCCTTCACTTCTCACAATCTCTTCTCATCCCTCTTGCATCTTTGCTGCATTTTATCTTTGTCTTAGAGTGAGCTTGCTCATTCATGTTTATCTCTTACCTCCTTTCTTCAGGCAACTTGCCTTCTTAAGTGAAGCAAGTTGCCTTGCTTCTCTCTGCTTCGTTCTCCTTTCATCTGCTTCTCTCCTTGGTGGATTTTCTCTTGAAGATTTTTTGCAAACCTCATAAACCCTAGGAACATCCAAGCATGATCATAATTAGGGTTTGATTAGTCCCCCATTAGTTTTGCCTTTGTGTTATCTTTTGTGTCTCTCTTCTCATCTCATAACCAAGGACTAAACCCTAAAGGTTTTAAGGCTTTGTGATTAAGCTTATGCCCGCATCCTTCTATTAGGATGGAGTGTATAACTTTAATCCTAAGTGTTAAACCCTTAATGTGTTTAAATCCTTTAATCAGTTCATCTAATAACCACTAAGACATCAAGCTTGTAACTTGGGCCTTGCATTAGGGTTCTAATTCTTCCTTAATTGGTTAAGAAGGACTAACCCTAGTGTTAATGGACAAGTCCCCCTCAAGTTGTCTTACAAACCATAAAAATCACTTCTTCATATTATCATTAACTAAAATCCACTTAATAAAGGCTTTGTTTTGTCATGAGGTTAATCCCTAATCATGGATTAAGTTGAGGAGCCTTCCTCAGCTTAAATGTTCCCATCTATCATCCTTCTATTAGGATGGTGTAATGAGTCCATTAAATCCTTGATTATGGCTTAAACTCATTACTTAACACTAAACAAAAACAACAAAAACATCTAAATAATCACAAGTAGGTTAATGATCTTAATCCTACATCATGGTGATTAAGTGTGAGGTGTTTACCTCATGCTTAAGGTATTCTCATTACCCCTAATCAGAGGGAGGATGTGATAAGTTTACTAACCCTTGGTTTAGGCTTAAACTCATTAACTTATGACAAACCTCAAAAAGCAATAAAAGATTGAAAACACAAAAAAAACAATAATCGTCTCCTTCGGGATTCTTTTCTCATCTCATTCAATCACAAACGAGAACTCGCTTCTTCCGTCAAGTGCAAGACAATTTGCACCTGAGCCTGACAGGTCATACACTTGAGCATGGACAAGTAAGCAGTTCACAAGTCAATTTATCTTTCAGTCTCTTTGGGTCGAACTACGGTGTTCTGACTTCCTCATTGCACGAGAGGATACGTAGGCATAACTTAACGGTTATCGAAAAAAAGTCTCTGTATATCCCCCCTCTTTCCAGCATTATTCTTTAAGCCTCATAGTCATGAGCATTATACTTTTGTTCTTACACTGACACTTCTCTTATACACTTCACCTTTCTTTTAGCACTGACACTTGCATTCTTTCCAGCTTTGATACACAGATTGCACTGACACTACCCCTTTAAAACACAAATCTTTTAAGCATGGATCCCGTCGAGTACGGCGGACAATCTGGGTGCTAATACCTTCCCAGGTTGTAACCAACCCCATTTCTCAGTCTCTCTGGTTCGCGACCGTCTTATCCATATCTTTCTAGGTTTATGCAGCATTAACTTTCCTTCGGGATAAAAATGCCTAGCTGGCGATTCTTGTCTTCTGAGTTCACCCTTGTGTGTTCTCTCTCCTTTCGCCGACCGTTCGCGTCTGTACCCTATTTGACCTGGCCTCATTTGGTGGGAGCGACAGCTTGGCGACTCTGCTGGGGACCCTTATACTGTAACCAGGGCTTCTGGTTCTTTTTGTGGGTTACTCCTAGCGCTTGTTTGATTTGTGTTTACTGGGGTGCTATGTGCTATATGTGTTATGTATTTATTTCTGCTTTATGTACAGTCTTGTTTATTTCTTTCCTTACAGTTTTATATATCATACTGTCATACTGTCATCTTGCTGGATCTGGTTTCTGTTTTGGTGGGTGGGGTTTCATTGAGAGTTTAAGGTCCTATACCTGGGACCTGAGTGACACCTAGGCTAGAGTGGTTCATGTTCTTTCCCGTTCCATTTCGGTCTGGTGCGGGAATATGAAACACGATTCAGATGTGGGTTTCTTCTTGAGAACTCTGTGCTACAGATTTCCTGTAGTGCTAGGGCTATCTGGGAAGCCTGCTAAGTCTGGATGACCTTTACTATGACCTTCAGAAACTGGGGTGAATTAGAGGAGGATCTTTTATGGTTATTGCAAACACTGTACCTCCGGGTTAGAAGTGTTTACACTTCTCATAACTGATCCAAGTCTGAGCATCCTTGTTTTAGAACACTACCTATGAGGGGGGTTGGGCTGTTTATAGGTTTGCAGGTACCATTGACCACATCATACCCTGTTACTTGTTTTGATTAAGAGTACCTCACTTTGGACAGTTCTTGTGATTTAACCCTGGATATGTGACTCTTTATTTGAGTCCCCCACCTTGGTTACTGGATTTCTGAACCTTCATCTGGACTTCTTGAACATACATGGACTTTATATCAAGACAGATAATCAGATCCAGCTTGATTACAAACCCTTGCATATCATTTGCATACACCATCATTGCATCATTTAACATTTGTTTATTTGTTTTTCAGGGTATCCACATTATATTTGGCTTGGTTTTGACCCCTTCTTCTGCATAGACCTCTGCTTCATCAGGTATCTTCTTCAGTTATCTTCATTATCACCAGCATCAGCCTATCAGTGGCTCATCTCCAGTACCAGTCTTGATCTTCATCAGCACTTGTCTTTCAGCTCTTCATTAACACTCATGGCTACACCCAGGAAGAGCAACATATCTTACCATTTCTTTGAGCCTGTGTTGATTGGTATCAGGCAGGTCCAGTCACTTATCACCCCTGACCACATCCCATTATTCAGAGAGCATTATGGAGGTATCCTGGATATGGTCATGGACCTAGACCCTTCTCAGAGGAGTATGATCCACACCTGCCTACAGTTTTATGACCCTCCTTTGAGATGCTTCACTTTCCCAGACTTTCAGCTAGGACCTCTGTTGGAGGATTTTTCATCATTGATTGGAGTACCTGTCAGGGGTAGAATCCCCTTCAACCCAGAAATGACTTCTCCCAGCAATGGAGAAGTGGCAAAGGCACTGTACCTGGAGCCTACTTTGATTGAGCAGAATATGACAACAAAGGCTGGGATCCCTGGTTTGCACTTGGATTTCTTGATTTCTCAGGCCATCCTGAAGGCCTCTTTGGGAGAATGAAGGGCAGTTTGTGCATTGTTAGCCCTCATCATATATGGGGTGATACTGTTTGCAGATGAGCCCAAATTTATCAGCAAGAATGCCATTCATCTTTTCCTTCTGAGGAACCCAGTACCCACATTGCTGGGAGATTTCTATTACTCCATTCATCAGAGGAATGAGAAGCAAAGAGGGAAGTTGGTGAGATGTTGTGCTCCTTTGTTTCACACCTGGCTGCTCAAACACCTGCCTAAGTCAGATGCATTCCTGAATCCCCACCAACAGAAGAATTGGGCCAAGAGGCTCATTGCCTTGACTTCAGATAACATCAGATGGTGCACCCAGAGCACCAAAGGCAAGGACATTATCACTAGCTGTGGGCAGTACCCAAATGTACCTCTGATAGGAGTAAAGGGTTGCATCAACTACAATCCTTTGCTGTTTAAGAGACAACTGGGCTATGCTTTGGTTCACCCTCCTAGAGTGCAAGATTTAGACGAGACCCTGTATTGTGAAATAAAGCCTAATCTAGCTACTGTCAGACAAGCATCTTGGGCTTGGGACAACATCCAGACAAAAGGGATGGCTATTCTTGGGAGGTGCAATAATGTTGCTTCAGCTCCGTACTATGACTGGTCCCATGCTAGAGCTCAGATTTCTGGGATGCCCTTCACCATTGAGGATATACCTGGACCATCCACAGTACAGCCAGCAGCCACTGTCAGCCTGGAAAAATTTGAGAAGCTGAAGGAAAGGAATGAGAATCTGTCTCAAGCTCTGAAGAAGACCCTCTGGGAGAGGAGTGATGGTCGTCTGGACATTGATAGGTTGGAGAAGCTTAGGGTGGAGCATCTGGCCAAGATTGAGAAAACAGAGGACTACATCAGAAAAGCAAGAGTTGGGGAGCAAATATTGAAGAATGCCTGTAAGGAGGCCAAGATTCAGAAGGCTAGGACTGAGCTCTATCTGCAAGAAATTCAGGCTAGGTGGGTCAGGATCACTGAAGCCCGTACTCAAGAAGATCAGATAATTCAAGCTAAGATTGAGCAGTTAGAGGCCAATGAAAAGAAGCAGCAGGAAGCTTTGCTGGCAGCCCAAAAGGAGATTTAAGAGTTGAAGCTTAGGGCTGGATTGAAGAGGTCAAAGGACCAAGATAGACACAAGAAGCTGACCACTGCCATTGCCACTAGAAACCTCCTCATCAGGACCATTACGGAGCATCCAGCTGGTCCAGTGACTGAGGCGCTTCTGAAGGAGGTTAAGGAGGATGAGTTTGGGCTAGATGTCTGACTTTTTTATTATTGTTGTTTTTATTTGATGTACTTTTCTTTTGTATTTTGACCCTTTAGGGGCATATGTTGTAAAAAAACAGACTATGTATTATTCATCATTTGTAATATATTTTAGTTTGTTTTCATTTGGGTTTTCTTTTCTCAACAACATCAAAGCATCTTCCTCGAGGTCTGGAAAGGTCAAAACCAAGAACCAAGTCGGATACCTTGGAAAACAAATAAGCATATTGCATTGCATACTAACTTTTGTTTTGTTTTGTAGGTTTTATTATTATTTTGTTTGTTTCTAACTATGTTGTGGTTCAGGAAATATTGCTCGCAGAAGAGTGTTCCCTGTCAACCGTGCACACCGGTATCCTACTCGCAACAACCCTCCGGGTATTCTAATGGAGAAAGTACAGCAAGACCTGACTGAGGTCAGAACCCAGATGGCTAATGAAAGAGTGGAGATGAGAAACCAAATGGCCCAATTCATGACTGTGATGACTGGCTTGGCTCAGAGCCAAGAAAGGTTAAGGGCATTGGTAGAAAGACAGACTCCCGAGGAACCTCATCCCGGAACTGGAGGAACAAGTAACAATGAGAGGGGACAACCTCATGTTAATCCACCTGTATTTGGACCTCATCTAGATCCGGAAGTCAATATCCCGGGTAATGTGCAAGGAAATACTACTGGAGGGAGGATCCTGCAAGAGGATCCTCAAGAAGAGCAGTTTACTGTCATGGGAGCTGGAGATAAAGTCTATGACCGAAGATTTGATGAAATTGCTGAGAAGTTGAGATCTATGGAGTCTCAAAACTCTTTGGGTTTCTATGTAATGGATATGGGGTTAGTAGACGGGGTGAGAATTCCCCACAAGTTCAAACCTCCGTGCTTTGAGAAATACAGTGGAACCTCCTGTCCACGAACTCACCTGCAGTCCTTTCTGGGGAGACTTAAAGCATATACCATGGATGAAAAACTGTGGATGTTTTACTTTGAAGATAGCTTGACTGGAGCTTCAAGAGAGTGGTATTCACACTTGACCAGAGCTACTATCAGATGCTGGAAGGACCTAGCTGAAGCCTTCATCAGACAATGTCAATACAATCTGGACATGGCCCCTAACAGGACTCTCCTGATGGGAATGTCTCAATCTTCCAGGGAAAGCTTCAGGGAATATGCCCAAAGGTGGAGACAGCTTGCTGCTGCTGTCCAACCACCCATGTCAGAAAGAGAAATGGCCGACATGTTTATGAATACTTTGCAAGGAACATATATTGACAGATTGGCTGCCTTTTCTTCCACCAGCTTCACTGACGTAGTTATAGCTGGAGAAAGGATTGAAAGCCTTTTGAAAATGGGCAAAATTTCTGATAATGGTGCAAGTTCGTCCAGTAATCCCAGGAAGCCTTTTGTGGGACCTCTAAGGACCGGTGAGGCAAATGCCATCCATGCTAGCAGGGGCAGACCTCAGTATGTTCACAGATCGGTAGCAGCTGTCACTATTCCAGCTCCGATTCCTCAGCAATCAGCATATCAACAACCACAACAACCACATTATCAACAGCAAGTTCAGTATCCGCCACAGAGGACCTACAACAATAGCAACATCAATCAACAACAAAGACCCTTCCAGCAAAGACCATCACAGGCAAATAGGGTGATTGATCATATCCATATGCCTTATGCTGCCTTATTGCCACAACTCCTGAAGCTTAACTTGGTTGAGTTAAGGACATTGGCACCACCAGATCCCTCCAATATCCCAAGGAATTATGATGTCAACGCCAGATGTGCTTTCCACTCCAATGCACCTGGCCACAATACGGAAAAATGCAGGGCCTTGCAAATGAAAGTCCAAGATCTGGTGGATTCTAAAGCTCTAAACTTTGCACCCCCTCCAAATGTCAACAAAAATCCTATGCCTAATCATGGCGGGCCAAGGATTAATGCCATTGAGGAAGACAAACCGTCTACTTTGATCACCAGTGTTGCACAAATTCGAACACCTCTGGTCGAAATTAAAGCTCAGCTTCTAGAGTGCCAGGTGTTCCCCGGGTGTGAGCTCGGTTGTGGATATTGCAACATTGCAGTCAACGGGTGTGATAATTTGAGAAGCGGCATAGATGGTCTTATCAAAGATGGTATCCTTCAGATCTCAACAACGGCGCCTACAAATCCAGCAATTCCTTTGACAACAATTTCCGATTCTTCTACAACAGCAGCAACAATCATTCCGACCGATTCATCAATATCATCAGCAACGGCTCCGTCCATCACTTCAACGAGTCAAGTTTCAACAACCATTTCTTCTACAACATCAACATCCTTTTTATCAGCAGAATCTTCTACAACGCCAACAGAAATTAATGAAGATGTCTCAGCAGTCACCATCTACTATGACCCGTCAAATGTTCCTATCAGCAACAATTTCCAACAACAAGCAGTGGCACCTCCTGCCAGGTCACCAGTCACAATTTACTACGATCCGCACACCATTACAGTACCCTCCTCTGCAGCAGTCAGTCCAGTTACCATCACAGTGCCTGGACCCGTTCCATATGAAAGCAGTAATGCCATACCTTGGCATTATGGCTCTGATCTCTACTGCAACGGGTGTCGCTCCCGGGATTTTCATCCTAGTACAAACGCGAAAGTGGCGCGGAAAGGTTAGAGTCGCCAGCCAGACATTTTTATCCCGAAAGAATGGGAAAGGTAATGTTGCACAAACCTGAGGAAGAAGGAAAGGACAAGGTCCTGAGAACCAAAGATCTGAGTTCGGGAGTCGGTTACGACCTGGGAAGGTATTAGCACCCCAGATCGTCCGTCGTACCCGACGGGATCCACGCTTGCTTGCTTGTTTCAAAGGGTGAGAAATAATATGCTGCTGAACAAATGAACCGCTAACTGGAATGGAAATGGGAAATGAGAAAGGAGTTGAAAAAAGAAAATGGAAAGAAAGGGGGAAATGTAGGGAAAATAAAGAATGTGCTCGAACGGGCCCTACCCCGCTGCCTACGTACCTCATCGGGATAATGAGGATCAGAGTCGACGTAGTTCGCCTAACCTAGGCGGGAACTATTTGTTTGTGTTTTTTTATGCTGGAACTGCGTATGTCTATGCTCAGGTGTTGCAGGCTCGTCTGGTACGAGTGCGTTTACCGTCTTGCATGCGAGACAAGTCGTCGTGAGTTCGCGTTGTGAGTGAATGAGATGAGAAGAGAAGTTCCCGCAGGATAGTCGCTTATTGTTTGTTTTTGTCTTTTAAAAGAAGTGTTTTGAATTTTTGTTTGTGAACTGTCTTGTACTAAGACCTATCCATCGCGGGAAGTATTTACACCTCGCCCCAAAACAGGACGCGTATAAACACTCCGCAACAAAGTCTCGTGTCGTACAAGATTGTTCGGTTTTTATTAAGTGTTTTATTGCTTTTCTTTTGAGATGAGAAAGAGAATGACTCAAGTTGATAAAAGGAAAAATCTAAGGGACTAAGACTCAATCCTAATTTTGTTATGTATTTACAAAGTGATCCTAATGGTTAGTGAGGTTTTCTATTCCTAATGGGAACTTAAACTACTAGAATTCAACTTACTTCTTAATGAAGTTAAGTTGATTCTAAGAACAAATGGGAATCCTATACAAGTTGTAAGATCAAAATAAGGCAAAACAATGAAATTAAACATAAGAAATAATATTCTAAGAATGCCCTAAAGGCATGAATAATAAATAGTCTTATTTATTTATCCTATTTCTATATGGAAATGAATTTTATACTAAAGTCTAAATCTAGGTCAAACTTAATATTCATCCTAAAACAAATTAAACTAAACCTAAGCCTAATGTTAAATTCTATGACTAAAATTAATCTAGACTATTATTATTATTATTATTATTTTTGTATTGAACTATATTGTTATTATTTTTTAGTGGCCTAAACTAATGGGAATTATACCTAACTAAGCCTAAACTAATATTCTAAAAAAATACTAAATCTTCTAGAAAAATTATGAAAATTAAACTATGGGATCCTAACACTATCTAAAATAGTATACTAAGAGGGATTCTAAAAATACTTATTTTTTCTATGCCTAAACATTATTTAATTTCAGCTAAGACTTAATTATTATTTCCTAAGGATTACTCCCCTAAAACCTATGATAAAAGGTTCTAAAAATTCCATTAAAAATATCCTAAGCAATATTATGAGTCATCTAATTACAGAAAAAAGAATGGCTCAAAAAAGTTATTGGAAGTTACTTAAATAAAATAAACAAAATTCAGCACAATTAAGAAGAAATTCAATAAAGCTAAATACAAGAATAATTCAGAATTAATTCAAAAATAAATAAACTCCAGAAAATAAAAACATCACAAATTTACAAATTGATTTATTAAGCTACCTTAATTTTTATAGAATTTTCTCATACTTTTTATTATTTTTATTAGATTTAATTTGAAACTATGATTAACTAAAATAAAATATCTAAAGAAATAATACAGGGGGTGCTTCAGTAATACTTTAAGTTCTTTTTTACTCTACTGGGCCTAAAAACAGGGTGCAGATAGCAGAGTGGCTAAGCCCACTTACACTGAAAAATGAGGGGAGTGCAGACAGCAGTTTTCTTAGTTATTTATATATTGGGCCTAAAAGTGGGGTGCCAAAATTAAACATATCTTTTAATTAATCTACAACAAAGGGATTAAATTCTAATCTTATTATAATACTTAATTAAAATCTGAATTAAAGAAAAAAAATAAATCTTAATCTGATATTTATATATAAACTCTTAGTCTTAAATAATGTTTTCTAAAATATTAATTTAAGGCAATGAATTAAATAATGATATTTCTAAATCTTAATTTGACTATAGTTTTATTAGAAATGGATTATTTCTAATCTAAGAAAAAGAATTAACTAATCATTTTGAAAAAAAGAAAAAAAAAAGAAATTCTAAACTTATGACTATTTCAATTAAGCTAATATTAAGAAGAAAAAAAATGACTAAATGTAGATTAAAATTTCCCAAATTTTAAATTTACATTAAACTAGACTTATAATTTTGTCCACTTAATATTTTAATTAAACTTATCAAAAAAACAATTTTTTAAAGAAATCTTAATTTAAGAAAATCTTAAATTAAACTATTATAATTTTCTTCTAAAGATCTTAAAATTAAACTATTATAATCTTTTCTAAAAAATCATAAAATAAACTATTATAATCTTTTCTAAAAAATCATAAAATAAACTATTATAATCTTTTCTAAAAATCATAAAATAAACTATTAATTTTTTCTAAAAATCTTAAAATAAACTATTAATGAATTAAACTTAACTTACTGTAATATTTTTAAAAGGACTAAATTGGATTATAGTTATTATGACATTTTAATTCCTAATATTATCCTTAATCTAACTAATTAAATCAAATTGATTACTTTTCTTTTTATAATCAAAATACAAAAGAAAAGAGGGCTGAAAAAACTCAAACCCTAAATCAAATCTCCTTCATCTTCTTCGCAAACTCCACCGCCGCATATCCCTCATCTCTCTCTCACCTCAGCCGCACCCTTCATCCTCTCATTCTTTCCTCTCACTCTTCGCCTTCTGCTTCGCGAAACCATCACCATCATCGTCTCACCTTCACCCTCTCCTTTCCACTACCATTAACCCTAACCTAACTCTCTCCATAACCGAACAACCACCATCCCTCTCCGACTCCCTTTATCTTCTTCGAATCCAACATCGTCAGAGCTTAACCTAACACTATCTCCATAACCGTTCCACCACCGGAACCACGCAAGCTAAATAAAAGCTTCGGCAAACGCTCTCAAGAACACAACAAGTGCTAAGGTCTTCAAGAGAAATCAAGTGTGTACCTGGTGAATTAACAGCGCATGGAGGACGTCAGAAGGATGAAGCCGCCTCTTGCGTTTTGCTGATGCCGAAACGTTGCCGGTCCACTCTTTCGGTCAACAATCTAATATTGGGATATGTAACCCTAGCCTGCAAAACCGGTGACGAAGACTCGCGAAGCCCTGATTCGACGGTGGAGGAGAATGGATTCAAACCGAAAGATCCATGTGATGTTACTGAATTGTCAACACTACAGATTGAATGGCCATTGCAAGACTTTGATTCCGTTGCTAAATCTCTCACGATTTTCCAAACTACAGGTATTGAATCAACTTACTCAAATGGTGCAACCTCGGCTAAACCCGCATCAATATGATTGGTTCAATTCTTTCCTCCATTCTTTTGCAGGTACCTCATTAATGAAAACGAATACGCAGCAATGATGGTGTATTGATGCTAGCCTGTAACTGATGGAGATTCAGGAAGCTGGTGAAGCTCTGGATTGAGGAGGATCGAGTCTCAGAATGAGAGTGGAGACGCAGGGAGTTTGTGATGAGGAAGAATGGAAAAAATGTGAAGAAGAACCGAAAAAATGATTGAAGAATATCTCCGGTTTTATAAGGGATGCATCAGGTGAACATTCCAGAACTTTTCTGTTAGAAGTTGGTTACCAATTAGTTAAGATTCTGTTAGATTTTGTTTGAAATTAGTTGGGAATCATAACTGAACTTTTGCGTGCTTGATCTGGAACATTGGTTAACAGGTGAAAAATTAGGATAAGCTAGCCTTAGGTTAATGGATAATCAGCTAGCTGACAAATGGTTTGAAAAATGTGAAACTGATTTTGATTGATTTTTTTTTGTTTTGGAATCCCTTTGCTAGTTATTAGAAAGGATAGGTGGTTAGGATTTGATTATGACTTGGTTTTTGGTTTCGGTTAATGTTAGTTAGGACTAGTTATTTTCTGTTGAAGAATTCTGTTAGGAGTTAGTTGAGAAAATAGGGTAGCATTCTGAACCTTTTTGTGATTTCAGCTCTGAGTTTGATCATTGGCATTAGACAACTGATTTTCTTTGTTGAATCGTGCAGGATTCTCTTTTTCTCTTTGCTTTTTTTCCTTTGAGCTTGGCAGCCCCTTATATTCCTTGAGGTTTGATCAATTTGGTTACGGTTTCGGTTAACCATAAATGAAATTCTGTTAAGATTCGTTATGGAATCCTGTCAACCTTTCTATTTGTTCTGTTATTGAGTAAACAGGTATTGGTGAGAAGTGTAATAGCAATCCATTGTCCATCTTTTTTTATTTGCAGGCCTTCAACATCAGTGGCTTGGAGAAGAATGGTTAATGCAGCAGCATCAGCATGAGGATTCAGTCCAATGATATTTTCTGATTGTGGACATGGAAGGTAGTAATTCATTCTCGTGGTTTGATTTATATCATCAAATAACTCTAGCACTTCATTTGGTTCAAATTTAAGAGCCTTTTCCATATGTTTGATGATTGTGATGCAAATTTTTTTTCAATTCTAAACAATAGGCTTCTATATCATCTCTTAATGGTTGAGAAATATTTGGAAATATGCAGGGATTCCTCGCATAAGATGGAAGAGTTGTAGCGAAGAATAAATCTGACCGTTCTAGTTTCTGATTCTCAGACACAACAAACAACTGACCAAACCCCTCTAAGTCATCTGAAGTTTGCCAAAATTTCTTCTTCTCTTCAAATGGAAGACTTAAGAACTCCGGAACACGTATCTTCACGTTTTCAACCAATGAACGACCGACTCCAAGATTAATCAGCTGGAAGAAGCCCCATTCTTTACAAGCAAGGTCTAGCTTCTCTAGCTCAAATGAATCTTCAGATAACAGTTTAGTAAGGTCGATAACAGGGACTTGTAGTAAATAAGTTGTATTTGATACAAAAATAGAGTCTTGATTTGGATATAGACATTGTTGTGGAACTTGTAAGTTGGGTTTCTTTGCAAGATTTTGTACAGCTGTGTTGATTTTCTTTGCAAGATTTTGTACAGAAGGCACCAATGATGAGGTTCCAAATTTGGACATTGTTCTTTAATCACATGGGTTGGACCCAATTTGACTTAATATGTTCCTTTTTCATAAACTATATTAGCAACTGCAAATTGTTTGAAATGAAATTATGAAATATTAATGTATAAGGGAATTTAGTTTCAGCTATCTATTAAAATACCAAGATAATTTGAGACATAAATCTCATAAGTATGTTTTCAACCCTAAGATCAGTTCCTTTATAACCACTATAGCAATCCATAAACAACACAAAAAAATTGAACCAATGAGTGTGTGAATGTGACAATTATGAGCATTGAAATAAAAAATGGAGTTTATTGAATAAGGATTATACTGGTAATCGGACAGGGATAAAAATAAGTGGAAAGACGAGTAAAAGAAATTGAAAGTGGAAATAAAAATGAAACGAAATCATCGGGAATGGTTTATGACAATGAGCACGAAAGCAATGAATGGATGTGAAATCTCGGTTTTAACCCTAGGTCCATTTTAAACTCTTTCCACAAACCTATGAACATGACCACTTCTGAACCAATGAACAATTTTCCAGATAAGTCAAACCCCCTCTGAATTGTCTGAAACATGTCATGACCATTCGAATCCAGATGAATCACCGATAAACTGAAAATTCGAAACAATTTCACACCAAACACTGCTCGATAAACAAATGAATCTCCGCACACGACCACATGATCCTTGAATATGCACTATCCAAGAGATAATTCGTTGGTCCAAAATAATCTGGCAGTTGCAGTGATGTTTCAATAATTTGACCAAAATTAAGTCACACTCCCATCTAAATTGAGACACAACTGAACACCCGCATTCGAAGTAGAACCAATACCCAGTGAATATTCTCCACCATTTCAATCTCTGACAGATACAGATAAGGAGCGAAACCCTAGATTCAAGGGGCCTGAATCACATGCCTCAGAAATCCATGAAATGCACTAATATGATATTAAATGCAGATGAATGTGAAATGATACGCCAGTAGAGAGAATAAATATGAGGGCAAATTTTGAGGTATTACAGCTGCCCCTATTCAATCATCTGCGAACCTGAACGAATAATTGCAACAGCTTTTAGGCGTTCAAGGTATGGAGTGATTGGATATTCGAATAAAACCTGAAAATTTGCACACTGGAGGCAATGGGAATGCCATCTGTCCATTTATTTATTTATGTATTTTTTTTTTGACCTCTGAATAGGTAGCGGATCATAAGACCAGGTGGAAATATGCTAGGAAGAATGCCACCCTCGAATGACCACTCACACGGGATCCTCGGATCCAGTACTAAAACCCTCCTGAAATAGAAACACGATAGTATATCGGCCGTAGGAGATAACAATCAACGACAAAGACTGACCTCGGACAGACTTTGCAAATGAGACAAACTGCCCTCAGTCAATAAGCTCAAAAAAGTGAACTACTATCCTCGAATAATAGCCACACAAAACAAACAAAAAAAACAAGACCAACCTCGGAAGGACTTGAAGAAAAGAAATGTCATCCTCGAATGACAATCCAGAAGATCCTCGGATCTAACACGAAACCATCCTCGAATGGAGACGCGAAGGCATACCAGCCTCGACTGATAACCACACACAAAGCTGACCTCAGAGAGACTTTGCAAAAGAGACAAACTGACCTCGATCAATAAGCTCGAAAAGTGAACTACTATCCTCGAATAATAGCCACACAAAACAACAAGACCAACCTCGGAAGGACTTGAAGAAAAGAAATGTCATCCTCGAATGACAATCCAGAAGATCCTCGGATCTAACACGAAACCATCCTCGAATGGAGACGCGAAGGTATACCAGCCTCGACTGATAACCACACACAAAGCTGACCTCAGAGAGACTTTGCAAAAGAGACAAACTGACCTCGATCAATAAGCTCGAAAAGTGAACTACTATCCTCGAATAATAGCCACACAAAACAACAAGACCAACCTCGGAAGGACTTGAAGAAAAGAAATGTCATCCTCGAATGACAATCCAAAAGATCCTCGGATCTAACACGAAACCATCCTCAAATGGAGACGCGAAGGTATACCAGCCTCGACTGATAACCACACACAAAGCTGACCTCAGACAGACTTTGCAAAAGAGACAAACTGACCTCGATCAATAAGCTCGAAAAGTGAACTACTATCCTCGAATAATAGCCACACAAACAAGACCAACCGCAGAAGGACTTGAAGAAAAGATATGTCATCCTCGAATGACAAACCAAAAGATCCTCGGATCTAACACGAAACCATCCTCGAATGGAGACGCGAAGGTATATCAGCCTCGACTGATAACCAAACACAAAGAAAATTAGACAAGATGGAACGGGATCGTTGTACATAAACGAGAGCCCAAGCAAAAAGGACCGTTGTACAAAAAGGGAACCTGCGACGCGACTGTTGTATCAAACAAGACGTGGAATAAATGACCAACATTGGCTTGAAAAGACAAGGATGTCTGAGAAATGATGTTGGTATCCTCTGTGCGGAGTATTTCAGGTTGAGAAGATATTATATGTCGTACGTAATACACCTCAAAACTGGCCCATGCTGGTATGCACATGTTTGAATTCATGGCGTAATGCTCCATGATGATGGAAATGCTACGCTTTGGAGGATGCAGACGCAATGATGATTATGCGAATGATAATGCAAAGGAGATCTCCTGATAAGGAGACTGCAGGTAATTCCAGATGACTTGGCTGGGAAGAAACGATGATCACTGCATTGATCTAGTTCATCCTGGTGAAGAGGAAACAACTCTGCGGGGAAAGCTTTTAATAATTCACTGGCTCAGAATAGCCACCACTGCCAAAAATAAATTGGACTTTGAGATTGGAGCGCCAAGACCCTGCTGGAGGTGGACCCTTCTTGAACTCTGGTGGGGAAGTGAGGACTTTCTGGGAACCAAAGGCATGACACTGCTGAGGCAACAACCGCTGGGGAGGCAAGACACTCCTTATACTGCCGAGAATTGCCCCTGTCTGAAAGGAGACTTCTGCTTGGGGATTGCACCCACTCTTTGCTACCTTGCTGGGTGAAATTTCAACTTCCACATAGTTGGGTATGATTGGAAATACCCTGGGAGATACTTGTCTCTGTTCAAACAAAAGGGAATGCCCATCCTGGATAATAGTTGTTAGCTTTGTTGGTAACATCAACACCTGTACCTGCATGAACACAATCGATAGTACCTGCAACATAGAGAATTAGTTTGGGACCTACTTGCCCCAGGCTCATAGCATGAATCATTGTCTAAGTATCTCAACACCATTTCTGAGTTATATTAAATGTTTTTATTCTCCTGCACGAGTTAGAAAAGCATTCAAATGTTCATAACACAATGCAAGTTAGACGTTTTCACAATCAATCAATGCTAGATGAAAAAGTAAAAACAAAGAAACAAAATGGTCAATTGACTGAAGTTGAATTCTTATTGATTTGGAAAGGTGGCCCTGAATAGGCAATACAAAGGAAGCAGTTCCCTGGAATGAGGGAACAACTAAAAGAAAAACAAACTACCCTATTGGCAATGTGAAAAAATGAATCTCATCAAGTATCAACCCGGTTATGACTCGTATGTCTTCAAGACGCTCCGCTCGCTCTGCCTCTTGATAAAAAGTAAGTGAACTGATCTTCAACCCTTTGGATAGCCTCAACTGTATGTAGGTCACGGATCTCGCAAATCGCAGTCGTTCGTGTTAATCCCTCTTTTGCGTGGATCGCCCTTTCAGGTTTTCAATCCACCGGGATACCCTTTTTTGCCTGAGTTGTCCGATGTGGCTTTTCAACTCAGCGGGTGTACATTTTTTTTTAATATTTCCCTAACTTTTGCCCGAGCCTTTTATTCTGTTTTTGGCTCGCCGGGATGCCCATTTTTGCCTGGATCTTTATTCTGTTTTTATCCAGCGGGTCCTCTTTACACGAAGTATTTTCTTACTGCGTCTGCGTTGACAGGGGATGGAAAGTCTTCTCCGTCCATGGTTGTCAGCATTAAGGCTCCACCTGAAAAAACCTTTTTAACTACGAACGGTCCCTCATAGTTGGGTGTCCACTTGCCCCTGTGATCGTTGAGAGGAGGAAGAATCCTTTTCAGCACTAAATCTCCTGGTATGTACCTCTGTGGTCGCACTTTCTTGTCAAAAGCTTGCTTCATTCGTCGCTGATACAACTGTCCATGGCATACAGCTGCTAGACGCTTCTCTTCAATGAGACTCAATTGATTATATCTGGATCGGAGCCATTCAGCTTCATCTAGCTTGATGTCCATCATTAACCTCAACGAAGGGATTTCCACTTCGACCGGTAGAACTGCCTCCATACTATACACCAATGAGAATGGAGTTGCCCCAGTTGAAGTGCGCACTGATGTTCTATACCCATGCAACGCGAATGGTAACATCTCGTGCCAATCTTTGTACGTCACAACCATCTTCTGAACAATCTTTTTGATGTTTTTATTAGCCGCCTCGACGGCGCCATTCATCTTCGGACGATACGGAGAAGAGTTGTGGTGTTCTATTTTGATTTCTCGACACAAGTCAGCCATCATCTTGTTGTTGAGGTTAGAACCATTATCAGTGATGATCCTTTCAGGGACCCCATACCGGCAGATGATGTCCCGCTTAATAAATCGGGCAACCACTTGTTTTGTGACATTGGTGTAGGAAGCTGCTTCAACCCACTTCGTGAAATAATCAATAGCAACTAGGATGAAGCGATGCCCATTAGAAGCTGTTGGCTCGATCTTTCCAATCATATCGATGCCCCACATAGCGAACGACCATGGTGAAGACATGACACTCAACGGATTCGGAGGCACATGGACCTTGTCGGCATAAATTTGACACTTATGGCACTTACGAGAGTATTTGCAACAATCGGATTCCATGGTAATCCAATAGTATCCCGACCTCAATAATTTCTTGGCCATGGCATGTCCCCCAGCATGGGTACCAAAGGAGCCTTCGTGAACCTCCTGCATTAACATATCTGCCTCGTGTCTGTCCACACACCTGAGCAGCACCATGTCGAAGTTCCGTTTGTACAACACACCATCCTGATTCAAGAAGAAACCTCCCGCCAGTCTTCTAAGAGTTTTCTTATCTTTACCGGATGCCCCAGCCGGGTATTCCTGAGCCTTCAGGAATTGTTTGATGTCGTGGTACCAAGGCTTATCATCTTCATCATCACCAACTGCAAAGACATAAGCCGGTCTTTCAAGCCTGGAGACCGAAATTCGAGGCACGAAATTTTCTCGACAAACTTTGATCATGGACGATAAAGTTGCGAGAGCATCGGCGAACTGGTTTTCGTCTCTAGGAACATAGCTCAGCTTTACTTTAGTAAAGAAGGTTAACAGCCTCCTGACGTAATCTCGGTAAGGAATCAAACGAGCTTGATGAACTAACCATTTGCCATTGACTTGATTTACTACCAGAGCTGAATCTCCAAAGATCTCAAGGTTCTTGATTCGCAAGTCTATTGCCTCTTCGATCCCCATGATGCAAGCTTCATATTCTGCCTCGTTGTTAGTACACTCGAAAGTCAACCGAGCAGCGAGATGTGTGTAGACTCCTTCTGGTGAGATAATAACAACCCCTACTCCACTCCCATTCATGTTTACAGCCCCGTCAAACATCAACTTCCATTTGGATTCAGGGTCGGGCCCCTCCTCCAGAAGTGGTTCTTCATGGTCTTTCGACTTGAGGAACATGATGTCCTCATCCGGAAACTCAAACCTCATGGGTTTATAATCATCAATCGGCTGCTGGGCCAAGTATTCTGACAACACACTCCCCTTGATAGCTTTTTGTGAAGTGTATTGTATGTCATACTCCGTGAGTATCATCTGCCAACGGGCCACTCTTCCTGTCAAAGCCGGCTTCTCAAAGATGTATTTTACAGGATCCATCTTGGAAATTAAGAGAGTAGTATGAGTCAGCATGTACTGTCTTAATCGGCGAGCAGCCCATGCCAAAGCGCAGCAAGTTTTCTCGAGTAGTGAGTATCGCGTCTCACAATCGGTAAACTTTTTGCTAAGGTAATATATGGCGTGCTCTTTTCGACCAGACTCGTCCTGCTGACCCAACACACATCCCATCGATCCTTCGAGCACAGTAAGATACATGATCAGAGGCCTTCCTGGCACCGGAGGCATAAGAATTGGTGGCTCCAACAAATATTCTTTGATACAGTCGAAGGCCCGCTGACAGTCTTCATTCCATTTAATGGCCTGATTCTTCCTCAGAAGCTTGAAGATGGGCTCGCACGTGGCCGTTAGGTGAGAAATAAACCGTGCAATGTAGTTTAGTCTCCCCAAGAAGCCACGCACTTGCTTTTCAGTCTTCGGCTCAGGCATTTCCTGGATTGCTTTCACTTTGGCCGGGTCAACCTCAATTCCTCGTTCACTAACAATGAAGCCGAGCAACTTGCCAGAACGAACCCCGAAGGTGCATTTATTCGGATTTAACCTCAGTCTGAACTTTCGAAGCCTGTCAAACAATTTTGCTAGGTTGACCAAGTGCTCTTCCTCTGTCTGGGACTTGGCTATCATGTCATCAACATAGACCTCAATTTCATGATGGATCATGTCGTGAAACAACGTCACCATTGCCCGTTGGTAGGTAGCTCCTGCATTCTTTAAACCAAACGGCATGACCTTGTAACAAAAGGTGCCCCAAGGAGTGATGAAAGTTGTCTTTTCCATATCCTCGGGAGCCATCTTGATTTGATTATAGCCTGAGAATCCGTCCATGAAAGAGAACACGGAAAACTGAGCAGTATTATCAACAAGTACATCTATGTGAGGTAGAGGGAAATCATCTTTGGCGCTGGCCCTATTCAAATCCCTGTAATCCACACACATTCTAACCTTGCCATCTCTTTTAGGAACCGGCACAATGTTAGCAACCCATGGAGGATAACTAGTCACGGCCAAAAAGCCAGCATCAAACTGTTTTTGCACTTCTTCTTTTATTTTGTTCGCCATGTCTGGACGTGTGCGCCTCAACTTCTGCTTTACCGGAGGACAACCTTCTCTGAGAGGTAGCTTGTGTACCACGATGTCAGTGTCTAAACCCGGCATATCTTGGTAGGACCATGCGAAAACGTCAACGTATTCTCGAAGCATAGCCATCAAACGAGTCTTGACAGATTCTTCTAATGCAGCTCCGATCTTGACTTCTTTCTTGTCCTCTTCAGTACCCAGGTTTATCACTTCAACATCTTCCTCGTGTGGCTGAATCATCTTCTCCTCCTGTTTGAGAAGTCTGGCCAATTCTTCGGGTAAATCACAATCCTCTTCACCTTCCTCATCGGCTTGATAAATTGGATTGTCGAAGTCATACTTAGCCATAACAGGGTCGTCATTGATAAGATCCGGTGACGAGCACCTGCATGAATGATGATTCATGCAAGGCTTTAGCAACAACTTGATAAAATGAGAAACATTGCCATTTTAAAACTTTTCTTTCTTTTTGAAAAACAAGAGTAAAAAACGAAAGACAGAGAACAACATGAAATGAATGTGAAACGTCAATTTTATTAATGATTGTGTTAATGAACAAATGAACCCTTACAAAGAGCCACTATGCCCCGGGCAAGACATAGTGCTTTAATACAGGAAAACAAAAACAAAAAACATTACTCTTCAAAAGATGTTACTGAAATGAGCCTTTCTGACGTCCAGTTGCTAAGTTGAGCTCCTGGGACGGCGGGCCTAATCCATTCATCCAAGTCACAGTCACTATCAACAGCTTCATCCTGCACTGCGCTGATATTCCCGTAGTCTATCACTCCTGCACTTGTGAAAGTGACCGGGCTCTGACAACCTTTTGTACTTGTTTCAGACGAAGATCCTCCAGGGTGATAACCAATCCCGAACATGTCCTTCTTCTCTGGAAATTCGATTGGGCTGCCCCAGCCTTCTCGCACTCCAGATTCTACTAATTCACGCGCTTGTTTATAAGAGGCTATAGACACCCCCTTCTTCGGCACCTCAGGAGAAGTTGCTACGGCGGAAGCTTGCTCGGACTTCAAAGGCTCAAAAGCTTGACATGGGGTTTCGACTATTTCGCCATCCATCTCCACATATTTGAATGAGGCTAGATGACTGACGAAGATATCCTCTTCCCCGCTGACTGTCACAACTTGACCTTCCCAGACGAACTTTAATTTCTGATGAAGTGTAGAAGACACCGCTCCTGCCGAGTGTATCCAGGGTCTTCCAAGTAAACAACTATATGCCGGCTGGATATCCATCACGTAAAACGTGGTATTGAAGACTTGTGGACCTACCTTAATAGGTAACTCCACCTCTCCAAATACCGATCTTCTTGATCCATCAAATGCTCGGACTACTAAATCACTGGGCTTTAACACCACTCCATCATAGTCCAGCTTCATCAATGCCTTCTTAGGCAAGACGTTCAGAGATGAACCAGTATCCACCAGCACATGGGAGAGTACTGCACCCTTGCATTCCAGAGAAATATGCAATGCCCGATTGTGAGCACGTCCATCAGAAGTTAAGTCCAAGTCCGTGAAACCCAATCCATGACTGGCATTAACGCTAGACACCACCGTTTCTAGCTGGTTTACAGAAATATCCTGAGGCACGTATGCCTTGTTCAGAATATTTAAAAGGGCCTTCCTGTGAGAGTCCGAACACATGAGTAATGATAAGATGGAGATCTTTGACGGCGTCTGCTGCAAATGATCTACAATCTTATAGTCACTCTTCTTGATGATCCTCAGGAATTCTTCGGCTTCTTTGTCAAAGGTGAGATCTGGATCAGTTGATGGAGTTGGATCATTGGCAACTACTGGTTGTTTTCCCCTGGCTCTAGCTTGGGCTTCGGCAGTATCCCTGGGTGGTATCACATTGCTTCTCAGTGCTTCCGGCGCAAATAGTCTTCCGCTTCTAGTAAAACCCCCTACTCCAACATTCTCTACTTGAGCTGGGGTTATACTAGTCGTGGCCAACTCTTGTCTCTGGCCGTTGCAATACACTTCGCCACCATAGTTCCAAGGAACTGCTCTGTCACTTTGGTACATTATGGGTCCAGCAGTAGTAATAGTTATTGGCGCCGCTCTGGCACGCGAAGGAACTTGGGATGGATCATAAAAGATAGTCACTGTAGATACTTCACTTTCTTTCACGATCTTGTCAAATTGCAGCACTCCTTCATCAATCATACCTTGAATCCCGGCCTTCAATCGTTTGCAACCGTTGGTAGCTTCTGTACATTCTGAACAATCATCCTCGCATCCGAGGAAAATGCCTTTCTTCAACAAACAAACCTTGATAGCAACCAATGAAGTCTTCAAGTCATCTACATCATCCACCAGATTCAATTTCTCCCCTTCACCAATTGCACCAACCGTGCCCCTGTGAGGAGGCATGGGATTTTCCAGCACATTAGGAGAGGGAGCGAAATTGATCGCTTTAGAATCCAACAAGTCCTGAACAACATGCTTCAATGCTTTACAATTCTCAGTACTATGGCCGGGAGCTCCAGAATGAAACTCGCATCTAGCATTCGAGTCATAACCTTCAGGAATTTGGCCTGGCCTCGGAGGTTGCAAGGTACGGAGCTGAATCATTTGAAGCTGCAGGAGATTCTTCAACAGTTGGGAGTAAGACATTGGTGGAGCTTCAAAATGTCTATCCCTCGGCTTCTGAGGGTAGTACGGACGAGGGGGTCTTGGCTGATACCCCTGTGAGCGTTGCGGCTGTGGAGGCTGGACCCGTTGTTGAACTGGAGGAGTTGAAATAGTGACGGGGGCCACTTGTTGATAATATCCTTGGTGCACCATTCCTCTCTGTGCGTATACTGCTCCTGTTTCTCCTTCCCTCCTCTTCACAAAGGGTTTCTTGATGCCAGATACTGAAGCGCTTCCATTTTGAATCTTCCCCTGTTTGAGCCAGCTTTCGATTCTTTCTCCAGTCAGGATAATGTCCGAAAAACCACTTGAGGAACAACCAGCCAACCTTTCCATGAAATGCCCTGGGAGGGTATTCAGGAAAAGATCGACCATCTCTCTTTCCAATAAAGGTGGTTGCACTCGGGCGGCCACCTCACGCCACCTCTGTGCATAGTCTTTGAAGCTCTCCGAACTCCTCTGTGTCAAGCTTTGAAGCTGAGTACGGCTAGGTGCCATGTCAATGTTGTATTGATATTGTCTAAGGAAGGCCTCCCCCAAATCCTTCCAACTTCTAATAGAACTCCTTTCCAACTTCATGTACCACTCCAAGGACCCTCCAGAAAGGCTATCCTGGAAATAGTACATCCATAATTTCTCGTCTCGCGTGTGGGCCGCAATCTTCCTGTAGAAGGCTTGTAGGTGAGTTTTCGGGCAAGAGCTGCCGTTGTATTTATCAAATGCTGGTGGCCTGAACTTGTGTGGAATGACCACCCCAGGTACTAAACCCATATCTGACACGTCAATTCCCAAAGTATCCTTGCACTCTAAGGCCTTGACCTTCTCTGCAAGCACCAAGAAGTCGTTGAGATTTCCGTCACCGCCGAAACCCATATCATTGTTGAAGTACTGAAATTGGTCTTCCTGCCTGTCCTGCACAGGAACATACGTAGCCATAGCTGGATCTGGAACATGAGGTCCACCTGTACCGTTGTTAGTATTGGGAGGAGCCCCTAGTCCACCGGAAGTAGTTGCCTGAGCATTAGTGTTAGGAGGAGTTAACCCTTGAATTGCATTTCTCAGCTCCTGCTGCCCCTGGGCCATCCCCTGCATCAGAGTCATAAATTCTGCCATCTTGGTACGGACATCGTTGAGTTCTGTCTGCATGGCGTCCATTGCTGTTCTTTGATTACTGCGGGTCGCGTACCGATGAGGAATATTTTGTCGAAGGTATCGGGTCTTGGCGGCCCTCGCAATCTTTGCCTGATGAACACAGATAAATTAGACATCTCGAAGAAAAACCTGCAAAGACAAAGACAAAATGCAAATGATGTGTATGCAATGCAATGTGTTCCTTTTACTCCCGAGTATTTCCTGTATCCGGTCCTGGCATTAAGAAGATAAGAATTGGGAAGAAGACCCAAGTAATATTCAAGTATAATGACTGCTGTGAAAAACTGGTGCTCATTACCCCGTGTCGGTGCAAATAACAAACAAGAAATCCGGAACAAATCAATCATATAAACTGGAGTTTGAAAATACAAAGTCCCCGAAGGGTGCCAATCACAATAACAAAAGTATATCACATATAAGGAATCCCACAACAAGCCTGTGGGTAATCCAAGTACAACAATATGAAATTAAACACTAGGGAACTCTATATCTTTCAATCTCCAGCTAAGGCATTTGACGCTCTGGAACAGCTGAACCACATCTGGATGACCGGGCTCCTGGATGAGCTTCTGAATGAGGAGGTCCCTCGTATCAGAAGAAGCGTGTAACTCCTCGATCTGCTGTAGAAATGCTGCTTCATTCCCCTTGCTTTGACTTGACTCGGCCTTTGAACTTTTCACATCAGCTTTCAATTTCAAATCTTCAATCTCCTTTTGAGCTTCCTTCAGTGCCTGCTGACTCTCTGTTACGCGCCGGATACGATCCTCCTCTTGATAATAAGCTTTCCTGAGAAGTTCTTTCTGCCCGTCTAAAGAATCCTGAAGGCTTTTGACTTCCTGTTTGTGCTTGGCGTCTAACTCCTTTTGTTTCTTCAGATTTTCGTCCCATTTCTCCTGCCATAAAGTAACAGCTTCATTGGCTTCACTAAGATCTTTCTTCTCTCTTCGGCGCTGGGCCGTCTTATGAGTCTCAGCTAAACCCTTCTTTCGGAAGTAGAGCTCTATATCTTCAAAATCCTTCTGCTTAAGACGGACTATCTCCTCGGCTTGCACAGCTCTATCTTTCAATTGACGGTTCTGGATCATCAGCGCTTGACAAGAATTAAGAGCCTCTTGATTTTCAACCCTCAGTTGCTTAACCAAAGCTTCTAACTTCTGATATTCCTCCAAGGGCACCGTAGTAGGTGGTGGTAACGGTGCAGAGAAAGGGATTAGAGTCACTTGAGTTTTTTCTCTTACCCACGCTTCAAACTCGGGAAACATTTGGTTGTTGCTCCTACCCAAACGATCTATACCCTTCTTAATAACTGTTTTCCAAGCACCTGCAGCCTCCCGCACCAATGGGAGATTATCCTTCATAGGAAAATAGAAAGTCTGATCCAACTCTGAATCCTTGGGAACATTCTTCAAAGCGTACCCTAATTGTCTTCTCAAGAGTATGGGGTTGTAGTTAATGCAACCTGCTACTCCTAAGAGGGGAACATTAGGATACTTTCCGCAACTGGAGATGAACTCTTTCCCTTTTAACCTCAAAGTGAACCATCTGATGTCTTTGGCAGTCAACGTGTTGAGCTTCTGCGACCATATTACATTGGGATCCTTAAACACTCCAGCAATAGGGATGTGCCTCATAAACCAAGTGTAGAACAACTGAGCACAACATCTAACCAAGCCACCTCGTCTCTTCTCATTCCTATAGTGCACCGAATAATACAAGTCACCTAGGAGAGTAGGTATCGGATTCTTCAACACAAACAAATGAATTGCATTTATGTCCACAAACTTGTCCATATCAGCAAACAAAACTATCCCATACACAGATAATGCCAAGATAGCGCAAACTGAATCCCACTGCTTTTCCACGGCACACTCTTCAGCTTTTCTGACCAGAAACTCTAAGGGAAAACCAAGCACCCCGGCCTTGGTGGAAACCAAATTAGCAGATACTTCTGATGGGCTCAAATAAAGAGCCTTAGCAATGTCGGTGTGAGTTGGTCTTGTCATCTCTGAATTGAACGGAATCTGATCTTGAATCGGTAATCTTAGAATCTCAACATACTCTTCTAGCAACGGACCTAGCTGGAAATCCGGAAATGTGAAACATCGGAGTCTAGGATCATAGTACTGTAGCAAAGTATGAATGGCACTCTTCTGCGAACTATCCAAGCTGAAAACCATATCCAAAATATCACCATACTGCTGTTTGAAGAAATCCAAGTGACCTGGGGTAATGAGAGACACCATCTGTTTGAACAAGTCCACTTTGGTATCAAAAAACTTGTAGAAAATATTCTTCTTTCTGACGTCTTCCATTCTGAAGCAAAGATATGACCAGGAACCGGGAATAATGCAAACCCTGAGAATAAAAGAAACACAAATGATTAATGATGATATGATGTTTATGCAAGGCAAGGCATGTGATCAGTGAAGTGTCTGTGATGTGCCAATCATATAATCAGGTGTCGGTGCACGGTCTCAAAATCCAGATATCACAATAATCATCCCTCTGATTCGGGGTTCATAACTTAAGAACAGAAATCCAGATCACAAAACTGAACCAAAGGCAAAGTGGGTATGCTGAAGGTACCAGGGTTCCTGCAAACCTGTAAACCCCTCCCAATCTCACGGGTGTGCTACTCGGGTCAACATCACGGACTCTCAAAGCCGAATAGCAATAATACGTTCACCATCTCCGAGAAATGGCTCATGACCAAATCAGGGAATCGGTTTGGTATTATATACTACGCAGGGAAGTCTCAGTTGAGTCCGGAAAAAAACAAGCATCCCTCACAAGTCTCCAGCTTCAAGCACTGAATCGAGAAACAATAGTACATTCATCCCGAAGGGTACAATACTATCGTCATACGAAAAGTTTGCTTTAACTGAATTCCTATGAGAGAACCAGGTCATCCTATGCGAGTTCCCAATGGACCCTCGGATGCGAGTGGGTTTGCCAACAAATGTGGTCTGCCACTGTCATCACTGGAGAGGGGTGTTTCCATTAAGGTTCTCGAAGATCGGTCACCAGATGCACATAACTATCAAGGTCGTACCCTGAAGTGAGGTAATCCCCACACAGAATAGTTCCAAGACGGTCGCAATCTGGGTGTGGAACACATCGCCACCCATCATGGTGAGATACCATAAGAGTACAATGTCTGTCCACGCTAATCCTATGGTGCACTCAAGCCGGGTATTTGGCTTATCTCACAGTAACTCCCAACCCACAGAAAAAATGAAAACCAGCACAGCCAGACAGTCCAGTATAATATGATGCATGGAAAATAAAATACTGAAAGCGGTAAATAAATGCGATAAAGTAAAGCTGTAAATAAACAGTAAAGCTAAACTAAAGCACTCAGCATCAAACAGATAAACACCCAAAGAAACAAAACCAAACAGGCGCTAGGATTGACTCTACAAGGGAAACCAGAAGAATCAGGTTAGTCCCCAGCAGAGTCGCCAGCTGTCGCTCCCGGGATTTTCATCCTAGTACAAACGCGAAAGTGGCGCGGAAAGGTTAGAGTCGCCAGCCAGACATTTTTATCCCGAAAGAATGGGAAAGGTAATGTTGCACAAACCTGAGGAAGAAGGAAAGGACAAGGTCCTGAGAACCAAAGATCTGAGTTCGGGAGTCGGTTACGACCTGGGAAGGTATTAGCACCCCAGATCGTCCGTCGTACCCGACGGGATCCACGCTTGCTTGCTTGTTTCAAAGGGTGAGAAATAATATGCTGCTGAACAAATGAACCGCTAACTGGAATGGAAATGGGAAATGAGAAAGGAGTTGAAAAAAGAAAATGGAAAGAAAGGGGGAAATGTAGGGAAAATAAAGAATGTGCTCGAACGGGCCCTACCCCGCTGCCTACGTACCTCATCGGGATAATGAGGATCAGAGTCGACGTAGTTCGCCTAACCTAGGAGGGAACTATTTGTTTGTGTTTTTTTATGCTGGAACTGCGTATGTCTATGCTCAGGTGTTGCAGGCTCGTCTGGTACGAGTGCGTTTACCGTCTTGCATGCGAGACAAGTCGTCGCGAGTTCGCGTTGTGAGTGAATGAGATGAGAAGAGAAGTTCCCGCAGGATAGTCGCTTATTGTTTGTTTTTGTCTTTTAAAAGAAGTGTTTTGAATTTTTGTTTGTGAACTGTCTTGTACTAAGACCTATCCATCGCGGGAAGTATTTACACCTCGCCCCGAAACAGGACGCGTATAAACACTCCGCAACAAAGTCTCGTGTCGTACAAGATTGTTCGGTTTTTATTAAGTGTTTTATTGCTTTTCTTTTGAGATGAGAAAGAGAATGACTCAAGTTGATAAAAGGAAAAATCTAAGGGACTAAGACTCAATCCTAATTTTGTTATGTATTTACAAAGTGATCCTAATGGTTAGTGAGGTTTTCTATTCCTAATGGGAACTTAAACTACTAGAATTCAACTTACTTCTTAATGAAGTTAAGTTGATTCTAAGAACAAATGGGAATCCTATACAAGTTGTAAGATCAAAATAAGGCAAAACAATGAAATTAAACATAAGAAATAATATTCTAAGAATGCCCTAAAGGCATGAATAATAAATAGTCTTATTTATTTATCCTATTTCTATATGGAAATGAATTTTATACTAAAGTCTAAATCTAGGTCAAACTTAATATTCATCCTAAAACAAATTAAACTAAACCTAAGCCTAATGTTAAATTCTATGACTAAAATTAATCTAGACTATTATTATTATTATTTTTTTGTATTGAACTATATTGTTATTATTTTTTAGTGGCCTAAACTAATGGGAATTATACCTAACTAAGCCTAAACTAATATTCTAAAAAAATACTAAATCTTCTAGAAAAATTATGAAAATTAAACTATGGGATCCTAACACTATCTAAAATAGTATACTAAGAGGGATTCTAAAAATACTTATTTTTTCTATGCCTAAACATTATTTAATTTCAGCTAAGACTTAATTATTATTTCCTAAGGATTACTCCCCTAAAACCTATGATAAAAGGTTCTAAAAATTCCATTAAAAATATCCTAAGCAATATTATGAGTCATCTAATTACAGAAAAAAGAATGGCTCAAAAAAGTTATTGGAAGTTACTTAAATAAAATAAACAAAATTCAGCACAATTAAGAAGAAATTCAATAAAGCTAAATACAAGAATAATTCAGAATTAATTCAAAAATAAATAAATTCCAGAAAATAAAAACATCACAAATTTACAAATTGATTTATTAAGCTACCTTAATTTTTATAGAATTTTCTCATACTTTTTATTATTTTTATTAGATTTAATTTGAAACTATGATTAACTAAAATAAAATATCTAAAGAAATAATACAGGGGGTGCTTCAGTAATACTTTAAGTTCTTTTTTACTCTACTGGGCCTAAAAACAGGGTGCAGATAACAGAGTGGCTAAGCCCACTTACACTGAAAAATGAGGGGAGTGCAGACAGCAGTTTTCTTAGTTATTTATATATTGGGCCTAAAAGTGGGGTGCCAAAATTAAACATATCTTTTAATTAATCTACAACAAAGGGATTAAATTCTAATCTTATTATAATACTTAATTAAAATCTGAATTAAAGAAAAAAAATAAATCTTAATCTGATATTTATATATAAACTCTTAGTCTTAAATAATGTTTTCTAAAATATTAATTTAAGGCAATGAATTAAATAATGATATTTCTAAATCTTAATTTGACTATAGTTTTATTAGAAATGGATTATTTCTAATCTAAGAAAAAGAATTAACTAATCATTTTGAAAAAAAGAAAAAAAAAGAAATTCTAAACTTATGACTATTTCAATTAAGCTAATATTAAGAAGAAGAAAAATGACTAAATGTAGATTAAAATTTCCCAAATTTTAAATTTACATTAAACTAGACTTATAATTTTGTCCACTTAATATTTTAATTAAACTTATCAAAAAAACAATTTTTTAAAGAAATCTTAATTTAAGAAAATCTTAAATTAAACTATTATAATTTTCTTCTAAAGATCTTAAAATTAAACTATTATAATCTTTTCTAAAAAATCATAAAATAAACTATTATAATCTTTTCTAAAAAATCATAAAATAAACTATTATAATCTTTTCTAAAAATCATAAAATAAACTATTAATTTTTTCTAAAAATCTTAAAATAAACTATTAATGAATTAAACTTAACTTACTGTAATATTTTTAAAAGGACTAAATTGGATTATAGTTATTATGACATTTTAATTCCTAATATTATCCTTAATCTAACTAATTAAATCAAATTGATTACTTTTCTTTTTATAATCAAAATACAAAAGAAAAGAGGGCTGAAAAAACTCAAACCCTAAATCAAATCTCCTTCATCTTCTTCGCAAACTCCACCGCCGCATATCCCTCATCTCTCTCTCACCTCAGCCGCACCCTTCATCCTCTCATTCTTTCCTCTCACTCTTCGCCTTCTGCTTCGCGAAACCATCACCATCATCGTCTCACCTTCACCCTCTCCTTTCCACTACCATTAACCCTAACCTAACTCTCTCCATAACCGAACAACCACCATCCCTCTCCGACTCCCTTTATCTTCTTCGAATCCAACATCGTCAGAGCTTAACCTAACACTATCTCCATAACCGTTCCACCACCGGAACCACGCAAGCTAAATAAAAGCTTCGGCAAACGCTCTCAAGAATACAACAAGTGCTAAGGTCTTCAAGAGAAATCAAGTGTGTACCTGGTGAATTAACAGCGCATGGAGGACGTCAGAAGGATGAAGCCGCCTCTTGCGTTTTGCTGATGCCGAAACGTTGCCGGTCCACTCTTTCGGTCAACAATCTAATATTGGGATATGTAACCCTAGCCTGCAAAACCGGTGACGAAGACTCGCGAAGCCCTGATTCGACGGTGGAGGAGAATGGATTCAAACCGAAAGATCCATGTGATGTTACTGAATTGTCAACACTACAGATTGAATGGCCATTGCAAGACTTTGATTCCGTTGCTAAATCTCTCACGATTTTCCAAACTACAGGTATTGAATCAACTTACTCAAATGGTGCAACCTCGGCTAAACCCGCATCAATATGATTGGTTCAATTCTTTCCTCCATTCTTTTGCAGGTACCTCATTAATGAAAACGAATACGCAGCAATGATGGTGTATTGATGCTAGCCTGTAAATGATGGAGATTCAGGAAGCTGGTGAAGCTCTGGATTGAGGAGGATCGAGTCTCAGAATGAGAGTGGAGACGCAGGGAGTTTGTGATGAGGAAGAATGGAAAAAATGTGAAGAAGAACCGAAAAAATGATTGAAGAATATCTCCGGTTTTATAAGGGATGCATCAGGTGAACATTCCAGAACTTTTCTGTTAGAAGTTGGTTACCAATTAGTTAAGATTCTGTTAGATTTTGTTTGAAATTAGTTGGGAATCATAACTGAACTTTTGCGTGCTTGATCTGGAACATTGGTTAACAGGTGAAAAATTAGGATAAGCTAGCCTTAGGTTAATGGATAATCAGCTAGCTGACAAATGGTTTGAAAAATGTGAAACTGATTTTGATTGATTTTTTTTTTTGTTTTGGAATCCCTTTGCTAGTTATTAGAAAGGATAGGTGGTTAGGATTTGATTATGACTTGGTTTTTGGTTTCGGTTAATGTTAGTTAGGACTAGTTATTTTCTGTTGAAGAATTCTGTTAGGAGTTAGTTGAGAAAATAGGGTAGCATTCTGAACCTTTTTGTGATTTCAGCTCTGAGTTTGATCATTGGCATTAGACAACTGATTTTCTTTGTTGAATCGTGCAGGATTCTCTTTTTCTCTTTGCTTTTTTTCCTTTGAGCTTGGCAGCCCCTTATATTCCTTGAGGTTTGATCAATTTGGTTACGGTTTCGGTTAACCATAAATGAAATTCTGTTAAGATTCGTTATGGAATCCTGTCAACCTTTCTATTTGTTCTGTTATTGAGTAAACAGGTATTGGTGAGAAGTGTAATAGCAATCCATTGTCCATCTTTTTTTATTTGCAGGCCTTCAACATCAGTGGCTTGGAGAAGAATGGTTAATGAAGCAGCATCAGCATGAGGATTCAGTCCAATGATATTTTCTGATTGTGGACATGGAAGGTAGTAATTCATTCTCGTGGTTTGATTTATATCATCAAATAACTCTAGCACTTCATTTGGTTCAAATTTAAGAGCCTTTTCCATATGTTTGATGATTGTGATGCAAATTTTTTTTCAATTCTAAACAATAGGCTTCTATATCATCTCTTAATGGTTGAGAAATATTTGGAAATATGCAGGGATTCCTCGCATAAGATGGAAGAGTTGTAGCGAAGAATAAATCTGACCGTTCTAGTTTCTGATTCTCAGACACAACAAACAACTGACCAAACCCCTCTAAGTCATCTGAAGTTTGCCAAAATTTCTTCTTCTCTTCAAATGGAAGACTTAAGAACTCCGGAACACGTATCTTCACGTTTTCAACCAATGAACGACCGACTCCAAGATTAATCAGCTGGAAGAAGCCCCATTCTTTACAAGCAAGGTCTAGCTTCTCTAGCTCAAATGAATCTTCAGATAACAGTTTAGTAAGGTCGATAACAGGGACTTGTAGTAAATAAGTTGTATTTGATACAAAAATAGAGTCTTGATTTGGATATAGACATTGTTGTGGAACTTGTAAGTTGGGTTTCTTTGCAAGATTTTGTACAGCTGTGTTGATTTTCTTTGCAAGATTTTGTACAGAAGGCACCAATGATGAGGTTCCAAATTTGGACATTGTTCTTTAATCACATGGGTTGGACCCAATTTGACTTAATATGTTCCTTTTTCATAAACTATATTAGCAACTGCAAATTGTTTGAAATGAAATTATGAAATATTAATGTATAAGGGAATTTAGTTTCAGCTATCTATTAAAATACCAAGATAATTTGAGACATAAATCTCATAAGTATGTTTTCAACCCTAAGATCAGTTCCTTTATAACCACTATAGCAATCCATAAACAACACAAAAAAATTGAACCAATGAGTGTGTGAATGTGACAATTATGAGCATTGAAATAAAAAATGGAGTTTATTGAATAAGGATTATACTGGTAATCGGACAGGGATAAAAATAAGTGGAAAGACGAGTAAAAGAAATTGAAAGTGGAAATAAAAATGAAACGAAATCATCGGGAATGGTTTATGACAATGAGCACGAAAGCAATGAATGGATGTGAAATCTCGGTTTTAACCCTAGGTCCATTTTAAACTCTTTCCACAAACCTATGAACATGACCACTTCTGAACCAATGAACAATTTTCCAGATAAGTCAAACCCCCTCTGAATTGTCTGAAACATGTCATGACCATTCGAATCCAGATGAATCACCGATAAACTGAAAATTCGAAACAATTTCACACCAAACACTGCTCGATAAACAAATGAATCTCCGCACACGACCACATGATCCTTGAATATGCACTATCCAAGAGATAATTCGTTGGTCCAAAATAATCTGGCAGTTGCAGTGATGTTTCAATAATTTGACCAAAATTAAGTCACACTCCCATCTAAATTGAGACACAACTGAACACCCGCATTCGAAGTAGAACCAATACCCAGTGAATATTCTCCACCATTTCAATCTCTGACAGATACAGATAAGGAGCGAAACCCTAGATTCAAGGGGCCTGAATCACATGCCTCAGAAATCCATGAAATGCACTAATATGATATTAAATGCAGATGAATGTGAAATGATACGCCAGTAGAGAGAATAAATATGAGGGCAAATTTTGAGGTATTACAGCTGCCCCTATTCAATCATCTGCGAACCTGAACGAATAATTGCAACAACTTTTAGGCGTTCAAGGTATGGAGTGATTGGATATTCGAATAAAACCTGAAAATTTGCACACTGGAGGCAATGGGAATGCCATCTGTCCATTTATTTATTTATGTATTTTTTTTTTTGACCTCTGAATAGGTAGCGGATCATAAGACCAGGTGGAAATATGCTAGGAAGAATGCCACCCTCGAATGACCACTCACACGGGATCCTCGGATCCAGTACTAAAACCCTCCTGAAATAGAAACACGATAGTATATCGGCCGTAGGAGATAACAATCAACGACAAAGACTGACCTCGGACAGACTTTGCAAATGAGACAAACTGCCCTCAGTCAATAAGCTCAAAAAAGTGAACTACTATCCTCGAATAATAGCCACACAAAACAAACAAAAAAAACAAGACCAACCTCGGAAGGACTTGAAGAAAAGAAATGTCATCCTCGAATGACAATCCAGAAGATCCTCGGATCTAACACGAAACCATCCTCGAATGGAGACGCGAAGGCATACCAGCCTCGACTGATAACCACACACAAAGCTGACCTCAGAGAGACTTTGCAAAAGAGACAAACTGACCTCGATCAATAAGCTCGAAAAGTGAACTACTATCCTCGAATAATAGCCACACAAAACAACAAGACCAACCTCGGAAGGACTTGAAGAAAAGAAATGTCATCCTCGAATGACAATCCAAAAGATCCTCGGATCTAACACGAAACCATCCTCAAATGGAGACGCGAAGGTATACCAGCCTCGACTGATAACCACACACAAAGCTGACCTCAGACAGACTTTGCAAAAGAGACAAACTGACCTCGATCAATAAGCTCGAAAAGTGAACTACTATCCTCGAATAATAGCCACACAAAACAACAAGACCAACCTCGGAAGGACTTGAAGAAAAGAAATGTCATCCTCGAATGACAATCCAAAAGATCCTCGGATCTAACACGAAACCATCCTCAAATGGAGACGCGAAGGTATACCAGCCTCGACTGATAACCACACACAAAGCTGACCTCAGACAGACTTTGCAAAAGAGACAAACTGACCTCGATCAATAAGCTCGAAAAGTGAACTACTATCCTCGAATAATAGCCACACAAACAAGACCAACCGCAGAAGGACTTGAAGAAAAGATATGTCATCCTCGAATGACAAACCAAAAGATCCTCGGATCTAACACGAAACCATCCTCGAATGGAGACGCGAAGGTATATCAGCCTCGACTGATAACCAAACACAAAGAAAATTAGACAAGATGGAACGGGATCGTTGTACATAAACGAGAGCCCAAGCAAAAAGGACCGTTGTACAAAAAGGGAACCTGCGACGCGACTGTTGTATCAAACAAGACGTGGAATAAATGACCAACATTGGCTTGAAAAGACAAGGATGTCTGAGAAATGATGTTGGTATCCTCTGTGCGGAGTATTTCAGGTTGAGAAGATATTATATGTCGTACGTAATACACCTCAAAACTGGCCCATGCTGGTATGCACATGTTTGAATTCATGGCGTAATGCTCCATGATGATGGAAATGCTACGCTTTGGAGGATGCAGACGCAATGATGATTATGCGAATGATAATGCAAAGGAGATCTCCTGATAAGGAGACTGCAGGTAATTCCAGATGACTTGGCTGGGAAGAAACGATGATCACTGCATTGATCTAGTTCATCCTGGTGAAGAGGAAACAACTCTGCGGGGAAAGCTTTTAATAATTCACTGGCTCAGAATAGCCACCACTGCCAAAAATAAATTGGACTTTGAGATTGGAGCGCCAAGACCCTGCTGGAGGTGGACCCTTCTTGAACTCTGGTGGGGAAGTGAGGACTTTCTGGGAACCAAAGGCATGACACTGCTGAGGCAACAACCGCTGGGGAGGCAAGACACTCCTTATACTGCCGAGAATTGCCCCTGTCTGAAAGGAGACTTCTGCTTGGGGATTGCACCCACTCTTTGCTACCTTGCTGGGTGAAATTTCAACTTCCACATAGTTGGGTATGATTGGAAATACCCTGGGAGATACTTGTCTCTGTTCAAACAAAAGGGAATGCCCATCCTGGATAATAGTTGTTAGCTTTGTTGGTAACATCAGCACCTGTACCTGCATGAACACAATCGATAGTACCTGCAACATAGAGAATTAGTTTGGGACCTACTTGCCCCAGGCTCATAGCATGAATCATTGTCTAAGTATCTCAACACCATTTCTGAGTTATATTAAATGTTTTTATTCTCCTGCACGAGTTAGAAAAGCATTCAAATGTTCATAACACAATGCAAGTTAGACGTTTTCACAATCAATCAATGCTAGATGAAAAAGTAAAAACAAAGAAACAAAATGGTCAATTGACTGAAGTTGAATTCTTATTGATTTGGAAAGGTGGCCCTGAATAGGCAATACAAAGGAAGCAGTTCCCTGGAATGAGGGAACAACTAAAAGAAAAACAAACTACCCTATTGGCAATGTGAAAAAATGAATCTCATCAAGTATCAACCCGGTTATGACTCGTATGTCTTCAAGACGCTCCGCTCGCTCTGCCTCTTGATAAAAAGTAAGTGAACTGATCTTCAACCCTTTGGATAGCCTCAACTGTATGTAGGTCACGGATCTCGCAAATCGCAGTCGTTCGTGTTAATCCCTCTTTTGCGTGGATCGCCCTTTCAGGTTTTCAATCCACCGGGATACCCTTTTTTGCCTGAGTTGTCCGATGTGGCTTTTCAACTCAGCGGGTGTACATTTTTTTTTTAATATTTCCCTAACTTTTGCCCGAGCCTTTTATTCTGTTTTTGGCTCGCCGGGATGCCCATTTTTGCCTGGATCTTTATTCTGTTTTTATCCAGCGGGTCCTCTTTACACGAAGTATTTTCTTACTGCGTCTGCGTTGACAGGGGATGGAAAGTCTTCTCCGTCCATGGTTGTCAGCATTAAGGCTCCACCTGAAAAAACCTTTTTAACTACGAACGGTCCCTCATAGTTGGGTGTCCACTTGCCCCTGTGATCGTTGAGAGGAGGAAGAATCCTTTTCAGCACTAAATCTCCTGGTATGTACCTCTGTGGTCGCACTTTCTTGTCAAAAGCTTGCTTCATTCGTCGCTGATACAACTGTCCATGGCATACAGCTGCTAGACGCTTCTCTTCAATGAGACTCAATTGATTATATCTGGATCGGAGCCATTCAGCTTCATCTAGCTTGATGTCCATCATTAACCTCAACGAAGGGATTTCCACTTCGACCGGTAGAACTGCCTCCATACCATACACCAATGAGAATGGAGTTGCCCCAGTTGAAGTGCGCACTGATGTTCTATACCCATGCAACGCGAATGGTAACATCTCGTGCCAATATTTGTACGTCACAACCATCTTCTGAACAATCTTTTTGATGTTTTTATTAGCCGCCTCGACGGCGCCATTCATCTTCGGACGATACGGAGAAGAGTTGTGGTGTTCTATTTTGAATTCTCGACACAAGTCAGCCATCATCTTGTTGTTGAGGTTAGAACCATTATCAGTGATGATCCTTTCAGGGACCCCATACCGGCAGATGATGTCCCGCTTAATAAATCGGGCAACCACTTGTTTTGTGACATTGGTGTAGGAAGCTGCTTCAACCCACTTCGTGAAATAATCAATAGCAACTAGGATGAAGCGATGCCCATTAGAAGCTGTTGGCTCGATCTTTCCAATCATATCGATGCCCCACATAGCGAACGACCATGGTGAAGACATGACACTCAATGGATTCGGAGGCACATGGACCTTGTCGGCATAAATTTGACACTTATGGCACTTACGAGAGTATTTGCAACAATCAGATTCCATGGTAATCCAATAGTATCCCGACCTCAATAATTTCTTGGCCATGGCATGTCCCCCAGCATGGGTACCAAAGGAGCCTTCGTGAACCTCCTGCATTAACATATCTGCCTCGTGTCTGTCCACACACCTGAGCAGCACCATGTCGAAGTTCCGTTTGTACAACACACCATCCTGATTCAAGAAGAAACCTCCCGCCAGTCTTCTAAGAGTTTTCTTATCTTTACCGGATGCCTCAGCCGGGTATTCCTGAGCCTTCAGGAATTGTTTGATGTCGTGGTACCAAGGCTTATCATCTTCATCATCACCAACTGCAAAGACATAAGCCGGTCTTTCAAGCCTGGAGACCGAAATTCGAGGCACGAAATTTTCTCGACAAACTTTGATCATGGACGATAAAGTTGCGAGAGCATCGGCGAACTGGTTTTCGTCTCTAGGAACATAGCTCAGCTTTACTTTAGTAAAGAAGGTTAACAGCCTCCTGACGTAATCTCGGTAAGGAATCAAACGAGCTTGATGAACTAACCATTTGCCATTGACTTGATTTACTACCAGAGCTGAATCTCCAAAGATCTCAAGGTTCTTGACTCGCAAGTCTATTGCCTCTTCGATCCCCATGATGCAAGCTTCATATTCTGCCTCGTTGTTAGTACACTCGAAAGTCAACCGAGCAGCGAGAGGTGTGTAGACTCCTTCTGGTGAGATAATAACAACCCCTACTCCACTCCCATTCATGTTTACAGCCCCGTCAAACATCAACTTCCATTTGGATTCAGGGTCGGGCCCCTCCTCCAGAAGTGGTTCTTCATGGTCTTTCGACTTGAGGAACATGATGTCCTCATCCGGAAACTCAAACCTCATGGGTTTATAATCATCAATCGGCTGCTGGGCCAAGTATTCTGACAACACACTCCCCTTGATAGCTTTTTGTGAAGTGTATTGTATGTCATAATCCGTGAGTATCATCTGCCAACGGGCCACTCTTCCTGTCAAAGCCGGCTTCTCAAAGATGTATTTTACAGGATCCATCTTGGAAATTAAGAGAGTAGTATGAGTCAGCATGTACTGTCTTAATCGGCGAGCAGCCCATGCCAAAGCGCAGCAAGTTTTCTCGAGTAGTGAGTATCGCGTCTCACAATCGGTAAACTTTTTGCTAAGGTAATATATGGCGTGCTCTTTTCGACTAGACTCGTCCTGCTGACCCAACACACATCCCATCGATCCTTCGAGCACAGTAAGATACATGATCAGAGGCCTTCCTGGCACCGGAGGCATAAGAATTGGTGGCTCCAACAAATATTCTTTGATACAGTCGAAGGCCCGCTGACAGTCTTCATTCCATTTAATGGCCTGATTCTTCCTCAGAAGCTTGAAGATGGGCTCACACGTGGCCGTTAGGTGAGAAATAAACCGTGCAATGTAGTTTAGTCTCCCCAAGAAGCCACGCACTTGCTTTTCAGTCTTCGGCTCAGGCATTTCCTGGATTGCTTTCACTTTGGCCGGGTCAACCTCAATTCCTCGTTCACTAACAATGAAGCCGAGCAACTTGCCAGAACGAACCCCGAAGGTGCATTTATTCGGATTTAACCTCAGTCTGAACTTTCGAAGCCTGTCAAACAATTTTGCTAGGTTGACCAAGTGCTCTTCCTCTGTCTGGGACTTGGCTATCATGTCATCAACATAGACCTCAATTTCATGATGGATCATGTCGTGAAACAACGTCACCATTGCCCGTTGGTAGGTAGCTCCTGCATTCTTTAAACCAAACGGCATGACCTTGTAACAAAAGGTGCCCCAAGGAGTGATGAAAGTTGTCTTTTCCATATCCTCGGGAGCCATCTTGATTTGATTATAGCCTGAGAATCCGTCCATGAAAGAGAACACGGAAAACTGAGCAGTATTATCAACAAGTACATCTATGTGAGGTAGAGGGAAATCATCTTTGGCGCTGGCCCTATTCAAATCCCTGTAATCCACACACATTCTAACCTTGCCATCTCTTTTAGGAACCGGCACAATGTTAGCAACCCATGGAGGATAACTAGTCACGGCCAAAAAGCCAGCATCAAACTGTTTTTGCACTTCTTCTTTTATTTTGTTCGCCATGTCTGGACGTGTGCGCCTCAACTTCTGCTTTACCGGAGGACAACCTTCTCTGAGAGGTAGCTTGTGTACCACGATGTCAGTGTCTAAACCCGGCATATCTTGGTAGGACCATGCGAAAACGTCAACGTATTCTCGAAGCATAGCCATCAAACGAGTCTTGACAGATTCTTCTAATGCAGCTCCGATCTTGACTTCTTTCTTGTCCTCTTCAGTACCCAGGTTTATCACTTCAACATCTTCCTCGTGTGGCTGAATCATCTTCTCCTCCTGTTTGAGAAGTCTGGCCAATTCTTCGGGTAAATCACAATCCTCTTCACCTTCCTCATCGGCTTGATAAATTGGATTGTCGAAGTCATACTTAGCCATAACAGGGTCGTCATTGATAAGATCCGGTGACGAGCACCTGCATGAATGATGATTCATGCAAGGCTTTAGCAACAACTTGATAAAATGAGAAACATTGCCATTTTAAAACTTTTCTTTCTTTTTGAAAAACAAGAGTAAAAAACGAAAGACAGAGAACAACATGAAATGAATGTGAAACGTCAATTTTATTAATGATTGTGTTAATGAACAAATGAACCCTTACAAAGAGCCACTATGCCCCGGGCAAGACATAGTGCTTTAATACAGGAAAACAAAAACAAAAAACATTACTCTTCAAAAGATGTTACTGAAATGAGCCTTTCTGACGTCCAGTTGCTAAGTTGAGCTCCTGGGACGGCGGGCCTAATCCATTCATCCAAGTCACAGTCACTATCAACAGCTTCATCCTGCACTGCGCTGATATTCCCGTAGTCTATCACTCCTGCACTTGTGAAAGTGACCGGGCTCTGACAACCTTTTGTACTTGTTTCAGACGAAGATCCTCCAGGGTGATAACCAATCCCGAACATGTCCTTCTTCTCTGGCAATTCGATTGGGCTGCCCCAGCCTTCTCGCACTCCAGATTCTACTAATTCACGCGCTTGTTTATAAGAGGCTATAGACACCCCCTTCTTCGGCACCTCAGGAGAAGTTGCTACGGCGGAAGCTTGCTCGGACTTCAAAGGCTCAAAAGCTTGACATGGGGTTTCGACTATTTCGCCATCCATCTCCACATATTTGAATGAGGCTAGATGACTGACGAAGATATCCTCTTCCCTGCTGACTGTCACAACTTGACCTTCCCAGACGAACTTTAATTTCTGATGAAGTGTAGAAGACACCGCTCCTGCCGAGTGTATCCAGGGTCTTCCAAGTAAACAACTATATGCCGGCTGGATATCCATCACGTAAAACGTGGTATTGAAGACTTGTGGACCTACCTTAATAGGTAACTCCACCTCTCCAAATACCGATCTTCTTGATCCATCAAATGCTCGGACTACTAAATCACTGGGCTTTAACACCACTCCATCATAGTCCAGCTTCATCAATGCCTTCTTAGGCAAGACGTTCAGAGATGAACCAGTATCCACCAGCACATGGGAGAGTACTGCACCCTTGCATTCCAGAGAAATATGCAATGCCCGATTGTGAGCACGTCCATCAGAAGTTAAGTCCAAGTCCGTGAAACCCAATCCATGACTGGCATTAACGCTAGACACCACCGTTTCTAGCTGGTTTACAGAAATATCCTGAGGCACGTATGCCTTGTTCAGAATATTTAAAAGGGCCTTCCTGTGAGAGTCCGAACACATGAGTAATGATAAGATGGAGATCTTTGACGGCGTCTGCTGCAAATGATCTACAATCTTATAGTCACTCTTCTTGATGATCCTCAGGAATTCTTCGGCTTCTTTGTCAAAGGTGAGATCTGGATCAGTTGATGGAGTTGGATCATTGGCAACTACTGGTTGTTTTCCCCTGGCTCTAGCTTGGGCTTCGGCAGTATCCCTGGGTGGTATCACATTGCTTCTCAGTGCTTCCGGCGCAAATAGTCTTCCGCTTCTAGTAAAACCCCCTACTCCAACATTCTCTACTTGAGCTGGGGTTATACTAGTCGTGGCCAACTCTTGTCTCTGGCCGTTGCAATACACTTCGCCACCATAGTTCCAAGGAACTGCTCTGTCACTTTGGTACATTATGGGTCCAGCAGTAGTAATAGTTATTGGCGCCGCTCTGGCACGCGAAGGAACTTGGGATGGATCATAAAAGATAGTCACTGTAGATACTTCACTTTCTTTCACGATCTTGTCAAATTGCAGCACTCCTTCATCAATCATACCTTGAATCCCGGCCTTCAATCGTTTGCAACCGTTGGTAGCTTCTGTACATTCTGAACAATCATCCTCGCATCCGAGGAAAATGCCTTTCTTCAACAAACAAACCTTGATAGCAACCAATGAAGTCTTCAAGTCATCTACATCATCCACCAGATTCAATTTCTCCCCTTCACCAATTGCACCAACCGTGCCCCTGTGAGGAGGCATGGGATTTTCCAGCACATTAGGAGAGGGAGCGAAATTGATCGCTTTAGAATCCAACAAGTCCTGAACAACATGCTTCAATGCTTTACAATTCTCAGTACTATGGCCGGGAGCTCCAGAATGAAACTCGCATCTAGCATTCGAGTCATAACCTTCAGGAATTTGGCCTGGCCTCGGAGGTTGCAAGGTACGGAGCTGAATCATTTGAAGCTGCAGGAGATTCTTCAACAGTTGGGAGTAAGACATTGGTGGAGCTTCAAAATGTCTATCCCTCGGCTTCTGAGGGTAGTACGGACGAGGGGGTCTTGGCTGATACCCCTGTGAGCGTTGCGGCTGTGGAGGCTGGACCCGTTGTTGAACTGGAGGAGTTGAAATAGTGACGGGGGCCACTTGTTGATAATATCCTTGGTGCACCATTCCTCTCTGTGCGTATACTGCTCCTGTTTCTCCTTCCCTCCTCTTCACAAAGGGTTTCTTGATGCCAGATACTGAAGCGCTTCCATTTTGAATCTTCCCCTGTTTGAGCCAGCTTTCGATTCTTTCTCCAGTCAGGATAATGTCCGAAAAACCACTTGAGGAACAACCAGCCAACCTTTCCATGAAATGCCCTGGGAGGGTATTCAGGAAAAGATCGACCATCTCTCTTTCCAATAAAGGTGGTTGCACTCGGGCGGCCACCTCACGCCACCTCTGTGCATAGTCTTTGAAGCTCTCCGAACTCCTCTGTGTCAAGCTTTGAAGCTGAGTACGGCTAGGTGCCATGTCAATGTTGTATTGATATTGTCTAAGGAAGGCCTCCCCCAAATCCTTCCAACTTCTAATAGAACTCCTTTCCAACTTCATGTACCACTCCAAGGACCCTCCAGAAAGGCTATCCTGGAAATAGTACATCCATAATTTCTCGTCTCGCGTGTGGGCCGCAATCTTCCTGTAGAAGGCTTGTAGGTGAGTTTTCGGGCAAGAGCTGCCGTTGTATTTATCAAATGCTGGTGGCCTGAACTTGTGTGGAATGACCACCCCAGGTACTAAACCCATATCTGACACGTCAATTCCCAAAGTATCCTTGCACTCTAAGGCCTTGACCTTCTCTGCAAGCACCAAGAAGTCGTTGAGATTTCCGTCACCGCCGAAACCCATATCATTGTTGAAGTACTGAAATTGGTCTTCCTGCCTGTCCTGCACAGGAACATACGTAGCCATAGCTGGATCTGGAACATGAGGTCCACCTGTACCGTTGTTAGTATTGGGAGGAGCCCCTAGTCCACCGGAAGTAGTTGCCTGAGCATTAGTGTTAGGAGGAGTTAACCCTTGAATTGCATTTCTCAGCTCCTGCTGCCCCTGGGCCATCCCCTGCATCAGAGTCATAAATTCTGCCATCTTGGTACGGACATCGTTGAGTTCTGTCTGCATGGCGTCCATTGCTGTTCTTTGATTACTGCGGGTCGCGTACCGATGAGGAATATTTTGTCGAAGGTATCGGGTCTTGGCGGCCCTCGCAATCTTTGCCTGATGAACACAGATAAATTAGACATCTCGAAGAAAAACCTGCAAAGACAAAGACAAAATGCAAATGATGTGTATGCAATGCAATGTGTTCCTTTTACTCCCGAGTATTTCCTGTATCCGGTCCTGGCATTAAGAAGATAAGAATTGGGAAGAAGACCCAAGTAATATTCAAGTATAATGACTGCTGTGAAAAACTGGTGCTCATTACCCCGTGTCGGTGCAAATAACAAACAAGAAATCCGGAACAAATCAATCATATAAACTGGAGTTTGAAAATACAAAGTCCCCGAAGGGTGCCAATCACAATAACAAAAGTATATCACATATAAGGAATCCCACAACAAGCCTGTGGGTAATCCAAGTACAACAATATGAAATTAAACACTAGGGAACTCTATATCTTTCAATCTCCAGCTAAGGCATTTGACGCTCTGGAACAGCTGAACCACATCTGGATGACCGGGCTCCTGGATGAGCTTCTGAATGAGGAGGTCCCTCGTATCAGAAGAAGCGTGTAACTCCTCGATCTGCTGTAGAAATGCTGCTTCATTCCCCTTGCTTTGACTTGACTCGGCCTTTGAACTTTTCACATCAGCTTTCAATTTCAAATCTTCAATCTCCTTTTGAGCTTCCTTCAGTGCCTGCTGACTCTCTGTTACGCGCCGGATACGATCCTCCTCTTGATAATAAGCTTTCCTGAGAAGTTCTTTCTGCCCGTCTAAAGAATCCTGAAGGCTTTTGACTTCCTGTTTGTGCTTGGCGTCTAACTCCTTTTGTTTCTTCAGATTTTCGTCCCATTTCTCCTGCCATAAAGTAACAGCTTCATTGGCTTCACTAAGATCTTTCTTCTCTCTTCGGCGCTGGGCCGTCTTATGAGTCTCAGCTAAACCCTTCTTTCGGAAGTAGAGCTCTATATCTTCAAAATCCTTCTGCTTAAGACGGACTATCTCCTCGGCTTGCACAGCTCTATCTTTCAATTGACGGTTCTGGATCATCAGCGCTTGACAAGAATTAAGAGCCTCTTGATTTTCAACCCTCAGTTGCTTAACCAAAGCTTCTAACTTCTGATATTCCTCCAAGGGCACCGTAGTAGGTGGTGGTAACGGTGCAGAGAAAGGGATTAGAGTCACTTGAGCTTTTTCTCTTACCCGCGCTTCAAACTCGGGAAACATTTGGTTGTTGCTCCTACCCAAACGATCTATACCCTTCTTAATAACCGTTTTCCAAGCACCTGCAGCCTCCCGCACCAATGGGAGATTATCCTTCATAGGAAAATAGAAAGTCTGATCCAACTCTGAATCCTTGGGAACATTCTTCAAAGCGTACCCTAATTGTCTTCTCAAGAGTATGGGGTTGTAGTTAATGCAACCTGCTACTCCTAAGAGGGGAACATTAGGATACTTTCCGCAACTGGAGATGAGCTCTTTCCCTTTTAACCTCAAAGTGAACCATCTGATGTCTTTGGCAGTCAACGTGTTGAGCTTCTGCGACCATATTACATTGGGATCCTTAAACACTCCAGCAATAGGGATGTGCCTCATAAACCAAGTGTAGAACAACTGAGCACAACATCTAACCAAGCCACCTCGTCTCTTCTCATTCCTATAGTGCACCGAATAATACAAGTCACCTAGGAGAGTAGGTATCGGATTCTTCAACACAAACAAATGAATTGCATTTATGTCCACAAACTTGTCCATATCAGCAAACAAAACTATCCCATACACAGATAATGCCAAGATAGCGCAAACTGAATCCCACTGCTTTTCCACGGCACACTCTTCAGCTTTTCTGACCAGAAACTCTAAGGGAAAACCAAGCACCCCGGCCTTGGTGGAAACCAGATTAGCAGATACTTCTGATGGGCTCAAATAAAGAGCCTTAGCAATGTCGGTGTGAGTTGGTCTTGTCATCTCTGAATTGAACGGAATCTGATCTTGAATCGGTAATCTTAGAATCTCAACATACTCTTCTAGCAACGGACCTAGCTGGAAATCCGGAAATGTGAAACATCGGAGTCTAGGATCATAGTACTGTAGCAAAGTATGAATGGCACTCTTCTGCGAACTATCCAAGCTGAAAACCATATCCAAAATATCACCATACTGCTGTTTGAAGAAATCCAAGTGACCTGGGGTAATGAGAGACACCATCTGTTTGAACAAGTCCACTTTGGTATCAAAAAACTTGTAGAAAATATTCTTCTTTCTGACGTCTTCCATTCTGAAGCAAAGATATGACCAGGAACCGGGAATAATGCAAACCCTGAGAATAAAAGAAACACAAATGATTAATGATGATATGATGTTTATGCAAGGCAAGGCATGTGATCAGTGAAGTGTCTGTGATGTGCCAATCATATAATCAGGTGTCGGTGCACGGTCTCAAAATCCAGATATCACAATAATCATCCCTCTGATTCGGGGTTCATAACTTAAGAACAGAAATCCAGATCACAAAACTGAACCAAAGGCAAAGTGGGTATGCTGAAGGTACCAGGGTTCCTGCAAACCTGTAAACCCCTCCCAATCTCACGGGTGTGCTACTCGGGTCAACATCACGGACTCTCAAAGCCGAATAGCAATAATACGTTCACCATCTCCGAGAAATGGCTCATGACCAAATCAGGGAATCGGTTTGGTATTATATACTACGCAGGGAAGTCTCAGTTGAGTCCGGAAAAAAACAAGCATCCCTCACAAGTCTCCAGCTTCAAGCACTGAATCGAGAAACAATAGTACATTCATCCCGAAGGGTACAATACTATCGTCATACGAAAAGTTTGCTTTAACTGAATTCCTATGAGAGAACCAGGTCATCCTATGCGAGTTCCCAATGGACCCTCGGATGCGAGTGGGTTTGCCAACAAATGTGGTCTGCCACTGTCATCACTGGAGAGGGGTGTTTCCATTAAGGTTCTCGAAGATCGGTCACCAGATGCACATAACTATCAAGGTCGTACCCTGAAGTGAGGTAATCCCCACACAGAATAGTTCCAAGACGGTCGCAATCTGGGTGTGGAACACATCGCCACCCATCATGGTGAGATACCATAAGAGTACAATGTCTGTCCACGCTAATCCTATGGTGCACTCAAGCCGGGTATTTGGCTTATCTCACAGTAACTCCCAACCCACAGAAAAAATGAAAACCAGCACAGCCAGACAGTCCAGTATAATATGATGCATGGAAAATAAAATACTGAAAGCGGTAAATAAATGCGATAAAGTAAAGCTGTAAATAAACAGTAAAGCTAAACTAAAGCACTCAGCATCAAACAGATAAACACCCAAAGAAACAAAACCAAACAGGCGCTAGGATTGACTCTACAAGGGAAACCAGAAGAATCAGGTTAGTCCCCAGCAGAGTCGCCAGCTGTCGCTCCCGGGATTTTCATCCTAGTACAAACGCGAAAGTGGCGCGGAAAGGTTAGAGTCGCCAGCCAGACATTTTTATCCCGAAAGAATGGGAAAGGTAATGTTGCACAAACCTGAGGAAGAAGGAAAGGACAAGGTCCTGAGAACCAAAGATCTGAGTTCGGGAGTCGGTTACGACCTGGGAAGGTATTAGCACCCCAGATCGTCCGTCGTACCCGACGGGATCCACGCTTGCTTGCTTGTTTCAAAGGGTGAGAAATAATATGCTGCTGAACAAATGAACCGCTAACTGGAATGGAAATGGGAAATGAGAAAGGAGTTGAAAAAAGAAAATGGAAAGAAAGGGGGAAATGTAGGGAAAATAAAGAATGTGCTCGAACGGGCCCTACCCCGCTGCCTACGTACCTCATCGGGATAATGAGGATCAGAGTCGACGTAGTTCGCCTAACCTAGGCGGGAACTATTTGTTTGTGTTTTTTTATGCTGGAACTGCGTATGTCTATGCTCAGGTGTTGCAGGCTCGTCTGGTACGAGTGCGTTTACCGTCTTGCATGCGAGACAAGTCGTCGCGAGTTCGCGTTGTGAGTGAATGAGATGAGAAGAGAAGTTCCCGCAGGATAGTCGCTTATTGTTTGTTTTTGTCTTTTAAAAGAAGTGTTTTGAATTTTTGTTTGTGAACTGTCTTGTACTAAGACCTATCCATCGCGGGAAGTATTTACACCTCGCCCCGAAACAGGACGCGTATAAACACTCCGCAACAAAGTCTCGTGTCGTACAAGATTGTTCGGTTTTTATTAAGTGTTTTATTGCTTTTCTTTTGAGATGAGAAAGAGAATGACTCAAGTTGATAAAAGGAAAAATCTAAGGGACTAAGACTCAATCCTAATTTTGTTATGTATTTACAAAGTGATCCTAATGGTTAGTGAGGTTTTCTATTCCTAATGGGAACTTAAACTACTAGAATTCAACTTACTTCTTAATGAAGTTAAGTTGATTCTAAGAACAAATGGGAATCCTATACAAGTTGTAAGATCAAAATAAGGCAAAACAATGAAATTAAACATAAGAAATAATATTCTAAGAATGCCCTAAAGGCATGAATAATAAATAGTCTTATTTATTTATCCTATTTCTATATGGAAATGAATTTTATACTAAAGTCTAAATCTAGGTCAAACTTAATATTCATCCTAAAACAAATTAAACTAAACCTAAGCCTAATGTTAAATTCTATGACTAAAATTAATCTAGACTATTATTATTATTATTTTTTTGTATTGAACTATATTGTTATTATTTTTTAGTGGCCTAAACTAATGGGAATTATACCTAACTAAGCCTAAACTAATATTCTAAAAAAATACTAAATCTTCTAGAAAAATTATGAAAATTAAACTATGGGATCCTAACACTATCTAAAATAGTATACTAAGAGGGATTCTAAAAATACTTATTTTTTCTATGCCTAAACATTATTTAATTTCAGCTAAGACTTAATTATTATTTCCTAAGGATTACTCCCCTAAAACCTATGATAAAAGGTTCTAAAAATTCCATTAAAAATATCCTAAGCAATATTATGAGTCATCTAATTACAGAAAAAAGAATGGCTCAAAAAAGTTATTGGAAGTTACTTAAATAAAATAAACAAAATTCAGCACAATTAAGAAGAAATTCAATAAAGCTAAATACAAGAATAATTCAGAATTAATTCAAAAATAAATAAATTCCAGAAAATAAAAACATCACAAATTTACAAATTGATTTATTAAGCTACCTTAATTTTTATAGAATTTTCTCATACTTTTTATTATTTTTATTAGATTTAATTTGAAACTATGATTAACTAAAATAAAATATCTAAAGAAATAATACAGGGGGTGCTTCAGTAATACTTTAAGTTCTTTTTTACTCTACTGGGCCTAAAAACAGGGTGCAGATAACAGAGTGGCTAAGCCCACTTACACTGAAAAATGAGGGGAGTGCAGACAGCAGTTTTCTTAGTTATTTATATATTGGGCCTAAAAGTGGGGTGCCAAAATTAAACATATCTTTTAATTAATCTACAACAAAGGGATTAAATTCTAATCTTATTATAATACTTAATTAAAATCTGAATTAAAGAAAAAAAATAAATCTTAATCTGATATTTATATATAAACTCTTAGTCTTAAATAATGTTTTCTAAAATATTAATTTAAGGCAATGAATTAAATAATGATATTTCTAAATCTTAATTTGACTATAGTTTTATTAGAAATGGATTATTTCTAATCTAAGAAAAAGAATTAACTAATCATTTTGAAAAAAAGAAAAAAAAAGAAATTCTAAACTTATGACTATTTCAATTAAGCTAATATTAAGAAGAAGAAAAATGACTAAATGTAGATTAAAATTTCCCAAATTTTAAATTTACATTAAACTAGACTTATAATTTTGTCCACTTAATATTTTAATTAAACTTATCAAAAAAACAATTTTTTAAAGAAATCTTAATTTAAGAAAATCTTAAATTAAACTATTATAATTTTCTTCTAAAGATCTTAAAATTAAACTATTATAATCTTTTCTAAAAAATCATAAAATAAACTATTATAATCTTTTCTAAAAAATCATAAAATAAACTATTATAATCTTTTCTAAAAATCATAAAATAAACTATTAATTTTTTCTAAAAATCTTAAAATAAACTATTAATGAATTAAACTTAACTTACTGTAATATTTTTAAAAGGACTAAATTGGATTATAGTTATTATGACATTTTAATTCCTAATATTATCCTTAATCTAACTAATTAAATCAAATTGATTACTTTTCTTTTTATAATCAAAATACAAAAGAAAAGAGGGCTGAAAAAACTCAAACCCTAAATCAAATCTCCTTCATCTTCTTCGCAAACTCCACCGCCGCATATCCCTCATCTCTCTCTCACCTCAGCCGCACCCTTCATCCTCTCATTCTTTCCTCTCACTCTTCGCCTTCTGCTTCGCGAAACCATCACCATCATCGTCTCACCTTCACCCTCTCCTTTCCACTACCATTAACCCTAACCTAACTCTCTCCATAACCGAACAACCACCATCCCTCTCCGACTCCCTTTATCTTCTTCGAATCCAACATCGTCAGAGCTTAACCTAACACTATCTCCATAACCGTTCCACCACCGGAACCACGCAAGCTAAATAAAAGCTTCGGCAAACGCTCTCAAGAACACAACAAGTGCTAAGGTCTTCAAGAGAAATCAAGTGTGTACCTGGTGAATTAACAGCGCATGGAGGACGTCAGAAGGATGAAGCCGCCTCTTGCGTTTTGCTGATGCCGAAACGTTGCCGGTCCACTCTTTCGGTCAACAATCTAATATTGGGATATGTAACCCTAGCCTGCAAAACCGGTGACGAAGACTCGCGAAGCCCTGATTCGACGGTGGAGGAGAATGGATTCAAACCGAAAGATCCATGTGATGTTACTGAATTGTCAACACTACAGATTGAATGGCCATTGCAAGACTTTGATTCCGTTGCTAAATCTCTCACGATTTTCCAAACTACAGGTATTGAATCAACTTACTCAAATGGTGCAACCTCGGCTAAACCCGCATCAATATGATTGGTTCAATTCTTTCCTCCATTCTTTTGCAGGTACCTCATTAATGAAAACGAATACGCAGCAATGATGGTGTATTGATGCTAGCCTGTAACTGATGGAGATTCAGGAAGCTGGTGAAGCTCTGGATTGAGGAGGATCGAGTCTCAGAATGAGAGTGGAGACGCAGGGAGTTTGTGATGAGGAAGAATGGAAAAAATGTGAAGAAGAACCGAAAAAATGATTGAAGAATATCTCCGGTTTTATAAGGGATGCATCAGGTGAACATTCCAGAACTTTTCTGTTAGAAGTTGGTTACCAATTAGTTAAGATTCTGTTAGATTTTGTTTGAAATTAGTTGGGAATCATAACTGAACTTTTGCGTGCTTGATCTGGAACATTGGTTAACAGGTGAAAAATTAGGATAAGCTAGCCTTAGGTTAATGGATAATCAGCTAGCTGACAAATGGTTTGAAAAATGTGAAACTGATTTTGATTGATTTTTTTTTGTTTTGGAATCCCTTTGCTAGTTATTAGAAAGGATAGGTGGTTAGGATTTGATTATGACTTGGTTTTTGGTTTCGGTTAATGTTAGTTAGGACTAGTTATTTTCTGTTGAAGAATTCTGTTAGGAGTTAGTTGAGAAAATAGGGTAGCATTCTGAACCTTTTTGTGATTTCAGCTCTGAGTTTGATCATTGGCATTAGACAACTGATTTTCTTTGTTGAATCGTGCAGGATTCTCTTTTTCTCTTTGCTTTTTTTCCTTTGAGCTTGGCAGCCCCTTATATTCCTTGAGGTTTGATCAATTTGGTTACGGTTTCGGTTAACCATAAATGAAATTCTGTTAAGATTCGTTATGGAATCCTGTCAACCTTTCTATTTGTTCTGTTATTGAGTAAACAGGTATTGGTGAGAAGTGTAATAGCAATCCATTGTCCATCTTTTTTTATTTGCAGGCCTTCAACATCAGTGGCTTGGAGAAGAATGGTTAATGCAGCAGCATCAGCATGAGGATTCAGTCCAATGATATTTTCTGATTGTGGACATGGAAGGTAGTAATTCATTCTCGTGGTTTGATTTATATCATCAAATAACTCTAGCACTTCATTTGGTTCAAATTTAAGAGCCTTTTCCATATGTTTGATGATTGTGATGCAAATTTTTTTTCAATTCTAAACAATAGGCTTCTATATCATCTCTTAATGGTTGAGAAATATTTGGAAATATGCAGGGATTCCTCGCATAAGATGGAAGAGTTGTAGCGAAGAATAAATCTGACCGTTCTAGTTTCTGATTCTCAGACACAACAAACAACTGACCAAACCCCTCTAAGTCATCTGAAGTTTGCCAAAATTTCTTCTTCTCTTCAAATGGAAGACTTAAGAACTCCGGAACACGTATCTTCACGTTTTCAACCAATGAACGACCGACTCCAAGATTAATCAGCTGGAAGAAGCCCCATTCTTTACAAGAAAGGTCTAGCTTCTCTAGCTCAAATGAATCTTCAGATAACAGTTTAGTAAGGTCGATAACAGGGACTTGTAGTAAATAAGTTGTATTTGATACAAAAATAGAGTCTTGATTTGGATATAGACATTGTTGTGGAACTTGTAAGTTGGGTTTCTTTGCAAGATTTTGTACAGCTGTGTTGATTTTCTTTGCAAGATTTTGTACAGAAGGCACCAATGATGAGGTTCCAAATTTGGACATTGTTCTTTAATCACATGGGTTGGACCCAATTTGACTTAATATGTTCCTTTTTCATAAACTATATTAGCAACTGCAAATTGTTTGAAATGAAATTATGAAATATTAATGTATAAGGGAATTTAGTTTCAGCTATCTATTAAAATACCAAGATAATTTGAGACATAAATCTCATAAGTATGTTTTCAACCCTAAGATCAGTTCCTTTATAACCACTATAGCAATCCATAAACAACACAAAAAAATTGAACCAATGAGTGTGTGAATGTGACAATTATGAGCATTGAAATAAAAAATGGAGTTTATTGAATAAGGATTATACTGGTAATCGGACAGGGATAAAAATAAGTGGAAAGACGAGTAAAAGAAATTGAAAGTGGAAATAAAAATGAAACGAAATCATCGGGAATGGTTTATGACAATGAGCACGAAAGCAATGAATGGATGTGAAATCTCGGTTTTAACCCTAGGTCCATTTTAAACTCTTTCCACAAACCTATGAACATGACCACTTCTGAACCAATGAACAATTTTCCAGATAAGTCAAACCCCCTCTGAATTGTCTGAAACATGTCATGACCATTCGAATCCAGATGAATCACCGATAAACTGAAAATTCGAAACAATTTCACACCAAACACTGCTCGATAAACAAATGAATCTCCGCACACGACCACATGATCCTTGAATATGCACTATCCAAGAGATAATCCGTTGGTCCAAAATAATCTGGCAGTTGCAGTGATGTTTCAATAATTTGACCAAAATTAAGTCACACTCCCATCTAAATTGAGACACAACTGAACACCCGCATTCGAAGTAGAACCAATACCCAGTGAATATTCTCCACCATTTCAATCTCTGACAGATACAGATAAGGAGCGAAACCCTAGATTCAAGGGGCCTGAATCACATGCCTCAGAAATCCATGAAATGCACTAATATGATATTAAATGCAGATGAATGTGAAATGATACGCCAGTAGAGAGAATAAATATGAGGGCAAATTTTGAGGTATTACAACGGGGAGAAAATCACTTTGGATTCTTCAACCTCTTCTCCACAAATTGATAATGTTGGGGGAGGCGGAGGCTTCACCAGAAGCGGACGCCTTTTTGCCTCACAAGCTCAAAGACCTAATGCCGAAGCAGAGGCTGCTGCCAAAGCAAAAGGAAAGAGTGTGGTATCTGAAGAGCCAACTGTCAAAGAAACTCAGAAGACATCTTTTGAACAAGATGTAGACGAGTTCATGAGAATCATAAAAAGAAGTGATTACAAGGTGGTGGATCAGCTTCACCAAACTCCCTAAAAAATCTCCATATTATCACTGTTGATGTGTTCCGAAGCTCACAGGAATGCATTATTGAAAGTCCTGCACACAGCATACGTGCCAGAGGAGATTACCGTTAATCAGCTAGAAACTGTGGTAGCAAATGTCAATACCAGTCATGGACTGGGCTTTACCAATGCTGACTTAACAACTGAGGGACGTAACCACAACAAGGCTTTACATATCACCCTGGAATGCAAGGGTGCTGTTCTATCTCATGTACTGGTGGCACTGGGTCGTCGCTCAATGTTCTACCAAAGAAAGCCTTGGTGAAGCTGGAGTATGATGGCTTGGCATTGCGTCCGAGTAATTTGTTGGTGAGAGCATTTGATGGCTCTAAAAGATCAGTGCTTGGGGAGATTGATCTGCCTATGATGATTGGCCCGCAGACCTTCAAAACTACCTTCTATGTGATGGACATTCACCCGGCCTACAGCTGTTTGTTGGGTAGACCCTGGATCCACGCCGCTGGCGCTGTTACGTCTACCCTTCACCAGAAGCTGAAATTCGAGTAGGAAGGCCAGATCATCACCATCTGTGGGGAAGAAGACATCTTTGTTAGCCATCTGGCTACGTATAAATACATAGAAATGGATGGAGAAATCCATGAAACCATGAGCCAGGGGTTTGAGGCCCTAAACATTAATGAAGCATCTGCTGTACTGGGAACCTCCATAACGTCTTATCAACAAGCCCGGAAGGTTGTTGAAGAAGGTACTGCCCAGGGCTAGGGCAAGCTGCTGCCCGTGGAAAAGAAAGAAGATAGATTTGGGTTGGGTTACAGACCAACTCAACAAGATCAATCGGAGGCTGCGAAAGAGCCCAGTTTTGTCAGCGGGGGAATGCTCACCCCAGATGCTGTAAACAACTTGGAAGACGAGGAAGAAAGCGACCGCAACTTGGAAAGCTGGATACGTCCAAGGATCCCGGGGAGCCAAGTCCTTAACTGGTATTCCCAGGAAATTATAAGGGTTACTCCTGCAGAGTAATTATTATTTCCTGTATTTTTAAGCATGCATCAAAGTCTTGCATCTTGCCCAAGATGTCAAGACTCATTTTGTAATCGGGCCATCTTGTAATTTTATGCAAATGGGTTAATCAATGAATATTGGACATCTTTTGCAAATGAGTCTTTTCCTTTTCCGCTCACTGTTTTTCATTTTTCTTTTTGTACAAAAATAAAAATGGCAATGTTTTCCAAAATGATAACTTCATTTCACTTTTTCTAAACAAGATTAAAATTGATCACTAAAATAAACCAATCTAAACCCTTGCAGAGAGTGCCTTTCAAACTGCACCGACAACAACACTGCTATGACTTCGTATGACTTTGACAATCCAATCAATCAAGCCGATGAAGGGGTTGAAGAAGATTATGAGTTACCTGAAGAGCTAGCCAGGTTGTTAAGGCAAGAGGAGAAGTTTATCACTCCTCATCAGGAGGAGATTGAAACGGTTAATCTTGGTACGGAAGAAGACGTGAAAGAAGTTAAGATCGGGGCCTGCCTACAAGACTCAGTGAAAGAGCAACTGATCGATATGCTTCGGGAGTATGTGGATGTTTTCGCTTGGTCTTATCAAGATATGCCAGGGTTGGACACCGATATTGTCATGCACAAGCTGCCCTTAAAAGAAGACTGCCCGCCGGTAAAACAAAAGTTGCGCCGTACTCGCCCTGATATGGCAATGAAGATTAAAGAGGAGGTACAAAAATAGTGGGACGCCGAGTTCCTTGCTGTAACTAGTTACCCGCTGTGGGTCGTTAATATTGTACTTGTGCCTAAGAAAGATGGCAAGGTAAGAATGTGTGTGGACTACCAGGACCTGAACAGAGCCATCACGAAAGATGACTTCCCTTTACCTCACATTGATGTATTGGTCGACAATACGGCTCAGTTCTCGGTGTTCTCCTTCATGGATGGATTTTCAGGATACAATCAGATCAAAATGTCACCTGAAGACATGGAGAAGACAATTTCATCACACCCTGGGGCACATTCTGTTATAAGGTGATGCCATTCGGACTGAAGAATGTTGGTGCCACTTATCAACGGGCTATGGTAACATTATTCCATGACATGATCCACAAAGAAATTGAATGTTATATGGATGACATGATTGCCAAGTCCCTCACAGAAGAAGACCACATGACGAATCTGTTGAAGTTATTCAAGCGTCTGAGGAAGTACCAGTTGAAGTTAAACCCCAACAAATGCACATTTGGGGTGCGGTCCGGTAGGCTGCTGGGATTTATTGTAAGTGATAAAGGGATTGAATTTGACCTTGATAAAGTAAAAGCCATTCAAGAAATGCCTGCACCAAAGACTGAAAAAGAAGTTCGGGGGTTCTTAGGTAGATTGAACTACATATCACGATTCATATCTCACCTTACTGCAACCTGTGAACCCTTGTTCAAGCTGCTAAGAAAAGAACAAACGGTCAGGTGGAATGAAGACTACCAGAGGGCTTTTGACAAAATCAAGGAATACTTACAAGAGCCTTCAATCCTTATGCCTCCAGTTGAAGGAAGACCTCTAATCATGTACTTGACAGTATTAGAAGAGTCAATGGGGTGTGTGCTGGGCCAGCATGACGAGTCTGGTTGAAAAGAGTATGCAATATACTACCTAAGCAAAAAGTTTATCGACTGTGAACAACGTTATTCACTGCTTGAGAAAACTTGTTGTGCTTTAGCGTGGGCTGCTCGCCGACTGAGGCAATATATGTTGACTCACACTACCTTATTGATATCAAAGATGGACCCAGTCAAGTATATCTTTGAGAAGCCAGCACTTACCGGACGGGTTGCAAGATGGCAAATGATACTCACAGAATATGACATTCAATACACATCTCAGAAAGCCATCAAGGGCAGTGTGTTGTCTGATTACCTTGCTGAGCGACGCATTGATGATTACCAGCCTATGAGGTTTGACTTCCCTGATGAAGACATCATGTTCATAAAAGCAAAAGATCATGAAGAGCCTGTTCACACTGAAGGGCCCGACCTGGAAGAAGAATGGACTATGATGTTTGATGGGGCTGTTAACATGAATGGTCGTGGTGTTGGTGCAGTACTCATTACACCTAAAGGAGTTCACATGCCTTTCTCGGCAAAACTCACCTTCAACTGCACTAACAACAAAGCTGAATACGAAGCTTGCATTATGGGCCTTGAGAAAACCATTGACCTCAGGATCAAGACTTTGACTGTATTCGGAGATTCAGCTCTGGTAATCAATCAAACCAACGACAAATGGTACACACACCAAGATCATCTGATACCTTATAGGGACTATACAAGAAGGTTATTGACTTTCTTCACAACAATCAAGCTTGAGTATATCCCTCGAGATGAAAATCAGTTTGCAGATGCTCTGGCTACCATTTCATCCATGATCAAAGTTCAAGCTGCCAACTTTGTACCTCGGATCTCGGTATCCAGACTTGATAGACCAGCATACGTGTTCTCAGCAGATGTTGTTAAAGATGATAAGCCTTAGTTCCACGACATTAAGAGCTTATTGGAGGATCAGACATACCCACCTGGGGCATCTTCCAATGATAAGAAGACATTAAGAAGGCTAGCTGGTAGTTTCTTCCTGAATACTGACGGTTCCCTGTACAAGAGAAACTTTGATATGGTACTCCTCAGATGCGTTGATAGGACAAAAGCAGACTTGTTAATGCACGAGGTGCACGAAGGATCCTTTGGTACCCATGTAGGAGGGCATGCAATGGCTAAAAAGTTGCTGAGATCAGGCTATTATTGGATCACAATGGATGCAGACTGTTGTGCTTACGCTAGGAAGTGCCATAAATGCCAGATCTATGCGAATAAGGTGCATGTGCCTCCGAATCCCCTAAATGTGATGTCTTCACCCTGGCCCTTTGCCATGTGGGGCATTGATATGATTGGCAAAATTGAGCCGACTGCTTCAAATGGCCACAGATTCATCCTGGTTGCCATGGACTATTTTACCAAGTGGGTCGAAGCAGCTTCTTATGCAAATGTTACAAGGCAGGTAGTATCCAGATTCCTGAAGAGAGATATCATCTGTCGGTATGGAGTTCCCGAGCGAATCATTACTGATAATGGTTCCAATTTGAACAACAAAATAATGGCGGAACTGTGCCGGGACTTCAAAATCCAACACCACAATTTTTCTCCTTACAGGCCAAAGATGAATGGCGCTGTAGAAGCGGCTAACAAGAATATCAAGAAGATTGTGCAAAAGATGGTGGTTACTTATAAAGATTGGCATGAAATGCTACCATTTGCCTTACATGGGTACCGTACGTCAATCAGAACATCCACTGGGGCAACACCGTATCAGCTTGTTTATGGTATGGAGGCAGTCCTACCTGTTGAAGTTGAATTACCCTCCCTACGGGTACTGATGGATGTTGAGTTGAATGAAGCAGAATGGGTCCGATCCCGATACGAACAACTGAGTCTGATTGAAGAGAAGAGATTAGCTGCAATCTGTCATGGGCAGCTGTATCAGAAAAGAATGAAGAAAGCCTTCGATCAGAAAGTCAGGCTCCGAGAGTACCAAGTAGGAGATCTTGTGCTGAAAAGACTCCTCCCTCCTCATACAGATCACAGGGGCAAGTGGACTCCGAATTATGATGGTCCGTTCATAGTAAAGAAAGTTTTCTCGGGTGGAGCACTGATGCTCAGTACTATGGATGGTGAAGATTTCCTGTCCCCTGTAAATTCAGATGCAGTTAAAAAATACTTCGCATGAAATGACCCGCTGGACATAAAATAGAATGTAAGTCCAGGCAAAAATAGGGCATCCCGGCGAGTCAAAAACAGAATAAAAGACTCGGGCAAAAATAAGGGAAAATAAATCAAAAAAAAAATGTGTACACCCGCTGAGTTGAAAAGCCGCATTGGACGACTCAGGCAAAAATGGGTATCCCGGTGGACTGAGAATCCGAAAGGGCGATCCACGCAAAATAAGGGAATAAGCGAACAACTGCATTCTGAATTCATCTGTATCACTTACAACTTGGTAAGCTTCGAAAGGTTCGAGCGTCGGTCAGAATCAGGCTTCTTCAGAAAGCAAGACGAGAAGAATGTCAAATGTCATACGAGTCATAGCAAAAGGGAAACTCCCTGAAGCGTCATCAACATTGCCAGCATCCTTTTTGTTTCTCAATTTGTAACGATTTCCTCATTTCAGGGAATCCGTTTCTTTGACTGTATCTTGCCAATTCAGGGCACACGAATTAATAAAATCAGATTTTCAGTCATATTTTGTCTCGTACACCTTATTTTCATTTGTAAAAATGTCCGATGCCTTTAAGATATTGATTGCATGAATACAGATGTTTCCCTTCTAAGAATAAGTGCTTACAGGAAATATATTTGCTCTTAGGATTGTCTAAATTCCTATGATGGAATCCAGTAAGGGATACCTCGGGGTACTTGTGTGTTTCTTTGTCTTTTTAGGACTGCAGGTATCCAAAGCGCAACATGGGGCATGAAGGCTTTTCCCCAGCAAGCTGTCTAATCATTATCTATTTAGTCTATCTCCCGATTAGCACCGGAGGTGCTTTCTCCCCATCAGAGTTGCCAGGCATCACTTCTCCGACACCTCCTTCAAAGAGCAGCACCGGAAGGTGTTCATATCCCCAGCTGAGTTGTCAAGCATCATCCTTGGCAGGATCCCCCACAGAAATCTCTAGGAAGATATTGTAGGGATTTCTCTCCTTCCCCAGCCAAGTGCTAGACAGGGAACCGGCTCCCCACAGAGTTTCAGCCTCTATCCAGAAGAGCAACGCCCGAAGATCTCACAACAGAGTAATGAAAGCTTCTACAAACCCCAGCTGGGGTCCCTCATTACCGAGATAGGTTTATCAGTGATCTATTTCCCCAAGCAGAGTCATATATGTCAGATCTACCAATGATCTCAACCCCCGGCTGAGATATCCACTTCAAGCAGATCAGCCAGAAATCTCTGCAGCAACGGGACCCGAATCTCGAATTGGTATCTTTGCATAATCATAGCATTCACATCATATTTTCCCCCAGAGCGTAGCATTCCGTCTTATGCGGAGCATTGCGGAAAAAATCAAACATGTTGCATGATCATAAGCCATGTTCTGAACACCTGTAGATACTGACAATCCATCAACAATATACAGAACATTCCCCAATTCCTCACCAGAGAACCAAAGCATTTCCTTTAAAGATACAGATACATGCTCCTTTTGGCACTCGTCTGTGTCATCATTCCCCAGTAGAATTGCCCGGGCAAACAGATACTTCTTGACACTCGTCTGTGTCATATCCCCAGCAGAAAGCCAAAGCGTCCCCTTTGCACTCACTACACAGATACATATATACACACAATCCCTTGACACTCGTTCGTGTCACCTTCCCCGGCATAATTGCCTAAACACTTTATGAATCAGATACTTGTTCATAGTACACTTTTCCCGACACTCGTCCGTACAAGTTAAACACTCGTCCGTGTCTCACTTATCACCTTTTTCACTCATACATATACTCGTCCGTATCTTGTATATGCCATTTACATCCCCTCAGATTCGACACTCGTCCTTGTTCTTTGTTAACCAGTTGGTACTCGTCCGTATCATCATCTCTGAACATGCGTCAAGCGTTGGTTTCTACTGATACCCGTCCGTATCATAGTCTTAAGGATGCTCGTCCGCATCTTTAATCTATACACAGTGTCAAATACTTATACCTTCATCTCTTAAAATTAGACACTCGTCTGTGTCTACCCTTCCCCAGAAGAGTCCCCAACAAATCTTGTTAAACTATTTCCTTTCATCTGACATTCGTCCTATGTCATGATGCCTTCCGGCAGCCGTACCCTGTCAGGTGATCGTCCTTCACCTTTTTGATGATCGTCCTTCATCACCCCCAGGGGAGTCTCTATTCATTAGAACCCCTTCCTATCCGACATTCGTCCTATGTCGTGATATTTTCGGCAGCCGTCCCCTGCTAGGTGATCGTCCTTCACCTCTTGATGATCGTCCTTCATCATTCTATCCGATGGTCGTCCCCATCCTAGATAGTGTTATCTGGCATTCGTCCTATGTCATGATAAACCCTGAGAGCAGTCGTATCCTGCTAGGTGATCGTCCTTCACCTCTTGATGATCGTCCTTCATCAGGCTTATCCAATGGCCGTCCCCATCGTCGACCTTTCTCATCCGACATTCGTCCTATGTCGTGATACTTTCGGCAGCCGTACCCTGCCAGGTGATCGTCCTTCACCTTAGATGACCGTCCCTCATCTTATCCCCAACGGAGCAGCCGTCCCCTGCTAGGTGATCATCCTTCACCTCTGATGACCGTACCTCATCATTTATTTCGTTTACTTATAATCCCCAGAGAGTCTTATAACTTTACCCGATGGTCGTCCCCATCAAAACCTCTTATATCCCCAGCATGTCGGTCGTCCCCGTCATTGCTTCATCCCCAGCAGTCTTCCTCTGCTCGACGGTCATCCTCCGTCGCTCACACTTTATAATCATGCTTTATTTCCTTTTACAATCTATATCCTTTTTCTTCTTCATTCTGTGAGAGCAAAATTTGGATTGTCTTTGGTATTCAACCACAAGTTATCTTGCTTGCCTGTTAAGCCGTTGCTCACATCCTGCACAGCTAACTCATGCTTGAATAGGGGCAGCTGTAAACACCCCAAATTTTCCCTCACCCATTCACACCATGGCTTGTGATCTTCACATGTGCATAAGTTCAATCATAGCATCTCATATTGCATTTTTGCTTCACTGCATTGTTTCTAAGTCACCTGCATCTAGGGTTTGTGATCTGAGCCATCCTTGATCTATTTGAGCCACTCCAAAGGTCTTCAATCACTTCAAAGGGGTCCATGTGTGTTCAAGCATCATATAATATCCTCTCAAGATCAAAGAAGTCAAAGAATCACAAGAACTAAAAAAGGCATGGAAGCAGAGCCAGGTTTAACTGCACAGATGACCTAGAATTAGGGTTTTGGTTTCAAAGGCCATAACTCCAAAAAAATTTTTGATCATTCTTGTTTCTATTGGTCTCTATATGGTATAAGGATCATGCATATCAATTTTCATGAAGAAATTCCATGGGGAAGGCATCTGATCAAGAGTTGACTTCTTGAGCAAGTCAGTGTAAAATCAGGGCATCTGAGGCCCCCAATGACCCAACCAAAGGGTGTTCTCCATCATTTTGAATGTGTATGATCTTTATTTGATCATAGAAGGTATTATAAGTTCACAAAATTGAAGAATTTCAAGCCATTTGCAAAGTTGCCATTTTGGGAAAGTGACTTGTAATGAAAACTTGCCATTTTGGAAAAGTTTTTCAACCTTCTCTTTTTGATTCAAAAATGCTTCAAATGAGAAAACTTTGGTCATGAAAGTTGTAGAATGGATCTTCCCATTTTCAAAAAGTACAAGAACTCATTCTGATTCATTTTGGATCAAAAGTTATGGCTTGTCAAAGTTGGCAAAAATCACTTAATTTTCACTTTTGTACCAAAGAGGCAAAATTGCAAAACCTCATGCCAAGCCTTTATGTGACCTATAATTGATTTCTATGCATTACTCAAACATAAATCATGACCTAAAAATCAGAATGCACCAAAGAACCTCCCATTTTCATGACTTATGCTTCAAGTAATCACAAAGGGCCAAGCTTTGTGAAAATTGCAAAACATCACATAAACCCTAATCCACTTGCTGCATTGCCTCTAATTCATTTCCATGGTTCTCCTTGAAGCATGTTGAGCCAAGCCATGCCTTTCTACCTTGACTGAATCAGCCCATACCTCTCTTACACAAAAAGTTGACTTTATGCAAAATGGCCCATACCAATCAAGCTAGGCCAGCAACAACTCTCTGACCTATCCAAGCTTGATACATGGACAAAATGAGACTCAACACATAACACAAGACAACCTGAAACATCACACAAGCCATAGTTCCCAAAACTCACCTCTTATGCATTTTGTTTCGAAACTCATCACACAGACTTCAAACATCAAAACAAACTTCACAAAAACATTCACCATGTTCCTCTGATCATTTCCCAATCCTCATTTGTCCCTGAAACCACCCCAAGCAGAAATACGATTTCTCACTCCTCCTGAACAGAACTTTATCAATCTCTCAAACCAGCCAAAAGAAATTCCAAACAAGCATTTCAAGCTTCTCAGGAGGTTCATTAGAGACGTTTTGGACCAAAGAAGCAGCCAGAAAGTTCCAAAGATCAAAGCTCCAGTTCAGGTGAGCTCAAGAACATTTTTTCCAAAAACTTATTTTTAAGTTACCAAATGATTCTTTATGCTTCACTGATCATGTTGATATGTTTTGTTTTGAAAATGGTTGAGAAATGAGTATGTATTCGTGTTCTGAAATTTTCTTGACCTAGAACTGTTTTGATTCGATTCTCACTTTTGATGTGTTTAAAATGTTGTTTGTTTGTTGATTCTTGATGTATGATGTATGAGGATCATTTCTGGGCAGAAAAATTGAGTGTTAGAAGCTTAGGGAGAGAGATAACAATTTTCAGGGAGGGGTGTGGCCGGAGAAGATGACCGGAGGTCATTTCCGACCACCTGAAAGTCATTAACTCATTAATCACGTTTAGGGTTCAGTTTGAATGTGGACCATGGATCTGTTTGACTTGGGTTGACTCCCGCGCGTTTGAAGGGCCCAGATCTCTCATTAAAACCCTAATCCTAATTTATTAAATTAATTAATTAGGTTTAGTTTAATTTAGTCAGTTTGAATGTGGACCACAGGATATGGCGCGGGTCAACTCCCTCAAAAACTAGTTTAAACCACAACCCTTGGATTTGCATACTTCTCATAAATTCAATTTTTATTTCATTTAATTGGTTTTATCTTTTACAAATTATTTAAAATAGCAAATCACACTTAAAAATTCTGAATTTTTTTGTCAAGCATTTCATTAATTTTCAGAACCCAAAAATATTTTTATTTTTATTTTTTGCATTAAAAATTATTTTTAAATCATTTAAATGTTTATTTTTAATTAGTTAATGGAAATTAATTAATTAAAAATGCATTTAGGTATTTAAAAATCACCAAAAAATTCACATTGCATTTCAAAACATTTAGAAACATTATCAAACTCTCAAAACAAATTTATTTTTGGTTCTTGATGCATTTTGACAATTTTCATTGGAATTAAATTCTTTTAAAGGAAATATTTTTGTTCAAACTTGGAAAAATCCATTCTGCCTAACCATTGAGAGTTTGATGATGGTTCTTCTTGCATTGCATCCTTCATAGCATGTAGTTTATAGGATAAAATTGGTTTGAATTTATATTTCATTTTCAATTTGTTTTGTATTTTTCATTGTGAGGTATCCCAAAACCCTAATTGACTTGAGAAATTCATAAATTGCACTAGGTTAAGAGTTAGGCCCCCTCCTTTGGGCAGTGAACTTGTGTAGGGTTAGGGTTCCTTTAATCCCATTTTCAATTTTTTGTCATGTCACTTGCTTCTGGTTTTGATTTGTTTTGCATTGCATGTTGTGTATAAACCCTAATTTTTGCCTTCCTTTGCATCTATCTTTCATTTGCTTGCATTTAAGAACTTGCCATGACATTTTGTGCATCCACATGATTCATAAGACATCTTAGGACATATTAGAACCATGATTGATCATTGCACCATCCTTTTGCCATGTTATATGTTCATTTCATTTCATAAACATTCATGAATCTTTATGATTCAAGGCATGCTTCATTTGCATTCTTATGCTTGTTTGATCACTTTCCTCTCTTGTCATGTGTTTGCATCATCTCTTGGCATCATTTACATCATGTTTATGCTTCTTACTTTGGTTTTCATCATGACATTTCATCTCATTTACATTGCATTTCATTGCTTTTGCTAACTTTTCAGGTGGTAAGTTGTTTAGAGAAGTGAATTTGCCTTCACTTTTCACAATCTCTTCTCATCCCTCTTGCATCTTTGCTGCATTTTATCTTTGTCTTAGATTGAGCTTGCTCATTCATGTTCATCTCTTACCTCCTTTCTTCAGGCAACTTGCCTTCTTAAGTGAAGCAAGTTGCCTTGCTTCTCTCTACTTCTTTCTCCTTTCATCTGCTTCTCTCCTTGGTGGCTTTTCTCTTGAAGATCTTTTGCAAACCTCATAAACCCTAGGAACATCCAAGCATGATCATAATTAGGTTTTGATTAGTCCCCCATTAGTTTTGCCTTTGTGTCATCTTTTGTGTCTCTCTTCTCATCTCATAACCAAGGACTAAACCCTAAAGGTTTTAAGGCTTTGTGATTAAGCTTATGCCTGCATCCTTCTATTAGGATGGAGTGTATAACTTTAATCCTAAGTGTTAAACCCTTAATGTGTTTAAATCCTTTAATCAGTTCATCTAATAACCACTAAGACATCAAGCTTGTAACTTGGGCCTTGCATTAGGGTTCTAATTCTTCCTTAATTGGTTAAGAAGGACTAACCCTAGTGTTAATGGACAAGTCCCCCTCAAGTTGTCTTACAAACCATAAAAATCACTTCTTCATATTATCATTAACTAAAATCCACTTAATAAAGGCTTTGTTTTGTCATGAGGTTAATCCCTAATCATGGATTAAGTTGAGGAGCCTTCCTCATCTTAAATGTTCTCATCTATCATCCTTCTATTAGGATGGTGTAATGAGTCCATTAAATCCTTGATTATGGCTTAAACTCATTACTTAACACTAAACAAAAACAACAAAAACATCTAAATAATCACAAGTAGGTTAATGATCTTAATCCTACATCATGGTGATTAAGTGTGAGGTGTTTACCTCATGCTTAAGGTATTCTCATTACCCCTAATCAGAGGGAGGATGTGATAAGTTTACTAACCCTTGGTTTAGGCTATACTCATTAACTTATGACAAACCTCAGAAAGCAATAAAAGATTGAAAACACAAAAAAACAAACAATAATCGTCTCCTTCGGGATTCTTTTCTCATCTCATTCAATCACAAACGAGAACTCGCTTCTTCCGTCTAGTGCAAGACAGTTTGCACCTGAGCCAGACAGGTCATACACTTGAGCATGGACAAGTAAGCAGTTCACAAGTCAATTTATCTTTCAGTCTCTTTGGGTCGAACTATGGTGTTCTGACTTCCTCATTGCACGAGAGGATACGTAGGCATAACTTAACGGTTATCGAACAAAAGTCTCTGTATATCCCCCCTCTTTCCATCATTATTCTTTAAGCCTCATAGTCATGAGCATTATACTTTTGTTCTTACACTGACACTTCTCTTATACACTTCACCTTTCTTTTAGCACTGACACTTGCATTCTTTCCAGCTTTGATACATAGATTGCACTGACACTACCCCTTTAAAACACAAATCTTTTAAGCATGGACCCCGTCGAGTACGGCGGACAATCTGGGTGCTAATACCTTCCCAGGTTGTAACCAACCCCCTTTCTCAGTCTCTCTGGTTCGCGACCGTCTTATCCATATCTTTCTAGGTTTATGCAGCATTACCTTTCCTTCGGGATAAAAATGCCTAGCTGGCGACTCTTGTCTTCTGAGTTCACCCTTGTGTGTTCTCTCTCCTTTCGCCGACCGTTCGCGTCTGTACCTCATTTGACCTGGCCTCATTTGGTGGGAGCGACAATCGACACTAGGCCATCAACCCTCCCTAAAGGGAGCACATCATAAACATCATATCACTTCAATCCACACAATTGGATTGAAGCTACCAATGGACCAAAGTCCCTATCATAGAATCAATGTCATAAATGCAAGACGTAATATACATACATTATCCTTAAAACATCATAAAATTGCATTCGCATTCATTATTAACAATTATCCCTCATGCCCATTCATAACGTCAAATACATACTCATGAGACATCATATAACACTTTCATCTTACATCATATCCCTACATCATGAAATCATACATCCTAACTCAAAGAACATAAAACAATCATAGTCCATCACTTAATTATTAACTCTACTCATATAGACTCCAAGACACATCATTTGACAGTTTCACAACATCATAGCAACCTAGAACATACTACCTTAAAAACAGTTTTCAAAAATATACATTTTTTCCAAGTTTTCCAATGCTCGCTAAGCGAGACCTCATGCTCGCTAAGCGATACCTCATGCTCGCTAAGCGCCTACTCCCCTGACTCTTCTTGTTAAGCGAACTTTGTGATTTTTGCAGAATTTTTTCTGCGATTTCAGCCTTCTCCCTTCTGCAACAATACTTTCCAAAAACCCACAATTCAGTAGAATTACACCAAAAAACCTCATTAACATCAACATTCATCCTAACAACATCGTCTACATCATACACATAATTATATTCATCTAATTCATCATGAAATCATCATCATCATCAACAACACAAAATCATAAAATCAAAAACCCTAAACTACACCACAAACCCCCAATTCCATTCCCACATTATATTATCGAAAGGAAAATACTCCCCATACCTTAATTCCGTAAGTTTTCGATAAACGCTTTGAAATTCTTCCAAACCTCAAGCCATAACTTCTCTTCTTCTCCATAACTCTTTTCCAAATGTGCGATCGTTCCAATTGATCGTTCTTTCCAACTTTTTCCTCTTTTGTCACTCTTGCCCTTAGGACCCCTTTTAGTCTTTCCCCATCAAATAACCTCATAAACATCAAAATTCACAAGAAAACACATCAACATAATTAAAATCGACTTTGGGGTGTTACAAAACCTACATAATTTGATACTAGTCTTGATGAGTTCTAAAATTTGGAAAGAAAAAACTTAATATTTAGTTTTGAGATAATTTTAATTAATTTGATCTCATGGCTTATTTATCATATAAATCGTTTCTCACACATGCATCAGCATACACACATACATATCTATATAAACATACAAACATATGAAACAATTATGGCCCTAGCGCAATTATTCTCCCAAGCCAATGTGAGAACTAAACTAAACCTAATAACGATCTTCACTTCACCAAACAAGATCTCCAAGGCTGTCCTTCTTTATTTTGTAGTCTTCTCTTTTTTTTCTTTATAATAATTCATTACATCAAAGAAACTCGTTTTACATATGAGGGAATGAGATGAGAAAAGAAATTACATGAAGAAAATAGGAGAGAGGCACGACACGCAGGTCGTATTTATAAAATCCAAAAAACAAAACAAAATAAAATAAACTAAGGTCATAACTCTTCACCATAAGAAAAATAATAACATTATTATTATTATTATTATTATTATTATTATTATTATTATTATTATTATTATTATTAATTTAAATCTGGTCAATAAAAAAAATCAAATTAAATTTCGGAAAAATAATAATAAATCCTTTTATTATTATTATTATTACTGCAGATTTTTTCGCAACCCTTGCGCAACACGTCATGATCCTTTTTCATGTGACGACCGTCACACCCTGCATGAAGACCGTCACACCCTGCATGACGACCGTCACAACGTGATTTTTAATTGCAAACGACGCAACCCTTGTGTTGTCACTCTCCAATGTAAAATTTCATATTGTCAACGCAACATGATCAACAATTCAATATGAATGATCCGTTTGGTATCGCTTCACCATACTAAAGTCGAATTCCGAAGTATATAACCACAGATCCCACAATCGAATGATAATCATTACTCTAATTGATCTGATGAAATAAAATAGTATATCCAATATACCATATTTTCATCAAAGTTATTCATATCATATATGAATTAGATCGATCATATATGTGTAACTTATAGACGATTGACATATCGCTGCTTCACCATACTATTGTTGGATATCGAAGTATAGTTAATATCGACCATCCAAACAGTACACAATCTGAAGCCAAAATTCAATATCCGTATTTGATTTAATTTTACGTCTTTTAATCCAATTAAAACAAAATTGACAATTTTACGTGTTTTAATCAAATTAAAACAAAATTGACAGAGAGTAAAAAAAATTACCAGGCTCATGGTTTCGTAAGAGGCTCTGATACCACTGAAGGGAAATTTGGGATAAAAACGCAGCGGAAAACAAAAATTTTCCTTTAGAGATCCTTACGAAAGGTCATGATCTGTGATAAAATATTTATCTCTTGTGGCGCTTGAAACCTTTGATTCCGATTTGATCACGAGCATTGTACGACGAACAACGTCTCTACTCAGTCCACACGAACATATTCCTCCAGTCATAGTGCTAGTTGGTTACGATTGAAGGTTTAGAGTGAAAGGAGAGGAAAAAAGAATACAACCAGAGTTTCAAAAATATTTTTTGAGCTTTTTCACAAGGGTTCTATTTATAGAACTTGAAATTCTGGGATCAGGTACGTGATGTCGAATGAGATGTTTAAACACTTGAAGACTTGAACAAAATTTAAAGTGCAGGAAAATTAAACAACATAGGAAATTGTTAACCCAGTTCAGTGTATAACCACACTTACATCTGGGGGCTACCAAGCCAGGAAGGAAATCCAATATAAGTAATATTAATTCTAGACTTAAACCACTCAGTTTAATCTTTCACTTAATATCTACCCAAGGCAATTTCTACCTAAGACACAACTTAGATATGAGTACCAACTCACTCCCCCTCAATCACACAGTGATATGTTTACAAGTTTAATAAAATTGAAGTCATACTTCAAACAAAACAGCTTGATCTTACTTCACAGTTTCAATCAAGACACAATACACTTTTGCTTAAAAGCTCATAAAGTGATACACATATACAACCTGCTATTAAAACACAAACACCCTATTTAGTCTTCTTAATTTTGTACTCTATTCTGAGAGTTTCTGTTGCTTAAATAAATGCTTGGATTTTGGGCTTTCTGTAGGTTATCCAATCCTGATACGCATGCTGCTAACACCTTGAATTAGGGTTTGTTACTTCCTTGATTCTAGGTGAGTCAGTTCTTCTGTTTATACTGAAATCATATAACCAATCTCCCTACAGATGCGCCTTCTTCTGTTTTATCCATCCATAATTAATTCCAGATAAATTCCCTGAATTTACTCAGTTCTGTTAAGCATTAATTAATTCTGGTAGCAGGTTTGAGATGTCACAACATCTGGTGTGACATCCTGAAAACTGAACTTACTTCATTAACTGATACAATGTCACAACATCTGGTGTGACATCCTGAATTAAGTTCATTTACTTATACTCTGTTTGATAATGTCATAACATCTGATATGACATCCTGAACTAAGTTCAACACTTCTTGTTGGTCAAAAATTCTGCCAATTCTAAACATCTACAAACTCCCCCTTTGGCTAATTTTTGGCTAACATAATCTTCTGGTTTATCAGAGTGCAGCAGAGTTTCTTTTATCAGAGTTCAGCAGTTCTTTTCTGTTGAGTCATGTGTGAGTTTACTCCCCCTCAAACCTATATGTGTTCTGACTTGTTTCAACGGAAATTTTCATTAAAAACAACTTAGTTCAGAAGCAAACAAAATGCATTTTTCATTAATCAGTAAGTTGCAGCAGACATTGTTGTTGTTGTTCAGTTCTCTTCTCCCCCTTGTTAGACATAAATTAGGGCCAAATTTTACATTGACAGAGAGAATTACAAAAATACAAATTCAAAAAACAATGCTGAAGCAGACAATACATATTCCTCACAAACATTTTTCACTCAGAATCTTCATATTCAGTGTCTTCCTCTTCTTTAGTTTCATCATCAGAATCAGCAGCCTTCTGAGCACTCTCTTCAATTTCCAGCCTTTGAATAATCTCCTCAAGCTTCTGCTTCCTGGCATCCAGCTCTTTGCAGGTGTTCTTCAGCTCAGCAATCAAAGCAGCTTTGGATATAGGAGACTTTGCCTTTGAAGGTCCAGCAGATGTCCCAGAGGGAGCTTCAACATCAGCTGCATGATGACTTAAGAACAACTTGTAGTGGAAGGCTAGAGGACTCTCTCTTTTGCAGATTGAATCCTTCTCAGTGAGGATACCTGGATACTGGCTAAGGATTATTCCACACAGCAAATAAGGGAAGACAATAGGCAGCTTTGTTGCAGATGTCCCAGCATGCTTCAATGTCTGATAAAAAATGTAAGCCCCAAAGTCCAGCTTTGTTTGGGTGCCCACAGCATATATGAATCTGCCCAATCCAGTTGCTATTGAGGAGGTATGGTTGGTAGGGACCCAGTTTGCAGTGCCAATCCTATGCAGCATTGCATACTTCCTTGTCAACAAGCTAACAGAAAGTTTGCCCTTGACTGACCAAGCTTTGACTTGATTGGCAGTAATGACCTTGCACACCTGGTTGTCAGTCTTCCCCAACTCATTAGGTCCATCAGATTCTCTCCCTAGATAGTGGTTGATAACCCTAGGAGAGAATTCCACACATCTCCCTCTTACATATACCTTTCTGAATTCATCTGACTTACCATCAACACAATCCTCTTGAAGGTTAACAATAAATTCCTTGACTAACAGCTCATAGCAATGTGAGAAGTTTGACAGTGTTTTGAATAAACCAGCAGAAGAAATGAGATCAATTACCTCAGTGCACTCAAGTGCATTGCTGCCCAGCTCTCTTTCAAGTGCTACCCTTCTTTGGTAGACAAATTTCCATCTGCTCACACATGATACATGATGAAGAGAAATATTATCCAGAGGAGCTTCTGGAACAGCAGAGGTGGACCTTGAAGGTGTTGGTTTCTTCTTTGGTTGGGATGTTGGGACATCCTCTTCAACATCTGAATCTGGAGGAGTGACAGCTTTCCTCTTTTGTGTATTCACCTTGCTCCATTGTTTGGTAGGACCAAAAGCAACTTTAGCTTTGTCCTTCTTTGGTGTAGGCTGCTTCTTTCAGGAGTAGCATGTCCTGCAGTCTTCTTTTCCTTCCTAGTTCTGAGCCTTTTGGCTATGCTAGGGTTCACAGAGGCAATGATTTCTGTGTCAGAATCATGCTCTATGTCAACAACATGAGGAGGTTAAGTAGTCTCCTCTTCAGCAGGTGGATCAACAGAGGCTTGATCATCAGTGGAGGCCTTGTGTTGGTCCTCAGATGTTTCATCATCATCATCAGTGGAGGCCTTATGCTGGTCCTCAGATGTTTCAACATCTATTGGGACATCCTGTTGAGCAGGAGTGTCCTATTCAGCTTGATTATTCTGTTCTTCTTGTGGAGCTGGCATGGTGTTCAGAGGGATAGATATGCCACTCACAACTCTTTGCTCAGACAGAATCTTGTTCACAAGATCCTTAATAGAAGCATCCACATATTCAGAGGCTTTGGGAGTGGTGTTTGAGGATGAAGGCATCCCTTTGGCTTTGCTGAATACAGGTTCCTTTGCTCTTCTCACTGTTGGAGTTCTAGGCTTTTGAGCAAGAGGAACACTTCCTCTGATTTCGTCCATGGGAGTTGAATCCATAGGTACCACAGAGATGGGGGTTGCATGCACCACATCTTCTTGGTTGAGGATTTCATCAGAGAGGTTAGGGTTTTAATGTTGAGACATTTTCGAATGTGTTGGAGGAAGAGGTTAAGATTGATTGAGTTTGATGAGCTCTGAAAGTCAGCTATAGCATGCAATTTGTTTCGAGAGAATGATGAGAAGATGAATAGCTGAGAGCAAGCTGGTATTTTTATAAGAGCCGTTACTTGGAGAATTTTAAGGAGTGGAATACACAGAGTTCTTGACCATACTGGTGTTGCCATCTGGTGATCATGCCACACGATGTCATAGGACATGTTGGCACTTCTCCATAACTGCTATATTTCACATAAGCAGATTCCCAATTTGCCCCTTAGGTTTTCAAATTGGGTAGCATCCAAAGCTTTAGTAAATATATCAGCCAATTGCAGATTTGTAGCTACATGTTCCAATGAGATCACTTTCTCTTCCACAAGATCTCTGATGAAATGATGCCTGATATCAATATGCTTGGTCCTGCTATGTTGGATAGGATTCTTTGATATGTTAATAGCACTTAAGTTGTCACAGTACAATGTCATGACATCTTGTGGGACATTGTACTCTGTGAGCATTTGCTTCATCCAAACCAACTGTGAACAACTGCTTCTAGCTGCAATATATTCAGCTTCATCAGTAGATAAGGATACACAATTTTGTTTCTTACTGAACCAAGAAATCAAATTGTTTCCTAGAAAGAAGCATCCTCTTGATGTGCTCTTTCTATCATCAGTACTTCCATCCCAATCAGCATCATAGAAGCCAGTGAGAATTGGTTTACATCCATGGGAATACATTATGCCATAGTCACAAGTACCATTGACATATTTTAGAATTCTCTTAACCTGGTTTAAATGACTTACTTTTGGCTCAGCTTGATATCTTGCACATACACCTACTGCAAAGGCTATATCTGGTCTGCTAGCAGTCAGATATAATAAGCTTCCAATCATACTTCTGTATAGGCTTTGGTCTACATTCTCACCCCTGTCATCCTTTGTCAGCTTTAAATGAGTGGGGGCAGGAGTTCTTTTGTGAGTAGCATTGTCCATCCCAAATTTCTTGACAATGTTCTTAGCATACTTGCTTTGGGAAATGAACATGGAGTCCTCCATTTGCTTTATTTGTAGTCCAAGAAAGTAGGTTAGTTCTCCTACTAGGCTCATCTCAAATTCAGATTCCATTTGAGTGACAAAATGTTTAACCATCCTGTCTGACATCCCACCAAAGACAATGTCATCTACATATATTTGAGCAATCATGACATTTCCTTCTTCATCCTTCACAAACAAGGTTTTGTCTATTCCACCTTTCCTGTACCCTTGCTTGATGAGAAAAGTAGTCAGCCTTTCATACCATGCTCATGGTGCTTGCTTCAGACCATAGAGAGCCTTCCTTAGTTTGTATACATGATTTGGACAGTTTGGATCAACAAATCCCTTAGGCTGCTCCACATATACCTCTTCATTAAGATATCCATTTAGAAAGGCACTTTTCACATCCATTTGAAATAGTTTAAACTTCAGAATACAAGCAATTCCTAGAAGTAGTCTGATTGATTCAAGCCTTGCTACTGGTGCAAAGGTTTCATCAAAGTCTACTCCCTCAATTTGTGTGTATCCTTGAGCTACAAGTCTAGCTTTGTTCTTTGTAACAACTCCCTGCTCATTTGACTTGTTCTTATACACCCATTTAGTGCCAATCACATTTATGTCATCAGGTCTAGGAACAAGATCCCACACTTCATTCCTTGTGAACTGACCTAATTCTTCTTGCATAACACAAATCCAGTACTCATCAGTAAGAGCTTCCTTGATGTTTTTAGGTTCTATTTTTGAGACAAAACATGAACCTGAAATCACCTCTCTTGATCTAGTGCTTACACCTCTGTTGGGATCACCAATTATTAGATCTTTGGGATGATCCTTTTGGATTCTGATGGAGGGAGGTTTGCTGGATTGTTCTATCCTTGCTTCAGTTTGAGTGAATTCAGGATGATCACTCTTTATTTCAGCTTCAGTCTGACAGTCAGCAGATGTTCCAACATCATCTGTAACATCTGCAGGGGCATCATCAATTATCACATTTATGGACTCCATGATAACCTTGGTTCTAGAGTTAAATACTCTATAGGCTCTGCTATTTATAGAGTATCCAAGGAAAATCCCTTCATCACTTTTAGGATCCATTTTTCTTCTTTGCTCCCTATCAGCCAGAATATAACAATTACTTCCAAATACATGGAAGTACTTAACTGTGGGTTTTCTGCCCTTCCAGACTTCATAGATTGTGGACAATGTTCCTTTCCTTAGAGTGACTCTATTATGAATGTAACAAGTTGTGTTCATAGCTTCAGCCCAGAAGTATAATGGTAACTTTTTAGCATGGATCATAGCTCTTGCTGATTCTTGAATAGTTCTGTTCTTCCTCTCAACAATCCCATTCTGTTGAGGGGTGATAGGTGAAGAGTATTCATGATTGATTCCTTCTGAAGAACAGAAATCTGAGAATTTTTGATTCTCAAACTCCTTTCCATGGTCACTTCTTATTCTGACCACACAACTTGCTTTTTCTCTTTGTATTCTTTGGCACAAATCTTTGAATACATCAAATACATCAGACTTTTCTTTGATAAAATTTATCCATGTATACCTTGAAAAGTCATCAACCACCACATAGGCATACTTCTTACCACCAAGGCTCTCAACCTGCATAGGTCCCATAAGATCCATATGCAATAATTCCAAAACTTTGGAAGTTGTCAGATGTTGGAGCTTTGGATGGGACATCTTGGTTTGCTTGCCTATTTGACATTCACCACATATTTTGCCATCATCAATCTTCAGTTTAGGAATGCCTCTCACAGCTTCCATATATATGATTTTCTTTATACCTCTGAAATGAAGATGACCCAGTCTTTGGTGCCATAGTTTCACTTCTTCTTCTTTGGCTAAAGAGCAAGTTGAAGTGAGACTGAAATCTTGAGGTTCCCACATATAACAGTTGTCTTTAGATCTGGCTCCTCTCATGACAACCTTCTGTTCTTTATTAGACACTATGCATTCAGTTTTGGTAAAGTTTACACTGTAACCTTGATCACATAATTGACTTATGCTGATCAAGTTAGCAGTCAATCCTTTTACCAGCAGCACATCATCTAGTCTTGGTACATCTGGACAGTCCAAGGTCCCAACTCCCTTGATTTCTCCTTTAGCTCCATCTCCAAAGATTACATATCTGGATGAATATGACTTTAAGTCTACTAGCAGATTCTTCAATCCAGTCATGTGCCTTGAACATCCACTGTCAAAGTACCAGTCTTCTTTAGCTGATACTCTTAGAGATGTATGAGCTATATATGCAACACCCTTCTTTGACCATTTGTATTAAGGTTTCCTTTGATGCCTCTGCCCTGTGTAGTGTCCATTTATAGAGCTCCAAGGTTGTTTGTTGAACTTGTTCTTGGGCATGTAGCTTTGATCAGCATGAAGACTAGCTTTAGGTACCCATACTTTCTTGATGACCTCTGTCTTCTGCTTAGGGGGTTGCTGATATCTTTGATGTTGATGTCTATGCAACACTTTCTTGGTAACCTCTATCTTCTGCTTAGGGGTTTGTTGATACATCTGATTTGGATATCCATGTAACTTGTAGCAATGAGGTTTGATGTGTCCAAACCTTCCACAATGATGACATCTCCATCTTTGATACTTCTTCTTCATTATGTTCTTTTCATGATGTTGAGACATCTGTTGGAACATTATGTTTGACTTTGTGTTCTTTTCATGATGTTGAAGCATCTGTTGGGACATCTTGTTTGACTTTATGGAATTTGAAGTAGTTTTGCTGGTGCTGGCCTCAACCTTATGAACTTTGTTAAATCCCAGTCCAGTTCTATCCCCTGAATGCTTATTGTTGTTGAGAATAACATCCAGTGTGTTTGAGCTACTGTTCAGCATTCTAACAGATTTGGACATATGCTCCAACTTAGAGTTGAGAAGGCTTACTTCACTTTTCAAAGTGTCAATGATCTTTAGATCACTTGTTTTTTCATCCTTTAGTGCCTCAATCTGCTTCTTCTGCTTTATACACTCCATGCATATTTCAGTGCTCCTTTTAACCAGTTCTCTGTATGATTGTTCAAGCTCTTCAAAAGTAAGCTCCTCATCACTGGATCCACTTTCAGATTCACATAATCCAGCTAGAGCAGTGATATGCTTTGCTGATTCTTCTTCTGAATCACATCCTGAGTCTTCATCAGACCAGGTTACAGAGAGACCTTTCTTCTGCCTTTTTAAATAGGTAAGGCATTCATTTCTGATGTGTCCATATCCTTCACATCCATGACATTTAATCCCTTTTTCTTGATTGGTCTTTTCATCATAATTTGACCTTCTATTAGCATCATAAGGTCTTTTATTCTCAGAAGAGTTTGAGTATCTTCCACTTGGTCTGGACTTGTCATCCATCTTTCTGAGAATCTTTTTGAATTGTCTTCCAAGCATAGCAATGGTTTCTGATAAATTTTCTTCAGGTTCTGATTCATTATTTTCTTCTTCTTTATCAGTATTTGACACCAAGGCTATGCTTTTGTTCTTCTTTACAATTGTGTCATTCATTCCCATCTCAAATGTTTGAAGGGAACCAATGAGCTCTTCAACCTTCATTGTGCATATGTCTTGAGTTTCTTCTATTGCTGTGACCTTCATGTCAAATCTTTTTGGCAAAGATCTGAGAATCTTTCTTACAAGCTTTGCATCAGTCATCTTTTCTCCCAAAGCACCAGAAGTATTGGCTATTTCTAAGATGTTCATGTAGAACTCATGAATTGTCTCATCTTCCTTCATTCTCAAGTTTTCAAACTTGGTGGTGAGAAGTTGAAGTCTTGACATCTTCACCTTTGATGTTCCTTCATGAGTTGTTTTGAGAGTGTCCCAAACATCTTTGGCCAGCTCACAGTGATGCACAAGTCTGAAGATGTTCCTATCAATGCCATTGAATAAAGCATTTAAGGCTTTGGAATTGCCAAGTGTTGAATCTTCTTCCTCCTTACTCCATTCTTCTTCAGGTTTCAACACTTTTGCTCCATCTTTGTTGTCTTGGACAGGGTGCTCCCATCCTTTGTTGACTGCTTTCCAGGCCCTATTGTCAGGTGATCTTAAGAATGCTACCATTCTTGGCTTCCAGTAGTCATAATTAGATCCATCCAATATAGGTGGTCTATTTACAGATCCTACATCTCTGTCCATGTTTCCAAAATTTGCAGTCCCTAGATCTCACCCAGTTAAACAGGCAGGGTGCCTGCTCTGATGCCAATTGAAATTCTGGGATCAGGTACGTGATGTCGAATGAGATGTTTAAACACTTGAAGACTTGAAAAAAACTTAAAGTGCAGGAAAATTAAACAACACAGGAAATTGTTAACCCAGTTCAGTGTATAACCACACTTACATCTGGGGGCTACCAAGCCAGGAAGGAAATCCAATATAAGTAATATTAATTCTAGACTTAAACCACTCAGTTTAATCTTTCACTTAATATCTACCCAAGGCAATTTCTACCTAAGACACAACTTAGATATGAGTACCAACTCACTCCCCCTCAATCACACAGTGATATGTTTACAAGTTTAATAAAATTGAAGTCATACTTCAAACAAAACAGCTTGATCTTACTTCACAGTTTCAATCAAGACACAATACACTTTTGCTTAAAAGCTCATAAAGTGATACACATATACAACCTGCTATTAAAACACAAACACCCTATTTAGTCTTCTTAATTTCGTACTCTATTCTGAGAGTTTCTGTTGCTTAAATAGATGCTTGGATTTTGGGCTTTCTGTAGGTTATCCAATCCTGATACGCATGCTGCTAACACCTTGAATTAGGGTTTGTTACTTCCTTGATTCTAGGTGAGTCAGTTCTTTTGTTTATACTGAAATCATATAACCAATCTCCCTACAGATGCGCCTTCTTCTGTTTTATCCATCCATAATTAATTCCAGATAAATTCCCTGAATTTACTCAGTTCTGTTAAGCATTAATTAATTCTGGTAGCAGGTTTGAGATGTCACAACATCTGGTGTGACATCCTGAAAACTGAACTTACTTCATTAACTGATACAATGTCACAACATCTGGTGTGACATCCTGAATTAAGTTCATTTACTTATACTCTGTTTGATAATGTCACAACATCTGATGTGACATCCTGAACTAAGTTCAACACTTCTTGTTGGTCAAAAATTCTGCCAATTCTAAACATCTACAGAACTACTTGTGTGGGTTTTAACCTAAAAGCTCAACTCAATAATAATATTATTATATTATTATAATAACTATTATTATAATAACCATAATTTTATTATTATTATTATTATATTTTTATAACTATTATAAAATTAATAATAACTGTTATTATTATATTTTATAACTATTATAAAGTTAATAATAACTATTATTATTATATCATATGGTACCTTACCATATTCCGTATTTCATTCAAGTGCACGGTACCTTATAGTGTGCCTTATTTATTCCACCTCTTCTCTAATTGTCCTTATGTGTATAACCCTATAGGATTTCGCGACGTTGACAATTATATTAAATCATGTATTTAACATAATAAATAATGAGCGGTATCTAACAACACATCACTGCTACCCAGGTCACAAAATTGTCACGTGATCTGACAAAATATTTTGTGATAGTATTTGCGTGTACAATTACCCTTTTGTCCTTATGTCTATATTGAACACAAGGCATATACTTTGTCATCCTTGTCCAGTTCAATATTGGGCCCTTAGACATTTAACCTGTTATGTAGAATGGACAAATTCCATCTAGGATACTTTGTCCCTCAACATGCTTTGTGAAGTACTCATCATTTGTCTTTATGATCATCCACTTACGAACAACGTTTGATCAACAATTAAGTACTTGACTCTACATCCAGGGTCCATAATAGTTTCAGGTCGAAGAGTGATATACACCACTATCACCATGAGAGTAACTTATGACACTTTGCATAACATTCTATGTAGCACTCTCATAGTGGGTCAATCCAATATAAATATTACTCCTAATATTCATACCTATGTCAAGACTTGATAACTCCTTATCCATGATCCATGAGATGTGATCATCAGTCTATCTACATAATAGTCTCATGTTTAATGAAATCTCATGATTAAGTCACACTTAATATTTCATTAAACGAACTAGCTATTATAGGAACTTTATCATTTTGAAAAAACAAACATAATAAAAAAGATACCTTTTTATTATTAATAAATAATTCGATACAAGTACCAAAATTATTAATCCTCTAGGACTTACACCAACACGTACTTTCATAAATCCTAACCCGCCTCATTTTCTCCCTCAAACACCTTTTTAATTTGTTTATCTTTCACTACCAAATTGTTCAATAAACACAAACGTGATGAATTTTAGTGAATATATACAATATCCAAAAATAACAAATACATCATTTAGTCACTATTATAAACAATTTCCTTTTAAATACATTTGATTTGATTGTTAATATATCAAATTCATAGACTAAATACATTAATTGTCAAATATATAAAATAAAAAAAAATCAAATTTACTTATAATAGTGAGGTGCTGGCATGTTAATGTGTGTTGGGTGTGTTACATAAATTATGGTTAGGATCACTATAGTCTATAGAGACTATTAATGTCTGTTTGGTGTGTTACATAATACATGGTTAGGATCACTTTTGAGACTATTAGGTATTAGACATTTCTCAAGCCAACTCAGTCTAGAATAAAAGATCAACAAAAGCAACCATATACAATGCAACAAGACCCATGAGGCAGTGGTCCATTTCCTTTTCACACAAAACCATTTTAAAGTAACTTGAGTTACCAACATGAGTTTACAACCGTTTGATATAACACAGACAAACTAGTCACATACGTGTACAATTCCATAAGCTTCAACTTTAATACAATTCCCAAGAACACTCTTCCCTGTTATGCATACATCAAGTTACTCTTTATGTATTTTATTCATTAAAATATATAGTAATACACAGTACAAACAATAACGTTGTTACACACAACAGTTCTAGAAAACTGTACAACACACATATCTCCTGTCCAGAAATTTCATTCCTCTCTCTCTCTCTCTCTCTGTGCCACATATTGGAGTATCCTTCTGAACTTGATCCAATTTTTCCATCAAATAGATTTCTCTAACAACATCATAATCTTCCTTAATCATGGTTCTTCTTCTGCCTTGTTTTGTGTTCTTCCTTTCTCTAACTGGATATTCAAGTAAGCAACTGAATTTTGGTTTTTGCTTATTTCATTCAACTAGTTAAACAAACTTTTTAGCTATAAAAATCCATCTCATCACTTTTTTCATTTCTTGCTTTTCTTTTGATTATGTCACACATGTCTTTATATAGCAAAATCCGTTTTTCTTCAAAAAGTTCCCTTTTTCCCCCTTTTCTAATGATTTTAGTTAATTTCTGTGTCAATTTCAATTAACCCCTTTTATTCTTTGGGAGAAAAGATAGGATTTTTATATTGTTTAATCACTAGTTTTGTTTCTGTTTTTTGATTTATTTTTTCTTTATTAGATGGTGCTATGTATTGTGTGTGTAAAGATGGTGTTGGAGATCAAAATCTTCAAAGGGCTATAGATTATGCTTGTGGTGCTGGAGCTGATTGTTCACCTATTCTACAATCTGGATCATGTTTTCAACCCAATACTGTGAAAGATCACTGCAATTATGCTGTTAATAGCTATTTCCAGAAAAAGGGTCAGGCTCAAGGTAGCTGTGATTTTTCTGGTTGTGCTGTTCCCAGTCAAACTCCACCTACTAGTAAGTAGTATAATCTATTTCTACCATCCTTCAAAATCACTTTTTTTTTTATGTACTAATTTTGTTCATTTCTTTCTGATCTACAGCTTCAACAACTACTTGTGTTTTTCCTTCAAGTGGGTATGTTTCTTGTTTATACTCCATGGATCTTGCTGTTTTCTTTTTATCAATCTTGTGATTTGGCCTTAATATTACATCTCTGAAATTCTAATGATAAGTTGTTGAGTTTGTTTTTCACAATGTATTACTATTAGGCTCATTTAGAAACCATCTTTTCATGAAATCAAATTGGTTGCTTTTGATGATGAACATGTATTGATTTTTTTTTGTGTTCTTATGTTAGCTTTTTGGTAATACTTTTGAGGTTTAGATTAGGCAAAAAGCCATTTTCTGAGGGGTGATGCTGTATGCACTGTTTCTAGACAAGAATTTACATTCAAGCCATGATATGATTGTGTTTTTTTGTTGAACATTAGCTGTCATGAATAGGATGTTTCACTATTAATTATTTTTGTACTCTTCACCCTCAAATGCTTATTATTCCTAGATCTGTGATCTTATATGATAGTATAATAAAGTAATCTAAACTTGTAACTGAAAAAAAAATAAAAAAAATATAGAATATTTATTTGCATGTGTTTGGATGCAAGATTGGCATTGTACCATTTTTAATGTTATGTAGTTTATATTAGACGGGCTAGCTACCGAACATGGCTTAAAACTTGTCACGGTTAAACCGTGACGAATTTCCCCCCCGAGTCTCCAAAAAATCTAAGATTGCCAGGTGGGTGGACTACTGTACTACATGGCTCAAAATTCCTCATGGTTGGTTAAACACTGAATTTGTTTTGTTACTAACTTATCACGAATGTCCTAAAAATTTAAGACGACCCTGAATTTCATTAGTCTATATGAAATAATTATATGTTGATTTTATTTGGCTTCAAAATGCAGCAATGGAGGAGGAGGTACAGGCACAACACCAGGAACCAGTACACCTGTAGGCACGGCACCACCTTCCACCATAACTCCAACCACACCAGTAGGTACAACACCAGGAACAGGCACACCAACAGGCACTGGAACAGGAACAGGCACAGGCACACCAACAGGCACAGGCACAGGAACAGGTACAGGCACCGGCACCGGCACCGGAACTGGCTCAACCACAGGTAGTCCTAATGTGTTTGGGATGAGTCCAACATCTTCAACTGGTAATGGAAGTGGCTTCACAGACCCAAATGGAGTGGCTCAATCAAAAAAATGTAGTTATGTTCTGTTACTATCCCTTGTTTTTACTTTATGGCTAGTAACTTTAAGGGACTAAAAATAATAAACCTTTTAGGCAAAAAGTTATGGGTGGTTTAACAGTGTGGGTGAGATTTTGTGCCATTACATGATGGATGGATGGGTGTTTTATGTAATTTCATCATCACTTGGAGAAAGAATCATCCAGAAACAAACCCCACTTTAGTCGTCTGTTCTTTTTGCTTTTGTTTTGTTCCTTCTATGTGCAAAAAGGAAGAGAATATGGTTCCTTTTTAGTGGTGGTCACTTTTTCCATTTTGTATAATTATGAGTATAAGATTCACTATTTTTTTTAATTAGTTGAACCTTTATCTACATTATATGTATATGTGATATCCATGGTTTTAGCCTTGAGCTTTTTCTTTCATGGCATGATTTGCATTTGATAAAACTAGACATACATCATTTTCACTTTTTCAACAACCGAACATTGCGTGATACTTGATTTGTCACTTTCCCTGTGGACGACACTAATGATAACAACTTGTTTGGGCAATGAAGATACCATGCTTTTCTTCTGGCATCAACTTGCAATATATTAACATTGACATGCACTGTCATGGGTTTAAGAGTTTAGATAAAGACTGATACTATATCACTTCCCCTCTCCTCGTCCTTAATATATAAATACAAAATAAATTATACTTCTTTCTTCCAGTGTATTATATATTTCACATATGATATTTTTCATCCTCTTGCACTTTTACTACAGTTCTGTTTTCAGCGGTCAATGATTGAAATAGACAATCGGGTTTCAACTTCACCTAAATTCAATAATAGTTGTTAACAAAATAAATTATAATAAACTTATGTCTACTCGGAGTCATGAATGGAGATAACACTAGTGGTAAGAAAATAATGTTAAAGTTCATGGACAACGAAATCAATATGACATATCTAAAAGCAATAATATAATCCATATCAGGAATCATCATCCATTTGTCACGACCCTAAACTCCCAATGTAGCTATTTGTAACAAACTCCTAACTTTAGAGACCGGTCCTAATGTAGCTATTTGCAACAAACTCCTAACTTTAGAGACCATGTCATATAACTCCCAATGTAGCTATTTGCGACAAACTCCTAACTTTAGAGACCATGTCATATAACATACTGGGATGTAATTGATAGTGTTAATAAACTCCACCATCTCCCAATGTAGCTATTCACAACAAACTCCTAACTTTAGAGACTATGTCATATAACACATTGGGATGTAATTGATGATGTTAATAAACTCCACCATCTAACTGCATCAAAACCAAAGACCACTCTTCACCCCATCCATGTAAAGTTGCAATAACACATAAACCACTATTTTCATCAAGATCTACATCAACAATGTCTTCAATGTACTCATGTAATAAAGCGGGAAATTGAGACAAGTAAATATGTCTTGTAGACGGTTGACTTTCAGTTGGTTTTATACATGATCTCTTTATCGTCTAACTTCCCGTGCAATTGATTAAAATAGAGTGTTATACCGATGTTCATTGTTCGTTTTTTTAAATGATACTCTGATTAAACTTATTTGTAACTTCAACACGATGTTCACAACATCCTGAATTATGCATAAATCTCCTCGGCTAGTAGTCAACATGTTATTTAGTCTCTTCAGCTAGTAGTCAACATGATGTTACATTTTAGTCAAAGGACTTCTTTTGCTCATCTTGTATGTAGTAGACCTTGCCTTGTACAAACAAACGTGTAATGTTCAGGGGATTTTTTGGATCTATATCTTTCAAAGAAGCAACTATATACATGGGAGCCTTATTGTAGTTTGTCATGTCATTCACAATCTATCTTTCATCATGTTTTAAATGGCCTAATATCTTGGGTGCAATAATAAATTCTCTTTTTTTCTTTCCGTGTACTAAAGTAATATCAACCCAACGATTTCTTTTGTGTGATTTAGATTGTACCAACATTTTATGTGGGCTAGAATGCACATGAACTTTCGAAAATGATGTGTATTTTATTTGCATTCTTATTCAAGTGAAAATAAATTATAACCTACCTGTAATTTATTACAAAAAGAAGACATCCTCACTATCTATTCTTAAGATCAATGATGATGTTACACGGCTTGATCAAATGGACAATCTGAAGAACAAATTTGATCAAATGGATTGTCTCGACAACTACGACATAAGAATTGTGGCTAGTGTTTAGTATCAATGTGATAGACATGTTCAATTCACATACGAACTTTAAAATAAAGGTGGAGTAAGAATCATATTTTTGATATTTTATCAGTGATATGTTATCCCTGATCAGATATGTCTCTATTATCTATTTAAGTTTGATTCGTCTGTTCTGTTTGTGTTATCTATTTAAATTTGGTTTGTCGCGTAATAACTAATAAAATCACGACTGTGTATGGTTGAATCTAATGAATAAATAATTAGTTTTTTATTATTATCTATAATCTTGTTTGTGTTTAATTGGTGTTGTTGATGTATGTTGTTGTATTTGATTTAATTTATTGAATTGTTTATGTTCTATACTTTTTTTTCTTCATATTCTTATATTCTTTTAGTATTAGATTCTAAAATTTGAAACTTTAATTTGAAAAATCTTATATTTCATTTTTCATATATTGAAATCATGATGGCAATTAAGATTGGTTCCTTCACATTTCAGAGCCACAAAAAAGAGATTTAATGAACAGATTCGAAACACAAGATCATCACCGCCACCGTGTTCGTGTTCGAAACAAGGCGAATGACTCCAAATACCCTACTAGTTTAAGACTTCTCCATGCAGGGCTATTATGGTTTAAGTGTAATAATATTTCATGTCAAAGTATCATCATCAGCATGATTTGATCTGTTATGTAATAAATCATTACAGCAAGATATGAATGAGGAAACATAACATACAAAAGATGTCACCATATTTTGTTATAATTTGGTATGCAAATTACATCTTACTAAGCTGCAATATTTGTAACTTGACGTGGTCTAAAACTGCATATTCAATGTGTCTCAAGTGATTATATCTGTTGGTTGACCATTATCTTGCATCTCAAGAACAAGTTCCCAAGCATAGGAGATTCTCTCTGATTTACACAAACCATCAACAATCAACTAGATTTTGGTATAAATGAAATTGTAAGGATTACTAAATTAAGAAAATAAAGCATTGTTAAGTAGATAAAGATGGAAGTCATGTCAATTGTCAACCTTGCGCAATGCTATTCTCCCAAACCACTGAGCAATGCAGAACAGGAAAATCAAGACTTCATCATGCATAAAATCTTATACAAAACAAAAGACTTTTTCTATATGAAGATGAAGGGTACGGCGGAGATTATGAGATGTTAATTAGTAGAGTCAATCACACATGTTAAGATGAAGAAGTTCAATGTGTCAATTCAAAAGAAGACGAAATTTGACTTTAGCCAGATATTTTACACACTGTTTATATTTAGGGATATCTAAAGTAATATACAGATTTTACACTTTGAATGTGATGGAATTAATACAAGAAACTGATCAATAATAGAAAACAAATAGTATATCATTTCTGATATGTTTGGTTTTGTTTGAACCTTCATTAATAAAAGCTCTCGCATTGCACAAATAACGCAAAATTCAAAGAAGCCTTCAATACAAATCCAACAGCCTCATCATTAGTACATACTAATCAATAAAAACTAAATACGGATGAATATTCAACTGATCCTGCAGTTCAAATATCCTTGAATGATGTTGGTCGTTTGTTTGATTTTCCACCAAGCAGCAGTCCAATTGAGTACAAAGAAATCAAGAGACAGAAAATAGACTTTGACTGGATTCTCATCCTGATGATTTTGGGAATGATTTGGAAGATGAAGATCTCACATCCAAATCAGAAGAGAAGTGAATCATAAGTGGATTTTTTTCTCCACCACGAGAAAAGTAAATAATGATTTAGATCAGGCAGACGGTAAGGAGCCTAAAATAAGAGCAGAAAACAATTTCCAAATTTGAGTATGTTGCAAAGAACTTTTGTTAGTGAATCTATCATAAAGGTACAAAATAAATTTAAAGTTCTTTTTGGCTCTTAAGGTAAAAGATAGATTCAAATTCATTATATTAATATACAAGCTAACATAAGTTATAGAGAGCTGAAAAATAATCAGCTCAAAGGCACTTTAGATATTGACACAAACATCAACAATCAACTAGAACTCTTGGATTTGCAGACAAATATAATTGAAGAATTGGATCCACAAACGGACCTCGCCAAAGGGAAGTTAGTGCAAACAACAATTACAGTGGAATTAGTTATTAAATTGGTGGTTATATTATTATATAATGTATATATAGATTTCAATGTTTCCATCATGTATTTGTTTTCCCCCTAGTAATATGCAGAACCATATATATAAATCTCAAAGCTCAATAAATCAATACAACAGAACCATATACAGGAATATTAACATTCAATTCCCTTCTCAGATTGGTTTGTTATCTGATTCACTAAAAATGGGCAATGAAGGAAAAAATTCTTAAACTTAAATGAAGTTGATCGAAGTACATTGCAAATATAAAGGACAACTACGTCAAGACAAAAAGAATCAACCATTGACACCATTATAATATCAAATTGAACAAAACAACGACACATGGATTTTGTGCAGGTAACTATAAAATAAATAATTAAATCATAATAATTACATACTTGTCCGCAATATAAACAATTAAATGATGAGAAATTATCTTACCTAGAGTTACTCTTCAAGTAGACCTCTAGTAATCATTTGACGAAGAAGTTTCTCCGCCTTTTCATTCTCATCTTTATGAAAAAGAGCATGGATAATAGTTTCATAAGTTATAGCATCAGGAATGATACCATTGCATTCCATTTTGGACAACAATGCCTCTGCTTCATCAAACAAGCCCTCTATACAAAGTCCATTAATCATAATATTATATGTTCGGATATCTAGACTATAACCCTTAATCAAAAGATCCTTAAAAACATCTTGTGCATTCTTAAGTTGTCCTTTGCATAGTCCACCTAGAAGTATATTGTATGTGCACATATTTGGTTGAATGCCCTGGTCTATGATTTTCTTGACTAATGCAATAGCTTTGTCAACATGATGGTTTTTGCATAGGGCGTATATTAAAGAATTATAAGTGATTATATCTGTTGGTTGACCATTATCTTGCATCTCAAGAACAAGTTCCCAAGCATAGGAGATTCTCTCCGATTTACACAAACCATCAATAAGGGCATTGTAAGTAATCAAATCAGGAATAATATTGTTGCTATCCATTTCTTTGAAGAGATCGATGGCCTCATCCACCATTTTACTCTTACACAATCCACTGATCATTATATTATAAGAATGAACATCAGGAGCCACTCCCCTTCGAGCCAGAGTATAGAATATATTTATGGCCTTGTTCACTTCATTAACTAGGAAATACCCATCCATTAATGAATTATATGTAACAACATCAGGTGTTACACCTTCTTTCATCATCACGGCTAACATTTTCTTAGATTCTTTCACATTTCCTTCCTTACAAAGAGCATCAACCAATATATTAAAAGTATAATCACTTGGGTTGATGTTTTTTGATATCATTTCATGGAACAACCCAAATGCTTCTTTCAATTGACTAACAATACAAAATCCATATATAAGAGCATTGAAAGTTATAACATTTGGAGAGATTTTCTTTGCAATCATTTCAGAATATAACTCATAGGCCTCTGTTACTAATTTATCTTTAGACAGACTATCAATTATCATGTTGTGCGTTACCACATCCACCTTGACCAACTTCCCATCAATTTGTCTCAACACTTTCATGGCTGCTTTTGTTTCCCCCATTTTACACAAACCGTTGATTAACGTACCATAACTAATTTGGTCCAGTTGAAATCCATGTGCAACCAGATGGTCATGAAAGTGCAGAGCTTCATGAACCTTATGGTTAAGACACAAACCTTTGATAAGAGTATTAAAAGTAATGGTATTAGGCTGATAACCAATTTTGAGAATCTTAGCAAATACAGAAAAAGCAAACCCCATTTGAGCAGTGTGGCAATAGCAATTGATGAGGGTGTTTAAAGTAACAATAGATGGTTTAATTTGGTTGAATTCTAATTGGTGAAAAAGGGAAATGGCAGTGACGTAATGATTCTTAGTCCTAACAAGGAAACCTAAAATCTTGTTAAATTCAACAATGGACGGAGTAGAACGCATAGTTAGCATGCGATGGAATGAGAAAACGGCATCATCAACATTAAAAGTATTGGGAATGAATTGATGTAGAGAGTGAGAGAAAACCCTAAACGAAGAGTGGAAGCGAAAGGAAGTAAGAAAATTGGAATAAGAAACGAACCTCATTTTCCGATTAACAATTGCAGTAAGAAACGGTTCCGAGTTCTGAGATTTGCACTGTCGCGTGGTAAGAAACGCTGATTATGAAAATGAAGAGTGTAGTGGGATTATTGTCCAAAAATATTTGATATAAATATTTTTTTTGTCAAAATAATTTGGTCCCCTATCTATATTATATAGGTATCTATCTATATTATATTCTAACTGAAATTTAAGGTGATGATTCAATTATATTCCGTGAAACCTAAAAACTTAACCATTAGACTAAATTTCTTTTATTTTTTTTAAAGCAAATGGAATTAATAATAGAATATTAGGTGTATTTAAACCTTACAAGCATAATTACCGGAAATACGATTACAAAAAGATATTCATCTCCAATATCGTTCTATCTATTATCCTATCGAATTCGAACAATAAGCTAGAAAGTCAGTTTTGGAAAGAGAAATATCACATAAAATCGACCACTTCCAAGCTAAGAATTTAATGTCCCAACAAATATCCGAAAAATTAACTCGGCCAAAATTAAAGATGAAGTTATTTCTAACTTACCATAAAATCCACAAAATAGAGAACCAAATAGAACCCCTCCTATTAATGTCTTCCTTTTCATTTTCTAAACCACTCCAGTTTAAAAGAAAAGTCCAAATGCATCCACCAAAAACGGCCGAATTACCGCTCCACCGCCCTATAAATTCCCAGACTGCTTTCACAAAAGAGTAGTCGAAAAACATATGTATCACGTCTTCCTCTGACGCATTACACCATAAACAATTTCTATATGTCATCGTACCACCCCGTTTCAATAATTGATCCTTCGTCGGTAATCCGTTCCATAACATTCTCCAACCAAAGGTTTTAATTGACGCCGAAAGCTTGAGTTTCCATAACAATTTAAACGCACTGCCTTGAGATTCATGAATCATTGCATGTTGAGTATCCTTTAATAAGTAAGAATATACGTCCATTGATCTATACAAAAGATTATCTCCTAATTTCCAATGAGCAGAATCAAGTAAATTCAAATTAGGAGAAATACCTTCAAGTGTGAGATTGAATTCCTGCAATAATACTGGGAACTGATCCTTAACCATCGCCTTAATGCCAAAATCGTTCCACCTCCAAACACCATTCCGAAAAGTCCCCATCGAATTCACTGAACCGAGTTTATTTGTATTGCTGTCATACAGAAAATAGAACTGATCCGCTAGAGAAGAATCATTTAACCAAATAGCTTTCCAGAAAGAAGTCGTTTTTCCGTCTCCTAAAGTTTGTTTGATATGACCTGTAAAAGAAAATTTAAAGTAAGTAGACACCTCCCCTGTGTCGCATAAATCTTTCCACCAAAATGACGCTGCCCTCACAAACTTTCCTTTCACTTCCATCACATTTCCTTCGATAAATCTGTATTTGTCTCTTAAAACCTCCTTCCATAATGAATTCTTATTATCCAACTAATTCCATTTCATTTCAATAAAAGAGCTTGATTGAAAAGGAATAAATTGATCACCCCTAATCCACCCTCTTCTTTCGCTTTGCAAACTACCTCCCAACTTATCCAGTTAATTTTCGAAATTCTGTCGCAACCTCCCCAAAGAAATCTCCTTCGTATTCTATCCAAGCGTTTTATCAATGTCAAAGAAATATTGTAAAAAGAAAGCCAAAATATTGGCAAACTTGATAGTACAAAATTCATTAGTGTAACCCAGCCAGCCAATGAAAGGTATCTTCCTTTCCATCTAACAAGCCTGCTCTCAAATTTGTCTATCAAAAATCTCCACGAACTGATACTTCTCGGATTGCAGCCAACGTGTATGCCCAAAAACCGGAAAAAAGGAATGTCAATTTTACATGTAAAAAAGTTTGAAGCTGCCTCCAGAAAATGACGACTTACATTGATTCCCATAATGCGACTCTTATGGAAATTAACCTTCAAACCTGAGACGCGTTCGAAGCCTCTCAGAATCGATTTAATGGACCAGAGATTCTGCCAACCACCTTCACCCATAATGAGAGTGTCATCGGAGAATTGAATCAGTTCCATCTTGGTCTCTTCGTTAACCGCAAAACCTTTGAACTCTTCTAGGTCCACTGCTCTCTTCATCAATTGCGCTAAACCCTCAGAAACTAAGACAAAAATAAAAGGCGAAAGGGGATCTCCCTGCCTCAGATCTAATATAATAAAGAGGAGAATTGTAATTTTATTTTCTTACTTTTCTTAAGATTTTTTAAATAAAAAATAAATAATATTTTCCTTTTTTTTTTGGACCAAAAATAATATTTTCCTCTTAAAAGTCGGTTAATGTCATGTTCCTTCTTTCTCCTTCACCCTATCTTGACACTAAATAGTTTTTCTCTTCATTTTTCTATTACCAGTGAAACCATCAATTCCACCCACAAAAATTCATTCTTTTAAAATAATTTCTTACACAAAACTCCAATTTCAACTCTAATCTCTCCAAAATCAACCGATCTAACTCTTTAAAATCAATTCATTTTCCATTTCAAAATTAATTATTTGATCATTTTTCTCTCTTTGAGGCACGAATCGCCAGTTGGTTGCCGCCTCATCGGTACTTCACTCACAATTCCACCGTCGTCGCCGTCAGACTACATGGTCATTCGATGTTGCTGCTGCCACATCACTCACAGTGTTGCTACCATTGCCGCCACTTCGCTCTTAGTCCCAAACTTATCAGATATCAAATTAATTTGAGGCTTTGTCTCATTGCATACAGATTCAAAAGCCAATATTAAAATAGTATAAGGTTCATGAGGTAGAACAGAGGCATATATAACTGTTAACTCTGGTGAATGAGGTTTTGGCACAAGATATGCCTCAAGTATTACAAACAGTCTTATACCAGCAAAGTTCAACAAACAAGATCTACAAAAGAGATTCAATTTCAATTTAGTCCAGCCATTTGTAATATCAATACTTTATATTAAAAAGTATAATGATCAAACTTTACCACCCCATAACATTGCACCATGAAAAGCTAATATTAAAGGCTAATTTGTGTATTTTTATAATAACATAGTAATTTTATAGTAACTACGATGACATAATGTCACTAAAATCCAAGCTATCTACAACAAAACCACCAGAATACTAACCAAAACACTACAATGTCGCAACAACAAACAACAAAAATAGCAGCATACGCAAACTAGCCGAAGCGGATCACCCTCACAAAACAAAAGGAAACATACACTCGAACCAGCAAACTGAACAAATTGACAACATTGCCACACATGACTACTGTAATTAACCCTGTAATCTGAAAAGGTTGTATCAACATCTTCAATATAAGCTCACCAAGCATAACTACTGGAAACTTCATGAACAAAATACTTTTCAAACAAATTTCTAATAAGCGTAACCTTAAATATAGTACACATTCACAAAACTTTGCGATTCTAACTAAAACTGATATCCATAACCACGACAGTCTAACTTTCAAGCATCTCATTATCACATAAAAGCATAATCTAACTATGGTCCTATAGGCTGATGGCTGATGGGAAGCTCTGGATGTTGTTGTTCAGAAAGCTCAAGATTGATGTTGTTTTATCTTTTGGCAATAATTGTTGATCGGGTTTGACTCCTCGAGTGACTCCAACACCCACGGCTTGATCAGTAACAGATTGCACAAAACTTCTTACAACAGGAAGACTAACCTGCCAACATAACATCCATGCACATTTGCAAAAGCATGAAAATTTCAACAAAACCTAATAAGTTAAAATGGCATAATCTTACATTAGCTTCTAAAAGAGCTCTAATAATATCGCGCATAGGCTCCCCAATATTCCCTTTAGTCAAAACCTCTGCAAAATCAAATCAAAATCCACAAAATGCTACCAATTTCAGAATCATATTATATATAAATCAAAATGCTAGCCAATTTACAGTATAAATTTGTTTAATACAATGCTCAAAATGATCCAATACAATCTTGATAGCTATAAAGATTGAACAGATCTATACAAAGATTAACTGAATATACTGTCTATAATCCCTAAAGAATCCAATGCATAAAAACAATGTTGAATAAGGAGATTGATAACTCACTTTCCTCTAAATGGTATTAAGTATTAGCCACCCACTTTATAGGTATCAGAAAGTCATCAAGAGTTACCTTAAATTCCCTTTTGGGGCTGATAAATGCATTTTTAATAGTCAAAATATCCACCTGACTGACTAAGATTACAGGACATAGCTAAAGATACCGAGCACTTGAAATCTGTGTTTGTCGAACTATGTGAGCCTCTCACTAGAGCGCTTTGACAGCAGAGCCGCCATAACAATATTTCCCCTTGTAATAAGCCCAACCCTATAAAAGAGGTTTGCAAAATAAATTAGTTGAAGTCAATGAAGTAACAACAAAAAATATTTAAACTTGTAAGAGAATAATATGTTACCAACTTTCCATCTTTGTCTACCACAGGTAGTCGACGATACTTAGTTTCAAGCAACAACCTAATACATTTAATTTGATGACTTTTCCTCTGCTTGTTAATGTTACTTTGATGCCATCTAACACTAATTTGATAATTTTTTTAGTCTAGAGGTTATATCACCCACCATATGTGTGGGCATGATAAAATTGTCTGCATGCTTTCTTTCATTTCGCCAATACCATATAGTGTGACAAGTCGTTGTCCATGTTGCTTTCCAATTCTCTTGATCTCCATGCCCTAGATCATTCTTCAAATTAAAATAACTCTAACCTAGAAATTTAGTATTAAAATGAATTCTCAAAGATTAGGAGCACCTAAGATATCCACGCATTTTTAGCAATATCACAGTCCCTTAGCACATGAAGTATATTCTCTGTGAAACTTGGGTTATCAGAACAATAAGACTCCCCGGTATTCTTGTGATTTAACCACTGATTTGTGATCGAACTATTATGATTCATCATCCACAAAAAGGATATGATCCTTTCAGGCACTCTCAACCTCCAAATATGACTCCAAGTATCAGTAGTGTGAGTTTTGTCACTGTAATGGTTGATTCACTCATAAGAAGTAGCAACATTGAAATTATCATTCTTGGTTCCTTTCCACATACAGACAACATCATCACCTTGATTAAATAAAGGGTGAAATGGTTTTCAGATCGTTCAAAACATTCAGAGGTAGCAGACTGCATAGTCAATTCATGTTCTAATCACCATTTTTATTGACTAAGTCAATGACTCTATAATTTTGTTGAGCAATATAATGATTTGTCACTATGTTAGCAAGATTTAGCCCTATAAAAACCTAGCAAACCTCCCTGGCATTGACTTTCTTACCATCACCAATCACCCAATATGTCATATTTGTCATGACTAGCCACAATAGTGATGCTTATCAACAAACTAGAGTCACATACATTTGCCTCTACTTCCTGCCACATGTTGTTTTGTCTATCATACTTGCCTAGGATTATATACTATTTTAATAATATTTCATGTCAAAGTATCCATGATCCTCTCTAGTCCCAATGTATGTCAAAGATCTCAAGACTTGATTATGTTTACATGATAATCACACATTTAATGATATGTTAAAATAATTTATGCAATAGTTAAACTATATTTTCAAAACTGTTCTTAAATAAACTGTGAAACAATTTATAGCATAAAAGTCTCAGAATATCTCCATTCATTCACATTCTTGGTTGAGTCTGCGTATTGAATCTTCTAACTTCGTTCATGCATTAGAGCTAATTATGTCTGCTCTCAAACTATTGTAGCAAGTTGAAAGGTGGTTACAGATTTTGGTATAAATGAAATTGTAAGGATTACTAAATTAAGAAAATAAAGCATTGTTAAGTAGATAAAGATGGAAGTCATGTCAATTGTCAACCTTGCGCAATGCTATTCTCCCAAACCACTGAGCAATGCAGAACAGGAAAATCAAGACTTCATCATGCATAAAATCTTATACCAAACAAAAGACTTTTTTCTATATGAAGATGAAGGGTACAGCGGAGATTATGGGATGTTAATTAGTAGAGTCAATCACACATGTTAAGATGAAGAAGTTCAATGTGTCAATTCAAAAGAAGACGAAATTTGACTTTAGCCAGATATTTTACACACGGTTTATATTTAGGGATATCTAAAGTAATATACAGATTTTACACTTTCAGTGAATGTGATGGAATTAATACAAGAAACTGATCAATAATAGAAAACAAATAGTATATCATTCCTGATATGTTTGGTTTTGTTTGAACCTTCATTAATAAAAGCTCTCGCATTGCACAAATAACGCAAAATTCAAAGAAGCCTTCAATACAAATCCAACAGCCTCATCATTAGTACATACTAATCAATAAAAACTAAATACGGATGAATATTCAACTGATCCTGCAGTTCAAATATCCTTGAATGATGTTGGTCGTTTGTTTGATTTTCCACCAAGCAGCAGTCCAATTGAGTACAAAGAAATCAAGAGACAGAAAATAGACTTTGACTGGATTCTCATCCTGATGATTTTGGGAATGATTTGGAAGATGAAGATCTCACATCCAAATCAGAAGAGAAGTGAATCATAAGTGGTTTTTTTTCTCCACCACGAGAAAAGTAAATAATGATTTAGATCAGGCAGACGGTAAGGAGCCTAAAATAAGAGCAGAAAACAATTTCCAAATTTGAGTATGTTGCAAAGAACTTTTGTTAGTGAATCTATCATAAAGGTACAAAATAAATTTAAAGTTCTTTTTGGCTCTTAAGGTAAAAGATAGATTCAAATTCATTATATTAATATACAAGCTAACATAAGTTATAGAGAGCTGAAAAATAATCAGCTCAAAGGCACTTTAGATATTGACACAAACATCAACAATCAACTAGAACTCTTGGATTTGCAGACAAATATAATTGAAGAATTGGATCCACAAACGGACCTCGCCAAAGGGAAGTTAGTGCAAACAACAATTACAGTGGAATTAGTTATTAAATTGGTGGTTATATTATTATATAATGTATATATAGATTTCAATGTTTCCATCATGTATTTGTTTTCCCCCTAGTAATATGCAGAACCATATATATAAATCTCAAAGCTCAATAAATCAATACAACAGAACCATATACAGGAATATTAACATTCAATTCCCTTCTCAGATTGGTTTGTTATCTGATTCACTAAAAATGGGCAATGAAGGAAAAAATTCTTAAACTTAAATGAAGTTGATCGAAGTACATTGCAAATATAAAGGACAACTACGTCAAGACAAAAAGAATCAACCATTGACACCATTATAATATCAAATTGAACAAAACAACGACACATGGATTTTGTGCAGGTAACTATAAAATAAATAATTAAATCATAATAATTACATACTTGTCCGCAATATAAACAATTAAATGATGAGAAATTATCTTACCTAGAGTTACTCTTCAAGTAGACCTCTAGTAATCATTTGACGAAGAAGTTTCTCCGCCTTTTCATTCTCATCTTTATGAAAAAGAGCATGGATAATAGTTTCATAAGTTATAGCATCAGGAATGATACCATTGCATTCCATTTTGGACAACAATGCCTCTGCTTCATCAAACAAGCCCTCTATACAAAGTCCATTAATCATAATATTATATGTTCGGATATCTAGACTATAACCCTTAATCAAAAGATCCTTAAAAACATCTTGTGCATTCTTAAGTTGTCCTTTGCATAGTCCACCTAGAAGTATATTGTATGTGCACATATTTGGTTGAATGCCCTGGTCTATGATTTTCTTGACTAATGCAATAGCTTTGTCAACATGATGGTTTTTGCATAGGGCGTATATTAAAGAATTATAAGTGATTATATCTGTTGGTTGACCATTATCTTGCATCTCAAGAACAAGTTCCCAAGCATAGGAGATTCTCTCCGATTTACACAAACCATCAATAAGGGCATTGTAAGTAATCAAATCAGGAATAATATTGTTGCTATCCATTTCTTTGAAGAGATCGATGGCCTCATCCACCATTTTACTCTTACACAATCCACTGATCATTATATTATAAGAATGAACATCAGGAGCCACTCCCCTTCGAGCCAGAGTATAGAATATATTTATGGCCTTGTTCACTTCATTAACTAGGAAATACCCATCCATTAATGAATTATATGTAACAACATCAGGTGTTACACCTTCTTTCATCATCACGGCTAACATTTTCTTAGATTCTTTCACATTTCCTTCCTTACAAAGAGCATCAACCAATATATTAAAAGTATAATCACTTGGGTTGATGTTTTTTGATATCATTTCATGGAACAACCCAAATGCTTCTTTCAATTGACTAACAATACAAAATCCATATATAAGAGCATTGAAAGTTATAACATTTGGAGAGATTTTCTTTGCAATCATTTCAGAATATAACTCATAGGCCTCTGTTACTAATTTATCTTTAGACAGACTATCAATTATCATGTTGTGCGTTACCACATCCACCTTGACCAACTTCCCATCAATTTGTCTCAACACTTTCATGGCTGCTTTTGTTTCCCCCATTTTACACAAACCGTTGATTAACGTACCATAACTAATTTGGTCCAGTTGAAATCCATGTGCAACCAGATGGTCATGAAAGTGCAGAGCTTCATGAACCTTATGGTTAAGACACAAACCTTTGATAAGAGTATTAAAAGTAATGGTATTAGGCTGATAACCAATTTTGAGAATCTTAGCAAATACAGAAAAAGCAAACCCCATTTGAGCAGTGTGGCAATAGCAATTGATGAGGGTGTTTAAAGTAACAATAGATGGTTTAATTTGGTTGAATTCTAATTGGTGAAAAAGGGAAATGGCAGTGACGTAATGATTCTTAGTCCTAACAAGGAAACCTAAAATCTTGTTAAATTCAACAATGGACGGAGTAGAACGCATAGTTAGCATGCGATGGAATGAGAAAACGGCATCATCAACATTAAAAGTATTGGGAATGAATTGATGTAGAGAGTGAGAGAAAACCCTAAACGAAGAGTGGAAGCGAAAGGAAGTAAGAAAATTGGAATAAGAAACGAACCTCATTTTCCGATTAACAATTGCAGTAAGAAACGGTTCCGAGTTCTGAGATTTGCACTGTCGCGTGGTAAGAAACGCTGATTATGAAAATGAAGAGTGTAGTGGGATTATTGTCCAAAAATATTTGATATAAATATTTTTTTTGTCAAAATAATTTGGTCCCCTATCTATATTATATAGGTATCTATCTATATTATATTCTAACTGAAATTTAAGGTGATGATTCAATTATATTCCGTGAAACCTAAAAACTTAACCATTAGACTAAATTTCTTTTATTTTTTTTAAAGCAAATGGAATTAATAATAGAATATTAGGTGTATTTAAACCTTACAAGCATAATTACCGGAAATACGATTACAAAAAGATATTCATCTCCAATATCGTTCTATCTATTATCCTATCGAATTCGAACAATAAGCTAGAAAGTCAGTTTTGGAAAGAGAAATATCACATAAAATCGACCACTTCCAAGCTAAGAATTTAATGTCCCAACAAATATCCGAAAAATTAACTCGGCCAAAATTAAAGATGAAGTTATTTCTAACTTACCATAAAATCCACAAAATAGAGAACCAAATAGAACCCCTCCTATTAATGTCTTCCTTTTCATTTTCTAAACCACTCCAGTTTAAAAGAAAAGTCCAAATGCATCCACCAAAAACGGCCGAATTACCGCTCCACCGCCCTATAAATTCCCAGACTGCTTTCACAAAAGAGTAGTCGAAAAACATATGTATCACGTCTTCCTCTGACGCATTACACCATAAACAATTTCTATATGTCATCGTACCACCCCGTTTCAATAATTGATCCTTCGTCGGTAATCTGTTCCATAACATTCTCCAACCAAAGGTTTTAATTGACGCCGAAAGCTTGAGTTTCCATAACAATTTAAACGCACTGCCTTGAGATTCATGAATCATTGCATGTTGAGTATCCTTTAATAAGTAAGAATATACGTCCATTGATCTATACAAAAGATTATCTCCTAATTTCCAATGAGCAGAATCAAGTAAATTCAAATTAGGAGAAATACCTTCAAGTGTGAGATTGAATTCCTGCAATAATACTGGGAACTGATCCTTAACCATCGCCTTAATGCCAAAATCGTTCCACCTCCAAACACCATTCCGAAAAGTCCCCATCGAATTCACTGAACCGAGTTTATTTGTATTGCTGTCATACAGAAAATAGAACTGATCCGCTAGAGAAGAATCATTTAACCAAATAGCTTTCCAGAAAGAAGTCGTTTTTCCGTCTCCTAAAGTTTGTTTGATATGACCTGTAAAAGAAAATTTAAAGTAAGTAGACACCTCCCCTGTGTCGCATAAATCTTTCCACCAAAATGACGCTGCCCTCACAAACTTTCCTTTCACTTCCATCACATTTCCTTCGATAAATCTGTATTTGTCTCTTAAAACCTCCTTCCATAATGAATTCTTATTATCCAACTAATTCCATTTCATTTCAATAAAAGAGCTTGATTGAAAAGGAATAAATTGATCACCCCTAATCCACCCTCTTCTTTCGCTTTGCAAACTACCTCCCAACTTATCCAGTTAATTTTCGAAATTCTGTCGCAACCTCCCCAAAGAAATCTCCTTCGTATTCTATCCAAGCGTTTTATCAATGTCAAAGAAATATTGTAAAAAGAAAGCCAAAATATTGGCAAACTTGATAGTACAAAATTCATTAGTGTAACCCAGCCAGCCAATGAAAGGTATCTTCCTTTCCATCTAACAAGCCTGCTCTCAAATTTGTCTATCAAAAATCTCCACGAACTGATACTTCTCGGATTGCAGCCAACGTGTATGCCCAAAAACCGGAAAAAAGGAATGTCAATTTTACATGTAAAAAAGTTTGAAGCTGCCTCCAGAAAATGACGACTTACATTGATTCCCATAATGCGACTCTTATGGAAATTAACCTTCAAACCTGAGACGCGTTCGAAGCCTCTCAGAATCGATTTAATGGACCAGAGATTCTGCCAACCACCTTCACCCATAATGAGAGTGTCATCGGAGAATTGAATCAGTTCCATCTTGGTCTCTTCGTTAACCGCAAAACCTTTGAACTCTTCTAGGTCCACTGCTCTCTTCATCAATTGCGCTAAACCCTCAGAAACTAAGACAAAAATAAAAGGCGAAAGGGGATCTCCCTGCCTCAGATCTAATATAATAAAGAGGAGAATTGTAATTTTATTTTCTTACTTTTCTTAAGATTTTTTAAATAAAAAATAAATAATATTTTCCTTTTTTTTTTGGACCAAAAATAATATTTTCCTCTTAAAAGTCGGTTAATGTCATGTTCCTTCTTTCTCCTTCACCCTATCTTGACACTAAATAGTTTTTCTCTTCATTTTTCTATTACCAGTGAAACCATCAATTCCACCCACAAAAATTCATTCTTTTAAAATAATTTCTTACACAAAACTCCAATTTCAACTCTAATCTCTCCAAAATCAACCGATCTAACTCTTTAAAATCAATTCATTTTCCATTTCAAAATTAATTATTTGATCATTTTTCTCTCTTTGAGGCACGAATCGCCAGTTGGTTGCCGCCTCATCGGTACTTCACTCACAATTCCACCGTCGTCGCCGTCAGACTACATGGTCATTCGATGTTGCTGCTGCCACATCACTCACAGTGTTGCTACCATTGCCGCCACTTCGCTCTTAGTCCCAAACTTATCAGATATCAAATTAATTTGAGGCTTTGTCTCATTGCATACAGATTCAAAAGCCAATATTAAAATAGTATAAGGTTCATGAGGTAGAACAGAGGCATATATAACTGTTAACTCTGGTGAATGAGGTTTTGGCACAAGATATGCCTCAAGTATTACAAACAGTCTTATACCAGCAAAGTTCAACAAACAAGATCTACAAAAGAGATTCAATTTCAATTTAGTCCAGCCATTTGTAATATCAATACTTTATATTAAAAAGTATAATGATCAAACTTTACCACCCCATAACATTGCACCATGAAAAGCTAATATTAAAGGCTAATTTGTGTATTTTTATAATAACATAGTAATTTTATAGTAACTACGATGACATAATGTCACTAAAATCCAAGCTATCTACAACAAAACCACCAGAATACTAACCAAAACACTACAATGTCGCAACAACAAACAACAAAAATAGCAGCATACGCAAACTAGCCGAAGCGGATCACCCTCACAAAACAAAAGGAAACATACACTCGAACCAGCAAACTGAACAAATTGACAACATTGCCACACATGACTACTGTAATTAACCCTGTAATCTGAAAAGGTTGTATCAACATCTTCAATATAAGCTCACCAAGCATAACTACTGGAAACTTCATGAACAAAATACTTTTCAAACAAATTTCTAATAAGCGTAACCTTAAATATAGTACACATTCACAAAACTTTGCGATTCTAACTAAAACTGATATCCATAACCACGACAGTCTAACTTTCAAGCATCTCATTATCACATAAAAGCATAATCTAACTATGGTCCTATAGGCTGATGGCTGATGGGAAGCTCTGGATGTTGTTGTTCAGAAAGCTCAAGATTGATGTTGTTTTATCTTTTGGCAATAATTGTTGATCGGGTTTGACTCCTCGAGTGACTCCAACACCCACGGCTTGATCAGTAACAGATTGCACAAAACTTCTTACAACAGGAAGACTAACCTGCCAACATAACATCCATGCACATTTGCAAAAGCATGAAAATTTCAACAAAACCTAATAAGTTAAAATGGCATAATCTTACATTAGCTTCTAAAAGAGCTCTAATAATATCGCGCATAGGCTCCCCAATATTCCCTTTAGTCAAAACCTCTGCAAAATCAAATCAAAATCCACAAAATGCTACCAATTTCAGAATCATATTATATATAAATCAAAATGCTAGCCAATTTACAGTATAAATTTGTTTAATACAATGCTCAAAATGATCCAATACAATCTTGATAGCTATAAAGATTGAACAGATCTATACAAAGATTAACTGAATATACTGTCTATAATCCCTAAAGAATCCAATGCATAAAAACAATGTTGAATAAGGAGATTGATAACTCACTTTCCTCTAAATGGTATTAAGTATTAGCCACCCACTTTATAGGTATCAGAAAGTCATCAAGAGTTACCTTAAATTCCCTTTTGGGGCTGATAAATGCATTTTTAATAGTCAAAATATCCACCTGACTGACTAAGATTACAGGACATAGCTAAAGATACCGAGCACTTGAAATCTGTGTTTGTCGAACTATGTGAGCCTCTCACTAGAGCGCTTTGACAGCAGAGCCGCCATAACAATATTTCCCCTTGTAATAAGCCCAACCCTATAAAAGAGGTTTGCAAAATAAATTAGTTGAAGTCAATGAAGTAACAACAAAAAATATTTAAACTTGTAAGAGAATAATATGTTACCAACTTTCCATCTTTGTCTACCACAGGTAGTCGACGATACTTAGTTTCAAGCAACAACCTAATACATTTAATTTGATGACTTTTCCTCTGCTTGTTAATGTTACTTTGATGCCATCTAACACTAATTTGATAATTTTTTTAGTCTAGAGGTTATATCACCCACCATATGTGTGGGCATGATAAAATTGTCTGCATGCTTTCTTTCATTTCGCCAATACCATATAGTGTGACAAGTCGTTGTCCATGTTGCTTTCCAATTCTCTTGATCTCCATGCCCTAGATCATTCTTCAAATTAAAATAACTCTAACCTAGAAATTTAGTATTAAAATGAATTCTCAAAGATTAGGAGCACCTAAGATATCCACGCATTTTTAGCAATATCACAGTCCCTTAGCACATGAAGTATATTCTCTGTGAAACTTGGGTTATCAGAACAATAAGACTCCCCGGTATTCTTGTGATTTAACCACTGATTTGTGATCGAACTATTATGATTCATCATCCACAAAAAGGATATGATCCTTTCAGGCACTCTCAACCTCCAAATATGACTCCAAGTATCAGTAGTGTGAGTTTTGTCACTGTAATGGTTGATTCACTCATAAGAAGTAGCAACATTGAAATTATCATTCTTGGTTCCTTTCCACATACAGACAACATCATCACCTTGATTAAATAAAGGGTGAAATGGTTTTCAGATCGTTCAAAACATTCAGAGGTAGCAGACTGCATAGTCAATTCATGTTCTAATCACCATTTTTATTGACTAAGTCAATGACTCTATAATTTTGTTGAGCAATATAATGATTTGTCACTATGTTAGCAAGATTTAGCCCTATAAAAACCTAGCAAACCTCCCTGGCATTGACTTTCTTACCATCACCAATCACCCAATATGTCATATTTGTCATGACTAGCCACAATAGTGATGCTTATCAACAAACTAGAGTCACATACATTTGCCTCTACTTCCTGCCACATGTTGTTTTGTCTATCATACTTGCCTAGGATTATATACTATTTTAATAATATTTCATGTCAAAGTATCCATGATCCTCTCTAGTCCCAATGTATGTCAAAGATCTCAAGACTTGATTATGTTTACATGATAATCACACATTTAATGATATGTTAAAATAATTTATGCAATAGTTAAACTATATTTTCAAAACTGTTCTTAAATAAACTGTGAAACAATTTATAGCATAAAAGTCTCAGAATATCTCCATTCATTCACATTCTTGGTTGAGTCTGCGTATTGAATCTTCTAACTTCGTTCATGCATTAGAGCTAATTATGTCTGCTCTCAAACTATTGTAGCAAGTTGAAAGGTGGTTACAGATTTTGGTATAAATGAAATTGTAAGGATTACTAAATTAAGAAAATAAAGCATTGTTAAGTAGATAAAGATGGAAGTCATGTCAATTGTCAACCTTGCGCAATGCTATTCTCCCAAACCACTGAGCAATGCAGAACAGGAAAATCAAGACTTCATCATGCATAAAATCTTATACCAAACAAAAGACTTTTTTCTATATGAAGATGAAGGGTACAGCGGAGATTATGGGATGTTAATTAGTAGAGTCAATCACACATGTTAAGATGAAGAAGTTCAATGTGTCAATTCAAAAGAAGACGAAATTTGACTTTAGCCAGATATTTTACACACGGTTTATATTTAGGGATATCTAAAGTAATATACAGATTTTACACTTTCAGTGAATGTGATGGAATTAATACAAGAAACTGATCAATAATAGAAAACAAATAGTATATCATTCCTGATATGTTTGGTTTTGTTTGAACCTTCATTAATAAAAGCTCTCGCATTGCACAAATAACGCAAAATTCAAAGAAGCATTCAATACAAATCCAACAGCCTCATCATTAGTACATACTAATCAATAAAAACTAAATACGGATGAATATTCAACTGATCCTGCAGTTCAAATATCCTTGAATGATGTTGGTCGTTTGTTTGATTTTCCACCAAGCAGCAGTCCAATTGAGTACAAAGAAATCAAGAGACAGAAAATAGACTTTGACTGGATTCTCATCCTGATGATTTTGGGAATGATTTGGAAGATGAAGATCTCACATCCAAATCAGAAGAGAAGTGAATCATAAGTGGTTTTTTTTCTCCACCACGAGAAAAGTAAATAATGATTTAGATCAGGCAGACGGTAAGGAGCCTAAAATAAGAGCAGAAAACAATTTCCAAATTTGAGTATGTTGCAAAGAACTTTTGTTAGTGAATCTATCATAAAGGTACAAAATAAATTTAAAGTTCTTTTTGGCTCTTAAGGTAAAAGATAGATTCAAATTCATTATATTAATATACAAGCTAACATAAGTTATAGAGAGCTGAAAAATAATCAGCTCAAAGGCACTTTAGATATTGACACAAACATCAACAATCAACTAGAACTCTTGGATTTGCAGACAAATATAATTGAAGAATTGGATCCACAAACGGACCTCGCCAAAGGGAAGTTAGTGCAAACAACAATTACAGTGGAATTAGTTATTAAATTGGTGGTTATATTATTATATAATGTATATATAGATTTCAATGTTTCCATCATGTATTTGTTTTCCCCCTAGTAATATGCAGAACCATATATATAAATCTCAAAGCTCAATAAATCAATACAACAGAACCATATACAGGAATATTAACATTCAATTCCCTTCTCAGATTGGTTTGTTATCTGATTCACTAAAAATGGGCAATGAAGGAAAAAATTCTTAAACTTAAATGAAGTTGATCGAAGTACATTGCAAATATAAAGGACAACTACGTCAAGACAAAAAGAATCAACCATTGACACCATTATAATATCAAATTGAACAAAACAACGACACATGGATTTTGTGCAGGTAACTATAAAATAAATAATTAAATCATAATAATTGCATACTTGTCCGCAATATAAACAATTAAATGATGAGAAATTATCTTACCTAGAGTTACTCTTCAAGTAGACCTCTAGTAATCATTTGACGAAGAAGTTTCTCCGCCTTTTCATTCTCATCTTTATGAAAAAGAGCATGGATAATAGTTTCATAAGTTATAGCATCAGGAATGATACCATTGCATTCCATTTTGGACAACAATGCCTCTGCTTCATCAAACAAGCCCTCTATACAAAGTCCATTAATCATAATATTATATGTTCGGATATCTAGACTATAACCCTTAATCAAAAGATCCTTAAAAACATCTTGTGCATTCTTAAGTTGTCCTTTGCATAGTCCACCTAGAAGTATATTGTATGTGCACATATTTGGTTGAATGCCCTGGTCTATGATTTTCTTGACTAATGCAATAGCTTTGTCAACATGATGGTTTTTGCATAGGGCGTATATTAAAGAATTATAAGTGATTATATCTGTTGGTTGACCATTATCTTGCATCTCAAGAACAAGTTCCCAAGCATAGGAGATTCTCTCCGATTTACACAAACCATCAATAAGGGCATTGTAAGTAATCAAATCAGGAATAATATTGTTGCTATCCATTTCTTTGAAGAGATCGATGGCCTCATCCACCATTTTACTCTTACACAATCCACTGATCATTATATTATAAGAATGAACATCAGGAGCCACTCCCCTTCGAGCCAGAGTATAGAATATATTTATGGCCTTGTTCACTTCATTAACTAGGAAATACCCATCCATTAATGAATTATATGTAACAACATCAGGTGTTACACCTTCTTTCATCATCACGGCTAACATTTTCTTAGATTCTTTCACATTTCCTTCCTTACAAAGAGCATCAACCAATATATTAAAAGTATAATCACTTGGGTTGATGTTTTTTGATATCATTTCATGGAACAACCCAAATGCTTCTTTCAATTGACTAACAATACAAAATCCATATATAAGAGCATTGAAAGTTATAACATTTGGAGAGATTTTCTTTGCAATCATTTCAGAATATAACTCATAGGCCTCTGTTACTAATTTATCTTTAGACAGACTATCAATTATCATGTTGTGCGTTACCACATCCACCTTGACCAACTTCCCATCAATTTGTCTCAACACTTTCATGGCTGCTTTTGTTTCCCCCATTTTACACAAACCGTTGATTAACGTACCATAACTAATTTGGTCCAGTTGAAATCCATGTGCAACCAGATGGTCATGAAAGTGCAGAGCTTCATGAACCTTATGGTTAAGACACAAACCTTTGATAAGAGTATTAAAAGTAATGGTATTAGGCTGATAACCAATTTTGAGAATCTTAGCAAATACAGAAAAAGCAAACCCCATTTGACCAGCGTGGCAATAGCAATTGATAACAGTGGTTAAAGTAACAATAGATGGTTTAATTTGGTTGAATTCTAATTGGTGAAAAAGGGAAATGGCAGTAACGTAATGATTCTTAGTCCTAACAAGGAAACCTAAAATCTTGTTAAATTCAACAATGGACGGAGTAGAACGCATAGTTAGCATGCGATGGAATGAGAAAACGGCATCATCAACATTAAAAGTATTGGGAATGAATTGATGTAGAGAGTGAGAGAAAACCCTAAATGAAGAGTGTGAACGAAAGGAACTAAGAAAATTGGAGTAAGAAACAAACCTCATTTTCCGATTAACAATGGAGAACGGTTCCGAGTTCTGATATTTGCAGTATCGCGTGGTATCTCCCAAAGTAAGAACTTGTTCTTATAATTTTTTATCATTCAATGTTTTTTATCTTTTCAGGTTATATTTGTGATAATGTTTGACTTCTACTTGTTTAATTTTCCTTTTAAAGTATGGATCCTCCGGCATTTCCTGCGCATCGCTGGCTAGATGAGTGTGGATTTGTACATCGAGGACATGGCGTGTGCTCGTACTTTTATCCCACTAATAGGGAATTAGGCGGTTGAACCTTTCAGAATCTATCTCGATCAATTAGTTGCTGAGGACATCCATTACAATTGTAACGTCGCTCACCGTCAGATGCGGCCTTTTGATGAAATATCATTATGCTCCGGATGGTTGGCTTTCAGATCATCGATCTTCGTTTCTCATCTGCCAGAGCGTCTCATGCGGCAATTCGAGTTCACCCAGACCATATCCAGACACCTTGTTGTGTCTGCTGCTCTTGGCTTGACACATATACAAATTGATGATATGTTTATTAATTATGAGAGGCGCCTGGTACCTGACAAGGCTCGATCGACCATAGCACAAAATGACTGGAGCTACGTCGACAATTACATTAGGTGGTTCTTTACGCTCTCGCATCCGTACATGGTGTCCACTGTTCCAGGATCACCACATAGAGCAACTCATCAGGAGATTTTATAGGAGCAATAGTCTCAATTGGATTCACACTCAGAATATCTTGCCTCGTTTTGTCGTCACATAGTGGAAATGGCGTGAGCAGACATTGATGTCGGTTTCTTCCCCGATGGGTCTGGTGGCAGGCGTATACTGGATGCGATTATTGCGAAGACACAAGGGGTATTTAGGTACCACATACATCGTGCGAGGACGGGGGATCGATGGATGAGGACGTAGACCAGACGTTCGAGGAATCGGTAGAGGCAGAGGAGACGATAGAGGAGACAAGGGAGAGGTTGTTAGGCACACCCAATAGTTGTCTGTAGTGTTTTTGTTGATTTACTCTAGTTTGTAATATTTTCTTGTTACTATGTTTTGTTATTTGCGACATATGATGTATATATATATATATATATATATATATATATATATATATATATATATATATATATATATATATATATATATATATATATATATATATATATATATATATTTTGTATGCATGCTATTTTATATTTCACCTGCGAACAACAACACTTTAGATTTAAAAAAAAACTGTTCTGATAAGAATTCAGAGATGTATTATCGGAAATTTATTATAGACGCATCTCCAGAAGATTTCAAATGAAAATGGACTATTTTAGAAAATCTGAGACCATTTAAGGTCTAAAATATTCTGGAAGATGTTTCAGAACAAAATATTAAGGAGAAATAAATGAGTTACCGCGTAACATAGAGCATAAACCAGGTGAGGAAGAATAGGACAAAGACGAATCAAGCATTAGGCGAAATAAAGGAGTTACCGCGTAACATAGAGCATAAACCTGCCTTCAACAATGATATCCTACTAAGTTCTTAAGATAACCAAACAAATCTCAATCTAGTTTATGGAAACTTTTAACAAATGTGACAAAAAACAAATGAAAGTTATCATTCAAGAGGTCAAATAAGACAAGAAAAATTTGTAACACAAAACCAAAAAAAAAATTATAAGATAAACAAGAGAAGATTTTGAACAAATGTGACAAAGCACAAATTAAATATGTGAATGATACATATGTAGGAGGGAAGGTATTATAATAAAATTTGTTTCACCTAATTATTACTACGGTCAACGACATTTGGTGTGCTCGTAATCAAGCGCGGTTTCAGAACAAGCTAATTCCTTGGAGAACTACATGCTTGATTTGTCTTTGTCTTATTCTTCCTCACCTGGTGTCAACGACATTTGGTGTGCTCGTAATAAAGCGCGGTTTCAGAACAAGCTAATTCCTTGGAGAACTACATGCTCTTTCATATATTCTCTTTCGCAGCTAGTTGGTAATTCTTTCAATGGATATTCTTCATTAGATATTGGTGATTTTCAAGTTCTTAAGAAGTTCTCTATTTCCATCAATCATCCAAAACCTCAGAAATGTCCAGAAGTAATTTAGAGTCCTCCATCCAGAGGGTGGATGAAGGTTATTGTGGATGGAACTTCCTGTGGAGTCTCGGTTAAGGCAACTTGTGGAGCTTATGGGAGCGATTTTGGCTATCGATCATACTTATTCTCATGGTTGGACAAATATTTGTTAGAGTCGGATTCTAAATTAGTTGCGATGACGTTCAACAAACCATCTATTGTGCCTTAGAAATTAGGAACACATGGAACAACGGTACATATATTCTTATTTTTAAATAAATTTTTTCCTCCATCTCATAATTCTAATTTTTTTATTTTTATATAATTATTTAATATAATATAATTTATATAATTATTTTTCATTTTACAATTAAGTATATCATTTTAAACTTTGCATTTGTATCTAAATACATTTTATATCGTATCAAATAATTTTTTTTATCTCACGAGTCATTATCGCATCAAAATTTAATTTTTTGATCTTTCTTCATCTCACGAATCATTTTTTACATTTGTATTTTAGAAAAAAAAATTAATTTGTATCTAAATACATTTTTTACATTTGTATTTCTCCATCAAAATTTACATTTGTATATAAATACATTTTATATTAAATCAAATATTCTTTATATTTCACATGTCACTATAAACATAATGCATGTTTTATTTTAACCAATTATTATCTTAATTTGAAAGATAGAATCATTATTATCAAATATTAAAAAAAAATTCATCTTACGAGTCACTTTTTTCCATTTGTATTTTAGTACAATTGAATCAATTTATATAATTATTATTCATTTAAAAATTAATAGTTAATTTAAAAATTAATAACTAATTTCAAATTTAAATATTCATATAAACACATTTATAACGTTCCAATACATATTTAAATATATTTTATACCGTATTAAATAATTTTACATATTAAATAATTTTACTACTTTATATTTTAAAAAATATATCCCACTACAATCCACCATTTTTGAAATCAGCTCCCCGCTTTGGGAGATACCGTGCTGCACTACAAATCTCAGAAATGTGGAGGTTCGTTTCTTATTCCAATTTTCTTACTTGTTTTCGTTCACACTCTTCATTTAGGGTTTTCTCTCACTCTCTACATCAATTCATTCCCAATCACTTTAATGTTGATGATTCAGTTTTTTCATTCCATCGCATGCTAAATATGCGCCCTACTCCATCCATCATAGAATTTAACACGATTTTAGGGTTCCTTGTTAGGACTAAAAACCATTACGCCACTACTATTTCCCTTTTTCACCTATTGGAATTCAACCAAATTAAACCATGTATTGTTACTTTAAACACCCTCATCAATTGCTATTGCCACACTGCTCAAATGGGGTTTGCTTTTTCTGTATTTGCTAAGATTCTTAAAATTGGTTATCAGCCTAATACCATTACTTTTAATACTCTTATCAAAGGTTTGTGTCTTAATGGCAAGGTTCATGAAGCTCTGCACTTTCATGACCATCTGATTGCACATGGATTTCGACTGAACCAAATTAGTTATGGTACGTTAATCAACGGTTTGTGTAAAATGGGGGAAACTAAAGCAGCCATGAAAGTGTTGAGACAAATTGATGGGAAGTTGGTCAAGGTGGATGTGGTAATGCACAACATGATAATTGATAGTCTGTCTAAAGATAAATTAGTAACAGAGGCCTATGAGTTATATTCTGAAATGATTGCAAAGAAAATCTCTCCAGATGTTATCACTTTCAGTGCTCTTATGTATGGATTTTGTATTGTTGGTCAATTGAAAGAAGCATTTGGGTTGTTCCATGAAATGGTATCAAAAAACATCAACCCAAATGAATATACTTTTAGTATATTGATTGATGCTCTTTGTAAGGAAGGAAATGTGAAAGAAGCTAAGAAACTATTAGTCGTGATGATGAAAGAAGGTGTAACACCTGATGTTGTTACATACAATTCATTAATATACTATTTCTTCAAAAAACATCATGTTGACAAAGTTATTACATTAGTCAAGAAAATTAAAGACCATGGCATTCAACCAAATAAGTGCACAAACAATATGCTTCTAGGTGGACTATGCAAAGGAGAACAACTTAAGAACACCCGAAATGTTCTTAAGGATCTTTTGGTTAAGGGTTTTAGTCTAAATATCCAAACGTTTAATATCATGATCAATGGACTATGTAAAGAGGGCTTGTTTGATGAAGTAGAGGCCTTGTTCTCCAAAATGGAATGCAATGGTATCATTCCTGATGCTATAACATATGAAACTATTATCCGTGCTCTCTTTTATAATAATGAGAATGAAAAGGCAGAGAAACTTCTCCGCGAAATGATTACTAGAGGTCTACTTGAAGAGTAACTCTAGGTAAGATAATTTCTCACTATATAATTGGTTTTATTGACGACAACTATGTAATTATTATGATTTAATTATTTACTTTGTTGATAGTTACATACACAAAAGAAGGTTGACTGCGCAATTGTGTCACAGTCACTTTAATTTTAATCAAAAGTCATGTGTTGTTGTTATGTTCATTTCGATATTTTAATGTCGTCATGTCAATGGTTGATTCTTATTTGATGTGACATAGTTATCCTTTATCTTTGCAATGTACTTCGATCATCTTCATTTAATTTTAATGGTTTTCTTTCATTGCTCATTTTTAGTGAGTCAGATAACCAACCAATCTGAGAAGGGATTTGAATGTTTATGTTCCTGTATTTGGCTGTGATGTGTATGATTTCATGAGTTTTGAGATGTAGCAATAATTCTGTAGAAGTCTTGTATCTTGGCTAAATGGGTTGATTAAGTCTGCATATTACAAGAGGAAAAACAAAAACATGATAGAAACTTTGAAATTTATACATTGTGAATTATATAATATAATAATTATTTAGCCACCAATTGTAATGAATAATCACTGTAATTGTTGTTTGCATTAACATCCCTTTGGAGTGGTCCATTTGTGGATCCAATTCTTCAATTATATTTGTATGCAAATCCAAGAGTTCTAGTTGGTTGAAGATGACTGTGGCTCCTTACAGTCTGCATGATCTAAATCATTATTTATTTTATTGTGGTGGAGAAAAAAAAATCAGTTTTGATTAACTTTGCTCCTGATTTAGGTGTGAGACCTTTATTGCACTACCATCAAAGTGATCTTCATCTGACCCTATCGATTCCTTTGTACTCAATTGGACTGCTTCTAGGTGGCAAATCAAACACACGACCAACATCATTCAAGGGTATTTGAACTGCATCATCAGTATTTAGTTCTGATTGATTAATATGCACTAATGATGAGGCTGTTGGATTTGTATCTACATCTCCTTTAAATTTTGTGTTATTCGTGCAATGCAAGAGCTGTTGGATATACTCTTTGTTTTCTATTATTGATTTGTTTCATCCATTAATTCCATCACATTCCGTGAAATTGTGAAATCTGTATTTTACTTTAAAATATTTTCAATCTCTAAATATAAAGTGTAAAATATTTGGTTAAAGTCAATTTCTTCTTCTTCTTCTTCTTTCGAATTGACACATGAATTTCTTTATATTAATTATGTGATTTATTCAGCTGATGCTCGATGCACTAAATATGTGATTTATTCAGTTGATGCTCGATGCACTAAATATGTGATTTATTCAGCTGATGCACGATGCACTAAATATGCAGGGCCTGAAGCTAGTTTTAGACCACATCAAGTGACTGATAATACAGTGTTGTTAAATAGCAGTTATAATGGGGCTATAGCGTAGCAGAATTTGAACAATTGTTATTGTTCTGTGATATTATTTAGTAGAAAGTGCTGTCAAATAGTGACTATGTCGCTGCTATAGCATTGTAGCATAGCAGAGTTTGAGTAAACCGTTATTTTCCTGGATCGGTGAAATAGAAACACTGATAATGAAAAGAATGGCCCAACTTACCTATGATGTTATTTATTTACTTTGAGAAATGTGGTAAGATGTAGTTTGCATGCCAAATAATACAATAATAATTATTCTGATTTATAAAAAAATATGCTTGCGTCTCTGACATATGATGAAACATTTTTTGTTTGTTGTGTTTCCTCATTCATATCTTGCTGTAATGCATTACTGCTTTACAAGACTATACAGATAATGGAGTACTTACTTTCCTGTTCTGTGTTGCTCAATGGTTTGAGAGAACAGCATCTTGCAAGGTTTGAAGACATCACTTCCATCTTTTTCTATTTGACACTAAGCTTTGTTTTCTTACTTTAGCAATCCCTTTTTACTTGCTACAACAGTTTGAGAGCAGACATTATTAACATATTAGCTCTAATGCAGGAATGAAGCTGGAAGATTCAATACGCAGACTCAGAACCAAGAATATGAATGAATGGAGATACTCTGAGACTTTTGTGCTATAAATTTTTACACAGTTTATTTAGGCTGTAAATGGTTGGATAGAATGAAAGCGGGGGTAGGTTAATGGAACAGGTTTCATTACGTAATTCTTAGGCTGAGAACATAAGTGAACTAATATGTCACTAAGTCATTTTTAGGGAGAGTAAGTCATAAGATCTGAAATGAAATAAAATAGTTCTGAAAACATTGCATTACAATACAACTATTACATAATCGAACAAATCATGCTGATGATGATGCTTTGACATGAAATATTGTTACACTTACACCATATTAGTCCTGAACTGGTAGGGTATTTGGAGTCATTCACCTTGTTTCAAATTTGGTAGGGGTGATTATCCCGTGTTTTGAATCTATGTGCATTGTTCATTAAATGTCTGTTTTGTGATTCTAAAATGACAAGGAACCAATCTTAAGTAGTATTCTGCAAAGAACTTGAATTTCCATCACTTTATATGCTTTAAATTTGACTTTGTTACGAAACTCTTAATAGTGTCACAGGGCCTAACAAATTTGTTATCTGAATCATATAAGAGCTGCTGAATAAACTGAGAGGTGTAGCTCTAAGTGTGTTCACATCAATGATAGGACTCCTTTAATGGCATAGAAGGTTTAGTATTAACCTTTATTCATTTAAAGCAATAGGAAACAACAAGCTTTGGTTTAACCAGTGTCACCTGCCTTTTTTATAAATGAAGGCAAGAGAAAGTTTGAAACATGCACTAAATTATTGTTTATAAGCAATCATAGAGAGTTTATGGAAGTCTTAATGTGCAACTTCATAGTTATATAAGTACTAAAGGTGAATTTTCATTTATCGAAGTCATAGTGTGCAACTTCATAGTTATATGAATACTAAATGTGTTTTCATTTTTATTATTTTGTATACTTTAAAGTTTATATATGAATGCCTTAGTTTGTTATCTAAAATTCAATGGATTTTTTCCCACCCTTCTAGTTTCTCAATAGCTTCTCAAAATTGTTAAAAAAAAATTAAAAATATTTGTCAGTAAAATTGATCCAAAATTGTGTGAGATCAAAATTCAGGAAAACTTGAAACAAGGACAAAAAAAACATTTTAAATGAGATTGAATCTTTTCTTTTAAAAATAAATACACTAAAAGGACACTAAAAAACTATTATATTTTGCCACTACAAATCAATGGTCATGTTTACACGATGGCAAAAACTATTATATTTTGCCACTACAAATCAATGGTCATGTTTACACGATGGCAAAGGCCACTGTATATATGTGGGTAATGTTAGGTCTGGGGAAGAAAGGTTACACAAGCAATCTATCAACCTATCACATATTTAATGGCCCCAAAGTATAAGGTGTGGATCTACGTACTTATAAATATGAAGTCTGTAGCGATTTGTTCAGTTTTGATGTTGACAACGCTCTTAAGTGAAGTCTTTGTCAGCCTTGTTGTTCAAGGCTTGTTCATATGATATCGTCTGATATGTTGATCAAGTGATGAAACTTTACATGTTGATCAAATGATGGTGTTTAATATGTTGATCAGGTGATAGTGTTTGATATGTGGATCAAATGATGGTGCTTGACATGTTGATCAAATGATGATGCTTAAAGAACAAGATGTGTTGATCAAGATGAGACCTGACGATCATTTGATGTTGTGGTCAAGTGGGTGTGCTTGAATATCAAGTTGTGTAGATCAAGGTGTGTTGATCAACGTTATGTTGATCAAGTTGTGTTGTTCAAAGTTGTGTTAATCAAGTTGTGTTGATCAATTTTGTGTTTCTTGGAAAACAAGTCATATGTGCCTATATGTGAAGGCCAACACCTTATGTCAAGTGGTGTTCGACGAAGATAACAAAGATCTTTAATCAATTGGTTTGTCTGATGATGAAGGTTATCATAAAGAGTAATCCCAAGCCTTATCAGAAGAAGATTCATGCTTTCAATTAAGTGGTAAGTCAAAGATAATGTTGTAAGGAACCAAAAGTTTCAGAGTTGTGAAAGAGATGAACTGTGAAAGTTCGTTGTGTCTGTATCAATTGATAAGTGTTTGTAAAGGTATAAATATGTAGTGATATATTTGTGAATGACCTAGTGGGGGCCGGAGAGTGGTAACCCTATGAGGGATGGTGCCTATACATCGCCCTCCATTAGGAAGAGTACCCCTAAGTTCCTCTTACTCGCCCAATCATAGGAAACATGGGAAAGAAATGTTCCTCGATTAGATGGAAGTTAGAGTCAACTGATTGATCTATGTGTCCCTAGAAAATAGTGATTCAACGACCCCTCATTGACTAGGTGGACGATAATCAGTCCTTAGAAAACTCTAGGCCCAAAGGCCTCTATAAATACCTCCTCTCTACTAGGAGAAAAAAAACATAATACCCTTAGCATAATGTTTATACGTAGAGTCTCTCACCTCATGTGAGTTGACCCTCTCTTACCACCGTAAAATAACTAAATCGGGTCTCTCACCACCGTGAGCAAGTCCTAATAACCTTTAACTATAAAGGCCTTTGAGTATCCTTTACCCCACGTAGGGATTCCACACACTGAATTACTTTTTGACAAGTACAATGGTGCCCACCATGAGACCCTGGTAAAACTAACTTGTGCCACACCTCCTTCATCATCATCATCTCTTCAATCTCCCCTCAGAAGATGGCTAATAAAACTCTACAATCTAGGTTCAACACCATAACTGGGGGTTTCTCCAACGGATGAAGCTCTAACTCCTCTCGAGAAAATACACTAGACATGTGTTGACCACAAACATAATATCCCATGGATTCCCCAATGGAGAACATGGAAAACCAGTAATCAACATCACATTTTCTAGCAACGATGTCGTCGAAGTCTTCCCTCATGATCATCATTGTGCAATATGGCAATTGAGATATCAAGTAAGTCCTGATAGATCTTAGGAGATATGCAATTGTCCTGTTCTTGAAGGCTTTCTAGAAACTTCAACTTAATCATGACGACATTAAAGCATTCCAAGGTTTGTTAATAGGAATGTCAGATGGGTAGGTACAAGTGATAGGCCACGTAAACTCAGAGTCGACCTTTTGCGAAGGAGAAGACACCGAGGTGGTTGAAGTTAGCTCCTTCATAGTAGACTCCTTATCTCCCTATAACATCATCCAGGACGACCCACCGTCAATGCACTAGGGACAATTATTTACACCATGTACCTAGTTTTGAGATACTTGTCGTCTTGTGGGCGAGTGAGGATAGTTCAAAGGGACCAAAAAAGCGCAAAATAGTGTTATATGAGGAACATGGCGATGTAAAAGGAAGAGCTAGCCCTTGCTAGGATCCCAGGGTGGGCATGGACAACTAGATACTTACGGGCAAATATACATTGTGAATTCAAATATTTTTAAACGGGGCAAAATATATTGTTGATTGATTTATCTTTTTTAAATGTTGGTATCACTTTTTTTTTTTCATTGGAAGATGCCCAAATGGCATTACTTTTATATAAAATTTCATGTAATATAATATTTGTATTAACTTACGTGCAAATATACATTGTAGATTCAAATATTTTTAAACGTGAAAAAATATATTGTTGATTAATTTATTTATTTTGAATGTTTTTATCATTTTTTTTCATTGAAATATATTCAGTTACTACATATTAATCTTATAATATCTCTGTTTATTTTTCTAAAATTTATTTTTACTTCATTACAATTTTCTCAGTTAATACTCATTGCACATTCCGACCGATATATCTGTGCGAATGCACATGTATCCCCAGTAGTGGATCAAAGAAACTAAGGATCATCAAACACCTTTCTAAGGGAACAAGTGTTTTGGAATAAAAGGTTCTAGGGACCCGAAACTCTAGAACCCTACTATAAAGGCTAAGGAAGACCCCAGTATTAGTTACATGCTTTTTAACCTTAAAATACCTCTTTCATTTTCAATAGTCACAAATTAAACGTTAAAGTATTTTCATGTACTAGAATTGCATACTAGAATTCACCATCAGATATAAACACCTCAAATCTTTACAAAATCGAACACTCAGCAAATTAATAACCAAATAAAACTAAAGAGATACAAACCTAACTGCCTAAATACATTTTTTATTCTCTATTTTCATAAAATGTTTAAATTAGATTAAATTATTATTTTTAAATTTGCCCGCCTAAATAGTATTAATCAATAAAACCGATCCCAAAATAAAATGAAAGATACATTAAAAAAAAAAAAATCTTAAAATAGAGAAAAAATAAATGGATTTAAAAAGAGATTTTTTTTTTGACGGAAAAGGATCAAATTAAAAAGAGATTAAAACTTCAATGTCTTAAAAATAGAGTAAATCAAAAGTACATTTAAGAAAGAAAATAAAAAGTAAAACTATTATATTTTGTCACTATTCATAAATGGCAATGTTTTCACTATGGCAAACATATGCCTATAGCATGCTCTATGGCAGAATCACATTTTCTTATGTCACCATAGTTGAAGTTTGCTACATTATAAAATAATTACACTGTGCTATGCTACTACTTAGAAAGATAACATTGAAGAATACTTATTCACTGAAAACATAATTCAATAGCTAAGACATTAACACTCAAAATAAACTATATATGATATGAGAAACATTTCTACTTATCGATATTAAGCTTCTGCAGCAGATATTGTTTTTATCTTCCTCTAAAACTCTAGTTAGGGAAGGAGCATTCCAAAAACTTGTTTAGCTCTTGTTCCTGCAGGTTCGTTAAAGTTAACTCACTTGGCTTACTTGTGAAACAAGTTTACTTAATTTCTTTTTCTCTGTTTGAATAAATTCAACAATTAATTTTATAGCTGAATCAGGTCTTTCCAAATGAGGAATATGCCCACAATTGGGTATTTGACGTAGAACTGCATCAGGTAATTCACAGTGTAGTTGCTGCAAGAATAAAAGTTTAATAGTTAACTTCACCTGCAGTATTTGCGTAAAAATGTTGTTCCCTAGCAAGCGTTGAATAAACGGGAAAATATTGTTAATCACATGCTATAAAAGTAGTGCTATATGATAACTAACCACTGCAAGCTTATTGCTGACTATACGGTCATTTTCACCCCATATTATCAGTGTTTTCTGCTTTACCTGTTAAACAAATTCGAAACATTACTGAGAAGGAAATAAGATGAAATTTATTCTTTGATGCAAACTGAAACTTTTGTCAAGCCCAAATTTCAACCTCAATTGATGAAGACATACTTTTAATTGTTTTCCTAACAAAAATGGGGCTATGTTTTCATTTTGGTGTAGTGCGCGTGTAACTTGAGTCAAGAAACATAATACAGGTAGAAAAACTACCTTGTAACTTCAGCATGTGTCATTAATGGTGATCAATGACAACATTCCGAACAATTCATGCCCTGTTTCTATTAAATTCAGGAGCCTCTAATGTATAAAAATTGTAAAATTCATAAGCTTTTTCCTTGCAATGTATAAAGAACTTAAGAACCTAAATGAGCAAGTGAAATTATAACCACATACACCTAAAGCCTCATACGAAAATAAGCTTTTGGATTTCATTAAGATTTAAAATATAACAACGATTTAGCCTTATCGTTTTAGGTAGGGTCGGATGAATTGACAACAAAATGACAGTACTAACTGAAAACAATAACAAATATGATACTTGGGATTACATACAATATTTTCAATGCTGCAAAATTGATTAGCAGCCAACAAAAAGTGACTACTTTCATCATACCCCATGGTCAGAAGGTCCGATGCAAAGAATCATATTTCAAAGTATTCATTTGTTTCAAAGGGGAATATGCATTCCAAACTCCATATAAATAACATAAAATGTTGCATATACCTTTCTTATGAGGGAAGCAATTTTGTAACCGCCACTAGTCATAAAATCAACAGTAGCATCATCCCACCAAGGCAATAAGCAATGTAAACGGCCCACCTATAAAGATAATGCTAAGTTATCAAAGAGAACAAGTACCTAATGTTGCAATCTGAAGACACAGATGCAAAAACATGTCATAGAAAACCATAATTTTAAGGACAGGGAAGCTCACATTAGTCCCATCAAGAATGGAGTGTAAGGGCATGTTAGTGAAGGTCAAATAGTTGGCATATAAGCGCAACGGAAGGCTCTTCAATAAATATACCTGATTCAAAACAGTGTCAATAGTGAATTATAATGCTGATCAGCAATATGGTTTTGAGGTTTAAGTAAGATTGATATATTTACCCCAGCATAGGCTACCGATCTAGGTAAGGTTGCTAAGTTTCCAGTTCCCTCTGCATATACACTAGCATCAATCAAAATAAGTTTTTCCACCTGAAAAGATGAACTGCAAATAAATCACCAGAGTTGATGAACTTTTTATTGGAGATGATTTTCTCACAAACTGTGCCGTGGTGGATATTAAGAATTAAATTCATTTGATGGCACATACAGCTTCTGGATAATTAACCGCAAAATCAATTGCAACAGCAGAGCCGAGGCTTGGTCCTACTAATATCATTGGCCTTCTGATGTAGGACTTCCAAAACTGTAAAAGATAAATACAACTCACCTTCAACAAAGTGTGCAACAATGGGAGCAAAATATGAGATGTTGAAAGAAATTGATGATCGGTGAAGATAGAAAATTCTTCAGATGATAGTTTATAAACAGTTCAAAGCCTATACTTTAACTGATTTGTTACCCCAATCTACATAGTTTGGTAAAAGGCATTGTTGACAAATAGCAGCCCTACAGCGTAGAGGATTTTGAATAAATTACTATAGTTTTGTGACATCTCAACTAGTATAAAATGTTACCAAATAGTTGTTGTAGTGGCACTATAGCATTGTTCTGTGGCGGAATTTGCACAAACCGTTATTTTCCATGATTCCCGATTGTTAACAGTGTGATACAAGGTTTGACAAATAAACAGGGATACAAGAGATACATTCAAGTTAAGGAATACATCAAAACCTGATAGAAGTGATTGCGCTTTGATACCACGTCACAAGGAGGAAGATTTTCTGTTGGATAAAAGAAAAATTAGAGTTGAAAGCATAAAAAACCTCAAAAAGAAAGGGTTAAATAAACAAGATACAATAAGCAAAGTAATAAAACAAACCTAAATCAGAGAAACCCCAACCAAGAATGTCAACTGCCCAGGTCTCGAAACCAGATTCTTCAAGCAATGGATATCCGTATCTCCATTCTAAACACGAACTGAATAATAAGACGGCATAAAAATTCAGGTCAACTTTATCATAAAATGTTATAAACAAATTTCGTCTCTTGCAAATATTAAGCACCTATCGAAACCATGTAGAAGAACAATCGGCGGCTCCTTGCTCTGCACCAACGGCTTCACACAACTGCTCATGATTGGGCTTTCTGCAAAGTTAACCTAATCATGCCACACAGAACAAATCACATATTAATCAACTGCAAAATTTAGTTCTGAGAAAGACCAAATCTCAGAAAGAAAAAGTAATTTTGTTAACCGTACATAAAAACTCCACCAACCATGGTACCACAATAAATTCAACAAGATCCATTACATCTCATCAAAACATTCAACCAAGAACTATTCCCGTGGTGGGACAAACCTATATTTTTACACTAGAATGTATGAGAATTGACCTTACACACCACTGGGCCAAACACATTCTAGAACCACAAACAAAATTCGATTATTGTTTGTCAAGAATTTGGAAGTAATGTAGAAAAACCCACAATAAATAACAACAACCACCACCACCACCAAACAAATTCACCCAATAACAGATTCAACAAATTTCCAGGTCTCAAATCCATACCCTCAAAAAACTTTTTTTTGGTTCCTAAGAGAAAGAGACCCCTGGTAATCCGAATTCGGCCAGGTCAATCATTGTTCCCACCAAAAACCGAACTCAGTATTCTCCAAACCTTCGTTCCTTAACCGGTCAAGTGTTTGTTTAACTCTCAAAAAAACATTCAATAACAGAATTGTTTTGAAATCAAAGATACTTTCAGTAATTGAAGCATATAAATAATATTAAAAAGAAAGTGAAGCATATGAACCATTGAATAGAACATAAAAGTACGAAAATCAGTGAATTGAAATAGTAGTAGTACAAGTACACATGATTATTAATTTCAGATAATGATTAAACCGTACAGAGTTAATTTACAAAAGCATAAAGAAAGAGAAATAGTGAATTACAGGTACGGGTAATCTTTGAATCCGCATTGCAAATTTTCTAGCAAAAGGATCTTTGATAGTATGAATTTGTAGAGGAAGAAAAGGAGGGAAAGGTTGAGAAGAAGAAAAAACAGCGAAAGGTTTGAGTTTGAAGGAGGTGGTGCATCTTGTGGTAAGGGGTAATGTAGAAGAAGAAGAAGGTTGAGAAAAGAGTGAAAGCATAGTTGTTGAGAGAGAAATAGTAGAGTGAGAATAGAGAAAGGAGGGTGTAATGGTTTTAGGGGAGCAGAGTGAACAGAAGAGAGACGTCATGGGTGTCAGTCATGCAGGAAAGACCCAGCCGAGCAAATTGTCACCCGTCCCCTTCTTCCTTAACTAGCTACCAGATACTTCTTACTACTATCTCTCTTCAATATTTATTGCTTTTCTAAACTAAAATGTTCCTTCGCGCTACTTTAAAATGTTCAATTTAATTGTTAGGTATCATTTTTTTTTAAATTTTTAATAGATAACAACTACTCAATATATATATATATATATATATATATAAATAATTTAATTGAAATATAGCGACAATATAAAGAAGTTTATATATATAATGTTTAATAAGTCAGACTTATTTCAAAAAATTTGTATGGGAAAGTGTATCAGATAAGTATTGTTCATTTTGGTCTATGTGGAAATCCTTTATAATATTGCCTTTAAAAAAAATACATTGCTGGTTTGAGGAGTGCAAATGTTATATATAAAATAGGGTTAATAATTTTTATATATAACATTTCATTTATTTTCTCAAAAATAACCATGTAAAAAAACATAGATTTCATTTATTTGATTTGAATCTTTTCTTATTTTGGTTTTTTATTGGATCTGGTTACTTAAAAAGCAAGGACATGTTTGCAATTTTTTTCTGAGATGAAATGTGGCTTTTATGTATTTTATTTAGTTATTTCATTTATTTATTTTATTTATTTAAATTATCTAATATAAAACATAGTAAACATCAATAATTTTAGGGTTCATCATCTATTCATCGTCTTCTTCACGTGGTTGTTTTCCATTTCTTTCACCCATGGTAGGAAATGTTACTTCAGGGAGTAACTACAGTGGAAGGAAAGCCCCAATTTGTGGGCACGAGCTTCCCATGAAAATACACGTTTCGAAATCAAGCTCAAACCCAGGAAGAAGATATTAGAACTGTAAAAATTGGGGGTATGTTCAAATTTCTTCAATTCCCTTCTTCATATCTCATTTAATATTTTGATGTATATAAATATTTTTCCAGATTTCGTTTTTTTAATCTTAATAAGTTTCATCTATTTTTCAGAAGGATAATGATTGTCATCTATTTCACTAGGATGATGAACTTAACATTGAAAAAATTGATGAACCAATATATGATGGAGGTTGCATTGAAAGTGAAAAGATGACGGAGGTTATGAGGAAATATGAAGTTGAGTTTAGGAAGAATTTTGTGCATGAGTTTGGGAAGACAATGAACAATAAGAAGATTGTCAAACTAAAAATGAAGTCTGAGAATGATGAGAAGACCATTAATGTCCTCACTATAATTCTAATTGCATCTTAGATTTTTTTTTGGCTATCATGTATAGTACTAGGTAGTAAGTGTTGTACACATGTAGAATTAGTTGTGATGGGAAAAATATGTACTCTTTGTATTATCTAAATATGAATGCAATGTCTTAATTGATATATTTTGTCCTCCACACTCTTTTTATATGAGATCTTTATCATGTAATTGGTATAATTATCATAAGAATTGTCATAAAAACTGCCAAGCATTCATGTAATTGGTATTTTACATGTCAGAAGAATTTTTTTTCATGACAAAATACTATGCATTCAAATGAATTGTCATAAGAAATGTCAAGCATTCAAAGCATTACAATAAAAATAGAACCATAAGAGTTGTTAAGCTTTCAAAGCATTACAATCTTAAGAAATTGGTCCTAACAAACTACAATGCATTCAATGCATTCAAAATGAACTGTCTTAACAAAGCATAACAATCAAAATAAATTGTCTTCATTTCTTCTTAGAGCCCACTTTCTTTTTCTTTTTGCCCACTTGCTTTTTCATTTTTGGAGAGTTGTTTGTAGGTGTTGGATTCACTATCTGAGATGTCTGAGATGCTTGATATTGAGCTTCTATTGAGTCCACCACTGCTTTAACTGTTGCATCAAACTCACCCTCAAAATAATCCACTTCAACTGTTGAAACTTCTCTACATGCATTAGCAATTTGTTCCAGTTCTACATTGACAGTTTATTGAGCATCTGCATTGTCAGTTTGTATCCCTTCTACATTGATCCCTTGTTGCTCAGTTTCAGTGGCAGTAACATTACTTGTTTTAAGGGTTTTCCTTGGTGCTTTTCTATATTTAAAACAAAAACATAAGCAAAGTAAAAATTGAATATAGTGTCATAAGTAAAACAAATTCAAAAACATAAACAAACAATGAACACATCTTTCTCTTTAAAGCAACATGGTTTTGTTTTGTACTCTTACATTTTCTTGAGTTATGTCCAATACTGTCACACTTAGTACACCTATAAATAACATTAGGCCTTCTCATCCTAGATACATTTTCATCATGTTCTCTAATCCTAAGTTTCCTTGGTCTACCCGGACCTTTCTTAAATGTAGGTGGAAGCATATCCTCAACATCAACATTAGGCCACATACCAATTCCATTAGCGGGACTCACACTATATGAGTAGCACTTAGTGTATGTATCTCTACTATAAAATTCATCCACAAATTCTCTGGATCCAATTTCTGATAACTCATAGCAGATATGGCATGCCTACATGGAATGCCCACAAGTTCCCAAAAACAACATGTACATGTTTTTTAGGCAAGATCAACAATGAACTGATGTCTATCATATGTGTGGTTAACCTGTCAAACCATGTTTTGACACCATGTAGAAATCCAATTACCACTCATTACAAACTCCTTGTCCATTATTTTCCTGGGAATAAGCATTATCTTATATTTCCATTTGTCTAACTTAGTTAAACTAACAACTACCCTATTCATGAGATAATTCCTAATCCATTCACACATAGTAATAATTACTTTATCTCTAGCCTGCAATATGGTACTATTGAAAGACTCACTTAAGTTATTCATCAGAACATAATATTTTGGATAATAACTAAAAGCATGTTTACACCATAGTTTGGTTGGAACACTCATTAGCCATTCCCAAGCCTTTTTATCAAGTTACCTCAACTCAGACATCTTTTTCTCTCATGCTTGCAGGTATGTTGCTTTTGTTACTCACATCATTAGATCCCTTATTGCACTTCCACCACCAAATTTCTTTTTGAAATTGGCATACAAATGCCTTAGACATATTCTATGCTCGATTGACTCAAACATCTCTTCAAATAGAGCCACAAGGCCCTATGAAAATGGCAACAAATTAATAGAAATACAAATGCATTATACATAACTATACAAATGAATAAATTTTTTTTCACACTTTCTATTGGTCATATATGAATACATATCTTCTCCTTTGTCCAATATCTTCCATAAGCAATTATAAGAACCACCTCCAGCTTTCCTTTGTCTATGTCTCCACAACATCAAATGATAGAGGAAAGTACTGATCGTTTGTATCCCTAGCCATATATATCAGTAAGTAGTTGGCCACTATACCGAGTCTTTAAATGACAACCATCTACACCAATAAATGGTCTGCAACCATGGATAAATCCTTTCTTGTAGCCATCAAAACAAAAATAGAAACGTCCAAATCTTGGTGGAAGTGTGGGAATTGTCCTCACCATACTGATCTTCACATTATTTCCAACATTTTGTTTCTTAAGTTATACAACATAACTATAAAACATAGAGTATTGTCTACAAGAGTCACCTTCAATAATTTCTTCAACTATGTGTTTGGCCCTCCATGCCCTTCCCTTAGAAATCCCAATTGAGTATTTACTTCTTAATTCTGGCATTAGATCTGAAAATTTGACCTTGTCACTAGACTGCCTCTTTTCTACTACAACCTTTGCCACCCACTTTGAGTTTTCCGACTTGTTGTTCAAAATCCTAGCACATGTATAGGTCCCCACCCAAGTCTTTATTTGAAAAGTGTGTTTGTCACCAACTTTACTACAAAGGGCTAAAACACTACATTTACCCCTACACTCTACCTTTACCCTATTACTTTCATTTTTCACAAACCTAATATCTCAACCATTTAGAATATACCATTCTCTTATAGCATCCTTAAATTCAACAAGAGAGTTAAACTCCATACCTAGTTTGAACTCATAGTCTTTGTTGAGTAAATCCCCTATAAACTTCTCATATTTGGGCATCCTTTCATTGTCACTAACATTTGGATCAGAGCTACCTAACTCTTCACTTTCATAATTTGCATCTTGCTCTACAGCCTTTGATGAACTAGGTTTGCCACCAATGACCCTTGAAGGAACATGCAACCTGAATTTTTTGGGAGACATTATAGTTGAGTCATTCTTGTTAGCTCTTAACTTGTACCTGAGTTTATTGCTTGAGACTTCAGTCCTATTACCTTTATCAGGTCTATCAACCTCCACAACCACAAAGCTTTCATTCACATCATTCACAATATCTTCCTTGTTGTCCCAAATTTTATCCCTACAGATTCTTCATCTTCAACATTATCACTCTCTTTTCCAACATCAACAATATTTGGATTCAACACCCTATTTGAGTTGTGTCCAACAATGTGCTCAAGCCAAATATGTCCATCAACTTTGTGCAAAATAGAATGATTGGCAATGTCCATAACATGAATATCTTCAGTCACATGGAAGAAAATTTTGTCAATACCTTCAATTTTCCTCCACATTTAGATTCCACTACCGTCGAATCCACACTCGGGGTACTAAACTCATAGCTTTGTAATACGACCATGTGTCGAAATATTGCCCACAAACAATAGTTTCACTTCCTCCTCTGTAAGAAAACAAAACTTTCTTGTACAAACTGACCACCATGGTGAAAGATTAAGTTGAACAGTGTCATTCCTACAAATGGAAAAACCAGGCATTCATGTGTTAAGAATCGTGAATGAGACGAGTAGAAAGGTTTCGTGTGGTGAAAATCGTACTTGTTGCAGCTTCAAAGATTATCAATGGAAGCAATGTTTATGACTTGAATGAGGCAATGAAGATGAAACTTTATTAAATTAGGTTTCAGGGGTGTAAACGATATTAATACTTGGACTTTTGATTTTCTTTGATATTTCATTTTCTTAAACTAATTACATAAATAAAGTAATTTAATTTTTGGAAATAAATAAAATACATAAAAGCCAAGTTTCATCTTAGAAAAAAATTACCAATATGGAACGGGGAAAAAGGTTATTAACCCTACAAAATATTATTGATCTAAATTCTCAAATAACATGACACTTTTTATGTATCAAAACAGTAGCCCCTGGTTGATACTATGGGGTTAAACGGTTTGACCTAACAAGCATTCTTGTGAGTTTAATTCTGACCCTGAACTCAAATTACAAGGTATTGTCTCTATTGATATTTGTGGAAGCCCTTCACAATTTTGTCTTTTGAATGATATGTCTCGTTGTGTTGAGGAACTATGATGGCCTCGGTTCACAAGTATTGTGAGAGTTTTTAATGTAACAAAATAAATATGTATATCCACTTTTGACGGTGGGGGAATTCATCAACCCAAGACTTAATTTAGAGAAAAATTGTTTCCTTGAAGCTATCATTATTTGCACGGAGGCTGTTTAAAATTCTAGTAGAACAAATCACAAATGTCCTATAAGATATCAGAAAAACTGATCTCTGCTTATGAATAATACGAACAATAAATTCTGCAGAAAGTATGAACACACATAAATTGTTTACCCAGTTCAGTGCAATTCACCTACTATGGGGGATACCAATCCATGAATGAAATCCACTAAAATATTATTAATTCGAAGTGAAACAACCACTTGTTTCCAACTTATTACTTAATCACTAACCGTGTTATATTTATACCTAAGTCACTACCTAGGTTGAGGCCCCTCCTCTATTCCTTTTACAATCACTTGGTGATCAACAACACAATTTATGTTTAACAGCTTTAGAGTACACATTTTACAGTCTCAGTAAAGTTCTCATATTCTTAGCATCCAATATGATCTAAGAAAGGCTCACAAAGGTTCAAACCCTAATACTTTTTGTCAAGTAATATATCTCTTTTACTTGTTATTTCTCTAGGTATAAACTATCCTATTTATATCAAAAGAACACACTGGGTTTGGGCCTTAAATTCACATTATTTTGATCACACAAAATTTGCTCAATTTCTCTAAGATGCTAGCAACTATTCAATCTTTAGTTTCAACAAAAATTCCTCTCTGATTTGCGATCTTCAAGCCTTCAATCTCTGAAAATCTTGTATCTTGGACGCCAAATGCAATAAAAAATATTCCCCCGAATATTATGTGATTTTCTTCAATTTTAACAGTTACTAAAATTGTCATTGAAGCAGCATATCGAGAGATCGAAGCTGGGATATCTCCTTCGACATCTTCCAAAAACCTTTTTATCCTCAAAATAGAACTTCATCTTCAGCATGTTGCGACACCTTGTCCAATATGTTCAATATAGGTTATTTTACCAAAATTACTTCCAACCTCAACTGGGCATAACTAACAATCTCCCCCTTTGGCAAATTTTGACTGAGACAACCATAACAACTCTATAGCAGCATCAAAACTCTTCCTTCAGAGTGTTACAACAGAACACCTCATGAACTTTCCTTCACGAACTCATATCTCTCCCTTTTTAACCAAATTTGTCAAAGGGTGAGACTCCCATGTCTTTGTAGAAAGTCAGAACATTATGTCTAACATACCGTGAAGTCGTTGTAAACACACAACTCCCCTCAATATCAGCAGATAGGGGCCCCTCCCTCAAAAGGTAGTGGTTTAAAAGTTATTTAAAGTCAATATTAATCCCTTGTTAGTCAGGACAAACAAAGAATAATAGAAAACTGAATAACTAAACAAACAAACAATAAACACATGAAATGTCAAAATATCTTAGGTATCAAACCCTTACAAAACTACAAAGCATAAGACTACATCAAGCATCACTCTCAGTAGCCTCCTCATATTCCTCTTGTTCACCAGTATCCTCAGTCCCCTCTTCATCCACTTCATTAGCTCTGGAGGTACCTACTTCTTCAGCCATTAAAGCTTGAATTAAATGTTCAAGCTTCTGCCTTCTTGCAGTGTTGACATTGATGGAATCTTCCAGTTCTTTGCAAGTTTTCTTTAACTGGATAATAATAGCTTCTTTGGTAGCACCCGGACCCTATTGTTTGACAATTGTAGCAATATCTTGAACATGGTCACCAGAGAATAGTTTATAATGGAGGCCTAGAGGAGGGTCTCTCTTCATCACATTGTCATTAGATGTGATGATCTATGGAGCTTGATCTAGAATAATCCCACAGATGAGAGAAGGAAAGTAGATATGAAGCTTAGTAGTGGTGGATGAGAACTGTTTTAGGATTTGATCAAAGATATATGTTCCATGAGAATTTTTTTCTTTTTGCCAATAGTGCATATGAATCTTCCAAGTCATATGGAAACTGTGGAAGTGTGATGAATTGGAACCCAATTGATTGTGCCAATTCTATGAAGAATAACATATTTCACATTAAGTTTCTTACTGACAATTTGTCTTTAATAAGCCAGCTTCTTAGATTGTTGTGGGTGATCTCTCTACATACCTTATCATCAATGTCTTCATTCTCTGGTTGAAGGTCTTTAGTTCTACCAAGAAATTTATTGACAATTTGAGGATAAAAATTCACCAACTTCCCTTTAACATAAACCTTATGATTATCTTCATTATTCTCATTGTTATAGTCCTCGTGAACGTTTACAATAAATTCCTTGACCAAATTCTCGTAGCATGGGCCAAAATTAGCAACTGCCTTATGAAGTCCAACATGTTATATCAACTACACAACCTCATTGCAATCCAACGTTGTTTTCCCCAAGCTTTTTTCAAGAGATATTCTTCTATGATAAATGTGTTGCCATTTTGAAACACTTTCAACTCTGTGAAAAGACACACGGTCAAGAGGTGCCTTGGAAATAGTCCCAGACTTCCTTTGAGATTTCTTTATTGAGATGATATCCTGAACATCTTCTTCAACATCATTGTCAGATTGTGTTGTATTTTTCTTTTCTTCGAGAGTATTTCAACTTTACTTCAACCCTTGGACGGTCCCACGTCAACAGTCTTCTTAGATCTTTTCTTGGTGGTTTGGACCTTTTGTTGTCTTTGAGTGATTCTTTTTGCAATACTCAGATCAAGACTTTTGGTAACAACCTCATTATCCGAAGGTAAATTGTCATCACTCATAACCTCATAACTGTCACTTTCCTTGCTAGAAGATGTCTCAACATCTTTGTCCCGTTTCTTTAATTCTGAGTTCCTGGAGAAATCTTCTCCTTTGGTCTCACTTCCTTGACCAGCCTGTTTCTTACCCTTCTCATGTTGATCCCTTATACCGGGAAGTATAATCTCAGACACAGACACGTCTCTATTTCTATCCTCATTGAGGGTTGAAACCATCCTCTTTGATATGTTTATATGAGTCTCACAGATTTCTTTGATATTCCTAGGGTTAGGAGAAGATTTAGGGGATTTAGACATATTACCTGGTCTAAGACTGCTTCCCCTTTTAACTTCGAGTTTCCTCAGCTTCAATGGTATTTGGTATGAAAAGGGAATCATGTTCAATGGGAGAAACACTCAAAGCTTTGTCTTGAGCCCTATTCAAAGGTTCAACAACTTTTTCTTTTGAGGGTTCTTTGATAGAATGAAGATGAAACATCTTGAATGACTTTGGATGAGCACTCAGGAGATTAACTTTAGAGAACCAGGAGAAGAAAAATACTAGGATGTGAATGTAGTTTAAGGGGTTTTGAAAACACCCGTTTTGATCAATAAAGTAGGCGTCGTCTGACCTAAAGTTCTCCCAGATGTTTTAACACAATGTTCTGACATTTAGTATAACAATCACTCTATTTCATCCAGAATAACTATCTTTTTCTCTCAAGTATTTGTTATTTATGTTGCTTTCCATCATATTATTTCTTTCAGTGATGGAGTATAATGCTCTTTCGTCCCTGACCATGACTCTTCCTCTTGCCACAATTTCTTTCATTTTGTCCAGGAGAGACTGATCCACCATCTGATTCCATAGTCTTTCAACACTATGTCTAGAAGATAATTCTTCCCGAGTGCTATCAATGAGATGTGATTATATGTAGTAGTTGTTCCTTGTTCTTGTTCCGTTCATGGTTGTATGTTTCCTTTTGTTTCTAACTATGAATTCTGTCTTAGTAAAGTTGACCAAGAGATCTTGATCACATAGCTGACTGATACTTATTAGATTTATAGTTAAACCTTTAACCAGTAAGACATCATTCCATCTATGCAGACTGTAGTGATTCATGTCTCCAAATCCCTTGATTTTTCCTTTTGAGTCGTCTCGAAAGGTAACATAGTCAGATGAATGAGGTTCAAAGTTCATTAGATAACTCTTGACACCATTCACGTGTCTAGAGAATCCACTATCAAAGTACCAGTTTTATCTAGAAATGTCATCAGGGGAGATGTGAACCATGAAGGCATTAATTTTTTCACCATCATTCTTATTCCTGCCTTTGATAGAGTACTATTTTGCTCTGGACTGACCATCAACTTTGGGATAGCCATGTAGTTTATAACAATAAGGCTTTATGTGCCCTAATTTACCATAATGGTGAGAAATTAACCATTTTTTCTTTGATTTACTTCCCAGCTGAGTTATGTGATGTTGTCTAGGATGTTGGATCATTTTATTTGACATGGACGTAGACCATTTGTATTTGTTTTGGTAACGTAGACCTGTAACATCCCTAACATTCTTTCCACTTTGAAGGATGTAATCAAGAATGTCAAATTTGTTGTTTATACTCCTCACATAATTTATCATGGAGTCAAGTTATGAGGTATGCATCTCAATCTTTGCTCTCAAATTCAAGATTAGAGATATTTTTCAAATTTTTATACTTTTCCTCTTGAAGTATCCCAATGAGCTTACATTATTCTATTTCTATTCAGACTATTTCATCACTTTTGACCCATAACACTTAGAAGGCCTCAATAAGCTCCTTAAAAGTAAGCTCTTCAAGCTTTTCTTCCTAGTAAACTTCCATGAAAGCGGCTACTTTCTTGCTAAATTCCTCCTTACTGCTTGAGTCATCTTCTGACCAAGATGTTGCTAGGCCTTTTCTTTCTCTCTTTAGAAAGGTGGGACATTCAGACCTAACATGAACAATCCCTTCACACTCATAACACTTGATTTCCTTGCCTTGATTGAAATTTTTTATGAATTATCTCCTGGGTTTTGAACTCTTGTCAATATACCTTTTCTTGACGTCTTGTCTTGGTCTCCAGTTACTAGATGGCTGATTAAACTGTCTTCCATGAGCCTCAACAGGTTTAGAAGGGCTCCATTTTGAGTACTAACCTACTTCATCTTTATTGGATGCAAAAGCTAGGTCCTTTCTCTTTTTTGACTTATCAATCTTGATTCTAACTTCAAAGGTTTGTAGGGACCCAATGAGTTCGTCAACTTTCAAGGTGTTGATATCTTGGGCTTCTTCAATAGCAGTTACCTTCATCTCAAATCTCTTTGGAAGAAATATAAGAATTTTTTAAACCAGTTTGGCTTCTGAGATCTTCTCTCCTAAAGGCTCTAATCAATTTGCCAAATCTAACACTATCATGTGATGACATCATCCTTGTCTTTGACTCTTGGAGGATCCCACCCTTTCACCACAGCTTTCCAGGCCTTGCCATCTATGGATTTTAGAAAGGCTACCATGATAGACTTCCAATAGTCATAGTTTGATCCATTCAGAATAGGTGGTCTTCCCACCACTATTTCGTCCTTGTTAATTGTACCAGAAATTATCGTCCCTGAATCTCACCTAATAACACAGTAGGGTGCCAGCTCTTGATGCCAATTGAAATTCTGGTAGAATATATCACAAATGTCCTATAAGATGTCGGAATAACTGATCTCTGCTTATGAACATAATGAACAATACAAGCAATAAATTTTGCAGAAAGTAAATGAACACACATAAATTGTTTACCCAGTTCGGTGCAATTCACCTACTCAGGGAGATACCAATCCAGGAATGAAATCCACTAAATAGTATTAATTCGAATTGAAACAACCACCAATTTACAACTTGTCACTTAATCACTACCCGTGCTATATTTCTACCTAAGTCATTACCTAGGTTGAGGCCCCTAATCTATTCCTCTTACAATCACTCGGTGATCAACAACACACTTTATGCTTAACAGCTTTAGAGTACACACTTTACAGTCTCAGTAAAGTTCTCTTATTCTTAGCATCCACTAAGATCTAAGAAAGCCTCACAGAGGTGCAAGCCCTAATCATTCATGTCAAGTAATATATCTCTTTTATTTGTTATCTCCCTAGGTCTAAAGTAACCTATTTATAATAAAAGAACACACTAGGTTTGGTCCTTAAACTCGCAGTATTCTGGTCCCACAAAATCTGCTCAATTTCTCCAAGATGCTAGTAACTATTCAATCTTTACTTACCACAACAAATCCTCTTTTCTTTGCGATCTTCAAGCTTTAAATCTCTGAAAAATATTCTATCTTGGATGCAAGCTACAATCACAAATATTCCCCCGAATATTCTGTGATTTTCTTCAATTTTAACAGTTACTAAAACTGTCAATGAAGCAGCATGTCGAGAGACTGAAGTTGGGACTTCTCCTTCGAAATCTTCCAAAAACCTATCTTTCTTTAAAACAAAACTTCATCTTCAACATGTCGCGACACCTTGTCCAACATGTTCAATATAGGTTATTTTACCAAAATTATTGCCAACCTCAACTGGGCAGAACTAACATTGTTGAATGACAGATTACGGCAAAATTGTTGTGTACAAGTGTGAGTTGGAAGTCTCACATTGCTTGGAAAAGTGGAGATTGTACAATTTATAAGTGAGATGACTCATACACCTATCACCTTAATGCTCTAGGTGAATATATGATGTGTCTTTCACTTGTGAGTTGCTCTTGACCCAATGTGGATGCTCCTCATGATGACCCAATAGTGATATCAGAGTCGATGGTTCAATTAAGGAATCGACTCCTTGTATTGAAAGATAATGAGCCTGATCCATAGTAAAACCAATAAACATGCATTATGCGTCCTTTTCTTCAACAATAACACTTCGGCGAAAAAATGTTTAACGAGTAGGAACCATATACACAAGTAACTTGCATGAGAAAACAACGAATTTATATAGGGTTATATTATTCAATCTTTAGGTAAATTTTGGACATGCCTTAGAGATATCACCTCAAACTTAGGAGGCTTCTGATAACTCACTATTTTTGAGTGATTCAAGTCCTTAACACTTGATTTTATTTTTTTATTAGCAAGCTTCATTAGGATAATTTAAGTTCATTTTGTTGTTTTAAGTCATTTTGTAAATAACACAATAGGTTCTCTCTTTTGTGTATTTTTATGTGTTTGTGACTTGTTTAGGACTGATGTGTGATGAATGTAATAATTTTTGTTGTTGTATTTCTTTTGCTCACCGCGAGCTAAAATGATTTATGTTGAGCAATGTAAAGTTTAATAGAAATTAGTATTTTCTATTAAATTGTGTGGTTTGAAGTGATACATTTTACTATGTGAAATAATCTTATACATTTGTTTCTTTGATTGATCACCTTAGACATAAGTAAAGGTTGAGATATTCATTAACTAACAGATTTGATGAGTAAATATGGTTGAAAATAGTAGGATAAACATATTCATTATATTAGTCACTTTAAAGATAAAGGACTACAACCATATGGGAAATTAGGAGTTAAAGAACGACATGCTTCATTGTTATTGTGAGACCTCAAGTGTTTTTCCATTGACTTGATGCATATGCTTTGATGTTGTAGATATACACCACTAAATCACTTTTCGCCTAATTTGTCATGAAATATCTCATCATACACACACAAATATGAACTTCATTAGATGGATCATTGTCGAACAAGCCTATTATTATTGCTTTAACTTTTTCTTCATCACTTATCCTTTGTTGTATTTCAACTTGAATCTGTGATAAACCATTATTGTTGTTACCTCTTTGCTCATAGTTATTCAAAATATTTCTATTTGAGAATAAATTTTAGTTATTACAATCTCTATGAGATTGATACTCTTACTTTATATCAGGTGCTAATATTTGGCTGGTGACATTTGACGTTTTTTGTCTTCTGGTGACATATTTAAATTGTATTAAATTATGTTTTAATTTTATTTTAAACTATATTTAAAATTATTCAAATATATATTTTAAATTATATATTAATATAATTTGTATATATTAAATATAATTTATATAAATTAAAATGTTTGTATTTAAAACATATATATTTAAATATATTATTTGAATAATTTTAAATATAATTTTAAATAAAATAAAATATAATTTAATATAATTTAAATGTATTAAATAGAATTTTATATATTAATATAATTTAAAATATATTTTAACTTAATATATTTTAAATTATTTATTAATATAATTTATATATATTAAATATAATTAAAATAAATTAAAAGGTTTGTATTTAAAACATATATATTTAAATATATTATTTGAATAATTTAAATATAGTTTAAAATAAATTAAAACATAATTTAATACAATTTAAATATATTAATTATAATTTGATATATTAATATAATTTCAAATATATTTTAAATTAATATATTTTAAATTATATATTAATATAATTTTAATATATTAAATATAAATTAAATAAATTAAAATGTTTGTATTTAAAACATATATATTTAAATATATTATTTGAATAATTATAAATATAATTTAAAATATAATATAATATGATTTAATATGATTTAAATATATTAAATATAATTTTATATATTAATATAATTTCAAATATATTTTAAATTATATATTAATATAATTTTAATATATTAAATATAATTAAAATAAATTAAAATGTTTGTATTTAAAATATATATTTTTAAATATGTTATTTAAATAATTATAAATATAATTTAAAATAAATTAAAATATAAATAAAATATATTAAATATAATTTGATATATTAATAAAATATAAAATTCCTTTCCCTACCTAAAGGGCGTGGGTTCGACCCCCCATTTTGCCATATTTTGTGATTCTTGATATTTTTCAGTATATTTGTGCCAAAAGACAAAGACAACGCTTTTGTTAAAAAGTGCTGCTATAAGTCTTTGAACAAATAAACTAAAATAAAGTGCTTTATAAAACATTACCTTAGAAAGCGCTTTAATGAAAAGTGCTCTCTAAAGGGTAATCTTAGAAAGCGTTTTCTAAAAGCGCTGTCTAAGGTTACCCTTTAGAGAACGCTTTTTTTGAGCGATTTTTCCAATGACCTATAGCAGCGATTTTTTATAAAAGTGTTGTCTTTTTAGTACTGCGAAAAGCTATTTTTGGCATAGTGGTTGTTGGCTCCAATAAACATAGGAGATCCCGAGCATGAAAGAGCACTCATATTACTAAGGAGATTTCAGTTTACTAGTCACTTACCAGGAAGCCATCCACATACTCTTATTTTTGGGAACTTTGAAAGATACTTTAGAGAGCCATTTGAAGAAAATTTTGAAGAATTACAAGAGGAACATGAAGGAGTCATGGAAGAAAATGACATTATTGACATTGCAAATGATAGAGAAAGAAACATAAGGGACTATGTTGTGTTTGATCTCAATGTCATGAATACATGGATTATTATATCAAAGATCACCGTAACACCCCGAATATTTAGAATATTTATCTAATTTATTTATTATTAATATTCGTGATTTCGGTGAATTTTTGGTGAAATATTTGATGTGTGATGTGTTTATTTTGCATGTTGTAGGATTATATAAGTTGAGTGATTAATTGGTATTATTTTGATAATAATGATAGTAAAATAATATTATTATATTATTTTTATTATTTAAAATAAGAGAGAAGTACTAAGGGTAAGGTGGTCTTTTGTTAGAAGTTACGTGAGGGTAAGTAGGGAAAGTCATAATAAGGGTCCTAAGGGCATGTTTGTCAAAGAGGAAGTTAAAGAGTGAGAAGTTTAATTTGTTGGAACGATCAGTTTTAGGAGAACACTCTGAAGAAAGAAAGTGAAGGAGGCTAGGGTTCTGAGTAAATCTCGGTGGAATTCAAGAGGAGGAATCATAACCTAAATTCTAAGGTATGAGGAGTATTACTTTTCATTGTTCTTGATATAGGGTTTTAGATGTTTATAGGTAGGTTGGGTTTTTTGGGAAAATTGGGAACATGAGAAAAGGTGTTTTGATAACACATGATGGTTTTGACGAGTGTTAGGTGTAAAGAATAAGTATATGATGTCCTTGATGATGTGTTGTTAATTATATGTCGTTTTATATGTGAATTTCATGCATTTTGATGTTGTGGGATCTGTAACTCGTAAAAGGATTTTGGGGATGTTGTGCAGAAAATGTGCATTAGGGTTTCTCGGTGTCTCACAATATTCGTCGGGCGAGACAATTGTTCTATTGGGTGAAGCACACTCGCTTGAGTGTCTTCAGGCAAAACTGGAAGCGAGCAGGTTGTGGAAAAACACCAGCAACTAAAATTGTATGGAGGGTGTTTCGCCCCTGCTCCGTTGGGCGAGCCTCAAGCGAAGGGAATGCTTTTCCGGGCGAGCACCGAGAGAGAAGTAACATATGTTTTGTTTTATTCAGTAGTCTTGTGGTTCCCTCCATTGTTGTTCTTATGCCATGATGTATTTAATGTGTTGTATCTGATGATGAAACTATGAGGTAACATGAATAACTTGTGATGTATATAGATGATGTTATAATAAGATGTTTGGTGAAATTATGAATGATGATTGTAAACACCCCAAATTTTCCCTCACTAAGTTCACACCATGGCTTGTGATCTTTCATACTTGCATTAGTTCAATCATATCATATCATGTGGCATTTTTGCTTCACTGCATTGGTTCAAAGTCATCTGCATCTAGGGTTTGTGATCTGAGCAATCCAAGATCCATCTGAGCCACTCCAAAGGCCTCCAATCATCTCAATAGGGTCCATGTATGATCAATCATCATATTATATCCTCCAAATATCAAGGAAGTCAAAGAATCACAAGAACTGGCAAAGCATGGAAGCTGAGCTAGGGTTTAACTGCACAGATGACCAGAAATTAGGGTTTTGGTTTCAGAGGCCATAACTCCAAATTTTTTGGTCATTATTGTTTCTATTGGTCTCAATATGTTATAAGGATCATACATACCAAGTTTGATGAAGAAATTCATTGGGGAAGTCATCTGATCACTGGGTAACTTCTTGAGCAAGTCAGAGCCAAATCAGGGCATCTGAGGCCCCCAACATGGAATCAAAGTGGATTTTTCATCAAATTTAAGTTATATGGTCTTTATTTGATCATTGAAGTGCTTAGAAGTTCACAAATTTGAAGAAAATTGAGCAAAACCAAAAGTTGCCAAAAGTGGAAATGACTTGTAATGTAAACTTTCCATTTTGGGAAAGTTTTTCAACCTCCTCTTTCTCAACCAAAAATGCTTCAAATGAAAAATTGTTGGTCATGAAAGTTGTAGATTGGATCATTCCCTTTTCAAAAAGTACAAGAACAAGATCTAATTCATTTTGGAACTCAAGTTATGGCTTGTCAAAGTTGGCAAAAATCACATAATTTCAAGTTTTATGCCAAAGAGGGATTTTTGCAAAACCTCTTGCCAATTCATTTTGTGACTTCAAACACACTTCTACACATCATAACATCATAGTGAATTGCCTAAAACTCAGAATTGGCCCAAGAGTCTCACATTTTCATGACTTGCACATCAAGAAATCCAAAAGAGGCCAAAGTTTCATGAAATTGCAAAACCTCCCATAACTTATTCCCTACATGCTGGATTGCTTCAAAGTGAATTTCATGGCCATCCTTGATCCTTGCTGCACCAGACACCCCATTGTACCAAGCCTGAACCAACCCATACCTCAAAGTACAACCAACCTTGACATTTTGCATTTTCACCCATACCAATCAGCATAGCCCACACCAACTCCACAGACCTATCACAACTTAATATGTGGACTTTATGCAAGCCATAACACACAAGAACTCAGCCTGAATCCTCAGCATTGCCCTAGTTCACAAAAATCACCTCTCTTGCATTTTCTTTCGAAACTCTCAGTACACTTAACAAAACTTCAAACTTCTTTCACAAAACAACTCAGCATCATCCCAGGATCATTTCCCACCCCTCACATTGGCCTGAAACCACCTCAAACAAAAACACGATTTTCATCACCTCTGAACTGAAACCTTCAAAATACTCCATATAAACTCCTTTCAAGCATTCCAGAAGCATAAGGGGATCAAGGGGAGTGGAAAAACACCAAAGAAGAGCTCAGAAAGTGCCAGTTTTGAAAGCTCCATCTCAGGTAGCCATCTCAAACCTTTTTCCAGAAATCTCTTTTTAGGTTATAGGATTGTTCCTCTTGTTGTGCTGATCATGTTGAGCTTTTTATTTTTGAAAATGGTTGTGATTTGAGGATTTTATGAACTTCTGAAAGTTTCACCATTTTTGTTCATGGCTTCGAATCTTGAGATTGAGTGAAAAGAAATTGTTTTTGAGGCTGGATTTGATCTTAGGGGAGTGAAAGGAATGAATCTGGAGCTTTAGAGCTCCAGAAATGGCCTAAGGAGTGATTTGGAAATTTTCAGGGGAGGAGTTGGCCGGAAAAGATGACCGGAGGTCTTCTCCGGCCACCTGAGAGTGATTAATGGATAATTAGGGTTAGGGTTTCATGTTTGAATCTGGGCCCTTAGATTTGTTCTCCCGCGCTTGATTGAAGGGTTAGGATTAGGTCATTAGCATTTAATCTGGATTTAATAATTAATTAATTAAGTTTAGTTAGGTTTGAATTTGGGCCATTGGATGTGGCGCCAGTCAACAGATTCAAACCCAATTTCAATCCAAGCCATCCATCCTGCATACTTTCCATTTATTTAATTTTATTTCACATTTTTCTTATTTATTTTGTACAGATTTTTAAAAATAGTAAAAATCATCAAAAAATTCTGAAAATTTTTATCAAACATTTTATTAATTTTCAGAAACCAAAAATATTTTTATTTTTATTTTTTGCATTTAAAAATTATTTTTTAGACATTTAAATGTTTATTTTAATTAATTAATGAAAATTAATTAATTAAAATATCATTTAGGTTTCTACAAAATCCCAAAAAATTCATGTTGCATATTTAAACATTTAGAGACATTGTCATACCATCCACACAAATTTCTTTTTGGTTTTGAATCATTTTGACATTTTTTGTTTGAATTTAGGGTTCATAAAATCCTACTTTTGAACCCTAACTTCAAGAATTATTTTCTGCCTAACCAAGAATGGTATGACCATGGTTCTTTTTGCATTGATCTTCACTTGAAATGTATTTTCTAACATATTTTTGTCATGAATTCCTTCTGCCTTTTTGATTTGATTGGCATTTTTCCCCTTTAGGTACCTTAAAACCCTAACAAACTTAGAAAAATCATAAGTCCCTTAGGGTTAAGAGTTAGGTCTCCTCCTTTGGGGTGTGAAATCATATGGGTTTAGGGTTCCTTTTAGTGCATTTTCAATTTTTTATCTTGTCATTTGCTTCTGTTTTTGAGTTTTGCATCTCATCCTTTCATAAAACCCTAATTTCTCATCTCCATTTGCATACCTCTTGCATATGCTTGCATTCATGAACTTGCCATGACATTTTATGCATTCACATGACTTCTAAGACATCTTAGGACACATTAGAATCATGTTTGATCATTGCATCATCCATTTTCCATGTTATGCCTTCATTTCATTACATGTACTTTCATGAACTTTCATGCCTCCTTTCATGCTTCATTTGCATCCTCATTGTTTGTATGATCATTTGCATCTCTTGACATGTCTTTGCATCATCTCTTAGAATAATTTGCATCACAAACATGCTTCTGGTTTTGGTTTGCATCCTTGCATCCATTTCATTTTCATTTCATTTCATTTCCTTTTACTAACTTTTCAGGTGGTAAGTTGCTTTGAGAAGTGAATTTGCCTTCACTTCTCACAATCTCTTCTCATCTCTCTTATGCATTCATTGCTGCATTTTGTATTTGCATTAGAGTGAGCTTGCTCATTCATGTTCCTTCCTTACTTTCTTTCTTCAAGCAACTTATCTTCTTAAGTGAAGTAAGTTGGCTTGCTTCTTTTGCTTCTCTTCCTCTCTTTGTTTCTTCCTTGGTGGCTTTTCCTGAAGATCTCTTGCAAGCCTCATAAACCCTAGGAATACCCAAGCATGATAACAATTAGGGTTTGATTAGTACCCCATTAGTTTTACCTTTGTGTCATCTTTTGTGTCTTCTCTTCTCACCTCTTAATCAGGGACTAAACCTTTAAGATTTTAAGGCTTTGTGATTAAGGTTATGCCTGTATCCTTCTATTAGGATGGAGTGTATAACTTTAATCCTAAGTGTTAAACCCTTAATGTGTTTAAATCCTTTAATCAATTCATCTAATAAATCACTAAGACATCAAGCTTGTAACTTGGGCCTTGCATTAGGGTTCTAATTCTTCCTTAATTGGTTAAGAAGGACTAACCCTAGTGTTAATGGACAAGTCCCCCTCGAGCTGTCTTACAAACCATAAAATACACTTCTTAACCTTACCATTAACTAAAATCCACTTAAATAAAGACTTTGTTTTGTCATGAGGTTAATCCCTAATCATGGATTAAGTTGAGGAGCCTTCCTCAGCTTAAGTGTTCTCATCTATTATCCTTCTATTAGGATGGTGTAACGGGTCCATTAAATCCTTGATTATGGCTTAAACTCATTACTTAACACTAAACAAAAACACCAAAAACATCTAAATAAATGCAAGTAGGTTAATGATCTTAATCCTACATCATGGTGATTAAGTGTGAGGTGCTTACTTCATACTTAAGGTTTTCTCATTACCCCTAATCAGAGGGAGGATGTAATGAGTTTACTGACCCTTGGTTTAGGCTTAAGCTCATTTTCTTATGACAAACACAAAAAGCAATAAAATATTGAAAACACCAAAAACAAACAATAATCGTCTCCTCCGGGATTCTTTTCTCACCTCATTCACTCATAACCGAGAACTTGCTTCTTCCGTCTAATGCAAGACAGTTAGCACCTGAGCCAGACAGGTCATACACTTGAGCATAGACAAGTAAGCAGTTCACAAGTCAATTCATCTTTCAGTCTCTTTGAGTCGAACTACGGTGTTCTGACTTCCTCATTGCACGAGAGGATACGTAGGCATAACTTAACAGTTATCGAACAAAAGTCTCTGTATATTCCCCCTCTTCCAACATTATTATTTTAAGCCTCATTGTCTTGAGCATTTCACTCTTTCCTTACACTGACACTCCTTTATTTCACTTCACATTTCTTTTGCACTGACACTTGTATTCTTTTCCAGCTTTTGCACACAAAATTGCACTGACACTACCCCTTTAAACACAAATCTTTTAAGCGTGGATCCCGTCGAGTACGACGGACAATTTGGGTGCTAATATCTTCCTAGGTTGTAACCAAACCCCTTTCTCAGTTTATCTGGTTTGTGACCGTCTTATCTATCTTTTCCTAGGTTTATGCAGCATTACCTTTCCTTCGGGATAAAAATGCCTAGCTGGCGACTCTTTTCAGTTCACCCTCATGTTCTCTCCATTCGCCTACCATTCGCGTCTGTACCCCTCTTGGCCATGTGTCATCAGGTGGGAGCGACAGCTTGGCGACTCTGCTGGGGACCCTTGTACTGCAACCAGGGCTTCTGGTTCTTTTTGTGGGTTCCTCCTAGCGCCTGTTTGATTTGTTTTTACTGGGGTGTTATATGCTATTTGTGTTTATTTGTTTGCTTTATTTATTGCTTTATGTACAACTTTATTTACTGCTTTCTTTACAGTTTTTATATATACATCATACTGTCATTATCATTGCTGGATCTGGTTTTCTTTGGTGGGTGGGGTTCCATTAAGTGATTAAGGTCCTATACCTGGGACCTGAGTGACTCCTAGGCTAGAGTGGTTCATGTTCTTTCCCATTCCATTTCGGTCTGGTGCGGGAATATGAAACACAGTTCAGATGTGGGTTTCTTCTTGAGAACTCTGTGCTACAGATTTCCTGTAGTGCTAGGGCTATCTGGGAAGCCTACTAAGTCTGGATGACCATTATTTTGACCTTCAGAATCTGGGGTGAATTAGAGGAGGATCTTTTATGGTTATTGTAAACACTGTACCTCTGGGTTAGAAGTGTTTACACTTCTCATAACTGATCCAAGTCTGAGGATCCTTGTTCTAGAACATTACATGTGAGGGGGTTGGGTTGTTTATAGGTTTGCAGGAACCCTTGGCCACATCATACCCTGTTACTGTTTTGTTTAAGAATACTTCACTTTGGACAGTTCTTGTGACTAACCCTAGACATGTGACTCTTTATTTGAGTCCCCCACCCTGGTTACTGGATTTCTGAGCCTCCATCCGGACCTTTGAACATATATGGACCTTATATCAACACAGATAACCGATAATCAGATCCAACTCTTGATCACAAACCCTTGCATATCATTTGCATATATCATCATTGCATCATTTAACATTTGTTTATTTGTTTTTCAGGGTATCCACCTCATTATATCTTGGTTTGGTTTTGACCCCTTCTACTGCTTAGACCTCTGCTTCAGCTATCTTCTTCAACACTTGCTTCAGTTGTCTCCATCATCACTTGCATCAGTCTATCAGAGACTTACCTCCAGCTCCTCAGTCTGTGATCTTCATCAGCATTTGACTTCAGCTTCCTCATCAGCACTCATGGATGTTCCAAGGAAGAGCAACATATCTTATCACTTCTTTGAGCCCACATTGACTGGTATCAGGCAGGTCCAGTCACTCATCACACCTGACCACATCCCACTGTTCAGAGAGCACTACGGGGGTATTTTAGACATGGTTATGGATCTTGATTCTTCTCAGAGGAGCATGATCCACACATGCTTGCAGTTTTATGACCCTCCACTTAGGTGTTTCACCTTTCCATACTTTCAGATAAGGCCTTTGTTGGAAGAGTTTTCTTTGTTGATTGGAGTGCTTATCAGAGGAGGGATCCCCTTCAACCCAGAGATGACTGCTCCCAAAAGTGAAGAGATAGCAAGGGCATTGCACTTGGAGCCTGCCCTTATTGAGCAAAACATGACAACAAAAGCTGGGATTCCTGGTTTACATCTGGACTTCTTGATTTCTCAAGCTATCCCGAAGGCTACATTAGGAGAATGGAGGGCAGTCTGTGCACTCTTAGACCTCAACATATATGGGGCTATATTGTTTGCAGATGAGCCTAAATTTGTAAGTAAGAATCCCATCCACTTGTTTCTGCTGAGGAACCCAGTGCCTACATTGCTAGGGGATTTTTACTACTCCATCCATCAGAGAAATGAAAAACAAAGGGGGAAGTTGGTCAGATGCTGTGCTCCCTTGTTCTATTCTTGGCTACTCAGACACCTGCCTAAATCAGATGCTTTCTTGAACCCCCACCAGCAGAAGAATTGGGCCAAGAGATTCATTTCCTTAACATTAGAGGATATCAGATGGTGCACCCAGAGCACCAAAGGTAAGGGGATTATTACCAGCTGTGGGCAGTACCCTAATGTGCCTCTAATAGGAGTAAAAGGTTGCATCAATTACAACTCTTTACTATTTAAGAGACAATTGGGATATGCCTTGGTTCACCCTCCCAGAGGACAGGATTTAGCTGAGACCCTATACTGTGAAGTGCAACCTAATTCAGCTGTTGTCAGGCAAGCTGCTTGGGCTTAGGACAACATCCAGACCAAAGGGACAGCCATCCTTGGAAGATGTAACAATGTTGCTTTAGCTCAGTATTCAGACTGGTCCCGTACTAGAGCTCAAATCACCAGGATGCCTTTCACCTTGGAAAACACACCTGGACCATCTACAGTGCAGCCTGCAGCAACTGTTAGATTGGAGGAATTTGAAAAGCTGAAGGAGAGGAATAATCAGCTATCTGAAGCCCTGAAGAAGACTCTTTGGGAAAGGAATGATAGTCGTCTGGACATTGAAATATTGGAAAGGCTCAATACTGAGCATCTGACCAAGATTGAAAGGACAGATGACTACATAAGGAAAGCAAGAGTCGGGGAACAAATATTGAAGAATGCCTGCAAGGAGGCCAAGATTCAGAAAGCTAGGGCTGAACATTACCTGGAGGAAAGCTAGGCTAGGTAGATCAGGATCACCGAAGCCCGTGCACAAGAAGACTAGAGGACTCAGGCCAAGATTGAGCAGCTGGAAGCCAATGAGAAGAAGCAATAGGAAGCTTTGTTGGCAGCTCAGAAGGAGATATCAGAACTGAAGCTCCGGGCAGGGTTAAAGAGATCAAAGGATCAAGACAGGCATAAGAGGCTGACTAATGCCATTGCTACCAGGAACCTCCTCATTAGGACCATTACAGAGCATCCGGCTGGTCCGGTGACTGAGGCACTCCTGAAGGAAGTCAGGGAAGATGACTTTGGATTGGATGTCTGATTCCTCTTTGCTTGTATTTCTTTCCTTTTGATGTACTTTCCTTTTTTGTTGTATTTTTGACCCACCATGGGCATGTATTGTAAACAAACTATGTATTTTTCATCATTTGTAATATATATCAGTTTGTTTTACTTTGGTGGGCTTTCTCTCAAAGCATCTCCTTGAGGTCTGGAAAGGTCAAAACCAAGAACCAAACCGGATACCTTGGAAAACAAATAATCATGCTGCATTGCATACTAACATTTTCTTTGTTTTGTAGGTCTTTGTTTATTATTTTTTCTCACTTTGTTGTGCTTTCAGGAAACATTGCTCGTCGCAGAGTGTTCCCTGTCAACCGCATACACCGGTACCCAACGCGTAACAACCTTCCAGGCATTCAGATGGAGCAGGTACAGCAGGACCTGAATGAAGTGAGAAATCAGATGGTAAATGAAAGGGTCGAAATGAGAAACCAAATGACCCAATTTATGGCTGTGATGATTGGCTTAGCCCAGAGCCAAGAAAGGCTGAGAGAGTTGGTAGAAAGACAGACACCTGAAGAACCCCACCTTGGGACAGGAGGAACCAACAATAATGAACGAGGGAAGCCTCGCATTGACCCACCGAAGTATGGGCCCCATTTGAACCCAGATGTTAATATCCCAAGGAATGTTCAAGGTAATACTGCTGAGGGCAGAATCCTGCAAGAGGATCCCCAAGAAGAACAATTCACGGTTATTGGGGCTGGGGATGAGGTGTATGACAGAAGACTAGATGAGATTGCTGAAAAGCTGAGGTCGTTGGAATCCCAGAATTCCTTAGGCTTTGACGTAATGGATATGGGGCTGGTAGATGGGGTGAGGATTCCCCACAAATTCAAACCCCCTTGCTTTGAGAAATATAATGGTACCTCTTGCCTGCGTACTCATCTGCAATCCTTCTTAGGAAGACTCAAGGCTTATACCATGGACGAGAAGTTATGGATGTTCTATTTTGAGGACAGCCTGACTGGAGCATCAAGAGAATGGTATTCGCATCTGACAAGGGCCACTATAAGATGTTGGAAGGACTTGGCCGAAGCCTTCATCCGGCAATACCAGTACAACCTAGACATTGCCCTCAATAGAACCCTTCTAATGGGCATGTCTCAGTCATCAAGGGAGAGCTTACGAGATTATGCTCAGAGGTAGAGACAGCTTGCTGCTGCTGTCCAGCCACCCATGTCAGAAAGAGAGATGGCTGACATGTTTATGAACACCTTGCAGGGAACTTATATTGATAGACTTGCTGCTTTCTCTTCCACCAGTTTTGCCGATGTAGTTATAGCTAGTGAGAGAATTGAGAGTCTTTTGAAGATGGGCAAAATCTCTGACAATGGTGCAAGTTCCTCCAACAATACCAGAAAACCTTTTTCAGGACCCCGAAAGGCGGGTGAAACAAATGCTATTCATGCATGCAGGGGCAGACCCCAGTATTCTCACAGATCCATAGCAGTTGTTACCATCCCGGCTCCAGTTCCACAACAACCATTATTTCCTCAACAACAACAACAACATCATTATCAACAACAATCTCATTTTCCGCAACAAAGAAATTACAGTAACAATAGCAACCAACAGCAACGCCCCTTTCAACAGAGGCCATCTCAGGAAAATAGGGTGATTGACCCTATCCCTATGACTTATGCTGCTCTACTGCCACAACTCCTGAAGCTTAACCTGGTTGAGTTAAGGACGTTGGCTCCACCAGATCCTCTCAATCTCCCGAAGAATTATGATGCTAATGCCAGGTGTGCCTTTCACTCCAACACACCTAGTCACAATACTGAGAAGTGTAGAGCCTTGCAAATGAAGGTTCAAGATCTGGTCGATTCCAAAGCTCTCAATTTCGCACCTCCTCCGAATGTTAACAGAAATCCTATGCCTAATCATGGTAGGCCCAGGATTAATGCCATAGAAGAGGACCAACCATCTACACTGATTGATAATGTTGCATAGATTTAAACACCGTTGGATGAAGTCAAAGTTCAACTCTTAAGGTGCCAAGTGTTCCCAGGCTGTGGGGCCTGCTGTGAATCGTGCAAAACTGCTATTAATGGTTGTGAGAAGCTAAGGTTTGGCATAGATGGCCTTGTCAGAGATGGAATCTTGAAAATTACCACAACAGCTCCTTCAACAACTCTTTCTTCAGCAACAATGGAATCTCCTACAACATCAACATTTCTTTCTTCAGAGGTATCAGACCCTCCTACAAAAACAACAACTATCATTCCCACTGATTCATCAACAACTTCAGCAATTACTTCATCCCTCTTCTCAACAAATCAGAGTTTAACAACATGCAGTTCTACAACATCAACACCCATTTTATCAACGGAAACGCCTACAACACCATCAAACACTAATGAAGATGTCTCAACGGTCACAGTCTATTATGACCCAGCAAATGTTCATCCCAATGACAATTTCCAACAACAAAATGCAACACCTCCTATCAGGTCTCCAGTCACGATCTATTACGATCCGCATACTATCACAGTTCCTTCCACTGCAGCAATCAGTCCGATCACCATTACGGTACCTGGACCTATTCCTTATGAAAGCAGTAATGCCATACCTTGGCACTACGGCTCTGATCTCTACTGCGACGGAAAGAAAATCACTCTAGATTCATCAACCTCTTCACCACAAGTTGACAATGTGGGGGGAGGCGGAGGCTTCACCAGAAGCGGATGCCTTTTTGCCTCGCAAACGCCAAGACCCAATGCTGAAGCAGAAGCTGCTGCTAAAGCAAAAGGAAAGAATGTGGTACTTGAAGAGCCAGTTGCTAAAGAAACTTCAAAGACGTCTTTTGAGAAAGAGGTAGACGAGTTCATGAGAATAATCAAAAAGAGTGATTACAAAGTGGTGGACCAGCTTCATCAGATGCCCTCCAAAATCTCCATATTATCACTGCTAATGTGTTCCGAAGCCCACAGGAATGCATTGTTGAAGGTCCTGCACGCGGCATATGTGCCTGAAGAGATTACGGTTAATCAGCTGGTAACTGTGGTTGCAAATGTTAACACCAGTCATGGACCGGGCTTCACAAATGCTGATTTAACAACGGAGGGACGCAATCATAACAAGGCTTTACATATCACCTTAGAATGCAAAGGTGCTGTTCTTTCTCACGTGCTGGTAGACACTGGGTCTTCGCTCAATGTCCTCCCAAAGAAAGCCTTGGTGAAGCTAGAGTATGATGGTTTGACATTGCGTCCAAGTAACTTGGTGGTGAGATCATTTGATGGCTCTAAACGATCAGTGCTTGGAGAGATTGATCTACCCGTGTTGATTGGCCCGCAGACTTTTAAAAATACCTTCTTCGTGATGGACATACAGCCGGCCTACAACTGTCTGTTGGGTAGACCCTGGATTCATGCCGCTGGCGCTGTTACATCTACCCTTCACCAGAAGTTAAAATTTGAGTGGGAAGGCCAAATCATCACAATCTGCGGGGAGGAAGACATTTTTGTTAGCCAGCTGGATACTTATAAGTATATAGAGATGGACGGGGATATCCATGAGACTATGAGTCAGGGGTTTGAGGCCCTCAACATTAATGAAGCAACTACTGTATCTGGAACTTCCATCGCTTCATATCAACAAGCCCGAAAGGTTGTTGAGGAGGGTACCGCTCAAGGCTGGGGCAAGCTGCTGCCAGTTGAAAAGAAAGAAGACAGATTCGGGTTGGGTTACAGACCAACTCGACAAGATCAACCAGAGGCTGCAACAAAGCCCAAATTTATCAGCGGGGGATGCTGACCCCGGATGCTGTGAACAGTCTGGAAGACGAGGAAGAAGACGAACGCAACCTGGAAAACTGGATACGTTCAAGGATCCCGGGGAACCAAGTCTCAAACTGGTCTTCCCAGGAAATTATAAGAGTTACTCCTGCAGAATAATTATTATTTCCTGTCTTTAAGCATGCATCAAGTCCTGCATCTTGCCCAAGATGTCAGGGCTCATTTTGTAATCGGGTCATCTTGTATTTTGTGCAAACGATCAATTAATGAATATCAGGACATCTTTTGCAAATGAGTCTCTTTTTTCCCGCTCACTGTTTTTCATTTTTCATTTTTTGTACAAAAATAAAATGGCAATGTTTTTTCAAAATAATGACTTCATTTTCACTTTTTCTAAGCAAGATAAAATTGATCACTAAAATGAAAAAATCTAAACCCTTGCAGAGAGTGCCCTCCAGACTGCACCGACAACGACACTGCTATGACTTCGTATGACTTTGACAATCCGATTAATCAAGCCGATGAAGGGGTTGAAGAAGATTATGAGCTACCTGAAGAGCTAGCCAGATTGTTAAGGCAAGAGGAGAAGGTTATCACTCCTAATTAGGAGGAAGTTGAGACGGTTAATCTTGGTACTGAAGAAGACTTGAAAGAAGTGAAGATCGGGGCCCGTTTGCAAGATTCAGTGAAAGAACAACTTATTGACATGCTTCGGGAGGATGTGGATGTTTTTGCTTGGTCTTATCAAGATATGCTAGGTCTGGATACCGACATTGTTATGCACAAGCTGCCTCTAAAAGAAGACTGTCCTCCAGTAAAACAGAAGCTGCGCCGTACTCGTTCGGATATGGCAATGAAGATAAAAGAAGAGGTACAAAAATAGTGGGACGTCGGTTTCCTTGCTGTAACTAGTTACCCGCCGTGGGTTGCTAACATTGTACCTGTTCCTAAAAAGGATGGCAAAGTACAGATGTGTGTGGATTACCGGGATCTGAATAGAGCTAGCCCAAAAGATGACTTCCCATTACCTCACATTGATGTATTGGTCGACAATACGGCTCAGTTCTCGGTGTTCTCCTTCATGGATGGATTTTCAGGATATAATCAGATCAAGATGTCACCTGAAGACATGGAGAAGACAACTTTCATCACACCCTGGGGCATATTCTGTTATAAGGTAATGCCATTCGGACTGAAGAATGCTGGTGCCACTTATCAACGGACTATGGTAACATTATTCCATGACATGATCCATAAAGAAATCAAATGTTATGTGGATGACATGATTGCCAAGTCCCTCACAGAAGAAGACCACCTGGTAAATCTGTTGAAGCTGTTCAAACGTCTGAGGAAATACCAATTGAAGCTAAACCCCAACAAATGCACATTCGGGGTACGATCCGGTAAGCTGTTGGGTTTCATTGTATGTGAAAAGGGAATTGAAGTTGACCCTGACAAAGTCAAAGCCATTCAAGAAATGCCTGCACCAAAGACTGAGAAAGAAGTTCGGGGGTTTCTAGGTAGATTGAACTACATTTCAAGGTTCATATCTCACCTGACAGCAACCTGTGAGCCCTTGTTCAAGTTGTTAAGAAAAGAACAAATGGTCAGGTGGAATGAAGACTGCCAAAGGGATTTTGACAAAATCAAGGAGTACTTACAAGAGCCTCCAATCCTTATGCCTCCAGTTGAAGGAAGACCTCTAATAATGTACTTGACAGTATTAGAAGAGTCAATGGGATGTGTGCTGGGCCAACATGACGAGTCTGGTCGAAAAAAGTATGCAATATACTACCTAAGCAAAAAGTTTACCGACTGTGAACAACGTTATTCACTGCTCGAGAAAACTTGTTGTGCTTTAGCGTGGGCTGCACGCCGACTAAGGCAGTATATGTTGACCCAAACTACCTTGTTGATCTCATAGATGGATCCGGTCAAGTATATATTTGAGAAGCCAGCACTTACTAGACGGGTTGCAAGATGGCAAATGATTCTCACAGAATATGACATTCAGTACACATTTCAAAAAGCTATCAAAGGCAGTGTACTGTCTGATTATCTTGCTGAGCAACCCATTGATGATTACGAGCCTATGAGATTTGACTTCCCTGATGAAGACATCATGTTCATAAAAGCAAAAGATCATGAAGAGCCTATTCACACTGAAGGGCCTGACCCAGAAGAAGAATGGACAATGATGTTTGATGGGGCTGTTAATATGAATGGTCGTGGAGTTGGTGCAGTACTCATTACACCTAAAGGAGTTCACATGCCTTTCTCGACAAAACTCGCTTTTAACTGCACTAACAACGAAGCTGAATACGAAGCCTGTATCATGGGTCTTGAGGAAGCCATTGACCTCAGGATCAAGATTTTAATTGTATTCGGAGATTCAGCTCTGGTAATCAATCAAACCAACGGCAAATGGTACACTCACCAAAAGCATTTGATTCCATACCGAGACTACACGAGGAGATTACTGACTTTCTTCACTACAGTCAAACTTGAGTATATCCCTCGAGATGAAAATCAGTTTGCAGATGCTCTGGCTACCACTTCATCCATGATTAAAGTTCAAGCTGCCAACTTTGTGCCTCAAATTTCAGTATCCAGACTTGACAGATCAGCATACGTATTCTCAGTAGACATTACTAAAGATGACAAGCCTTGGTTCTACAACATCAAATGCTTCTTAGAGGATCAAACATACCCGCCTGGGGCATCGTCCAATGATAAGAAGACACTAAGAAGGCTGGCAGGTAGTTTCTTCCTGAATGCTGATGGCTCCTTGTACAAACGCAACTTTGATATGGTACTTCTCAGATGTGTTGATAAGACAGAAGCAGACTTGTTGATGCACGAGGTGCATGAAGGATCTTTTGGTACCCATGCTGGAGGACATGCAATGGCTAATAAATTGCTAAGATCGGGTTACTACTGGATCACAATGGATGCAGACTGTTGTGCCTATGCCAGAAAATCCGCATTGGACAATAATAAGGGAAAATAATCAAAAAAAATGTACACCCGCTGAGTTGAAAAGCCGCATTGGACAGCTCAGGAAAAAATGGGTATCCCGGTGGATTGAAAACCCGAAAGGGCGATCCACGCAAAATAAGGGAATAAGCGAACAACTGCATTCTGAATTCGTCTATATCACTTACAACATGGCAAGCTTCAAAGGGTTAAAGCATCGGTCAAAATCAACCTTCTTCAGAAAGCAGGATGAGAAGAACGTCAAGGTCATACGGGTCATAGCAAAAAGGGAAGCACTAAAGCGTCTTCAACATTGCCAGCACCTTTTTGTTTCTCAATTTTGTAACAATCTCCTCATTTCAGGGGATCTGTTTCTTTAACTGTATTTGCCAATTCAGGGCACACAAATTAATAAAATCAAATTTTCAGTCACACTCCGTCTTGTACATTTTATTTCATTTGCAAAATGTCCGATATCCTTGATATAGTGTTTGCATAAAAAATAGATGTGCCTTTCTAATCACATGCTTACATGAAATACATTACTTACTCCCGGGAGTGTCTGAACTCCTATAATGGAATCCAGTAAGGGATACCTCGGGGTACTTGTGCGTTTCTTTGTCATAACAGGATTGCAGGTATTCAAAGCGCAACATGGGGCATGAAAGGTTTTCCCCAGCAAAGTTGCCAAATCATTATTTCCTCAACACATCTTCCAAACAGCACCAGAAAAGCTTCCTCCCCATCAGAGTTGCCAGGCATCATTTATCCGGAACATCTTTTAGAGCAGTACCAGAAGATGCTCATATCACCAACTGAGTTGTCAGATATCATCGTCCTCAGCAGGATCCCCACAGAAATCTCTAGGAAGATCGTTCAATGATCTTTTTCTTCCCCAGCAGAGTGCTAGACAGGGAACCATCCCCCACAGAGCTCCAACCTCCTCCCAGAAGAGCAATGTCTGAATTTCTCTTATGTCACCCGTCCATGTCATACTCTCCTCAGCAAGTTGACCACTCATTTGTGTCTCACTCATGCTTATTTTTACTCATACAAATACTCGTCCGTATCTTGTATACACCACTTATTTCCCCTCAGATTCAACACTCGTCCGTGTTCTTTGTTAACCCGTTGGTACTCGTCCGTACCATCATCTTTGAACATGTGTCAGCATTGTTTCTACCGATACTCGTCCGTATCATAGTCTTAAGGATGCTCGTCCGCATCTTTAATCTATACACAGTGTCAAACACTTATACCTTTCATTTCTTGGATGTAAGCACTCGTCCGTGTTTACTATTCCCCAGCAAATCCTCAGCAAAACTTCTTTTCTATCTGACATTCGTCCTATGTCATGATACTTTCGGCAGCCGTACCCTGCCAGGTGATCGTCCTTCACCTTTTGATGACCGTCCCTCATCATCCCCCCAACGGAGTCTCCATCATTGGAACCCTTTTCTATCCGACATTCGTCCTATGTCGTGATATTTTTAGCAGCCGTCCCCTGCTAGGTGATCGTCCTTCACCTTTTGATGATCGTCCTTCATCATTTTATCCTATGGTCGTCCCCATCGTTGATCTTGTTATCTGACATTCGTCCTATGTCATGATAAACCCCAAGAGCAGCCGTACCCTGCTAGGTGATCGTCCTTCACCTCTTGATGATCGCCCTTCATCATGCTTATCTGATGCCCGTCCCCATCGTTGACCTTTTCTATCCGGCATTGGTCCTATGTCGTGATACTTTCGGCAACCTTACCCTGCCAGGTGATCTTCCTTCACCTTGGATGACCGTCCCTCATCCTTATCCCCAACAGAGCAGCCGTCCCCTGCTAGGTGATCGTCCTTCACCTTTGATGACCGCCCCTCATAATTTATTTCATTAACCCGATGGTCGTCCCCATCGTTGTTTACCCTTACTTTACAAACCTGATGGTCGTCCCCATCATTGCCTTTACCTTAATCCTCAGAGAATCTTGTTTCTTTACCCGATGGCCGTCCCCATCATGATCTCTTTATTTCCCCAGCATGTCGGCCGTCCCCGTCATTGCTTTATCCCCAGCAGTCGTCCTCTGCTCGATGGTCGTCGTCCATCGCTCGCATCTTTATAGTCATACTTTACTTTCTTTTACAATTTATATCCCTTTTCTTCTTCTCCCCAGTGAGTGCAAAATTTGGACTGTCTTTGGTATTTAACCACAAGTTACCTTGTTTGTCTATTAAGCCAGGCGCCCACATCCTGCACAACTAACTCATGCTTGAATAGGGGCAGCTGTAAACACCCCAAATTTTCCCTCACTAAGTTCACACCATGGCTTGTGATCTTTCATACTTGCATTAGTTCAATCATATCATATCATGTGGCATTTTTGCTTCACTGCATTGGTTCAAGGTCATCTGCATCTAGGGTTTGTGATTTGAGCAATCCAAGATCCATCTGAGCCACTACAAAGGCCTCCAATCATCTCAAGAGGGTCCATGTATGTTCAATCATCATATTATATCCTCCAAATATCAAGGAAGTCAAAGAATCACAAGAACTGGCAAAGCATGGAAGCTGAGCTAGGGTTTAACTGCACAGATGACCTGAAATTAGGGTTTTGGTTTCAGAGGCCATAACTCCAATTTTTTGGTCATTCTTGTTTCTATTGGTCTCAATATGTTATAAGGATCATACATACCAAGTTTTATGAAGAAATTCATTGGGGAAGTCATCTGATCACTGGGTAACTTCTTGAGCAAGTCAGAGCCAAATCAGGGCATCTGAGGCCCCCCAACATGGAACCGAAGTGGATTTTTCATCAAATTGAAGTTATATGGTCTTTATTTGATCATTGAAGTGCTTAGAAGTTCACAAATTTTGAAGAAAAATGAGCAAAACCAAAAGTTGCCAAAAGTGGAAATGACTTGTAATGTAAACTTTCCATTTTGGGAAAGTTTTTCAACCTCCTCTTTCTCAACCAAAAATGCTTCAAATGAAAAATTGTTGGTAATGAAAGTTGTAGATTGGATCATTCCCTTTTCAAAAAGTACAAGAACAAGATCTAATTCATTTTGGAACTCAAGTTATTGGTTGTCAAAGTTGGCAAAAATCACATAATTTCAAGTTTTATGCCAAAGAGGGATTTTTGCAAAACCTCTTGCCAATTCATTTTGTGACTTCAAACAAACTTCTACACATCATAACATCATAGTGCATTGCCTAAAACTCAGAATTGGCCCAAAAATCTCACATTTTCATGACTTGCACATCAAGAAATCCAAAAGGGGCCAAAGTTTCATGAAATTGCAAAACCTCCCATAACTTATTCCCCACATGCTGAATTGCTTCAAAGTGAATTCCATGGCCATCCTTGATCCTTGCTGCACCAGACACCCCATTGTACCAAGCCTGAACCAACCCATACCTCAAAGTACAACCAACCTTGACATTTTGCATTTTCATCCATACCAATCAGCATAGCCCACACCAACTCCACAGACCTATCACAACTTGATATGTGGACTTTATGCAAGCCATAACACACAAGAACTCAGCCTGAATCCTCAGCATTGCCCTAGTTCACAAAAATCACCTCTCTTGCATTTTCTTTCGAAACTCTCAGTACACTTAACAAAACTTCAAACTTCTTTCACAAAACAACTCATCATCATTTCCCACCCCTCACATTGGCCTGAAACCACCTCAAACAAAAACACAATTTTCATCACCTCTGAACTGAAACCTTCAAAATACTCCATATAAACTCCTTTCAAGCATTCCAGAAGCATAAGGGGATAAAGGGGAGTGGAAAAGCACCAAAGAAGAGCTCAGAAAGTGCCAGTTTTGAAAGCTCCATCTCAGGTAGCCATCTCAAACCTTTTTCCAGAAATCTCTTTTTAGGTTATAGGATTGTTCCTCTTGTTGTGCTGATCATGCTGAGCTTTTTATTTTTGAAAATGGTTGTGATTTGAGGATTTTATGAACTTCTTAAAGTTTTACCATTTTTGTTCATGGCTTCGAATCTTGAGATTGAGTGAAAAGAAATTGTTTTTGAGGCTGGATTTGATCTTAGGGGAGTGAAAGGAATGAATCTGGAGCTTTAGAGCTCCAGAAATGGCCTAAGGAGTGATTTGGAAATTTTCAGGGGAGGAGTTGGCCGAAGAAGATGATCGGAGGTCTTCTCCGGCCACCTGAGAGTGATTAATGGCTAATTAGGGTTAGGGTTTCATGTTTGAATCTGGGCCCTTAGATTTGTTCTCCCGCGCGTGATTGAAGGGTTAGGATTAGGTCATTAGCATTTAATCTGGATTTAATAATTAATTAATTAAGTTTAGTTAGGTTTGAATTTGGGCCATTGGATGTGGCGCCAGTCAACAGATTCAAACCCAGTTTCAATCCAAGCCATCCATCCTGCATACTTTCCATTTATTTAATTTTATTTCACATTTTTCTTATTTATTTTGTACGAATTTTTAAAAATAGTAAAAATCATCAAAAAATTCTGAAATTTTTTATCAAACATTTTATTAATTTTCAGAAACCAAAAATATTTTTATTTTTATTTTTTTCATTTAAAAATTATTTTTTAGACATTTAAATGTTTATTTTAATTAATTAATGAAAATTAATTAATTAAAATATCATTTAGGTTTCTAAAAAATCCCAAAAAATTCATGTTGCATCTTTAAACATTTAGAGACATTGTCATACCATCCACACAAATTTCCTTTTGGTTTTGAATCATTTTGACATTTTATCTTTGAATTTAGGGTTCATAAAATCCCATTTTTGAACCCTAACTTCAAGAATTATTTTCTGCCTAACCTAGAATGGTATGACCATGGTTATTTTTGCATTGATCTTCACTTGAAATGTATTTTCTAACATATTTTTGTCATGAATTTCTTCTGCCTTTTTGATTTGATTGGCATTTTCCCCCTTTAGGTACCTTAAAACCCTAGCAAACTTAGAAACATAATAAGTCCCTTAGGGTTAAGAGTTAGGTCTCCTCCTTTGGGGTGTGAAATCATATGGGTTTAGGGTTCCTTTGAGTGCATTTTCAATTTTTTATCTTGTCATTTGCTCATGTTTTTGAGTTTTGCATCTCATCCTTTCATAAAACCCTAATTTCTCATCTCCATTTGCATACCTCTTGCATATGCTTGCATTCATGAACTTGCCATGACATTTTATGAATTCACATGACTTCTAAGACATCTTAGGACACATTAGAATCATGTTTGATCATTGCATCATCCATTTGCCATGTTATGCCTTCATTTCATTACATGTACTTTCATGAACTTTCATGCCTCCTTTCATGCTTCATTTGCATCCTCATTGTTTGTATGATCATTTGCATCTCTTGACATGTCTTTGAATCATCTCTTAGAATCATTTGCATCACAAATATGCTTCTGGTTTTGGTTTGCATCCTTGCATCCATTTCATTTTCTTTTCATTTCATTTCCTTTTACTAACTTTTCAGGTGGTAAGTTGCTTTGAGAAGTGAATTTGCCTTCACTTCTCACAATCTCTTCTCATCTCTCTTATGCATTCATTGCTGCATTTTGTATTTGAATTAGAGTGAGCTTTCTCATTCATGTTCCTTCCTCACTTTATTTCTTCAAGCAACTTATCTTCTTAAGTGAAGTAAGTTGGCTTGCTTCTTTTGCTTCTCTTCCTCTCTTTGTTTCTTCCTTGGTGGCTTTTCCTGAAGATCTCTTGCAAGCCTCATAAACCCTAGGAATACCCAAGAATGATAACAATTAGGGTTTGATTAGTCCCCCATTAGTTTTACCTTTGTGTCATCTTTTGTGTCTTCTCTTCTCACCTCTTAATCAGGGACTAAACCTTTAAGGTTTTAAGGTTTTGTGATTAAGGTTATGCCTGTATCCTTCTATTAGGATGGAGTGTATAAATTTAATCCTAAGTGTTAAACCCTTAATGTGTTTAAATCCTTTAATCAATTCATCTAATAAATCACTAAGACATCAAGCTTGTAACTTGGGCCTTGCATTAGGGTTCTAATTCTTCCTTAATTGGTTAAGAAGGACTAACCTTAGTGTTAATGGAAAAGTCCCCCTCAAGCTGTCTTACAAAACATAAAATACACTTCTTAACCTTACCATTAACTAAAATCCACTTAAATAAAGGCTTTGTTTTGTCATGAGGTTAATCCCTAATCATGGATTAAGTTGAGGAGCCTTCCTCAGCTTAAATGTTCTCATCTATTTTCCTTCTATTAGGAAGAAATGTGACACCTTTTGTGTTTTGACTCTGATATAATTATAAATAAATATCGTATATATTTTGTGGGGTAGAAGGGTGTTACATTAGTGGTATTAAAGCAGGTCGGTTTATCCGACAATGTTTTTTTATGTCAGTCCCTTGTCAGTCGACGAGTGTGTGTACACTGTCGATGGATTGTTTCTTCTAATGTTGATTATGATATGCAGATGGCTAGAAGAAACGATCGTGTGATTGCTGATGTGTTGGAATCACTTGCCTAAGCGACGACTCAGAACAATGCTCCTGATGAGTTTTGTGCTTTGGAAAAGTTCCAAAGAAACAATCCGCCAATGTTCATGGGCACTCATGATCCCGAGAGCATGCAAAAGTGGCTTAAGGAGATTGAGAAGTACTTATGAGTGATGGCGTGCAATGATGCGCAGAAGGTGCAATTTGGTACTCACATGCTATCAAAAGAAGATGAGGACTGGTGGGATAACACCCGTAAGCTATTGGAGGGTGTTGGTACTGAAATAACATGGGCTATATTCAATATAGAGTTCCTGGAAAAGTATTTTCTTGAAGATGCTCGTGGTAATAAAGAAATAGAAGTCTTTAAATTGAAGCAAGGGAACATGACTGTGGCAGAGTATGCTGCAATGTTTGAAGCACTAGTGAATTTTTGTCCTCACTATAACCGTGTTGATGTTGGACTATTTACATTGAAGATTTTAGAGTGCTATGGTTTACAAGAGTCCTTAATATTTTTATGTACACCTCTATGTTTCAGTAACTTGGCATAAAAGGTTTGTCTGGTTTAGTTTTAAATTCAACATTATTATGTACACCTATATATTTCAATAACTTGTTATAGAAGTTTTGTCTAGTTAAGTTATAATGTTAAACATCATTCATCTTGTTAGATTGAAGTTGATCACTAGGGTTTAGTGATTTCTATCTCATATCATGGATTGTGTGTGTAATATCATATATTCCCTTAAATACTCAATTAGTTATTAGTTGGAAACAAAGAATAACCAATGAACTCTGAAGGGATCAATCCTTATTAAAAGAGAAGGATCATTATTAATAAGAACAAGATGAGATATTTTGATAGCATTAATAATTGGTCAATTGGTACTATAAGACAAAATATCAATTAAGATATATATATATATATATATATATATATATATATATATATATATATATATATATATATATATATATATATATATATATATATATATATATATATGTGTGTGTGTGTGTGTGTGTGTGTGTGTGTGTGTGTGTGAGTGTGTGTGTGTGTGTATGTGTGTGTGTAGGGGGGGTGTTATGTGTATTTTATGTGGTGGAGAATAAAGAAGAATAAGTGGATGAGAATAAAAAGGAAACGAAGAAAAGTAGAAGTTGGTAATAAAAGAGGATAAGAATAGAAGAAGAGAGAAAGAGAGAAAGAAAAGAGGAAAATATGAGAGAATAAGAAGAGAAAGAAAAAAAAATAAACTCATGGAAAAAGAATAGGAAAGTTCATAAATCATTATGAACCTCATCTTAATTTCTTCATCATATTCATCTCCAAGGTGTCGCTCCCCGGATTTCCATCCTAGTACAAACGCGAAAGTGGCGCGGAAAAGAATAGAGTCGCCAGAGAAAGGGAATGGTAATGCTGCACAAACCAGAGGAAAGAAGAGGAAGGACACAGGTCCTACGAACCAAAGAGACTGAGCTCGGGAGTCGGTTATGACCTGGGAAGGTATTAGCACCCCAGATCGTCCGCCGTACCCGACGGGATCCACGCTTGCAAAAGAAAATGTTTCAAAGGGTGAGGGTATGAAAGCTGCTGCAAAGAAAAAGCAATGAACTGGAAAGAAACTGAGAAAAGGAACAGAATGAGAAAACAAAGAGAAAAATGTAGGGAAAATAAAGATTGTGCTCGAATGGGCCATACCCCGCTGCCTACGTACATCATCAGGATAATGAGGATCAGAGACGCCGTAGTTCCCCTAACTAGGGGAGGCAAGGAAATTGCTTGTGAATTAAGGCTTGAACTGCCTATGCCATTGCTCAGGTGTTGCAGACTCGAACGACGAGTGCGTAACTGTCTTGCAAAGTGACAAGTAGGAGCAAGTTCGCGTACGGAGCGAATGAGATGAGAAAAGAATTCCCGAAGGAAAGACGCTTATTTTTTGTTTGTGTTTTTTATGAAGCTTTTAGGAGTGTGTCACAAGGAAGTGAACCCAAGCTCTTTTCCATGGAATGTGCACTTGTCACTACATTCCAAGATGGAATAATAGAACAAGCCCACTCAAGTAAGGAGAAGATCCCCAAAACTTGAAACCAAAGATTAGGGCCTAAGCTCACTAACTTGTTAACTTATTAAGTGTTTTTGGTATTTACAATGAAGAAGTGTTTTTTATGCTTTTCTTGGTGAAAAAGATACCTTGATCAGACTTGTGCATCACAAGGTAAGCTTGTACTATCCCAAGATGGGAAGACTACAAGCACACCTCATGGGATAAGTCTATTGTTCAAGGAATTACTTCAAACTTTATTAAGGTGTTTTTTATGGTTTTGAGATGAGAAGAGAAGAAGAACCAAAAGGATCACAAAGGCAAAAGTCTAATAGGGGACTAAAGAATCCTAAGTGTTGTCATGCATGGATATCCTAAGGTTAGTGTGGCTTTCTATCCTAATGGAGAAGAAAAGAAGAAGAAGAAGAAGAAAGAGACGAGTAAGGCCTAAGCCCAACAAGCAAATGGTTAGCACAAGAAAGAAATAAGAAGAAGAGATGAGATTTGGAGATGTGAAACTCAACTTCCACACCTCTCACTTACCATAGCCCCTGCAAGGTTAGTAACATGCATACAAGTGAAATGAAATGAACAAAATAACATGCCATCATCATACAAACAGAAGTTAAATGATATGTACACATGCTCAATGCAAATGCAACTCACAAGAATGAGGAATGAAGCATACAAGACAACATGATGCAACATGAAACACATATGTAAACAAATGAAAACTTAAGAAAGATGCAAGGAAAAATGCACAAAACATGAACTCAATGTACAAGACCAGAACCAAGACAAGTTAAAGAAGAGCTTAAGAAGCTAGCAAGATGAAGAGAAGAGAGGCACTAAACCAAACAATCACAAAATGAGGTGAAAGAAGTAAAGAGATTAGGTGAATACACTTAAGAAATGAAAGGACTTAAAAGTTAAGCAAACACACAAGTTCTAAGACACAAACCCTAAGTCAAGACCAGAATGGAACACATACCCCAAAGAGACCCCAAATGAGAAGAAGAAGTTGACACAAGTGCACTTCTAAGCTTATAAGAGACCTAAAGATCACAAAGAAGCAAAATGGGACAAGGTTCAAGATAAAATTCAAATCAAATCAACAAAGCCACTAAAAATTCCACAACTTAGGATAAATGATACTAAAAAATGATATAACAATGAGCCAAAAGGATTGGAAAAAAATTCAGAAGCTAAGTAGGTCAATAACTTCCAACACAAGTCAAAGGACCAAGACCCAATGAAAAAGTTTCTAAAAATCAGGGGAAAAATCACACAAGAACTACATCATCTTAGGAATCTAGAGCAAAAAGAATGAACACAAAACTCAAAATAATGAACTCTATGGAAAATGGACAAGACAAATTGCATCAAAAGGATTTAAGAATGAATTAATTGAAATGAGGAATTAATATGACACGTGTATAATGGGAATAAATGGAAAATAAAAATGTGAAAAATTAAAGAAAACTCAATTGGACACCCATGAATATTTTTAGAATTTTTTGACACTTGGAACTATTTTTAAAAATTAAAAAGCAAAAAGGGAATAAAGGAAATAAAGAAAAAAGAAAATAAAATGGAAAGCTGGGCTGGGGGTGAGAATAACATGGATCTGCGTTGAAAACAATTGGGCCTGGAATCAGAGGGGTGTGAAAAGCAAGACTGAGGCCCATTGGTGCGCATGTGTATGGCTCATGTGGTGGAAATTCAGAAGGAAAAAAAGGAAAATACCATGGCCTTTGGATTGATCCAGCCCGCACTAAACCTCTCCTCATTAAATGACGTGGAGCTTTGTTGAGTTATGAGTGGAGGACCATGGTTATTAGTGTGTGCTGAGAAACACAAAGCATTAAAACAGAATTATGAAATCACGTGGCTGGGATGGTGGCTTCTAAGACGCGTGGCCAGATCTGGGACGTACAGCAGCAAGATCCAATGGCTAGAAGATCATCTTCTTCATCACATAAACCCTAGCTTCATTTCTAGTTTCCGGTGACCGGAGCTAGGGCTCCGGCACCGGAACTTAAACCAGATGCACAAAACACAATAAAAATAAACATAAAGCTCCAGATTGGGTAATTGATAGGCCCTGATTACGAAAATGGACATGAAAAGTTCTAAAACTCAATGAAACAACCGGATCGAAGAGAAACAAATGTGACCATGAACACTGAAAATCACATATCTCACTCAATAATGCACTAAAAATGAAACCAAGACTTGCAGCATACTCAGTGAACATCAAGGATTAATATGCACATCAACATTTTCATTTTCAGAGGTGAAGAATTTGAAGCTTACCTGAGTTGCAGATCTGGAAATAATATGATAGAAAACCAGATGATGGATGCAAATCACTCTACACTCACTCTAGATGCAAAATAAATGCATCTAAAGCCTTGAAGATGGCTGGATCTGAAGTTTTGCCGACACCTGCCCTGAAATGGCAAGGTTGTTGATCTTGAGAGATTGCTTGAATGAATGTGTGATTAATGATCCTTAGCTTGCACTAATCAAGGATCTACAATTTGTTTTCTGATTGAGCAAGTGTGTGATGAGATATGAGAGAAAATGCAAGTTGTGCATAAACTTGGAAATGAGAGAATGAGGGAGAGTTGTGCAATTCTGAAACCCTAGCTTTTTAAATATGAAGTCACCAACCAATGCTGAAAAGATTGTGAAGTTTGCACGTGGGAATAAGGAGGAATTGTGATTCTTGCAAATTTTGCAAATTGTTGTGAGAGCATGCACTCCTCATGCTTGCCTTGGCCTTTTAGCCTATGTGCAATCCAAATCCATCCCTTGATTATAATCCAACAAGTCCTGGCCCTTAGATCAAAGTTGTCACACTTTCTCCATGATTTTGCAAAATATCCACTTTTTGAATAACAAACTTGCTTGGCACGAAAATGGGAGTTTCTCTTGAGAAAAGTGTGCCAAATGCAATGTATTTTAACTATGTAAACTTATTTGATCCATTCCAAGCCTTGAAAATAAGTTTCACATCATTTGGCTTTTGGTGCATGCATGAACTTTTTGCATTTTGCCCTAATTTGTCCAATTTTTCGAAGGCTATATAGAACAAACCAAGAATCCCATGAAAAAGTACTTGTACTTTTTGAAAATGGGAGCCCTTAATCTCCAACTTTCATGTTTGAATTTGTTCCATTTGAAGAATTTTTGATCATGTTAAGGTCACTTGAATTTTAGGGCAAAGGTTGCCAAAAATGGAAAATCCTTAAAACCAAGTTTTCACCAATTTTGCAAAAACCCTCAAATCTTCATGATTCTTGATCCTTGAACATTCCAAACCTCTTATAACATTGTAAGGACACCCGTTGGCAAGAAAAAGTTGGTTGGACCCCTTGAAATCACACAATTGACTTTTTAAAGGCACAATTGACCAATTACTTCATCTGCAAGCAACTGGAGAATTTCTTGACTTCCACAAGGAATTTTCTCATGAAAATTGGTACCTAGGATCCTCTTGACATATAGAAGACTTTTCCCAAATGAAATCTCCAAAGTTGTGAGGTTTTGATGCTTGAATCTCAAACCCTAGTTTAGGTGCCTTGTGTAGGAGCTTTGCCTTAGCCTGGATTCTCTGATGATCATTCAACCTTCTGAGCTTTTGTACATGAACTTGATCTTGTAAATGGAGTGTAGACCCCTCATAGGACTTGTAAAAAACCATTGGGCCCCTTGTCATGGCTTGTGATGCTTCAAGAACCTCCACAGATGATCATATGCCTCATGCTAGGTCATGAAGGATGTTATGCCTCATCTTTCCATGCTAGGATGCTGAGAAAATGATATGTTCATGATGAATATGATGTGATATGATGCTAAAAATGAAGAGGGCAAATTTGGGGTGTTACAGCTGCCCATATTCAAACAACTGTTGATCTGAAAAGGACGGTAGCACAGGCTATCGACCGTTCAAGATAAACGGTGGTTGAATACCAAAAAGACCAGAAATTTGCACTCTGAAGAAGAATGCAAAACTGGGAAATAAACCCAACCAAATGACGCTTTGGTGACTGCAGGGGAGAAAACGCAGACGAGCTTCTTCCAAGTTGAAACTGATATCTGGAATAAGAATACTTTGACAGACGAGTCTTCAAACAATCCTGTTACGCCAGGAGCTGGACATACGAGTCCTCAAACACTGCAAGACAAAATGACTTGAGACAGACGAATCTCCTTCGGATATACCTGTTACGCCAGGACCAGTAATGTATTAAAGTCTGTGGGATAGACATGCATAATCAAGGTAGACGAACCTTCTTCATATATTATCCGTGGATATATGGTACAAGACAGATGAGTCTTCTTCGAGAAAACCTGTTACGCCAGGTGCAACAATAATAATTGGTGCCTGAGACAGACGAGCCTCCTTCGAATTTACCTGTTACGCCAGGACAGTTAACCATTTTGACATTAACTCCCACAGTCAGGATTTTAAACCTCTTCAATACAGACGAGTATTGGAAGATCATCAAGGTAACACAGACGAGTGCCAAAAGTCAATGATATAGTCGAGTATGAGACAATGATCTAAGAAACACAGACGAACGCTTCAGGCAATGATACAGACGAGTATCAGCCACTGGTATAGACGAATACCATAAATTCAAACACAGACGAGCATTGGGAGTAGCAATACAGAATAGTACTAGGATGATCAGCAAATCCTCACATACAGATATGAACTAGCACAGACGAGTGTCGGGGATGATACAGACGAGTATCCAAACAATGCAGAAGATCTTCAAACAGATAATAAACACAGACGAGTGCTGGGGATGATACAGACGAGTACCCAAACAAAGCAGACGAACTTTAACCAGATAATCAACACAAACGAGTGTCGGAGAATGCAGACGAGCAATCAAGCCAATATCAAATATCCAACACAGACGAGTGTTGAGAATTGTAGACGAGCAACAACAAAGATGAAATATCAAACACAGACGAATGTTGAAAATTGCAGACGAGCAAAATCAAGGATGATAACAACAAACATAGACGAGTGTTGGGAATTGCATACAAGCATCAACAAATACTGGGTATCAAACACAGACGAGTGTTGGAAAATTGCAGACGAGCAATGTCAAGGTAATCAAGGACCACTGCTGGGGAAAGCAAACAAGCAATACCAAAGTGATAGCACAGATGAGTGTTGAAACTTGCAGACGAGCAACAATAAAGCATGAACACAGACGAGTGCTGGAGATTGCAGACGAGCAACAAACAATGCAAGAGCACTGACGAGTGCTGGAGATTGCAGACGAGCAAACAACAAATGCCTGATTGGCTACAAGAGTTACAACTCTGCAGGGGAAGACAAGTTGAGAGGCTTTGACACCTAACTTTGACTGGAGTGATGAATACATGACTGTATCATCATACTGACCAAAAATAATGGCAACTTCGCTGGGGAATATTTCACTGACGGAAGTGAAAATCGAATATGAACTCTGTGGGGAAGGATCATCTTCAGACTTGGATGGGAAAGATACTTCACCAAAGCTCTGGCTGGGGAGAACATTTTATGATTCTAAGCTCTGTGGGGATATCAGGCATTCAGCTTCCTGGTGGGCATACTCCACTGGGGGATAATAAACTGCTTGGGCTGCTTGCCAAGGCTTAGCTGGGGAGTAATTCTGCTTGGGAAAATGTGACGCCATCCTGCATGGTATGATCTGTTCATCCATCGTCACCCGACACTTAAAGAGGGTTTACAGTGTTTCCCTGCAATGTCATTTTCTTTTCAAATTATCACCATGTTTAAATGCAATGTTGTTTTTGCCAAAAATTCAGGACATTTTGCAAACAAAAATAAACACAACACAACTTTTTAATTGAATATTCTTTTTATTGAAAGGCCTCTGAATAGGCAAAGATTTGTACATCAGGAAGTAACCACCTGGAAAGAGGTAGCTGTAACACCCTAATTTTTGCCCTAAGATTTCTTCGCATATCATCTGCATTTTGCATACAAACAAGATCGCACTGGTTTCGAGTTTCTCCTCAGATATAGGGTCTATGCTTCGCAGGGGATCACCATTGTTTTTACTTCTTTATATTTGTTTATATTTACTGATCACTAACCAAAATACCAAAAAATATGTGGCAGTTTGTTTCTGCTTCTTCTCTGTGTTGCAGGTTTGCGAAGATAAAACAGTAACTTCATTCAGATGCGTTTGTTCAGTCACAATTCGATCCAAATGGATGTTTGACCTAATATTGGTCAAACTATCAAAAGATTGTTTTGACTGCATGTTATGTGTGCCAGTGGCTTATTCCTCAGGCAATGCGTATTCAAAATTTCGAGCTGTGTTGTAGGCGAAAGTCACCAGTTTTCTTGAGCGGTGTTGCGTGTGAAGTGTGGGTTGAATTTTCAATGTCCATCAGTTAATCAGTGCCTTATTGATTTATCTGAGGATTTATTTTCCTCAGTGCGAATTTGAATTATCAGGGCAAATTTCAGACAATGTCAGTGATTATGGGTGAATTGGCAAGTGTTTTAGTGGTTCATTGGTTCAGATTAACTGTGTTCACCAAGTGGCTTGTGAGAAAAATCAAGAGTTGGTCGTGGACTTAGAAAAAAATCATCGCCTTATCCATTATTTGATTCATACATTATTCTAGCTACCATTTTTTTTACACCATCCATACATCTATTATCCAATTATTTCCTACCCATCTATTTCTAACCATTGTCCATTTTTTATTTCCAAATACCAAATTTAATATTCATCATCGTTTTTATTTCCACATTTTAGTTCATCTCAATCTCCATTTTTTAATCCACATTTCATTTAATTCAATTACAAAAAAAATATTATACTCACCATTTCTCTAATTCCCATCATTTTTCTTTTTTCCACACTTTTATTCATTTTTTCACAATTCCAATATTAAAAAATCATTATCCATTTTTTATTATATATAATACCATATTTTTTTTCTTCTTTCTTTCTCCATTTCTTATACATTTTTTTTCTTTTACCACAAAAAAAAAAATAAAAAATTAAAGCCCATCTCACTTTTGTTCAGCCCATTTTTTTTTATCATAACTTCATAAAATTTTTTGGCATACTTCATGCCTTGTTATCACAAACAAAAGAAAAAAGAGGCTAATAATTTCAGCCTCACAAGCCAGCTACGGTACGCACGTGATTTTCCAACACAAGGCTCACATCACTCCCAGCTTTCTCCAGCTTCACTTCACAAGCCTTTTACGCCTGGCCCACAACTCAAGTCAATCCCACACATTTCCTAAGCTATCACGTGCAGCACTTCCAAGCCAACAACCAAAATAATCCGAAGCAACACCAGCTAGCAAGCCACACGCGTGAGCTTCCAAAACATTTCCTAAACACCAAGCCGTACAACAACAAAAACAAGTTCAAGCCACCCTGCATCTCACAATGTCATCATCACACTAGCTCAGGCCCACATAACTTCAGCTGTATTCCTCCGCATCTAACAAGCCTCAACTTACTTTCCAGCTTCACGCCAAGCAAACAAAACACGCCCCAGCTTATCAAAACAGTACAAGCAATCTCACAAGCCATCGTACAACCACTTTGCACGCCCAGCTCACAAAAAAAAACAACAACAAGCTTATGCCGCAGCCAAACAAAATGAAAATACTCAGCCACAACTTCAACAAACCTCCAGGCCCAAAATGCACTCCCAGCCGCGCAAGCCTGATACGCAAACACAACAATATGCCGCACACTCAACTCAAAGCCAAACCACACCTCACACTTTCCGCACCTGAAAAATGAAAGCACAAAACGCAACATTCAAAAAGATAAAACGCAGAAGACTCAAAATCAAAACGGAAGCGAGCACGAGAATTTCATTGTGAGTTCAAAACGCTCCCAAATCAAAACAAAACGGCATCAAGCCTTCATCCCATGTTTCTATAAATTGAGGCCTTCACTCCTTCAATCCTCAAGCTTCAATAGCCACCAAAAACTCTGCCAAATTAAAATCCTAAGCTTCAAATATCACGACCAATTTCTTCACCTTCATTCAATTCCCTTTCTTCCATTTCAACTCAAATTTTAATCAACAACCACACAAAACTCCATTAAAGCTTAGGTACCAAAAGTTTTACAAAACACTCAAATCTTCAACAAGCAACAACAAATCGGATCCGAGATTGGAAGTGAAAGAAGAAGAAGATAGGAGTTTCTTGGATCGTTCGCGTCTTTCTTGAGCTTGGAAACGGCGGTGTTCATTCACGGAAAGGTGAGGGTGACGCAAGGAAAGAGAAGAGGAATTTGTTTTGTTTCTTTGCCCTGTTTTGTGGTGTTCATCGCAGAAGAAGAAGAAGACTTTGTTTCTTCTTTTTCTTGTTTATATTTTTTATAATTTTGTTTATTTTAATAAGAATGATGGAGTATGGTGTTGGGCCTATGGCCATGGATGGATTACTATCCACCATCCCCATGACCCGCGGGTCTTTCTCCCCTCCTTTTATTAAATTCTTCTTTTTCTATATATTATTATTAGTTAGTTTTGTTCCTTAATTTTTTTGTTTTGTTTTCAAATTCAATGGTTATAAAAATTTAGGAAAAATATTTTAGAAACATTTTTAGAAAATATATTTTAGGAAAAGATTTGGAAAAGCATTTTAGAAAATATTTAGAAAAGAGTTTTAAGAAAAAGATTTAAAAAAGATTTTAATTTCTTTATGGATTTATTTTAGATCCATTTTCATTTTTCTTCATCTTTTATTTTTGGTCGATGAAAATCTCCGATTCGTGATTGTTATTTTTCGAAGATGTTTAATCTTCATTATTTCAAATCTATGGATGAATGATCATTTGGATCATTCTCCATACTTTGAGATCGTGATAGGTTGCCTTCGATAAATTCAACAAAAATCTCGATTAAGATTAGACCATTCTTTTTTCTTTTAGTGTGGCGTGTTTTCGGAGAACGATCCATAATATCGTTTCTCTAACATGTATTAACACAAATATTTTCCACTTTAATTAGTGGTGTCCGGCCTCATTTGTAGGGTAATTACTTCGTAAATTACTCGGCGATTGCTTAACATAGACCTAAAGTTGTCCCGATTCGGAATAAGATCCACTTGGATCCGGTTGCCTCGATTTTGTTATTTTTTCGTGGTTGTGCTTGATTAAGTTCATCATACCACTTATTATGTAAATATTATAATAATGTGAATATAATCCATTTAAATTCTATCTCTCGCACCTTATCCTTTTATTTCAATCTCTCGCTCCTTATCTCTTTATTATGCTTTTATCATATTATATCATATACCATATTGTTTATGTTTATATTGTGGCTTGTGATTTTTTTTCTTTTGTCCATTTGGACACAACATTAATAAATGATTAAACATTAAAAAAAGATTGGTGACTTTAATTTCGGACTATGGTTACTATCCTTAGCATTGGAGTTTGGACTTAGATTTTAGGATCTCTCCCTTTGCTCAAGTTGTGATGGATTGGAAACTTTGGCCTCAAGTTATTTCATTAATCTTTGAAGATGGAATTCCGGTTACCATGAAGAAACGTTCATAATATGGTTTGGTCGCTCTTCTCTTAACTTTTAATTCAAGTCTTAGGATAGTCACTTCATCTCCTCCCCATTCTTAAATTTTCAAAACTTCTCCCCATTTCAAAAATCTTCTTTGTTTTCAAACTTCAAACACTTTCATAATCAAACCTTGACTTAGGTCAAGCGATTTTTAATCTTTTTCACTTTATCTTTCTTAAATAAATGTTAATCCATGTAAATATATCGAAATTCTTTTCTTACATACTTTAAAAAAATCCAAAACTCACTCAATTGTTTTTGTGCCTTTATGCACTTTTCTTTTTCATATGTTTAGATATGATTCATTCTTTCTAGCGGAATTATTCGCTAAAGAATGACGACTTATCTCTACATTTTAAAATTAATGCAACTCATTGTTTCTTTTCAAATTTTGTACCACGAACTACGAGGTTTTGATCTCGCATTGCACTTTGTGGGTATGTAGGCATGAGGCGTTAAAACCTCATCAAACACAAAATCTTAAAAAACATTCTTCTCCTCATCCCTTCAATCATTTTCAAGCAAAACAATTTCAAACCAAAAAGCAATAAATATTTCAAAGGGCTCCCGTGGAGTACCACGGACGAGTCGGGTGCGTAAAACCTTCCCGATTTGTAACCAATCCCCTTACCCGTTCTCTGTTTGTTTCTTTTAGCTTTTGCTTTTAGATTCCCTTAGGTTTTTATTCGTTCTTTTATCTTTTTCCTTTTAGAAATAAATAAAAGCGCGGTGGCGACTCTGTGTACCTTGAGTGAAGTTAATCAATAACTTACACTCACGACTTTACAGCTATAGAAAAGTGGCGACTCTGCTGGGGAGTAATCTCTAAGCGGATTCAGCCTACTTTGATTTATTTACTGCTTTGGTTTTACTTGTTTGTTATTTGGTTGTTCTGTTTCGGTTTTGGTGATCCTCTGTGTGAGATAGATTCTAACCCGGATCTGAGCGGAACTTATGATAGGACGGCGATATTCGAAGCGATATGTGATGGAGTAGTCCAAAGCAATATCAATTTGATAATCTCCACTCGGTTAGGCTCTCTTGGACTATCAATGTCATGACGAGTAATCGTACATGGCATTATTTTCCGACCTTGAGCTGATCATACTGAGGACCGTAGAACCCTTAACCCATCCAAGCCAATTTAGGAACGTAGTGCGGAAACTGTCTGGGTGTAAACCTAAGGCGGTTGTCACGCGATACTACACTCGGACGAGGTCTATTTTAAGAATGTTATCGGTTGGGGAGTAATCCAACGTACCGATAATATTCTAAAGATGGCTGTTAACTCCGGGCACCTCTATTAGCACCCTTTTGGTTTTCTACAGGTACAATGAAGACAAAACCTTAGTACTTACATGTGTGGGTTGGTGTTCTGTTACCTTGACTTCAGGCTCGTGACTTGGAACCTAAGCCCGTGTGCCTTGTATGATCTTGTTTGTGGTTGTTGCATACATGCCATCATATATTCATGAGCATTGTGTTTAAGATTTCAAAGGACTTATAAGGAACTTTTGCAAAATTTCAGATGTCCATGGCTATGACTTTTGAAAGGAGGAACACAAAGAAGTACACCTTCAAGAATCCTAATGTAATAGAGTTGAGAAAGCTAGGAGCTTTGGTTGTTGATACCCAAGAGTTCCGAAGATGTCATGGGAAGATTTTGTATATGTTGGATACCGATGTACCTGAGGGGATTCTCCCTACTTTAGCTCAGTTCTATGATCCGTTGCATCATTGTTTTACTTTCCCGGATTATCAGCTTGTGCCGACTTTGGAGGAGTATTCACATTGGTTAGGTTTGCCTATTCTGGACAAGGAGTTTCTTTTCAGTGGTCTAGAGAAAGAGCTTACTATCAAGGTCATCGCCAAAGCACTTTTTCTTAAGGAGTCCGATCTTAATGGGAAGTTTCTTCCAAAGGGGAATGTTCGTGGTATTAATGCTAAGTTCTTGATGGGGAAGGCTTCTACTTCACTTACTTTAGGTCATAAGGATGCATTTGAGGCTATTCTTGCTTTACTCATTTATGGGATTGTCTTGTTTCCCAATTTGGATGGTATTGTGGATGAGAATGCTATTCAGATCTTCTTGAAGAAGAATCCGGTGCCTACTTTGCTTGGAGATATGTATCATGCTTTTCACTATAGGACCTCCAAAGGTGATGGAGAGATTGTATGTTGTGCGCCTCTTCTTTATAGGTGGTTTATTTTGCACCTACCCAAGTCGGATGTCTTCAAGGACAATAGAGAGAATCGAAGATGGTCTCAAAGGTTGATGTCACTTTCTCATAAGGATATGACATGGTATAGTTCTCATTATGACACTGGAGTTCTTATTGATAGTTGTGGAGAATTTCCTAATGTACCTCTTCTTGGTACACGTGGGGGAATTAGCTACAACCCTATTTTGGCTAGACGACAGTTCGGATATTGTTTGAAGGACATACCAAACAATCTTTCCTTATCCCGTTTCTTCTTTCTTAATGGTGCTGATCATGTGGAAATGAAGAAAAGGATTGCTCATTCTTGGCATGCTGTTCATCGGAAAGAGAAGGGTCAGTTGGGAAGACAACACCTTGCTCCTTCCGAATGTTATATTCAGTGGGTTCGATCTAGGGCTTCCAAGCTCAAGATGCCTTATCCACCTGAGGAGCCTTTGTTTCCCATGTTGCCATTGTCTGCTTTTCTACCTCCCGTTGATGAGAAGGTGGCTCTTCAAGAAGAGTTAGACAAGATGAAGAAAGAGAAAGAAGAATGGCTACTTGAGAGGACTACGATGCAGGAGCAGCTGAAGGAGAAGGATGATCTCATTGAGCTACTTGAGCGGCGTGTCACGAAGAGGCCAAGAGAGGATTTACTTTCCTCTAGTACTCCATCTACTATTCCTCCTACTTCTGGTGCTTGGAAGGCCATTGTCGATAAGTTGGTGAAGGATAAGGAAGATATAGAAGATCGGTACAAGAAAGAGATCAAGAGGATTCGTATGAAGTATCTGCCAGGATTCGGAACTTCTTCGGATATGATTCCCTAGGCCTAGTTTACTTTTTCTCTCATGTATTAGGGTTATTGATGTTTGTACTTCACTTGTAATCCTTACTTTGATTCTAATAAGATGAGTTTTTAAATATTTCAAAAATGTTTCTTTATAAATATTGCAAGTTATCTTATAGTCCTTTGAAGTCTTTGCATTTGCATATGCATACCATGCATCATACTTGCATTTGTCTTGCTTTTCGAGTGTTCTCCAGGGATCTTATGTTGTTTCTTGGTCTTCATTCAGTTCGCCTGTCAAGCTGACTCACCGATTTGATACTCGAGCTAACCGGAGAAGGGTGATGGAAACTTTACAACAAGAGAATCGCGAGCTGCGCGAAGAGGTTACATTTCTGAGGGAAAGCTTGGAAAGAGTTTCTGCTATGATGGAAAATTTGGTGGCTGCTCAGAATCAGCCACCCCCTAATTCTCCTGTTCAGAATACTATCATCTCCGAGATTGTCACCGCATCAATTCCTGTCGAGACTGTTATTTCTCCTCGCTATCGTATGCCTGCTAGCACACCTTGGGGCATGCCAGTTGATTTTATTCCGGCTGGTTATCGTCCTCCGCATCATCCTGAGACTGCTGCATTTAATACTCTCCCACCAGTGTGGACTACTCTTCCTCCAATTGTGACTACTGCACCGCCTGTGGTGCACACTATTCCGCACCATGATGAAATGATTTACCATGCTGAGCCCAGTGAAGGTGCTGGAGTGGCTGAAAGACTTGATGATTTCCAGGGACGCTTTGTTGAGATACAGAGGGAGATGAGAGCCTTGAAGCATAAGGATTTGTTCGGAAAAGATGCCTATGATCTTTGTCTGGTCCCTAATGTTAAAGTTCCTTACAAATTCAAGCTGCCTGAGTTTGAGAAGTACAAAGGCAACACTTGTCCATTGAGCCATTTGACTATGTATGCAAGAAAGATGTCTGCTCAGACTGATAATGATAAGATGTTGATTCACTATTTCCAAGACAATTTGACCGGTGCACCCATGAGGTGGTATATGAGTCTGGATAATAGCCAAATCAAGACCTTCAATGATCTGGGAGAAGCTTTTGTGAGGCAGTACAAGTACAACGTTGATATGGCGCCAGATAGAGATCAACTTCGTGCTATGTCCCAGAAGGACAAAGAGACTTTTAAAGAATATGCACAGAGATGGCGCGAGCTGGCAGCCCAGATTGTTCCTCCGCTGGAAGAAAAATAAATGACGAAGATCTTCTTGAAGACTCTAGGTTCTTTTTATTATGAGAGGATGATAGCAAGCGCTCCTTCTGATTTCACTGAAATGGTGAGCATGGGGATGCGTTTAGAAGAAGGTGTCCGTGAGGGACGGTTGAGTCAAGAGAATAGTAATGGCTCAAGCTTTAGAAGGTTCAACTTTGGGAAAAAGAAAGAAAATGAGACTAATGCAGTATCTCGGGAAAGTTATAGAAGACCTCACAGTCGTGGGAATCACCATTCGCAGCATGTAGCTTCTGTAACACCGATGATTAATGTGGCTCCAACTATTCCAACAGTTCCAAAGTACCAACCTCGTTATCAACAACCTTCTGTGCAACAAGGTAGTAATCAACAGGTTCGGGCTAAGCCGAGTTTTGATCCTATTCCGATGTCGTATGCGAACTTGCTTCCGTCTTTGATTGCAAAGAATCTTGTGCAAACCCGTCCTCCACCTCCAGTTCCAGAGACTATTCCATGGTGGTATAAGCCAGAGGCTCGCTGTGCTTTTCATCAAGGTGCCCCGGGGCACGATGTCGAGAATTGTTATCCATTGAAGTTTGAAGTACAGAAATTGATGAGAAACAATGTTCTGTATTTTAATGATGTTAATCCAAATGTGCAGAAAAATCCGTTGCCGAAGCATGGTAATTCATATGTAAATATGGTTGATGGTTGTCCTGGTTTGTTCAAGATCTATGAGGTCCGTCATATTCGAAGGTCTTTGGTGGAGATGCATGCTTTCTTGAGTGAATATCAAGATATTGATCACGATTATGCTGGATGTTGTATCTGCTCGGTGAATCCTCGTGGTTGCGTGATTGTTAAGAGAGACATTCAAAAGATGATGGATGATAAGTTGATTGAAGTGACAGCAAAAAGATATGAATATGAAAACAAAGTGAATGTTATTATGCCTCAGTTCAATCTTCCTGAGAGAGTTGCTCCTGAGAGGGTGGTTATTTCTTTTGATAGTCGCAAAAATGTTGTTACTCCATTAGTGATCAATTTGCCTGGTCCAATACCATATGAGTCTGACAAAGCTGTTTCGTACCGGTATAATGCTACGATGATAGAAAATGGTAGGGGAGTTCCTATTCCTACTCCAAAATCTGTAGTTAGTATTGCTGATGTGACAAAGGTTACCCGAAGTGGTAGAGTGTATGCTTCAGACCCTCCGAAGAGAGTTGAAGATACAAGTGCAAGTAAACAGATTATGGATGCTGTTGTCCAATCAGGCCAATCTGGTAATAGTGAAGATGAGGTGCTAAAATTGATAAAGAAGAGTGAGTACAATGTTACTGAGCAGTTGTTGCATACTCCGTCGAAGATATCAGTTTTATCACTCTTGATGTGCTCTGAGGCTCATAGGCAATCTTTGCAAAAGATTCTGGATCAAGCTTATGTTGACCATGATGTGACTGTTGATCAGTTTGATAGTATTGTGGCTAATATCACATCTTGCAACAATTTAAGCTTCTGTGATGATGATTTGCCTGAAGAAGGAAGAAATCATAACATGGCGTTGCATATTTCAGTAAATTGTCAGGAAGATGCTATGTCTAAGGTGTTAGTTGATACTGGATCTTCTCTGAACGTAATGCCAAAATCGACTTTGTCAAAGCTTGCGTATCAAGGTGCTCCCATGAGGCATAGTGGGATTATTGTGAAAGCGTTTGACGGGTCAAAGAAGACAGTGATTGGTGAAGTGGATCTTCCTATTCTTATTGGACCGTTTATATTCAAAATTACGTTTCAAGTAATGGATATACGTCCCGCATACAGTTGTCTCCTCGGAAGACCCTGGATCCACGAGGCAGGGGCTGTGACATCCACTCTTCATCAGAAGTTGAAGTTTGTGAAAGAGGGAAAATTGGTGACCATTGAAGGTGAAAGGGCGATGCTTGTTAAGAATTTGTCTTCTTTCTCCTATATTGATGTTGAGGAAGAGGTGGGAACGTCGTTCCAAGCTCTTTCTGTTGTGGATAATGTTGCTAAGAAGAATGCCATGCCCATGTCTTCTTTCAAGGATGCTTTGCGAGTGCTGGAAGCTGGTCAGTCGGAAGGTTGGGGACGAGTCATTGATGCTGTCGACAACAAGGAAGGTTTTGGTATCGGCTTTGCACCAGGCGTGGTTCTTAATGACCCGAAGACTATTCAAGAAGGTTTCCGAAGTGCTGGGTTTATCAACGATCATTCCGCTGCTACCATCATTGAAGATGATAAAGATGAAGAAATGCCTGACTTCGTTACGCACGGAAAGATTTGCCAGAACTGGATTGCTGTTGATGTTCCTTTTATTGTTCATTCTTCAAAGTAATTTGTTTTATTTTCTTTCAAAAATCCTTTCACTCTGCCCAAGGTGAAAGTGATGTTTGTCGGGCTTTGTTTCAAATTTTATCATCATCAATAGTGGTGAGCATCAGTGCTCCACCTGAAAAGACTTTCTTCACTATGAATGGTCCTTCGTAGTTTGGGGTCCACTTGCCCCTGTGATCTGAACCTGGAGAAACGATCCTCTTCAACACAAGCTATCCTACTTGATACTCCCGAGTACGTACTCGTTGGTCGAATGCTCGCTTCATTCTCCTTTGATAAAGCTGACCGTGATAGATAGCTGCTAATCTCTTTTCCTCAATTAGACATAGCTGATTGTAACGAGCACGCACCCATTCAGCCTCATCAAGCTTCACATCCATCATCACACGCAATGAAGGAATCTCTACTTCCACAGGTAGGACTGCCTCCATACCATATACCAGAGAGAAGGGAGTTGCCCCTGTAGACGTCTTGACTGACGTTCGGTACCCATGCAGCACAAATGGTGACATCTCATGCCAATCTTTATAGTGACAACCATTTTTTGCACAATCTTCTTGATATTCTTGTTTGCTGCCTCTACCGCACCATTCATCTTTGGTTGGTAAGGAGAAGAATTGTGATGTTGAATCTGGAAGTCCCGACACAACTCTGCCATCATCTTGTTGTTGAGATTAGAACCATTGTCAGTAATGATCCTTTCGGGAACTCCGTATCTGCATATGATATCTCTTTTCAAAAATCTTTCCACCACTTGACGAGTTACATTGGCATAAGATGCTGCTTCAACCCATTTGGTGAAGTAATCGATCGCGACCAAGATGAAGCGATGACCATTTGAAGCAGTAGGCTCTATCTTCCCGATCATGTCAATGCCCCACATAGAAAAGGGCCAAGGAGATGACTTGACGTTGAGAGGGCTTGGAGGAACATGCACTTTGTCTGCATATATTTGGCACTTGTGGCACTTACGAGCGAATGAACAACAGTCTGCATCCATTGTCATCCAGTAATACCCCGATCTCAGCAACTTCTTTGCCATAGCATGCCCTCCTGCATGGGTACCGAAAGATACCTCGTGGACTTCCTGCATTAACAGGCTTGCTTCGTGTCTATCCACGCATCTGAGAATACCATGTCAAAGTTTCTCTTGTACAAAACCCCATCCGTGTTCAAGAAGAAGCTAGCAGCAAGTCGCCTTAAGGTCTTCTTGTTATTGGAAGATGCCCCAGCTGGGTATTCTTGCTTTTCCAGGAATAACTTGATATCAAAATACCAAGGTTTCTCATCAGACACGGCGTCTACAGAGAAGGTATGATCTGGAGCGTCAAGCCTGGAGATGTAAATTCTGGGCACGTAATTCCAACACAAGACTTTGATAGACGAAGAAAGAGTGGCCAATGCGTCGGCAAACTGATTTTCATCACGTGGTATGTACTGAAGTTTAACTGTTGTGCAGAACGTCAACAGTTTTCTAGCATAATCCCTGTATGGAATTAGATGCTCTTGATGCGTATACCACTTGCCGGTAACTTGGTTAATGACGAGGGCTGAATCTCCGAATATATCGAGGTTCTTAATCCGAAGATTAATAGCCTCCTCTATTTCCATTATGCATGCCTCGTATTTTGCTTCATTGTTGGTGCAGCCAAATGTAATTCTGGCAGCGAAGGGAAAGTGAACACCTTCGGGAGTGATAAGAACGACACCAACTCCACGTCCATTGATATTGACTGCCCCATCAAACATCAGCTTCCATTTGGATTCAGGGTCAGGCCCCTCCTCCGGAAGTGGTTCCTCGCAATCGTTTGCTTTGAGGTACATGATGTCCTCATCAGGGAAATCAAACTTCATTGGCTGATAATCATCTTCAAGAGGTTGCTGTGCAAGGTAATCCGACAATACACTTCCCTTGATGGCTTTCTGAGAAGTATACTGGATGTCATATTCAGTTAAAATCATCTGCCACCTGAGCAGTGAGTAACGGGATTCACAGTTGGTAAACTTTTTGCTAAGGTAATAAATAGCGTACTCTTTTCGACCAGACTCGTCATGTTGGCCTAAAACACACCCCATTGACCCTTCTAGCACGGTCAAGTACATGATTAATGGTCTTCCTTCAACTGGAGGCATTAGAATTGGAGGCTCCTGCAAATATTCTTTTATCTTGTCGAAAGCTCTCTGGCAGTCTTCGTTCCACCCGACCGTTTGCTCTTTTCTTAGCAATTTGAATATTGGTTCGCATGTGGCAGTTAGATGAGATATGAACCGAGAAATGTAGTTCAACCTCCCTAAAAACCCGCACACTTCTTTTTCTGTTCTCGGTGCAGGCATATCTTGAATAGCTTTTACTTTTGCAGGATCTACCTTAATTCCTCTCTAACTAACAATGAAACCCAGCAGTTTCCCGGAACGCACTCCGAAAGTGCACTTGTTTGGATTCAACCTCAACTTGTATTTGATCAGTCTATCAAACAGCTTCTTCAGATTGACCAGATGCTCCTCTTTGTCTCGGGACTTAGCAATCATATCGTCCACATAACACTCAATCTCCTTGTGTATCATGTCATGGAACAATGTGACCATCGCCCGCTGATAAGTTGCCCCGGCGTTCTTCAAACCAAAGGGCATGACCTTATAGCAGAATGTACCCCACGGGGTAATGAACGTTGTCTTCTCCATGTCTTCCGGTGCCATCTTAATCTGATTATATCCGGAGAAGCCATCCATGAAGGAAAATACCGAGAATTAAGCAGTATTGTCTACCAACACGTCAATGTGTGGCAACAGAAAGTCATCTTTTGGGCTTACTCTATTCAAATCCCGGTAGTCAACGCACATCCGGACCTTGCCGTCCTTCTTTGGTACAGGTACAATGTTAGCTACCCAAGGTGGGTAACTAGTTACAACAAGGAAACCGGCATCCCATTGCTTCTGAACCTCCTCTTTGATCTTCATCGCCATGTCAGGACGAGTTCTTCTCAATTTCTGTTTCATAGGAGGACAGTCCTCTCTCAAAGGTAGCTTATGCACAACGATGTCGGTATCCAACCCTGGCATATCTTGATATGACCAAGCAAAGATATCCACATACTCTCGCAGCATACTGATCAGCTCTTTCTTTACTTCGGCCTGCAGTCTGGCCCCAATTTTGATCTCTTTCTTCACATCTTCAGTGCCAATGTTGATGATCTCAATTTCTTCTTGATGAGGCTGAATAACCCGTTCCTCTTGTTTCAACAATCTGACCAATTCTTCAGGGAGGTCACAGTCTTCCTCAACCCCTTCATCAGCTTGGTAGACAGGATTGTCAAAGTCATGCGTGGTCATAGCAGGAACGTTATCAATGGAATCCGGATGATCAACACTGCACAGATGATGTGCTTATTCAGAATCTGCTTATTTTGAAAAAGAGACGCTAACACAAAAACAAAAAGGAAAAACACATTGCCATTTTTATATATTTTGTGAAAAATTTTAAAACAAAGAAAGGGAACACAATTTGTCTGAAAATGTCCTTTTATTTCATGGTAAAATAAGATGCATACAAAACATGGTGGCCCAATACAATGGATCCTGGCATCTTGGGCAGAATGCTGGATTTGACAATGCAGTATGATAATAAAGAGGAAACAAAATGAATTACTCTGAGTGCCAGGTAACTTGGACAATGTCTTCAGCAGACCAGTTTTTCAGCTCCTCTCCGGGCGCACACGGGTGAATCCAGTTGTCCCAGGCACCGTCACTGTCTCCATCTTGGCTTGTTGCACAAATCTGGTTGCGGTCGAGCAATCCAGTGCTTGTAAAGGTAATGGCCTTATCACTTGGAGTAGATCCACCAGGTTGATACCCCAAACCAAACTTGTCGTCTTTCTTTTCCAGCTCCAGCAATTTGCCCCAGCCTCGGGCACTTCCTGATTGAACAACCTCCTTTGCCTGCTTGTAGGAATGGATGGATGTACCTTCTTTCTCACTGCTCTTCTGATAACGAGAAAAAGTATCGGTTATATTGCTATGTTTCAATACCGTTTTATCGCATAATTGTCGTTTTAACACCCGATTCCGCGAGTTTTCTTTGCCATTTTGCAGGTACATCATATACAGAGCTAAATCATGAGCCACAAGTGAAATGAGCAAAATCAACCATTAAAAGATGAAGAAAGGAGGAATTCTGCATAAACCTGCATTTTTTGTAACAATCACGATCGTCACCTAGAAGTCACGACCGTGACACGCTAAAAGGAGCAGTCACGGTCGTCACAAGTCCCTCACGACTGTGACGCGCATCAAACACGGAATACGAACGTGACACCCTTGTCACGAACGTGACAAGGGGAAATTAGGGTATTATGCTGAGTCTTGGTCCTGAACGTGTACGCTACGTGAAGTCAACATGCCTATGTTCCCGCAGACCAAGTATTCCAACGTTTCCCTGGATTCTCTCAACACCTATGAGGCCCAAGCACCAATTCCAACTGCCAAGCCCAAATTGCTTTCTATAAATAGCTTAACTTCAAGAAACAATACACAGAGTTTTGATTTTAATTTTCTTGCGGAAGCTCTGCCGTTTTTATTTGCACCCTTTTATTTTTCCAGCATTAATTTTCTTGCTTTAATTTTCTGTATCCCAACCAACCATATAACAATTTCCAACATTAGGAAATTGTTATAATTTAATTTGTTTCAAAGCCTTCAGATTCTTTTAGAAAATTTATTTCCGATTCCGGTCAGTACTCCGAGCTTTCCAGCCTGTGGAAGAAGGAGTCTACTATTTTTATTGTTATCCAGGTTTATATTTAAATTGCATTTATATTAATGTTGAGTATTTATTTTTCTGCCATGCATATTTTATTTTATATTTCTCTGCCTCTGTCTGGTTCAACAATAATGAGTAGCTAAACACCTTAGGGCGGTATGTAATTAAAACAAACTAAATCGGTAAAATCAACTCTAGGCTTAAAATAATTAAGAGCTTAAAATTCTGGCTGAGACTTTTTATTATAAAATCAACCTTTTTGTTACGAGAGTAAGGAAAGTGTATTAGGTTAGGTCAAGACCACGAGAGTGTGAGATTTTAACCAGATAGCTAAAGTTAGGCATTTAATTTAAACACAGCGAGAGCACTTTAAAATGAATTAGAATTACTAAGTTTCCAAAAATTATTTCTAAACACCTATGGGCTAGCGAGAGCAGGCATATGGCTTTAGGGGTAAGATCTGAGATAAGACCACAAGAGTGTGAGTTAAAGATATTTAAACTGGTAACCTCTACAGAATATATTAAGTGAACCATCTTTATAAGCCTAGGTTAGATTGACCCGCCTAAGTTAACATAATTACATACCGACCGCCTTAGTATTATTTTATTAAACTTAAATTTAATTCCCGCCTTTAATCTTTAAAAACAACCAAAAATCGTGACAACCCTTCACCTTAGGTAAACTAGAAATTCCTCTAGCACTAAGTAATCATAGAGTCCCTGTGGATCGATAATCTTAAATATTACTTCGATAGGCTGTGCACTTGCAGTTAAGATACCGCTAGACACATATTAGAGTACGTTAATAGCCCATCAAGTTTTTGGCACCGTTGCCGAGGACCTTAATTTAGTTACTAGTGCACTTTAGGGTAGCATCGTCTAGACTAAGGTAACAACTATTTTCTTTTCTTAATCTAAATTCCCGAGTGTATGCCAAGTACTCGCTCTCAAGGCGAAGACTTACAATCTCTAATCCCAGAATCGGAATGCTTCTTACACGTAAGAAGACGGATATTCGATTACGAACAAAATTACAATATTCCAGATCTTCAATTAGATCCACCTAAACCAGTCGTAACATCAAAGGACGCAGAGATGGCTGAAGAACAGAATCACCCACTCAAATATTACGCTAGTCCTTCGCAAGCTGAACCGCATTCCAGCATTGCCGCACTGGCTATCAACCGAAACGATTTCGAACTAAAACCTTCGCTGATATCAGGCGTGCAACAAAATCAATTCGCCGGAAATCCTACCGAGGATCCGAACCTTCATCTTTTGATCTTTGTGCAATACGCAGATACCGTAAAAGCCAATGGAGTTACCCAAGAAGCTATCAGACTACGTCTGTTTCCTTTTTCACTTCGAGACAGAGCAAGAGCCTGGCTTCAATCTCTGCCTTCGAATTCAGTAACTACGTGGGAGGAACTGAAGAGAGTTTTCTTGACCAGATATTTCCCACCTAGCAAGACAGCTATGCTGAGAGCTCAGATCAACGGATTTAAGCAAAAGGAAAACGAATCGCTTTTCGAAGCTTGGGAACGCTATAAAGATATGCTGAGACTTTGTCCACATCACAGATTAGTAGAATGGATGGTCATCCATACCTTCTATAATGGACTCTTGTACAATACAAGAATGACAATTGACGCTGCCGCAGGCGGTGCACTAATGGACAAAGAATATAACGATACTTATGCACTTATCGAAAGTATGGCTCAAAACCATTACCAATGGGGAAGCGAGAGAGTTGCAACTGAGAAACCAACAAAAGGAGGTATGTACGAAGTGAGTAGTATGGACCAAGTCAATGCAAAGTTTGACCAACTAAACAAAAAGATCGACAACTTGGCCATAACACCAACTGCCACCGTGGCTGCAGTAACACCTAACTGTGAGTTATGTGGAGTTCCAGGACATGAAGTTCCTGATTGTCAACTATTAACAGGAATTCCCACAGATCAAGTGAATTATGCTCAAGGAAACCCATACTCAAACACATATAACCCAGGTTGGAAGAATCATCCGAACTTCTCCTATAAGAATAACAATGCTTTATACGCACCAGGTCAAGCACCAGCTACACCACCAGGATATCAAAAGACTGCTCCTAATGTCCCTAGAAAATTAAACCTTAAATTGATGATGGAGAACTTTATAGCTAACCAATCTCAAACAAACAAGGACTTCTTAAACCAAAACATACACACTAGTGAGCAAATTAAGCAATTAGTGAGCAAAGTAGATGCATTAGCTACACATAACAAAATGCTTGAAACTCAGATTTCACAAGTAGCTCAACAACAAGCACCTACCGCTGCACCAGCTGGAGTATTTCCTGGACAACCTCAACCTAATCCGAAAGGACAGGCCAATGCTGTGATATTAAGAAGTGGCAAGGAACTTGACGGACCTACCGATCCAAGACTTGACAATCCAGCCATGTACCAAAAACCGGATAAACCGACTGAAATGGTGAATGATCCAGAAGAAAAGGAAGATGATAATCAAGAGGCAGTGGAGAAAGAAAAGCCTTATGTGCCTCCACCACCCTATAAACCACCAATTCCGTACCCTCAGAGATTAACCAATTCCAAGACGATGGGCCAGTTTAAGAAATTTGTCGAACTTCTGAAACAGTTGAATATTACTATTCCGTTTACAGAAGCTATCACTCAAATGCCCTCATATGCTAAGTTTTTAAAAGAAATCTTATCCAATAAGAAAAAGATAGAGGATAACGGAACCATTACACTTACTGCTGAGTGTAGCGCCATAATTCAGAATAATATGCCTCCTAAGCTAAAAGATCCAGGAAGTTTCTCTATACCCTGTGTAATAGGAAAATCCATCATTGACAAAGCTCTATGCGATTTAGGAGCCAGTATCAGTGTTATGCCCTTAACGATTTGCAAAAGGCTAGACATGGGAGACCTAAGACCAAATAAAATGTCTGTTCAACTAGCCGATCGCTCTGTTAAATATCCTGTAGGCATACTAGAAAACGTCCCAGTACGTATAGGACAATTCTACATCCCTACTGATTTCATAATCATGGACATCTCTGAAGACTCCACTACACCTATCATACTAGGAAGACCATTCTTAGCTACCGCCGGAGCTATAATAGACGTAAAGAGAGGAAAGCTAACCTTTGAAGTAGGTGAAGAGAAAGTTGAATTTATTTTAACACAATTCTTACAATCACCAGCTATAGAGGATACATGCTATCTATTGGACGTAATTGACGAATGTGTAAGAGAAATGGAAATGAAAGAAACTACCTATTCTGAAATTATGAAAATTCAAATCCCTCCGATTTTCGAAGATGATAATTGGCGTAAACCATATCAGAATGATAGTCTAAGCGAAAGTTTAGCACTTACACCGGATCCCATGCCAAGTAAGGATAAACCTACATTAGGGTTAAAAACTTTACCTAAGAACCTAAGATACGAATTCTTAGACATTGAATGTACAAAGCCAGTTATAATAAATTCCAGTTTAGGAACAATCGAAACAAAGAAACTTTTAGATGTCTTAAAGAAATATCCAACTGCGTTAGGATATAACATATCGGATCTCAAAGGAATATGCCCTTCAATCTATATGCATCGTATTCTGCTAGAAGAAGATTGCAAAACCTCCAGAGAATCTCAAAGAAGAATTAACCCAATCCTTAGCACTGTAGTAAAGGAAGAAGTTAAGAAACTACTAGATGCCGGAATAATATATCCAATCTCTGATAGTAAATGGGTTAGTCCAGTACATGTAGTACCAAAGAAAGGAGGTATCACTGTTGTGAAAAACGCTAAAGGCGAATCGATATCTCAAAGAGTAGTGACGGGACATAGAGTGTGCATCGATTATCGTAAACTAAACAAAGCCACTCGAAAAGATCATTTCCCACTACCTTTTATAGATCAAATGTTAGAACGATTAGCCAAGCATTCTTATTTCTGTTATCTTGATGGTTACTCAGGATTTTTCCAAATCCCTATCCACCCAGATGATCAAGAGAAGACTACATTCACATGCCCTTATGGAACATTCGCTTATAGACGAATGCCCTTTGGATTATGCAACGCTCCTGCAACCTTTCAAAGATGTATGATGTCAATCTTCGCAGATTTTATAGACAATATCATGGAAGTGTTCATGGACGACTTCTCTGTATGCGGGCAAAGTTTTGAAGGATGCCTATCAAATTTAGAAACGGTGTTAGAAAGATGTGTAAAAGTAAACCTCGTGCTTAACTGGGAGAAATGTCATTTTATGGTCAGAGAAGGAATCATATTAGGACACGTTATATCCGACAAGGGAATTGAAGTTGATAAAGCTAAGATAGAAGTCATAAAAGATCTTCAACCCCCTAAAACCGTTCGAGAAATACAAAGCTTTTTAGGACACGCCGGTTTCTACCGACGATTCATCAAAGATTTCTCGAAAATCACTAAACCTCTTACCGGTTTATTAATGAAAGACGCTGAATTCATATTCAATGAAGATTGTCTTAAAGCATTCGAAACTCTAAAAACAGCCCTCATCACCGCACCAATCTTGCAACCCCCTGATTGGAGATTACCTTTCGAAATCATGTGCGATGCGAGTGACTATGCTGTAGGCGCAGTTCTAGGCCAGAGGAAGGACAAGAAACTTCATGCGATTTACTATGCCAGTAGAACCCTAGATTCTGCTCAGATGAACTACGCCACTACTGAAAAAGAATTGTTAGCAGTTGTCTTTGCGCTTGACAAATTCCGTTCTTACCTAGTAGGAGCGAAAATAATCGTTTACACAGACCACGCTGCTATCAAATATCTATTGACTAAGAAAGATGCTAAACCAAGAATCTTGAGATGGATTTTACTCTTACAAGAGTTTGATCTCGAAATAAAAGATAAGAAAGGTACTAAAAACGTCGTAGCGGACCATTTATCTAGAATAGAAGGTATTAAACCCGAACAAGTGCCGATTAACGATGATTTTCCGTATGAACAGCTGATAGCACAAATAGGAAGCGACCCATTTCAGTTAGACGTAGATGAACCAGAACCCGTGGAAACAATCCAAACGAATGTAGGATTGCCATGGTACGCTGACATTGTTAACTACCTAGCTGCAGGAGCTCTTCCACCTGATTTAACCTATCAGCAGAAAAAGAAATTCTTTCACAATCTCAAACATTACTATTGGGATGAACCATTATTGTTCAAAAGAGGACCCGATGGAATCTTTCGTCGATGTATTCCCGAAGAAGAAATAGAAGATGTCATTGCTCATTGCCATTCATCTCCTTATGGTGGACATGCAAGCACTTCCAAGACTTGTGCAAAAATCTTGCAAGCCGGCCTATTCTGGCCTAATCTATGGAAAGATGTCCACATCGCTGTTATAAATTGCGATCGGTGTCAACGCACCGGTAATATTTCAAGAAGAGATGAAATGCCTCAAAAAGGAATATTGGAAGTAGAAATCTTTGACGTCTGGGGAATAAATTTCATGGGACCATTCCCATCATCTTTCAGTAATAATTACATACTCGTAGCTGTTGATTATGTTTCAAAGTGGATTGAAGCTATAGCTTCTCCTACAAATGACACACGAGTAGTAATAAAGCTTTTCAAAAATATAATCTTTCCCAGATTTGGTGTGCCTAGACTCGTCATAAGTGACGGTGGCTCGCACTTCATTTCAAAAATCTTTGACAAATTACTATCTAAGTATGGAGTAAGACACCGTGTGGCAACACCATATCATCCACAAACAAGTGGACAAGTCGAAGTCTCGAACAGAGAAATCAAACAAATCTTAGAAAAGACTGTCGCCATATCTCAGAAAGATTGGTCATCTAAACTTAATGAAGCTTTATGGGCATATAAGACAACTTACAAGACACCCATAAGAACTACACCTTTCAAATTAGTTTATGGAAAATCTTGTCACCTCCCGGTAGAACTAGAACACAAAGCTTATTGGGCGATCAAAACTGTCAATATAAACTATAATGCTGCAGGAGAAAAGTGAATCCTAGATATTAACGAATTAGAAGAGTTAAGGCTAGATGCTTATGAGAATGCTAAGATATATAAAGAAAGAACTAAGCAATGGCATGATAAACGCCTATCAAGGACAGAATTTAGTGTGGGAGACGTTGTACTCCTCTTTAATTCAAGACTTAGGCTTTTTCCTGGAAAACTAAAATCTAGATGGTCAGGACCCTTTGAAATAACTAGAGTGTTCCCGAGTGGAGCGATAGAAATTAAGGGTAGGAATAGTGAACCATTCACAGTAAACGGACAATGTTTAAAACATTATCATAAAGTTGAAAATAGAGATTATGCAAATAGTCTAAGGCTTTTAGAGTTGTCCACTAATTTCCCTGATTAATCTACACCTAAGCATTACGTCAGGCTTTAGACGATAAAAACAGCGCTTAATGGGAGGCAACCCATTTAATCATTTAAATCATTTTGATCATTTTATTATTTTGTCATTTATCATTTTATTATTCGTTTATTTGTTTTGCCATTTTATAGTTTTATTTCATTATTACTATTATTGCTTTTATTTATGCATTTTATTTTCTTATTTTTCCTTATTTTAATTTTAAATCACTTTTACAGATTTTCTAAAGTCTTTTCCACTTTCCTTCTCCCCCTGATTTGTTTCCTCCGTATTTACACTAACTATGGCTAACCAACCGATAAACCTTATGGAAACCAAATTTAGAGGTAGGAACCAAAGAATGAAATTTGAAGAGTTATCACAGAGACCAATGGATTTGACTCTGTACCCGGATGATCTGACTATGGAAACCTTAGGTATACATGATAGCATCCTATACTTGTTTAACCGACTTGGATGGGAGAATGCACTGATTCAACAAAAGTTTGTGACTTACCGCGAGCTCACCCTTGAGTTCTTCAGCTCCTTAGTTTACCTATCCGAGCACAGTTTTGGATTCATGAAAGGATTTATCAGTTTCCGCCTATTTGGAATAGAATATGACTTTAACCATAGAGAACTAGCTGACCTATTAGGATTCCCTAGTGGACCCTTTGCTTTTACTACCACACAGGTAGAATTGATGGACATTGAGCTGGATTTCTTTTGGGGAACCTTAACCGGAAATTACCATCCTGAACCAAATAACATGAACAATGATGAGATACATAACCCTGCTATCCGTTACTTCCATAAGATCCTTGCCCACACCTTCTTTGGAAAAGAAGAAAACCTCACTGGAGTATCTAAAGATGAGATATTCATTATGTCATGTTTGACTAATGGACAGCCAGTCAATGGTGTGCCTTTCATGATGCAAACCTTCACCCGAATCCAAGAAGAACCTGATCTACCCATATTAGTAGGAGGTCTTGTCACCATGATTGCTAATGCCTTAGGACTTAGATACCAATTACACAGGTGTAACCGTTTGGGTACCATCCGTCCTATGAATCTTAACTTTTGCTTTAACCGCCATATCATAAGGAATTTAGGACAACCACCTTTCGAGTACCTAATCAGGAATGAAGTAGTAACCCTGTTCACACTACCAAACCATGCTAGAGTAAGTGTTCACAATAAGGATAATTGGCTTTATGAGTTAACCCCTTATGACTATCCATCTACTCCTGAAACACCTCAATCTTACAAGATAAAGGATGATATAATGACCAATGTAGAAAGTGACCCTGAGACACCTCCTGGTTACCATGACATTGATCACACTGACGAAGTGATTGAAACCCCTGAAGTGAATCAAGTAGAATATGCTGACAACTTAAAGAAAATCATGAACATTCTTGAAGCTTACCAAGCCGATATAAATACTGTTAAGGATGAGATTAAGAGAATGCGATTGGACATTATAGGTTTAACTGACATAACATGTGAGCAATTCTACCACCTGAACTCTGCAATCGAAGATTTGAAGAAGCACTTTTGAAAATGCTGTAGTGATCTAGCTTATTTTACTTATTGTTTTCGTTTCTAGTTAGTTTAACATTTCGCAAACATTTTCGTACCGTATTTTTATTAATGTAATTTCACTTCAATTATCAAAAGCAAAGCACTTCTAGTTTACAAATTTTTCCAATTTAATCAATTTCTATGCTTTCAATTTATTTACTGTTATGTTTAAATTGATTAATGTTTTATATAATCTCTCGTGTGATGAAATTTACAAGTATTATGTTGGTATTATATATTATGTTGTTTGTGTTTAAAATAAAGTGAGAAGTGATCATAAAAAAATATTATATAAATTATATTGAACGTGAGAGAGATAATGCATTCTGGAAAATATTCTAAGTTTTAAGCCCTCACGGTCGTCATCACCCTCTAACGATCGTGACTAGCTAATTAGCGCGTCACGACCGTCATCCCCCCATCACGATCGTGACGACCCTAGTTATAGGAATTCTGAGAAACAGAACTGTTCTTCTTCGAAACCTCTTCCTCTTTCAACTTCCATAACATTCAAAATCCCCCATTATCTCTTCCAACTCCCGTAACCTCCCATTACCCAAATTAAACTCCATTAACCTCTCCATTTACTCCACACCTATCACATTCTCACCTTGCATTATAATCCGAACCAATTTCCTCTCATTTTACACTTTTCTCACAAACCTCAAAAACCTCTTATCTCTCACTCTTGTTCTTGCATGCAATGGAAGCAATTCAGTTTAGAGATGGTGAGCATGGAGAAAATCAGAGACAGAGGTTCATCAGATTCCAGAACTGTGGTGTTCAACCCACGCGATATATCGACACTGAATGTTTGAGAGAGTTGGGAATGCTCAACAGTGTCAAGAACCTGCTTCAGAAGGTTGGTTTGTGGGATCTATGCAGTCAGCCCCAGCCCACATTCGAGCTTCTGACATTGGAATTTCTAAGCTCATTTCATTACATCACTCCTACCGGTTCACGGAGTCAACTCACCGGCGTTGCTAAGTTCAGATTGCTCAGCCGGGAGTTCGAAGTTACGCAAACAAGGATCGCCGAGCTGCTAGGCTTCGATCACGGGAATAATGCTCACCTCCGCGTGCCGGACAATTTCAGTGAAACCGCTTTCACCTTATGGCACGACATCACCAACACCCGTGCCTCAGCCTTTCAGAGCCTGAATGCTACGCATATCCACAACCCGGCGATCAGATACTTTCATCGCATCATCTGCAACACCATCTTTGCAAGAGAGAGCAACCACAAGCTTAACTCCAAGGAGCTCTTGTTCTTGCACTGCGCCTTAAATGACGAGCCCATTAATGCTGCCCCATTCATGCTGTCCCATATCCAGTCCATAGCGCAAAGAGGCGCAACCCCCTTTTACATAGGCAGCATTGTCACTACCCTCGCCATTCAGCTGGAGCTTGGTGACTTGGTCATCAATTTGCCTCGCAGAGCCGCAGAGTTCCTAACGAAGAATTATTGCAGGTCCGCCCACTTGATTGCTCAGAGAGAGGATGGCAGGTTTAGCCCTGTTATCCAAGGCACTGTTTATCACCACATCATCTTGCCGTGCCGCGACCGCATCGATCCGTCTAGCCGAGCCAACTGGCTATTTGCTTTACCGGATGCTGCCGGCCACGCCCCCATTCCTGATGAGCAGGCCGATCCACCAGCGGACGAGATGCAAGACACCATGGATGCAGCTGAGCCTGTCCAAGACATTCCTGAGTCATCCACCCGACAGCCTCCTGCACAAGAATTCACACTTGAGGACGTCCTCCGTGCGATTCATCAGCAAAATCAGATGAATGCCGCACTGGAGCGAAGGCAAAAGGAGCAACATGATGCATTACTCCTAGCTGTTGCCACCAACCAGAGGACTACTGATGAGAAGCTTAGAGAGATCTTTAGCGAGCTAGAGGCTTTGCGCATTGATATCACTGCTATCACCGGTACCGGTTCTGATCCTGAAGCGACTCCGACCAGACGCTCCCGCACCAGAAGCCGAGGCCGTGGTCATCAGCAGCCTTAGTTTTAGTTTTTGTTTATGTTTTTCCATTTCCGTTGTTTGTATTGTACTTTAACCGCTATTATATCACAACATTGAGGACAATGTCTGATATAGTGTGGGAGAGGTACCTTTCATTTTTCGCATTTTCCCTTTTCGCACTTTTCCATTCCGTTGTATTTCCTTTTCGTAAGTTAATGAAACAGAGCAATATTTGTGCTATTCTCTTTAGTTTTGAACTTTCCCCGTTTATTTAGCCATACCGAAAAAAATCTTTAATTAATTCTTCGCATTACCCGACTTACCTATGAAATCATAATTAGGAAGCTGAGAACGATTCAACAAGATCAATACAGTCTTGACACCTTAGTCTTCCCACTTAAGCAATTCCGTTCCGATAATTGTTACGACTACACCTTAAGTTTCAGTTCAAAAGTAACCCCTAGTAGTTTATACTAGCAGTCAGCACCGTCTGAACACAAACCACGTGAGGAGCCGATGAATATAAGTGTTTGATGCCTAATCTATAATGATCCTTCATATCTCGATGCAAATGAAAAGAAATTGCACCAAAGTACACGGTCGCATATAAGAAACGAGAAATATGAGAAGGAGTCCATTGCGGGTTGATTCAGAGGTACTGGTTCTGAACTTGGTAGGGCGTGCTACGGCTCGATCCCCCACAATCTCCAAATTGGATAATGTATGAAGGGTTACCACATTCGTGTACCAGACCCCGTGCTTATAAAGGATCAAAGTCGCTAACCGGCTACTCCACTACGTGTGTGCTAAGGCAAAGGGCTTAATGTGATTGCGCTAGAATGAAACCGGGCGAAATAAGATCGAAAGACTCTAGGTGAAATCGTAAAGCAATTACCGAATGTTTCGTTTAACGGGAAGTCGACGACTTAGCTTGTTGCTTGTGTTATTAGTGTATCGTTAGTGTTTTATCAAAGTACCGGTTTATCTGACAAAACGATCATTCGTACGGTTTGTTATGTGTGTGCGTCGATAAAAACTTGTCCGACAATTTTCAACCGACTATTTGCTTGAGGACAAGCAAAGGTTTAAGTTTGGGGAAATTTGATAACGAGAAAAAGAATCGGTTATATTGCTATGTTTCAATACCGTTTTATCGCATAATTGTCGTTTTAACACCCGATTCCGCGAGTTTTCTTTGCCATTTTGCAGGTACATCATATACAAAGCTAAATCATGAGCCACAAGTGAAATGAGCAAAATCAACCATTAAAAGATGAAGAAAGGAGGAATTCTGCATAAACCTGCATTTTTTGTAACAGTCACGATCGTCACCTAGAAGTCACGACCGTGACACGCTAAAAGGAGCAGTCACGGTCGTCACAAGTCCCTCACGACCGTGACGCGCATCAAACACGGAAGACGAACGTGACACCCTTGTCACGAACGTGACAAGGGGAAATTAGGGTATTATGCTGAGTCTTGGTCCTGAACGTGTACGCTACGTGAAGTCAACATGCCTATGTTCCCGCAGACCAAGTATTCCAACGTTTCCCTGGATTCTCTCAACACCTACGAGGCCCAAGCACCAATTCCAACTGCCAAGCCCAAATTGCTTTCTATAAATAGCTTAACTTCAAGAAACAATACACAGAGTTTTGATTTTAATTTTCTTGCGGAAGCTCTGCCGTTTTTATTTGCACCCTTTTATTTTTCCAACATTAATTTTCTTGCTTTAATTTTCTGTATCCCAACCAACCATATAACAATTTCCAACATTAGGAAATTGTTATAATTTAATTTGTTTCAAAGCCTTCAGATTCTTTTAGAAAATTTATTTCCGATTCCGGTCAGTACTCCGAGCTTTCCAGCCTGTGGAAGAAGGAGTCTACTATTTTTATTGTTATCCAGGTTTATATTTAAATTGCATTTATATTAATGTTGAGTATTTATTTTTCTGCCATGCATATTTTATTTTATATTTCTCTGCCTCTGTCTGGTTCAACAATAATGAGTAGCTAAACACCTTAGGGCGGTATATAATTAAAACAAACTAAATCGCTAAAACCAACTCTAGGCTTAAAATAATTAAGAGCTTAAAATTCTGGCTGAGACTTTTTATTATAAAATCAACCTTTTTGTTACGAGAGTAAGGAAAGTGTATTAGGTTAGGTCAAGACCACGAGAATGTGGGATTTTAACCAGATAGCTAAAGTTAGGCATTTAATTTAAACACAACGAGAGTGCTTTAAAATGAATTAGAATTACTAAGTTTCCAAAAATTATTTCTAAACACCTATGGGCTAGCGAGAGCAGGCATAGGGCTTTAGGGGTAAGATCTGAGATAAGACCACGAGAGTGTGAGTTAAAGATATTTAAACTGGTAACCTCTACAGAATAGATTAAGTGAACCATCTTTATAAGCCTAGGTTAGATTGACCCGCCTAAGTTAACATAATTACATACCGACCGCCTTAGTATTATTTTATTAAACTTAAATTTAATTCCCGCCTTTAATCTTTAAAAACAACCAAAAATCGTGACAACCCTTCACCTTAGCTAAACTAGAAATTCCTCTAGCACTAGGTAATCATAGAGTCCCTGTGGATCGATAATATTAAATATTACTTCTATAGGCTGTGCACTTGCAGTTAAGATACCGCTAGACACATAATAGAGTAAGTTAATAGCCCATCACGGGAGTCAAGATGCTGACGTTAACTGCTTCGAAGGCTTGGCATAGAGTCTCATGGATTTCTCCATCCATCTCCACATACTTGAACATTGACAAGTGACTTACGAAGATGTCTTCATCTCCGCACACTGTGATTACTTGGCCATCAACCACATATTTGAGCTTCTGATGCAGGGTGGAAGTTACAGCTCCAACAGCATGTATCCATGGGAGTCCCAACAAGCAGTTGTACACAGGCTGAATGTCCATGACGTAGAAGATACTTTTGAAAACTTGAGAACCTATTTTTACGGGCAACTCAACTTCTCCAAAAACTGACCTTCTCGAACCATCAAAAGCTTTGACAATCAAATCACTGGGCCTCAGGACAATACCATCAACATTGAGCTTCATTATTTTTCCCAACTTTGGTTCACTTCTTCGGAAGGACATTAAGGGAAGAGCTTGTATCAACAAGAACATGTGACAACACAACACCCTTGCACTCCATAGTGATATGTAGTGCTTTTTTGTGGTTTCGGCCTTCTGACGTGAGGTCTCTGTCTATAAAGCCCAGCCCGTGGCTCGCATTAACGCTGCCCACAACAGCTTCAAGTTGGTTGAAAGTGATTTCCTGAGGAACATAGGCCATCTGCAGCACTTTCAATAAGGCCTCTCTGTGTGCGAGAAAACACATCAGCAATGAAAGAATGGATATCTTGGAAGGTGTCTGGTTCAGCTGATCGACCACCTTATAATCACTCTTTTTGATTATGCGCATGAATTCCTCGACCTCTTTTTCAAACGTACCCTGCCCAACAATAAGAGTAGTTGTTTCATCAGTCACAGCTTGCTTTCCTTTGGCCTTTTGCCGAAGCCTCAGCCTCAGGATCCCCTCTCAGAACAGGGGGAGCGAATAAACGACCACTTCTTGTAAAGCCTCCAACTCCTCCGACGTTCTCCACAGTCGGGTCAACAACAACAAACTTGCTCTCAACTTTCTGTCCAGCAACGTACACGTCTGAGCCGTAATGCCATGTAATGGCTTTATCGTCTGTGTAAGGAATAGGCCCAGGCACGGTGATAGTCACCGGACTGACCTCCGGAGCATAAATGGTTACGGGCTCTCTTCTGACAGGCATCTCTGCTTCATCATAGAAAATGGTTATGATGGATACATCATCAGCTTCATCACCAACCTTATTAAACTGCAAAGATCCATCATCAATCAAACTCTGCAATCCCATCTTCAGCTTCTCACACCCATTCTCTGAATTCAAACATTCTTCACAATCAGAACTGCAACCAGGAAACACTTGACCATTCAACAACCTCTCCTTCACTACCAATAGAGGAGTCTTCACTTCTTCAATACTCAACATCAGGCTTAACTTCTCACCACCCTCAACAGCATTGATTCTTGCCCCTCCATGATTCGGAATAGGGTTCGAAGTAACATTCGGCGGTGGTGCGAAGTTGATTGCTTTGGAGTCTATCAGGTCTTGAACCTTGTGCTGCAGCGCCCTGCACTTCTCAGTCGAGTGCCCGGGTGCTCCTGAGTGGAAAGCGCATCTTGCATTGACATCATAACCCACTGGAAGCTCTCCAGGTGGTGGTGGTGCCAAAGTTCTTAGTTGAATCAGATTCAGGTCCAGCAGTCTTGGTAGCAAAGCAGCATAAGTCACAGGGATGGCCTCAAGCACCCTATTAGTCAGGCGAGCTTGCCTTGGCTGATAAGGTCTTTGCTGATAGTTGTTACGGGGTAGTTGTTGTTGTTGATGTTGTTGAGGTTGCATCTGTTGCACAGGATTAGAAGGAATTGTGACTACTGCCACATGCTCGTACGGTCTTCTATAACCTCGGCCCCGGCCTCGGCCAAATACAACATTTGTCTCACCCTCCCTTCTCCTTGGAGGTCCACTGAAAGCCTTTCTCGCACCATTCGAGCTGCTAGCACTTGTATCTTGGATCTTTCCCATCTTCAACAAAGTCTCAACCCTCTCTCCAGCAATTACAATGTCATTGAATTTAGTGGCAGAACTGGACGCCAATCTTTCAAGAAACACACCTTGCAGAGTCCCCATAAACATGTCAGCCATTTCGTTCTCTAGCAGCGGTGGTTGCACCCTGGCAGCGAGCTGACGCCACTGTCGCTCCCACCAAATGAAGCCGGGTCAAATGGGGTACAGACGCAAACGGTCGGCGAAAGGAGGATGTGAGAACACACAGGAGTGAACTCACAGGGAATGAAAAGAGTCGCCAGCTAGGTATTTTTATCCCGGAGGAAAGGCAATGCTGCATAGACCTAGAAAAAGATGGATAAGACGGTTGCGAACCAGAGAGACTGAGAAAGGGGGTTGGTTACAACCTGGGAAGGTATTAGCACCCAGATTGTCCGTCGTACTCGACGGGATCCACGCTTAAAAGATTTGTGTTTAAAGGGGTAGTGTCAGTGCAATTTGTGTATAAAGAGAGCTGGAAAAGGTGTGCAGGTGTCAGTGTAAAAGAAGTGCCAAGTGTGATATATACAGTGTCAGTGTAAGAATGAGAATGAATTGCTCAAGACTATGAGGCTAAAAGAATAAAGCTGGAAAGAGGGGGAATATACAGAGACTTTTGTTCGATAACTGTTAAGTTATGCCTACGTATCCTCTCGTGCAATGAGGAAGTCAGAACACCGTAGTTCGACCCAAAGAGACTGAAAGATAAATTGACTTGTGAACTACTTACTTGTCTATGCTCAAGTGTATGACCTGTCTGGCTCAGGTGCAAACTGTCTTGCATTAGACGGAAGAAGCAAGTTCTCGTTATGAGTGAATGAGGTGAGAAAAGAATCCCGTAGGAGACGATTATTGTTTGTTTTTGAGTTTTCAGTCTTTTATTGCTTTTGGATTTGTCATAAGTTAATGAGCTTAAGCCTAAACCAATGGATTTAGTAAACTCATCACATCCTCCCTCTGATTAGGGGTAATGAGAATACCTTAAGTGTGAAGTCAGCTTCTCACACTTAATCACCATGGAGTAGGATTAAGATCATTAACCTACTTGTTGATTATTTAGATGTTTTTGGTGTTTTTGTTTAGTGTTAAGTAATGAGGTTAAGCCATAATCAGGGATTAAACAGACTCATTACACCATCCTAATAGAAGGATAATAGATGAGAATGTTTAAGCTGAGGAAAGCTCCTCAACTTAATCCATGATTAGGGATTAAACTCATGACAAAACAAAACCTTCATTAAGTGGATTTTAGTTAATGACAAGATGATGAAGTGAGTTTTATGATTTGTAAGACAACTTGAGGGGGACTTGTCCATTAACACTAGGGTTAGTCCTTCTTAACCAATTAAGGAAGAATTAGAACCCTAATGCAAGGCCCAAGTTACAAGTGTGATGTCTTGATGATTATTAAGTAAATTGATTAAAGGAGTTAAACACATTAAGGGTTTAACACTTAGGATTAAAGTTATACACTCCATCCTAATAGAAGGATGCAGGCATAAGCTTAATCACAAAGCCTTAAAGCCTTTAGGGTTTAGTCCCTGATTATGAGGTGAGAAGAGAAGACTCAAAAGAGACACAAAGGTAAAACTAAGTGGGGAGACTAATCAAAACCCTAATCATTGTCATGCTTGGTTGTTCCTAAGGTTTGTGAGGTTTTCAAAAGATCTTCAATGGAACCACCAGGAAGCAGATGAAAGGATCAGGAGAAGCAAAGTAACTTGCTTCATTCAAGAAGTCAAGTCACTTGAGGAAAGAAGGTAAGAAGAAGAAGAATAAGCAAGCTCAAACTCAAATTCATATCAAAATGCAGCAAGGATGCATGAAGGAGATGAAAAGAAAATGTGAGAAGTGAAGGCAAATCCACTTCTCAAAATTACTTACCACCTGAAAAGTTAGTGAAAGGAATGCAATGCAATGCAAAATGAAATGGAATGGCATGATGTAGATCAAAACCAGAAGCACATATGAGATGATAATGATGCTATGAGATGCTACAAACATGAAACAACACATGGGGATGATCATACAAGCTCATGGATGCAAATGGAGCAAGTTAAGAAACATGAACATACATGAAAAGTTATGGAATGCAAATGGCATACAACATGGCAAATGCAAGATGCAATGATCAAACATGCTTTCAATATGTCTTAAGATGTCACATGAATCAAATGGATGCACAAAATGCTATGGCAAGTCAAGGTATGAATGCAAATGCAAGATGGATGCATATGGAAGCCCAAATTAGGATTTATGATCAAAGCATCAAACAAAAACCAAAATCAGAAGCAAAAATCAAGATAAAAAATTGAAAATGCATTCAAAGGATCCCTAAACCTATACTAACTCACTGCCCAAAGGAGAAGTTCCAACTCTTAACCAAATTCAAGATATGATTTTCCTAAGTTTTCTAGGGTTTTAGGGTTCCTCAACAAGAAAATTACCAAACAAATGGAAAATGAAAGATCAAATCATGGCCATTTAATCTCACAAACTACATGCTAAACACAATGCAATGCCAAAAGAATCAAGGTCCAACTCCTTAGGGTTAGGCAGAAGTGATTTTTTAAAGTTTGGATCAAAATAATGCATAAAAATGATTTTAATTCCATGGAATATTCTAAAAATGCATCAAGATCAAAAAAGAAATTTGGTTTGAGGGTTGGACAATGTTTCTAAATGTTTTTAAAGATTTCATGAATTTTTTGGTGATTTTTAAATACCTAAAAGTATTTTTAATTAATTAATTCTCATTAATTAATTAAAAAGAAACTTTTAAATATTTAAAAATACTTTTTTAATGCTAAAAACAAAAATAAAAATATTTTTGTGTTCTGAAATTAAATAATAACTTGTACAAAAAATTTCAGAATTTTTAAAGTGTTTTTGCTATTTTAAATTAAATGGACAAATTAAATGGAATAAAAAGAAAAGAAAATAAAATAAATGGGAAGTATGCAGGATGGAAGGCTCAGATTGAATCTGGGTTTTAAAATGTTTGACTGGGCGCGCATCTGGACGGCCCAGGTTCAAACTTCCTAATTTTAATTAATTAAACAAATTAATCCTGATTATCAACTAATGACATGATCCAGACCACACAAACGCGCGCGGGAAGACAGATCCAAGGGTCCACGTTCAAAGTTTGCCCTAACCCTAATTAAATGACTAATGACTTTCAGGTGGCCGGAAATGACCTCCGGTCATCTTCTCCAGCCACACTCTCCCCTGAGAATCTCAATCTCACTCCCTAGGTATCTAAAACACAATCTTTCTGCCCAGAATCCATCCTTAGACATCATACAACATGAATCATCAAACAAAATGCATTTATTTTTCGTAACCAGGCTGAATCGAATCAAAAGGGGTTTAGTTCAAAAAGTTTCAGGAACAACATACATGCTCAATACTCAATTATTTTCGAAACAAAACATATCACCATGACCAGTGGAACATAGAGAATCATTTAAGAACTTTAAAACAAGCTTCTGGAAAAAAAAGTTCTTGAGCTCACCTGAACTGGAGCTTTGATTTCTGACACTTTCTGGCTGGCCCTTTGATCCAAAATGCCTCTAATGGACTCCCTGAGAAGCTTGCAGTGCTTAGTTGGAGTTTAGAATGGCTGGTTTGGAAGTTTGAACAAGTTCTGTTCAGTGGGGTGAAGGAATCGTGTTTTTGATTCAATGGCTTTCAGGCTGTTTTGAGTGTTGGCTTGTGTTCAGTGAAGCATGGTGAGATGATTGGTGAAGCTTGTTTGAGTGTTTTTGGCTTGTAGGGTGAGATTCGAAAGAAAATGCAAGTTGGAGATAGTTTGTGGATGATGAGTTCTGGTGAGTTGCAGGCTGGCTTCTTGTGATGTTTAGCTTGCATTTGATTTGTATAAGCTAATCCTATTGGTCAGATGACATGACATGTGCTTTTTTGATTGGTATGGTGGCTTTTGCAAAATGTCAACTTTGTGTAAGAGAAGGCATGGGTCTTGTTCTAGCCAAGTACAAGGGCTGTGGGTTGCGCAGCATGGTGAGGGGAAAGGCTAGGGTGGTTCAGCATCCAAGGCAGCAAGTGGATGGGAAGTGATCATGAGCTTTTGCAACTTGACTTTGCTTTTGCTTTTCATGAAGATATCTTGCTCCAAAGGCCAAACAAATGAGAATCTCTTGGCCCATTCTGATTTTTAGGTCACATGTGATGTTTGTGTAATGGTTTGACATCAATTAGAAGTCACAAATTGCCTTGGAACAAGATTTTGCAAGTTTCTCTTTTGGTGCATAATTTGAATTTTAGTGATTTTTGCCAACTTTGACAAACTATAACTTTTGATCCAAAATGAATTAGGTCATGTTCTTGTACTTTTTGAAAAGGGAAAGATCTATTCTACAACTTTCATGACCAAAGTTTTTTCATTTGAAGCATTTTTGGATCAAAAAGTAAGGGTTGAAAAATTGCCTAAAATGACAAATTCCTTAAAAGTCAAACTTACCCCAAAAAGTCAACTTTGCAAAAACTTGTAATTCTTGAATTTTGTGAACTTCAACCTTCTTCCATGATCAAATAAAGATCAAATACACTCAAAATGATGAAGATCACCCCTTGGTTGGGTCATTGGGGGCCTCAGATGCCCTGATTTTACACTGACTTGTCCAGAAAGTCAACTCTTGATCAGATGACTTCCCCATGGAATTTCTTCATGAAAATTGATATGCATACTCCCTATACCATATAGAGACCAATAGAAACAAGAATGACCAAAAAATTTGAAGTTATGGCCTCTGAAACCAAAACCCTAATTTCAGGTCATCTGTGCAATCAAGCCTGGCTCTGCTCCCACACCATTTTCAGTCCTTGTGATTCTTTGGCATTCTTGACTTTGAGAGGATATAATATGATACTTGAACACATATGGATCCCTTTGAAGTGATTGATGACCTTTGGAGTGGCTCAAGAAGCTCCTGGATTGCTCAGATCACAAACCCTAGATGCAGATGACTTAGAATCTATGCAGTGAATCAAAAATGTAAATTGAGATGCTATGATTGTGTTTATGCATATGAAATGATCACAAGCCATGGTAAAATGAGTGAGGGAAAATTTGGGGTGTTTACAGCTGCCCCTATTCAAACATGAGTTAGCTGTGCAGGATGTAAGCAACGGCTTAACAGGCAAACAAGATAACTTGTGGTTGAATACCAAAGACAGTCCAAAATTTGCACTCACAGAATGAAGAAGAAAAGGGATATAGATTGTAAAAGAAAATAAAGTATATTGTAAAGTGTGGGCGACGGAGGACGACCGTCGAGCAGGGGACGACTGCTGGGAAAGAGCAATGACGGGGACGACCGACATGCTGGGGATAAAAGAATAATGATGGGGACGGCCATCAAAATAAAGTTGTAAGGTTCTCTGGGGATAAATGAAACATGACGGGGACGGCCACCAAGTTCATAAAGCAAAGTAACCAACGATGGGGACGACCATCGGCTAAAAAGAAAAGGGACCACGACGGGGACGGCCATCGGGTTAAAGAATAAATGAAATAAACAGATGATGAGGTACGGTCATCAAAGGTGAAGGACGATCACCTAGCAGGGGACGGCTGCTCTGTTGGGATAAGATGAGGGACGGTCATCTTAGGTGGAGGACGACCACCTGGCAGGGTACGGCTGCCGAAAATATCGCGACATAGGACGAATGCCGGATAAAAGGTCAACGATGGGGACGGCCATCGGATGAGCATGATGGAGGACGACCATCAAGAGGTGGAGGACGACCACCTAGCAGGGGACGGCTGCTCTCAAGGTTTATCATGACATAGGACGAATGTCAGATAACCAAAATCGACAATGGGGACGGCCATTGGATAAAATGATGAAGGACGATCATCAAGAGGTGGAGGACGACCACCTAGCAGGGGACGGCTGCTAAATATCACGACACAGGACGAATGTCGGATAGAAAATCAACGATGGGGACGGCCATCGGATGAGCATGATGGAGGACGACCATCAAGAGGTGGAGGACGACCACCTAGCAGGGTACGGCTGCTCTCAGGGTTTATCATGACAAAGGACGAATGTCAGATAAAAAGGGGAAAATTTGCTTTGTTGGTGATCTACTGGGGAATAGTAAACACGGACGAGTGTTCATATCCAAGAACAAAAGGTATAGGTGTTTAGATGCTGTGTATAGATTAAGGATGCGGACGAGCATCCCTAAGACTATGATACGGACGAGTATCGGGTAGAAACAAACTGACACGTGTTCAGAGATGATGATACGGACGAGTATCAACTGGTTAACAGGGAACACGGACGAGTGTTGAATCTGAAGGGACTCTTCTGGGGAATGGTAGACACAGACGAGTATCTATATTCAAGAAGACATAAGTGTTTGACACGGTGTATGGATTAAAGATGCGGACGAGCATCCTTAAGACTATGATACGGACGAGTATCAGGTAGAAACAAACGCTTGAAGCATGTTCTGAGATGATGGTATGGACGAGTACCAACTGGTTAACAAAGAACATGGACCAGTGTCGAATCTGTGGGGATACAAACGGTGTATACAAGATACGGACGGGTATCTGTATAAGTGAGATAGTATGAGTGTTTAATCTGCTGGGGAGAGCGACACGGACGAGTGTTAAAAGGAGAAGAGTGTAGTATAAACAAGTATCTGATATACAAAGTGTTTATATTGCTGTGTTGGGAAGGTGACATGGACGAATGTCGAGGAAATGTATATATATATAAGTACATGTGAGTGCAAAGAGAATGTCTTTGGCTTTCTGCTGGGGATGTGACACGGACGGGTGTCAAAGGGAGTATATACTGGTGACTGTGAATGTGAGGCAACTGCTTTCGCTGGGGAATTTGGGGGACGTTTCGTATATTGTTGGTGGATTTCAATATTCACAAGTGTTCGATTCACAACATGGCTTATGATTATGCTATGTTTGATTTTTGCCGTAATGCTCCGTTTTAGACGGAATGCTACGCTTTGTGGGTGAGTATGATGCGAATGCTATGATTATGCGAGGGTACCAATCCGGGATTCGGATCCTGCTGCTGTGAAGATCTCTGGTCGATCTGTTTGAAGTGGACATCCCAGCTGGGGATGAGATCATTGGTAGATCTGATGAGATGTATCTGCTTGGGGAAATGGGTCAATGATAGACCCATTCTAGCAAATGAGAGACCCAACTGGGGTTTGTAGAAGCTTTCGTCACTCTGTTGTGATTCCTTCCTGCGTTGCTCTTCTGAATAGAGGCTGACACTCTGTGGGGAGATGGTTCCCTGGCTCTCGTATTCTGCTGAGGAAGAATGATCGACCACTCGGTTGGGGGAAACAATAAGTGGCAACTCAGCTGGGGAGAAAACACCTTGGGTCCTAAGACTGAGTGTTGACTTGCCAGCTTGCTGGGATGAAGCTTACATGCCCCAAGTTGCGCTTTGAATACCTGCAATCCTGCAAAGATAGAAACGCACAAGTATTCCCGGGGTATCCTTTACTGGATTCCGTCGTAGGAGTTTAGACACTCCCGAGAGTGAGTATATTCCCTGCAAGCACGTTTTTTTATTATTTTTGAGGAAAAGCATCTGTACTTATGCAATTAGTTTTTTTGAGACATCAGACATTCTTTGCAAATAAAAATAAACTGTGCGAGACGAGACATGACTGAAAAATCTGATTTTATTAGCTCAATTGCCCTGAATTGGCAAGATACAGTCAAAGAAACATATCTCCTAAAATGAGGAGATTGTTACAAATCGAGAAACAAAATGCTGGCAATGTTGACGACGCTTTAAGGAGCTTCCTCTTCTGCTATGACTTGTATGACTTTTAACGTTCTTCCCGTCTCGCTTTCTGAAAAAGGCTGATTCTGATTGAAGCTTGATCCTTTCGAGGTTTACCAAGTTGTAAGTGATACAGACGAATTCAGAATGCAGTTGTTCGCTTATCCCCTTATTTTGCATGGATCGCCCTTTCGGGTTTTCAATCCATCGGGATACCCATTTTTGCCTGAGTTGTCCAATGTGGCTTTTCAACTCAGCGGGTGTACATTTTTTATTTATTTTCCCTCATTTTTGCCCGAGTCTTTTATTCTGTTTTTGACTCGCCGGGATGCCCTATTTTTGCCTGGACTTACATTCTGTTTTTATGTCCAGCGGGTCATTTTATGCGAAGTATTTTTTAACTGCATCTGAATTCACAGGAGACGGGAAATCTTCACCATCCATGGTGCTGAGCATCAGTGCTCCACCAGAGAAAACTTTCTTTACCACGAATGGTCCTTCATAGTTCGGAGTCCATTTGCCCCTGTGGTCTGTATGTGGAGGGAGGATTCTCTTCAGCACAAGATCTCCCACTTGGTATTCTCGGTGCCTGACTTTCTGATCGAAGGCTCTCTTCATTCTTTTCTGATATAGCTGCCCATGATAGATTGCAGTCAATCTTTTCTCTTCAATCAAACTCAATTGCTCATATCGGGATCGAACCCATTCTGCTTCATTCAGCTTAACATCCATCAGTACCCATAGAGAGGGTAATTCAACTTCAACAGGTAGGACTGCTTCCATACGATACACAAGTTGATACGGTGTTGCCCCAGTGGATGTCCTGATTGACGTGCGGTACCCATGCAAGGCAAACGGTAGCATCTCATGCCAGTCTTTGTAGGTGACTACCATCTTCTGCACAATCTTCTTGATATTCTTATTAGCTGCCTCAACAACACCATTCATCTTTGGTCTGTAAGGAGAAGAATTGTGATGTTGGATCTTGAAGTCCCGGCATAACTCAGCCATCATTTTGTTGTTTAAATTGGAACCATTATCAGTAATGATTCGCTCGGGAACTCCATACTGACAGATGATATCTCTCTTCAGAAATCGGGCTACCACTTGCCTTGTGACATTTGCATATGAGGCTGCTTCAACCCACTTGGTGAAATAATCAATGGCGACCAGGATGAATCTGTGGCCATTTGAAGCAGTTGGCTCAATTTTGCCAATCATATCAATGCCCCACATAGCAAAGGGCCATGGTGAAGACATGATGTTCAAAGGATTGGGAGGCACATGCACCTTATCAGCATAGATCTGGCATTTGTGGCACTTCCTGGCATAAGCACAACAGTCTGCATCCATTGTGATCCAGTAATAACCTGATCTTAGCAGTTTCTTAGCCATGGCATGCCCTCCAGCATGGGTACCAAAGAATCCTTCGTGCACCTCGTGCATCAACAAGTCTGCTTCTGTCTTATCAACACATCGGAGGAGTATCATATCAAAGTTCCTTTTGTACAAAGAACCATCAGTGTTCAGGAAGAAACTACCAGCGAGCCTTCTCAAAGTCTTCTTATCATTGGAAGATGCCCCAGGTGGGTATGTCTGATCCTCCAAGAAGCACTTAATGTCATGGAACCAAGGCTTATCGTCTTTGACAACTTCTGCTGCGAACACATATGCTGGCCTATCAAGTCTGGACACTGAAATCTGGGGTACAAAGTTGGCAGCTTGAACTTTGATCATAGATGAAATGGTGGCCAGAGCATCCGCAAATTGATTCTCGTCTCGAGGGATATACTCAAGCTTGACTGTTGTAAAGAAAGTCAACAACCTCCTTGTATAATCCCTGTAAGGTATCAGATGATCCTGGTGTGTGTACCATTTGCCGTTGGTTTGATTAACTACCAGAGCTGAATCTCCGAATACAGTCAATGTCTTGATCCTGAGGTCAATGGCTTCCTCAAGACCCATAATGCAAGCTTCGTATTCAGCTTCGTTGTTAGTGCAGCTGAAAGTGAGTTTTGCCGAGAAAGGCATGTGAACTCCCTTAGGTGTAATGAGTACTGCACCAACACCACGACCATTCATATTAACAGCCCCGTCAAACATCATAGTCCATTCTTCTTCCGGGTCAGGCCCTTCAGTGTGAATAGGCTCTTCATGATCTTTTGCTTTAATGAACATGATGTCTTCATCAGGGAAGTCAAATTTCATAGGCTGGTAGTCATCAATGGGCTGCTCAGCAAGATATTCAGATAGTACACTGCCCTTGATGGCTTTCTGAGAGGTGTACTGGATGTCATATTCCGTGAGAATCATTTTCCATCTTGCAACCCGTCCGGTAAGAGTTGGCTTCTCGAAAATATACTTGACTGGGTCCATCTTTGAGATCAATAGAGTAGTGTGGGTCAACATATACTGTCTCAGTCGGCGAGCAGCCCACGCTAAAGCACAGCATGTTTTCTCGAGCAGTGAATAACGTTGTTCACAGTCGGTAAACTTTTTGCTCAGGTAGTATATTGCATACTCTTTTCGACCAGACTCGTCATGCTGGCCCAGCACACACCCCATCGACTCTTCTAATACTGTCAAGTACATTATCAGAGGTCTTCCTTCAACTGGAGGCATAAGGATTGGAGGTTCTTGCAAGTATTCCTTGATCTTGTCAAAAGCCTTCTGGCAGTCTTCGTTCCACCTGACCGTCTGTTCTTTTCTTAACAGCTTGAACAAAGGTTCGCAGGTTGCTGTAAGGTGAGATATGAACCTTGAAATGTAGTTCAATCGGCCTAAGAACCCTCGAACTTCTTTTTCTGACTTTGGTGCAGGCATTTCTTGAATGGCTTTGACTTTATCTGGGTCAACTTCAATCCCTTTCTCGCTTACAATAAATCCCAGCAGCTTACCGGATCGCACCCCGAATGTGCACTTGTTGGGGTTCAGCTTCAGTTGGTACTTCCTCAGACGCTTGAACAGTTTCAGCAGGTTCACCAGGTGATCTTCTTTAGTAAGGGACTTGGCAATCATGTCATCCACATAACATTCTATTTCTTTATGGATCATATCGTGGAATAATGTCACCATAGCCCGTTGATACGTCGCACCGGCATTCTTCAGTCCAAATGGCATTACCTTGTAACAGAACGTGCCCCAGGGTGTGATGAATGTTGTCTTCTCCATGTCTTCAGGTGACATTTTAATCTGATTGTATCCTGAAAATCCGTCCATGAAGGAGAACACCGAGAATTGAGCCGTGTTATCCACCAATACATCAATGTGAGGTAATGGGAAATCATCTTTTGGGCTGGCTCTGTTCAGATCCCGGTAGTCAACACACATCCTTACCTTGCCATATTTCTTAGGCACAGGTACTATATTAGCAACCCACGGCGGATAGCTAGTTACAGCAAGGAACCCGGCGTCCCACTGCTTTTGTACCTCTTCTTTGATTTTCATGGCCATGTCTGGGCGAGTACGGCGTAGTTTCTGTTTAACTGGCGGGCATTCTTCCCTTAAAGGCAGCTTGTGTACAACAATATCAGTGTCCAACCCCGGCATATCTTGATAAGACCAAGCAAACACATCCACATATTCTTGAAGCAGATCAATCAGTTGTCTCTTTACTGAGTCTTGTAGGCAGGCCCCGATTTTAACCTCTTTCACGTCTTCATCTGTACCAAGATTAATCGTTTCGACCTCCTCCTGATGAGGGGTGATAACCTTCTCCTCTTGTCTCAACAATCTGGCTAGCTCTTCAGGAAGCTCGTAATCTTCTTCAACCCCTTCATAAGCTTGATTGATTGGATTGTCAAAGTCATACGAAGTCATAGCCGTGCTGTTGTCGGTGCTGTCTGGAAGGCACTCTCTGCAAGGGTTCAGTTTGTTCATTTTAGTGATTGATTTTAATCTTGTTTAAAAAAGTGAAATAAAGTTGTCATTTTGAAAACATCGCCATTTATTTTTTTGTACAAAAAGAAAAATGGAAAAACAGTGAGCGGAACAGAAAAAGACTCATTTGCAAAAAGATGTCTGATATTTCATTGATTAATCTTGTTGCACAAAAAGTACAGATGGCCCGATTACAAAATGAGTCTTGTCATCTTGGGCAAGATGCAAGACTTTGATGCATGCTATAAAAATACAGGAAATAATAATTACTCTGCATGAGTAACCCTTATAATTTCCTGGGAAGACCAGTTTGAGATACTGCTCCCCGGGATCTTTGGACGTATCCAATTCTCCAGATTGTGTTCTTCTTCCAACTCGTCTTCCAAATTGTTGATAGCATCAGGGGTGAGCATCCCCCCACTGACAAAACCAGGCTCCTCAGCAGCCTCTGCTTGATTTTGTTGAGTTGGTCTGTAACCCAACCCAAATTTGTCCTTCTTCTCCTCCACAGATAAAACCTTGCCCCAGCCTTGGGCAGTTCCTTCTTCAACAACCTTCCGGGCTTGTTGATAAGATGCCATGGAGATTCCAGGTACAACAGATGTTTCATTTACGTTCAAGGCCTCAAACCCTTGACTCATCGTTTCATGGATCTCCCCATCCATCTCAATATATTTGTAGGTAGCCAGGTGGCTGACAAAAATATCCTCCTCTTCGCAGATAGTAACGACTTGACCCTCCCACTCGAATTTTAACTTCTGGTGAAGGATTGAGGTCACGGCGCCAGCGGCGTGAATCCATGGCCTACCCAATAAACAGCTGTAGGCGGGCTGTATATCCATCACGTAGAAGGTCATTTTGAAAGTTTGTGGGCCAATCGTTACAGGCAACTCAATTTCTCCCAGAACCAATCTTTTAGAACCATCAAAGGCTCTTACTACCAGGTTACTGGGACGCAATGCCAATCCTTCATACTCTAGCTTCACAAGGGCTTTTTTAGGTAAGACATTGAGGGATGATCCTGTGTCTACCAGCACATGGGAAAGGACTGCACCTTTACATTCCATGGTGATGTGCAAGGCCTTGTTATGATTGCGGCCTTCCGTAGTCAAATCAGTGTTGGTGAACCCTAGTCCATTGCTAGCAGTAACGTTTCCAACCACAGTTTCCAACTGATTGACGGTGATCTCTTCAGGCACGTAAGCTGCGTGCAAGACTTTTAGTAGTGCGTTCCGATGAGCTTCGGAGCACATGAGCAATGATAGAATAGAGATCTTGGATGGCGTCTGGTGAAGCTGGTCCACTATTTTGTAATCACTCTTCTTGATGATTCTCATGAACTCATCAACTTCTTGATCAAAGGGTGTTTTCAAAGCTTCCTTAACAACTTGATCCTCCTGTACCAGGCTCTTCCCTTTTGCCTTGGCAGCAGCTTCTGCTTCGGCAGTGGGTCTTTGAATTTGTGGAGCAAAGAGACGTCCGCTTCGAGTGAAGCCTCCGCCTCCTCCCACATTGTCTATTTGTGGTGCAGGTGTTGATGGTTCAAGAGTGATTTTCTGTCCTTCGCAGTATAAGTCAGAACCGTAATGCCAAGGAATGGCATTACTGCTTTCATAAGGTACTGGCCCAGGTACTGTGACAGTGACTGGACTGATGGCAGCTGCAGAAGGGACTGTGATAGTCTGTGGATCATAATATATTGTGACTGGTGCTCTGATGGGAGTAGCACTTTGTGAATTGTAGGCGGAGTCATTTTCAGGATCATAATAAATCGTAACTGTTGAGACATCTTCATTGTTTGCTGCTGATGTTGTAGGAGACATTGTTGGAAGGATGGGTGTTATTGTTGTAGGAGATTCAAAATGAAGTGGTGCTGAAGTTGTAGAAGGAATGTTCGTTGATATCTGATCAGTTTAAATGACAGATGAAACATTTGTTGATGAAGCTGAAGAGTTGTCGGGAACAATGGTTGTTGCAGTTGTAGGAGATACTGGAATTGTTGCTGTTAAGATTGCTGGATTTGTTGGAATTGATGTTGTAATTTGAAGTAGGCCATTCTGGATGAGACCATCTATGCCATCCCTCAGGTTATCACAACCGTTCACTGAAATGTTGCAGTAAGCACACCCTAGCTCACATCCCGGGAACATTTGACATTCGAGGAGTTGAGCTTTAATCTCCACCAACGGTGTCCGAATCTGACCCACACTGGTTATTAAATAAGACGGCTTGTCTTCTTCAATAGCATTGATTCTGGGACCTCCGTGGTGTGGCATGGGGTTTTTATTAACATTTGGTGGTGGTGCGAAATTTAGAGCCTTAGAATCTACCAAGTCTTGTACCTTCATGTGCAAGGCTCTGCACTTCTCTGTACTATGGCCAGGTGCATTTGAATGGAAGGCACATCTGGCGTTGGAGTCGTAATTTCTGGGCAGACTGTTAGGATCTGGAGGTGCCAACGTCCTTAGCTCAACTAGGTTGAGTTTCAGGAGTTGTGGCAGTAATGTTGCATAGGGCATAGGGATCGGGTCGATCACCCTGTTGGCCTGAGAAGGTCTCTGTTGGAATGGTCTTTGCTGATTGTTGTTGTTGGTGTTGTTGTAGTTTCTCGGAGGATACTGAGTTTGTTGCTGGTACTGAGGTTGTTGCTGATAGTTTTGTTGCGGTGGTTGATAAGTTGGTTGTGGATGAGCTGGAGCGGGAATGGTGACTGCTGCCACAGACCTATGAACATATTGGGGTCTGCCCCTGCTGGTGTGGATAGCATTGGTCTCACTAGTTCTTCTTGGGCCTACAAAAGGCTTCCTTGTATTGCTGGATGAGCTGGCACCGTTGTCAAAGATTTTGCCCATCTTTAACAAGCTCTCAATTCTCTCTCCAGCTATAACAACATCTGCAAAGCTGGTGGAAGAGAAGGCAGCTAGCCTGTCAATGTATGTTCCTTGGAGGGTGTTCATAAACATATCTGCCATCTCCCTCTCTGACATAGGTGGCTGAACAGCAGCAACCAATTGTCTCCATCTCTGGGCATACTCTCGGAAACTTTCTCTTAATGACTGTGACATTCCCATTAGGAGGGTCCTGTTGGGTGCCATATCCAAATTATACTGGTATTGTCTAATGAAGGCTTCTGCCAAATATTTCCAACACCTGATGGTTGCTCTTGTCAGATGAGAGTACCATTCTCTTGAAGCTCCCGTCAAGCTATCCTCAAAATAAAACATCCATAGCTTCTCGTCCATGGTATATGCCTTCAGCCTCCCTAGAAATGATTGTAAATGGGTTCGGGGGCATGAAGTCCCGTTGTATTTTTCAAAACAAGGAGGCTTAAACTTATGGGGAATCCTGACCCCGTCTACCAAGCCCATGTCCATAACATCAAAGCCCAAAGAGTTTTGAGACTCCAAGGATCTTAATTTCTCAGCTATTTCATCCAGCCTTCTGTCATAGGCTTCCTCCCCAGCTCCCATCAATGTGAATTGATCTTCCTGGGGGTCTTCTTGCAGCACTCTGCCTGCAGTGGCAGTCCCTTGAACATTTGCAGGAATGTTGACCTCTGGATGGAGGTGGGGTCCAAAGACTGGGGGATTTACATGAGGTTGGACCCTCTCATTGTTGCTTGTCCCAGCAGTCCCTGGATGATGGTCTTCCTGATTCCTCCCTTCTACCAGTGCTCTCAACCTCTCCTGGCTTTGAGCCATATTGTTCATCACCTCCATAAATTGTGTCATCTGATTCCTCATTTCCAACCTCTCGTTGGTCATTTGATTCCTGATCTCTGTAAGGTCCTGCTGCATTTGGTCCATCTGTATGCCCGGAAGATTGTTGCGGGTGGGATATCTGTGTGGACGGTTGAGTGGGAACACACGTCGTCGAGCAATAGTTCCTGAACACAACAGAGTTAGTAACAAATAAACAAAAACCTACAAAACAAGGTAAAAGGTTAGTATGCAATGCAGTTATGCTCATTTGTTTCCAAGGTATCCGACTTGGCACTTGGTTTTGACCCTTCCAGACCCTTGAAGAAGATGTTGTTGATGTTGCTTTGAAGAATTCAAATAAAACCGAACAACACATATATTACAAAAAGGTAAATGATACATAACTTGTTTTTTACAATACATGCCCTCTGAGGGGTCAAAAATACAACATAAAGAAAAGTACATGAAATGAAAGCAACAACAAACAAAAGTCAAACACCAAGACCAAACTCATCCTCCTGAACTTCCTTGAGAAGTGCTTCAGTCACAGGATCAGCTGGACGCTCTGTAAGGTTCCTGATGAGAAGATTCCTTGTAGTAACAGCTGCAGTTAGCTTCTTATGTTAACTCTGGTCCTTTGACCTCTTCACACCAGCTCTAATCTTCAGCTCTGAGATCTCCCTCTGGGCTGCTGCCAGGGCCTCCTGTTGCTCTTTTGCACTAACTTCCAGCTGCTCAATCTTATCCTGGGTCCTTTTATCTTCCAGAGTACGAGCCTCGGTGATTCTTACCCACCTAGCTTGGCTTTCCTTCAGATACAAATCAGTTCTGGCCCTTTGGAATTGGGCCTCCTTGCAGGCGTTCTTCAAGATCTGTTCTCCAGCCCTAGACTTCTTAATGTAATCCTCAGACTTCTCAATTCTAGCCAAATGCTCCACCTTCAACTTCTCCAACCTTTCAATATCCAACCTACCATCACTCCTCTCCCAGAGGGTCTTTTGTAGAGCCTGAGTCAACTTCTCATTTCTCTCTTTCAATTTCTCAAACTCCTCTAAACTGACAGTTGCTGGAGGTGGTGTTGTGGAAGGTCCAGGCATATCTTCAATAGTAAAGGGCATCCCAGAAAATTGAGCCCTGGCATGGGACCAATCATAGTACTGTGCTGATGCCACATTGTTGCACTTCCCCAGGATGGTTACCCCCTTAGTCTGCACATTGTCCCAGGCCCAAGCTGCTTGCCTGACAACAGCCAAGTTAGGCTTGATTTCACAATAAAGGGTCTCAGTCAGATCCTGTGCCCTAGGAGGATGGACTAATGCATAGCCCAGCTGTCTTTTGAATAGCAGAGGATTATAATTGATGCACCCTTTCACTCCAATCAGAGGCACATTGGGAAATTGTCCACAACTTGTAATGATGTCTCTGCCCTTAGTACTCTGAGTACACCATCTGATATCATCTGAGGTTAGAGCAACAAGCCTCCTAGCCCAGTTCTTCTGCTGGTGAGGGTTCAAGAATGCATCAGTCTTTGGCAGATGCTTGAGCAGCCAAGTATGGAACAAAGGAGCACAACATCTTACTAATCTTCCCCTTTGCTTTTCATTCCTTTGATGAACATAGTAGTAAAGATCTCCCAGTAAGGTGGGCACTGGGTTTCTCAGGATGAAAAGATGGATTGCACTCTTGCTAACAAACCTAGGCTCATCTGCAAATAAAATGACCCCATATATGCTAAGGGCCAACAGAGCACAGACTGCCTTCCACTCCCCTAGGGAGGCCTTCAGACTAGCCTGAGAGGTCAAGAAATCCAGATGAAAACCAGAGATTCCAGCTTTAGATGTCAAATTCTGCCCAATCAGAACTGGTTCCAGATGTAGAGCTCTTGCTATCTCCTCATTACTTGGGAAAGCCATCTCAGGGTTGAAGGGGATTCCATCCCTGATGGGTATACCAACTAATGATGAATATTCCTCCAACAAGGGTCCCAACTGAAAATTCTGAAATGTGAAGCACCTCAGAGGGGGATCATAGAACTGCAGGCAAGTATGGATCAGGCTCCTATGTGAAGGGTCCAAATCCATAACCACATCAAGGATTCCTCCATAATGTTCTCTAAAGAGTGGTATATGGTCTGGAGTGATCAGGGTCTGAATCTTCCTGATGCTAGCTAGCTCAGGCTCAAAGAAGTGATAGGAGATGTTACTTTTCTTAGGTGCCATGTTGATGAAGAATAGGTGTTGATGATGATGACTGAGGACAACACTGAAGATGGGCCACTGATAGGCTGAGACTGAGGATGCAAGTGACTGAAGCAGGTGGCTGATAGCTGAAGCAAGTGTTGATGAAGATAGGTTTAAGCTGAAGATGGGGTCAAAACCAAGCCAAAATGATAGGATGGATACCCTAAAAAACAAATAAACACATGTTAAAATGATGCAATGAGGATGTATGCAAATGATATGCAAGGGTTTGTGACTGAGCTGGATCTGATCAAGTGCTCTGATATAAGTTCAAGAAATCCAGATGGAGGTCTATAAGTCCAGTAACCAAGGTGGGGGACTCAAATAAAGAGTCACATGTCCAGGGTTTTAGAATCACAAGAACTGTTCCAAAATGGAGTACTCTTAAACAAAACCAAGTAACAGGGTATGCTGAGGTCAAGGGTACCTGCAAACCTGTAAACAGCCCAACCCCCTCACAGGTGGTGTTCTAAAACAAGGATCTTCAGACTTGGATCAGTTATGAGAAGTGTAAACACTTCTAACCCGGAGGTACAGTGTTTACAATAACCATAAAAGTTCCTCCTCTAATTCACCTCAGTTTCTGAAGGTCAGTACTAAAGGTCATCCAGACTTAGCAGGCTTCCCAGATAGCCCTAGTATTGCAGGAAATCTGCAACACAGAGTTCTCAAGAAGAAACCCATATCTGAACCGTGTTTCATATTCCCGCACCAGACCGAGATGGAATGGGAAAGAATATGAACCACTCTAGCCTAGGTGTCACTCAGGTCCCAGGTATAGGACCTTAACTCTCAATAGAACCCCACCCACCAAAGCAAAAACCAGATCCAGCCAGACAGCATGACAATATGATATATGTAAAGCTATAAATAAAGCCAATAAACAACTGTACATAAAGCAGTAAATAAAACAAAACATACAAGCACAGATAACACCCCAGTAAACACAAATCAAACAAGCGCTAGGAGGAACCCACAAAAAGAACCAGAAGCCCTGGTTGCAGTATAAGGGTCCCCAGCAGAGTCGCCAAGCTGTCGCTCCCACTAAATGAAGCCGGGTCAAATGGGGTACAGACGCGAACGGTCGGCGAAAGGAGGATGTGAGAACACACAGGAGTGAACTCACAGGGAATGAAAAGAGTCGCCAGCTAGGCATTTTTATCCCGGAGGAAAGGCAATGCTGCATAGACCTAGAAAAAGATGGATAAGACGGTTGCGAACCAGAGAGACTGAGAAAGGGGGTTGGTTACAACCTGGGAAGGTATTAGCACCCAGATTGTCCGTCGTACTCGACGGGATCCACGCTTAAAAGATTTGTGTTTAAAGGGGTAGTGTCAGTGCAATTTGTGTATAAAGAGAGCTGGAAAAGGTGTGCAGGTGTCAGTGTAAAAGAAGTGCCAAGTGTGATATATACAGTGTCAGTGTAAGAATGAGAATGAATTGCTCAAGACTATGAGGCTAAAAGAATAAAGCTGGAAAGAGGGGGAATATACAGAGACTTTTGTTCGATAACTGTTAAGTTATGCCTACGTATCCTCTCGTGCAATGAGGAAGTCAGAACACCGTAGTTCGACCCAAAGAGACTGAAAGATAAATTGACTTGTGAACTACTTACTTGTCTATGCTCAAGTGTATGACCTGTCTGGCTCAGGTGCAAACTGTCTTGCATTAGACGGAAGAAGCAAGTTCTCGTTATGAGTGAATGAGGTGAGAAAAGAATCCCGTAGGAGACGATTATTGTTTGTTTTTGAGTTTTCAGTCTTTTATTGCTTTTGGATTTGTCATAAGTTAATGAGCTTAAGCCTAAACCAATGGATTTAGTAAACTCATCACATCCTCCCTCTGATTAGGGGTAATGAGAATACCTTAAGTGTGAAGTCAGCTTCTCACACTTAATCACCATGGAGTAGGATTAAGATCATTAACCTACTTGTTGATTATTTAGATGTTTTTGGTGTTTTTGTTTAGTGTTAAGTAATGAGGTTAAGCCATAATCAGGGATTAAACAGACTCATTACACCATCCTAATAGAAGGATAATAGATGAGAATGTTTAAGCTGAGGAAAGCTCCTCAACTTAATCCATGATTAGGGATTAAACTCATGACAAAACAAAACCTTCATTAAGTGGATTTTAGTTAATGACAAGATGATGAAGTGAGTTTTATGATTTGTAAGACAACTTGAGGGGGACTTGTCCATTAACACTAGGGTTAGTCCTTCTTAACCAATTAAGGAAGAATTAGAACCCTAATGCAAGGCCCAAGTTACAAGTGTGATGTCTTGATGATTATTAAGTAAATTGATTAAAGGAGTTAAACACATTAAGGGTTTAACACTTAGGATTAAAGTTATACACTCCATCCTAATAGAAGGATGCAGGCATAAGCTTAATCACAAAGCCTTAAAGCCTTTAGGGTTTAGTCCCTGATTATGAGGTGAGAAGAGAAGACTCAAAAGAGACACAAAGGTAAAACTAAGTGGGGAGACTAATCAAAACCCTAATCATTGTCATGCTTGGTTGTTCCTAAGGTTTGTGAGGTTTTCAAAAGATCTTCAATGGAACCACCAGGAAGCAGATGAAAGGATCAGGAGAAGCAAAGTAACTTGCTTCATTCAAGAAGTCAAGTCACTTGAGGAAAGAAGGTAAGAAGAAGAAGAATAAGCAAGCTCAAACTCAAATGCATATCAAAATGCAGCAAGGATGCATGAAGGAGATGAAAAGAAAATGTGAGAAGTGAAGGCAAATCCACTTCTCAAAATTACTTACCACCTGAAAAGTTAGTGAAAGGAATGCAATGCAATGCAAAATGAAATGGAATGGCATGATGTAGATCAAAACCAGAAGCACATATGAGATGATAATGATGCTATGAGATTCTACAAACATGAAACAACACATGGGGATGATCATACAAGCTCATGGATGCAAATGGAGCAAGTTAAGAAACATGAACATACATGAAAAGTTATGGAATGCAAATGGCATACAACATGGAAAATGCAAGATGCAATGATCAAACATGCTTTCAATATGTCTTAAGATGTCACATGAATCAAATGGATGCACAAAATGCTATGGCAAGTCAAGGTATGAATGCAAATGCAAGATGGATGCATATGGAAGCCCAAATTAGGATTTATGATCAAAGCATCAAACAAAAACCAAAATCAGAAGCAAAAATCAAGATAAAAAATTGAAAATGCATTCAAAGGATCCCTAAACCTATACTAACTCACTTCCCAAAGGAGAAGTTCCAACTCTTAACCAAATTCAAGATATGATTTTCCTAAGTTTTCTAGGGTTTTAGGGTTCCTCAACAAGAAAATTACCAAACAAATGGAAAATGAAAGATCAAATCATGGCCATTTAATCTCACAAACTACATGCTAAACACAATGCAATGCCAAAAGAATCAAGGTCCAACTCCTTAGGGTTAGGCAGAAGTGATTTTTTAAAGTTTGGATCAAAATAATGCATAAAAATGATTTTAATTCCATGGAATATTCTAAAAATGCATCAAGATCAAAAAAGAAATTTGGTTTGAGGGTTGGACAATGTTTCTAAATGTTTTTAAAGATTTCATGAATTTTTTGGTGATTTTTAAATACCTAAAAGTATTTTTAATTAATTAATTCTCATTAATTAATTAAAAAGAAACTTTTAAATATTTAAAAATACTTTTTTAATGCTAAAAACAAAAATAAAAATATTTTTGTGTTCTGAAATTAAATAATAACTTGTACAAAAAATTTCAGAATTTTTAAAGTGTTTTTGCTATTTTAAATTAAATGGACAAATTAAATGGAATAAAAAGAAAAGAAAATAAAATAAATGGGAAGTATGCAGGATGGAAGGCTCAGATTGAATCTGGGTTTTAAAATGTTTGACTGGGCGCGCATCTGGACGGCCCAGGTTCAAACTTCCTAATTTTAATTAATTAAACAAATTAATCCTGATTATCAACTAATGACATGATCCAGACCACACAAACGCGCGCAGGAAGACAGATCCAAGGGTCCACGTTCAAAGTTTGCCCTAACCCTAATTAAATGACTAATGACTTTCAGGTGGCCGGAAATGACCTCCGGTCATCTTCTCCAGCCACACTCTCCCCTGAGAATCTCAATCTCACTCCCTAGGTATCTAAAACATAATCTTTCTGCCCAGAATCCATCCTTAGACATCATACAACATGAATCATCAAACAAAATGCATTTATTTTTCGTAACCAGGCTGAATCGAATCAAAAGGGGTTTAGTTCAAAAAGTTTCAGGAACAACATACATGCTCAATACTCAATTATTTTCGAAACAAAACATATCACCATGACCAGTGGAACATAGAGAATCATTTAAGAACTTTAAAACAAGCTTCTGGAAAAAAAAGTTCTTGAGCTCACCTAAACTGGAGCTTTGATTTCTGACACTTTCTTGCTGGCCCTTTGATCCAAAATGCCTCTAATGGACTCCCTGAGAAGCTTGCAGTGCTTAGTTGGAGTTTAGAATGGCTGGTTTGGAAGTTTGAACAAGTTCTGTTCAGTGGGGTGAAGGAATCGTGTTTTTGATTCAATGGCTTTCAGGCTGTTTTGAGTGTTGGCTTGTGTTCAGTGAAGCATGGTGAGATGATTGGTGAAGCTTGTTTGAGTGTTTTTGGCTTGTAGGGTGAGATTCGAAAGAAAATGCAAGTTGGAGAGAGTTTGTGGATGATGAGTTCTGGTGAGTTGCAGGCTGGCTTCTTGTGATGTTTAGCTTGCATTTGATTTGTATAAGCTAATCCTATTGGTCAGATGACATGACATGTGCTTTTTTGATTGGTATGGTGGCTTTTGCAAAATGTCAACTTTGTGTAAGAGAAGGCATGGGTCTTGTTCTAGCCAAGTACAAGGGCTGTGGGTTGCGCAGCATGGTGAGGGGAAAGGCTAGGGTGGTTCAGCATCCAAGGCAGCAAGTGGATGGGAAGTGATCATGAGCTTTTGCAACTTGACTTTGCTTTTGCTTTTCATGAAGATATCTTGCTCCAAAGGCCAAACAAATGAGAAACTCTTGGCCCATTCTGATTTTTAGGTCACATGTGATGTTTGTGTAATGGTTTGACATCAATTAGAAGTCACAAATTGCCTTGGAACAAGATTTTGCAAGTTTCTCTTTTGGTGCATAATTTGAATTTTAGTGATTTTTGCCAACTTTGACAAACTATAACTTTTGATCCAAAATGAATTAGGTCATGTTCTTGTACTTTTTGAAAAGGGAAAGATCTATTCTACAACTTTCATGACCAAAGTTTTTTCATTTGAAGCATTTTTGGATCAAAAAGTAAGGGTTGAAAAATTGCCTAAAATGACAAATTCCTTAAAAGTCAAACTTACCCCAAAAAGTCAACTTTGCAAAAACTTGTAATTCTTGAATTTTGTGAACTTCAACCTTCTTCCATGATCAAATAAAGATCAAATACACTCAAAATGATGAAGATCACCCCTTGGTTGGGTCATTGGGGGCCTCAGATGCCCTGATTTTACACTGACTTGTCCAGAAAGTCAACTCTTGATCAGATGACTTCCCCATGGAATTTCTTCATGAAAATTGATATGCATACTCCCTATACCATATAGAGACCAATAGAAACAAGAATGACCAAAAAATTTGAAGTTATGGCCTCTGAAACCAAAACCCTAATTTTAGGTCATCTGTGCAATCAAGCCTGGCTCTGCTCCCACACCATTTTCAGTCCTTGTGATTCTTTGGCATTCTTGACTTTGAGAGGATATAATATGATACTTGAACACATATGGATCCCTTTGAAGTGATTGATGACCTTTGGAGTGGCTCAAGAAGCTCCTGGATTGCTCAGATCACAAACCCTAGATGCAGATGACTTAGAATCTATGCAGTGAATCAAAAATGTAAATTGAGATGCTATGATTGTGTTTATGCATATGAAATGATCACAAGCCATGGTAAAATGAGTGAGGGCAAATTTGGGGTGTTTACAGCCATCTCTGAGCATATTCTTTGAATCCCTCCTTAGCAGTCTGAGACAAGTGTTGCAATTGCGTGTGATTTGGAGCCATGTCCAAATTATACTGGTATTGTCTCACAAAAGCTTCTGCTAGGTCTTTCCAGCTCTTTATGTTGACTCTGCTAAGCTTCATATACCATTCCAGAGAGGCCCCAACCAGACTGTCTTGGAAATAGTAAATCCAAAGTTTTTCATCATCGGTGTGAGCGGCAATCCTCCCTACAAATGACTGAAGATGGGTCTTCGGGTATGCAGTGCCATTGTATTTCTCAAAAGTTGGAACTTTGAACTTGTAAGGGATTCTAACCCCTGGAACCAAGCCCAAGTCTGTGATGTCAAATCCCAAAGAACTCTGGGATTGAATAGCTCTGATTTGTTCTCCCATTTCCTCAAACTTCCGGTTCATCTCAGCTCCCTGACCTTCAGCTTCATCCAGCAGAGTGAACTGTTCGTCCTGTCTGTCCATTTGCACATTATTCAACCCATCATTGATTATAGTAACCCCTGGCTGTGTTACAAGGATTTCCACTTGACGTGCGCCCGCACCGTTACGATTACCATCAACAATGGTGTTGTTCCTGGCTTGATTCTCAATCAACTCCCGCAGACGCTCTTGGTTATGACCCATGCCTGCCATCAAGGTCATGAAATTATCCATTCTCAGTCTCAAATCTGCTAAGTCAGCTTGCATCTGGTCCATGACTCGCTCTCTGTTGATCTTTGTTGGATATCTGTGTGCGACTGGCTGTTCCCGAACTTTTCTGGGAGCTATAGTGCCTGAAACACAAAAGACATTAGAAAACGAAGCACTACCTGCAAAACAAACAAATAGGTTATATGCAATGCAATGTAACTGCTCATGTTCCCAAGTTTTAAGCATTTGCAATGCCCCAGTTCTGGCATCTATTCTCAGACAGTCACTTTGAGTATTAACTTTCAAGCTTTCTCTTTGAAGAATGTTCAGATATTAGCAGTATCAGACAAACGAGTCTTGCACATTCAGAAATGATAATTTGCATATTAACACTGTATATCATGGACAAACCACTGCCGGCCAAAAGTTAAAGCACAAACAGAAATATTCCCTGAAGGGTTACAAGCCATTACATGAATAAAAGATAAAACAAAATAAAGCAAGACTCCTACAACAAGTCTATAGGTAGTCTGAAAAATAAACTAAACTAAGGACCCAGGCTCTGCCACCTCTGCTCTGCTCTTCTTGACACCCGCTCTCAGCTTGAGCTCTTCAATCTCTTTCCTTGCTTCCTCCAAGGCTAGCTGACTTTGTGCTAACTGCTGAGTCTTTTCCCTCCGGATGGAATGGACCTGCTCCACCTCTTCCTTCTTGAAGGCCATTTGCACTTCAAAGAACTCTTCTTTCTCTCTGAACTTCTTCTGCTCTTCCTCCCTTTGGCCTTGCAACCAAACAATGGATTGACGAGCATCCTTGAGAGTCTTGAAAGTCTTTTTGCGTTCAGCTTCTCTTTTTGCCTCCATCAGGCCCACCCTGTGGAAGTGAGCTTCCCTTCCAGCAAAGTCCTTCTCTTTAGCTTCCAAGGAGGCTTGGATCTTCAGCAGCTTTCCTTCTGCTTCATTCTTGGCCCTGTTGGCATGATGGTACAGGCATTTCATTAATTTTTAGAACCCAAAAATATTTTTATTTTTATTTTTTGCATTAAAAATTATTTTTAAATCATTTAAATGTTTATTTTTAATTAGTTAATGAAAATTAATTAATTAAAAATACATTTAGGTATTTAAAAATCCCAAAAAAATTCACATTGCATTTTAAAACATTTAGAAACATTATCAAACTCCCAAAACAAATTTCTTTTTAGTTCTTGATGCATTTTGACAATTTACCATGGAATTAAATTCATTTTAAGGCAATATTTTTGTGCAAACTTTGAAAAATCCATTCTGCCTAACCTTTGAGAGTTTGATGATGGTTCTTCTTGCATTGCATCCTTCATGGCATGTAGTTTATAGGATAAATTTGGTTTGAATTGATCTCCCATTTTCAATTTGTTTTGCATTTTTTATGATGAGGTACCTTAAAACCCTAATTGACTTGAGAAATTCATAACTTTCACTAGGTTAAGAGTTAGATCCCCTCCTTTGGGCAGTGAACTTGTATAGGTTTAGGGTATCTTTGATTGCATTCTCAATTTTTTATCATGTCATTTGCTTCTGGTTTTGAATTTTGCTTTGTGTGTTGATCATAAACCCTAATTTGTGCCTTCCTTTGCATCCATCTTTCATTTGCTTGCATCCAACAACTTGCCATGACATTTTGTGCATCCACATGATTCATAATACATCTTAGGACATATTAGAATCATTTTTGATCATTGCATCTTTCATTTGCCATGTTATATATTCATTGCATTTCATAAACTTTTCTTGAACTTCCATGGTTCAAGCATGCTTCATCTGCACCCATATCCTTGTATGATCATCCTCATGTCTTGCCATGTGTTTGCATCCCCTTTTTAGCATCATTAACATCATGTCTATGCTTCTGGTTTTGGTTTGTACCATGGCATTTCATCTCATTTGCATTGCATCTCATTTCTTATGCTAACTTTTCAGGTGGTAAGTTATTTTGAGAAGTGAATTTGCCTTCACTTCTCACAATCTCTTTTCATCCCTCTTGTGTATCATTACTGAATTTTATCTTGTGTATTTGAGTGAGCTTGCTTATTCATGTTCATCTTACTTTCTTTCTTCAAGCAACTTTTCTTCTTAAGTGAAGCAAGTTGTTTTGCTTCTCTTTGCTTCTTGCTCCTTTCATCTGCTTCCTTCCTGGTGGTTTCTCTGAAGATCTTCTTGCAAACCTCATTAACCCTAGGAATAACCAAGCATGATAATAATTAGGGTTTGATTAGTCCCCCATTTAGCTTTTACCTTTGTGTCATCTTTGAGTCTTCTCTTCTCATCTCTTAATCAAGGACTAAACCCTAAAGGTTTGAAGGCTTTGTGATTAAGGTTATGCCTGTATCCTTCTATTAGGATGGAGTGTATAACTTTAATCCTAAGTGTTAAACCCTTAATTTGTTTAAATCCTTTAATCAATTCACCTAATAATCACTAAGACATCAAGCTTGTAACTTGGGCCTTGCATTAGGGTTCTAATTCTTCCTTAATTGGTTAAGAAGGACTAACCCTAGTGTTAATGGACAAGTCCCCCTCAAGTTGTCTTACAAACCTTAAAAATCACTTCTTCACCTTATCATTAATTAAAATCCATTTAACAAAGGCTTTGTTTTGTCATGAGGTTAATCCCTAATCATGGATTAAGTTGAGGAGCTTTCCTCAGCTTAAATGTTCTCATCTATTATCCTTCTATTAGGATGGTGTAATGGGTCCATTAAATCCTTGATTATGGCTTAAACTCATTACTTAAAACTAAACAAAAACAACAAAAACATCTAAATAAATGCAAGTAGGTTAATGATCTTAATCCTACATCAGGGTGATTAAGTGTGAGGTGTTTACCTCATGCTTAAGGTATTCTCATTACCCCTAATCAGAGGGAGGATGTGATGAGTTTACTAACCCTTGGCTTAGGCTTAAGCTCATTTTCCTATGACAAACTCCAAAAAGCAATAAAAGATTGAAAACACAAAAACAAACAATAATCGTCTCCTCCGGGATTCTTTTCTCATCTCATTCACTCACAAACGAGAACTCGCTTCTTCCGTCTAATGCAAGACAATTTGCACCTGAGCCAGACAGGTCATACACTTGAGCATAGACAAGTAAGCAGTTCATCAGTCAATTTATCTTTCAGTCTCTTTGAGTCGAACTACGGTGTTCTGACTTCCTCATTGCACGAGAGGATACGTAGGCATAACTTGACAATTATCGAACAAAAGTCTCTGTATATTCCCCCTCCTTCCAGTATTATTCTTTAGCCTCAAAATCTTGAGCATTCCATTCTTGTTCTTACACTGACACTTTATATACTTCACTTCACATTTATTTTACACTGACACTTGCATTCTTTCCAGCTTTGATACACAAATTGCACTCACACTACCCCTTTTAAAACACAAATCTTTAAAGCGTGGATCCCGTCGAGTACGACGAACAATCTGGGTGCTAATACCTTCCCAGGTTGTAACCAACCCCCTTTCTCAGTCTCTCTGGTTCGCAACCGTCTTATCCATATCTTTTCTTAGGTTTATGCAACATTACCTTTCCTCCGGGATAAAAATGCCTAGCTTGCGACTCTTGTCTTCTGAGTTCACCCCTGTGTGTGCTCTCCTCTCTCGCCGACCGTTCGCGTATGTACCCCTCTTGACCTGGGTGTCATTTGGTGGGAGCGACAGCTTGGCGACTCTGCTGGGGACCCTTATACTGTAACCAGGGCTTCTGGTTCTTTTGTGGGTTCCTCCTAGCACTTGTTTGATTTGTGTTTAATGGGGTGTTATGTGCTAATTGTGTTTATATAGTTGCTTTATTTACTGCTTTATGTACAGTTATTTATTGCTTTCTTTACATTTTTATACATCATACTGTCATACTGTCATCTTGCTGGATCTGGTTTGTTATTTTGATGGGTGGGGTTCTATTGAGAGTTTGAGGTCCTATACCTGGGACCTGAGTGACACCTAGGCTAGAGTGGTTCATGTTCTTTCCCATTCCATTTCGGTCTGGTGCGGGAATATGAAACACGGTTCAGATGTGGGTTTCTTCTTGATAACTCTGTGCTACAGATTTCCTATAGTGCTAGGGCTATCTGGGAAGCCTGCTAAGTCTGGATGACCTTTATTATGACCTTCAGAAACTGAGGTGAATTAGAGGAGGATCTTTTATGGTTATTTTAAACACTACACCTCCGGGTTAGAAGTGTTTACACTTCTCATAACTGATCCAAGTCTGAGGATCCTTGTTCTAGAACACCACCTGTGAGGGGGTCGGGCTGTTTACAGGTTTGCAGGTACCATTGGCCACATCATACCCTGATACTTTGTTTGGATTAAGAGTACTCCATTTTGGGACAATTCTTGTGATTAACCCTGGACATGTGACTCTTTATTTGAGTCCTCCACCTTGGTTACTGGATTTCTGAACCTCCATCTGGACTTCTTGAACATACATGGGCTTTATACCAAGACAGTAATCAGATCCAGCTTGATCACAAACCCTTGCATATTATTTGCATACATCATCATTTGCATCATTTAACATTTGTTTATTTGTTTTTCAGGGTATCCATATCATATTTGGCTTGGTTTTGACCCCTTCATCTGCATAGACCTCTGTTTCATCAGTTATCTGCTTCAGCTATCTTCATCAGTTGTTTGCTTCAGTTACCTTCATCATTATCAGCCTATCAGTGGCTCATCTCCAGTACCAGTCTTGATTTTCACCAGCACTTGTCTTCAGCTCTTCATCAGCAGTCATGGCTCCTCCCAGGAAAAGCAACATTTCATACCATTTCTTTGAGCCTGTGTTGACTGGTATCAGGCAGGTCCAGTCACTTATCACTCCAGACCACATCCCATTATTCAGAGAGCATTTTGGAGGTATCCTTGACATGGTTATGGACCTGGATCCTTCTCAGAGGAGCATGATCCATACTTGCCTACAGTTTTATGACCCCCCTTTGAGATGCTTCACATTCCCAGACTTTCAGCTAGGACCTCTTTTGGAGGAGTTTTCATCATTGGTTGGGGTACCTGTCAGGGGTGGAGTCCCCTTCAACCCAGAGATGACTTCTCCCAGCAATGGAGAAGTGGCAAAAGCACTGTACCTGGAGCCTACTTTGATTGAGCAGAATATGACAACAAAGGCTGGGATCCCTGGTTTACACTTAGACTTCTTGATTTCTCAGGCCATCCTGAAGGCCTCTTTGGGAGAATGGAGGGCAGTTTGTGCATTACTAGCTCTCAACATATATGGGGTTGTACTGTTTGCAGATGAGCCCAAATTTATCAGCAAGAATGCCATTCATCTTTTCCTTCTGAGGAACCCAGTACCCACATTGCTGGGAGACTTCTATTACTCCATTCATCAGAGGAATGAGAAACAAAGGGGGAAGTGAGTGGAGATGAGGAACCAAATGGCTCAATTCATGACTGTAATGACTGGCTTGGCCCAGAGTCAGGAAAGGCTAAGGGCATTGGTAGAAAGGAAAACCCCCGAGGAACCTCATCCTGGGACTGGAGGGACTAGTAATAATGAGGGAGGTCAGCCTCATGTTAACCCACCAGTATTTGGACCCCATCTAGATCCGGAAGTAAACATCCCAAGAAATGTACAAGGCAACACTGTTGCAGGAAGGATCTTGCAAGAAGATCCTCAAGAAGAGCAGTTTACTTTAATGGGAGCTGGGGATGAAGTCTATGATAAGAGGTTTGATGAAATTGCTGAGAAGTTGAGATCTCTGGAGTCTCAAAATTCCTTAGGATTTGATGTAATGGATATGGGGTTAGTGGATGGGGTAAGAATTCCCCATAAGTTTAAACCCCCGTGCTTCGAGAAATACAATGGAACCTCTTGTCCACGAACTCACCTGCAGTCTTTTCTGGGGAGACTTAAAGCATATACCATGGATGAAAAGCTGTGGATGTTCTATTTTGAAGACAGTTTGACTGGGGCTTCAAGAGAGTGGTATTCACACTTGACCAGAGCTACTATCAGATGCTGGAAGGACTTAGCTGAAGCCTTCATCAGGCAGTACCAATACAATCTGGACATGGCTCCTAACAGGACCCTCTTGATGGGAATGTCTCAATCCTCCTGGGAAAGCTTCAGGGAATATGCCCAAAGGTGGAGACAGCTTGCTGCTGCTGTCCAACCACCCATGTCGGAAAGAGAAATGGCCGACATGTTCATGAATACTCTGCAAGGAACATATATTGATAGGCTAGCTGCCTTTTCTTCCACCAGTTTTGCTGACGTAGTTATAGCCGGTGAAAGAATTGAGAGTCTATTAAAAATGGGCAAGATTTCTGATAACGGTGCAAGCTCATCCAGTAATTCCAGGAAGCCCTTTGTGGGACCTCGAAGGACCGGTGAGACAAATGCCATCCATGCCACCAGGGGCAGACCTCAGTATGTCCACAGATCAATAGCAGCTATCACTATTCCAGCTCCGATTCCTCAGCAACCAGCATATCAACAACCACAACAACCCCATTATCAACATCAAGTTCAGTACCCGCCACAAAGAACCTACAACAACAACAACAGCAATCAACAACAAAGACCTTTTCAGCAAAGACCGTCACAGGCAAATAGGGTGATTGACCCTATCCCTATGCCTTATGCTGCCTTATTGCCACAACTCCTAAAACTCAACTTGGTTGAGTTAAGGACATTAGCACCACCAGATCCCTCCAATCTCCCAAGGAATTATGATGTCAACGCCAGATGTGCTTTCCACTCCAATGCACCTGGCCACAATACAGAAAAATGCAGGGCCTTACAAATGAAAGTCCAAGATCTGGTCGATTCTAAAGCCCTCAACTTTGCACCCCCTCCAAATGTCAACAAGAATACTATGCCTAATCATGGCGGGCCAAGGATTAATGCCATTGAGGAAGACAGACCATCTACCTTGATCACCAGCTTTGCACAAATTCGGACACCTCTGGTCGAGATTAAAGCTTAGCTTCTAGAATGCCAGATGTTCCCCGGGTGTGAGCTCGGTTGTGGGTATTGCAACATTGCAGTCAACGGGTGTGATAACTTGAGAAGCGGCATAAATGGTCTTATCAAAGATGGGATACTTCAGATCTTAACAACGGCGCCTACAAATCCAGCAATTCCTTTGACAACAATTCCTGATTCTTCTACAACAGCAGCAACAATCATCCCTACCGATTCATCAATATCATCAGCAATGGCTCCATCCATCACTTCAACAAATCAAATGTCAACAACCCTTTCTTCTACAACATCATCATCCATTTATTCAGCAGAATCTTCTACAACACCAGCGAAACTTAATGAAGATGTCTCCGCAGTCACAATCTACTACGATCCATCAAATGTTCCTCCAAACAACAACTTTCAACAACAAACAGTGGCACCTCCTGCCAGGTCACCAATCACAATTTACTACAATCCACACACTATCACAAGACCCTCCTCCGCAGTAGTCAGTCCAGTTACTATCACGGTGCCTGGACCAATTCCCTATGAAAGCAGTAATGCCATACCTTGGCATTATGACTCTGATCTCTACTGCAACGGGGAGAAAATCACTTTGGATTCTTCAACCTCTTCTCCACAAGTTGATAATGTCGGGGGAGGCGGAGGCTTCACCAGAAGCAGATGCCTTTTTGCCTCACAAACTCAGAGACCTAATGTTGAAGCAGAAGCAGCTGCCAAAGCAAAAGGAAAGACTGTGGTGCTTGAAGAGCCGACTGTCAAAGAAACTCAGAAGACATCTTTTGAACAAGATGTAGACGAGTTTATGAGAATCATAAAATGAAGTGATTACAAGGTGGTGGATCAGCTTCACCAAACTCCCTCAAAGATCTCCATATTATCCCTGTTGATGTGTTCTGAAGCTCACAGGAATGCATTATTGAAAGTCTTGCACGCAACATACGTGCTAGAGGAGATCACTGTTAATCAGCTAGAAACCGTGGTAGCAAATGTCAATACCAGTCATGGACTGGGCTTTACCAATGATGACTTAACAATTGAGGGACGTAACCACAACAAGGCTTTACACATCACCCTAGAATGCAAAGGTGCTGTTTTATCTCATGTGCTGGTGGACACTGGATCGTCACTCAATGTTCTACCAAAGAAAGCCTTTGTGAAGCTGGAGTACGATGGCTTGGCACTGCGTCCGAGTAATTTGGTAGTAAGAGCATTTGATGGCTCTAAAAGATCAGTGCTTGGGGAGATTGATCTGCCTGTGATGATTGGCCCGCAGACCTTCAAAATTACCTTCTATGTGATGGACATTCAGCCGGCCTACAGCTGTTTTTTGGGTAGACCTTGGATCCATGCCGCTGGCGCTGTTACGTCTACCCTTCACCAGAAGTTGAAATTCGAGTGGGAAGGCCAGATCATCACCATCTGTGGGGAAGAAGACATCTTTGTTAGCCATCTGGCTACGTACAAGTACATAGAGATAGACGGGGAGATCCATGAAACTATGAGCCAGGGGTTTGAGGCCCTGAACATTAATGAAGCATCTGCTGTACTGGGAACTTCCATGACGTCTTATCAACAAGCCAGGAAGGTTGTTGAAGAGGGTACTGCCCAAGGCTGGGGCAAGCTGCTGCCCGTGGAAAAGAAAGAAGACAGATTTGGGTTGGGTTACAAACCAACTCAACAAGATCAATAAGAGTCTGCAAAAGAGCCCAACTTTGTCAGCGGGGGGATGCTCACCCCGGATGCTGTAAACAACTTGGAAGACGAGGAGGAAAGCGACCGCAACCTGGAGAGCTGGATACGTCCAAGGATCCCGGGGAGCCAAGTCCTTAACTGGTCTTCCCAGGAATTTATAAGGGTTACTCCTGCAGAGTAATTATTATTTCCTGTATTTTTAAGCATGCATCAAGTCTTGCATCTTGCCCAAGATGACAAGACTCATTTTGTAATCGGGCCATCTTGTAATTTTGTGCAAATAGATCAATCAATGAATATCGGACATCTTTTGCAAACAAGTTTTTTTTTTCCGCTCACTGTCTTTTCATTTTTCTTTTTGTACAAAAAATAAAATGGCAATGTTTTTTTTTAAAAATAAATAACTTCACTTTCACTTTTTCTAAACAAGATTAAAATTGATCACTAAAATAAACAATCTAAACCCTTGCAGAAAGTGCCCTCCAGACTGCACCGACAACAACACTGCTATGACTTCGTATGACTTTGACATTCCAATCAATCAAGCTGATGAAGGGGTTGAAGAAGATTATGAGCTACCTGAAGAGCTAGCCAGGTTGTTGAGACAAGAGGAGAAGGTCATCACTCCTCATCAGGAGGAGGTTGAGACGGTTAATCTTGGTACGGAAGAAGATGTGAAAGAAGTTAAGATCGGGGCCTGCTTGCAAGATTCAGTGAAAGAGCAACTGGTTGACATGCTTCGGGAGTATGCGGATGTTTTTGCTTGGTCTTATCAGGATATGCCAGGGTTGGACACCGACATTGTCATGCACAAGCTGCCTCTGAAAGAAGATTGCCCACCGGTAAAACAGAAACTGCACCGTACTCGCCCAAATATGGCAATGAAGATTAAGGAAGAGGTACAAAAGCAGTGGGACGCCGGGTTCCTTGCTGTAACTAGCTATCCACCGTGGGTTGCTAATATTGTACCTGTGCCTAAGAAAGACGGCAAGGTGAGGATGTGTGTGGATTACCGGGACCTGAACAGAGCTAGCCCGAAGGATGACTTCCCTTTACCTCACATTGATGTATTGGTTGATAATACGGCTCAGTTCTCGGTATTCTCCTTCATGGATGGATTTTCAGGATACAATCAGATCAAGATGTCACCTGAAGACATGGAGAAGACAACTTTCATCACACCCTGGGGAACGTTCTGTTATAAGGTGATGCCATTCGGACTGAAGAATGCTGGTGCCACCTATCAACGGGCTATGGTAACATTATTCCATGACATGATCCACAAAGAAATTGAATGTTATGTGGATGACATGATTGCCAAGTCCCTTAAAGAAGAAGACCACCTGGTGAATCTGTTGAAGTTATTCAAGCGTCTGAGGAAATACCAACTGAAATTGAACCCCAACAAATGCACATTCGGGGTGCGATCCGGTAAGTTGCTGGGATTTATTGTAAGTGAAAAAGGGATTGAAGTTGACCCTGATAAAGTCAAATCCATTCAAGAAATGCCTGCGCCAAAGACTGAGAAAGAAGTTCGGGGGTTCCTAGGTAGATTAAACTACATTTCAAGGTTCATATCTCACCTTACAGCTACCTGTGAGCCTTTGTTCAAGCTGTTAAGAAAAGAACAAACGGTCAGGTGGAACGAAGACTGCCAGAAGGCTTTTGACAAAATCAAGGAATACTTACAGGAGCCTCCAATCCTTATGCCTCTAGTTTAAGGAAGACCTCTAATCATGTAATTAACAGTGTTAGAAGAATCAATGGGGTGTGTGCTGGGCCAGCATGACGAGTCTGGTCGAAAAGAGTACGCAATATACTACCTAAGCAAAAAGTTTACTGACTGTGAACAACGTTATTCACTGCTCGAGAAAACTTGCTGTGCTTTAGCGTGGGCTGCTCGCCAACTAAGGCAGTATATGTTGACCCACACTACCTTGTTGATTTCAAAGATGGATCCAGTTAAGTACATTTTTGAGAAGCCAGCACTTACCGGACGGGTTGCAAGATGGCAAATGATTCTCACAGAATATGACATTCAGTACACATCTCAGAAAGCGATCAAGGGCAGTGTATTGTCTGATTATCTTGCAGAGCAACCCATTGATGATTACCAGCCTATGAGATTTGACTTCCCTGATGAAGACATCATGTTCATAAAAGCAAAAGATCATGAAGAGCCTGTTCACACTGAAGGGCCTGACCCAGAAGAAGAATGGACTATGATGTTTGATGGGGCTGTTAATATGAATGGTCGTGGTGTTGGTGCAGTACTCATTACACATAAGGGAGTCCACATGCCTTTCTCAGCAAAACTCACCTTCAACTGCACTAACAACGAAGCTGAATACGAAGCTTGTATTATGGGTCTTGAGGAAGCCATTGACCTCAGGATCAAGACTTTGACTGTGTTCGGAGATTCAGCTCTGGTAATCAATCAAACCAACGGCAAATGGTACACTCACCAAGATCATCTGATACCTTACAGGGATTATACAAGAAGGTTATTGACTTTCTTCACAACGGTCAAGCTTGAGTATATCCCTCGAGACGAAAATCAGTTTGCAGATGCTCTAGCTACCATTTCATCCATGATCAAAGTTCAAGCTGCCAACTTTGTGCCTCAGATTTCAGTGTCCAGTCTTGACAGACCAGCATACGTGTTCTCAGCAGATGTTGTTAAAGATGATAAGCCTTGGTTCCATGCCATTAAGTGCTTCTTGGAGGATCAGACATACCCACCTGGGGCATCTTCTAATGATAAGAAGACGTTAAGAAGGCTAGCTGGTAGTTTCTTCCTGAATATTGACGGTTCCCTTTACAAGAGAAACTTTGATATGGTACTCCTCAGATGTGTTGATAGGGCAGAAGCAGATTTGTTGATGCACGAGGTGCACGAAGGATCTTTTGGTACCCATGCAGGAGGGCATGAAATGGCTAAGAAATTGCTAAGATCAGGCTATTACTGGATCACAATGGACGCAGACTGTTGTGCTTATGCCAGAAAATGTCATTAATGCCAGATTTATGCGGATAAAGTGCATGTGCCTCCCAATCCTCTGAATGTAATGTCTTCACCCTGGCCCTTTGCCATGTGGGGCATTGATATGATTGGAAAGATTGAACCGACTGCTTCAAACGGCCACAGATTCATCCTGGTTGCTATTAACTATTTTACCAAGTGGGTTGAAGCGGTTTCTTATGCAAATGTTACTAGGCAAGTGGTAGCCAGATTTCTGAAGAGAGATATCATTTGTCGGTATGGAGTGCCCGAGCGAATCATTACTGATAATGGTTCCAACTTGAACAACAAAATGATGGCAGAACTATGCCGGGACTTCAAGATCCAACACCACAATTCTTCTCCTTACAGGCCAAAGATGAACGGCGCTGTCGAGGCAGCTAATAAGAATATCAAGAAGATTGTGCAGAAGATGGTGGTTACCTATAAAGACTGGCATGAAATGCTACCGTTTGCCTTGCATGGGTACCGAACGTCAATCAGAACATCCACTGGGGCAACGCCGTATCAGCTTGTTTACGGTATGGAGGCAGTCTTACCTGTTGAAGTTGAATTACCCTCCTTGCGGGTACTAATGGATGTTAAACTGAATGAAGCAGAATGGGTCCGATCCCGATACGAGCAACTGAATCTGATTGAAGAGAAGAGATTAGCTGCAATCTGTCATGGGCAGTTATATCAGAAGAGAATGAAGAAAGCCTTCGATCAGAAAGTCAGGCTCCGAGAGTACCAAGTAGGAGATCTTGTACTGAAAAGACTCCTCCCTCCTCATACAGACCACAGGGGCAAGTGGACTCCGAACCATGAAGGGCCATTTGTAGTAAAGAAAGTTTTCTCTGGTGGAGCACTGATGCTCAGTACTATGGATGGTGAAGACTTCATGTCCCCTGTGAATTCAGATGCAGTTAAAAAATACTTCGCATGAAAATGACCCGCTGGACATAAAACCAGAATGTAAGTCCAGGAAAAAATAGGGCATCCCGGCGAGTCAAAAACAGAATAAAAGACTCGGGCAAAAATAAGGGAAAATAAATAAAAATGTACACCTGCTGAGTTGAAAAGCCGCATTGAACAACTCAGGCAAAAAGGGGTATCCTGGTGGATCGAAAACCTGGAAAGGCGATCCACGCAAAATAAGGGAATAAGCGAACAACTGCATTCTGAATTCGTTTGTATCACTTACAACATGGTAAGCTCCGAAAGGTTCGAGCGTCGGTCAGAACCAGCCTTCTTCAGAAAGCAAGATGGGAAGAACGTCAATGTCATACGAGTCATAGCAAAAAGGGGAATCTCCTTGAAGCGTCAGCAACATTGCTAGCACCTTTTTGCCTTTCAATTTGTAACGATCTTCTCATTTCAGGGGATCTGTTTCTCTGACTGTATCTTGCCAATTCAAGGGACTTGAATTAATAAAATCAGATTTTCAGTCATATCTCGTCTCGTACATTTTATTTTTGTTTGCAAAAATGTCTGATGTCTTTAAGATATTGATTCGCATAAATACAGATGCTTCCTTTCTAAAGAATACATGCTTACAGGGAATATGTTTGCTCCTAGGATTGCCTAAACTCCTATGACGGAATCCAATAAGGAATACCTCGGGATACTTGTGCGTTTCTTTGTCTTTTCAGGACTGCATGTATCCAAAACACAATATGGGGCATGAAAGTTTCCCCCCCAGAAAGCTGTCAAATCATCATCTACTCAGTCTATCTTCCGATTAGCACCGGAGGTGTTTTCTCCCCGGCTGAGTTGCCAGTCATCATTCCTCCTCAGCCAAGTGCAAAGACCGGGAACCATCTCCCCACAGAGTTTCAGCCTCTATCCAGAGAAGCAATGCCTGAAGATCTCACAACAGAGTGACGAAAGCTTCTACAAACCCCAGTTGGGTCCCTCATTACCAAGATAGGTCTATCAAGTGATCTAACTCCCCACGCAGAGTCATATATGTCAGATCTACCATTGATCTTATCCCCAGCTGGGAAGTCCACTTCAAACAGATCAGCCAGAGATCTCCACAGCAGCGAGATCCGAATCCAGGATCGATATCTTTGCATAATCATAGCATTCGCATCATATTTCCCCCGCAAAGCGTAGCATTCTGTCTCATACGGAGCATTACGGCAAAAATCAAACATGTTGTATAATCATAAGCCATGTGTCGAACTGAACATTTGTAAAAATGACCATCCATCAAACAACATACAGAATATTTCCTAATTCCTCACCAGAGAGCCAAAGCATTTTCCCTTTACCCTCACAAATACAGATACATGCTCCTTTTGGCACTCGTCTGTGTCATTTCCCCAGCAGAAAGCCAAAGCGCCCCCTTTGCACTCACAGATACATATGTACTTCTTCCCTGACACCCGTCCGTATCACCTCCCCTAACACAATTGCCTAAACACTTTGCAAACCAAATACTTGTTTATAATACGCTTTTCCTGGCACTCGTCCGTGTCATGCTTTCCCTAGCATGTTAAATACTCGTTTGTGTCTCACTCATCACTTGTTACTCATACAGATACTCGTCCGTATCTTACATATGCCACCTGAATTCTCTCAGAATCAACACTCGTCCGTGTTCCTTGTTAACCAGTTGATACTCGTCCGTATCATCATCTCTGAACATGCGTCAAACGTTTGTTTCTACCGATACTCGTCCGTATCATAGTCTTAAGGATGCTCGTCCGCATCTTTGATCTATACACCGTGTCAAACACTTATTTTCTTGAATTTAGACACTCGTCTTTGTCTACCATTCCCCAGAAGAGTCCCCATCAAACTTTACTAAATTATTTCCTTTCTATCTGACATGCGTCCTATGTCATGATGCCTTTCGGCAGCCGTACCCTGCTAGGTGATCGTCCTTCACCTTTTTGATGATCGTCCTTCATCACCCCCAGTGGAGTCTCTATTCATTAGAACCCCTTCCTATCCGACATTCGTCCTATGTCGTAGCAGCCGTCCCCTGCTAGGTGATCGTCCTTCACCTGCTGATGATCGTCCTTCATCATTTTATCCGATGGCCGTCCCCATCGTTGATCTTGTTATCTGACATTCATCCTATGTCATGATACCCTCAGAGCAGCCGTACCCTGCTAGGTGATCGTCCTTCACCTCTTGATGATCGTCCTTCATCATGCTTATCCGATGGCCGTCCCCATCATCGACCTTTTTATCCGGCATTCGTCCTATGTCGTGATACCTTTTGGCAACCGTACCTTGCCAGGTGATCGTCCTTCACCTTAGATGATCGTCCCTCATCTTATCCCCAACAGAGCAGCCGTCCCCTGCTAGGTGATCGTCCTTCACCTTTGATGACCTTTCCGCATCATTTATTTCTTCAACCCGATGGCCGTCCCCATCATGTACCTTGAATCCCCAGAGATTTTTTTTGTTTTGATGGCCGTCCCCGTCATAATCTCTTATATCCCCAGCTTGTTGGCCGTCCCCGTCATTGCTTTGTTTCCCGCATCTTCCCCAGCATGTCGGTCGTCCCCGTCACTGCTTTATCCCCGGCAGTCGTCCTTTGCCCGACGGTCGTCCTCGGTCGCCCGCACTTTATAAATATACTTTATTCTCTTTAAACAATCTATATCCCTTTTCTTCTTCATTCTATGAGTGCAAATTTTGGACTGTCTTTGGTATTCAACCACAAATTATCTTGTTTGCCTGTTAAGCCGTCGCTTACATCCTGCACAGCTAACTCATGTTTGAATAGGGGCAGCTGTAAACACCCCAAATTTGCCCTCACCCATTCACACCATGGCTTGTGATCTTTTCATATGCATAAGTTCAATCATAGCATCTCATATTGCATATTTGCTTCACTGCATTGATTCAAAGTCATCTGCATCTAGGGTTTGTGATATGAGCCATCCCTGAGCCACTTGAGCCACTCCAAAGGTCATCAATCACTTCAAAGGGGTCCATGAATGTTCAAGCATCATATTACATCCTCACAAAGTCAAGAAAGTCAAAGAATCACAAGAACTGAGAAAGGCATGGAAGTAGAGCCAGGTTTAACTGCACAAATGACCTAAAATTAGGGTTTTTGTTCCAAAGGCCATGACTCCAAATTTTTTGGTCATTCTTGTTTCTATTGGTCTCTATATGTTGTGATGATCATGCATATCAATTTTCATGAAGAAATTCCATGAGGAGGGCATCTAATCAAGAGTTGACTTCTTGAGCAAGTCAGTGCAAAATCAGGGCATCTATGGCCCCCAATGACCCAACCAAAGGGTATTCTCCATCATTTTGAATGTGTATGATCTTTATTTGGTCATAGAAGATGTTAGAAGTTCACAAAATTGAAGAATTTCAAGCCATTTGCAAAATTGCCTTTTTGGGAAAGTGACTTGTAATGTAAACTTGCTATTTTGGGAAAGTTTTTCAACCTCCTCAAATTGATTCAAAAATGCTTCAAATGAGAAAACTTTGGTCATGAAAGTTGTAGAATGGATCATTTCCTTTTCAAAAAGTATAAGAACTCATCCTAATTCATCATGGATCAAAAGTTATGGCTTTGCAAAGTTGGGAAAAATCATGAAATTTCAACTTTTGGCCCCAAAGAGGGATTTTTGCAAATTCCAATTCCAAGCATTTTCAAGACCTCTAAGTGACTTATTTGCATCATTATAACATGTTACAACTTAGAAAAGTCAAGTTTGTGCCAAGATTTTTTCATTTCCATGCCTTGGATCACAAGTTGCATAAGGCATTTTTCATAAAGGCTACAAAATTGAAACTTTGCAAAAAGGGCCTCTCATGTTTGAATTGAACTCCAATTGGTACCAAAGCAGCATAACAACATTACATAACTCATTTTTTCACATTTTGCCCAAAATATCATAAGTTTTCTTGCCTTGGTTCATGAGAAAATCCAAAGAGGGAAATGTGCAAGAACCTTGGAAACCCTTGATCAAGGCTAGCCAGCTCACAAAGTCAAATCCAAAGGCCTTCCTTGACTCAAGCTGAGGCAAGACACCCCTCTAGATCTCTTCTGTCCCAGCCCATACTTGGAGTACACAAGATCTTGACTTTCTTTCATTTTGCCCATACCAATCCCACAGTGCCACCACCAACTCTCTGCCCAATCAGAGTCAAATATGTGGACATCAAGCAACCCTAAACACACCATACACAAGCCAGAAGCTCCCACATTGCAGCACACACAAAAATCTGCCAAGAACTTCCCTTCTTCGAATCTCTTCACACAACCCTCAAACATCAAAAATTCCTTCACACACAAACCACAAATCACTCATAGAACAGAATCTACCCCCTGAAACTGCCTGAATCATCACCTATAGAGACCTCCATTTGTGCTACACCAGAGTTGGATCACTCAAACCAGCCACTCCCCAAGCTTTCTAAGCTCCATTCCATCATCAGGAGGTTCAAGGGAGAAGGATTGCACAAAGCTTGAGGCCAGAGAGCTCAGAATCAGGAAAGCTTCATCTCAGGTAAGAGGGAGAATTTTTTTTTCTCCAGAAATTGATTTTTAAGTTCTTTTATGATGCTATGTGTTCTCCTGATCATGAATATGTGTTTATTTTTTGAAATGGTGAAGAAACCAGCATGTATATCATCTCTGAACATTTGCCCGTATTTTGTGTTTTTCTTCGATTCAGGCTGGTGAGTGAAAATAAATGAATTTGAGATGAGGGGTTAGGTTTAGATTGGTGAGAGGATCATTTTGGTGGAAGAAATTTCATGATTGGTAACCTGTAGAAGATTCTAGGGTTTTTGGTTCACCGGAGAAGACGACCGGAACACTGTTCCGGCCGTCTGAACTTGATTAACCCTAATTAGGTTTAGCAGCGTAATTAATGAGAGTTTGAATTTGGACCGTGGATTCAGTTGACCAGGTTTGACTCCCGCGCGTTCGTGTGGCTCAGATCACACCATTAAACCCTAATCTGTTTTTTATTAATTTAATAAATCACACTTAAAGTTATTTAGCCAGAAGAGATCCTGACCCTCTACTAGCGCGCACAGTCAACCATTGACCCCCAAGTTTGAATCTCAGCCATGGATTGTGCATACTTTCATGTATTTTAATTTTTATTTTCATTTTCATTGCATTTATTTACACGAATTATTTAAAATAGCAAAAAGCATTTAAAAATTCTGAAAATGTTTGTCAAGCATTTCATTAATTTTTAGAACCCAAAAATATTTTTATTTTTATTTTTTGCATTTAAAATTATTTTTAAATCATTTAAATATTTATTTTTAATTAGTTAATGAAAATTAATTAATTAAAAATACATTTAGGTATTTAAAAATCCCAAAAAAAATCACATTGAATTTTAAAGCATTTAGAAACATTATCAAACTCCCAAAACAAATTTCTTTTTAGTTCTTGATGCATTTTGACAATTTACCATGGAATTAAATTCATTTTAAGGCAATATTTTTGTGCAAACTTTGAAAAATCCATTCTGCCTAACCTTTGAGAGTTTGATGATGGTTCTTTTTGCATTGCATCCTTCATGGCATGTAGTTTATAGGATAAATTTGGTTTGAATTGATCTCCCATTTTCAATTTGTTTTACATATTTTATGATGAGGTACCTTAAAACCCTAATTGACTTGAGAAATTCATAACTTTCACTAGGTTAAGAGTTAGATCCCCTCCTTTGGGCAGTGAACTTGTATAGGTTTAGGGTATCTTTGATTGAATTCTCAATTTTTTATCATGTCATTTGCTTCTGGTTTTGAATTTTGCTTTGTGTGTTGATCATAAACCCTAATTTGTGCCTTCCTTTGCATCCATCTTTCATTTGCTTGCATCCAACAACTTGCCATGACATTTTGTGTATCCACATGATTCATAATACATCTTAGGAAATATTAGAATCATGTTTGATCATTGCATCTTTCATTTGCCATGTTATATGTTCATTGCATTTCATAAACTTTTCTTGAACTTCCATGGTTCAAGCATGCTTCATCTGCACCCATATCCTTGTATGATCATTCTCATGTCTTGCCTTGTGTTTGCATCCACTTTTTAGCATCATTAACATCATGTCTATGCTTCTGGTTTTGGTTTGTACCATGGCATTTCATCTCATTTGCATTGCATCTCATTTCTTTTGCTAACTTTTCAGGTGGTAAGTTATTTTGAGAAGTGAATTTGCCTTCACTTCTCACAATCTCTTTTCATCCCTCTTGTGTATAATTACTGCATTTTATCTTGTGTATTTGATTGAGCTTGCTCATTCATGTTCATCTTACTTTCTTTCTTCAAGCAACTTGTCTTCTTAAGTGAAGCAAGTTGTTTTGCTTCTCTTTGCTTCTTGCTCCTTTCATCTGCTTCCTTCCTGGTGGTTTCTCTGAAGATCTTCTTGCAAACCTCATTAACCCTAGTAATAACCAAGCATGATAATAATTAGGGTTTGATTAGTCCCCCATTTAGCTTTTACCTTTGTGTCATCTTTGAGTCTTCTCTTCTCATCTCTTAATCAAGGACTAAACCCTAAAGGTTTTAAGGCTTTGTGATTAAGGTTATGCCTGTATCCTTCTATTAGGATGGAGTGTATAACTTTAATCCTAAGTGTTAAACCCTTAATGTTTTTAAATCCTTTAATAAATTCACCTAATAATCACTAAGACATCAAGCTTGTAACTTGGGCCTTGCATTAGGGTTCTAATTCTTCCTTAATTGGTTAAGAAGGACTAACCCTAGTGTTAATGGACAAGTCCCCCTCAAGTTGTCTTACAAACCTTAAAAATAACTTCTTCACCTTATCATTAATTAAAATCCATTTAACAAAGGCTTTGTTTTGTCATGAGGTTAATCCCTAATCATGGATTAAGTTGAGGAGCTTTCCTCAGCTTAAATGTTCTCATCTATTATCCTTCTATTAGGATGGTGTAATGGGTCCATTAAATCCTTGATTATGGCTTAAACTCATTACTTAACACTAAACAAAAACAACAAAAACATCTAAATAAATGCAAGTAGGTTAATGATCTTAATCCTACATCAGGGTGATTAAGTGTGAGGTGTTTACCTCATGCTTAAGGTATTCTCATTACCCCTAATCAGAGGGAGGATGTGATGAGTTTACTAACCCTTGGCTTAGGCTTAAGCTCATTTTCCTATGACAAACTCCAAAAAGCAATAAAAGATTGAAAACACAAAAACAAACAATAATCGTCTCCTCCGGGATTCTTTTCTCATCTCATTCACTCACAAACGAGAACTCGCTTCTTTCGTCTAATACAAGACAGTTTGCACCTGAGCCAGACAGGTCATACACTTGAGCATAGACAAGTAAGCAGTTCATCAGTCAATTTATCTTTCAGTCTCTTTGAGTCGAACTACGGTGTTCTGACTTCCTCATTGCACAAGAGGATACGTAGGCATAACTTAACAGTTATCGAACAAAAGTCTCTGTATATTCCCCCTCCTTCCAGTATTATTCTTTAGCCTCAAAATCTTGAGCATTCCATTCTTGTTCTTACACTGACACTTTATATACTTCACTTCACATTTATTTTACACTGACACTTGCATTCTTTCCAGCTTTGATACACAAATTGCACTGACACTACCCCTTTTAAAACACAAATCTTTTAAGCGTGGATCCCGTCGAGTACGACGGAAAATCTGGGTGCTAATACCTTCCCAGGTTGTAACCAACCCCCTTTCTCAGTCTCTCTGGTTCGTAACCGTCTTATCCATATATTTTCTTAGGTTTATGCATCATTACCTTTCCTCCGGGATAAAAATGCCTAGCTGGTGACTCTTGTCTTCTGAGTTCACCCCTGTGTGTGCTCTCCTCTCTCGCCGACCGTTCGCGTCTGTACCCCTCTTGACCTGGGTGTCATTTGTTGGGAGAGACATTCCTGTACACCTGTAAACCCCTCCCAATCTCACTGGTAGGCTCCGGGTCAGACATCACGGACTCTCAAAGCCGAATAGCAATAATACTGTCACCATCTCCGAGAAATGGCTCATGACCAAATCAGGGAATCGGTTTGGCATTATATACTACGCAGGGAGGCCTCAGCTGAGTCCGGGAAACAAGGTCATCCTACGTGAGTCCCAGGTGGGCCCTCGGATGCAAATGGGTTTGCCACACAATATGGTCTGCCACTGTCATCACTGAAAAGGGATGTTTCCACAAGGTTCTCAATGATCGGTCCCCAGCTGCACATAACTGTCAAGGTCATGAAATGAGAGAGGAAGATCCCCAAATCAAGACATTTCCAAGACAATCGCAAATCTGGGCGTGGAACTCACTACTACCCCCATGACAAGATCTCATGAGGCCAAAGTGGAACCACTCTAAGTCCTAAGGTGCACTCGAGTCGTGGTAATGAGCTCATCTCTCAGACACAGGTAACACCCATCCCACCAAATAGAAAACCAATCCAGAGAGTCCAGTATATATACATGATGCAGAAAATGAATACTGAAAACTGTAAATAAAGCTGTAAATAAACAACAATAAAATATAATAAGCCACAACAAACAAACACCATCCAAAGAAACAGCAACAAGCAAGCACTAGGAGAGACTCACAGGGGAACCAGAGATACTGTTTATGAAGTCCCCAACAGAGTCGCCAGCTGTCGCTCCCCGGATTTCCATCCTGGTACAAACGCGAAAGTGGCGCGGAAAAGAATAGAGTCGCCATCCAGGCATTTTTATCCCGAAGAAAGGGAATGGTAATGCTTCACAAACCAGAGGAAAGAAGAGGAAGGACACAGGTCCTACGAACCAAAGAGACTGAGCTCGGGAATCGGTTATGACCTGGGAAGGTATTAGCACCCTAGATCGTCCACCGTACCCGACGGGATCCACGCTTACAAAAGAAAATGTTTCAAAGGGTGAGGGTATGAAAGCTGTTGCAAAGAAAAAGCAATGAACTGGAAAGAAACTGAGAAAAGGAACAGAATGAGAAAACAAAGAGAAAAATGTAGGGAAAATAAAGATTGTGCTCGAACGGGCCCTACCCTGCTGCCTACGTACCTCATCAGGATAATGAGGATCAGAGATGCCGTAGTTCCCCTAACTAGGGGTGGCAAGGAAATTGCTTGTGAATTAAGGCTTGAACTGCATATGCCATTGCTCAGGTGTTGCAGACTCGGACGACGAGTGCGTAACCGTCTTGCAAAGTGACAAGTAGGAGCAAGTTCGCGTACGGAGCGAATGAGATGATAAAAGAATTCCCGAAGGAAAGACGCTTATTGTTTGTTTGTGTTTTTTATGAAGTTTTTAGGAGTGTGTCACAAGGAAGTGAACCCAAGCTCTTTTCCATGGAATGTCCACTTGTCACTACATTCCAAGATGGAATAATAAAACAAGCCCACTCAAGTAAGGAGAAGATCCCCAAAACTTGAAACCAAAGATTAGGGCCTAAGCTCACTAACTTGTTAACTTATTAAGTGTTTTTGGTATTTACAATGAAGAAGTGTTTTTTATGCTTTTCTTGGTGAAGAAGATACCTTGATCAGACTTGTGCATCACAAGGTAAGCTTGTACTATCCCAAGATGGGAAGACTACAAGCATACCTCATAGGATAAGGCTATTGTTCAAGGCATTACTTCAAACTTTATTAAGGTGTTTTTATGGTTTTGAGATGAGAAGAGAAGAAGAACCAAAAGGATCACAAAGGCAAAAGTTTAATGGGGGACTAAAGAATCCTAAGTATTGTCATGCATGGATATCCTAAGGTTAGTGTGGCTTTCTATCCTAATGGAGAAGAAAAGAAGAAGAAGAAGAAGAAAGAGATTAGTAAGGCCTAAGTCCAACAAGAAAATGGTTAGCACAAGAAAGAAATAAGAAGAAGAGATGAGATTTGGAGATGTGAAACTCAACTTCCACACCTCTCACTTACCATAGCCCCTGCAAGGTTAGTAACATGCATACAAGTGAAATGAAATGAACAAAATAACATGCCATCATCATACAAACAGAAGTGAAATGATATGTACACATGCTCAATTCAAATGCAACTCACAAGAATGAGGAATGAAGCATACAAGACAACATGATGCAACATGAAACACATATGTAAACAAATGAAAACTTAAGAAAGATGCAAGGCAAAATGCACAAAACATGAACTCAATGTACAAGACCAGAACCAAGACAAGTTAAAGAAGAGCTTAAGAAGCTAGCAAGATGAAGAGAAGAGAGGCACTAAACCAAACAATCACAAAATGAGGTGAAAGAAGTAAAGAGATTAGGTGAATACACTTAAGAAATGAAAGGACTTAAAAGGTAAGCAAACACACAAGTTCTAAGACACAAACCCTAAGTCAAGACCAGAATGAAACCCATACCCCAAAGAGACCCCAAATGAGAAGAAGAAGTTGGCACAAATGCCCTTCTAAGCTTATAAGAGACCTAAAAATCACAAAGAAGCAAAATGGGACAAGGTTCAAGACAAAATTCAAATCAAATCAACAAAGCCACTAAAAATTCCACAACTTAGAATAAATGATACTCAAACATGATATAACAATGAGCCAAAAGGATTGGAAAAATTCAGAAGCTAAGTAGGTCAAGAGAAGGCAAGAACACAAACTAGGGTTAATAACTTCCAACACAAGTCAAAGGACCAAGACCCAATGAAAAAGTTTCTAAAAATCAAGGGAAAAATCACACAAGAACTACATCATCTTAGGAATCCAGAGCAAAAAGAATGAACACAAAACTCAAAATAATGAACTCTATGGAAAATGGACAAGACAGATTGCATCAAAAGGATTTAAGAATGAATTAATTGAAATGAGGAATTAATATGACACGTGTATAATGGGAATAAATGGAAAATAAAAATGTGAAAAATTAAAGAAAAATAAATTGGACACCCATGAATATTTTTGGAATTTTTTGACACTTGGAACTATTTTTAAAAATTAAAAAGCAAAAAGGGAATAAAGGAAATAAAGAAAAAAGAAAATAAAATGGAAAGCTGGGCTGGGGGTGAGAATAGCATGGATCTGCGTTGAAAACAATTGGGCCTGGAATCAGAGGGGTGTGAAAAGAAACACTAAGGCCCATTGGTGCGCATGTGTATGGCTCATGTAGTGGAAATTCAGAAGGAAAAAAAGGAAAATACCATGGCCTTTGGATTGATCCAGCGCGCACTAAACCTCTCCTCACTAAATGACGTGGAGCTTTGTTGAGTTATGAGTGGAGGACCATGGTTATTAGTGTGTACTGAGAAACACAAAGCATTAAAACAGAATTATGAAATCACGTGGCTGGGATGGTGGCTTCTAAGACGCGTGGCCAGATCTGGGACGTACAGCAGCAAGATCCAATGGCTAGAAGATCATCTTCTTCATCACATAAAGCCTAGCTTCATTTCCTGTTTCCGGTGACCGGAGCTAGGGCTCCGGCACCGGAACTTAAACCAGATGCACAAAACACAATAAAAATAAACATAAAGCTCCAGATTGGGTAATTGATAGGCCCTGATTAGGAAAATGGACATGAAAAGTTCTAAAACTCAATGAAACAACCGGATCGAAGAGAAACAAGTGTGACCATGAAAACTGAAACTCACATATCTCACTCAATAATGCACTAAAAAAAACCAAGACTTGCAGCATACTCAGTGAATATCAAGGATTAATATGCACATCAACATTTTCATTTTCAGAGGTGAAGAATTTGAAGCTTACCTGAGTTGCAGATCTGGAAATAATGTGATAGAAAACCAGATGATGGATGCAAATCACTCTACACTCACTCTAGATGCAAAATAAATGCATCTAAAGCCTTGAAGATGGCTGGATTTGAAGCTTTGCCGACACCTGCCCTGAAATGGCAAGGTTGTTGATCTTGAGAGATTGCTTGAATGAGTGTGTGATTAATGATCCTTAGCTTGCACTGATCAAGGATCTACAATTTGTTTTCTGATTGAGCAAGTGTGTGATGAGATATGAGAGAAAATGAAAGTTGTGAATAAACTTGGAAATGAGAGAATGAGGGAGAGTTGTGCAATTCTGAAACCCTAGCTTGTTAAATATGAAGTCACCAACCAATGCTGAAAAGATTGTGAAGTTTGCACGTGGGAATGATGAGGAATTGTGATTCTTGCAAATTTTGCAAATTGTTGTGAGAGCATGCACTCCTCATGCTTGCCTTGGCCTTTCAGCCCATGTGCAATTGTCGCTCCCACCAAATGACACACATGGCCAAGAGGGGTACAGACGCGAACGGTCGGCGAGAGGAGAAGAGAACACACAAGGGTGAACTCAAAAGGAAAGAGTCGCCAGCTAGGCATTTTTATCCCGAAGGAAAGGTAATGCTGCATAAACCTAGAAAGATATGGATAAGACGGTCGCGAACCAGAGATAATGAGAAAGGGGGTTGGTTACAACCTGGGAAGGTATTAGCACCCAGATTGTCCGCCGTACTCGACGGGATCCACGCTTAAAATATTTGTGTTTTAAAGGGGTAGTGTCAGTGCTATTTGTGTGTAGAAACTGGAAAAAAGAATGCAAGTGTTAGTGCTGGAGGAAAGTGAAGTGAAATAAAGAGTGTCAGTGTAAGGAAAGAATGTGAAGCTCAAGATTATGAGGCTTAAAGAATAATGCTGGAAGGAGGGGGAATATACAGAGACTTTTGTTCGATAACTGTTAAGTTATGCCTACGTATCCTCTCGTGCAATGAGGAAGTCAGAACACCGTAGTTCGACTCAAAGAGACTGAAAGATAAATTGATTTGTGAACTACTTACTTGTCTATGCTCAAGTGTATGACCTGTCTGGCTCAGGTGCAAACTGTCTTGCATTAGACGGAAGAAGCGAGTTCTCGTTTATGAGCGAATGAGATGAGAAAAGAATCCCGGAGGAGACGATTATTGTTTGTTTTTGTGTTTTCAGTCTTTTATTGATTTTGGAAGTTTGTCATAAGAAAATGAGCTTAAGCCTGAACCAAGGGTTAGTAAACTCATCACATCTTCCCTCTGATTAGGGGTAATGAGAATACCTTGAGTGTGAAGTAAACACCTCACACTTAATCACCATGATGTAGGATTAAGATCATTAACCTACTTGCAATTATTTAGATGTTTTTTGGAGTTTTTGTTTAGTGTTAAGTAATGAGTTTAAGCCATAATCAAAGATTTAATGGACTCATTACACCATCCTAATAGAAGGATAATAGATGAGAACATTTAAGTTGAGGAAGGCTCCTCAACTTAACCCATGATTAGGGATTAACCTCATGACAAAACAAAGCCTTTATTAGGGTGAATTTTAGTTAATGATGAGATTAAGAAATGGATTTTATGATTTGTAAGACAACTTGAGGAGGACTTGTCCATTAACACTAGGGTTAGTCCTTCTTAACCAGTTTAGGAAGAATTAGAACCCTAATGCAAGGCCCAAGTTACAAGCTTGATGTCTTAGTGATCATTAGGTGGATTGATTAAAGGAATTAAACACATTAAGGGTTTAACACTTAGGATTAAAGTTATACACTCCATCCTAATAGAAGGATACAGGCATAACCCTAATCACAAAGCCTTAAAACCTTTAAGGTTTAGTCCTTGATTAAGAGATGAGAAGAGAAGACTCAAAGATGACACAAAGGTAAAACTAATGGGGGACTAATCAAACCCTAATTGTTATCATGCTTGGGTATCCCTAGGGTTTATGAGGCTTGCAAAAGATCTTCAGGAGAGAAGCCACCAGGAAAGAAGCAGATGAAAGGAGGAAGAAGCAGAGAGAAACAAGACAACTTGCTTCACTTAAGAAGACAAGTTGCTTGAAGAAAGAAAGTGAGAAAGAGCATGAATGAGCAAGCTCACTCTAGTACAAAAGTAAAATGCAGCAATGAATGCATGAAGAGAGATGAGAAAAAGATTATGAGAAGTGAAGGCAAATCCACTTCTCAATGACTTACCACATGAAAAGTTAGCAACAAGAAATGAGATGAGATGAAAATGAGATGAAATGCAATGATGCAAACCAAAGTCAGAAGCCTAAACATGATGTTAATGATGCTAAGAGATGATTCAAACACATGTCAAGAGTTGTGGATGATCATACAAGAATGAGGATGCAAATGAAGCATACTTTGAACCATAAAAGTTCATGAAAGTTTATGAAATGGAATGAATGCATAACATGGAAAATGAATGATGCAATGATCAAACATGATTCTAATATGTCCTAAGATGTCTTAGAAGTTATGTGGGTGCACAAAATGTCATGGCAAGTTCATGAATGCAAGCATATGGAAGATGGATGCAAATGAAGGCAAAAATTAGGGTTTACATACAATATGCAATGCAAAATCCAAAATCAGAAGCAAATGACATGATAAAAAATTGAAAATGGGATCAAAGGAACCCTAACCCTACACAAGTTCACTGCACAAAAGGGGAGACCTAAATCTTAACCTAATGGGAGTTATGATTTTCTCAAGTTGGCTAGGGTTTTAAGGCACTTCAAAAGGAAATATGCACATCAAATTGAAAATGAAAGATAAATTCAAGCCAATTTTACCCTAGAAACTAAATGATATGAAGAATGCAATGCAAAAACAACCATCATCAAACTCTTCATGGTTAGGAAGAATGAATTTTTCTAAGTTAGAACAAAAATATTGCCTTTTAAGAACTTTAATTCCAAAGAAAAATGTCAAAATATGTCAAGAACCAAAAAGAAATTTGTTTGAAGAGTTTGATAATGTTTCTAAATGTATTAAAATGCAATGTGAATTTTTGTGATTTTTAGAAACCTAAATGCTATTTTAATTAATTAATTCTCATTAACTAATTAAAATAAACATTTAAATATTTTTAAAATACGAAAATTATGCAAAAAATAAAAATAAAATTATTTTCAGAAAGAGAAAAATATTTTAAGGCTGGATGCAAAAAATGAGATTTTTTAGAAATGATTTTCTATTTTAAATAAAATGTGAAAAACAAATGAATAAAAAGGAAAATAAAATTGAATAAAAGGAGAAGTATGCTGATCCAAGAGCCAGGATTCAAAGATTTTTGGAGGGAGTTGACTTGGCGCGGGTTTCAGTGGCTAGGATTGATTCTGGCAAATTCAAATTTAATCCTAATTAATTAATGTTAATGACTGGATTAGGGCTAAATCAAAGGATCTGGGCCGTTCACACGCACGCGGGAAACCTCATCTAAAGGCCAACATTCAAAGTTGCCTAATTAATGGGATTAGGGTTTAATCACCCTCAGGCGACCGGAACAGTGTTCCGGTTGTCTTCTCCGACGAGCCTAAACCCTAGCTTCTCTCTCAGGTCATCAAACTTCAAATTTCTTGCACAAAAATGATCCCCCAATCATTCTAAACCTAAACCCCCAACCAAAACTCATTTATTTCACACCATGAACATGAATCGAAGAAAAATGTAAAAATGGGCAAAAGTTTCAGAGTTCACATACATGGTGGTTTCTCAACCATTTTCAAAAATAATCATATCCCCATGATCAGGGGAGCATATAGAACCATAAAAGAACTTAAAAGCTAGCTTCTGGGAAAAAAGTTCATCATGTTACCTGAGATGGAACTTTCTGGTTCTGGGATTTCTGACCTTTCCTTTGCTGCAAGTCCACCTCTTTGAACCTCCTGATGATGAAATGAAGCTTATAATGAGTTTATATGGCTTGATTTGAAGGTTTTGGTTCTAATATAGCAGATTTAGAGAGTTGAGTATGTGATGTTTTTGGTTGTTTTGAGGGTTGATTCTTGTTCTATGGATGGTATGTGATTTGTTGGTGAAGAGAAAATGGAGGTTTTGTGGTTGTGAGAGGAGTTTTGAAGAGGAGAAGTTTTTGACAGTTTTTGGGAATCCTGGCTTGTGGGAGGTTGCAGGCTTGTGTGTATTGTGTTTTGGAATGCTTGAGGTCCACATACAAGGCTCTGATTGGGCAGAGAGTTGGTAGTGGCACAGTTTGATTGGCATGGGCAAAATGCAAAAAGTCAAGATTTTGTGTACCATAGGTATGGCTCGGGTCAGAGGAGATCTTAGGGCTTGTCCTGCTTCAGCTTGAGTCAAGTAAGGCCTTTGGATCTGATTTTGTGAGCTGGATGGTCTCGATCAAGAGTTTTCAATGTTCTTGCATATTTCCCTCTTTGAATTTTCTTATGAACCAAGGCAAAGAATCTTGTGAATTCTTGGACAAAATGCAGCAAAATGAACCATATGAAGTTGGTATGATGCATCGAGATCACTTAACAATCAAACCAATCATAAAAAGTTCCTTTTGCAAAAATTCCAATTTTGGAGATTCATGAGAAAATGCCTTATGTAACTTGTAATTCAAGGCATAGAAGTGAGAAATCCTTGGTCAATTCTGAGTTTTATGGCATGTATGGTGTTTGTGTAATACTTAGAAGTCACTTTGAAGTCACAAATTGGTTTGGCAAGGGTTTTTGCAAGTTTCCCTCTTTGGTGCATAAGTGAAATTTCATGATTTTTCCCAACTTTGCAAGGCCATAACTTTTGCTCTAAAATGAATTAGAATGAGTTCTTGTACTTTTTGAAAATGGGAGGATCCAATCTACAACTTTCATGACCAATAATTTTTCATTTGAAGCATTTTTGAATCAAAAAGAGGAGGTTGAAAAACTTTCCCAAAATGGCAAATTTACATTACAAGTCACTTTCCCAAAATGGCAACTTTGCAAATGGCTTGAAATTCTTCAATTTTGTGAACTTATAACTTCTTCTAAGATCAAATAAAGATCATAAACATTCAAAATGATGGAGAAAACCCTTTGGTTGTGTCATTGGGGGCCTTAGATGCCCTAATTTTGCACTGACTTGCACAAGAAGTCATTTATTGATCAGATGCCTTCCCCATTGAATTTATTCATGAAAATTGGTATGCATGATCCTTATAACATAATGAGACCAATAGAAACAAAAATGACCAAAATTTTTGGAGTTATGGCCTCTGAAACCAAAACCCTAATTCTGGGTCATCTGTGCAGTTAAACCTGGCTCTGCTTCCATGCCTTTCCTCAGTTCTTGTGATTTTTTGACTTCCTTGACCTTGGGAGGATATAATATGATGATTATTTTCGGGTGTTTACAGCAATCCAAATCCATCCCTTGATTATAATTCAACAAGTCCTGGCCCTTAGATCAAAGTTGTCAGACTTTCTCCATGATTTTGCACGAAAATTGGAGTTTCTCTTGAGCAAAGTGTGCCAAATTCAATGTATTTTAACTTTGTAAACTTATTTGATCCATTCCAATCCTTGAAAATAAGTTTCACGTCATTTGGCTTTTGGTGCATGCATGAACTTTTTGCATTTTGCCCTAATTTGTCCAATTTTTCGAAGGCCATATAGAACAAACCAAGAATACCATGAAAAAGTACTTGTAATTTTTGAAAATGGGAGCCCTTAATCTCCAACTTTCATGTTTGACTTTGGTCCATTTGAAGAATTTTTGATCATTTTAAGGTCACTTGAATTTTAGGGCAAAAGTTGCCAAAAATGGAAAATCCTTAAAACCAAGTTTTCACCAATTTTGCAAAAACCCTCAATTCTTCATGATTCTTGATCCTTGAACATTCCAAACCTCTTATAACATTGTAAGGACACCCCTTGTCAAGAAAAAGTTGGTTGGACCCCTTGAAATCACACAGTTGACTTTTTAAAGGCATAGTTGACCAATTACTTCATCTGCAAGCAACTGGAGAATTTCCTGACTTCCACAAGGAATTTTCTCATGAAAATTGGTAACTAGGATCCTATTGACGTATAGAAGACTTTTCCCTAATGAAATGGCCAAAGTTGTGAGGTTTTGATGCTTGAATCTCAAACCCTAGTTTAGGTGCCTTGTGTAGGAGCTTTGCCTTAGCCTGGATTCTCTGATGATCATTCAACCTTCTGAGCTTTTGTACATGAACTTGATCTTGTAAATGGAGTGTAGACCCCTCATAGGACTTGTATAAAACCATTGGGCTCCTTGTCATGGCTTGTGATGCTTCAAGAACCTCCACAGATGATCATATGCCTCATGCTAGGTCATGAAGGATGTTATGCCTCATCTTTCCATGCTAGGATGCTGAGAAAATGATATGTTCATGATGAATATGATGTGATATGATGCTAAAAATGAAGAGGGAAAATTTGGGGTGTTACACAAGGTGAGTTCCATAGATATCATTAGCTTAGGGGGGGGGATTTCATGATTGTGAATTAGGGTTTGAGTGATTCCATGATAAATTTTTGTTGTTCTTGATTCTATGTTGTTGTGGAGCTTGATTAATGTTATGATAGAACCATGAGTTATGTTATTATGCAAAATCATGTGTTTTGATACTATGTTGTTGTTCTACATGTTTATTGATGCTTTTGGGGTGTAAAAATCATGAATTTGGGTGTTCTAGAAGTTGGGGTCGTAGGGTTTCACGCTTAGCCCCGTCTAATAACACTGAGCTTATATGAAACTCCATTTTGGGGCTGTAAGCGTGCCTCACAACATTTGTTTTTCCCCTTTGCACTATTTGTGTCATAACTTGAGAACCGTAACTCGGAATGAGGCACAGTCAGAAGTGTTGGAAAACTATTTGAATGCTCTATGTGAAAGTGAAGTAGAAAAATGGATATATGTAATTTATTGATATGATAGATATGGAATTGAAGTGAATGTGAACATTATAGTTCTTGTTTCCACAAAAATTCATGAATCGAGAATTCGATTGATATGTGACATGAAGCATTAGAAAGATGATCCAATGGGTTATTACATGGTGATGAGAGACCATGAGATAACCAAGGATGCTTTGTAGAGGATAGTAATGATTTATATGCCTTAATGTTGTATGTTAACTACTTATGATTTATTATGTTGACTTGTCGCCATAACTACTTGAATATGCCTAAGAATTATTGTGACATGCTAATGTGTGCTATATTTAGATTGGATGTTTTGATTGTGAAATAACATGCTTAAAACATTATGGAGATGATTGAGGATACCTAGGATATAACTAGGTAAACGACTTAGTAAGATAACTTAGGATAATGATGCTTGAATGTGATTGTAATGCGGTGTGTACAACAGACAAGTAGTAACGTGATTAATGAATAATATGCTTTGTATGGAAAATGTGTTGTTATTATATGATTAAGGTGAATATGATCATCTTGTGATTTTTGAATACAATCATGTTATGTTATATTTAATCACGTAGTCAAAATCAAACCCCTGAATATGTTGTCCCAAGTTGCGATGCTTACACATAGTAAGAATTGGGATGTACGCATCATTACTTTGACATGAGTTTGAGTCCCAAAACACTGTTGAACCTTAAGTGGGTTAGAGTACCATACGGGTGAAAGACTTAAAATGGTTTGGAGTCCCATAGGAAGCGACAATTCTTAAGGTTGATGTTATCCCTTAGAATCCGAAATCCATGCGTATGTCAAAGTATGAGATAAGGATTCGTGACCCGAGTTGATAACCCTAGACGTATGGCTTGCCGGGGAAAGATACCATTTGTTTCCGATTAGTGATTGTTTAAGTTGATGAATCAAGAGACATGTTTCCATACATGTGAGGTTTGGTGAACTCAAGTCCTTTTCCCCATTTGGACTTGAGTTAGGTTTTGATTAGAACCCTGTAGAGCCGAGTGAACCGATAGGATATGGGAACTCACTGAGATTAGTATCTCACTCCAATATTGTTATTTTCCAGGTATTGTTTGCAGGTTTAGTATAAAAGAGGAGTTATGTTGATGTTTCAAGGGATGCAGTTTATTATGATTCTCTGTTGTGTATGTTGTAAAATGAAGGATATTGTACTTAGATCTTAGATTTTTATTTTTGGCACTTTCCATATCATATACCATATGTTGTCTATTATGTTTTATAATTTGTCAAGTATGTAAATGATGCCAATAGGCACTTACGATTGTGTTATTACCAAATAATAACACTTGTAAGATATTATTCTAGATATATATTTTACGAGTTGTTATAGTGTGATAGAGAAGAAAGTGAGTATGTTCTCATGTTTAGGGGGGGGGGGGGGGCTCAAAATTGAAAATCATTGAGTAGTGTTAAGAAGAGTTATTGAAAAATATAAGGTTTGATGTTTCCTGTAAGTCTAATTGTACTAAGCTACCAATAATGAATTTCCTTTCTTGGGTTGTGGACTCATCCCCTTTATGTTGGCGTGATTTCACCAAACTAGGTCAACAATTGACTATATTATTTATTGCTTTTCTATTCCATCATCTAGTACTTGTTATTATAGTGGTTATGGTGTATCTTGTCGAACCTGTAGTCGAAGCATCGATTTTGACATCTGGTCCCTGAAGAACATAATTTAAATCTTTAACACACTTTACTTGATTCAAATCTCTAGTCTTTATTTCTCTTCCCTTATCAAGCATATTTATTGATTTTTTTTATTGCTCCTTGGTTCCTAGAGATTGGTATAATTAATCAAAATATTGAATTCTTTCTTCACTCAATGTCTTATTGGTCTCATTCTTAGCTTTATTTTACTTTCCCCATGTTTCAGCATTTTTACACATATATCAATCTTTTAAACAATCACCTTTTCACTCTTACATTACTTTGGACACTTTCATTCAACCACCATGGGTTTTTACCCGTAGGTCAAAAACCTTTTGATTCACCTAATGTCTCTTTAGCAACTTTTCTAATCTCTTTGTCCATCTTATTCCACATATCATTTGCACTTCCTTATGTTATCTAAACTCTCCATCCAAGATCTTGTGTTGGAAAATTCCTTGTTTTCACCCTTTTCAAATGTTACCACTTGATCATTGGCGCTACCTGTAAACAACCCAAATTTGCCCTCACCCATTCACACCATGGCTTGTGATCATTTCATATGCATAAACACAATCATATCACCTCATATCTCATTTTTGATTCACTGCATAGTTTCTAAGTCATCTGCATCTAGGGTTTGTGATCTGAGCAAGCCAAGAGCCTCTTGAGCCACTCCAAAGGCCACCAATCACTTCAAAGGGGTCCATATGTGTTCTTATATCATATTACATCCTCTCAAAGTCAAAAATGCAAAAGAATCACAAGAACTGGGATTGGTATGGATGCAGAGCCAAGTTTGACTACACAGTTGACCTAAAATTAGGGTTTTGGTTTCAGAGGCCATAACCCCAATTTTTTTGGTCATTCTTGTTTCCATTGGTCTCTATATGGTATAGGGAGTATGCATATCAATTTTCATGAAGAAATTCCATGGGGAAGTCATCTGATCAAGAGTTGACTTTCTGGACAAGTCAGTGTAAAATCAGGGCATCTGAGGGCCCCAATGACCCAACCAAGGGGTGATCTTCATCATTTTGAGTGTATATGATCTTTATTTGATCATGGAAGAAGGTTGAAGTTCACAAGATTCAAGAATTTGAAGTTTTTGCAAAGTTGACTTTTTAGGGCATGGTTGACTTTTCAAGAATATGTCATTTTATGCCATTTTTCAAGCCTTGCTTTTTGATCCAAAAATGCTTCAAATGGAAAAACTTTGGTCATGAAAGTTGTAGATTAGATCTTTCCCTTTTCAAAAAGTACAAGAACATGATCTAATTCATCTTGGATCAAAAGTTATGGTGTGTTAAAGTTGGCAAAAATCACTAATTTTCAAGTTATGCACTAAAAAGAAAACTTGCAATTTCATGAACCAAGCATTCTAGTAACTTCAAAGTGACTTCAAAGCTGCATTACATGATCACACATGACCCCAAAAACAGATTTGGCCCAAGGAATTTTGGATGGCTTGCCTTGATTTTCAAAGTTCCATAAAGCATTTTTCATAAGTATGCAAAAAGAGGATTCTTGGCAAAATCATGCTTCAAGGAATTATGTGATCACTAGCTGATCTCTAAACATTGCCATGACCAATTGAGACATCATGTGACAAAATTCAGCAAGCATTTGTTTCATGTACTTAGCATAAACTCATGAGAAAACACAAGTTGTCAAGTTGCAAAAGCTAGCATAGCTTGTCATCCATATGTTGCAGTCAGCTACAAACAATCCAAGGGCTCTCCTCAACTCAAGCTGGAGCAAGACATGACCTCACACAGTTGCTGCCATGACCCATACTCTCAAGGACACAAACTTGACTTTTTTGCAAAAGGCTCCCATACTCTTGGCACAGTACACAGCCACCCTACTGACCTGCCTCACAGTCTATCCACACAAGTTGGAGATGTTATAGCAAAGCATTGAGCATTGAAGATGGCAAAAAAAAACATAGCATACCACAAAAACCTGCAGAAACTCCTCTCTCTTCGAATCTCATTTTCCAGCCATCAAACACCCCATTTCTCTTCACCAACAAGTCAAAAACATTCAAAGGAGCAAGAATCCACCATTGGAATAACTTAAAACCTCACAAATCCTGACTGTGCAATCTGCTACATCAGAACTCTTCCTCTCAAATCAGCCATCCACAAGGACTTTGGAGCTTCTCTTTGAGTTCAAGGGAGTCAAAGAAGTTCATTTGCACGCAAAGGAGGCTCTGGAAGCTCAGTATTGAAGCTTTCCAGCTCAGGTATGAACATGAACATTTTCTCCCAAAGCTTGCATTTTAAGTTATAAATCGATTGCTTATGCTTTGCTGGTCATGGGGATACTCTTAGAATCGAAAATAGATGAGAAATGAGTTTGTATTGCTGTTCTGAAATTTCACCCGTAAATTTTGTTGCTTTCGATTTGCTTGATTCTGGTGGTTTAAATGATGTTTGAGGGTGGATTCGTGACCTAGGTTGTTAGAGGATCATTTGGCTGTGTTTAATTTGATGTTTAGAGGCCTGAATCATGATTTAGGGTTTTGGTAGTGCCGGAGAAGATGACCGGAGCTTCCCTCCGGTCACCTGAATGTTGTTATGCCCTAATCCCAGTCATTAATTCCATTTGAATCTTGGGCGTTGGATTGCTTGACTGCGTTGACCTCCCGCGTGCATGTGCGGCCCAGATCCATTTGTTTAGCCCTAATCCCTTTTCATTAGTTTAATTAATCTTAATTAAATTAATTTGATCAGAACCAACCACAACCCTCAGATGACGCGCGCAGTCAACCATTTCAAATCCAGAGTGAATCCTGGCCCTCCATCCTGCATACTTCAGTCTTTTTCATTTTTTATTTCATTTTCTTTCATTTAATTTCCACAATTTATTTAAAATAGCAAAATTGTTTTAAAAATTATGAAACTTTTTCTCAAGAGTTTCATTAATTTTTAAAAACACAAAAATATTTTTATTTTTATTTTTAGCATTTAAAAAGTATTTTAAAATATTTAAAAGTTTATTTTTAATTGATTAATGAAAATTAATTTATTAAAAATACTTTTAGGTATTTAAAAATCACCAAAAAATTCATGAAATGTTCTAAGACATTTAGAAACATTGTCCAACCTTCAAACCAAATTTATTTTTTGATCTTGATGCCTTTTGAGAATTTTTCATTGATTTAAAATCATTTTTATGCATTTATTTGATCCAAAGTTCAAAAAATCATTTCTGCCTATCCATGAAGAGTTGGACATTGATTCTTTTTGCATTGCATTGTGTTTAGCATGTAGTTTGTGAGATTAAATGGCCATGATTTGATCTTTCATTTTCAATTTGTTTAACATTTCTTTTGTTTGGAAACCCTAAAACCCTAGAAATCTTAAGAAAACCATAACTTGAAATTGGTTAGGAGTTGAGACTTCTCCTTTGGGGATTGGGCTAGTATAGGATTAGGGGTCCTTTGAGTGCATTTTCAATTTTTTGTAATGTTGTTTGCTTCTAATTTTGGTTTGTGTTTGTTGCTTGGTTCATAAACCCTAATTTGGGCTTCCATATGCATTCATCCTGCATTTGCTTGCATAACATGACTTGCCATGACATTTCAAGCATCCATTTGATTCATTTGACATCATAAGACATATAGAAAGCATGTTTGATCATTGCATCATGTATTTGCCATGTTGTATGCCATGTGCACTTCATAACTTTTCATGTATGTCCATGCTTCCTAACTTGCTTCATTTGCATTTATAAACTTGTATGATCATCTCCATGTGCTGCCTCATGTTTGTAGCATCTCATAGCATCATTAGCATCATGTCAATGCTTCTGGTTTTGTTTCTCATCATGTCATCTCATCCCATTTTGCATTGCATTGCATTTCTTTTCTAACCTTTCAGGTGGTAAGTGATGTTGAGAAGTGAATTTGCCTTCACTTCTCATAACTTTTATTTTCATCTCTCTTGCATCCATGTTGCGTTTTTATATGTGTTTGAGTTTGATCTTGCTCATTCTTCTTCTTCCCACTTTCTTTCTTCAAGTGACTTGACTTCTTGAATGAAGCAAGTCACTTTGCTTCTCTTGATCCTTTCATCTGCTTCCTGGTGGTTCCTCTGAAGATTTCTTTCTTAAACCTCACTAACCTTAGGAACAACCAAGCATGACAATGATTAGGGTTTTGATTAGTCTCCCCCTCTTAGTTTTACCTTTGTGTCTCTCTTGAGTCTTCTCTTCTCATCTCATAATCAGGGGCTAAACCCTAAAGGCTTTAAGGCTTTGTGATTAAGCTTATGCCTGCATCCTTCTATTAGGATGGAGTGTATAACTTTAATCCTAATTGTTAAACCCTTAGTGTGTTTAATTCCTTTAATCAATCCATCTAATAATCATCAAGACATCACACTTGTAACTTGGGCCTTGCATTAGGGTTCTAATTCTTCCTTAATTGGTCAAGAAGGACTAACCCTAGTGTTAATGGACAAGTCCCCCTCAAGTTGTCTTACAAACCCTAAAAATAATTTCATCATCTTACCATTAATCTAAAATCCACTTAATCAAAGGCTTGTTTTGTCATGAGTTTAATCCCTAATCATGGATTAAGTTGAGGAGCTTTCCTCAGCTTAAACATCCTCATCTATTATCCTTCTATTAGGATGGTGTAATGAGTCTGTTTAATCCCTGATTATGGCTTAACCTCATTACTTAACACTAAACAAAAACAACAAAAACATCTAAATAATCACAAGTAGGTTAATGATCTTAATCCTACACCATAGGTGATTAAGTGTGAGAATCTGACTTCACACTTAAGGTATTCTCATTACCCCTAAACAGAGGGAAGATGTGATGAGTTTACTAAATCTGTTGGTTTAGGCTTAAGCTCATTTACTTATGACAAACCTCCAAAAGCAATAAAAGACTAAAAACATAAAAACAAACAATAATCGTCACCTTCGGGATTCTTTTCTCATCTCATTCACTCACAAACGAGAACCTGCTTCTTCCTTCTAATGCAAGACAGTTTGCACCTGAGCCAGACAGGTCATACACTTGAGCATTGACAAGCAAGCAGTTCACAAGTCAATTCATCTTTCAGTCTCTTTGGGTCGAACTACGGTGTTCTGACTTCCTCATTGCACGAGAGGATACGTAGGCATAACTTAACAGTTATCGAACAAAAGTCTCTGTATATTCCCCCTCCTTCTAGCTTCATTCTTTTAAGCCTCATAGTCATGAGCATTTCACTCTTATCCTTACACTGACACTGTACATATCACACTGCACTTCTTATACACTGACACCTGTACATCCTTTTCCATCTATTGTATACACAGATTGCACTGACACTACCCCTTTAAAACACAAATCTTTTAAGCGTGGATCCCGTCGAGTACGGCGGACAATCTGGGTGCTAATACCTTCCCAGGTTGTAACCAACCCCCTTTCTCAGTCTCTCTGGTTCGCAACCGTCTTATCCATCTTTTTCTAGGTCTATGCAGCATTGCCTTTCCTCCGGGATAAAAATGCCTAGCTGGCGACTCTATTCATCTCCAGTGAGTTCACTGCTGTGTGTTCTCATTGTCCCTCTCGTCGACCGTTCGCGTCTGTACCTTTATCTGGGCCTGGTCCCACTTATCAGGAGCGACAGCTTGGCGACTCTGCTGGGGAGCCTTATACTGTAACCAGGGCTTCTGGTTCTTTTTGTGGGTTCCTCCTAGCGCTTGTTTGATTTGTGTTTACTGGGGTGTTTTGTGCTTATTTGTGTTTGTATATCTGTATTTATTTCTGCTTTATGTGCAGTTGCTTTACTGCTTTCTTTATTGCTTTTGTATATATCATACTGTCATGCTGCTGGCTGGATCTGTTGTTTGCTTTGGTGGGTGGGTGTTTCATTGAGAGTTAAGGTCCTATACCTGGGACCTGAGTGACACCTAGGCTAGAGTGAATCATATTCTTTCCCATTCCATTTCGGTCTGGTGCGGGAATACGAAACACGGTTCAGATATGGGTTTCTTCTTGAGAACTCTGTGTTGCAGATTTCCTGCAATGCTAGGGCTATCTGGGAAGCCTGCTAAGTCTGGATGACCTTTTAGTATTGACCTTCAGAAACTGAGGTGAATTAGAGGAGGAATTGTTATGGTTATTGTAAGCACTGTACCTCCGGGTTAGAAGTGTTTACACTTCTCATAACTGATCCAAGTCTGAGGATCCTTGTTTTAGAACACCACCTATGAGGGGGTTGGGCTGTTTACAGGTTTGCAGGTACCTTGACCTCAGAATACCCTGTTACTTTGATTTGGTTAAGAATACTCCATGTTGGAACAGTTCTTGTGATTCTAAACCCTGGATATGTGGCTCTTTATTTGAGTCCCCCACCTTGGTTACTGGACTTATAGACCTCCATCTGGATTTCTTACACACATGGACTTATATCAGAGCATTTGATCAGCCAGCTCAGTCACAAACCCTTGCATATCATTTGCATACATAATCATTGCATCATATTGACATTTGTTTATTTGTGTTTCAGGGTATCCATCTTCATTTGGTTTTGGTTTTGACCCCATCTTCAGTATTGACCTATCTTCATCAGCACTTGCTTCAGCTATCAGCTATCTGCACCAGCCAATCAGTGGCCCATTCTTCAGTGTTATCATCAGCACTTGTCTCTACTCAGTCTCAACATCATGGCACCTAAAAAGAGTAACATCACTTACCACTTCTTCCAGCCAGAGTTAGCAGACATCAGGAGGATTCAGACCCTGATCACTCCAGACCATATACCACTGTTCAGGGAACACCATGGAGATATACTTGATATGGTTATGGATCTGGACCCCTCACAGAGAAGCCTGATCCACACTTGCCTTCAGTTTTATGATCCCCCACTAAGATGTTTCACTTTTCAGGACTTTCAGATGGGCCCCTTGTTGGAAGAATACTCATCATTAGTTGGTATACCTATCAGGGGTGGAGTCCCTTTCAACTCTGAGATGGTCTTTCCTGGTAATGAAGAGGTAGCAAAGGCATTGCATCTGGAACCAGTCTTGATTGGGCAGCATATGACTTCTAAGGATGGAATCCCTGGCTTGCATCTGGATTTCTTGATCTCTCAAGCTACCCTGAAAGCTTCTTTAGGAGAGTGGAAAGCAGTCTGTGCTTTATTGGCCTTGAGCATATATGGGATTGTATTATTTGCAGATGAGCCTCGATTCATTAGTAAGAATGCAATCCACCTGTTCATTCTAAAGAACCCAGTGCCAACTTTATTGGGGGATCTCTACTATTCAGTGCATCAGAGGAATGAAAAGCAGAGGGGAAGATTAGTAAGATGCTGTGCTCCTTTGTTCCATACTTGGCTTCTCAGGCATTTGCCCAAGACAGATACATTTTTGAATCCTCATCAGCAGAGAAACTGGGCTGGAAGACTTACTACTCTAACTTCAGCTGATATCAGGTGGTGTACTCAAAGCACAAAAGGCAGGGATATCATCACCAGCTGTGGGCATTTTCCCAATGTGCCCCTAATAGGAGTTAAGGGTAGTATTAATTACAACCCTCTGCTGTTCAAAAGGCAACTGGGCTATGCACTGGTCCACACTCCTAAGGCACAGGACTTGGTTGAGACTCTTTACTGTGAGAACAAGATTAATCTGGCTATTGTTAGGCAGGCAGCCTGGGCCTGGGACAATATGCAGACTAAGGGGGTAACCATCCTAGGGAAGTGTAACAATGTAGCATCAGCATAATACTATGATTGGTCCCATGCCAGGGCTCAATTCTCTGGGATGCCCTTTACTATAGAAGATATGCCTGGGCCTTCCACAACACCACCTCCAGCAACTGTCAGCTTAGAGGAGTTTGAGAAGTTGAAAGAAAGAAATGAGAAGCTGACTCAAGCTCTACAGAAGACCCTCTGGGAGAGGAGTGATGGTAGGTTGGATATTGAGAGGTTGGAGAAGTTGAAAGTGGAGCATCTGGCTAGAATTGAGAAGTCTGAAGATTATATTAAGAAGTCTAGGGCTGGAGAACAGATTTTGAAGAATGCTTGCAAGGAAGCCCAATTCCAGAAAGCCAGGACAGACTTGTATCTGAAGGAGAGTCAGGCTAGGTGGGTCAGGATCACCGAGGCTCGTACTCTGGAGGACAAGAGGGTCCAAGACAAGATAGAGCAGATGGAAGCTAGTGCAAAAGAGCAACAAGAAGCCCTGGCAGCAGCCCAGAGGGAGATATCAGAGCTGAAGATCAGAGCTGGGTTGAAGAGGTCAAAGGACCAAAGTCAACACAAGAAGCTAACTGCAGCTGTTACTACCCGGAACCTCCTTATCAGGAATCTCACGGAGCGTCCAGCTGATCCTGTGACCGAAGCACTTCTCAAGGAAGTTCGGGAGGATGAGTTTGGTCTTGGTGTTTGACCATTTGTTTGTTGTTGCTTTCATTCCATGTACTTTTATTTTCTTGTAATATATTTTGACCCCTTAGAGGGCTTGTATTTGTAAACAAACTATGTACCAGTGGCCTTTTGTAATATATGTATTAGTTTGTTTTATCCGAGTTTACTTCGAAAGCAACATCAACAACATCATCTTCAAGGGTCTGGAAGGGTCAAAACTGAATGTCAGGCCGGATACCTTGAAAACAAATAAGCATACTGCATTGCATGCTAACCCTTTGTTTGTTTTGTAGGTTTTTGTTTTGTTGTTGCTAACTCTGTTGTGATGTTCAGGAACTATTTCTCGGCGCCGAGTATTTCCCCTCAACCGTCTGCACCGATATCCAACCCGTAACAATCTTCCGGGCATACAGATGGATCAGATGCAGCAGGACCTTACTGAGGTCAGGAACCAAATGACCAACGAGAGGTTGGAAATGAGGAACCAAATGACACAGTTTATGGAAGTAATGAACAACATGGCTCAAAGCCAGGAGAGGCTCAGGGCACTGGTAGAAGGGAGAAATCAGGAAGATCATCAGCCATCTGACAAGAGCAACTGTTAGATGCTGGAAGGACCTGGCAGAGGCCTTCATCAGACAGTATCAGTATAATCTGGATATGGCACCCAACAGGACCCTCCTAATGGGAATGTCACAGTCATCTAGAGAGAGCTTCCGAGAGTATGCTCAAAGATGGAGACAGCTTGCTGCTGCTGTCCAGCCACCTATGTCAGAAAGGGAGATGGCTGATATGTTCATGAACACCCTTCAGGGGACTTATATTGATAGGCTAGCTGCCTTCTCATCCACCAGCTTTGCAGATGTAGTCATAGCCGGGGAGAGAATTGAAAGCCTATTGAAGATGGGTAAGATCTCAGACAACGGTGCAAGCTCATCCAGTAATGCAAGAAAGCCTTTTGCAGGCCCAAGAAGGACTGGTGAGACCAATGCCATCCACACCAACAGGGGCAGGCCCCAATATGTTCATAGATCTGTGGCAGCAGTCACCATTCCCGCTCCAGCTCATCCACAACCAGCTTACCAACCTCCGCAACAAAACTATCAGCAACAACCTCAGTACCATCAACAAAATCAATACCCTCCGAGGAATTACAACAACAGCAACACCAACAACAATAACCAGCAAAGGCCATTCCAGCAGAGGCCATCTCAAGCCAACAGGGTGATCGATCCGATCCCCATGCCATATGCTACATTGCTGCCACAACTCCTGAAACTCAACCTAGTTGAGCTAAGGACGTTGGCACCTCCAGATCCCAACAGTCTACCCAGGAATTACGACTCCAACGCCAGATGTGCTTTTCATTCGAATGCACCTGGCCATAGTACAGAAAAGTGCAGAGCCTTGCACATGAAGGTACAGGACCTGGTAGACTCAAAAGCCCTGAATTTCGCACCACCACCCAATGTCAACAAAAATCCTATGCCGCACCACGGTGGTCCCAGAATCAACGCTATTGAAGAAGACAAGCCGTCTTATTTAATAACCAGTGTAGGTCAGATTCGGACGCCGTTGGTGGAGATTAAGGCTCAGCTCCTCGAATGTCACATGTTCCCGGGTTGTGAGTTAGGGTGTGCTTACTGCAATATTTCAGTAAATGGGTGCGATAATCTGAGGAATGGCATAGATGGTCTTATTCAGAGTGGCCAGCTTCAGATCACCACATCATTTCCAACAAATCCAGCAATCTCATCAGCAACAGTTCCGGTATCTCCTACAACTGCAACAACCATTGTTCCTGACAATTCTTCGGCTTCATCAACAAGTACTTCATCTATCATCTCAACTGATCAGTTATCAATAAATTTTTCTTCTACAACTTCAGCACCACTCCAATTTGAATCTCCTACAACAACAACATCCATCCTTCCGACAATGTCTCCTACAACTCCAGCAACAAATCATGAAGATATCTCAACTGTCACAATATTTTATGATCCTGAAAACAACTCTGCCTACAACTCAGAAAGTGCTGCTCCCATCAGAGCACCAGTTACAATTTATTACGATCCACAGACTATCACAGTTCCTTCTGCAGCTGTCATCAGTCCGGTCACTGTCACAGTGCCTGGACCAGTACCTTATGAAAGCAATAGGGCCATCCCTTGGCACTACGGCTCTGACATATACTGCGAGGGACAAAGAATCACCCTTGAACCATCAACACCTGCACCACAAATAGACAATGTGGGAGGAGGCGGAGGCTTCACTCGAAGCGGACGTCTCTTCGCTCCACAAATTCAAAGACCCACTGCCGAAGCAGAAGCTGCTGCCAAGGCAAAAGGAAAGAGCCCGGTGCAGGAAGATCAGGCCACTACGGAAGCTTTGAAAACACCATTCGATCAAGAAGTTGATGAGTTCATGAGAATCATCAAAAAGAGTGATTACAAAATAGTGGATCAGCTTCACCAGACGCCATCCAAGATCTCTATCCTCTCATTGCTTATGTGCTCCGAAGCCCATCGGAATGCACTACTCAAAGTCTTGCACGCAGCTTACGTGCCTGAAGAGATCACCGTCAATCAGTTAGAAACCGTGGTTGGAAATGTTACTGCTAGCAATGGGCTAGGGTTCACCAACACTGACTTGACAACGGAAGGCCGCAACCATAACAAGGCCTTGCACATCACCATGGAATGTAAAGGTGCAGTCCTTTCCCATGTGCTGGTAGACACAGGGTCATCCCTTAATGTCTTACCAAAGAAGGCCCTGGTGAAGCTAGAGTATGAAGGATTAGCATTGCGCCCCAGTAACCTGGTAGTAAGAGCCTTTGATGGTTCTAAGAGATCGGTTCTGGGAGAAATTGAGCTACCTGTGACAATTGGCCCACAAACCTTTAAAACGATCTTCTATGTGATGGACATTCAGCCTGCCTACAGCTGTTTGTTGGGTAGACCATGGATTCATGTCGCTGGCGCAGTAACGTCTACCCTTCACCAGAAGTTAAAATTTGAGTGGGAAGGCCAAGTTGTTACTATCTGTGGGGAGGAGGATATATTTGTTAGCCATCTGGCTACTTATAAGTATATTGAGATGGATGGGGAGATCCATGAAACAATGAGCCAAGGGTTTGAGGCCCTGAATGTTAATGAAGCATCTGCTGTATCTGGAATCTCCATGTCATCTTACCAACAAGCCCGGAAGGTTGTTGAGGAAGGAACTGCCCAAGGCTGGGGCAAGGTTTTAGCTGTGGAGGAGAAGAAAGACAAATTTGGGTTGGGTTACAGACCAACTCAAGCAAAGGCTGCTGAGAAGCCCGGTTTTGTCAGTGGGGGGATGCTCACCCCTGATGCTATCAACAATTTGGAAGACGAGCTGGAAGAGGAGCGCAATCTGGAGAATTTGATTCATCCAAAGATCCCGGGGAGCAGTATCTCAAACTGGTCTTCCCAGGAAATTATAAGAGTTACTCATGCAGAGTAATTATTATTTCCTGTATTTTTATAGCATGCATCAAAGTCTTGCATCTTGCCCAAGATGACAAGACTCATTTTGTAATCGGGCCATCTGTACTTTTTGTGCAAACAAGATTAATCAATGAAATATCAGACATCTTTTTGCAAACGAGTCTTTTTCTTTTCCGTTCACTGTTTTTCCATTTTTCTTTTTGTACAAAAAAATAAATGGAGATGTTTTCAAAATGATAACTTTGTTTCACTTTTCTAAACAAGATTAAAATCAAATCACTAAAATGAACAAACTGAACCCTTGCAGAGAGTGCCTTCCGGACAGCACCGACAACAACACGACTTTGACTTCGTATGACTTTGACAATCCGATCAATCAAGCTGATGAAGGGGTTGAAGAAGAATATGAGCTTCCTGAAGAGCTAGCCAGGTTGTTGAGACAAGAGGAAAAGGTTATTACTCCTCACCAGGAGGAGGTTGAAGTGATTAATCTTGGTACAGATGAAGACGTGAAAGAAGTTAAAATCGGGGCCTGCCTGCAAGACTCAGCGAAGAGACAACTAATTGATCTGCTTCAAGAATATGTGGACGTGTTTGCTTGGTCTTATCAGGATATGCCAGGGTTGGACACCGACATTGTTGTGCACAAGCTGCCTTTGAGGGAAGAGTGCCCACCGGTTAAACAGAAGTTGCACCGTACTCGCCCAGACATGGCTATGAAAATCAAGGAGGAGGTACAAAAGCAATGGGACGTCGGGTTCCTTGCCGTAACTAGCTATCCGCCGTGGGTTGCTAATATAGTACCTGTGCCTAAGAAAGACGACAAAGTAAGAATGTGTGTTGACTATCGGGATCTGAACAGAGCTAGCCCGAAAGATGACTTCCCATTACCTCACATTGATGTATTGGTGGATAACACGGATCAGTTCTCGGTATTCTCCTTCATGGACGGATTTTCAGGATATAATCAGATCAAGATGTCACCTGAAGACATGGAGAAGACAACATTCATTACACCTTGGGGCACGTTCTGTTACAAAGTGATGCCATTTGGACTGAAGAATGCTGGTGCAACATATCAACGGGCTATGGTGACGTTATTCCATGATATGATCCATAAGGAAATCGAGTGTTATGTGGATGACATGATTGCCAAGTCCCTTACAGAGGAAGACCACCTGGTAAATTTGCTGAAGTTGTTCAAGCGTCTGAGGAAGTACCAATTAAAGCTAAACCCCAACAAATGCACATTCGGGGTGCAATCTGGTAAGCTGCTGGGCTTTATTGTAAGCGAGAAGGGGATTGAAGTTGACCCTGATAAAGTCAAAGCCATTCAAGAGATGCCTGCACCGAAAACAGAGAAAGAAGTCCGAGGGTTCTTAGGTCGATTGAACTACATTTCAAGGTTCATATCTCACCTTACAGCAACCTGTGAACCCTTGTTCAAGCTGTTAAGAAAAGAACAGACGGTCAGGTGGAATGAAGACTGCCAGAAGGCTTTTGACAAGATCAAAGAATATCTGCAAGAACCTCCAATCCTTATGCCTCCAGTTGAAGGAAGACCTCTGATAATGTACTTGACAGTATTAGAAGAGTCAATGGGGTGTGTGTTGGGCCAGCATGACGAGTCTGGTCGAAAAGAGTATGCAATATACTACCTGAGCAAAAAGTTTACCGACTGTGAACAACGTTATTCACTGCTCGAGAAAACTTGCTGTGCTTTAGCGTGGGCTGCTCGCCGACTGAGACAGTATATGTTGACCCACACTACTCTGTTGATATCAAAGATGGACCCAGTCAAGTACATTTTCGAGAAGCCAGCTCTTACCGGACGGGTTGCAAGATGGCAGATGATTCTCACAGAATACGACATCCAATACACATCTCAGAAAGCCATCAAAGGCAGTGTATTGTCTGAATATCTTGCTGAGCAACCTATTGATGATTACCAGCCTATGAGATTTGACTTCCCTGATGAAGACATCATGTTCGTAAAATCAAAAGATCATGAAGAGCCTATTCACACTGAAGGGCCTGACCCAGAAGAAGAATGGACTATGATGTTTGATGGGGATGTTAATATGAATGGTCGCGGTGTTGGTGCAGTACTCATAACACCTAAAGGAGTTCACATGCCTTTCTCGGCAAAACTCACTTTTAACTGCACTAACAACGAAGCTGAATACGAAGCTTGCATTATGGGTCTCGAGGAAGCCATTGACCTCAGGATCAAGACATTGACCGTATTCGGAGATTCAGCTCTGGTAGTTAATCAAACCAACGGGAAATGGTACACACACCAGGATCATCTGATACCTTACAGGGATTATACAAGGAGGTTATTGACTTTCTTCACAACAGTCAAGCTTGAGTATATCCCTCGGGACGAGAATCAGTTTGCAGATGCTCTTGCTACCATTTCATCCATGATCAAAGTTCAAGCTGCCAACTTTGTACCTCGGATTTCGGTGTCCAGACTCGACAGACCAGCATATGTATTTGCAGCAGATGTTGTCAAAGATGATAAGCCTTGGTTCCATGACATTAAATGCTTCTTGGAGGATCAAACATACCCACCTAGGTCATCTTCCAATGATAAGAAGACTTTGAGAAGGCTTGCTGGTAGTTTCTTTCTGAACACTGATGGGTCTTTATACAAAAGGAACTTTGATATGGTACTCCTCAGATGTGTCGACAAGACGGAAGCAGATTTGTTGATGCATGAAGTACACGAAGGATCCTTTGGTACCCATGCTGGAGGACATGCCATGGCTAAGAAACTGCTAAGATCAGGCTATTACTGGATCACAATGGATGCAGACTGTTGTGCATATGCCAGAAAATGTCATAAATGCCAGATCTATGCAGATAAGGTGCATGTGCCTCCCAATCCTTTGAACATAATGTCTTCACCATGGCCTTTTGCTATGTGGGGCATTGACATGATTGGCAAGATTGAACCTACTGCTTCGAACGGCCACAGATTCATCCTGGTCGCCATTGATTATTTCACCAAGTGGGTCGAAGCAGCCTCATATGCAAATGTTACAAGGCAAGTGGTAGCCCGATTTCTAAAGAGAGACATCATCTGTCGGTATGGAGTGCCCGAGCGAATCATTACTGATAATGGTTCCAACTTAAACAATAAAATGATGGCAGAGCTGTGCCGGGACTTCAAGATCCAACATCACAATTCTTCTCCTTACAGGCCAAAGATGAATGGCGCTGTTGAGGCGGCTAACAAGAATATCAAGAAGATTGTGCAGAAGATGGTAGTCACCTACAAAGACTGGCATGAAATGCTACCATTTGCCTTGCATGGGTATCGCACATCAATCAGAACATCCACTGGGGCAACACCGTATCAGCTTGTGTATGGTATGGAAGCAGTCCTACCTGTTGAAGTTGAATTACCCTCTTTACGAGTATTGATGGATGTTAAACTGAATGAAGCAGAATGGGTTCGATCCCGATACGAGCAACTGAGTCTGATTGAAGAGAAAAGATTGGCTGCAATCTGCCATGGGCAGCTATATCAGAAAAGGATGAAGAGAGCCTTCGATCAGAAAGTCAGGCACCGAGAGTACCAAGTAGGAGATCTTGTGCTGAAGAGAATCCTCCCTCCTCATACAGACCACAGGGGCAAATGGACTCCGAACTATGAAGGACCATTCGTTGTAAAGAAAGTTTTCTCTGGTGGAGCACTGATGCTCAGCACCATGGATGGTGAAGACTTCCTGTCCCCTGTAAATTCAGATGCAGTTAAAAAATACTTCGCATAAAAATGACCCGCTGGACATAAAAACAGAATGCAAGTCCAGGCAAAAATAGGGCATCCCGGCGAGTCAAAAACAGAATGAAAGACTCGGGCAAAAATAAGGGAAATAAATAAAAAATGTACACCCGCTGAGTTGAAAAGCCGCATCGGACAACTCAGGCAAAAATGGGTATCCCGATGGATTGAAAACCCGAAAGGGCGATCCATGCAAAACAAGGGAATAAGCGAACAACTGCATTCTGAATTCGTCTGTATTATCCGCAACTTGGTAAGCTTCAAAAGGATCAAGCTTCAATCAGAACCAACTTTCTCCAGAAAGCAAGACGAGAAGAACGTCAAAAGTCATACGAGTCATAGCAGAAGAGGAAGCTCCTTAAATCGTCGTCAACATCGCCAGCACTTTGTTTCTCAATTTGTAACAGTCTCTTCATTTCAGGAGATATGTTTCCTTGACTGTATCTTGCCAATTCAGGGCACATGAATCAATAAAATCAGATTTTTCAGTCATGTTTCGTCTTGTACGTTTTTATTTGCAAAGGATGTCTGATGTCTCTAAAAAACTAATTGCATGAGTACAGATGTTTTTCTCTAAAATAATAAAAACACGTGCTTGCAGGAAATATACTTACTCTCAAAAGTAGCTAAGCTCCTATGACGGAATCCAGTAAAGGATACCTCGGGACCATTTGTGCGTTTCCTTATCTTTGCAGGATTGCAGGTATCCAGAATGCGACTTAGGGCATGCAATTTACATCCCATCAAGCTGGCAAATCAACACTCACTCTTGGCACCAGAGGTGTTTTCTCCCCAGCTGAGTTGCCAACAACTTTCCCCAGTGAGCTGCCACTTGCTACTACCACCAGCCGAGTTGTTGATTCTTCTTCAGTAGGATGCAGAAATCCAGGGAACCATCTCCCCACAGAATCCTCAGCCTCTATTCAGAAGAGCAACGCATGAAGGAATCACAACAGAGTGATGAAGGCTTCTACAAACCCCAGCTGGGTCCTATATTACAAGGATATGTCAATCAGTGACCTATATCCCCAAGCAGATACATCTCTCCAGATCTACCAATGATCTCATCCCCAGCTGGGAGGTCCATTTCAAACAGATCAGCCAGAGATCTTCGCAGCAACGGGATCCGAATCCCGGATCGATACCTTTGCATAATCATGGCATTCGCATCATATTCACCCACAAAGCGTAGCATCCCGTCTAATACGGAGCATTACGGCAAAAATCAAACATATAGCATAATCATAAGCCATGTTGCGAATCGAACACTTGTGAATATTAACCATTCATCATAATACATAATACTTTCCCTAAAATCCCCACCAGAGTCCCCGGCAAAAGCAGCTGCCTCACAAATCACAAACACCAGTATATACTCCTTTTGACACCCGTCCGTGTCATCGCTCCCCAGTAAAGTCGCCTGAACACTCTTTACAAACAGAACCACCCGTATTACAGATACTTCCTGACACCTGTCCGTGTCATATTCCCAGCAGAAAGCCAAAGACATCATCTTTGCACTCACCTATACTTGTATATACATTTTCTTGACACCCGTCCGTGTCATATCCCCAGCGCAGTCGCTTACACTTTTACAACCCATATACTTGTTGATACCTTATTTTTCTCCTTTTGACACTCGTCCGTGTCATTCTCCCCAGCAGATAAACACTCATCTATATGTACTCATACTACTCATACTTATACAGATACTCGTCCGTATCTTGTATACACCATTTATATCCCCACAGATTCGACATTGATTCATGTTCTCTGTTAACCCATTGGTACTCGCCCGTACCATCATCTCAGAACATGCGTCAAGCGTTTGTTTCTACATGATACTCGTCCGTATCATAGTCTTGAGGATGCTCGTCCGCATCTTTAATCCATACGCCGTGTCAAACACTTTTGTCCTCTTGAATATAGATACTCGTCTGTGTCTACTATTCCCCAGAAAAGTCCCCTCAGATTCAACACTCGTCCGTGTTCTCTGTTAACCAGTTGATACTCGTCCGTATCATCATCTCTGAACATGTGTCAGTATTTGTTTCTACCCGATACTCGTCCGTATCGTAGTCTTAGGGATGCTCGTCCGCATCTTTAATCTATACACAACACCTAAACACTTATACCTTTTGTTTCTTGGATGTAAACGCTCGTCCGTGTTTACTATTCCCCAGTAGATCGCCAACAAAGAAAATTTTCTTCTTTTTATCTGACATTTGTCCTGTGTCATGATAAGCCTTGAGAGCAGCCGTACCCTGCTAGGTGGTCGTCCTCCACCTCTTGATGGTCGTCCTCCATCATGCTCATCCGATGGCCGTCCCCATCGTTGATTTCTTTAGCAGTCGTCCCCTGCTAGGTGGTCGTCCTCCACCTCTTGATGATCGTCCTTCATCACTTTATCCAATGGCCGTCCCCATTGCTGATTTTGGTTATCTGACATTCGTCCTATGTCATGAGAAACCTCGAGAGCAGTCGTCCCCTGCTAGGTGGTCATCCTCCACCTCTTGATGGTCGTCCTCCATCACGCTCGTCCGATGGCCGTCCCCATCGTTGACCTTTTATCCGTCATTCGCCCTATGTCGTGATATTTTCGGCAGCCGTACCCTGCCTGGTGGTCGTCCTCCACCTTAGATGACCGTCCCTCATCTTAACCCCAACAGAGCAGCCGTCCCCTGCTAGGTGATCGTCCTTCACCTTTGATGACCGTACCTCATCATCTGTTCATTTCATTTATTCTTTAAACCGATGGTCGTCCCCGTCGTGGTCCCTTTCCTTTTAGCCCGATGGTCGTCCCCATCGTCGGTTACTTTGCTTTATGAACTTGATGGCCGTCCCCGTCATGTTTCATTAACTCCCAGAGAATCTTACAACTTTATCTTGATGGCCGTCCCCATCATAATCTTACTTTTCCAGCTAGTCGGCCGTCCCCGTCTCAGCTTTACCTTTTATCCCCAGCATGTCGGCTGTCCCTGTCATTGCTTTATTTCCCACGCTTTTCCCAGCATGTCGGTCGTCCCCGTCATTGCTCTTTACCCAGCAGTCGTCCTCTGCTCGACGGTCGTCCTCCGTCGCCCACACTTTACAATATACTTTATTTTCCTTTTACAATCTATATCCCTTTTCTTCTTCATTTCTGTGAGTGCAAATTTTGGACTGTCTTTGGTATTCAACCACAAGTTATCTTGTTTGCCTGTTAAGCCGTCGCTTACAACCTGCACAGCTAACTCATGTTTGAATAGGGGCAGCTGTAAACACCCCAAATTTTCCCTCACCCATTCACACCATGGCTTGTGATCATTTCATATGCATAAACACAATCATATCACCTCATATCTCATTTTTGATTCACTGCATAGTTTCTAAGTCATCTGCATCTAGGGTTTGTGATCTGAGCAAGCCAAGAGCCTCTTGAGCCACTCCAAAGGCCACCAATCACTTCAAAGGGGTCCATATGTGTTCTTATATCATATTACATCCTCTCAAAGTCAAAAATGCAAAAGAATCACAAGAACTGGGATTGGTATGGATGCAGAGCCAAGTTTGACTGCACAGTTGACCTAAAATTAGGGTTTTGGTTTCAGAGGCCATAACCCCAATTTTTTTGGTCATTCTTGTTTCCATTGGTCTCTATATGGTATAGGGAGTATGCATATCAATTTTCATGAAGAAATTCCATGGGGAAGTCATCTGATCAAGAGTTGACTTTCTGGACAAGTCAGTGTAAAATCAGGGCATCTGAGGGCCCCAATGACCCAACCAAGGGGTGATCTTCATCATTTTGAGTGTATATGATCTTTATTTGATCATGGAAGAAGGTTGAAGTTCACAAGATTCTAGAATTTGAAGTTTTTGCAAAGTTGACTTTTTAGGGCATGGTTGACTTTTCAAGAATATGTCATTTTATGCCATTTTTCAAGCCTTGCTTTTTGATCCAAAAATGCTTCAAATGGAAAAACTTTGGTCATGAAAGTTGTAGATTAGATCTTTCCCTTTTCAAAAAGTACAAGAACATGATCTAATTCATCTTGGATCAAAAGTTATGGTGTGTTAAAGTTGGCAAAAATCACTAATTTTCAAGTTATGCACTAAAAAGAAAACTTGCAATTTCATGAACCAAGCATTCTAGTAACTTCAAAGTGACTTCAAAGCTGCATTACATGATCACACATGACCCCAAAAACAGATTTGGCCCAAGAAATTTTGGATGGCTTGCCTTGATTTTCAAAGTTCCATAAAGCATTTTTCATAAGTATGCAAAAAGAGGATTCTTGGCAAAATCATGCTTCAAGGAATTATGTGATCACTAGCTGATCTCTAAACATTGCCATGACCAATTGAGACATCATGTGACAAAATTCAGCAAGCATTTGTTTCATGTACTTAGCATAAACTCATGAGAAAACACAAGTTGTCAAGTTGCAAAAGCTAGCATAGCTTGTCATCCATATGTTGCAGTCAGCTACAAACAATCCAAGGGCTCTCCTCAACTCAAGCTGGAGCAAGACATGACCTCACACAGTTGCTGCCATGACCCATACTCTCAAGGACACAAACTTGACTTTTTTGCAAAAGGCTCCCATACTCTTGGCACAGTACACAGCCACCCTACTGACCTGCCTCACAGTCTATCCACACAAGTTGGAGATGTTATAGCAAAGCATTGAGCATTGAAGCTGGCAAAAAAAAAACATAGCATACCACAAAAACCTGCAGAAACTCCTCTCTCTTCGAATCTCATTTTCCAGCCATCAAACACCCCATTTCTCTTCACCAACAAGTCAGAAACATTCAAAGGAGCAAGAATCCACCATTGGAATAGCTTAAAACCTCACAAATCCTGACTGTGCAATCTGCTACATCAGAACTCTTCCTCTCAAATCAGCCATCCACAAGGACTTTGGAGCTTCTCTTTGAGTTCAAGGGAGTCAAAGAAGTTCATTTGCACGCAAAGGAGGCTCTGGAAGCTCAGTATTGAAGCTTTCCAGCTCAGGTATGAACATGAACATTTTCTCCCAAAGCTTGCATTTTAAGTTATAAATCGATTGCTTATGCTTTGTTGGTCATGGGGATACTCTTAGAATCGAAAATAGATGAGAAATGAGTTTGTATTGCTGTTCTGAAATTTCACCCGTAAATTTTGTTGCTTTCGATTTGCTTGATTCTGGTGGTTTAAATGATGTTTGAGGGTGGATTCGTGACCTAGGTTGTTAGAGGATCATTTGGCTGTGTTTAATTTGATGTTTAGAGGCCTGAATCATGATTTAGGGTTTTGGTAGTGCCGGAGAAGATGACCGGAGCTTCCCTCCGGTCACCTGAATGTTGTTATGCCCTAATCCCAGTCATTAATTCCATTTGAATCTTGGGCGTTGGATTGCTTGACTGCGTTGACCTCCCACGTGCATGTGCGGCCCAGATCCATTTGTTTAGCCCTAATCCCTTTTCATTAGTTTAATTAATCTTAATTAAATTAATTTGATCAGAACCAACCACAACCCTCAGATGACGCGCGCAGTCAACCATTTCAAATCCAGAGTGAATCCTGGCCCTCCATCCTGCATACTTCAGTCTTTTTCATTTTTTATTTCATTTTCTTTCATTTAATTTCCACAATTTATTTAAAATAGCAAAATTGTTTTAAAAATTATGAAACTTTTTCTCAAGAGTTTCATTAATTTTTAAAAACACAAAAATATTTTTATTTTTATTTTTAGCATTTAAAAAGTATTTTAAAATATTTAAAAGTTTATTTTTAATTGATTAATGAAAATTAATTTATTAAAAATACTTTTAGGTATTTAAAAATCACCAAAAAATTCATGAAATGTTCTAAGACATTTAGAAACATTGTCCAACCTTCAAACCAAATTTATTTTTTGATCTTGATGCCTTTTGAGAATTTTTCATTGATTTAAAATCATTTTTATGCATTTATTTGATCCAAAGTTCAAAAAATCATTTCTGCCTATCCATGAAGAGTTGGACATTGATTCTTTTTGCATTGCATTGTGTTTAGCATGTAGTTTGTGAGATTAAATGGCCATGATTTGATCTTTCATTTTCAATTTGTTTAACATTTCTTTTGTTTGGAAACCCTAAAACCCTAGAAATCTTAAGAAAACCATAACTTGAAATTGGTTAGGAGTTGAGACTTCTCCTTTGGGCATTGGGCTAGTATAGGATTAGGGGTCCTTTGAGTGCATTTTCAATTTTTTGTAATGTTGTTTGCTTCTGATTTTGGTTTGTGTTTGTTGCTTGGTTCATAAACCCTAATTTGTGCTTCCATATGCATTCATCCTGCATTTGCTTGCATAACATGACTTGCCATGACATTTCAAGCATCCATTTGATTCATTTGACATCATAAGACATATAGAAAGCATGTTTGATCATTGCATCATGTATTTTCCATGTTGTATGCCATGTGCACTTCATAACTTTTCATGTATGTCCATGCTTCCTAACTTGCTTCATTTGCATTCATAAACTTGTATGATCATCTCCATGTGCTGCCTCATGTTTGTAGCATCTCATAGCATCATTAGCATCATGTAAATGCTTCTGGTTTTGTTTCTCATCATGTCATCTCATCCCATTTTGCATTGCATTGCATTTCTTTTCTAACCTTTCAGGTGGTAAGTGATGTTGAGAAGTGAATTTGCCTTCACTTCTCATAACTTTTCTTTTCATCTCTCTTGCATCCATGCTGCGCTTTTATATGTGTTTGAGTTTGAGCTTGCTCATTCTTCTTCTTCCCACTTTCTTTCTTCAAGTGACTTGACTTCTTGAATGAAGCAAGTCACTTTGCTTCTCTTGATCCTTTCATCTGCTTCCTGGTGGTTCCTCTGAAGATTTCTTTCTTAAACCTCACTAACCTTAGGAACAACCAAGCATGACAATGATTAGGGTTTTGATTAGTCTCCCCCTCTTAGTTTTACCTTTGTGTCTCTCTTGAGTCTTCTCTTCTCATCTCATAATCAGGGGCTAAACCCTAAAGGCTTTAAGGCTTTGTGATTAAGCTTATGCCTGCATCCTTCTATTAGGATGGAGTGTATAACTTTAATCCTAAGTGTTAAACCCTTAGTGTGTTTAATTCCTTTAATCAATCCATCTAATAATCATCAAGACATCACACTTGTAACTTGGGCCTTGCATTAGGGTTCTAATTCTTCCTTAATTGGTCAAGAAGGACTAACCCTAGTGTTAATGGACAAGTCCCCCTCAAGTTGTCTTACAAACCCTAAAAATCATTTCATCATCTTACCATTAATCTAAAATCCACTTAATCAAAGGCTTGTTTTGTCATGAGTTTAATCCCTAATCATGGATTAAGTTGAGGAGCTTTCCTCAGCTTAAACATCCTCATCTATTATCCTTCTATTAGGATGGTGTAATGAGTCTGTTTAATCCCTGATTATGGCTTAACCTCATTACTTAACACTAAACAAAAACAACAAAAACATCTAAATAATCACAAGTAGGTTAATGATCTTAATCCTACACCATAGGTGATTAAGTGTGAGAATCTGACTTCACACTTAAGGTATTTTCATTACCCCTAAACAGAGGGAAGATGTGATGAGTTTACTAAATCTGTTGGTTTAGGCTTAAGCTCATTTACTTATGACAAACCTCCAAAAGCAATAAAAGACTAAAAACATAAAAACAAACAATAATCGTCACCTTCGGGATTCTTTTCTCATCTCATTCACTCACAAACGAGAACCTGCTTCTTCCGTCTAATGCAAGACAGTTTGCACCTGAGCCAGACAGGTCATACACTTGAGCATTGACAAGCAAGCAGTTCACAAGTCAATTCATCTTTCAGTCTCTTTGGGTCGAACTACGGTGTTCTGACTTCCTCATTGCACGAGAGGATACGTAGGCATAACTTAACAGTTATCGAACAAAAGTCTCTGTATATTCCCCCTCCTTCTAGCTTCATTCTTTTAAGCCTCATAGTCATGAGCATTTCACTCTTATCCTTACACTGACACTGTACATATCACACTGCACTTCTTATACACTGACACCTGTACATCCTTTTCCAGCTATTGTATACACAGATTGCACTGACACTACCCCTTTAAAACACAAATCTTTTAAGCGTGGATCCCGTCGAGTACGGCGGACAATCTGGGTGCTAATACCTTCCCAGGTTGTAACCAACCCCCTTTCTCTGTCTCTCTGGTTCGCAACCGTCTTATCCATCTTTTTCTAGGTCTATGCAGCATTGCCTTTCCTCCGGGATAAAAATGCCTAGCTGGCGACTCTATTCATCTCCAGTGAGTTCACTGCTGTGTGTTCTCATTGTCCCTCTCGCCGACCGTTCGCGTCTGTACCTTTATCTGGGCCTGGTCCCACTTATCGGGAGCGACACTACCATATGCCTTCTTCTCTTTGTTATCCCATTAATTCTTAAATCCATAATAAAAAATCTATGTTGGGTAGTCAAGCTCTCTCCCGGAATAACATTATCGTCCAAGCAAATATTCCTCCCAGACTTCCTGATAAAAATAAATCTATTTGAGAACATGTCACCCGAGTTTTATATGTGATAAGATGTTCATCTCTTTTCCTAAACCATGCATTTGCTATAGTAAGACCCAAACTTGACGAAAACTCCAAGATAAATTTACTCCCATATTCACCTCCCATATGCCAAACTTCTAATGCACACTCTTAAAATCTCTTGCTACGTTAGCTGCATGTCCATTAAAATCCCCTTATAGAAAAAAGATTTTATCCTTTAGGTATATCCTCAAGTAAAACTTTGGAAAAGTACTCAAATTGGTCTCTTAACTCTACCCCAGGGTCCAATTTGGTCTCTTATCCTTAAAAAGTTTCAAAGTGGTCCTTTAATTGTTCAAAAAGGACCACGTTAGTCCTTTCCGTCCAATTTTCCCAAACAACGTTAATTTTTTACAAGGTGGCAGCTGATGTGGCACTTGGTTATACGCGTGGCACGTGACTTGGCAAAAATTCCAAGAAAAATTCTAAAAACATTTGTGGCAGCAAGGATTCGAACCCTTGCTCTCTCAATTACTTCACAAGCTATCAACCACCACACCACTTCCACTTATTTGAATATCTTACACAATAAATTGAATAAAATTGGTTTTTCCTCCACTCCAACCAAAGAAAATCATCATCAACATAGATTTGCCTAGAATTATTTCACACCTGTAAATCATCAACAACAAGCACGTGAAAATTACCAACAACTCAAATTCGAAACTATAATTTGAAAATTGTTACAAAACTGAAATTCGAAATTGAAATCCCAAGCTAGTGTTAGGGTTAATTGAGGATTCGAATCGTTACTACACAAATAGAATTGGAGTTTCGAACATTATCGGTTATGAAATCCCAAATTGGTGTTAGGATTAACTGGAGTTTCGAGTTGTTGTCGTGGTTGTTGTTGTTGATTCGGGTTTGTTGCAAAATCGAGTTGTGTTGGTGGTCGGGAAGGAATCGAGTTGTGTTGAAGAAATTTGATTTGAAGAAATTGAAGAAATTTGATGAAATTGAGTTGAAATCCCAAAGGGGATGTTGTTGAAGAAGAAGAATAAAAGCGATATTATGCAAATTGTTTCCATGCCACATCGTACTAGTGCCTGCAATACCATATGTATTTGGGCTTCATATCATGTTAATATACTATCAATGTGTTTTCTTATGAACATGAAAAATTGTGTAGGCTATAATGGAGGTTGGAGAGGTTATTCAGTTCTATGATTCTGATAAGATGTTTCCTGCTTGGGGATTTGGAGGAACGGTACAAAGTGGTGAGGCATCTCACTGTTTTAATCTGAATGGAGGAGCTCCAGGTTGCTCTGAGGTGAGAAACTCTCGTCCTTTTATTTTTTGATGCTTTCTCTATTATTGACTAGATAAGGTAGAATAAAATTCTACCATTAATTCATCATGAACTTGCTAGAATATTAAGATAGTTTTTTGAATGTGTTTAGTTAGCAGGAGTTGAAGGCATAATGGATGCTTATGCTAGGGCTTTACACAATCAGACTTGCCAAGATCAAAAAAGTTAATATGATTTTATTAGTAGCACTTTTTGATAACATTTGTTATGAGTTTGTCCTTCAAGTGTGCAAGCAACAGATTCAAGTCTGCTCAGTGACACTGTTTTCATCAACTGAGCCCTCCACCTCATGCTTGTGTTTCCTGCTACAATTTCTCTAAGGTTGGTTTTCTTACTTTATCTAAATGTTATTAATTATTACATGGGTTGAAATAATAAACATTAATTGTGAAGTGGTGTAATGGTAAATTCTTATTACTTGAAGTGGGTTCGAATCCAAACTAAATCAATAATTTTAGATTTTTTTCACAATTTTAATGACCTTGCCACGTCAGATGCCACCCAAGAAAAAATTGACACCGTTAGTTAAAAATGGACGGAAAGGACTAACATGATCCTTTTTGAACAATTAAAGGAGCACTTTGAAACTTTTTAAAAAGATAAAAGAATAAATTGGATCCCGAGGTAGAGTTAAGGAACCAATTTGGGTATTTTGCCTAAAACTTTTAAATCCTCCTGAAAGTTTACCTTAAAGCATTTTGTTAGCCCAACCTGAGGTGCGTAAGCACTAATAACATTAAAGGTGTCATGTTCAACTACAAATTTCAAGGCTATGAATCGATCTCATATTTTTTCACATCCATAATATCCTTCTTCCACTCCTTGTCCACAATAATTTCCACACTATTTTTCGATCTAACTTTTCCAATGTACCAAAGCTTAAATCTCGAGTTCTCTAATCCTTTTACTTTTCACCTATAGACTTAGTTTCTTTTAGGCACATAAAATTGATCTTTCTCATAACCATAATGTTCACTATTTCCATAGATTTTCCAATAGGTGTATGCATATATTCTATGATCCAGAACGAATCCTCCTTTCATGAACTAATTTATTTACCCACACTCGTTCACGAAAATGTGAGAACCCTTACTTGTTTTTCATTCATTCAGGCAGTGATGCATCGCCCCTTGCTCTTTTGACATTGTACTCGCACCATACAACGTATTGCTTATGGACAATGACCTAACATTCATATTATTTTGCAGTTAATTTATATCATAGAGATTTGATAAAAAATTTAAAATGATTATTGATTGCCTAACACAACTCTTTTCTTTTATCTAGACTTAAAACCAATTATATATTACAATTTCCCCATACTTTATTTATTATTCTAATTATTATGATACGGACGGGTATCAGTAGAAACAAACGCTTGACGCATGTTCAGAGATGATGACTCGGACGAGTACCAACTGGTTAACAAAGAACACGGACGAGTGTCGACTCTGAGGGGATTTAAGTGGTGTATACAAGATACGAACGAGTATCTGCATGAGTAAAAAATGATGATTGAGACATAGATGAGTGTCCAACTTGCTGTGGAGAGCACGACACAGACGGGTGTCGAAAGAAGTGTATTATGAACAAGTATTTGGTTTACAAAGTGTTTAGACAACTATGCTGGGGAAGGTGACACGGACGGGTGTCAGGGAATTGTATATATATGTATCTGTCTGTAGAGAACGTTCGGGCGACTTTACAGGGGAATGATGACACGGACGAGTGCCAAAAGGAGCATGCATCTGTATTTGTGAGTGCAAGGAGGATGCTTTGGCTTTCTGTCGGGGAATTTGAGAGGTATTTTGTATATTATTAATGGAATGTCAGTATTTACAAGTGTTCGGTTTGACACATGGCTTATGATTATGCAATATGTTTGATTTTTGCTGTAATGCTCCGTATTAGACGGAATGCTACGCTCTGGGGGAAAATATGATGTGAATGCTATGATTATGCAAAGATACCGATCCGGGATTCGGACCCCGTTGCTTGTGAAGATCCTCGACTGATTTGCTTGAAGTGACATCCCGGCTGGGGTTAAGATCATTGGTAGATCTGGTACATATGGATCTGTATGGGGGAATAGGTCACTGATAGACCCATCCTTGGTGATGAGGGGCCCAGCTGGGGCCTGTGGAAGCTTTCGTCACTTTGTTGTGAGTTCTTCAGATATTGCTCTTCTAGGTTGAGACTTTGCGGGGAGATGGTTTCCTGCCTGACACTTGGCTGAGGAGGAATGATGACTGGCCACTTCCTGGTGATTTCTGTAGAGGATCCCGCTGAGGGTGATTGAAGCCTGGCAACTCAGTTGGGGAGAGGGCATCCCTGGTGCTATTTTGAGCAAATAGTGATTTGGCAGCTTGCTGGGGAGAAGCCTTCATGCCCCCTGTTGCACTTTGAATACCTGCAATCCTGTTGAGACAAAGAAACGCACAAGTACCCCGAGGTGTCCCTTACTGGGTTCCATCATAGGAGTTTAGACACTCCTGGAAGCAAATATATTTCCTGTAAGCATGTAATTTTAGAAAAGACGCATTTGTACTTATGCAATCAATATCTTAAGGACATCGGACATTTTGCAAATGAAAATAAAATGTACGAGACGAATTATGACTGAAAATCTGATTTTATTAATTTGCGTGCCTTGAATTTGGCAAATACAGTCAAAGAAACAGATCCCCGGAAATGAGGAGATTGTTACAAAATTGAGAAACAAAAAGATGCTGGCAATGTTGATGATGCTTCAAGGATCTTCTCTTGCCATGACTTGTATGACATTGACGTTCTTCTCATCCTGCTTTTGAAGAGGGCTGATTCCGACCGACGCTCGAACCTTTCGAAGTTTACCATGTTGTAAGTGATACAGACGAATTCAGAATGCAGTTGTTCGCTTATTCCCTTATTTTGCGTGGATCGGCCTTTCGGGTTTTCAATCCACCGGGATACCCATTTTTGCCTGAGTTGTTCAATGTGGCTTTTCAACTCAGCGGGTGTACATTTTTTTATTTATTTTCCCTTATTTTTGCCCGAGTCTTTTATTCTGTTTCTGACTCGCCGGGATGCCCTCTTTTTGCCTGGACTTACATTCTGTTTTTATGTCCAGCGGGTCATTTTATGCGAAGTTTTTTTAACTGCATCTGAATTCACAGGGGATAAGAAATCTTCACCATCCATAGTACTGAGCACTAGTGCCCCACCGGAGAATACTTTCTTTACTATGAATGGACCATCATAATTTGGAGTCCATTTGCCCCTGTGGTCTGTATGAGGAGGGAGGAGTCTTTTCAGCACAAGATCTCCTACTTGGTATTCTCGAAGCCTGACTTTCTGATCGAAGGCTTTCTTCATTCTTTTCTGATATAGCTGCCCATGGCAGATCGTAGATAATCTCTTCTCTTCAATCAGATTCAGTTGTTCGTATCGGGATCGGACCCATTCTGCCTCATTCAACTTGACATCCATCAGTACCCGTAAAGAGGGTAATTCAACTTCAACAGGTAGGACTGCCTCCATACCATAAACAAGCTGATACGGTGTTGCCCCAGTGGATGTTCTGATTGACGTACGGTACCCATGTAAGGCAAATGGTAGCATTTCATACCAGTCTTTGTAGGTGACCACCATCTTCTGCACAATCTTCTTGATATTCTTGTTAGCTGCCTCCACAGCGCCATTCATCTTTGGCCTATAAGGGGAAGAATTGTGGTGTTGGATCTTGAAGTCCCGGCACAGTTCTGCCATCATTTTGTTATTTAAGTTGGAACCATTATCAGTAATGATTCGCTCGGGAACTCCATACCGACAGATGATATCTCTCTTCAGGAATCTGGCTACCACTTGCCTTGTAACATTTGCATAAGAAGCTGCTTCGACCCACTTGGTAAAATAGTCAATGGCTACCAGGATGAATCTGTGGGCATTTGAAGCAGTCGGTTCAATCTTGCCAATCATATCAATGCCCCACACGGCAAAGGGCCAGGGTGAAGACATCACATTCAAAGGATTTGGAGGCACATGCACCTTATCTGCATAAATCTGGCATTTATGGCATTTTCTGGCATAGGCACAACAGTCTGCATCCATTGTGATCCAGTAATAGCCTGATCTTAGCAACTTTTTAGCCATAGCATGCCCTCCAGCATGGGTACCAAAAGATCCTTCGTGCACCTCGTGCATCAACAAGTCCGCTTTCGTCTTATCAACACATCTGAGAAGTACCATATCAAAGTTTCTCTTGTACAAGGAACCATCAGCATTCAGGAAAAAACTACCAGCTAGCCTTCTTAGTGTCTTCTTATCATTGGAAGATATCCCAGGTGGGTATGTTTGATCCTCCAAGAAGCATTTGATGTCATGGAACCAAGGCTTGTCATCTTTGACAACATCTGCTGAGAACACGTATGCGGGTCTGTCAAGTCTGGATACTGAAATTTGCTGCACAAAGTTGGAAGCTTGAACTTTGATCATGGATGAAATGGTAGCCAGAGCATCTGCGAACTGATTTTCATCTCGAGGGATATACTCAAGCTTGACTGTTGTCAAGAAAGTCAACAACCTCCTTGTATAATCCTGATAAGGTATCAGATGATCTTGGTGGGTGTACCATTTGCCGTTTGTTTGATTAATTACCAGAGTTGAATCTCCAAACACAATCAAAGTCTTGATCCTGAGGTCAATGGCTTCCTCAAGACCCATAATACAAGCTTCGTATTCAGCTTCGTTGTTAGTGCAGTTAAAAGTGAGTTTTTCCGAGAAAGGCATGTGAACTCCTTTAGGTGTAATGAGTACTGCACCAACACCACGAACATTCATATTAACAGCCCCATCAAACATCATAGTCCATTCTTCTTCCGGGTCAGGCCCTTCAGTGTGAATAGGCTCTTCATGATCTTTTGCTTTTATGAACATGATGTCTTCATCAGGGAAGTCAAATCTCATAGGCTGGTAATCATCAATGGGTTGCTCAGCGAGATAATCAGACAATACACTGCCTTTGATGGCCTTCTGAGATGTGTATTGAATGTCATATTCGGTGAGGATCATTTGCCATCTTGCAACCCGTTCGGTAAGTGCTGGCTTCTCAAAAATGTACTTAACTGGATCCATTTTGGAGATCAATAAAGTAGTGTGGGTCAACATATACTGTCTCAGTCGGCGAGCAACCCACGCTAAAGCACAACAAGTTTTCTCGAGCAGTGAATAACGTTGTTCACAGTCGGTAAACTTTTTGCTTAGGTAGTATATTGCATACTCTTTTCGACCAGACTCGTCATGCTGGCCCATCACACACCCCATTGACTCTTCTAATACTATCAAGTACATGATTAGAGGTCTTCCTTCCACTGGAGGCATAAGGATCGGAGGCTCTTGTAAATATTCCTTGATTTTGTCAAAATCTCTCTGGCAGTCTTCGTTCCACCTGACCGTTTGTTCTTTTCTTAACAACTTGAACAATGGTTCACAGGTTGCAGTAAGATGAGATATGAACCTTGAAATGTAGTTCAATCTACCTAGAAACCCCCGAACTTCTTTTTCAGTCTTCGGTGCAGGCATTTCTTGAATGGCTTTGACTTTGTCAGGGTCAACTTCAATCCCTTTCTCACTTACAATAAATCCCAGCAGCTTACCGGATCGCGCCCCGAATGTGCATTTGTTGGGGTTTAACTTCAATTGGTATTTCCTCAGACGCTTGAATAGCTTCAACAGATTCACCAGGTGGTCTTCTTCTGTGAGGGACTTGGCAATCATGTCATCCACATAACATTCAATTTCTTTGTGGATCATGTCGTGGAATAATGTTACCATAGCCCGTTAATAAGTGGCACCTGCATTCTTCAGTCTGAATGGCATCACTTTATAACAGAATGTGCCCCAGGGTGTGATGAAAGTTGTCTTCTCCATGTCTTCAGGTGACATTTTGATCTGATTGTATCCTGAAAATCCATCCATGAAGGAGAACACCGAGAACTGAGCCGTATTTTCGACCAATACATCAATGTGAGGTAAAGGGAAGTCATCTTTCGGGCTGGCTCTGTTCAGATCCCGGTAATCCACACACATTCTCACCTTGCCATCTTTCTTAGGCACAGGTACAATATTAGCAACCCACGGCGGATAGCTAGTCACAGCAAGGAACCCGGCGTCCCACTGCTTTTGTACCTCTTCTTTTATCTTCATTGCCATATCTGGGAGAGTACGGCGCAACTTCTGTTTTACTGGTGGGCAGTCTTCTTTCAGAGGTAGCTTGTGCATGACAATGTCGGTGTCCAACCCTGGCATATCCTGATAAGACCAAGCAAAAACATTCTCATATTCCCGGAGCATATCAATCAGTTGCTCTTTCATTGAATCTTGTAGGCAGGCCCCGATCCTGACTTCTTTCAAGTCTTCTTCCGTACCAAGATTAACCGTTTCGACCTCCTCCTGATGAGGAGTGATAACCTTCTCCTCTTGTCTCAACAACCTAGCTAGCTCTTCAGGTAGCTCATAATCTTCTTCAACCCCTTCATCAGCTTGATTGATTGGATTGTCAAAGTCATACGAAGTCATAGCAGTGTTGTTGTTGGTGCAGTCTGGAGGGCACTCTCTGCAAGGGTTTAGATTTGTTCATTTTAGTGATCAGTTTTATCTTGCTTAGAAAAAGTGAAAATGAAGTTATTTATTTTGAAAAGCATTGCCATTTTATTTTTGTACAAAAAATGAAAAATGAAAAACAGTGAGCGAAAAAAGAAAAGACTCATTTGCAAAAGATGTCCTGATATTCATTAATTGATCATTGCACAAAATACAAGATGGCCCGATTACAAAATGAGTCCTGACATCTTGGGCAAGATGCAGGACTTGATGCATGCTTTAAAATACAGGAAATAATAATTACTCTGCAGGAGTAACCCTTATAATTTCCTGGGAAGACCAGTTTGAGACATGGCTCCCCGGGGTCCTTGGACGTATCCAGCTTTCCAGGTTGCGTTCGTCCTCTGACTCATCTTCCAAACTATTCACAACATCCGGGGTGAGCATTCCCCCGCTGACAAACTTGGGCTCCGTTGCAGCCTCTGGTTGATCTTGTCGAGTTGGTCTGTAACCCAACCCGAATCGGTCTTCTTTCTTCTCCACGGGCAGCAGCTTGCCCCAGCCTTGGGCGGTACCTTCCTCAACAACCTTCCGGGCTTGCTGGTATGATGTGATGGAGGTCCCAAGCACAGCAGATGTTTCATTAATATTAAGGGCCTCAAACCCTTGGCTCTTGGTTTCATGGATCTCCCCATCCATCTCAATGTATTTGAAAGTAGCCAGCTGGCTAACAAAAATATCCTCCTCCCCACAAATGGTAATGACTTGGCCTTCCCACTCGAATTTTAACTTCTGGTGAAGGGTTGATGTCACGGCGCCAGCGGCGTGTATCCATGGTCTACCCAATAGACAGCTGTAGGCAGACTGTATATCCATCACAAAGAAGGTCGTTTTGAAAACCTGTAGGCCAATCATTATCGGCAACTCTATTTCTCCCAGAATTGATCTTTTAGAACCATCAAAGGCTCTCACTACCAAGTTACTCGGGCGTAGTGCCAATCCATCATACTCCAGCTTCACAAGGGCTTTCTTGGGTAGGACATTGAGGGATGACCCTGTGTCTACCAATACATGAGAAAGAACTGCACCCTTACACTCCAAGGTAATGTGCAAAGCCTTGTTGTGGTTGCGACCTTCCGTTGTCAAATCAGTGTTGGTAAATCCTAGTCCATTACTGGCGTTAACATTTCCAACCACAGCCTCTAACTGATTGACGATAATCTCCTCCGGCACATAAGCTGCGTGCAGGACTTTTAATAGTGCATTCCGATGGGCTTCGGAGCATATTAGCAATGATAGTATGGAGATTTTGGAAGGCGTTTGGTGAAGCTGGTCCACCACCTTGTAGTCACTTTTCTTTATGATTCTCATGAATTCATCAACCTCTTGATCAAAAGGAGTCTTCAAAGCTTCTTTGGCAACTTGTTCTTCTTGCACCATGCTCTTCCCTTTTGCCTTAGCAGCAGCTTCTGCTTCGGCAATGGGTCTTGGAATTTGCGAGGCAAAGAGACGTCCGCTTCTAGTGAAGCCTCCGCCTCCCCCACATTGTCAATCTGAGGTGAAGAAGTTGATGATTCTAAAGTGATTTTCTGCCCCTCGCAGTACAGATCTGAGCCATAATGCCAAGGGATGGCACTATTGCTTTCATAGGGAACTGGCCCAGGCACTGTGATAGTGACTAGACTGATAGCAGCTGTAGAAGGGACCACAATGGTGTGTGGATCATAGTATATGGTAACTGGTGCTCTAACAGGAGTGGCATTTTGTGAGTTGTTGGCGGGAACATTTGCAGGATCATAGTATATTGTAACCGTCGAGACGCTTTCATCAATTGTTGCTGATGTTGTAGAAGACACTATTGACTGGATGGGTGTTGAAGTTGTAGCAAGAATGATGACTGAACTTGCATCCGCCGAAGTGATTGATTGAGCAGTTGTTGGAGTTGTAGTAGAATCCGTTGGAACAATGGTTGCTGACGTTGTAGGAGTATTTGTGATTGCCGGTGAAGGAATTGTTGGATTTGTAGGCGCCGTTGTCGTAATTTGAAGGATACCATCCTTGATAAGATCATCTATGCCGTTTCTCATCCTTTCACATCCATTGACTGCAATATTGCAATACCCACAGCCGAGCTCACACCCAGGGAACACTTGGCATTCTAAAAGCTGGGCTTTGATTTCAACCAAAGGTGTTCGAATCTGTGCAATACTGGTGATTAAGGTGGATAGTTTGCCTTCCTCAATAGCATTAATCCTAGGCCCGTTGTGACTAGGAATTGGATTCCTTGTGACATTTGGAGGAGGTGCAAAAATGAGAGCTTTTGAGTCCACCAGGTCTTGGAGTTTCATCTGTAAGGCCCTACATTTCTCAGTATTATGCCCTGGTGCGTTTGAGTGGAATGCACACCTGGCATTGGCATCATAGTTCTTTGGCAAATTAAGAGGATCCGGAGGTGCCAATGTCCTTAACTCAACTAGGTTGAGCTTCAGGAGTTGTGGCAGGAGTGCAGCATATGGCATTGAGATTGGGTCAATTACCCTGTTTGCCTGTGATGGTCTTTGCTGGAAAGGACGCTGTTGTTGGTTGTTGTTGCTGTTGTTGTAGGTTCTCTGTTGCGGATACTGAACTTGTTGTTGATACTGTGGTTGTTGTTGTTGAGGATATGCTGATTGTTGAGGAATCGGAGCTGGAATGGTAACTGCTGCTACTGACCGGTGAACATACTGAGGTCTGCCCCTGCTGGCATGAATGGAATTGGTCTCACCGGCTCTTCGGGGTCCCAGGAAGGGCTTTCTGGGATTACTGGATGAACTTGCACCACTGTCAGAGATCTTACCCATCTTTAAGAGGCTCTCAATTCTTTCACCAGCTATGACCACATCAGCAAAACTGGTAGAGGAGAAGGCAGCCAATCTATCAATATAGGTCCCTTGCAATGTATTCATGAACATGTCAGCCATTTCTCTCTCTAACATGGATGGTTGGACAGCAGCAGCAAGCTGTCTCCACCTTTGGGCATATTCCCTGAAGCTTTCTCGGGAGGATTGAGACATTCCCATCAGAAGGGTCCTGTTGGGAGACATGTCCAGATTGTATTGATATTGACGGATGAAAGCCTCAGCCAAATCCTTCCAGCATCTTATGGTGGCTCTAGACAAGTGTGAATACCACTCCCTCGAAGCCCTGGTCAGACTGTCTTCAAAGTAGAACATCCACAGCTTCTCATCCATAGTATAAGCTTTCAATCTCCCCAAGAAAGACTGCAAATGAGTGCGAGGACAGGAGGTACCATTGTACTTCTCAAAGCATGGGGGTTTGAATTTGTGGGGAATTCTCACCCCATCCACCAGCCCCATGTCCATCACATCGAAGCCCAAAGAATTCTGAGACTCTAAAGATCTCAACTTCTCAGCAATTTCGTCCAATCTCCTATCATATACTTCATCTCCAGCTCCCATAACAGTAAACTGCTCTTCTTGGGGATCCTCTTGCAAGATTCTTCCTCCAGCAGTATTGCCTTGCACATTTCTCGGGATGTTAGCTTCTGGATCCAGATGAGGTCCAAATACTGGTGGATCAATACGAGGCTGACCCCGTTCATTGTTACTAGTTCCTCCTGTCCCAAGATGAGGCTCCTCAGGAGTTTGTCTTTCCACTAGTTCTCTTAACCTTTCTTGACTCTGGGCCAAGCTAGTCATCACAACCATGAATTGAGACATCTGATTTCTCATCTCCACTCTCTCATTAGCCATCTGATTTCTGACCTCAGTCAGATCCTGCTGTATTTGTTCCATTTGAATACCGGGAAGGTTGTTGCGAGTCGGGTACTGGTGCATGCGGTTGACAGGGAACACTCGGCGACGAGCAATGTTTCCTGAGATCACAAAAAAGTTAGAAACAATAATAATGAGATCTACAAAACAAAACAAAAGTTAGTATGCAATGCAGTATGTTTATTTGTTTTCCAAGGTATCCGGTTTGGTTCTTGGTTTTGACCTTTCCAGACCTCGAGGAAGATGCTTGATGTTGCTGAGAAAAGAAATCTCAAATGACCACAAACTAAAATATATTACAAATGGTGAACAATACATAGTTTGTTTTTACAACACATGCCCATGGAGGGTCAAAATACATTAAAAAGGAAAAGTACATCAAATGGAAACAACAACAAACAAAGAGTCAGACATCCAATCCAAACTCATCCTCTTTGACCTCCTTCAGGAGTGACTCAGTCACTGGACCAGCTGGGTTCTCTGTAATGGTCCTAATGAGGAGGTTCCTGGTGGCAATGGCAGTGGTCAGCTTCTTATGCTTGTCCTGGTCCTTTGATCTCTTCAATCCTGCCCTAAGCTTCAACTCTGAAATCTCCTTCTGGGCTGCCAATAAAGCTTCCTACTACTTCTTTTCACTGGCCTCTAGCTATTCAATCTTTGCTTGAGTTTTCTGGTCTTCTTGTGTACGGGCTTCAGTGATCCTGACCCACCTAGCCTGACTCTCTTGCAGATAGAGCTCAGTCCTAGCCTTCTGAATCTTGGCTTCTTTACAGGCATTCTTCAATATTTGTTCCCCAGCTCTTGCTTTCCTGATGTAGTCCTCTGTCTTCTCAATTTTGGCAAGATGCTCCAACCTGAGCTTCTCCAATCTCTCAATGTCTAGACGACCATCACTCCTTTCCCAAAGAGTCTTATTTAAATCTTGAGATAGGTTCTCATTTCTTTCCTTTAGTTTCTCGAATTCTCCTAGGCTGACAGTTGCTGCAGGTTGTGCTGTAGATGGTCCAGGTATGTCCTCCAAGGTGAAAGGCATTCCAGTAATCTGAGCTCTAGTACGGGACCAGTCATAATATTGAGCTGAAGCAACATTATTACACCTTCCAAGAATAGCCATCCCTTTTGTCTGGATGTTGTCCCAAGCCCAGGATGCTTGTCTGACAGCAGCTAAATCAGGTTTTACTTCACAATACAAGGTCTTAGCCAAATCTTGCACTCGGGGAGGGTGAACCAAAGCATAACCCAGTTGTCTCTTAAACAGTAAATGGTTGTAGTTGATGCAACCCTTTACTCCTATCAAAGGCACATTTGGGTATTGTCCACAGCTAGTGATAATGTCCTTGCCTTTGGTGCTTTGGGTGCACCATCTGATATCATCTGAAGTCAAGGCAATGAATCTCTTGCCCCAATTCTTCTGTTGGTGAGGGTTCAGGAAGGCATCTGACTTAGGCAGGTGTCTGAGCAGCCAGGTGTAAAACAAAGGAGCACAACATCTCACCAACTTCCCCCTTTGTTTCTCATTCCTATGATGAATGGAGTAGTAAAAGTCTCCCAGCAGTGTAGGCACTAGGTTCCTCAGAAGAAACAAATGGATGGCATTCTTGCTGACAAATTTGGGCTCATCTGCTAACAGTATAACCCCATATATGTTGAGGGCTAACAGTGCACAGACTGCCCTCCACTCTCCCAATGAGGCCTTCAGGATGGCCTGAGAAATCAATAAGTCCAAGTGCAAACCAGGGATCCCAGCTTTTGTTGTCATACTTTGCTCAATCAAAGCAGGCTCTAGGTACAGTGCTCTTGCTACTTCTCCATTGTTGGGAGCTGGCATTTTTGGGTTGAAAGGGATTCCACCCCTGATAGGTACTCCAATCAATGAGGAAAACTCTTCTAGTAGAGGCCCTAGCTAAAAGTCTGGAAATGTGAAACATCTCAAAGGAGGGTCATAAAACTGCAAGCATGTGTGGATCATGCTTCTCTGAGAAGGGTCAAGGTCCATAACCATATCCAGGATACCTCCATAGTGTTCTCTAAACAATGGGATGTGCTCAGGTGTGATAAGTGACTGGACCTGTCTGATGCCAGTCAACACAGGCTCAAAGAAATGGTAGGATATGTTGCTCTTCCTGGGAGTAGTCATGAATGCTGCTGAAGAAACTGAAGATTGGTACTGATGAAGATCACAGACTGGTGCTGGAAATGAGCCACTGACAGGCTGATGCTGGTGATGATGAAGATAGCTGAAGCAGATAACTGATGAAGCAGAGGTCTATGCAGAAGCAGGGGTCAAAACCAAACCAGATATGATGTGGATACCCTGAAAAAAAAATAAACAAATGTTAAATGATGCAATGATGATGTATGCAAATGATATTCAAGGGTTTGTGATCAAGCTGGATCTGATATCTGCCTTGGTATAGGCCCATGTATGTTCAAAAGTCCAGATGGAGGGTTAGAAATCCAGTAACCAAGGCGGGGGACTCAAATAAAGAGTCACATGTCCAGGGTTAATCACAAGAACTGACCAAAGTAGAGCATTCTTAAATAATGCAATAACAGGGTATGATGTGGCCAAGGGTTCCTGCAAACCTGTAAACAGTCCAACCCCCTCACAAGTAGTGTTCTAGAACAAGGATCCTCAGACTTGGATCAGTTATGAGAAGTGTAAACACTTCTAACCCGGAGGTACAGTGTTTACAATAACCATAAAAGATCTTCCTCTAATTCACCTCAGTTTCTGAAGGTCATAATAAAGGTCATCCAGACTTAGCAGGCTTCCCAGATAGCCCTAGCACTACAGGAAATCTGTAGCACAGAGTTCTCAAGAAGAAACCCACATCTGAATTGTGTTTAATATTCTCGCACCAGACCGAAATGGAATGGGAAAGAACATGAACCACTCTAGCCTAGGTGTCACTCAGGTCCCAGGTATAGGACCTCAAACTCTCAATGGAACCCCACCCACCAAAACAGAAGCCAGATCCAGCAATGATAATGACAGTATGAAATATGAAAAACTGTAAAGGAAAGCAATAAATAAAGCTGTACATAAAGCAGTAAATAAAGCAAATAAATAAACACAATTAGCACATAACACCCCAGTAAACACAAATCAAACAAGCGCTAGGAGGAACCCACAAAAAGAACCAGAAGCCCTGGTTACAGTATAAGGGTCCCCAGCAGAGTTGCCAAGCTGTCGCTCCCACCAAATGACACACAGGGCCAAGAGGGGTACAGACGCGAACGGTCGGCGAGAGGAGAAGAGAACACACAAGAGTGAACTCAAAAGGAAAGAGTCGCCAGCTAGGCATTTTTATCCCGAAGGAAAGGTAATGCTGCATAAACCTAGAAAGATATGGATAAGACGGTCGCGAACCAGAGATACTGAGAAAGGGGGTTGGTTACAACCTGGGAAGGTATTAGCACCCAGATTGTCCGCCGTACTCGACGGGATCCACGCTTAAAAGATTTGTGTTTTAAAGGGGTAGTGTCAGTGCTATTTGTGTGTAGAAACTGGAAAAAAGAATGCAAGTGTCAATGCTGGAGGAAAGTGAAGTGAAATAAAGAGTGTCAGTGTAAGGAAAGAATGTGAAGCTCAAGACTATGAGGCTTAAAGAATAATGCTGGAAGGAGGGGGAATATACAGAGACTTTTGTTCGATAACTGTTAAGTTATGCCTACGTATCCTCTCATGCAATGAGGAAGTCAGAACACCGTAGTTCGACTCAAAGAGACTGAAATATAAATTGATTTGTGAACTGCTTACTTGTCTATGCTCAAGTGTATGACCTGTCTGGCTCAGGTGCAAACTGTCTTGCATTAGACGGAAGAAGCGAGTTCTCGTTTATGAGAGAATGATATGAGAAAAGAATCCCGGAGGAGACGATTATTGTTTGTTTTTGTGTTTTCAGTCTTTTATTGATTTTGGAAGTTTGTCATAAGAAAATGAGCTTAAGCCTGAACCAAGGGTTAGTAAACTCATCACATCTTCCCTCTGATTAGGGGTAATGAGAATACCTTGAGTGTGAAGTAAACACCTCACACTTAATCACCATGATGTAGGATTAAGATCATTAACCTACTTGCAATTATTTAGATGTTTTTTGGAGTTTTTATTTAGTGTTAAGTAATGAGTTTAAGCCATAATCAAAGATTTAATGGACTCATTACACCATCCTAATAGAAGGATAATAGATGTGAATATTTAAGCTGAGGAAGGCTCCTCAACTTAACCCATGATTAGGGTTTAACCTCATGACAAAACAAAGCCTTTATTAGGGTGAATTTTAGTTAATTATGAGATTAAGAAATGGATTTTATGATTTGTAAGACAACTTGAGGAGGACTTGTCCATTAACACTAGGGTTAGTCCTTCTTAACCAGTTAAGGAAGAATTAGAACCCTAATGCAAGGCCCAAGTTATAAGCTTGATGTCTTAGTGATCATTAGGTGGATTGATTAAAGGAATTAAACACATTAAGGGTTTAACACTTAGGATTAAAGTTATACACTCCATCCTAATAGAAGGATACAGGCATAACCCTAATCACAAAGCCTTAAAACCTTTAAGGTTTAGTCCTTGATTAAGAGATGAGAAGAGAAGACTCAAAGATGACACAAAGGTAAAACTAATGGGGGACTAATCAAACCCTAATTGTTATCATGCTTGGGTATCCCTAGGGTTTATGAGGCTTGCAAAAGATCTTCAGGAGAGAAGCCACCAGGAAAGAAGCAGATGAAAGGAGGAAGAAGCAGAGAGAAGCAAGACAACTTGCTTCACTTAAGAAGACAAGTTGCTTGAAGAAAGAAAGTGAGAAAGAGCATGAATGAGCAAGCTCACTCTAGTACAAAAGTAAAATGCAGCAATGAATTCATGAAGAGAGATGAGAAAAAGATTATGAGAAGTGAAGGCAAATCCACTTCTCAATGACTTACCACCTGAAAAGTTAGCAACAAGAAATGAGATGAGATGAAATGCAATGATGCAAACCAAAGTCATAAGCCTAAACATGATGTTAATGATGCTAAGAGATGATGCAAACACATGTCAAGAGTTGTGGATGATCATACAAGAATGAGGATGCAAATGAAGCATACTTTGAACCATAAAAGTTCATGAAAGTTTATGAAATGGAATGAATGCATAACATGGAAAATGAATGATGCAATGATCAAACATGATTCTAATATGTCCTAAGATGTCTTAGAAGTTATGTGGGTGCACAAAATGTCATGGCAAATTCATGAATGCAAGCATATGGAAGATGGATGCAAATGAAGGCAAATATTAGGGTTTACATACAATATGCAATGCAAAATCCAAATTCAGAAGCAAATGACATGATAAAAAATTGAAAATGGGATCAAAGGAACCCTAACCCTACACAAGTTCACTGCACAAAGGGGGAGACCTAAATCTTAACCTAATGGGAGTTATGATTTTCTCAAGTTGGCTAGGGTTTTAAGGCACTTCAAAAGGAAAAATGCATATCAAATTGAAAATGAAAGATAAATTCAAGCCAATTTTACCCTAGAAACTAAATGATATGAAGAATGCAATTCAAAAAGAACCATCATCAAACTCTTCATGGTTAGGTAGAATGAATTTTTCTAAGTTAGAACAAAAATATTGCCTTTTAAGAACATTAATTCCAAAGAAAAATGTCAAAATATGTCAAGAACCAAAAAGAAATTTGTTTGAAGAGTTTGATAATGTTTCTAAATGTATTAAAATGCAATGTGAATTTTTTTGTGATTTTTAGAAACCTAAATGCTATTTTAATTAATTAATTGTCATTAACTAATTAAAATAAACATTTAAATATTTTTAAAATACGAAAATTATGCAAAAAAATAAAAATAAAATTATTTTCAAAAAGAGAAAAATATTTTAAGGCTGGATGCAAAAAATGAGATTTTTTAGAAATGATTTGCTATTTTAAATAAAATGTGGAAAACAAATGAATAAAAAGGAAAATAAAATTGAATTAAAGGAGAAGTATGCTGATCCAAGAGCCATGATTCAAAGATTTTTGGAGGGAGTTGACTTGGCGCGGGTTTCAGTGGCTAGGATTGATTCTGGCAAATTCAAATTTTAATCCTAATTAATTAATGTTAATGACTGGATTAGGGCTAAATCAAAGGATTTGGGCCGTTCACACGCACGCGGGAAACCTCATCTAAAGGCCAACATTCAAAGTTGCCTAATTAATGGGATTAGGGTTTAATCACCCTCAGGCGACCGGAACAGTGTTCCAGTCGTCTTCTCCGACGAGCCTAAACCCTAGCTTCTCTCTCAGGTCATCAAACTTCAAATTTCTTGCACAAAAATGATCCCCCAATCATTCTAAACCTAAACCCCCAACCAAAACTCATTTATTTCAGACCATGAACATGAATCGAAGAAAAATGTAAAAACGGGCAAAAGTTTCAGAGTTCACATACATGGTGGTTTCTCAACCATTTTCAAAAATAATCATATCCCCATGATCAGGGGAGCATATAGAACCATAAAAGAACTTAAAAGCTAGCTTCTGGGAAAAAAGTTCATCATGTTACCTGAGATGGAACTTTCTGGTTTTGGGATTTCTGACCTTTCCTTTGCTGCAAATCCACCTCTTTGAACCTCCTGATGATGAAATGAAGCTTAGAATGAGTTTATATGGCTTGATTTGAAGGTTTTGGTTCTGATATAGCAGATTTAGAGAGTTGATTATGTGATGTTTTTGGCTGTTTTGAGGGTTGATTCTTGTTCTATGGATGGTATGTGATTTGTTGGTGAAGAGAAAATGGAGGTTTTGTGGCTGTGAGAGGAGTTTCGAAGAGGAGAAGTTTTTGACATTTTTTGGGAATCCTGGCTTGTGGGAGGTTGCAGGCTTGTGTGTGTTGTGTTTTGGAATGCTTGAGGTCCACATATGAGGCTCTGATTGGGCAGAGAGTTGGTAGTGGCACAGTTTGATTGGCATGGTCAAAATGCAAAAAGTCAAGATTTTGTGTACCATAGGTATGGCTCGGGTCAGAGGAGATCTTAGGGCTTGTCCTGCTTCAGCTTGAGTCAAGGAAGGCCTTTGGATCTGATTTTGTGAGCTGGATGGTCTTGATCAAGAGTTTTCAATGTTCTTGCATATTTCCCTCTTTGAATTTTCTTATGAACCAAGGCAAAGAATCTTGTGAATTCTTGGACAAAATGCAGCAAAATGAACCATATGAAGTTGCTATGATGCATTGAGATCACTTAACAATCAAACCAATCATAAAAAGTTCCTTTTGCAAAAATTCCAATTTTGGAGATTCATGAGAAAATGCCTTATGTAACTTGTAATTCAAGGCTTAGAAGTGAGAAATCCTTGGGCAATTCTGAGTTTTATGGCATGTATGGTGTTTGTGTAATACTTAGAAGTCACTTTGAAGTCACAAATTGGTTTGGCAAGGGTTTTTGCAAGTTTCCCTCTTTGGTGCATAAGTGAAATTTCATGATTTTTCCCAACTTTGCAAGGCCATAACTTTTGCTCTAAAATGAATTAGAATGAGTTCTAGTACTTTTTGAAAATGGGAGGATCCAATCTACAACTTTCATGACCAAGAATTTTTCATTTGAAGCATTTTTGAATCAAAAAGAGGAGGTTGAAAAACTTTCCCAAAATGGCAAATTTACATTACAAGTCACTTTCCCAAAATGGCAACTTTGCAAATGGCTTGAAATTCTTCAATTTTTTGAACTTATAACTTCTTATAAGATCAAATAAAGATCATACACATTCAAAATGATGGAGAAAACCCTTTGTTTGTGTCATTGGGGGCCTCAGATGCCCTAATTTTGCACTGACTTGCACAAGAAGTCATCTATTGATCAGATGCCTTCCCCATTGAATTTCTTCATGAAAATTGGTATGCATGATCCTTATAACATAATGAGACCTATAGAAACAAAAATGACCAAAAAATTTGGAGTTATGGCCTCTGAAACCAAAACCCTAATTCTGGGACATCTGTGCAGTTAAACCTGGCTCTGCTTCCATGCCTTTCCTCAGTTCTTGTGATTTTTTGACTTCCTTGACCTTGGGAGGATATAATATGATGATTGAACATACCTGGAACCTCTTGATATGCTTGAATACATTTGGAGTGGCTCAGATAGCCCTTGGATTGCTCAGATCACAAGCCCTGGATGCAGATGACTTAGAACCAATGCAGTGAAGCAAAAATGCAATATGAGATGATATGATTGAACTTATGCAAATGAAAAGATCACAAGCCATTGTGAAATGAGTGAGGGAAATTTTGGGGTGTTTACAGAAATCCAAATCCATCCCTTGATTATAATCCAACAAGTCCTGGCCCTTAGATCAAAGTTGTCACACTTTCTCCATGATTTTGCAAAATATCCACTTTTTGAATAACAAACTTGCTTGGCACGAAAATGGGAGTTTCTCTTGAGAAAAGTGTGCCAAATTCAATGTATTTTAACTTTGTAAACTTATTTGATTCATTCCAAGCCTTGAAAATAAGTTTCACATCATTTGGCTTTTGATGCATGCATGAACTTTTTGCATTTTGCCCTAATTTGTCCAATTTTTCGAAGGCCATATAGAACAAACCAAGAATCCCATGAAAAAGTACTTTTAATTTTTGAAAATGTGAGCCCTTAATCTCCAACTTTCATGTTTGAATTTGGTCCATTTGAAGAATTTTTGATCATTTTAAGGTCACTTGAATTTTAGGGCAAAAGTTGCCAAAAATGGAAAATCCTTAAAACCAAGTTTTCACCAATTTTGCAAAAACCCTCAATTCTTAATGATTCTTGATCATTGAACATTCCAAACCTCTTATAACATTGTAAGGACACCCCTTGGAAAGAAAAAGTTGGTTGGACCCCTTGAAATCACACAGTTGACTTTTTAAAGGCATAATTGACCAATTACTTCATCTGCAAGCAACTGGAGAATTTCCTGACTTCCACAAGGAATTTTCTCATGAAAATTGGTACCTAGGATCCTATTGACATATAGAAGAATTTTCCCAAATGAAATGGCCAAAGTTGTGAGGTTTTGATGCTTGAATCTCAAACCCTAGTTTAGGTGCCTTGTGTAGGAGCTTTGCCTTAGCCTGGATTCTCTGATGATCATTCAACCTTCTGAGCTTTTGTACATGAACTTGATCTTGTAAATGGAGTGTAGACCCCTCATAGGACTTGTATAAAACCATTGGGCCCCTTGTCATGGCTTGTGATGCTTCAAGAACCTCCACAGATGATTATATGCCTCATGCTAGGTCATGAAGGATGTTATGCCTCATCTTTCCATGCTAGGATGCTGAGAAAATGATATGTTCATGATGAATATGATGTGATATGATGCTAAAAATGAAGAGGGCAAATTTGGGGTGTTACACAAGGTGAGTTCCATAGATATCATTAGCTTAGGGGGGGATTTCATGATTGTGAATTAGGGTTTGAGTGATTCCATGATAAATTTTTGTTGTTCTTGATTCTATGTTGTTGTGGAGCTTGATTAATGTTATGATAGAACCATGAGTTATGTTATTATGCAAAATCATGTGTTTTGATTCTATGTTGTTGTTCTACATGTTTATTGATGCTTTTGGGGTGTAAAAATCATGAATTTGGGTGTTCTAGAAGTTGGGGTCGTAGGGTTTCACGCTTAGCCCCGTCTAATAACACTGAGCTTATATGGAACTCCATTTTGGGGCTGTAAGCGTGCCTCACAACATTTGTTTTTCCCCTTTGCACTATTTGTGTCATAACTTGAGAACCGTAACTCGGAATGAGGCACAATCATAAGTGTTGGAAAACTATTTGAATGCTCTATGTGAAAGTGAAGTAGAAAAATGGATATATGTAATTTATTGATATGATAGATATGGAATTGAAGTGAATGTGAACATTATAGTTCTTGTTTCCACAAAAATTCATGAATCGAGAATTCGATTGATATGTGACATGAAGCATTAGAAAGATGATCCAATGGGTTATTACATGGTGATGAGAGACCATGAGATAACCAAGGATGCTTTGTAGAGGATAGTAATGATTTATATGCCTTAATGTTGTATGTTAACTACTTATGATTTATTATGTTGACTTGTCGCCATAACTACTTGAATATGCCTAAGAATTATTGTGACATGCTAATGTGTGCTATATTTTGATTGGATGTTTTGATTGTGAAATAACATGCTTAAAACATTATGGAGATGATTGAGGATACCTAGGATATAACTAGGTAAACGACTTAGTAAGATAACTTAGGATAATGATGCTTGAATGTGATTGTAATGTGGTGTGTACAACAGACAAGTAGTAACGTGATTAATCAATAATATGCTTTGTATGGAAAATGTGTTGTTATTATATGATTAAGGTGAATATGATCATCTTGTGATTTTTGAATACAATCATGTTATGTTATATTTAATCACGTAGTCAAAATCAAATCCCTGAATATGTTGTCCCAAGTTGTGATGCTTACACATAGTAAGAATTGGGATGTACACATAATTACTTTGACATGAGTTTGAGTCCCAAAACACTGTTGAACCTTAAGTGGGTTAGAGTACCATACGGGTGAAAGACTTAAAATGGTTTGGAGTCCCATAGGAAGCGACAATTCTTAAGGTTGATGTTATCCCTTAGAATCCGAAATCCATGCGTATGTCAAAGTATGTGATAAGGATTCGTGACCCGAGTTGATAACCCTAGACGTATGGCTTGCCGGGGAAAGATACCATTTGTTTCCGATTAGTGATTGTTTAAGTTGATGAATCAAGAGACATGTTTCCATACATGTGAGGTTTGGTGAACTCAAGTCCTTTTCCCCATTTGGACTTGAGTTAGGTTTTGATTAGAACCCTGTAGAGCCGAGTGAACTGATAGGATATGGGAACTCACTGAGATTAATATCTCACTCCAATATTGTTATTTTCCAGGTATTGTTTGCAGGTTTAGTATAAAAGAGGAGTTATGTTGATGTTTCAAGGGATGCAGTTTATTATGATTCTCTGTTGTGTATGTTGTAAAATGAAGGATATTGTACTTAGATCTTAGATTTTTATTTTTGGCACTTTCCATATCATATACCATATGTTGTCTATTATGTTTTGTAATTTGTCAAGTATGTAAATGATGCCAATAGGCACTTACGATTGTGTTATTACCAAATAATAACACTTGTAAGATATTATTCTAGATATATATTTTACGGGTTGTTATAGTGTGATAGAGAAGAAAGTGAGTATGTTCTCATGTTTAGGGGGGGGGGGGGGCTCAAAATTGAAAATCATTGAGTAGTGTTAAGAAGAGTTATTGAAAAACATAAGGTTTGATGTTTCCTGTAAGTCTAATTGTACTAAGCTACCAATAATGAATTTCCTTTCTTGGGTTGTGGACTCATCCCCTTTTTGTAGGCGTGATTTCACCAAACTAGGTAAACAATTGACTATATTATTTATTGCTTTTCTATTCCATCATCTAGTACTTGTTATTATAGTGGTTATGGTGTATCTTGTCGAACCTGTAGTCGAAGCATCGATTTTGACATCTGGTCCCTGAAGAACATAATTTAAATCTTTAACACACTTTACTTGATTCAAATCTCTAGTCTTTATTTCTCTTCCCTTATCAAGCATATTTATTGATTTATTTATTGCTCCTTGGTTCCTAGAGATTGGTATAATTAATCAAAATATTGAATTCTTTCTTCACTCAATGTCTTATTGGTCTCATTCTTAGCTTTATTTTACTTTCCCCATGTTTCAGCATTTTTACACATATATCAATCTTTAAAACAATCACCTTTTCACTCTTACATTACTTTGGACACTTTCATTCAACCACCATGGGTTTTTACCCGTAGGTCAAAAACCTTTTGATTCACCTAATGCCTCTTTAGCAACTTTTCTAATCTCTTTGGCCATCTTATTCCACATATCATTTGCACTTCCTTATGTTATCTAAACTCTCCATCCAAGATCTTGTGTTGGAAAATTCCTTGTTTTCACCCTTTTCAAATGTTACCACTTGATCCTTGGCGCTACCATATGACTTCTTCTCTTTGTTATCCCATTAATTCTTAAATCCATAATAAAAAATCTATGTTGGGTAGTCAAGCTCTCTCCCGAAATAACATTATCGTCCAAGCAAATATTCCTCCCAGACTTCCTGATAAAAATAAATCTATTTGAGAACATGTCACCCGACTTTTATATGTGATAAGATGTTCATCTCTTTTCCTAAACCATGCATTTGCTATAGTAAGACCCAAACTTGACGAAAACTCCAAGATAAATTTACTCCCATATTCACCTCCCATATGCCAAACTCCTAATGCACACTCTTAAAATCTCTTGCTACGTTAGCTGCATGTCCATTAAAATCCCCTTATAGAAAAAAGATTTTATCCTTTAGGTATATCCTCAAGTAAAACTTTGGAAAAATACTCAAATTGGTCTCTTAACTCTACCCCAGGGTCCAATTTGGTCTCTTATCTTTAAAAAGTTTCAAAGTGGTCCTTTAATTGTTCAAAAAGGACCACGTTAGTCCTTTCCGTCCAATTTTCCCAAACAACGTTAATTTTTTACAAGGTGGAAGATGATGTGGCACTTGGTTATACGCGTGGCACGTGACTTGGCAAAAATTCCAAGAAAATTTCTAAAAACATTTGTGGCAGCAAGGATTCGAACCCTTGCTCTCTCAATTACTTCACAAGCTATCAACCACCACACCACTTCCACTTATTTGAATATCTTACACAATAAATTGAATAAAATTGGTTTTTTCTCCACTCCAACCAAAGAAAATCATCATCAACATAGATTTGCCTAGAATTATTTCACACCTGTAAATCATCAACAACAAGCACGTGAAAATTACCAACAACTCAAATTCGAAACTATAATTCGAAAATTGTTACAAAACTGAAATTCGAAATTGAAATCCCAAGCTAGTGTTAGGGTTAATTGAGGATTCGAATCGTTACTACACAAATAGAATTGGAGTTTCGAACATTATCGGTTATGAAATCCCAAACTGGTGTTAGGATTAACTGGAGTTTCGAGTCGTTGTCGTGGTTGTTGTTGTTGATTCGGGTTTGTTGCAAAATCGAGTTGTGTTGGTGGTCGGGAAGGAATCGAGTTGTGTTGAAGAAATTTGATTTGAAGAAATTGAAGAAATTTGATGAAATTGAGTTGAAATCCCAAAGGGGATGTTGTTGAAGAAGAAGAATAAAAGCGATATTATGCAAATTGTTTCCATGCCACATCGTACTAGTGCCTGCAATACCATATGTATTTGGGCTTCATATCATGTTAATATACTATCAATGTGTTTTCTTATGAACATGAAAAATTGTGTAGGCTATAATGGAGGTTGGAGAGGTTATTCAGTTCTATGATTCTGATAAGATGTTTCCTGCTTGGGGATTTGGAGGAACGGTACAAAGTGGTGAGGCATCTCACTGTTTTAATCTGAATGGAGGAGCTCCAGGTTGCTCTGAGGTGAGAAACTCTCGTCGTTTTATTTTTCGATGCTTTCTCTATTATTGACTAGATAAGGTAGAAGAAAATTCTACCATTAATTCATCATGAACTTGCTAGAATATTAAGATAGTTTTTTTGAATGTGTTTAGTTAGCAGGAGTTGAAGGCATAATGGATGCTTATGCTAGTGCTTTACACAGTCAGACTTGCCAAGATCAAAAAAATTAATATGATTTTATTAGTAGCACTTTTTGATAACATTTGTTATGAATTTGTCCTTCAAGTGTGCAAGCAACAGATTCAAGTCTGCTCCGTGACACTGTTTTCATCAACTGAGCCCTCCACCTCATGCTTGTGTTTCCTGCTACAATTTCTCTAAGGTTGGTTTTCTTACTTTATCTAAATGTTATTAATGATTACATGGGTTGAAATAATAAACATTAATTATGAAGTGGTGTAATGGTAAATTCTTATTACTTGCAACCAAGATGGCATGGGTTTGAATCCAAACTAAATCAATAATTTTAGATTTTTTTCACAATTTTAATGACCTTGCCACGTCAGATGCCACCCAAGCAAAAATTGACACCGTTAGTTAAAAATGGACGGAAAGGACTAACGTGATCCTTTTTGAACAATTAAAGGAGCACTTTGAAACTTTTTAAAAAGATAAAAGAATAAATTGGATCCCGAGGTAGAGTTAAGGAACCAATTTGGGTATTTTGCCTAAAACTTTTAAATCCTCCTGAAAGTTTACCTTAAAGCATTTTGTTAGCCCAACCTGAGGTGCGTAAGCACTAATAACATTAAAGGTGTCTTGTTCAATTACAAATTTCAAGGCTATGAAACGATCTCATATTTTTTCACATCCATAATATCCTTCTTCCACTCCTTGTCCACAATAATTTCCACACTATTTTTCGATCTAACTTTTCCAGTGTACCAAAGCTTAAATCTCGAGTTCTCTAATCCTTTTACTTTTCACCTAGAGACTTAGTTTCTTTTAGGCACATAAAATTGATCTTTCTCATAACCATAATGTTCACTATTTCCATAGATTTTCCAATAGGTGTATGCATATATTCTATGATCCAGAACGAATCCTCCTTTCATGAACTAATTTATTTACCCACACTCGTTCACGAAAATGTGAGAACCCTTACTTGTTTTTCATTCATTCAGGCAGTGATGCATCGCCCCTTGCTCTTTTGACATTGTACTCGCACCATACAACGTATTGCTTATGGACAATGACCTAACATTCATATTATTTTGCAATTAATTTATATCATAGAGATTTGATAAAAAATTTAAATTGATTATTCACTGCCTAAACACAACTATTTTCTTTTATCTAGACTTAAAACCAATTATATATTACAATCTCCCCATACTTTATTTATTATTCTAATTATTATTATATTTTAGATTTAATAATTTCTTTTAATATTTTTAAAATATAATTATTAAAGTAATAACAATAACAATGAAAATAGTAGGCATTGCTATAGCCCAGCCTGAAAGTGTCAGTTGTAAAATATGGTTTAACGAAAAAGATACTGTGAGTTGTTAAATGGTTAAGTAGGACAATGATTGAGAAGTGTGAGTTGGCTTGTGAATGGAAAAAAATTACCTAATGCTTTAACGAGATTATATAATATTTATTAATGGATAATAAGCTGAAAATATTAAATATTAACAAAATTCAATTTCATAACGATACAAATAAAAATACTACTGTACTAATATAAATTATGCTTAACTTAAAAAACTTAAAAATAAACTATTCATAACGATACAAAATATTATTGTTTGACATCATATAAAAAAGAAGAAGATTGTTGAATCAAGATTTCTCGAAAAAAACAATTCTCTATACTTTATGTTTTTATGATAACACAATGTTAAAGAACAATTTTATTTTCTAACAATTTTCACTTGTGTAGATCATTTCTCCTGAGATTCTTTATACTCGATCCTTTGGAAAAGTAAAGATGATTTTATGGATCCATGTGCTTGCATGTACAATGACTATAACATTATATTGACAATATTATGGGGCGAAGTCTTCATTTGATGTGATGATCAAGTTGTTGTGCTTGACGATCAAGATACCAAAGTCAATCTCGAAAGGACATCATATAATCTCAAGTGGTGTTCAGTGGAATATCTGATGATCTTAATAAATTAAACTTATGTGTTTTATACTCTTGGTCCTTGTCCATCATCATGCTAACAAAGAGAATCAAAATTTCTGCCACCTATTCCACTCCAGCATACTTTTCAAAAAAATTCTCAAACATGAAGCAAGAAGTCAAATTCTATAAGGAGTATGCTAATAGAGAAATCTTACCTTCCTACTTTTTGGAGGTGAGTTTTTTTAAAAGACTGTGAGTTCTTCAAGATGTTTGAAGATGAAAATATTAGAAGTTTCATCTACGATGCGCGCGCATATATATATATATATATATATATATATATATATATATATATATATATATATATATATATATATATATATATATATATATATATATATGTGTGTGTGTGTGTGTGTGTGTGTGTGTGTGTGTGTGTGTGTGTGTGTGCGCGCTCTAAAATTAAGAAGCATCAAATTCCCCCGTCACATGAAGAATTTGCTGAAATATGCAATCTTTCCAGCTCCGGACCTCATTACTTGTAAATTGATTAAGGTTATGAGTTTATCTCCCCCGTTTCTATTTTCCTTCGTGCAATATCTAAACAATGACATTCCTTCTGCTTTTCTTGTGGGAAGTGTACGCACAAAAATTTGAGTGTTTTGCTATGCGGTAAACCACATTCTCGTCCCTAGAAAACATAATATGTGAGTGTTGTCAAAATTTGATATAAACATTGTTGCATCCGGTTTTGTAAAATAAATTTGGCACAGAGAAAATTATCGGGACGAGTCGCATACTAGGTCGCTTTTTTTAAGACGTTTCGTCATACTGCCAAAAGTTTGCAAAACAGTCGATTTGCGACGACGTCTCCAGTATAAAACAGTCCATTCAAAAAGCACGATTTATCGGTTGCAATATGATAAATCGATCTAGAAATACACCTTCAGATGATTTTGAAACCAGTCACCGTATCTGGTTGTAAAACCAGTCAAGAAAAAGAAAATATAGATGAAGTGAGTAAAGAGAGAGAAAAGAGAACGGAAAAATGGTGCAGTTACAAATGAAGTGCATACCTTTTTTTATAGGCAGCAAATCAAGTGAGTGGAGAAATTCGCGGGAGAAAAACGTGGGAGAGTGGAACCGGCCCAGTCAAAGTGGCGGTTACACAATTGGTCAGAAATTGGAGTCAGTCAAAATTTAGGTTAAAACTTGGTATTTTGGAGTGTGACATGTCACCATTTTCGTAATTAATTAATATTAAATATTAATTAATTTTCTACTAAATAATTAAATAACATTATTTAATTTCTGCCAAATTTATTAACTATTGTTAAATTCGGGTTCAAAAATTAATTCATCTGGACCGAACCGAGCCGAGCCGGACGGTTCAATCATATCACTCCTTTTACAAAATTGGATGCCCCTTGGGGCCCAATCCCAGTTGTCCAAGTTGGAATATATATACACTACTAATACTTGTATTCCCACCTATGTAAGACTAAAATGAATCTTTTCAAATTCACTTCCATATTAGTTCTACTTTGTGTGCATTTATTGCTCATTTAATGTCAATAAATCATTCCAACTCCTACTCCAAATTAACATCATTCCAACAATCCCACACTTGAATTTAAAAAGTGATTTTAGACGTACGTCAGACGTTTCTAAGATTGTGCATAAACAAAGGTGTCTACGACTTGAACCTTAGCGTAGCAAGTAGGATTCTGATTTAACAAGAGTGACACTATTGTCTTGAACTCTATCTCATACATCAGACCCGCACACAACCTTTTCGTAAGGTGTATTCTAATAGCTCGTGCTTTAATGACCCTGCACGTGTATCCCGGTTTAGTGAAGGCTCTAGGAATTTTGCCTCGAAATTCCATTGGAACTGGCCTCAGTTCCACAATCACATAGGTGAGTCTATCAAGAGTACTGATGTAGCCTAGGTACTCCCTCATACTGAGTATAAATCTCATTAAGAGTTTCTATTATCTCATCCTCTTATTACTTCAGGATTCATGCTTCACTTGCATGGTCATTTCATATTACTCACAACTTGTTATTACCCATTGAACCTATTTCTTAGGATCTCCAGTCATTTAGGTCGGGTTACCATCATGAGTAAGTCATTTCTTTATAGGCATTATTCCCATATTTTTGGATGTATTATGGACTTTCTCTCTAGCTAATCCTTTCGTCAAAGGATCTGCTAAGTTTTCATCAGTGCGCACATGATCCATTCTCACAGCTCCTTTAGATATACAATCTCTAACGGTGTCGTGCTTTCTTCTAATTTGACGTCTTTTACCATTATAATAACGGTTCTCAACTTTTGCAATAGCCGCGGTACTATCGCAGTGGATCAACACAGCTGACATAGGTTTTTCCCATAAAGGAATCTCACCTAGCAAGCATCTTAACCAACTTGCTTCTTCACTAGCAGTAACTAGTACTATCATTTCAGACTCCATTGTGGATTGAGCCAGGATGGTCTGTTTCTTTGATTTCCAAGATACAACTCCTCCAGCTATACTAAATATATAGCCACTAGTAGCTTTGGAATCATCTGATAAGGTGTTCCAATCTGTATCACTATACCCTTCTAGTACAACAAGAATCTTCTGATAGTGTAGGTCGAGGTCCATAATCCTTTTAAGGTAACTCATGACTCGCTCAATAGCTTGCCAATGCTCGTTACTCGGCTTACTTGTAAATCTGCACAACAATCCTACGACATATGCAATGTCGGGTCTAGTACAATCAGTGTCATACCTAAAACTGCCAATGATGCTTGCATATTCTGTTTGTCTGACACTTTCTCTAGTTTTCTTAAACACTTTCACACTTGTATCATAAGGTGTGCAAACAAGTTTATAGTCGAAGTATTTATATTTCTTTAAGATCTTCTCCACATAGTGATAATGATCCAAAGAAATTCCTTGTTCAAATCTCGTGATCTTGATACCCAGGATCACGCTTGCTTCTTCGAGGTCTTTCATATCAAAGTTATTGCACAACAATGATTTAGTATCATTAATAGCCTGAATGTTTGATCCAAATATAAGTAGATCGTCTACATATAGACATATGATAGTACAAATACGATTATCATATTTGTAATAAATGCATTTGTCACTTTCATTCACTTTATACCCATTAATAATTATTAAGTTATCAAACTTTTCATGCCATTGTTTAAGAGCTTGTTTTAGTCCATACAGAGACTTATCTAACTTACAAACCTTGTTTTCTTGTCCTTGGATCACAAAACCTTTTGGTTGTTCCATATAGATTTCTTCTTCTAAGTCATCGTTTAATAAAGCTATTTTAACATCCATTTGGTGTACTAATAAGTTATAAATAGCAGCTATTGAAATGAGTACCCTAATGGATGTAATTCTAGTGACGGGAGGAAATGTGTAGAAGAAATCTATATTTTCTTTTTGTCTAAAACCTTTGGCTACAAGGCGAGCCTTGTATTTATCAATAGTTCCATTAGGTTTTAGTTTCTTTTTCAAAACCCATTTACAACCAATTGGTTTGCAACTAGGAGGTAAGTTTACTAAGTTCCAGGTCTTGTTAGACTCTAGAGAATCTATCTCATCATTAATAGCTTCTTGCCATAAATCCTCATCCAGAGATGACAGTGCTTCTTGAAGATTTATTGGATCTTCTTCAACATAATAAGCCGCATAATCGGGCCCATAGTCTTTAGCAACTCTTTCTCTTTTACTTCTTCGAAGTTATGTTTCTACATTGTCGCTGCTTTCAGTACTTTTTATCACAGGAATGTGACTTGATTGGGTGCCCCCACTATTTCTCGATTTGAAAGGAAATTTGTCGTCATAGAAATCAACATCGTTTGATTCTATGATCACTTTGGCATTTAGATCATAAAACCTGTATGCCTTACTGTTTGTTGCATACCCAATGAATACACATTCATAGGCTCTACTAGCGAGTTTAACTCGTTTCGGATCCGGAATCCTGACATAAGCCAGACAACCCCAAGTTCTCAAATAAGACAAATTTGGTTGTCTTTTCTTTAATATCTCATAAGGTGAGATCTTACTTTTTGACTTGGGAACTCTATTTAGGACATAGCAAACAGTCAATAAAATTTTCCCCCACCAGTGAGGTGCAGCACCAGAAGTCAACATAATTGCAACAACAAGTTCAATAAGAGTTCTATTATTTCTTTCTGCTTTACCATTCACTTCAGGAGAGTATGAAGCAGTCGTTTCATGTACAATGCCATGTTCAATATAAAAGTCATTAAATAAACTAGAGTCATATTCAGTTCCCCTATCACTACGAAGTCTCTTAATCTTCTTGTTAAATTGATTCTCAATTTCAGTTACATACATCTTAAACATGTCAAGCGCTTCACTTTTATTCTTCATTAGGTATACATAAGTATAATTAGAGCAATCGTCAATAAAAGTGATAAAATAACGTTTACAATTTCTAGTTAAACTTCCATCTAATTCACATATATCATAATGTATAAGATCTAGGAGATTAGATTCTTTTATAATTGATTTATGCGAGGTCTTTGTTATTTTAGCTTGACTACAAAATTCACATTTATTAGAATCATTGACATTTAATTTAGGGATTAGGCCTAAATTGCTTGCATTAGAAATAATCCGCTTATTAAGGTGACAAAGTCTACCATGCCAAATATTAAAATCACACAAAGAGTAAACAGAAGGAGAAATTTTATTCAAATCAACATTCAACTTAAACATGCCATCAATGGCGTACCCTTTCCCAACAAAAATACCATTCTTAGTGATGGTGTACAAATCCGCCCCTATAGTTTGACTAAACCCAACCTTATTCAAAAGAAAACCAAAAACATGATTCTTCCTAATTTCAGGAACGTGCATGAAATCCTTCAAGATCAAAGTCCTTCCTGAGGTGAACTTCAGCTCTACATCTCAAATTCCATCAACGTTAGTGGTGTGAGCATCTCCCAATAACACTTTCTTATCTTCAGCAATCATGTATGTCTTGAACATAGCACGATCATAGTAGACATGACGAGTGGCGCCAATGTCTATCCACCAGCCATCACTTCCACTAACCATGTTGACTTCATTGATCATAACAATGAATTGCTCATCAGTCAGGTTAACCTGAGCATTTGAGCCAACAATAGGTTTAGGTCTGCTCTTACATTTTTTTGCCATATGACCCGATTTTCCACAATTGTAGCAAGAGAAAACCGGAGGATCATTTCTTTGAGGTGGAGGATGTTACCTAAAAAATGGAGCAGATGGGGCCCTAGAGGGGTTCCTATTCTTAATTCGGTTTGCAGCATTGCGGTTCTGAATCTTTAAAGGTTTTCCCGTAGGCTTCAGAACCGCACCGAATCTCTTTTTGTTGTTAGAAACAACTTAGACTTCATCTTTCTGATCTTGTTTCCGAGCTTCCTCTTGAATTCGGAGGCGAGTAATTAGACTCTCAATTGAAAATTATTTTGTTTTATGGTGAAGTAAAATTTTGAAATCTTTCCAACCAGGGGGCAGTTTGTCAATGATAACAGCAATTTGAAATTGTTCATTGAGGGGCATACCTTCTGTAATAATTTCATGAGCAATTTTCTAAATTTCGTGGCTTTGAGCTTCCACAGACTTTTGATCCACCATCTTATAGTTCAAATAGCGGCTGACAACATATTTCTTTGCACCTTCTTCTTCAGTATCATATTTCCTTTGCAGAGCCTCCCAAACCTGTTTAGCAGTCTTGTAACTACTGTAGTAGTCGTATAAGTTATCAGCAAGACCGTTCAGAATGTGATTTTTGCACAGATAATCATTCTCGTGCCATAGGGCGATTTCTTTCTAGAGCTGTAAGTCAGCTGCTGCAGCCTTAGCTTTTGTAACATCCGATTTAGGCGATTGGGAAGTCCCGTCTAATTCTGCAAGTGACTTACCATTAGGTAGTTCAGCATATCCGGAAAGGAAAACCGGGATATCCTCAGTCAGAACATGGGCAACCTTTTTCAGAGTTAAGAAAAATTTCATCTTAGCTTGCCAATGTTTGCAATTGGAACCCTCAAACTTAAACGGTTTGTCAGAGACAGAAGCGGCCGCAGTAGTACCGATAATTTCCTCAGTTGCAATGGCAGTTATGAATTTGTCTTAAAATTGTTGCATCCGGTTTTGTAAAATAAATTTGGCACAGAGAAAATTATCGGGACGAGTCGCGTACTAGGTCGCTTTCTTTAAGACGTTTCGTCGTACTGCCAAAAGTTTGCAAAGCAGTCGATTTGCAACGACGTCTCCAGGATAAAACAGTCCGTTCAAAAAGTATGATTTATCAGTTGCAATATGATAAATCGATCTAGAAATACACCTTCAGATGGTTTTGAAACCAGTCACCGTATCTAGTTGTAAAACCAGTCAAGAAAAAGAAAATATATATGAAGTGAGTAAAGAGAGAGAAGAGAGAATTCAAAAAAATGGTGCAGTTACAAATGAAGTGCATACCTCTTTTTATAGGCAGCAAATCAAGTGAGTGGAGAAATTTGTGGAAGAAAAACATGGGAGAGTGGAACCGGCCCAGTCAAAGTGGCGGTTACACAATTGGTCAGAAATTGGAGTCAGTCAAAATTTAGGTTAAGACTTGGTATTTTGGAGTGTGACACGTCACCATTTTCGTAATTTATTAATATTAAATATTAATTATTTTTCTACTAAATAATTGAGTAACATTATTTAATTTCTACCGAATTTATTAATTATTGTTAAATTCGGGTTCAAAAATTAATTCATCTAGACTGAACCGAACCGAGCCGAGCCGGCCGGCCGGACGGCGGCGGCTCGCACCCGTGTCTAGATGCTCATGGGTGTGTCCGCACTCCTTTTACAAAATTGGATGTCCCTTGGAGCCCAATCCCAATTGTCCAAGTTGGAATATATATACACTACTAATACTTGTATTCCCTCATATGTGGGACTAAAATGAATCTTTTCAAATTCACTTCCATATTAGTTCTACTTTGTGTGCATTTATTGCTCATTTAATGTCAATAAATCATTCCAACTCCTACTCCAAATTAACATCATTCCAACAAACATGACTTAGTCATTGACGCAAAAAGTTGAGGCAAACTGGACCAACATAGTGATGCATCACATGATGGTGAGAAAGTTAAAGAGAGTTATGTGGGTACCATATGATCATGAGTTCAGATCTGCTCCATTTAGTATCCGCTCATTTTGCTCCAGTTCAAAACATGAAAGTAAAGTTAATATGTATTCCTCTTCTCCAAACCTACTCATCTTCTCCTCAATTTTTATTTTAATAAAAGAATTAACATAAATTGCAACAAACCTATTCCTTTTCTCCAAACCTACTCATCTTCTCCTCAATTTTTATTCTTTTAATAAAAAAATTAACATAAATTGCAACAACCATGTAGTTGGTCTCTCATGTCAGAATCTGAATTGGTGCCAAATATTTCTTTTACATAAATCTTGACATATTGGAAAGATGGAGTTACAATTTTACTACAAGCAAAAAACTTTTCACATATTATCTTTTCAAATCTTTGACAAAAACAGTTTTGAAATGAAAAATTGCATGAGTTATCGAGAAAGTTTGATGGAGGAACAAGGATGACGAAGAGACACCGACCACGGTGATTTATTTGGAGGGAGTATTTATTGTTTCAGGAGAGTGAAGGAATCTGAATGACTTATTTTGTTTGTCTGTTTACACTTTTTTAATTTATAATCCTAACCATTAGAAATTTAAATTGCCACGTGTTGTTCATCGAAACAAACAACCGGAAAACTGGACGAACGAAGAACCGGAGCAGATCCACACTCTATGATGATATGGGATCCAAAGTCTTGGAACATGTTGGCTTCAATGTCGAGATTATCCTGAAATAAAATATTGTGTTTGGTTTCAAGGGTAGCCATTATTAAGACTCATGTTTCGTTTGGAGAATAACCGTTGTAAAAATCCTGTTAATTTGTGAGGAGGTTCGATGAAAAAACATGTAAAAAGGTCACAACATAGTGGAAACTATCAAGAAGTAATTATTGGAGAGAGGAGTAATCTAAGTCGTTAGGCCAAACCTCTATTAATTTCTGATGCATCTTTGTCTACCCTTATCTCTTTACATTTAAATTATTTATTAACTTCCACTATATTTCTTTCTTTCCACTCTCATTTGATTTATTTCGCTACTTATTCCTTGTTTGTTTTATAAACTCTTTTAAACTATAATTTTATCAAAGATTTTTATTTTAACATAGTTTTCAAACCCACACAATTCACCACTACTATATTTGGAGTCACTTGTCTAACTGTTTCTACCAATGATATTATAGTCTTGATGAATCTTAAATATTCCATATAAACAAGTGATCATAAGAATCCTGGTATTGCACTATTGAAGCATCATTTGGAAGAGCATCACTGTGACCCGCTTCAAAAGCTTCAAAATTGAAGACTATTAGAAAAAACTTGAAGCCTTAAAGTCAATTACTCAAGATAATTGAAGCCTTCAAAATTGATATCCTTCAAGACAATTACTCAAGATTTTTTGGTTCCTCTTGTCAACTTGAAGCCTTAAAGTCAACATGTTTGGTTCTTTGGTAGATAATCAAATTGAGTCATTTTTAGTTCGTTTCTCTGGAACCATCAACAAATAAAATATTTTGAAATATTTTTTTTATTTGTTTTCCCTCTCAAACGTTCAAATTAATAAATAATTAAACAATAATACATAAAGTACAAGCCTTAAATGACAAAAGGTGCAACATATTGCGTGACATGGACATCCAATAGCTTGTTCCAGTATTATAAAATCTAAATGACTCTATTACTTGAAGATAAAGATAATCTAAACGACTCTTTACTTTCAATGTTGTATTGTTCTATTTGATTTTTTTACCATGCAATTCATTAATGAATAAATAAATAAATAAATAAATAAATAAATAAATAAATAAATATATATATATATATATATATATATATATATATATATATATATATATATATATATATATATATAAAGACTCAATTTGCCACTGTTTTATTCATTAATGAATTGCATGATAAAAAAATCAAATAGAACAATACAACATTGAAAAATAAAACTTAAAATAAACTATACAGAAATAAATTTAGAAGAAAAGAAAAGAAATTTCAAAATACGATTACATAGACAAGAAGCTCTAATGAAAGTAAAGAAAGAAGGAAGTACATGATTTCTTTGTAATGTGCTTTTTGTTGAAAGATCAAAACACTTGTATATGTAAGCACTCTATTATTTGGTCATTTATTTGATTGTAATCCTCAAAGGTCTGTGTTAATTAGATTCTTTTATAAGACAATGAGATCATATTGGGATCAATTATTTGTGTTTGATAAATCTAAGTAAAGGTTTTTTGTTTGGCTGCATGTGTAGGAAAACATTATTATGTGTTCTGATGTCTTGTAAGATGTCTCTGACATGCTTGAAGAACATCTGTGTAGGTTTTTGTGATGTCACAATTGTGTTCACAACTCAGGATACAAGTCACAAAGACAAGCTACAACATCCATCTTGACATCTATAGCTATTCCACATGCCGCACATATTGAACACATCTAATACAGATATTGGAGCACACACTCCTGCCTCATCATAGCACTAAACACAACACCAAGATTTCTCTCCCCCTTTTTAGCCAAAAATTGGCAAAAACAACCATCAGAAACACAATGCCAAACCCATGCATTACTCTCCCAGAAATACATGAACCCCATATGAAGGAAGTGGAATGAAAACAACACACTGGCTGATGGAGAAGGAATGTTCTCTATAAATAGGAAAAAGCTAGCCTTGAAAATGACGAAATTGCCTTAGAAAGCAGATCCATTCTTTGTCAAGACTCGTTATTTTAGGCGCAAAAGCTTCTCCATCCATTAAGGTGAACCGGCCAAAACAAGCTTTATAAGCACGCATTTCACACCTGTACCGTCCACACATCAAATATGGTCATCCTCAACTCACATGTTCTGAAACATGTTCTGACAGCCCACTACAACATTGTCCATATCCCCTGAAGAATCCAAAACAACCGGCAAAAAACAGCTTTATTCCAAATAGACTTTACATAATCTTATGGACACCCTTAGACACTTCTCATCTGGATCACACAGACATGCACACCACAATCACTAAGTAATAAACATTAATCAGGAAAACATACTTAGTAGCACTTGTCACAACATGTTGTGTAACATCACAAAACCTGGTTAAGGTGCTACTCCCCCTTAACTTCACAATATCAGCTGCACAGACTTGTAACAAACTCCCCCGGTCTAGGATACTCCATGCTTCTCTGTACTTTGATGAAAGGAAAACATAAGATGCATATTCATGTCTTCAAGAGCTCACCCTCTATTCAATTCCCAATTGAACACATTCACTTCTTGTACCAAAGCATACCTGACCCCTTCTTGGTTTGTAGTTACCACAGACTACACAAGCTGAACATCTTCTGCACACAGGTTCTTGAAACAACATTGGCCCAACATAATATCTTCACAGTACTTTTGCCATACAATCCAGATAAAAAACATTCAAACTAATTCAGAAATTAGAAAGAATGTCCATAAACAGACTTCCAAGCAATAAATACCTGATCCACTTCAGTCTCTTCTACATGATTCTTCCAATACAGATCAACTACTTCATCATTCTCCCATATGATTAGGTAGACTAAGAATAGAAACCATGTAGACAAACACCCAAGATAATGTAATAACACAGTTAGAATTTTCCACACACTAAGACCTTATCACCATGATCCTAGATGTGTTCCACCAACTAGACTTACTATACCATAGTAATCCAAGAACTGAAAATCTTCAACTGCACTGTGCCACCAGCTAGAATCAGAAATCCAGAAAACCACCTTCAAGAAGAAAAAATCTCTTTGAGTCTTCAACTCATCACTCTTCTGCCCAAGAGAAATCTGTTCCAAGACAATCCTCAAGAACAACCAGCTTCCACACTCTAATTATATTGGTTCTTCGAATCCAATATAGAGATCAACCAATTGCCACACTTTTATCACCTCCTTTATGAATCCTCATATGAAAAAGCCAATTGCCACACTTATTTTCTTCACGTTTATCATAAATCTTCCAAAGATATCCTGATCAATAAAGTTGATCTTCACCAAGCTGTCAAGATAACAGGCCTTATGAAGAATTCAATCCCCGTATATCATTCTATCTTAAATTGATGTGCCACTTCACCAATTAGACTCTGATGTTGAACTAGATGTTTGAACATTGTTAGTCCACATCCAACTGTTAAATTCAGCTCATTCTTCTTCTACTTGAAAGAACCTCCTTCCTTTACAGAATAAGAGTTCCATGCTCCCATAGACTTGACTTATTAATCAAGTTTAAGTAGACAACCTCCATCCTGTTGAATTTGCAGAAAATTCTACCAATATCACATATTGATGAGAAACTTCCACTATTTTCTCCAAAGTCTTCAAACCTGCCATTGTCTGAATCTTCAGAAGGAATAGTTCAGAACTACACCTTGAAGCAATACCAAGGATGACATTTCTCCCTGAGTAAAGAAATCTTCACAAAATCCTGATGATTTATCAATAATAACTTCATCATTATAAACACCTTCCTTGTCAAGGTAAGAACAAAATTCCAGTTGCATCCACCAAAACTAGTATGCACTCTTGCACCAAAACAACATAGATGGCACTACTTAACTCCTCCTTTCATTAACAACAAAAGCTCATTTTTTAAGATAAGCATTAGTTACTCAGAATACTTTCTGAATCATAAGATTCATACTGCAGATATGCATACTTCTTAGATAAACACTAAGTCTCCTGTCTAAGTATCCACCTTTATGCATCATAAGACAATAGCCAAATACCAAGTCTCCGGTCAAGGTATTTACTAATGGTTAGATAAGATTACCTCCTCACACAAGGTTGAACATGTAATATGACTTCTTCTTCAGCAGAAATCTGACACTTTCTGAGATGATGTTCTAACATTTGTTCATACATCATAAGTATACGTCACATAACCCTCCACAACAAACATATGTAGGGGCACATGAGAATCAACCATGGGCAGTTGATTTGGCTTCCAGAACACAGACATAAGCGACAGTTGGAACACTTCAACAAACTTCTCCTTCAGATCCAGTAATCAGACTGAAGTCAGATGTCTTCACACATAATATAACTATTGATCAGCTATATCCTCATCAGTCAACTCCACCAGTTGACACAACTTGACCTTTATGTACAAGGAGTTTCTCTGAAATAATCCTCCTTGAAGCTTAGGTACTTCACTATTGTAGGAAGGACCAGACATAAACTGTCCCCAGGAGAGAACACATGTTGATCACTCCTAGATCAACATCCATAGCTAAGAAAAGTTCCAGGTCTAGAACTTTCTAAGACACACCATACAGATGCCTCCTCTTCCAGATCAGGAGCAGGTTCTAAACACTTGTGAAATAAACACAGTAGTTTAGAACCCAAGCATCTATATAGCTAATCCCTGGACAACATAATCATGCCTAATTTTGATGTGATGTTCTATCATGGGATAAGACATCATTCAAAGGATCACAAAGAGATCTACAGACAAAAGATAGGTCTGTTAATAACAGTCTTCAGATCTCCAAACAACCACTTCTCTTTATAGTGCCTTGAGTGGACTTGAAAAAGAGTCTTCAAGTATCATCAACACAGTTGACAGAAGCAGCTAGACATATATCTCCAACACCATAGGATATATCTCCAGAGAAGAGCAACCTTCTCACACAAAGGAGTTATCAGATAGATAAGCAGCGGATAACAAACTCCTTAGTAGCTTCATGTAACACCCCGTTCTACCCGCAATTAATTATAAACAAATCAGAGTTCAACAAAACGGGGGATCACATTTTCTTCTTTTAAATCATAAATCACAAACACATAAAGTAATAAACCAAGTATTTATTATGCAGCGGAAATCATTAAAGTTATAAACATCTCATCTTTAAAGATTCGACTTCATAATAACTCATCAAAATCCAAAACATCTTCTTAAAGGAAACATCTTTAATAAACTAAAACAAAACAGAAGTTCAATTAAAATCAAGCATTCTCTAATCCCCCCGAAGTGTTACATATCAGAGCGACCAACAACTCAAACCATCTACAAAATCTTTGCTACTCAGTATCACCTGCACGCTACCAACAGAGGGTAACATTCAACAGAAAGGGTGAGATATCGACAATTATAAACATTATACAATAATCAACATATATAAGTTAAAGTCGTCCAATCACCCATTCACATCATAATCATCATGAACATCGCAACATCATAACATCTATAACATCATCATAAATCATTCAATAATGCAATTCATATGCGACTCGACAATGTATGCATGTGGTACCACTCGGAGCGAACACCCATCTTAAAATTCATACCATTTAGGTGGGCATCAACAAGACATAAGTCTTCATCTTAATCATCGTGTTTGACATTCCAAGACATCTTACTAAATGCAAATGTATGCGGTATGAAAATGGCATACAATATAATCAAACATCGTAAACGTCTTTCATCGTATCATCTTGATCATCACAACATCATTAGCCATAAGACCTACATCAGAATACACCATCGCAACAGTATAAAATCGTCGAAATTATCTTAGTTTATCACTTCTAAATTCATCCTCTAAATTATTCTAACAACATTCATTAAATCATCGTATTATTATCCTCTAATTAAATCTATCCTCAATTACTAGTCCTAAATCATCTTTCGGAAACATTAGGAAAGCAACGGATGCGAAACAATAGGCGAATCGCCGCGAAATCACAAAAATGCATCAACGCTGCTCAAACGCGTACTAAACACGTATTGCCTTAACCCATACACGTACTACACTAAGCCCATACATGTACCATACGCAAACGACCAGAGAGCCTACAAAATCACTCTTCATACGCGTAACAGGCAGCGTACCACCAGGTGTTACACGTATCAGCTTGTCCCATACGCGTAAGGTTAGATCCCTTACGCAATCAACCAGAACCCATCTCAATTCATCTTCCTCTACGGGTTTATCATGCTATCACTCCAAATCAGTCCTAAATGGGTTTCTACCATGTTTTAGACTTATAATTCTTCATCTTATCACTCATCTAACATTACTACATCACTTTATCAACCTATTATCATCATCTAATCCAGGTTCGTCACAGTTTCATTACATATCTCAGAAAATCATCACAACAATCATACACCACATAAATCAACAGAGGATTCATATCATTTATATGATCAAATATTCATCTAATTCATGCGAAATCGTACACAAAACATCATACAACAACAACAACAAGGAAACTAAATAACCCTACCCCATACATACAAATTATTTTCTCCCGGTTATAAGATACGAATCCCACCCTTACCTTTGGATTGAAGGCAACTCAAATCTATGGATGAAATTCCTACAAAAATCCTCTTGAAGATCCTTAGCCCTAGCTCTTTCTCTCTCCAAGACTCGTTGTTTCTCCCAAAAATCTGATTATGACTAATTCTCTCTAAACCCTTACTAATCTTATTTTTCTTATCTTAATTAAAATGTCATAAAATAATACTATTATTATTATTACAAAAATTCATTTAACTAATCCACTAATAAGCTTCTATCTACACCTCTCAATGTTACTATTAAAACTCCCCAAAATAAGTCTATCTCCTAAATCAACTTAGAACAACTTAAATCAAATAATCATCTTCATAACAAACACCACACATCACAAATAACAACAATCTACTAAAAATAATTTAATTAAATAAATCAATTAAATCGGGATGTTACAACTCTCCCCCACTAGAACATTTTCGTCCTCGAAAATCTTACCTCGCTCAAACAACTCAGGATAAGACTCCTGCATCTTTCTCTCTAATTCCCACGTCATACTCTCTCCAGCAGCTCCTAACCAAACAACCTTCACTAATGCTACCTCCTTGCCTCACAAGATTTTCATCTCACGATCTTCAATACGTACCGGCATAGTCTCCACCGTGAGATTATCTCGTACTTGAATATCATCCATACTAACAACATGAGACGAATCGAGAACATACTTTCGGAGTTGCGAAACATGAAACACACCTTGCAAATTCGACAAATTAGGCGGTAACACCACTCGATAAACAACCTTTCCAACTCTGTCCAAAATCTGATACGGACCAATAAACCTCGGAGTAAGCTTCTTAGACTTCAACGCCCTTCCAATACCAGTTACAGGCTTAACTCTCAAAAACACATGTTCACCAACTTAGAATTCCAAATCTTTCCTTCGCTTATCATGGTAACTTTTCTGTCTACTCTGGGACGCTTTCATCTTCTCTCGGATCAACTTAACTTTCTCGGTAGTCTCTTGGACTAACTCAGGTCCAAGCACTAAACTTTCACCAGATTCATGCCAACATAACAGAGTCCTACATCTTCGACAATACAATGCCTCGAAAGGTGCCATCCCAATACTAGAATGATAACTGTTATTATACGTGAATTCTATTAACGAAAGATAAGTATCCCACGAACCTCCCTGCTCAAGAACACACGCCCTCAACAAATCCTCTAACGAGTGAATAATCCTCTCAGTCTGTCCATCAGTCTGGGGATGATAAGCTGAACTCAACCTCAACATAGAACCCAATGCCTCTTTCAAACTCTTCCAAAATTATGACGTAAAACTCAGATCTCTATCCGATACAATACTCAACAGAACACCATGCAATTTCACAATCACTCTGACGTAGATTTCTGCCAATTTAGACACCGGAAAACTGATATTGATAGGAATGAAGTGAGTCGACTTCGTTAACCTATCAACAATAACCCAAATTGAATCATTCCCTCTCGTAGTATTAGGCAATCCTGTAACAAAATCCATAGAAATATTATCCCATTTCCATTATGGAATCTCCAAAGGTTGCATTAATCCCATAGGCTTCTGATGTTCAACTTTAGACTTTTGGCAAGTCAAACATGCATACACAAAACATGCCACAACTTTATGACCCTCTTCAAGAATACTCTTCTTCATATCAGCATCATCAGAAATGCAAATCCTATTATGCAATCTTAAGATATCATTTGCATCTATCTTGAAGTCACTCTCCTTTGATTTACCACATCCAATCATAATATCTACCAGTTTCACTTCTAACTTCTGAGCCTCTATGACATTATTCAGAAAATCATTATTAATCTTAGCCATACCCAACTTTACACTCTGCAATGTTACTTCGCAAACCAAACTCATATCACGAAACTTCTCAATTAATTCCAATTCCTTAATCATCATTGCTGACATATGCAAAGTCTTACGACTTAAAGCATCAACAACAACATTAGCTTTACCCGAATGGTAATTCAAACCAAAATCATAATCTTTCAACAATTCCAACCATCTGCGTTGCCTCATATTCAATTCTTTTTGATCAAACAGATACTTCAGGCTCTTATGATCGCTAAACACTTCAAATCGAGAACCATAAAGATAATTCCTCCAATTGATTATGATGTTGAGACATCTTATTTGTTCCTTATAAATATGGTAAGGCATACACAACAACATATTTAAAATTCTGATATATCAGATTCAAATATTCTTCAGGGTGTTGTGACATCTGATATGACATTAAGTTCAGGTACTGTATAATAACATAAAACAAAAAAGCTATAAAGAACAAAACATAATTGTTAAACCAGTTCGATCAAATCAATCTACACTGAGGGCTACCAAGTCAGGAAGGAAATCCACTATGTAGTATCAATTCAACGACTTCTCAGCAAACACCTACAGTTTACAGTCTTCTCACTTAATCACTACTTGTGCAACTTCTACTTAGGAACTCCTAAATATGAGAAACTCATCCTCACTTCCAATCACCTCAGTGATGTCTCACAGTCCTCAACAGTCAGATGTTGTTATTGACGACTTGTTACCTACCAACAATTCAAAAACAGAAGAAACACTTCTATTACAAACAACTTAACCTTGCTTAGCAGCTTCAGTTAAGTACAACACTTCTCTTGCTTACAAGCTTCGAGAATCACAAGAGAAACAACCACAACAGGGTTCCTTGTTGCGCACAGATGCCACAAGAACACAACCCTAATGATGTTTACATTGTCGTTGGTAGGTTGTTTCTCAACTAGGTTACAAGGTTTCTTTTATAACCTATTCCCAACTGGATTTGGGCCTAAACAATCACAGCAATAACTGCTACAAAAATGCAGAAAAATCTGCTTACAAATATTCAAAAAGATCGTTAAATCTAAAAACTCCTAAAATATCTCTAAATATAGAAACTTTATATTTTTCAATATTTGTCTTCAATTTAAATTGAGTCTTTAATATCTTCTACAATCAATTCCATTTGGATTGATTTAAATCTTCAGTAATATTATGTTTCTATTGAAACCTAACAGAATATTCAATCCACTTTCAGCAGTTCATGATGTCGAATGAACTGTCTTGACATCTTCTTCGAAATTTGTTCTAGATGTTGAAACATTTCAACACAACATGTTTGGACGCACACAAAAGGATTGTTTGCTTCATATATTCATTCTTTTACAAAGATCCTGTACATACATTCTGCTGCTATATTTGGTTTACAAAACTAATGCCAATTCTACAAAACTTACAGGTTTGATGAGGACTCTGAAAGTGAAGCTGAAGAAGAATCTGCTAAGAATTCTACTGCTCGAATTGGGGATATTATTCTGATTTCAGTGATGATGAAGTACATATGATGAGTTGGATACTTCCTATAGAGAACTATGCCTCAAAAGTGAAGAAGTGTGCCAACAAGGAGAGGAACAGAAGAAAATCACATCTCAACTGGAGATTGAGAAGGAAATGCATCTGGAAAGTATCTCCAAACTAAAGAATGAGGTAACATTGCTAAACTCAAAACTTGATCAAATGACCAAGTTTGTCAGGATGCTGAACAATAGTTCAGATACTTTAGATGAGATTCTGCAAGTTAGAAGGAAGGCTGGAGATGTGACTGGTCTAGGGCTTGACAAAGGAAAAGAACCTTTCTCATATCTTGCTTACTCTGAGCTTAAACCAAAGGTGTTGGATCAAATGTCTCAACATCATAATATAAGACCTGGAAATTACAGAAGAGGAAAGTTCTATAGATGGATGTGTCATTATTGTGGAAAGTTTCGTCACCTGAAGCCTTACAGTTTCAAACTCTATGGATATCCTAAGCCTGCCCCTCAACATATTCTCATTAAGAACATACCTAAGATAAGAAAGAAATGGATTCCTAAGGTTGGTACCAACATCTTGATAACTCATACCTCTCTTAGAGTTTCAACAAAAAATGACTGGTATTTTGACAGTGGGTGTTCAAGACATATGACAGGTGTAAAAAATCTGCTGGTGAATATGAGACCCCATGCTACTAGTTTTGTAACTTTTGGTGATGGAGCCAAAGGTGAAATCAAGGGAATTGGACAACTGGACTGCTCAAGAGTGCCTAAACTTGACAATTTTCTACTTATAAAGGGGTTGACTGTCAGTCTAATTAGAAACATCCAACTATGTGATCAAGGAATGAAAATTAATTTCTCCAAATCTGAATGTCTTGTCACATATGAGAAAGGTGAATTGATCGTGAAGGGATTCAGACATAAGGACAACTGTTATCTATGGGTACATCAAGATTCAAGTTATGTCTCCTCTTTTTTGCTTTCCAAAGAAGATGAAGTCAAACTCTGGCATTAGAAACTTGGACACTTGAGTCTGAAAGGCATGAAGAGAATCATATCCATGGAAGCTGTCAGAGGAATTCCAAAGTTCAAAATTGAAGAAGGAAGAGTATGTGGAGAATGCTAAGTAGGAAAGCAGACAAAGATGTCATATCAGAAGATCCAACATCTTACCACTTCAAAATTCTTAGAACTTCTTCACATGGATTTGATGGGACCTATCCAGGTAGAAAGTCTAGGTGGAAAGAAATATGATTATATTGTTGTGGGTGACTATTCAAGATACACTTGGATAAATTTCATCACAGAAAAGTCAGATGCTTTTGAAGTTTTCAGAGATCTCTTTCAAAAACTTCAAAGAGAAAAGGAAAGAAATGTTATTAGAATCAGAAGTGATCATGTGAATGAATTTGAGAATACCAAGTTGGCTAAATTTTGCTCCTCTGAAGGAATTAGTCATGAATTCTCATCTCTCATTACTCCTCAGTAAAATGGAATTGTAGAATGCAAGAACATGATTATACAAGAATCTGCTAGAGCCATGATACATGCAAAACAATTACCTTATCATTTTTGGGCTGAAGTAATGAATATTGCCTGCTACATTCACAACAAAGTAACCTTGAGGAAATATACTTCAGCTACACTGTATGAATTATGGAAAGGAAGAAAACCTACTATAAAATACTTCCATGTCGTTGGAAGTAAATGCTACATTCTAGAAGATCGTGAACAATGAAGAAAATTAGATCCAAAGAGTGATGAATGGATATTGTCGCTCCCGATAAAATGGGACTAGGCCCAGATAAAGGTACAGACGCGAACGGTCGGCGAGAGGGACAATGAGAACACACAGCCGTGAACTCACTGGAGATGAATAGAGTCGCCAGCTAGGCATTTTTATCCCGGAGGAAAGGCAATGCTGCATAGACCTGGAAAGATATGGACAAGACGGTTGCGAACCAGAGGGACTGAGAAAGGGGGTTGGTTACAACCTGGGAAGGTATTAGCACCCAGATTGTCCGTCGTACTCGACGGGATCCACGCTTAAAAGATTTGTGTTTTAAAGGGGTAGTGTCAGTGCAATTTGTGTATAAATGAGCTGGAAAAAAAAGTACAGGTGTCTGTGTAAAAGGAGTGTGAAGTGTATAAATGACGTGTCAGTGTAAGGACAAGAGTGAAATGCTCATGATCATGAGGCTAAAGATTAAAGCTAGAAAGAGGGGGAATATACAGAGACTTTTGTTCGATAACTGTTAAGTTATGCCTACGTATCCTCTCGTGCAATGAGGAAGTCAGAACACCGTAGTTCGACCCAAAGAGACTGAAAGATGAATTGACTTGTGAACTGCTTACTTGCCTATGCTCAAGTGTATGACCTGTCTGGCCCAGGTGCTTACTGTCTTGCATTAGACGGAAGAAGCAAGTTCTCGTTTATGAGTGAAGATGATGAGAAAAGAATCCCGAAGGAGACGATTATTGTTTGTTTTTGAGTTTTCAGTCTTTTATTGCTTTTTGAAGTTTGTCATAAGTTAATGAGCTTAAGCCTAAACCAATGGGTTAGTAAACTCATCACATCTTCCCTCTGATTAGGGGTAATGAGAATACCTTAAGTGTGAAGTCAGATTCTCACACTTAATCACCTTTGGTGTAGGATTAAGATCATTAACCTACTTGTGATTATTTAGATGTTTTTGGTGTTTTTGTTTAGTGTTGAGTAATGAGGTTAAGCCATAATCAAGGATTAAACAGACTCATTACACCATCCTAATAGAAGGATAATAGATGAGAGTGTTTAAGCTGAGGAAAGCTCCTCAACTTAATCCATGATTAGGGATTAAACTCATGACAAAACAAAGCCTTTATTAAGTGGATTTTATTTAATGGTATGATGATGAAGTGATTTTTAGGGTTTGTAAGACAACTTGAGGAGGACTTGTCCATTAACACTAGGGTTAGTCCTTCTTAACCAATTAAGGAAGAATTAGAACCCTAATGCAAGGCCCAAGTTACAAGTGTGAAGTCTTGATGATTATTATGTGAATTAATTAAAGGAATTAAACACATTAAGGGTTTAACACTTAGGATTAAAGTTATACACTCCATCCTAATAGAAGGATGCAGGCATAAGCTTAATCACAAAGCCTTAAAGCCTTTAGGGTTTAGTCCTTGATTATGAGGTGAGAAGAAGAGACTCAAAGAGACACAAAGGTAAAATTAAGAGGGGAACTAATCAAAACCCTAATCATTGCCATGCTTGGTTGTTCCTAAGGTTTGTGAGGTTTGCAAGAGAAGTCTTCAATGGAACCACCAGGAGGCAGATGAACAGGATCAAGAGAGGCAAAGTGACTTGCTTCATTCAAGAAGTCAAGTCACTTGAAGAAAGAAAGTAAGAAGAACAAGAATGAGCAAGCTCAAACTCAAACACAAACAAAAATGTAGCAATGGATGTAAGAGAGATGAAAAGAAAAGTTATGAGAAGTGAAGGCAAATTCACTTCTCAGATCACTTACCACCTGAAAGGGTTAGAAAAGAAATGCAATGCAATGCAACATGAAATGAAATGACATGATGCAAAACAAAACCAGAAGTATGTTGATGATGATAATGATGCTATGAGATGCTACAAACATGAGGCAGCACATGGAGATGATCATACAAGTTTATGAATGCAAATGAAGCAAGTTAAGAAGCATGAACATACATGAAAAGTTATGAAGCATACATGGCATACAAGATGGAAAATATGTGATGCAATGATCAAACATACTTTCTACATGTCTTATGATGTCAAATGAATCAAATGGATGCTTGGAATGTCATGGCAAGTCATGTTATGCAAGAGAATGCAAGAAGGATGCAAATGAGAGCCCAAATTAGGGTTTATGGATCAAACAACAAACAAAAACCCAAAACAGAAGCAAACCCTAAGATAAAAAATGGAAAATGCCACACAAAGAAACCCCTAATCCTATACTAAACCAATGTCCAAAGGGGAGGTCTCAACTCTTAACCAATCCTAAGTTATGAATTTTCTAAGATATTAGGGTTTTTAGGGTTTCTAAACAAGAAAATTATCAAACAAATGGAAAATGAAAGATCAAGTCATGGCCATTTTATCTCAAAAACTACATGCTAAACACAATGCAATGCAAGAAGAATCAATGTCCAACTCCTCATGAATAGGCAGAAATGTTTTTTTGAACTTAGGATCAAAATAATGCATAAAAATGATTTTTATTCAATGAGAAATTCTTAAAATGCATCAAGATCAAAAAAGAAATTTGGTTTGAAGGTTGGACAATGTTTCTAAATGTCTTAGAACATTTCATGAATTTTTTGGTGATTTTTAAATACCTAAAAGTATTTTTAATAAATTAATTTCCATTAATCAATTAAAAATAATCCTTTAAATATTTAAAAATACTTTTTTAATGATAAAAATAAAAAAAAAAATATTTTTGTGTCTTAAAAATTAATAAAACTCATGAGAAAAAGTTTCACAATTTTTAAACATTTTTTACTATTTTAAATAAATTAGAGAAGAGAAATGATATTAAATGAAAAATAAAATAGGTTAAAATGAAAGTAATTAGAAGGGAAGGCCGGGATTTGATCTGGGCTTGGTCTGGTTGACTGCGCGCTAGATCCAAGGGCCCAGATTCAAATCTGGCTAAATAAACTTATGAATTAATTAAACAGAAATTAAATGGATAATCAGGGATTAGGGCTTCTAATGACTCATCTCAGCCATTCATTCACGCGCGGGAGAGGCCATCCAACGATCCTCATTCAAACCTCATTAATCACTCAGATTAGGGCTAATGACTTACAGGCGGCCGGAGAAGACTTCCGGTCGTCTTCTCCGGCGAGCCAAAACCCTAGGTTCTTCTATAGGTCACCAAACAACAAATTTCTTCCACCAAAATGACCCTCTCATCAATCTAAACCTAAACCCTCAGCCTAAATCCATTTATTTTCTCTCACAAGCCTGAATCGAAACAAAATGCAAAACACGGGCAAATGTTCAAAAGCTTCATACATGCTGGTTTCTTCACTATTTTCAAAAGTAAGCATACATTCATGATCAGAGGAACACATAGCATCATAAAAGAACTAAAAAACTAGTTTCTGGGAAAAATGTTCTTCATGTCACCTGAGATGAAGCTTCTCTGTTTATGAGCTTTCTGGGCTTTTCTTTTGTGCAAGCTTGCTTCCTTGAACCTCCTGAGTATGGAACGAAGCTTAGAAAGCTTGGGGAGTGGCTGGTTTGGAAGATTCAGCTCTGGTATAGCAGAAATGGGGATCTTTGTATGTGATGTTTCAAGCTCTGTTAATGGTTGATTATTGCTCCTTTGAATGTTTCTGACTTGTTGGTGAAGAGAAATGGTGTGTTTGTTGGCTGGATAATGAGATTCGAAGGGAGAAGAGTTTTGGACAGTTTTGTGATATGCTCTGTTCTGGCCAGCTTCAATGCTCAATGCTTTGCTATATCATCTCCAACTTGTGTGGATAGACTGTGAGGCAGGTCAGTAGGGTGGCTGGGCACTGTGCCAAGAGTATGGGAGCCTTTTGCAAAAAAGTCAAGTTTGTGTCATTGAGAGTATGGGTCATGGCAGCAGCAGGTTCAAGTCATGTCTTGCTCCAGCTTGAGTTGAGGAGAGCCCTTGGATTGTTTGTAGCTGACTGCAACATGTGGATGACAAGCTATGCTAGCTTTTGCAACTTGACAACTTGTGTTTCCTCATGATTTTGTGCCATACACATAAAACATTGCTTGCTGAATTTTGTAACATGATGCCTCAATTGGTCATGGCAATGTTTAGAGATCAGCTAGTGATCACATAATCCCTTGAAACATGAATTTGCCAAGAATCCTCTTTTTGCATACTTAAGAAAATGCCTTATGGAATTTTGAGAATCAAGGCAAGCCATCCAAAATTCCTTGGGCCAAAACTGTTCTTGGGGTCATGTGTGATCATGTAATGCAGCTTTGAAGTCATTTTCAAGTCACTAGAATACTTGGTTCATGAAATTGCAAGTTTTCCTTTTAGTGCATAACTTGAAAATCAATGATTTTTGCCAACTTTGTCACACCATAACTTTTGATCCAAGAAGAATTTGATCATGTTCTTGTACTTTTTGAAAAGGGAAAAATGTGTTCTACAACTTTCATGACCAAAGTTTTTCCATTTGAAGCATTTTTGGATCAAGAATCAAGGCTTGAAAAATGACCTAAAATGAAGCATTCTTGAAAAGTCAACTATGCCCAAAAAGTCAACATTTGCAAAAAACTCCAAATTCTTGATTCTTGTGAACTTCAACCTTCTTCCATTATCAGATAAAGATCATATACACTCAAAATGATGAAGATCACCCCTTGGTTGGGTCATTGGGGGCCTCAGATGCCCTGATTTTGCACTGACTTGTCCAGAAAGTCAACCCTTGATCAGATGACTTCCCCATGGAATTTCTTCATGAAACTTGATATGCATACTACCTATACCATATAGAGAACAATGGAAACAAGAATGACCAAAAAATTTGGAGTTATGGCCTCTGAAACCAAAACCCTAATTTTAGGTCAACTGTGCAGTCTATCCTGGCTCTGCATCCACACCAATCCCAGTTCTTGTGATTCTTTTGCATTTTTGACTTTGAGAGGATGTAATATGATATAAGAACACACATGGATCCCTTTGAGATGAATGGTGGCCTTTGGGGTGGCTTAAGAAGCTCTGGGATTGCTCAGATCACAAACCCTAGGTGCAGATGACCTAGAACCAATGCAGTGAATCCAAAATGAGATGTGAGATGATAAGATTGTGTTTATGCATATGAGAATGATCACAAGCCATGGTGTGAAAGGGTGAGGGCAAATTTGGGGTGTTTACAGCTGCCCCTATTCAAACATGAGTTAGCTGTGCAGGATGTAAGCGACGGCTTAACAGGCAAACAGGATAACTTGTGGTTGAATACCAAAGACAGTCCAAAATTTTGCACTCACAGAATGAAGAAGAAAAGGGATATAGATTGTAAAAGGAAAATAAAGTATATTGTAAAGTGTAGGCGATGGAGGACGACCGTCGAGCAGAGGACGACTGCTGGGTAAAGAGCAATGACGGGGACGGCCGACATGCTGGAAGTGCTGAAAATGAAGCGATGACGGGGACGGCCGACATGCTGGGGATAAAAAAGGTAAAGCCAAGACGGGGACAGCCGACTAGCTGGAAAAATAAGAGATAATGATGGGGACGGCCATCAAAATAAAGTTGTAAGATTCTCTGAAACATGACGGGGGCGGCCATCAAGTTCACAAAGCAAGGTAACCAACGATGGGGACGGCCATCGGGCTAGAAAGAAAAGGGACCACGACGGGGACGGCCATCGGTTTAAAGAATAAATGAAATAAACAGATGATGAGGTACGGTCATCAAAGGTGAAGGACGATCACCTAGCAGGGGACGGCTGCTCTGTTGGGGTTAGATGAGGGACGATCATCTAAGGTGGAGGACGACCACCTGGCAGGGTACGGCTGCCGAAAATATCGCGACATAGAACGAATGCCGGATAAAAGGTCAACGATGGGGACGGCCATCGGACGGGCATGATGGAGGACGACCATCAAGAGGTGGAGGACGACCACCTAGCAGGGGACGGCTGCTCTCGAGGTTTCTCATGACACAGGACGAGTGCCAGATAACCAAAAATCAACAATGGGGACGGCCATTGGATAAAGTGATGAAGGACGATCAT